>OX392434.1:3787661-5211103 GCA_947623395.1 Synanthedon tipuliformis | reverse complement strand
AACCTAACCTAACCTAACCTAACCTAACCTAACCTAACCTAACCTAACCTAACCTAACCTAACCTAACCTAACCTAACCTAACCTAACCTAACCTAACCTAACCTAACCTAACCTAACCTAACATAACCTAACCTAACCTAACCTAACCTAACCTAACCTAACCTAACCTAACCTAACCTAACCTAACCTAACCTAACCTAACCTAACCTAACCTAACCTAACCTAACCTAACCTAACCTAACCTAACCTAACCTAACCTAACCTAACCTAACCTAACCTAACCTAACCTAACCTAACCTAACCTAACCTAACCTAACCTAACCTAACCTAACCTAACCTAACCTAACCTAACCTAACCTAACCTAACCTAACCTAACCTAACCTAACCTAACCTAACCTAACCTAACCTAACCTAACCTAACCTAACCTAACCTAACCTAACCTAACCTAACCTAACCTAACCTAACCTAACCTAACCTAACCTAACCTAACCTAACCTAACCTAACCTAACCTAACCTAACCTAACCTAACCTAACCTAACCTAACCTAACCTAACCTAACCTAACCTAACCTAACCTAACCTAACCTAACCTAACCTAACCTAACCTAACCTAACCTAACCTAACCTAACCTAACCTAACCTAACCTAACCTAACCTAACCTAACCTAACCTAACCTAACCTAACCTAACCTAACCTAACCTAACCTAACCTAACCTAACCTAACCTAACCTAACCTAACCTAACCTAACCTAACCTAACCTAACCTAACCTAACCTAACCTAACCTAACCTAACCTAACCTAACCTAACCTAACCTAACCTAACCTAACCTAACCTAACCTAACCTAACCTAACCTAACCTAACCTAACCTAACCTAACCTAACCTAACCTAACCTAACCTAACCTAACCTAACCTAACCTAACCTAACCTAACCTAACCTAACCTAACCTAACCTAACCTAACCTAACCTAACCTAACCTAACCTAACCTAACCTAACCTAACCTAACCTAACCTAACCTAACCTAACCTAACCTAACCTAACCTAACCTAACCTAACCTAACCTAACCTAACCTAACCTAACCTAACCTAACCTAACCTAACCTAACCTAACCTAACCTAACCTAACCTAACCTAACCTAACCTAACCTAACCTAACCTAACCTAACCTAACCTAACCTAACCTAACCTAACCTAACCTAACCTAACCTAACCTAACCTAACCTAACCTAACCTAACCTAACCTAACCTAACCTAACCTAACCTAACCTAACCTAACCTAACCTAACCTAACCTAACCTAACCTAACCTAACCTAACCTAACCTAACCTAACCTAACCTAACCTAACCTAACCTAACCTAACCTAACCTAACCTAACCTAACCTAACCTAACCTAACCTAACCTAACCTAACCTAACCTAACCTAACCTAACCTAACCTAACCTAACCTAACCTAACCTAACCTAACCTAACCTAACCTAACCTAACCTAACCTAACCTAACCTAACCTAACCTAACCTAACCTAACCTAACCTAACCTAACCTAACCTAACCTAACCTAACCTAACCTAACCTAACCTAACCTAACCTAACCTAACCTAACCTAACCTAACCTAACCTAACCTAACCTAACCTAACCTAACCTAACCTAACCTAACCTAACCTAACCTAACCTAACCTAACCTAACCTAACCTAACCTAACCTAACCTAACCTAACCTAACCTAACCTAACCTAACCTAACCTAACCTAACCTAACCTAACCTAACCTAACCTAACCTAACCTAACCTAACCTAACCTAACCTAACCTAACCTAACCTAACCTAACCTAACCTAACCTAACCTAACCTAACCTAACCTAACCTAACCTAACCTAACCTAACCTAACCTAACCTAACCTAACCTAACCTAACCTAACCTAACCTAACCTAACCTAACCTAACCTAACCTAACCTAACCTAACCTAACCTAACCTAACCTAACCTAACCTAACCTAACCTAACCTAACCTAACCTAACCTAACCTAACCTAACCTAACCTAACCTAACCTAACCTAACCTAACCTAACCTAACCTAACCTAACCTAACCTAACCTAACCTAACCTAACCTAACCTAACCTAACCTAACCTAACCTAACCTAACCTAACCTAACCTAACCTAACCTAACCTAACCTAACCTAACCTAACCTAACCTAACCTAACCTAACCTAACCTAACCTAACCTAACCTAACCTAACCTAACCTAACCTAACCTAACCTAACCTAACCTAACCTAACCTAACCTAACCTAACCTAACCTAACCTAACCTAACCTAACCTAACCTAACCTAACCTAACCTAACCTAACCTAACCTAACCTAACCTAACCTAACCTAACCTAACCTAACCTAACCTAACCTAACCTAACCTAACCTAACCTAACCTAACCTAACCTAACCTAACCTAACCTAACCTAACCTAACCTAACCTAACCTAACCTAACCTAACCTAACCTAACCTAACCTAACCTAACCTAACCTAACCTAACCTAACCTAACCTAACCTAACCTAACCTAACCTAACCTAACCTAACCTAACCTAACCTAACCTAACCTAACCTAACCTAACCTAACCTAACCTAACCTAACCTAACCTAACCTAACCTAACCTAACCTAACCTAACCTAACCTAACCTAACCTAACCTAACCTAACCTAACCTAACCTAACCTAACCTAACCTAACCTAACCTAACCTAACCTAACCTAACCTAACCTAACCTAACCTAACCTAACCTAACCTAACCTAACCTAACCTAACCTAACCTAACCTAACCTAACCTAACCTAACCTAACCTAACCTAACCTAACCTAACCTAACCTAACCTAACCTAACCTAACCTAACCTAACCTAACCTAACCTAACCTAACCTAACCTAACCTAACCTAACCTAACCTAACCTAACCTAACCTAACCTAACCTAACCTAACCTAACCTAACCTAACCTAACCTAACCTAACCTAACCTAACCTAACCTAACCTAACCTAACCTAACCTAACCTAACCTAACCTAACCTAACCTAACCTAACCTAACCTAACCTAACCTAACCTAACCTAACCTAACCTAACCTAACCTAACCTAACCTAACCTAACCTAACCTAACCTAACCTAACCTAACCTAACCTAACCTAACCTAACCTAACCTAACCTAACCTAACCTAACCTAACCTAACCTAACCTAACCTAACCTAACCTAACCTAACCTAACCTAACCTAACCTAACCTAACCTAACCTAACCTAACCTAACCTAACCTAACCTAACCTAACCTAACCTAACCTAACCTAACCTAACCTAACCTAACCTAACCTAACCTAACCTAACCTAACCTAACCTAACCTAACCTAACCTAACCTAACCTAACCTAACCTAACCTAACCTAACCTAACCTAACCTAACCTAACCTAACCTAACCTAACCTAACCTAACCTAACCTAACCTAACCTAACCTAACCTAACCTAACCTAACCTAACCTAACCTAACCTAACCTAACCTAACCTAACCTAACCTAACCTAACCTAACCTAACCTAACCTAACCTAACCTAACCTAACCTAACCTAACCTAACCTAACCTAACCTAACCTAACCTAACCTAACCTAACCTAACCTAACCTAACCTAACCTAACCTAACCTAACCTAACCTAACCTAACCTAACCTAACCTAACCTAACCTAACCTAACCTAACCTAACCTAACCTAACCTAACCTAACCTAACCTAACCTAACCTAACCTAACCTAACCTAACCTAACCTAACCTAACCTAACCTAACCTAACCTAACCTAACCTAACCTAACCTAACCTAACCTAACCTAACCTAACCTAACCTAACCTAACCTAACCTAACCTAACCTAACCTAACCTAACCTAACCTAACCTAACCTAACCTAACCTAACCTAACCTAACCTAACCTAACCTAACCTAACCTAACCTAACCTAACCTAACCTAACCTAACCTAACCTAACCTAACCTAACCTAACCTAACCTAACCTAACCTAACCTAACCTAACCTAACCTAACCTAACCTAACCTAACCTAACCTAACCTAACCTAACCTAACCTAACCTAACCTAACCTAACCTAACCTAACCTAACCTAACCTAACCTAACCTAACCTAACCTAACCTAACCTAACCTAACCTAACCTAACCTAACCTAACCTAACCTAACCTAACCTAACCTAACCTAACCTAACCTAACCTAACCTAACCTAACCTAACCTAACCTAACCTAACCTAACCTAACCTAACCTAACCTAACCTAACCTAACCTAACCTAACCTAACCTAACCTAACCTAACCTAACCTAACCTAACCTAACCTAACCTAACCTAACCTAACCTAACCTAACCTAACCTAACCTAACCTAACCTAACCTAACCTAACCTAACCTAACCTAACCTAACCTAACCTAACCTAACCTAACCTAACCTAACCTAACCTAACCTAACCTAACCTAACCTAACCTAACCTAACCTAACCTAACCTAACCTAACCTAACCTAACCTAACCTAACCTAACCTAACCTAACCTAACCTAACCTAACCTAACCTAACCTAACCTAACCTAACCTAACCTAACCTAACCTAACCTAACCTAACCTAACCTAACCTAACCTAACCTAACCTAACCTAACCTAACCTAACCTAACCTAACCTAACCTAACCTAACCTAACCTAACCTAACCTAACCTAACCTAACCTAACCTAACCTAACCTAACCTAACCTAACCTAACCTAACCTAACCTAACCTAACCTAACCTAACCTAACCTAACCTAACCTAACCTAACCTAACCTAACCTAACCTAACCTAACCTAACCTAACCTAACCTAACCTAACCTAACCTAACCTAACCTAACCTAACCTAACCTAACCTAACCTAACCTAACCTAACCTAACCTAACCTAACCTAACCTAACCTAACCTAACCTAACCTAACCTAACCTAACCTAACCTAACCTAACCTAACCTAACCTAACCTAACCTAACCTAACCTAACCTAACCTAACCTAACCTAACCTAACCTAACCTAACCTAACCTAACCTAACCTAACCTAACCTAACCTAACCTAACCTAACCTAACCTAACCTAACCTAACCTAACCTAACCTAACCTAACCTAACCTAACCTAACCTAACCTAACCTAACCTAACCTAACCTAACCTAACCTAACCTAACCTAACCTAACCTAACCTAACCTAACCTAACCTAACCTAACCTAACCTAACCTAACCTAACCTAACCTAACCTAACCTAACCTAACCTAACCTAACCTAACCTAACCTAACCTAACCTAACCTAACCTAACCTAACCTAACCTAACCTAACCTAACCTAACCTAACCTAACCTAACCTAACCTAACCTAACCTAACCTAACCTAACCTAACCTAACCTAACCTAACCTAACCTAACCTAACCTAACCTAACCTAACCTAACCTAACCTAACCTAACCTAACCTAACCTAACCTAACCTAACCTAACCTAACCTAACCTAACCTAACCTAACCTAACCTAACCTAACCTAACCTAACCTAACCTAACCTAACCTAACCTAACCTAACCTAACCTAACCTAACCTAACCTAACCTAACCTAACCTAACCTAACCTAACCTAACCTAACCTAACCTAACCTAACCTAACCTAACCTAACCTAACCTAACCTAACCTAACCTAACCTAACCTAACCTAACCTAACCTAACCTAACCTAACCTAACCTAACCTAACCTAACCTAACCTAACCTAACCTAACCTAACCTAACCTAACCTAACCTAACCTAACCTAACCTAACCTAACCTAACCTAACCTAACCTAACCTAACCTAACCTAACCTAACCTAACCTAACCTAACCTAACCTAACCTAACCTAACCTAACCTAACCTAACCTAACCTAACCTAACCTAACCTAACCTAACCTAACCTAACCTAACCTAACCTAACCTAACCTAACCTAACCTAACCTAACCTAACCTAACCTAACCTAACCTAACCTAACCTAACCTAACCTAACCTAACCTAACCTAACCTAACCTAACCTAACCTAACCTAACCTAACCTAACCTAACCTAACCTAACCTAACCTAACCTAACCTAACCTAACCTAACCTAACCTAACCTAACCTAACCTAACCTAACCTAACCTAACCTAACCTAACCTAACCTAACCTAACCTAACCTAACCTAACCTAACCTAACCTAACCTAACCTAACCTAACCTAACCTAACCTAACCTAACCTAACCTAACCTAACCTAACCTAACCTAACCTAACCTAACCTAACCTAACCTAACCTAACCTAACCTAACCTAACCTAACCTAACCTAACCTAACCTAACCTAACCTAACCTAACCTAACCTAACCTAACCTAACCTAACCTAACCTAACCTAACCTAACCTAACCTAACCTAACCTAACCTAACCTAACCTAACCTAACCTAACCTAACCTAACCTAACCTAACCTAACCTAACCTAACCTAACCTAACCTAACCTAACCTAACCTAACCTAACCTAACCTAACCTAACCTAACCTAACCTAACCTAACCTAACCTAACCTAACCTAACCTAACCTAACCTAACCTAACCTAACCTAACCTAACCTAACCTAACCTAACCTAACCTAACCTAACCTAACCTAACCTAACCTAACCTAACCTAACCTAACCTAACCTAACCTAACCTAACCTAACCTAACCTAACCTAACCTAACCTAACCTAACCTAACCTAACCTAACCTAACCTAACCTAACCTAACCTAACCTAACCTAACCTAACCTAACCTAACCTAACCTAACCTAACCTAACCTAACCTAACCTAACCTAACCTAACCTAACCTAACCTAACCTAACCTAACCTAACCTAACCTAACCTAACCTAACCTAACCTAACCTAACCTAACCTAACCTAACCTAACCTAACCTAACCTAACCTAACCTAACCTAACCTAACCTAACCTAACCTAACCTAACCTAACCTAACCTAACCTAACCTAACCTAACCTAACCTAACCTAACCTAACCTAACCTAACCTAACCTAACCTAACCTAACCTAACCTAACCTAACCTAACCTAACCTAACCTAACCTAACCTAACCTAACCTAACCTAACCTAACCTAACCTAACCTAACCTAACCTAACCTAACCTAACCTAACCTAACCTAACCTAACCTAACCTAACCTAACCTAACCTAACCTAACCTAACCTAACCTAACCTAACCTAACCTAACCTAACCTAACCTAACCTAACCTAACCTAACCTAACCTAACCTAACCTAACCTAACCTAACCTAACCTAACCTAACCTAACCTAACCTAACCTAACCTAACCTAACCTAACCTAACCTAACCTAACCTAACCTAACCTAACCTAACCTAACCTAACCTAACCTAACCTAACCTAACCTAACCTAACCTAACCTAACCTAACCTAACCTAACCTAACCTAACCTAACCTAACCTAACCTAACCTAACCTAACCTAACCTAACCTAACCTAACCTAACCTAACCTAACCTAACCTAACCTAACCTAACCTAACCTAACCTAACCTAACCTAACCTAACCTAACCTAACCTAACCTAACCTAACCTAACCTAACCTAACCTAACCTAACCTAACCTAACCTAACCTAACCTAACCTAACCTAACCTAACCTAACCTAACCTAACCTAACCTAACCTAACCTAACCTAACCTAACCTAACCTAACCTAACCTAACCTAACCTAACCTAACCTAACCTAACCTAACCTAACCTAACCTAACCTAACCTAACCTAACCTAACCTAACCTAACCTAACCTAACCTAACCTAACCTAACCTAACCTAACCTAACCTAACCTAACCTAACCTAACCTAACCTAACCTAACCTAACCTAACCTAACCTAACCTAACCTAACCTAACCTAACCTAACCTAACCTAACCTAACCTAACCTAACCTAACCTAACCTAACCTAACCTAACCTAACCTAACCTAACCTAACCTAACCTAACCTAACCTAACCTAACCTAACCTAACCTAACCTAACCTAACCTAACCTAACCTAACCTAACCTAACCTAACCTAACCTAACCTAACCTAACCTAACCTAACCTAACCTAACCTAACCTAACCTAACCTAACCTAACCTAACCTAACCTAACCTAACCTAACCTAACCTAACCTAACCTAACCTAACCTAACCTAACCTAACCTAACCTAACCTAACCTAACCTAACCTAACCTAACCTAACCTAACCTAACCTAACCTAACCTAACCTAACCTAACCTAACCTAACCTAACCTAACCTAACCTAACCTAACCTAACCTAACCTAACCTAACCTAACCTAACCTAACCTAACCTAACCTAACCTAACCTAACCTAACCTAACCTAACCTAACCTAACCTAACCTAACCTAACCTAACCTAACCTAACCTAACCTAACCTAACCTAACCTAACCTAACCTAACCTAACCTAACCTAACCTAACCTAACCTAACCTAACCTAACCTAACCTAACCTAACCTAACCTAACCTAACCTAACCTAACCTAACCTAACCTAACCTAACCTAACCTAACCTAACCTAACCTAACCTAACCTAACCTAACCTAACCTAACCTAACCTAACCTAACCTAACCTAACCTAACCTAACCTAACCTAACCTAACCTAACCTAACCTAACCTAACCTAACCTAACCTAACCTAACCTAACCTAACCTAACCTAACCTAACCTAACCTAACCTAACCTAACCTAACCTAACCTAACCTAACCTAACCTAACCTAACCTAACCTAACCTAACCTAACCTAACCTAACCTAACCTAACCTAACCTAACCTAACCTAACCTAACCTAACCTAACCTAACCTAACCTAACCTAACCTAACCTAACCTAACCTAACCTAACCTAACCTAACCTAACCTAACCTAACCTAACCTAACCTAACCTAACCTAACCTAACCTAACCTAACCTAACCTAACCTAACCTAACCTAACCTAACCTAACCTAACCTAACCTAACCTAACCTAACCTAACCTAACCTAACCTAACCTAACCTAACCTAACCTAACCTAACCTAACCTAACCTAACCTAACCTAACCTAACCTAACCTAACCTAACCTAACCTAACCTAACCTAACCTAACCTAACCTAACCTAACCTAACCTAACCTAACCTAACCTAACCTAACCTAACCTAACCTAACCTAACCTAACCTAACCTAACCTAACCTAACCTAACCTAACCTAACCTAACCTAACCTAACCTAACCTAACCTAACCTAACCTAACCTAACCTAACCTAACCTAACCTAACCTAACCTAACCTAACCTAACCTAACCTAACCTAACCTAACCTAACCTAACCTAACCTAACCTAACCTAACCTAACCTAACCTAACCTAACCTAACCTAACCTAACCTAACCTAACCTAACCTAACCTAACCTAACCTAACCTAACCTAACCTAACCTAACCTAACCTAACCTAACCTAACCTAACCTAACCTAACCTAACCTAACCTAACCTAACCTAACCTAACCTAACCTAACCTAACCTAACCTAACCTAACCTAACCTAACCTAACCTAACCTAACCTAACCTAACCTAACCTAACCTAACCTAACCTAACCTAACCTAACCTAACCTAACCTAACCTAACCTAACCTAACCTAACCTAACCTAACCTAACCTAACCTAACCTAACCTAACCTAACCTAACCTAACCTAACCTAACCTAACCTAACCTAACCTAACCTAACCTAACCTAACCTAACCTAACCTAACCTAACCTAACCTAACCTAACCTAACCTAACCTAACCTAACCTAACCTAACCTAACCTAACCTAACCTAACCTAACCTAACCTAACCTTTTTTTTTTTTTTTTTTTTTTTTTTTTTTTTTTTTTTTTTTTTTTGACGAGGAGTAATCCGCTTACAGATTCCCTACCGCTGGCTAGACGGTAGGGATATGTGGGGGTCGCCCAGCACCTGATCATAGCGGCACTGGGAATACCCACTAAAACTCCCCGGTGCCTCCTTGCCCTGTGAAAGGAGTGAACCGGGTTCTGCCGAGGCACCAAACTCCGATCCACCCCAGGGCAGCCTAGCCGACTAGCTAGGCTAACGCCAACGGAGGATTGCCCGGAGACACCCAGGCAATCCCCAGACGGTGGGACCTAGTGCAGGCACACATAGCTGGCCAGCTATGTGCGCAGGTCCCCTGGGACATTCAAAGACGGGCTTGGTATGCCCGCCTTCTCCTGCCCCGTCGCCTACGTCTGAGGGAAGCGAGACCGGCCTCTTCCTCTCGCTCCCTCTCAGCTGCCTCCTTCTGCGACATTACATATCCGCAGAAGGCGGCAACTGCTTTCCAGTTGGCCACACTGCCAAGCATGGCTGCGACCATGTTTGGCAGTGTGACGTCCACTCCACCCAGCGCCACTTCTAGCTCGTGACGCTGGGGACTCCAGGCCGGGCACACCTGGAGTGTGTGCTCGGCCGTATCGTCGGGGTCGCCGCAGTGGTGGCACCGCGGCGACTCCTCCCTTTTTATGCGGTGCAGATAATGACCGAAGCACCCGTGTCCGGTCATCATCTGCACCATGTGGAAGGTGAGGCAGCCTTTTTGGCGCCTCACCCAGTCCTCCAACACCGGACGAACGGCGATGATCGTCCGGTGGCCGGCGGTGGGGTTGAGTAGTGCCTCACTCCAATCTTCAATGGCCCTCTCATGGGCCTCTGCACGGACCCGTTGCACGTCCTCGGCAACGGGTCTTTCTCCGAGGGCCCTAGCGGCGACCCGATGCCGATGCACCTGGGACAGAACCAGGGCATCGACATCCCACGGAAGCATGCCTGCTAGCACGCAGGCAGCCCCGTGGCTGACCGTGCGATAAGCCCGCACGGCCCGGGTCGCCATGACCCTCTGTGGCCTCCGTAAGAGGGCCCGGGTGCGGGGAGTGAGGCACTCCGCCCAGACCGGGGCTCCGTAGAGTGCCATCGACCTTACCACACCATGGTAAAGCCGACGGCACGCCGAATTGGGTCCTCCCTGGTTAGGGAGGAGCCGTCCGAGTGCGGCTGCGGTGTTAATCAGCCGTGGAACGAGGAGCTTAAAATGCTCCTCAAAGTTCCAGCGGGGGTCCAGAGTTAGGCCGAGATACTTGAAATGCATCTCGACCGGAATCCGGACCCCCTCCACTCGGACGCGGAGCCCCGGCGGGATCCTGCGGCGTGGGGGATGGAAACCCATGGCCCTAGTTTTGTCTAGGGCCACCTCCAATCCCAGCAGACGGATGCGCCGGACGACCAACGAGGTGCCGACCGACGCAAGCCGTTCTGCCTTCTCCCACGTCTTTGCTCTTGCCGCGACAAGAGTGTCGTCGGCAAAGCAGACAATCTCCATTTTTGGTAGGAGATTGCCTCGCAGGACCCAATTATAACCCATATTCCAAAGCAGGGGGCCAAGAACGGCCCCCTGCGGTACGCCGACCGCCACTGGCCGGCGCATGACTCTCCCGTCTGCGCCCTCGTACAGCACTACCCGTTCAGAGAGGTAGTCGTTGACGAGGGCGCAGAGGTAGGACGGCACTCGGTGGAACCGGAGTGCCGCCCTGATACATTCGTGGGGGAGGCTGTTGAAGGCGTTGCGGATGTCGAGCGACACCGCAACAACAGCCTCCCCTCTGCCCGTGGCCTCCTCAGTCCACCGCTTGAGGAGGCTCACCGCGTCGACCGTGGACCGACCGGTGCGGAAGCCGAACTGGTGATCATCCAGGTTCGGCCCCTCCGTTTCCAGATGCTCGACGATCCGACGGGCCATAATCCTTTCCATGGCTTTGCCGGAATCGTCGAGCAGGACCACCGGTCGGTACCCCGCCGGCGAGTCGGCAGGGCGGCCCTCCTTGCGGAGAAGGCAGAGTCGCCCCACCTTCCACCTCGCCGGGAACTTTTTCCGGGCGATGCATGCGTCCATGACCGCCCGGAATCTCTCCTCTAAAGGCCCTAGCGCGATTGCTAGGGCCTTGGCCGGGACTCCGTCTGGTCCCGGGGCCGTCTTCTTGCCCCGGAGTCGCTCCCTCACCGCCTCAAACTCCACATCTGAGACGGGAGGACCCTCCACCTCGAGCTCCGGAAGTGGTTCCGGAGGCTCCATGCGGGGGGGCTCGAATCGGCCAGGGGTCGGGAACAGGGACCCCATGACCTTTTCCAGCAACTCCGGGCCAAGATTAGCTGTCGAGGGGGAGCTCGATGCAAATTTCCCCCTCACAACTCTATACGGACGGCCCCAGGGGTCGGCGTCCAGGAGGGCCAGGAAGCGCTCATGAGCCTCTTCTTTGGCCCTGCAGATTCCCTTCTGCAGGGCCTTGTGAGCCTCCCTGTACGCCTGACGAAGGAGGACCTCTTCGTCAGGCGTCCTCCTGGTACGCCTTCTCCGGCAACGAAGTAGGGCGCGCCTGGCCGCCAGACATGTGGTGCGCAAGGTTGCAATTTCTTGCGCCCACCAGTACACCTTCTTCCACTTAGGGGGAGGGCGCCACAGCGGCATGGCAGCATTACAGACGGCTCGCATGTCGTCCGCGAAATGGTCTGCCATGCCATCGGGATCCCCTGCTAGATGAGGGGGGAGAGGGGACCACTCCCTCACCAATGCAGCCTCCTCCGCCACATCAGGGCGGAGCTTGGCGAGTGCCCACCTGGGGAAGGCAGCACCCGCCGAAGGATCCCGGCGCTGTGGCGCGCTGGGGGCCAGCGTGGAGACCTCATATCGGACATACAGGTGGTCCGACAGGGTCTCCACATCTTCCTCGACCCGCCAGCTACGGGTTTGGGCAGCAAGGGCAGCAGTGGCAAAGGATACGTCCACAATGGACGTACCTTGCCACCGTACGCACGTGGGAGAGGTACCACGATTGAGTACCTGGAGCCCCAGGCCCAGCGCCCAGGACTCCAGAATACCCCCCCTCACGTCCGTACGGGAGGACCCCCACGCCGATGACTTGGCGTTGAGGTCTCCCGCCACCAAAACTGGGAGTGGGGCCGCACGCCTCACCACCCCCTCCACCGCAGCCAGGAAGAACTCGAAGTCCGCCCGACTGCGGTTTGGGGAGAAGTAGGTCGACACGACCACCATTCTCCCCCAATTTGCTGCCACGAAACCCGCACCTCTCTCCCTGAGAGAAAGGGGAGGAGCCTCACCGCCAGGCCTCACTGCTATAGCAGCGGAGTCGTTCAGGTCCCCTAGCCAGTTGGCATTATGGGGGACCGTGTATGGCTCCGCCACCACCGCCAGGTGTATCTCCCACTCCGCCATGGACTGACACAGTAGATCCTGTGCCCCAGCGGAGTGGTTGATATTCACCTGGAGGAACTTAGCAGTGGGCCTATTGGACATTGACGGTGTCCATTGGCTCCTCCCCAGACTTACGGGTGGCCCCCGCTCGCAACAATGGGATGGCCGCTGTGAGGCGGCCACGGACTGCGGGGGGGGAACAGTTCATCCCCCCCATTCGGTGGTTAGCCGGGAGGCCAGCGTCCGCGCAGACGGCGCACCTATACGCCGCCTCGCACTCATTGGCAGAGTGCCCATCCAGTCCGCAGCGGTAGCAGAGGCCGCTGCGGTCCTTTTTGGATGGGCACCTGACCACCGGGTGGCCGAGCCCCATACACCTGAAGCAGCGCATGGGGCGCTGCTCCAGCAGTTGGATGGAGGCGGAGCTCCATCCGACAGTTAGCCGGCCACCGGTCGCCAGCTTTCTGGCGGCCTCAACGGGGCACGAGGCGAAGGCCGAGCCCACCCCTCTAACTCCAGGGTGGACCTTCCCCACTCTGAAATGCTCGGGGGGGCAGCCCGTGGCTAGAGCCAGTGCCGCTAGCAGCTCTTCGGCCGACACCGAGTCATCCAAGCCATTGACCCGGATGTCGACCGACTTGATTGGGCGCGTCACCTTCGCCTCGTCGCCCAAGACGGCGCTAATCTGCGCCGCCAGCTGGTCCGCCTGTGTGGCCGTCGTCTCTTTGGGGAGCTCTAGAATTCGAGCTCCCGTGACACCGGTGCGGAATTGTGCTGCACCAATTCCTAAGGCACTCAATGAGACCGAGGCCTTTGTCTTGGTGATGGCTTTGTTGTACGTGGCGCCCTTAGCAACCGCCTCCGGTTTCAGGGCCACCACGACAGCCAGTCTCTTATGCTCTTTGGGGAGCTTTGCACTTTCCTTTTTCCCGGTGGTCGGGATGGGTCCAGCGGCGGGGGCGCGCTTCTTGCGCCGGACCACCTCCGACCAGGACTCGCCCGGTTCGGCTGAACTCCCCGCCTTCGGCTCCGAAGGCTTTTGAGCGGAGGGTTTTGCGACCTTAACCGGCCTCGCCTTTTGAGGCAGGTTCGCCGGTGGAGCAAGTGTTGTCCCCGTTGCTCTATTGGAGGCTGCTGCTCGCTCCTCCCGCTTCTTCTCCGCCTGAAGGGGGGGGCGAAGTTGACGCGCCGGGAGCAACCTCCCGTCCACCTCCAAACTATCCAAATGAGCGTTGACGACCCCACCTACGTGGGCCGTCAGCTCCGTCTGCAAGGTCGACAGGGCCTCCAAGAATTCAGCCCTCGACAGCGGCTGAGAGTTAGCCACTGTCGTGGCCGGTACAGCGGTCTCATTGGCTGGAGCCCTCTCCAATGAGGGCCTTTCGGAAAAGGCCCTTCGCAGCGCCGTCACCTCCTGGATGAGCGCGTCTATCTGCCCGCGGAGGCGCTTGTTGTCCGCGCGAAGACGTCTAACCTCGTTAGACGACTTGCGCGTCGCCACCGCTCCGACTACTCCAAGTATGGAGTGGGTAGCCTCCTTAATGGTCTTCTGGGAGGTGCCCTTGAGGTTGCCCGACTTGCGAACAACCTCCAATATGGCAGAAGCACTCGCCTCTGCTTTTTGCGTGAGCTCCTCCAGAGAGCTCCCAGACTTGGCCGACCGAAATGTTGTCGTCGACTTGGCTGAGTCCGAGTCGGACTCCTCTCTCAGCTCACGGCGCGCACGTGACATCCCGATGTCGTGGCCAAGTAACTTGCCACCACGACCCTTGTTTCCCTTTTTGTATTTCTGCGGAACGGGAATTTCCGCTAGCTCCTCTCCCTCCTCTGACCCTGATGCCGGGCCTAAAAACTTACTGGAAGAGGACAACGCCTCCGAAACATCCTTGGCGGCGGACCGCTTGCGCGCCACCGAACGGGTAAGGACGCTGGAGTACAGCGTCCGGCCTTCCTTGCCCGCTTTTAGGCTGGGCCCACTGGTGTCAGTAGAATCTGACATTGGCCAGTTTATAGCCCTACTGATGTCTGAGGATGTAGGTGAGTCCACCCCTACAGGAGGGGGGACTACTCAACAAATCGGCGACAAATTCGTCGAAAACAACAATTTTCCTTAAAACTAAGAAAAACAAACAACAATAAAAACTAAATAACAGAGGTTACCGACAATCGGTTTGGGGTGGCTGGAAGAGCTTCCGAAGAGGCTTCTTCCAACACAACCCGCGACGAAAACCGGTCGGTAGCACCGAAGTTATTAACAATAACAATGATTTTCCTTAAAAAACTAACAACGAAAACAGTGATAAAAACTTAACAACAAGGAATGTTAAGAAAATTCTTAGACTGGCTGAAAGAGCTCCCAGGGAAGCAACTTTCAGCCTTGGACCGCGACAAGATCCGGCTACGGGAACCGGGACTTATCGCGGTTTTTATCCAAAAATTTCCTAACAGAAAAATCAAAAACAACAAATAACAACTTAACGATAATTAACAAAAACAACAGGTATGTGCAGATCGAAGGAGCCTTGAAAAAGGCTTCAAACGATGTGCGCCACGCCGAAAAACACCAACTGGAAACGGAGATATTCGCAATTCAAAATACGGAAATTTCGAGAAATTTTTCAACCTAACCTCAACCTAACCTAACCTAACCTAACCTAACCTAACCTAACCTAACCTAACCTAACCTAACCTAACCTAACCTAACCTAACCTAACCTAACCTAACCTAACCTAACCTAACCTAACCTAACCTAACCTAACCTAACCTAACCTAACCTAACCTAACCTAACCTAACCTAACCTAACCTAACCTAACCTAACCTAACCTAACCTAACCTAACCTAACCTAACCTAACCTAACCTAACCTAACCTAACCTAACCTAACCTAACCTAACCTAACCTAACCTAACCTAACCTAACCTAACCTAACCTAACCTAACCTAACCTAACCTAACCTAACCTAACCTAACCTAACCTAACCTAACCTAACCTAACCTAACCTAACCTAACCTAACCTAACCTAACCTAACCTAACCTAACCTAACCTAACCTAACCTAACCTAACCTAACCTAACCTAACCTAACCTAACCTAACCTAACCTAACCTAACCTAACCTAACCTAACCTAACCTAACCTAACCTAACCTAACCTAACCTAACCTAACCTAACCTAACCTAACCTAACCTAACCTAACCTAACCTAACCTAACCTAACCTAACCTAACCTAACCTAACCTAACCTAACCTAACCTAACCTAACCTAACCTAACCTAACCTAACCTAACCTAACCTAACCTAACCTAACCTAACCTAACCTAACCTAACCTAACCTAACCTAACCTAACCTAACCTAACCTAACCTAACCTAACCTAACCTAACCTAACCTAACCTAACCTAACCTAACCTAACCTAACCTAACCTAACCTAACCTAACCTAACCTAACCTAACCTAACCTAACCTAACCTAACCTAACCTAACCTAACCTAACCTAACCTAACCTAACCTAACCTAACCTAACCTAACCTAACCTAACCTAACCTAACCTAACCTAACCTAACCTAACCTAACCTAACCTAACCTAACCTAACCTAACCTAACCTAACCTAACCTAACCTAACCTAACCTAACCTAACCTAACCTAACCTAACCTAACCTAACCTAACCTAACCTAACCTAACCTAACCTAACCTAACCTAACCTAACCTAACCTAACCTAACCTAACCTAACCTAACCTAACCTAACCTAACCTAACCTAACCTAACCTAACCTAACCTAACCTAACCTAACCTAACCTAACCTAACCTAACCTAACCTAACCTAACCTAACCTAACCTAACCTAACCTAACCTAACCTAACCTAACCTAACCTAACCTAACCTAACCTTTTTTTTTTTTTTTTTTTTTTTTTTTTTTTTTTTTTTTTTTTGACGAGGAGTAATCCGCTTACAGATTCCCTACCGCTGGCTAGACGATAGGGATATGTGGGGGTCGCCCAGCACCTGATCATAGCGGCACTGGGAATACCCACTAAAACTCCCCGGTGCCTCCTTGCCCTGTGAAAGGAGTGAACCGGGTTCTGCCGAGGCACCAAACTCCGATCCACCCCAGGGCAGCCTAGCCGACTAGCTAGGCTGACGCCAACGGAGGATTGCCCGGAGACACCCAGGCAATCCCCAGACGGTGGGACCTAGTGCAGGCACACATAGCTGGCCAGCTATGTGCGCAGGTCCCCTGGGACATTCAAAGACGGGCTTGGTATGCCCGCCTTCTCCTGCCCCGCCGCCTACGTCTGAGGGAAGCGAGACCGGCCTCTTCCTCTCGCTCCCTCTCAGCTGCCTCCTTCTGCGACATTATATATCCGCAGAAGGCGGCAACTGTTTTCCAAGTGGCCACACTGCCAAGCATGGCTTCGACCATGTTTGGCAGTGTGACATCAGCTCCACCCAGCGCCACTTCCAACTCCCGGCGCTGGGGACTCCAGGCCGGGCACACCTGGAGCGTGTGCTCGGCCGTATCGTCGGGGTCGCCGCAGTGGTGGCACCGCGGCGACTCCTCCCTTTTTATGCGGTGCAGATAATGACCGAAGCACCCGTGTCCGGTCATCATCTGCACCATGTGGAAGGTGAGGCAGCCTTTTTGGCGCCTCACCCAGTCCTCCAACACCGGACGGATCGCCTGGATCGTCCGGTGACCGGCGGTGGGATTGATTAGTGCCTCACTCCAATCTTCAATGGCCCTCTCATGGGCCACAGCACGGACCCGTTGCACGTCCTCGGCAACGGGTCTTTCTCCGAGGGCCCTAGCGGCGACCCGATGCCAATGCACCTGGGACAGAACCAGGGCATCGACATCCCACGGAAGCATACCCGCTAGCACGCAGGCAGCCCCGTGGCTGACCGTGCGATAGGCCCGCACGGCCCGGGTCGCCATGACCCTCTGTGGCCTCCGTAAGAGGGCCCGGGTGCGGGGAGTGAGGCACTCCGCCCAGACCGGGGCTCCGTAGAGTGCCATCGACCTTACCACACCATGGTAAAGCCGACGGCACGCCGAATTGGGTCCTCCCTGGTTAGGGAGGAGCCGTCCGAGTGCGGCTGCGGTCTTAATAAGCCGTGGAACGAGGAGCTTGAAGTGCTCCTCAAAGTTCCAGCGGGGGTCCAGAGTTAGGCCGAGATACTTGAAATGCATCTCGACCGGAATCCGGACCCCCTCCACTCGGACGCGGAGCCCCGGCGGGATCCTGCGGCGTGGGGGATGGAAACCCATGGCCCTAGTTTTGTCTAGGGCCACCTCCAATCCGAGCAGACGGATGCGCCGGACGACCAACGAGGTGCCGACCGACGCAAGCCGTTCTGCTTTCTCCCACGTCTTTGCTCTTGCCGCGACGAGAGTGTCGTCGGCAAAGCAGACAATCTCCATTTTGGGTAGGAGATTGCCTCGCAGGACCCAATTATATCCCAGATTCCACAATAGGGGGCCCAGGACGGCCCCCTGCGGTACGCCGACCGCCACTGGTCGGCGCATAACATTCCCGTCTGCGCCCTCGTACAGCACTACCCGTTCGGAGAGGTAGTCGTTGACGAGGGCGCAGAGGTAGGACGGCACTCGGTGGAACCGGAGTGCCGCCCTGATACATTCGTGGGGGAGGCTGTTGAAAGCGTTGCGGATGTCGAGCGACACCGCAACAACAGCCTCCCCTCTGCCGGTGGCCTCCTCAGTCCACCGCTTGAGGAGGCTCACCGCGTCAACGGTGGACCGACCGGTGCGGAAGCCGAACTGGTGATCATCCAAGTTCGGCCCCTCCGTTTCCAGATGCTCGACGATCCGACGGGCCATAATCCTTTCCATGGCTTTGCCGGAATCGTCGAGCAGGACCACCGGTCGGTACCCCGCCGGCGAGTCGGCAGGGCGGCCCTCCTTGCGGAGAAGGCAGAGTCGCCCCACCTTCCACCTCGCCGGGAACTTTTTCCGGGCGATGCATGCGTCCATGACCGCCCGGAATCTCTCCTCTAAAGGCCCTAGCGCGATTGCTAGGGCCTTGGCCGGGACTCCGTCTGGTCCCGGGGCCGTCTTCTTGCCCCGGAGTCGCTCCCTCACCGCCTCAAACTCCACATCTGAGACGGGAGGACCCACCACCTCGAGCTCCGGAAGTGGTTCCGGAGGCTCCATGCGGGGGGGCTCGAATTGGCCAGGGGTCGGAAACAGGGACCCCATGACCTTTTCTAGCAACTCCGGGCCAAGGTTGGCTGTCGAGGGGGAGCTCGATGCGAATTTCCCCCTCACAACCCTATACGGACGGCCCCAGGGGTCGGCGTCCAGGAGGGCCAGGAAGCGCTCGTGAGCCTCTTCTTTGGCCCTGCAGATTCCCTTCTGCAGGGCCTTGTGAGCCTCCCTGTACGCCTGACGAAGGAGGACCTCTTCGTCAGGCGTCCTCCTGGTACGCCTCCTCCGGCAACGGAGTAGGGCGCGCCTAGCCGCCAGACACTTGGTGCGCAGGAGAGCTATCTCCTGCGCCCACCAATAAACCTTCTTCCATTTGGGAGGAGGACGCCACAGAGGCATGGCAGCATTGCAAACGGCCCGCAAGTCGTCCGCGAAATGGTCTGCCATGCCTTCGGGATCACCTGCGAGGTGAGGGGGGAGAGACGACCACTCCCTCACCATCGCAGCCTCCTCCGCCACATCCGGGCGGAGCTTGGCGAGTGCCCACCTGGGGAAGGCGACACCCGCCGTATGATCCCGACGCTGTGGCGCGCTGGGGGCCAGCGTGGAGACCTCATATCGGACATACAGATGGTCCGACAGGGTCTCCACATCTTCCTCGACCCGCCAGCTACGGGTTTGGGCAGCAAGGGCGGCAGTGGCAAAGGAAACGTCCACAATGGACGTACCTTGCCACCGTACGCACGTGGGAGAGGTACCGCGGTTGAGTACCTGGAGCCCCAGGCCCAGCGACCAGGACTCCAGAATACCCCCCCTCACGTCCGTACGGGGGGACCCCCACGCCGAGGACTTGGCGTTGAGGTCTCCCGCCACCAAAACTGGGAGTGGGGCCGCACGCCTCACCACCCCCTCCACCGCAGCCAGGAAGAACTCGAAGTCCGCCCGGCTGCGGTTTGGGGAGAAGTAGGTCGACACGACCACCATTCTCCCCCAATTTGCTGCCACGAAACCCGCACCTCTCTCCCTGAGAGAAAGGGGAGGAGCCTCACCACTAGGCCTCACTGCTATAGCAGCGGAGCCGTCCAGGTCCCCTAGCCAGTTGGCATTATGGGGGACCGTATATGGCTCCGCCACCACCGCCAGGTGTATCTCCCACTCCGCCATGGACTGACACAGTAGATCCTGTGCCCCAGCGGAGTGGTTGATATTCACCTGGAGGAACTTAGCAGTGGGCCTATTGGGCATTGACGGTGTCCATTGGTGTCCATTGGCTCCTCCCCAGACTTACGGTTGGCCCCCGCTCTCACCAGAGGAATGGCCGCTGTGAGGCGGCCACGGACTGCGGGGGGGGAACAGTTCATCCCCCCCATTCGGTGACTTGCCGGGAGGCCCGCATCCGCGCAGACGGCGCACTTGTACGCCGCCTCGCACTCGTTGGCGGAATGCCCATCCAATCCGCAGCGGTAACAGAGACCGCTGCGGTCCTTTTTGGATGGGCACCGGGCCACCGGGTGGCCGAGCCCCATACACCTGAAGCAGCGCATGGGGCGCTGCTCAATAAGGTGGACGGAGGCTGAGCTCCATCCGACTGTCAGCCGACCGACCGCTGCCAACTTCTTGGCTGCCTCTATGGGGCAGGAGGCGAAGGCTGACCCCATGCCCCTAAGTCCAGGGTGGACTTTGCCCACTCTAAAGAGCACAGGGGCGCAGCCTGTGCTCAGAGCCAGAGCTTCTCTAAGCTCGTCGGCCGACACCGAGTCGTCGAGTCCGTTGACTCGAATGTCGACCGATTTGGTGGGGCGGGTCACTTTCGCCATGTCACCCAGTGCGGCACTGATCTGCTCCGCCAACTTATCCGCTTGCACGGACGTTGTCTCTTTAGGGAGCTCAAGAATTCGAGCCCCCGTTACACCCGTGCGGAATTTTGCTGGTCCGATTCCCAGGGCCTCTAGAGAGACTGAGGCCTTAGTTTGGGCGATTGCCTTGTTGTATGTGGCGCCCTTTTCTATCGCCTCTGGCTTAAGAGCCACCACAACGGCCAGCGATTTTGGCTCCTTCGGGAGCCTAGGCGCCTTTTGGGTAGATTGGACGGCAGATTTGGCTGTCGGAGTTGAGGCGTGCTTCTTCCGTCTCACTACCTCCGTCCAGCTTTCTGCCGTCTTTTCTATGGGACCTGTCGATGAGCCAGGTGTCGGCTCCGAGGCCTTTGGGGCCTGCGACCCCTTTGTTTTCTTTATCCTCGCTTGCTTTGGCAGATTAGCCGGGGGGGCGAGGGTGGAGCCTGTGGTTTGCTGCGACTGGGGGACCGACTCGCGAACCTCCCGCTTTTTGTCCGCCTGCAGAGGCGGGCGGAGGCGACGCGCCGGGAGCAGTCTCCCGTCTACCTCCAGACTGTCCAGGTGGGCGTTGACGACGCCCCCAACATGGGCCGTCAACTCCGTCTGGAGGGCCGATAGCGCTTCCAAGAATTCGGCCCTAGACATTGGCTGGGCTTCAGCCACTGTCGAGGCCGGTTCCGTGGGTTGCTGCTCAACAGATCTTTGGTCCGGTAGAGACCTCTCCGAGAAGGCCCTGCGGAGCGCCGAAACCTCACTGATGAGGCCATCAATTTGGCTGCGCAGCCGTTTGTTGTCTGCGCGTAGACGACGGAGAACCTAACCTAACCTAACCTAACCTAACCTAACCTAACCTAACCTA
This sequence comes from Synanthedon tipuliformis, assembly GCA_947623395.1. Lineage (NCBI taxonomy): Eukaryota > Metazoa > Arthropoda > Insecta > Lepidoptera > Sesiidae > Synanthedon > Synanthedon tipuliformis. Next base: position 5,188,907 of record OX392434.1, on the reverse strand, counting down.
ACCTAACCTAACCTAACCTAACCTAACCTAACCTAACCTAACCTAACCTAACCTAACCTAACCTAACCTAACCTAACCTAACCTAACCTAACCTAACCTAACCTAACCTAACCTAACCTAACCTAACCTAACCTAACCTAACCTAACCTAACCTAACCTAACCTAACCTAACCTAACCTAACCTAACCTAACCTAACCTAACCTAACCTAACCTAACCTAACCTAACCTAACCTAACCTAACCTAACCTAACCTAACCTAACCTAACCTAACCTAACCTAACCTAACCTAACCTAACCTAACCTAACCTAACCTAACCTAACCTAACCTAACCTAACCTAACCTAACCTAACCTAACCTAACCTAACCTAACCTAACCTAACCTAACCTAACCTAACCTAACCTAACCTAACCTAACCTAACCTAACCTAACCTAACCTAATCTAACCTAATCTAACCTTTTTTTTTTTTTTTTTTATCGAGGAGTAATCCGCTTACAGATTCCCTACCGCTGGCTAGACGGTAAGGATATGTGGGGGTCGCCCAGCACCTGATCATAGTGGCACTGGGAATACGCCACTAAAACTCCCCGGTGCCTCCTTGCCCATGATAGGGATGAACCGGGCTCTGCGGGGGGCATCTTACACCGGTCCACCCCCAGGGCAGCCCGGCCATTGCTGACCAGGCTAACTCCAACGTGAAGATTGTCCCGAGACACTAGTACAATCTCCATACGGAGGGACCTTGTGCAGGCACACACAGCTAGCCGACCATGTGCGCAAGGTCCCCCTAGACCATCTACAGAAGACGGGCCTACGGGCTCGCTTTCCCTAGACAGCCTCACCAAAAGTCCGCACTCAAAGAGTGCGGAAAACTCCACGGTGAGAGGTAGCCCGGCGAGGGTTTCCCTCTCGTGAGCGTTCGCTGCAGGCCCCCGCTCGGAAGCTCGCTTTGTAACGCTCACAACACCAACAGCGCTCTGCTACAGGCCCCCGCTCGGGAGCCCGTTTGGAACGCTCAGTCTCGCCTAAGAGGCGTGGGTGGTTTCCGATAACTCAAAGTTATTTTGAGCGTTCTCCCTCTGTTATTACAGTAACAGAGATTGAACATCATTCGGATAAACAATAACATGCCGTCGCTCCTACAGGCCACCGCTTGGCAGCCCGCTTGGAACTTCGGTTGAGCGCTCCTGCGGGACGCTCTTGGTAGCCCGCTCAGAACGCTCGTACGCCTTCTTGGTCCCCAAGGCGGCTCGCCAAGGGTAAGCCCCCCCACCTCGACAAGGTTATGGCGTACATAGGGGGGGAACCTAATCTAACCTAACCTAACCTAACCTAACCTAACCTAACCTAACCTAACCTAACCTAACCTAACCTAACCTAACCTAACCTAACCTAACCTAACCTAACCTAACCTAACCTAACCTAACCTAACCTAACCTAACCTAACCTAACCTAACCTAACCTAACCTAACCTAACCTAACCTAACCTAACCTAACCTAACCTAACCTAACCTAACCTAACCTAACCTAACCTAACCTAACCTAACCTAACCTAACCTAACCTAACCTAACCTAACCTAACCTAACCTAACCTAACCTAACCTAACCTAACCTAACCTAACCTAACCTAACCTAACCTAACCTAACCTAACCTAACCTAACCTAACCTAACCTAACCTAACCTAACCTAACCTAACCTAACCTAACCTAACCTAACCTAACCTAACCTAACCTAACCTAACCTAACCTAACCTAACCTAACCTAACCTAACCTAACCTAACCTAACCTAACCTAACCTAACCTAACCTAACCTAACCTAACCTAACCTAACCTAACCTAACCTAACCTAACCTAACCTAACCTAACCTAACCTAACCTAACCTAACCTAACCTAACCTAACCTAACCTAACCTAACCTAACCTAACCTAACCTAACCTAACCTAACCTAACCTAACCTAACCTAACCTAACCTAACCTAACCTAACCTAACCTAACCTAACCTTTTTTTTTTTTTTTTTTTTTTTTGACGAGGAGTAATCCGCTTACAGATTCCCTACCGCTGGCTAGACGGTAGGGATATGTGGGGGTCGCCCAGCACCTGATCATAGCGGCACTGGGAATACCCACTAAAACTCCCCGGTGCCTCCTTGCCCTGTGAAAGGAGTGAACCGGGTTCTGCCGAGGCACCAAACTCCGATCCACCCCAGGGCAGCCTAGCCGACTAGCTAGGCTAACGCCAACGGAGGATTGCCCGGAGACACCCAGGCAATCCCCAGACGGTGGGACCTAGTGCAGGCACACATAGCTGGCCAGCTATGTGCGCAGGTCCCCTGGGACATTCAAAGACGGGCTTGGTATGCCCGCCTTCTCCTGCCCCGCCGCCTACGTCTGAGGGAAGCGAGACCGGCCTCTTCCTCTCGCTCCCTCTCAGCTGCCTCCTTCTGCGACATTATATATCCGCAGAAGGCGGCAACTGTTTTCCAAGTGGCCACACTGCCAAGCATGGCTTCGACCATGTTTGGCAGTGTGACATCAGCTCCACCCAGCGCCACTTCCAACTCCCGGCGCTGGGGACTCCAGGCCGGGCACACCTGGAGCGTGTGCTCGGCCGTATCGTCGGGGTCGCCGCAGTGGTGGCACCGCGGCGACTCCTCCCTTTTTATGCGGTGCAGATAATGACCGAAGCACCCGTGTCCGGTCATCATCTGCACCATGTGGAAGGTGAGGCAGCCTTTTTGGCGCCTCACCCAGTCCTCCAACACCGGACGGATCGCCTGGATCGTCCGGTGACCGGCGGTGGGATTGATTAGTGCCTCACTCCAATCATCGATGGCCCTCTCATGGGCCTCTGCACGGACCCGTTGCACGTCCTCGGCAACGGGTCTTTCTCCGAGGGCCCTGGCGGCGACCCGATGCCGATGCACCTGGGACAGAACCAGGGCATCGACATCCCACGGAAGCATACCCGCTAGCACGCAGGCAGCCCCGTGGCTGACCGTGCGATAGGCCCGCACGGCCCGGGTCGCCATGACCCTCTGTGGCCTCCGTAAGAGGGCCCGGGTGCGGGGAGTGAGGCACTCCGCCCAGACCGGGGCTCCGTAGAGTGCCATCGACCTTACCACACCATGGTAAAGCCGACGGCACGCCGAATTGGGTCCTCCCTGGTTAGGGAGGAGCCGTCCGAGTGCGGCTGCGGTCTTAATAAGCCGTGGAACGAGGAGCTTGAAGTGCTCCTCAAAGTTCCAGCGGGGGTCCAGAGTTAGGCCGAGATACTTGAAATGCATCTCGACCGGAATCCGGACCCCCTCCACTCGGACGCGGAGCCCCGGCGGGATCCTGCGGCGTGGGGGATGGAAACCCATGGCCCTAGTTTTGTCTAGGGCCACCTCCAATCCCAGCAGACGGATGCGCCGGACGACCAACGAGGTGCCGACCGACGCAAGCCGTTCTGCCTTCTCCCACGTCTTTGCTCTTGCCGCGACAAGAGTGTCGTCGGCAAAGCAGACAATCTCCATTTTTGGTAGGAGATTGCCTCGCAGGACCCAATTATATCCCAGATTCCACAATAGGGGGCCCAGGACGGCCCCCTGCGGTACGCCGACCGCCACTGGCCGGCGCATGACTCTCCCGTCTGCGCCCTCGTACAGCACTACCCGTTTGGAGAGGTAGTCGCTGACGAGGGCGCAGAGGTAGGACGGCACTCGGTGGAACCGGAGTGCCGCCCTGATACTTTCGTGGGGGAGGCTGTTGAAGGCGTTGCGGATGTCGAGCGACACCGCAACAACAGCCTCCCCTCTGCCCGTGGCCTCCTCAGTCCACCGCTTGAGGAGGCTCACTGCGTCAACCGTGGACCGACCGGTGCGGAAGCCGAACTGGTGATCATCCAGGTTCGGCCCCTCCGTTTCCAGATGCTCGACGATCCGACGAGCCATAATCCTTTCCATGGCTTTGCCGGAATCGTCGAGCAGGACCACCGGTCGGTACCCCGCCGGCGAGTCAGCAGGGCGTCCCTCCTTGCGGAGAAGGCAGAGACGCCCCACCTTCCATCTCGCCGGGAACTTTTTCCGGGCGATGCATGCATTCATCACCGCCCGGAATCTCTCCTCTAGAGGCCCTAGCGCGATTGCTAGGGCCTTGGCCGGGACTCCGTCTGGTCCCGGGGCCGTCTTCTTGCCCCGGAGCCGCTCCCTCACCGCCTCAAACTCCGCGTCAGAGACGGGAGGACCCTCCACCTCGAGCTCCGGGAGTGGTTCCGGAGGCTCCATGGGAGGGGGCTCGAATCGGCCAGGGGTCGGGAACAGGGACCCCATGACCTTTTCAAGCAGCTCCGGGCCAAGGTTGGCTGTCGAGGGGGAGCTCGATGCAAATTTCCCCCTCACAACCCTATACGGACGGCCCCAGGGGTCGGCGTCCAGGAGGGCCAGGAAGCGCTCGTGTGCCTCTTCTTTGGCCCTGCAGATTCCCTTCTGCAGGGCCTTGTGAGCCTCCCTGTACGCCTGACGAAGGAGGACCTCCTCGTCAGGCGTCCTCCTGGTACGCCTCCTCCGGCAGCGGAGTAGGGCGCGCCTAGCCGCCAAACAGGTGGTGCGCAGGAGAGCTATCTCCTGCGCCCACCAGTAAACCTTCTTCCATTTGGGAGGAGGGCGCCACAGGGGCATGGCAGCATTGCAAACGGCCCGCAGGTCGTCTGCGAAATGGTCTGCCATGCCGTCGGGATCCCCTGCGAGGTGAGGGGGGAGAGACGACCACTCCCTCACCATCGCAGCCTCCTCCGCCACATCCGGGCGGAGCTTGGCGAGTGCCCACCTGGGAAAGGCAGCACCCGCCGTGTGATCCCGACGCTGTGGCGCGCTGGGGGCCAGCGTGGAGACCTCGTATCGGACGTACAGATGGTCCGATAGGGTCTCCACTTCTTCCTCGACCCGCCAGCTACGGGTTTGCGCAGCAAGGGCAGCAGTGGCAAAGGATACGTCCACAATGGACGTACCTTGCCACCGTACGCACGTGGGAGAGGTACCGCGATTGAGTACCTGGAGCCCCAGGCCCAGTGCCCAGGACTCCAGAATACCCCCCCTCACGTCCGTACGGGATGACCCCCACGCCGATGACTTGGCGTTGAGGTCTCCCGCCACCAAAACTGGGAGTGGGGCCGCACGCCTCACCACCCCCTCCACCGCAGCCAGGAAGAACTCGAAGTCCGCCCGACTGCGGTTTGGGGAGAAGTAGGTCGACACGACCACCATTCTCCCCCAGTTTGCTGCCACGAAACCCGCACCTCTCTCCCTGAGAGAAAGGGGAGGAGCCTCACCACCAGGCCTCACTGCTATAGCAGCGGAGCCGTCCAGGTCCCCTAGCCAGTTGGCATTATGGGGGACCGTATATGGCTCCGCTACCACCGCCAGGTGTATCTCCCACTCCGCCATGGACTGACACAGTAGATCCTGTGCCCCAGCGGAGTGGTTGATATTAACCTGGAGGAACTTAGCAGTGGGCCTACTGGACATTGACGGTGTCCATTGGCTCCTCCCTGGTAGTGCCTGAGGCCCCGGCCACGGCTGTCGGCTTAACGGCCGTAAGACGGCCCTTTACAGCTGGGGGGGAGCAATTCATTCCCCCCATGCGGTGATTGGCCGGGAGCCCGGCGTCCGCACATACTGCACACCTATATGCCGCCTCGCACTCAAATGCGGAGTGCCCGTCGGTCCCGCAGCGGTAGCAGAGACCGCTGCGATCCTTCTTAGACGGGCATCTGACGACCGGATGTCCAAGCCCCATGCACTTGAAACAGCGCATGGGACGCTGTTCCAACAGTTGGATGGAGGCAGAACTGATGGAGGCAGAACTCCATCCAACCGTTAGTCTTCCACCGGTCGCCAGTTTTTTGGCGGCTTCAACGGGGCACGTTGCGAACGCCGAGCCCACCCCTCTGGCTCCAGGGTGGACCTTCCCCACCCTGAAGTTCTCAGGAAGACAGCCCGTGCTCAAGGCCAGAGCCGACTGCACCTCTTCGGCCGACACCGAATCATCGAGCCCGTTGATCCGGATGTCGACCGTTTTTATTGGGCGCGTTACTTTAGCAACGTCGCCCAAGACAGCTCTAATTTGGGCCGCCAACTTGTCAGCCTGCACGGGCGTGGTCTCCTTCGGGAGCTCCATAATGCGGGCTCCAGTCACGCCCGTGCGAAATTGGGCCGGGCCGATGCCCAAAGCGTCCAGCGAGACAGAGGCCTTGGTCTTATCCAAGGCCTTTTTGTAAGTGGCCCCCTTCTTGATGGCCTCGGGATTGAGGGCCACGACGACCGCCAGCTTTTTGTGCTCCTTAGGGAGCTTATTTACAGCTACTTTCCCCGTTTTTGGAGCTGGAGCGGCAGGGGCACGCTTTTTGCGCCTGACGACTTCAGACCAACTCTCAACTACTTTAGCCGGCTCCACCTGTGACTCAGGGGCCTTAGGAGCGGGCTTGGCCGCCTTGACGCTCCTTGCCTTTTTGGGCAGATTGGCCGGGGGGGCAAGGGTTGTCCCCGTCTCTCCTTGTGAGGCTGCTGCCCTCTCTTTGCGTTTTTTATCCGCCTCGAGAGGGGGACGAAGTTGGCGCGCTGGAAGCAGCCTCCCGTCTACCTCGAGGCTATCTAAGTGGGCGTTGACGACCCCCCCAACATGGGCCGTCAACTCCGTCTGGAGGGCCGATAGGGCCTCCATAAATTCGGCCCTTGATAGCGGCTGGGAGTCAGCCACTGTAGAGGGCGGTGCTACGGCGTGGTGCTCGGCAGGAGTCTTTTCAGGTAGGGACCTTTCGGAAAAGGCCCTTCGCAGCGCCGTCACCTCCTGAATGAGGGCATCTATCTGGCCGCGGAGACGTTTGTTGTCCGCGCGAAGTCGCCTATTCTCATTAGACGACTTCCGGGTCGCCACCGCCTCAACCACTCCAAGGATGGAGTGGGTGGCCTCCTTGATAGCCTTCTGAGAGGTGCCCTTGAGGTTGCCCGACTTACGGACAACCTCAAGTATTGCTGACGCACTGGCTTCGGCCTTCTGCGTCAGCTCCTCTACCGAGCCAGCCGAAGACTTAGCTGACCGGTAGGTTCTCACCGACCTGTCGGAGTCGGTGTCCGACATCTCCCGCAGCTCGCGACGAGCTCGCGACATTCCTATGTCGTGGCCGAGCGCTTTGCCGCCTCGACCCTTTCCACCCTTTTTAAATTTGAGAGGAACCGAAGGTTCCGCAAGCTCCTCCACTTCCTCCGACCCAGACTCCGGGCCAAAAAACTTGCTGGAGGACCTAGAGTCCTCCGACACTTCCTTCATGGCGGACCTTTTGCGGGTCGCCGAGCGGGTCAAAACCTTTGAGTACAGGAGCCTAGTTGCCCCTGTTTTCTCCATCGGGCTTGGCCCGCTAGTTTCGGCGGAGTCCGACATGGGCCACGAAATGGCCCTGCCGACCTCCGAACTTGTTGGAGAGTCCACCCCTACAAGAGGGGGGACAAAACAACGAGGATATTACACAACTAACAACAAAGATAACAATTTTCCTTAAAACTAGACAACAAAAACAACAATATTTCCTGAATAACAAGAGATACCAACAACCGGTTTGGACTGTGTGAAAGAGCTTCCGAAGATGCTTCTTTCAACCCAAACCCGCGACGCGATCCGGCTGTTGGCACCAAAGTTATCAGCAAAAACAACAACTTTTCTTAAAAAACTAAAAACAAAAACAGTAATAAAAAACTTAACAACAAGGAATCTTAAGAAAATTCTTAGACTGGCTGAAAGAACTCACAAGGAGGCAACTTTCAGCCCTAGACCGCGACAAGATCCGGTTACGGGAACCGTTACTTATCGCGGCTATTATCTAAAAACTTTCAAAGAGAAAAAACAAAAAACAACAAAAACAACTTGATAACAATCAAACAACAACAACAGCTGTGGGCAAATCGAGAGAGCCTTCAAAAAGGCTTCAAACGATATGCGACACGCCAGGAAACACCAACTAACAACGGAGATATTTGCGATTCAAAATGCGGAAATTTCGAGAAATTTCAGCACCAACCAACCTCAACCTAACCTAACCTAACCTAACCTAACCTAACCTAACCTAACCTAACCTAACCTAACCTAACCTAACCTAACCTAACCTAACCTTTTTTTTTTTTTTTTTTTTTTGACGAGGAGTAATCCGCTTACAGATTCCCTACCGCTGGCTAGACGGTAGGGATATGTGGGGGTCGCCCAGCACCTGATCATAGCGGCACTGGGAATACCCACTAAAACTCCCCGGTGCCTCCTTGCCCTGTGAACGGAGTGAACCGGGTTCTGCCGAGGCACCAAACTCCGATCCACTCCAGGGCAGCCTAGCCGACCGGCTAGGCTAACGCCAACGGAGGATTGCCCGGAGACACCCAGGCAATCCCCAGACGGTGGGACCTAGTGCAGGCACACATAGCTGGCCAGCTATGTGTGCAGGTCCCCTGGGACATTCAAAGACGGGCTTGGTATGCCCGCCTTCTCCTGCCCCGCCGCCTACGTCTGAGGGAAGCGAGACCGGCCTCTTCCTCTCGCTCCCTCTCAGCTGCCTCCTTCTGCGACATTACATATCCGCAGAAGGCGGCAACTGCTTTCCAGTTGGCCACACTGCCAAGCATGGCTGCGACCATGTTTGGCAGTGTGACGTCCACTCCACCCAGCGCCACTTCTAGCTCGTGACGCTGGGGACTCCAGGCCGGGCACACCTGGAGTGTGTGCTCGGCCGTATCATCGGGGTCGCCGCAGTGGTGGCACCGCGGCGACTCCTCCCTTTTTATGCGGTGCAGATAATGACCGAAGCACCCGTGTCCGGTCATCATCTGCACCATGTGGAAGGTGAGGCAGCCTTTTTGGCGCCTCACCCAGTCCTCCAACACCGGACGAACGGCGATGATCGTCCGGTGGCCGGCGGTGGGGTTGAGTAGTGCCTCACTCCAATCTTCAATGGCCCTCACATGGGCCTCTGCACGGACCCGTTGCACGTCCTCGGCAACGGGTCTTTCTCCGAGGGCCCTAGCGGCGACCCGATGCCGATGCACCTGGGACAGAACCAGGGCATCGACATCCCACGGAAGCATGCCTGCTAGCACGCAGGCAGCCCCGTGGCTGACCGTGCGATAAGCCCGCACGGCCCGGGTCGCCATGACCCTCTGTGGCCTCCGTAAGAGGGCCCGGGTGCAGGGAGTGAGGCACTCCGCCCAGACCGGGGCTCCGTAGAGTGCCATCGACCTTACCACACCATGGTAAAGCCGACGGCACGCCGAATTGGGTCCTCCCTGGTTAGGGAGGAGCCGTCCGAGTGCGGCTGCGGTGTTAATCAGCCGTGGAACGAGGAGCTTAAAATGCTCCTCAAAGTTCCAGCGGGGGTCCAGAGTTAGGCCGAGATACTTGAAATGCATCTCGACCGGAATCCGGACCCCCTCCAACCTAACCTAACCTAACCTAACCTAACCTAACCTAACCTAACCTAACCTAACCTAACCTAACCTAACCTAACCTAACCTAACCTAACCTAACCTAACCTAACCTAACCTAACCTAACCTAACCTAACCTAACCTAACCTAACCTAACCTAACCTAACCTAACCTAACCTAACCTAACCTAACCTAACCTAACCTAACCTAACCTAACCTAACCTAACCTAACCTAACCTAACCTAACCTAACCTAACCTAACCTAACCTAACCTAACCTAACCTAACCTAACCTAACCTAACCTAACCTAACCTAACCTAACCTAACCTAACCTAACCTAACCTAACCTAACCTAACCTAACCTAACCTAACCTAACCTAACCTAACCTAACCTAACCTAACCTAACCTAACCTAACCTAACCTAACCTAACCTAACCTAACCTAACCTAACCTAACCTAACCTTTTTTTTTTTTTTTTTTTTTTTTTTTTTTTTTTTTTTTTTTTTTTTTTGACGAGGAGTAATCCGCTTACAGATTCCCTACCGCTGGCTAGACGGTAGGGATATGTGGGGGTCGCCCAGCACCTGATCATAGCGGCACTGGGAATACCCACTAAAACTCCCCGGTGCCTCCTTGCCCTGTGAACGGAGTGAACCGGGTTCTGCCGAGGCACCAAACTCCGATCCACTCCAGGGCAGCCTAGCCGACTTGCTAGGCTAACGCCAACGGAGGATTGCCCGGAGGCACCCAGGCAATCCCCAGACGGCGGGACCTAGTGCAGGCACACATAGCTGGCCAGCTATGTGCGCAGGTCCCCTGGGACATTCAAAGACGGGCTTGGTATGCCCGCCTTCTCCTGCCCCGCCGCCTACGTCTGAGGGAGGCGAGACCGGCCTCTTCCTCTCGCTCCCTCTCAGCTGCCTCCTTCTGCGACATTATATATCCGCAGAAGGCGGCAACTGTTTTCCAAGTGGCCACACTGCCAAGCATGGCTTCGACCATGTTTGGCAGTGTGGCATCAGCTCCACCCAGCGCCACTTCCAACTCCCGGCGCTGGGGACTCCAGGCCGGGCACACCTGGAGCGTGTGCTCGGCCGTATCGTCGGGGTCGCCGCAGTGGTGGCACCGCGGCGACTCCTCCCTTTTTATGCGGTGCAGATAATGACCGAAGCACCCGTGTCCGGTCATCATCTGCACCATGTGGAAGGTGAGGCAGCCTTTTTGGCGCCTCACCCAGTCCTCCAACACCGGACGGATCGCCTGGATCGTCCGGTGACCGGCGGTGGGGTTGAGTAGTGCCTCACTCCAATCTTCAATGGCCCTCTCATGGGCCTCTGCACGGACCCGTTGCACGTCCTCGGCAACGGGTCTTTCTCCGAGGGCCCTAGCGGCGACCCGATGCCGATGCACCTGGGACAGAACCAGGGCATCGACATCCCACGGAAGCATGCCTGCTAGCACGCAGGCAGCCCCGTGGCTGACCGTGCGATAAGCCCGCACGGCCCGGGTCGCCATGACCCTCTGTGGCCTCCGTAAGAGGGCCCGGGTGCGGGGAGTGAGGCACTCCGCCCAGACCGGGGCTCCGTAGAGTGCCATCGACCTTACCACACCATGGTAAAGCCGACGGCACGCCGAATTGGGTCCTCCCTGGTTAGGGAGGAGCCGTCCGAGTGCGGCTGCGGTGTTAATCAGCCGTGGAACGAGGAGCTTAAAATGCTCCTCAAAGTTCCAGCGGGGGTCCAGTGTTAGGCCGAGATACTTGAAATGCATCTCGACCGGAATCCGGACCCCCTCCACTCGGACTCGGAGCCCCGGCGGGATCCTGCGGCGTGGGGGATGGAAACCCATGGCCCTAGTTTTGTCTAGGGCCACCTCCAATCCGAGCAGGCGGATGCGCCGGACGACCAACGAGGTGCCGACCGACGCAAGCCGCTCTGCCTTCTCCCACGTCTTTGCTCTTGCCGCGACGAGAGTGTCGTCGGCAAAGCAGACAATCTCCATTTTGGGTAGGAGATTGCCTCGCAGGACCCAATTAAACCCCAAATTCCACAGAAGGGGGCCAAGAACGGCCCCCTGCGGTACGCCGACCGCCACTGGCCGGCGCATGACTCTCCCGTCTGCGCCCTCGTACAGCACTACCCGTTCAGAGAGGTAGTCGTTGACGAGGGCGCAGAGGTAGGACGGCACTCGGTGGAACCGAAGTGCCGCCCTGATACATTCGTGGGGGAGGCTGTTGAAGGCGTTGCGGATGTCGAGCGACACCGCAACAACAGCCTCCCCTCTGCCGGTGGCCTCCTCAGTCCACCGCTTGAGGAGGCTCACTGCATCAACGGTGGACCGACCGGTGCGGAAGCCGAACTGGTGTTCGTCCAGATTCGGCCCCTCCGTTTCCAGATGCTCGACGATCCGACGGGCCATAATCCTTTCCATGGCTTTGCCGGAATCGTCGAGCAGGACCACCGGTCGGTACCCCGCCGGCGAGTCGGCAGGGCGTCCCTCCTTGCGGAGAAGGCAGAGACGCCCCACCTTCCATCTCGCCGGGAACTTTTTCCGGGCGATGCATGCATTCATCACCGCCCGGAATCTCTCCTCTAGAGGCCCTAGCGCGATTGCTAGGGCCTTGGCCGGGACTCCGTCTGGTCCCGGGGCCGTCTTCTTGCCCCGGAGCCGCTCCCTCACCGCCTCAAACTCCGCGTCAGAGACGGGAGGACCCTCCACCTCGAGCTCCGGGAGTGGTTCCGGAGGCTCCATGGGAGGGGGCTCGAATCGGCCAGGGGTCGGGAACAGGGACCCCATGACCTTTTCAAGCAGCTCCGGGCCAAGATTGGCTGTCGAGGGGGAGCTCGATGCGAATTTCCCCCTCACAACCCTGTACGGACGACCCCAGGGGTCGGCGTCCAGGAGGGCCAGGAAGCGCTCGTGTGCCTCTTCTTTGGCCCTGCAGATTCCCTTCTGCAGGGCCTTGTGAGCCTCCCTGTACGCCTGACGAAGGAGGACCTCTTCGTCAGGCGTCCTCCTGGTACGCCTCCTCCGGCAGCGGAGTAGGGCGCGCCTAGCCGCCAAACAGGTGGTGCGCAGGAGAGCTATCTCCTGCGCCCACCAGTAAACCTTCTTCCATTTGGGAGGAGGGCGCCACAGGGGCATGGCAGCATTGCAAACGGCCCGCAAGTCGTCTGCGAAATGGTCTGCCATGCCGTCGGGATCCCCTGCGAGGTGAGGGGGGAGAGACGACCATTCCCTCACCATCGCGGCCTCCTCCGCCACATCCGGGCGGAGCTTGGCGAGTGCCCACCTGGGGAAGGCGACACCCGCCGAAGGATCCCGACGCTGTGGCGCGCTGGGGGCCAGCGTGGAGACCTCATATCGGACATACAGGTGGTCCGACAGGGTCTCCACATCTTCCTCGACCCGCCAGCTACGGGTTTGGGCAGCAAGGGCAGCAGTGGCAAAGGATACGTCCACAATGGACGTACCTTGCCACCGTACGCACGTGGGAGAGGTACCGCGGTTTAGTACCTGGAGCCCCAGGCCCAGCGCCCAGGACTCCAGAACACCCCCCCTCACGTCCGTACGGGGGGACCCCCACGCCGAGGACTTGGCGTTGAGGTCTCCCGCCACCAACAACCTAACCTAACCTAACCTAACCTAACCTAACCTAACCTAACCTAACCTAACCTAACCTAACCTAACCTAACCTAACCTAACCTAACCTAACCTAACCTAACCTAACCTAACCTAACCTAACCTAACCTAACCTAACCTAACCTAACCTAACCTAACCTAACCTAACCTAACCTAACCTAACCTAACCTAACCTAACCTAACCTAACCTAACCTAACCTAACCTAACCTAACCTAACCTAACCTAACCTAACCTAACCTAACCTAACCTAACCTAACCTAACCTAACCTAACCTAACCTAACCTAACCTAACCTAACCTAACCTAACCTAACCTAACCTAACCTAACCTAACCTAACCTAACCTAACCTAACCTAACCTAACCTAACCTAACCTAACCTAACCTAACCTAACCTAACCTAACCTAACCTTTTTTTTTTTTTTTTTTTGTTGAGGAGGGGAAATCACATTTACGGACGCCCCCCGCCGACGTAGGACGCGTCGGCGAGGGGGAGTGTGGGACTCGACCGGCGAGAAGCGCCGGTAATACCCACTAAAACCCCCCCATGCTCCACCATCGGCGGAAATGTGCGGGTCCGAATAACAGCGCGAGCCATGTCCGCGTAACCCGCACACCGCTATGTCCAATTAAGGATACTGTTCTTTGGTGGCGGTCTAGGGAGCATCTCTAGGCCGCCACGCCACGTCAAGTCAGAGTAGGCCGAACGTCAGTCGTCCTTCCTGACGCCCGGCAGTCAAGTCCGGTGTTGAAGTGGCGCCGCAGCGAAGGCGCGGCGCCGTCTTCCAGTTTTGCGGCGCCTGAGTGGGTCTGCCGCGGGATCCTCCTCGCGGAGCCGTTCCCTGGCCTCTTTGCCACTCAGGGCCGCCTCACAGTATAATCTGACGGCTTCCCAGCCGTCAGGCGTCTCAGTCATTGCTCTGACGACAGCCGGCAAGGACAGGTCCTGCCCCACGACTGCCGTCAGAGCCGCTCTCTCCATATCCCAACTTGGGCAATCCTCCAACACGTGCTGCGCGGTGTCATCGTTGGCCCCACAATCGTGGCAGGCGGTTGTTGGCTCCCTCCTCGCGACGTTGCACAGGTACCTTCCGAAGCAACCATGCCCCGTAAGCACCTGCACAAGCCGGTAAGAGAGCGAGCCGGTCCGCCTGCTCACCCACTCGTTCAGCACTGGCGCGATCGCAGACGTGGTGCGAAAACCGTACCCCGCCTGCATCAAATCGTCGCGCCAGCGCTCGAGCGCCTCCTCCTGGCCCTCTCGCCTCCATCGTGATACCTCCTCTGGGAGTGGACTCGCGCCGCGGGCCCTTGCATCCGCGGTCTTGCGGTAGACCGCTGCAAGGACCTCGGCATCCAGCTCCCAGGGGAGCGTTCCGGCGATTGCGCATGCCGCTCTCCACGAGGTGGTGCGATATGCTCTGATGACCCTGGACGCCATGACCCGCTGCAGGCGCCGCAGCACGGCCAGGTTTTGGGCCGACAGGGAGTCGACCCAAATTGGCGCCCCGTACAGAGCCATCGAGCGCACCACACCCGCGAAGAGGCGGCGGCACCCTCGTTTGGGGCCACCCAAGTTGGGCATTAGCCCGCATAGGGCGAAAACTGTCTTCACCAACTTCGGAGCTAGGCTCCGGAAATGATCTTTAAAGTTCCATCGGCTATCGAGTACGACGCCGAGATATTTCAGCGTCGACCCGACGCCGATGGAAACCCCGCCAACAATTATGTGTGCATCTGGCGGTGGCACCTTGCGAGGCCCGCGAAAGCAAATCGCTTCGCACTTCTCAAGGGCCACCGTCAGGCCCAAGCGCCGTATGCGCATCACAACCTGTGCGACTCCGGCTGTCGCCAACAGGGCGGCGTCACGATACGTGTTACCACGGGCAGTCACCAGCGTATCGTCCGCGTAACACGTGACGTCGACCCCGCGCAGGGTAGCGCCCCGCAGCACCCAGTCGTAGCCGATGTTCCACAGGAGCGGCCCGAGAACCGACCCCTGCGGGACACCGCACGACACTCCACGTTGACGATCTCCAACGCGCGTGGGGTACACGACTGACCGACCCGAGAGGTAGTCCTCAACGAGTCGGCACAGATATAAAGGAAAGCCGTGGTACCCCATTGCCTCCAGAATGACCCTATGAGGTAGGGTGTTGAACGCGTTGGAGATGTCCAGGGACACTGCCAAGACGCACCCGCCTTTCCCAACTGCCTCATCAGCTATAGCCCTCACCCGCGCGATTGCGTCGACGGTGGACCTGCCCCTCCTGAAGCCGAACTGGTTGTCGGCCAAGTTCGGCCCAGTCTCCTCCAGGTGGAGAGTGAGGCGAGCAGCGATAACCCGCTCAAAGAGCTTGCCCGCCTCACTCAGCAGGACTATGGGGCGGTAGGCCGATGGTGAGTCCACCGGTCGCCCAGGCTTGCGGATGAGGACCAGCCTGCCCTCCTTCCACTCGTTGGGAAAGTGGCTATCCGTCACACAGGTTGTGAGTAGCGCACGAAATCTCTCCAGTAGGCCGCCCTCTTTCAGGGCCAAAACCAGCGCCTTCCCCGGGATGCCATCGGGACCGGGTGCTGTGTTCTTCGCACTGAGGCGAAGAACCGCCCTATCAAGTTCACCCTCTGACACCTCGGGGGGAGCCTCCATCGGGATCTGCAGCCGCGCAGTAGGAGCGTCGCCCTCCGCCCTGGCAGGGAACAGATTCTCCACCACTCTCTCGAGCGTCTCCGTCTCCATCGTGGATGTTAACGGAGGGGCCCAGGGGCGAAGCTTGCTCATCACAAGCTTGTACGGCCTGCCCCATGGGTCCTGCTCGAGAGAGTTTACTAGCTCCTGCCAGGCGCGCTCCTTCGCTGCCCCGATCTCCGCTCTCAGCGCTTTCTTGGCCCCTTGGAAGGCGGCATAAAGCTCGGCCACGACCGATGCGGGTTTGTGGCGTCGCCGGGAGTGGGTGTACCGGCGTCGTGCTTTCACACATGTCGTCCGGAGCTGTTGTAGCTCCGGCGACCACCAGTACACCTGACGACGGGGCTGCTGTTTGCCCACGCGGGGCATGGCGACGTCGCAGACGTGCGTCATTGCCCCACGAAACCACCGCGCCTCTGTGTCCGCATCGGCCACCTCCGGTCGTGTATTCCAGGATTCAACGAGGGACGCCTCAATGAGGGCGTTTCTCTCCAGCTGTTTTAATGCCCATCTGGGCCCGATCTCCGACGGGACACGCCTCGGGCTGTTCGGGTCGGTCGAGTGGGGGGAGATGGAGAACCGAATGTATCGGTGGTCCGACAACGTCTCGACCCCCTCCTCGACTACCCAGCCCCGAACGCGGCGTGCCAGGGCGGGAGACGCAAACGTTACGTCCACGACTGATCCGCCCTGTTGTCGCACGCACGTGTTTGTCGTGCCCCGGTTCGCCACTAACAAGTTGTTGCTGGAGAGCCACTCCTCGAGAGCTGCGCCCCTCGCGTCTGTGAAGGCCGAACCCCACACCGTCGACTTCGCATTCAGGTCTCCGGCTAGGAGCACCTGATGCGGACGACACCGCCCCAGGAAGATGTCTATTTCCGCCAAGAATCGCTCGAAATCCGCGAGCGGACGGTTTGGCGAAAAATAGACACCCACGAACACAATGTTTCCGCAAAAGGCGGCAACGAACCCTCGACCTTTGAAGGTTCGATCGACGGTGTGGGCTCCCTCCCTCGGAGTCAGAACAATGGCGACGGCATCGTCCCGGTCGCCGATCCAGTTGTCACGATTGACGACCAGATACGGCTCCGAGACGATTGCCACGTCTATCCCCCACTGCGCCAGAGTCTGGACTAGTAAGTCCTGAGCTCCGGCGCAGTGGTTGATATTCGCCAGGAGGCACTTTATGGGCGTACTAATTGTACGTCCATAGGCGCTCCGTTTGTCCCGTTCGGTGGGCGGTCAGCGATCTCCTGGGACGGAGCCTCAGGATTCGCTGGCCTGCGTCTGGTCCATTTCCGCTTGGGAGCCGAACACTTTGGGCTTCCCAAGCGGTGGTTGTGCCGTTTCCCGGCTTCGGCGCACATTACGCAGCGGGCTTCGGCGCGGCAATCGGCTGCGCGATGACCGTCCTGCCCGCAGCGGTAGCATAGCTGGCTGCGATCGACAGCAGCGGTGCACTGCCCCCTGACGTGTCCCGACTCCAGACACCGGAAGCAGCGCAGCTGTCGGGGTTCCAGGGCTTTAACCCTCGCTGCCGTCCATCCAACCAGCAGCCTACCCTCAAGCACCTTCTTGGCGGCTGTCGCAGGACAGCCCGCCCAAGCCGTGCCCATGCCGAAGCGCGGGAAGCGTATGGCGCCAACTTTAACTGATTCGGCGGCGCAGCCGCCGACTTTGGCGATGGCCGCCGCCACTTCTGCGGGAGTGACGGAATCGTCGAGCCCCGACACCAACAACTCGGTCAACTTGACCGGTCTTGAGACTCGGACGAGTTCCGCACTCATCCTCTCCCGTAGCTTGGCGGCCAACGCGTCCGCCTTCTCACCAAGGTCGGCGCCGTGCACCTCAAATATTACTGCGCCAGTGATAGCCCGACGCGACCGGACAAATGGTATGCCCACCTCCTCAAGGCTAACTTTAGCCTTAGCCTCCGTGACTATTTGGGCGTAGGTCACTCCCCTTTCAGCAGCCTCTGGCTGCAGGGTGAGGACCACGGCCGCAGTCTTCGGAGGCCTCGGTGTCTTCCGAACGCTGGGGGTGGGCTGTTGAGCCCGCCTCGTCGTGGCCGGAGTTGGCCGGGTCTCCTTATGTTTCCCCCCTTTGGCCACCGTACTCCATTGCCGATCCATGGAGGCGGGGGCGGGGGGAAGAGGGCGCGGTTCCGGTCGAGCCGGAGGTTTGGCAGCCTTCTTCTTTCCCTTGGAAGTTTTCTTCCCTTTCCCTTCCTTCGCCGTCGCCTTTTGGCCGCTGGTGGAGGCTTTGGGCGGTGCGGTGGGAGGAAGGGGTGGCACTTTCCTTGGGGCCGACTTCAGAGGGGGTATCTTCCGAGCGGCCAATGGAGGGCTCACCCTCGGCTCCGGGTTTAGGCGCGGCTCCAAGTTTTCGAGCCGCGCGCTGAGTCGAGCGTGAACCCTGTCCATAATGGACGTCTCTAATGCCGCCATATGCTCAAGTGTCACTGCGGCGGGGGCAGCGGCACTTTTGCGAAACTCCGCAAACTCCTTCCGGAGCTCGTCCAACCCCGACTGGAGCCGCTGGTTCTGCGCCCGAGCCTCTTTCAGCTCGCGACGCAGAGCAGCTGTCTCCTCGTTGGTGGACAGGGACGCAAGGCACTTCGCGTCGGCGACTACCGCGTCAATACTGTCGCGGAGCGCCTTCACGGCGGTCCCCTTCAAGTTCTTTGATATGTCGGCCACCCTGCGGATGGCCTCCACGCTAGTCATTAACCTCTCGAAGATGAGCGAGGACGACTCAACGCTGTCGTCCTCATGCTCCATCTCCGAGAGGCGGGAGCGGGTAACTCTAGCCTCGGACATCGAGGCGAGTATTTCCCGCTCCGCCAGTAGTTTCAGCTCTTCTCTATGGGCTCGGGCTACCTGGGCCTTCGCCTCAGCGAGGCCGACGTACTCTCCGGTTGTAGGAGGGCGACCGCGGCCACGCTTCTGAAGAAGACCCGTAGCAATGCCGGGTCTCCCCTTGTCTTCCCCCGAGGACTCCGAAGAGGCCGTCGGGGACGGCACTGGTGGGCCTTTGCTCCTCTTTCTTTGGAGCCGGAACTTAGAGCCCGACTCGTTGTCGCCCTCGCTGCCGGCATCGCCTTCAGCGGAGAGCATAATCTCCATGTCTGATGAGGGCTCCGAGAGGCTGAGTTCCTCTCGGACCCTCGCCAGCCCTTGCAAGCTGGGGCAGACATCGGCCCCGTCACTTGCTGGGCTGCCATCTCTCGGCGACGGCACGGGCGTCGCCATTCGGCTGAGAACAACCACCGGGCTATCAGCCCTGTTGCTCTCCGCGACCTTCATCTGTGCACGTGTGCGCACTCGTGGGCCCTCTAGCTCCTGCTGTCTGGCCTCGCACCAGACGCAGGGGTGACTAGATGCACCACATTCGCAGTTTCCGGTAGTCAATTTCCCATCGACCGGCCCGGACACCGGACGACGCCGCTGGCAAGGCGGGTCACATTTGCCGCTCGTTACTGATTTCACACTCAGGGGCCGAGCTACCCCCGAGCGCCCGGCGTTAGCGGGATCGCATGACATATCCTTCTCCATTTTAGACATTTCCATAAACATTTGGGAAGCGTACCTGCGGCCCTTTCCCAACAGACCGCAGGGCGCTTGGGACCGGGTCCCCCCCGGCCATGCAGCCCCTCGGCACGCAGACCTTAGGCTTCGGGGTAATTTTTTATAGTGGTTTTCTTCCACGCGGCCCGACGCTCAGTGCGCCAGACCCCCGGCCCCGCGAGTGCGGGGTTACGGTTTGCCCGACGGTGGCCAAAGCCACACGCCGCGCCCGCGGACCAACAAGGTCCGCACCCACGAGCCGAAGCTCCGCTGGCCCATCTCTGGGCCCCTCCGAAAGGCGCTGGTGAGCGCACCACCACAATGTCCGGGCGAGCCGGACCGCCAGCTCAGCTGGCCAACCCACGACCACGAAGGGTCCACTGGTGACAGCCGTAGGCTTCTTGAAAAAGAAGCCATGGCTTCACCCTCCGAGAGTAATTTTTTAGAGAGGTTTTCTTCCTCGCGGTCCAACGCTCAGTGCGCCGGACCCCCGACCCCACAAGTGGGGCTACGGGTTCATGTGACCGTGCAATGCCCGCCCTTAAGAAAGAGCAGGCAGCCACATGCCAGTTTTTGTCCGCGCCGGCCGAAACCGGTACCCCCCATATCTGGGGGGGCGTTCCCCTATCCGCAACCTGGGGACGCGTCCGATGGCGGATCTGGAACCGCACACGGAAACCTAACCTAACCTTTTTTTTTTTTTTTTTTTTTTTTGAGGAGGGGAAATCGCGTTTACGGACGCCCCTCGCCGACATAGGACGCGTCGGCGAGGGGGAGTGTGGGACTCGACCGGCGAGGAGCGCCGGCAATACCCACTAAAACCCCCCCATGTTCCACCATCGGCGGTGATGTGCGGGTCCGTATAACAGCGCGAGCCATGTCCTCGGTACCCGCACACCGCTATGTCCACTTGAGGACTCGGCTCTTTGGTGACGGTCTAGGGAACATCTCTAGGCCGCCACGCCACGTCAAGTTAGGGTAGGCCGGACGTCAGTCGTCCTTCCTGACGCCCGGCAGTCATGTCCGGTTTTGTAAAGACGCCGCAGCGTAGGCGCGGCGCCGTCTTCCAGTTTTGCGGCGCCTGAGTGGGTCTGCCTCGGGATCCTCCTCGCGGAGCCGCTCCCTGGCCTCTTTGCCACTCAGGGCCGCCTCACAAAATGATCTGACGGCTTCCCAGCCGTCAGGTGTCTCAATCATTGCTCTGACGACAGCCGGCAGGGACAGGTCCTGCCCCACGACTGCCGTCAGAGTCGCTCTTTCCATGTCCCAACTTGGGCACTCCTCCAAAACGTGTTGCGCCGAGTCGTTTTGGGCTCCACATTCGTGGCAGGCGGTTGTCGGCTCCCTCCTCGCGACGTTGCACAGGTACCGTCCGAAGCAACCATGCCCCGTAAGCACCTGCACAAGCCGGTAAGAGAGCGAGCCGGTCCGTCTGCTCACCCACTCGTTCAGCACCGGCGCGATCGCAGACGTGGTGCGAAAACCGTACCCCGCCTGCATCAAATCGTCGCGCCAGCGCTCGATTGCCTCCTCCTGGAGCTCTCTCCTCCAACGCGATACCTCCTCTAGGAGTGGACTCACGCCGTTGGCCCTTGCATCCGCGGTCTTGCGGTAGACCGCTGCAAGGACCTCGGCATCCAACTCCCAGGGGAGAGTGCCGGCGATTGCGCATGCCGCTCTCCACGAGGTGGTGCGATATGCTCTGATGACCCTGGACGCCATGACCCGCTGCAGGCGCCGCAGCACGGCCAGGTTTTGGGCCGACAGGGAATCGACCCAAATTGGCGCCCCGTACAGGGCCATCGAGCGCACCACGCCCGCGAAGAGGCGGCGGCACCCTCCTTTAGGGCCACCCAAGTTGGGCATTAGCCCGCATAGGGCGAAGACGGTCTTCGTTAACTTCGGAGCTAGGCTCCGGAAATGCTCCTTGAAAGTCCATCGGCTATCGAGTACGACGCCGAGATATTTCAGCGTCGACCCGACGCCGATGGATACTCCGCCGACAATGATGTGGGCATCTGGCGGTGGCGCCTTGCGAGGCCCGCGAAAGCAAATCGCTTCGCACTTCTCAAGGGCCACCGTCAGGCCCAAGCGCCGTATGCGCATCACAACCTGTGCGACTCCGGCTGTCGCCAACAGGGCGGCGTCACGATACGTGCTACCACGGGCGGTAACCAAGGTATCGTCCGCGTAGCAAGTGACGTCGACCCCGCGCAGGGTAGCGCCCCGCAGCACCCAGTCGTAGCCGATGTTCCACAGGAGCGGCCCGAGAACCGACCCCTGCGGGACACCGCACGACACTCCACGTTGACGATCTCCAACGCGCGTGGGGTACACGACTGACCGACCCGAGAGGTAGTCCTCAACGAGTCGGCGCAGATACAACGGGAAGCCGTGGTACCCCATTGCCTCCAGAATGACCCTATGCGGTAGGGTGTTGAACGCGTTGGAGATGTCCAGGGACACTGCCAAGACGCACCCGCCTTTCCCAACTGCCTCATCGGCTATAGCCCTCACCCGCGCAATCGCGTCGACGGTGGACCTGCCCCTCCTGAAGCCGAACTGGTTGTCGGCCAAGTTCGGCCCAGTCTCCTCCAGGTGGTGAGTGAGGCGAGCAGCGACAACCCGCTCAAAGAGCTTGCCCGCCTCACTCAGCAGGACTATGGGGCGGTAGGCCGATGGTGAGTCCACCGGTCGCCCAGGCTTGCGGATGAGGACCAGCCTGCCCTCCTTCCACTCGTTGGGAAAGTGGCTTTCCGTCACACAGGTTGTGAGTAGCGAACGAAATCTGTCCAGTAGGCCGCCCTCTTTGAGGGCCAGGACCAGCGCCTTCCCCGGGATGCCATCGGGACCGGGCGCTGTGTTCTTCGCACTGAGGCGAAGAACCGCCCTGTCCAGTTCACCCTCCGACACCTCGGGGGGAGCCTCCGTCGGGATCTGCAGCCGCGCAGTAGGAGCGTCGCCCTCCGCCCTGGCAGGGAACAGATTCTCCACCACTCTCTCGAGCGTCTCCGTCTCCATCGTGGATGTTAACGGAGGGGCCCAGGGGCGAAGCTTGCTCATCACAAGCTTGTACGGCCTGCCCCATGGGTCCTGCTCGAGAGAGTTTACCAACTCCTGCCAGGCGCGCTCCTTCGCTGCCCCGATCTCCGCTCTCAACGCTTTCTTGGCCCCTTGGAAGGCGGCATATAGCTCGGCCACGACCGATGCGGGTCTGTGACGTCGACGGGAGTGGGTGTACCGGCGTCGTGTTTTCACACATGTCGTCCGGAGCTGTTGTAGCTCCGGCGACCACCAGTACACCTGTCGACGGGGTTGCGGTTTCGTGGCGCGGGGCATGGCGACGTCACAAACGTGCGTCATTGCCTCGCGAAACCACTGCGCCTCAAGGTCCGCATCGGTCACCTCCGGTCTGACGTTCCATGATTCGACGAGGGACGCCTCAATGAGGGCGTTTCTCTCCAGCTGTTTTAATGCCCATCTGGGCCCGATCTCCGACGGGACACGCCTCGGGCTGTTCGGGTCGGTCGAGTGGGGGGAGACGGAAAACCGAATGTAGCGGTGATCCGACAAAGTCTCGACCCCCTCCTCAACTACCCAGCCCCGAACGCGGCGTGCCAGGGCGGGAGACGCAAACGTTACGTCCACGACTGATCCGCCCTGTTGTCGCACGCACGTGTTTGTCGTGCCCCGGTTCGCCACTAACAAGTTGTTGCTGGAGAGCCACTCCTCGAGAGCTGCGCCCCTCGCGTCTGTGGAGGCCGAACCCCACACCGTCGACTTCGCATTCAGGTCTCCGGCTAGGAGCACCTGATGCGGACGACACCGCCCCAGGAAGATGTCTATCTCCGCCAAGAATCGCTCGAAATCCGCGAGCGGACGGTTTGGCGAAAAATAGACACCTATGTACACAATGTTTCCGCAAAAGGCGGCAACGAACCCTCGACCTTTGAAGGTTCGATCGACGGTGTGGGCTCCCTCCCCCGGAGTCAAAATAATGGCGACGGCACCGTCCCGGTCGCCGATCCAGTTGTCACGATTGACGACCAGATACGGCTCCGAGACGATTGCCACGTCTATCCCCCACTGCGCCAGAGTCTGGACTAGTAAGTCCTGAGCTCCAGCGCAGTGGTTGATATTCGCCTGGAGGCACTTTATGGGCGTACTAATTGTACGTCCATAGGCGCTCCGTTTGCCCCGTTCGGTGGGCGGTCAGCGATCTCCTGGGACGGAGCCTCAGGATTCGCTGGCCTGCGTCTGGTCCATTTCCGCTTGGGAGCCGAACACTTTGGGCTTCCCAAGCGGTGGTTGTGCCGTTTCCCGGCTTCGGCGCACATTAAGCAGCGGGCTTCGGCGCGGCAATCGGCTGCGCGATGACCGTCCTGCCCGCAGCGGTAGCACAGCTGGCTACGATCGACAGCAGCGGTGCACTGCCCCCTGACGTGTCCCGACTCCAGACACCGGAAGCAGCGCAGCTGTCGGGGTTCCAGGGCTTTAACCCTCGCTGCCGTCCATCCAACCAGCAGCCTACCCTCGAGAACCTTCTTAGCTGCTGTCGCAGGACAGCCCGCCCAAGCCGTGCCCATGCCGAAGCGCGGGAAGCGTATGGCGCCAACCTTAACTGATTCGACGGCGCAGCCGCCGACTTTGGCGATGGCCGCCGCCACTTCCGCGGGAGTGACGGAATCGTCGAGCCCCGACACCAACAACTCGGTCAACTTGACCGGTCTTGAGACTCGGACGAGTTCCGCACTCATCCTCTCCCGCAGCTTGGCGGCCAACGCGTCCGCCTTCTCAGCAAGGTCGGCGCCGTGCACCTCAAAAATTACGGCGCCCGTAATCGCCCGTCGTGACCTAACGAACGGTATGCCCACCTCTTCAAGGCTAACTTTAGCCTTAGCCTCCGTGACTATTTGGGCGTAGGTCACTCCCCTTTCAGCAGCCTCGGGCTGCAGGGTGAGGACCACGGCCGCAGTCTTCGGAGGCTTCGGCGTTTTCCGAACGCTGGGGGTGGGCTGTTGAGCCCGCCTCGTCGCGGCCGGAGTTGGCCTGGTCTCCTTATGTTTCCCCCCTTTGGCCACCGTGCTCCATGGCCGATCCATGGAGGCGGGGGCGGGGGGAAGAGGGCGCGGTTCCGGTGGAGCCGGACGTTTGACAGCCTTCTTTTTCCCTTTGGGAGTTTTCTTCCCTTTCCCCCCTTCCTTCGCCTTCGCCTTTTGCCCGCTGGTGGAGGCTTTGGGCGGTGCGGTGGGAGGAAGGGGTGGCACTTTACTTGGGGCCGGCTTCGGAGGGGGCACCCTCCGAGCGGCCAATGGAGGGCTCACTCTCGGCTCCGGGTTTAGGCGCGGCTCCAGGTTCTCGAGCCGCGCATTGAGTCGAGCATGGACCCTGTCCATTATTGCCGTCTCCATTGCCTCCAGGTGCTCCATCGTCACTGAAGACCCAGAGGCGGCGGAGGGAGCGGCTTTAAAGGCCGCAAACTCCCTCCGAAGTTCGTCTAATCCGGCTTTTAATTGCTGGTTCTGCGCCCGAGCGATTTTAAGCTCGCGACGCAGAGCAGCAGTCTCCTCGTTGGTCGAGAGGGAGACCAAACACTTGGCGTCCGCCACGACCGCCTCAATGTTGTCCCGGAGTGCCTTAACGCAAGTGCCCTTAAGGTTCCGGGACACATCGGCCACCTTGCGGATGGCCTCCACTCTCGTCATAAGTCTCTCGAAGATGAGCGAGGACGACTCGACGGCGTCGTCCTCTGACTCCATCTCCGAGAGACGGGAGCGGGTAGCTCTGGCCTCGGACATCGAGGCCAGTATTTCCCGCTCGGCCTGGAGCTTGAGCTCCTCGCGGCGAGCTCGAGCCAATTCGGCCTTCGCCTCAGCGAGGCCGACGTATTCCCCGGTAGTGGGAGGGCGACCCCGGACCCGCTTCTGAAGCAGACCCGTCACAATGCCGGATCCCTTCCTTTCCTCTCCTGAGGACTCCGGGGAGGCCTCCGGGGACGGCACTGGTGGGCCTTTGCCCCTCTTACGTTGGAGCCGGTCACCCAACCTTGGTATCGCCTCTATAACCTCCATGTCTGAGGACGAGAGCTCCGAGAGGCTGGGATCCTCTCGGATCCCCGTCAGCCCGCGCGATCTGGGGTCTGAGTTGGCCCCGTCGCTCGCTGGGCTACCGTCCCTTGGCGACGGCACGGGCGTCGCCATTCGGTGGAGAACAACCACCGGGCTGATAGCCTGGTTGCTCCCACCGACCTTCTTTTGCGCACGTGTGCGAGCACGTGGGCCCTCCTGCTGTTTGGCCTCGCACCAAACGCAGAGGTCGCCTGATGCGCCACAGTCGCATGTGCCGGTAGCAAATTTCTCATCGACCGGCCCGGAAACCGGTCGACGCCGCTGGCGAAGCGGGTCGCATGCGCCGCTCGTATCAGATTTCACACCCAGGGGCCGAGCTACCCCTGAGCGCCCGGCGTTAGCGGGATCGCATGACATATCTTTCTCCTTATTTGACATTTCCATATACATTTGGGAAGCGTACCTGCGGTCCTTTCCCAACAGACCGCAGGAGCGCTTGGGACCGGGTCCCCCCCAGCCATGCAGCCCATCGGCACGCTGACCTTAGGCTTCAGGGTAATTTTTTATAGTGGTTTTCTTCCACGCGGCCCGACGCTCAGTGCGCCAGACCCCCGGCCCCGCGAGTGCGGGGTTACGGTTTGCCCGACGGTGGCCTAAGCCACACGCCGCGCCCGCCGACCTTTAAGGTCCGCCACTACGAGCCGAGGCTCCGCTGGCCCATCGCTGGGCCCATCTAAAGCGCTGACGCGCGCTCCACCACAATCTCCAGCTGTGACAGCCGTAGGCTTCTTCCAGAGAAGCCCGGGCTTCACACTCAGAGGGTAATTTTTTAGAGAGGTTTTCTTCCTCGCGGTCCAACGCTCAGTGCGCCGGACCCCCGACCCCACAAGTGAGGCTACGGGTTCATGTGACCGTGCAATGCCCGCCCTTAAGAAAGAGCAGGCAGCCACATGCCAGTTTTTGTCCGCGCCGGCCGAAACCGGTACCCCCCATATCTGGGGGGCGTTCCCCTATCCGCAACCTGGGGACGCGTCCGATGGCGGATCTGGAACCGCACACGGAAACCTAACCTAACCTAACCTAACCTAACCTAACCTAACCTAACCTAACCTAACCTAACCTAACCTAACCTAACCTAACCTAACCTAACCTAACCTTTTTTTTTTTTTTTTTTTTTTTTTTTTTTTTTTTTTTTTTTTTTTTTTTTTTTTTGTTGAGGAGGGGAAATCACATTTACGGACGCCCCCCGCCGACGTAGGACGCGTCGGCGAGGGGGAGTGTGGGACTCGACCGGCGAGAGGCGCCGGTAATACCCACTAAAACCCCCCCATGCTCCACCATCGGCGGAAATGTGTGGGTCCGAATAACAGCGTGAGCCATGTCCGCGAAACCCGCACACCGCTATGTCTATTTAAAGATCTTGCTCTTTGGTGGCGGTCTAGGGAGCATCTCTAGGCCGCCATGCCACGTCAAATCAGGGTAGGCCGGACGTCAGTCGTCCTTCCTGACGCCCGGCAGTCAAGTCCGGTGTTGAAGTGGCGCCGCATCGTAGGCGCGGCGCCGTCTTCCAATTTTGCGGCGCCTGAGTGGGTCTGCCTCGGGATCCTCCTCGCGGAGCCGCTCCCTGGCCTCTTTGCCACTCAGGGCCGCCTCGCAAAACAATCTGACGGCTTCCCAGCCGTCAGGCGTCTCAATCATTGCTCTGACGACAGCCGGTAAGGACAGATCCTGTCCCACGACTGCCGTCAGAGCCGCTCTCTCCGTATCCCAACCTGGACATTCCTGTAAAGTATGTTGCGCCGTGTCTTCGGCGGCTCCGCACTCGTGGCAGACAGTGGTCCGCTCCCTCCTCGCGACGTTGCACAGGTACCGTCCGAAGCAACCATGCCCCGTAAGCACCTGCACAAGCCGGAAGGAGAGCGAGCCGGTCCGCCTGCTCACCCACTCGTTCAGCACTGGCGCGATCGCAGACGTGGTGCGAAAACCGTACCCCGCCTGCATCAAATCGTCGCGCCAGCGCTCGAGTGCCTCCTCCTGGAGCTCTCTCCTCCAACGCAGCACCTTCTCCGGGAGTGGATTCACGCCACGGGCCCTTGCATCCGCGATCCTGTGGTAGATCGCTGCAAGAACCCCGGCATCCAGCTCCCAGGGAAGCGTGCCGGCGATCGCGCACACCGCTCTCCACGAGGTGGTGCGATATGCTCTGACGACCCGGGACGCCATGACCCGCTGCAGACGCCGCAGCACAGTCCGGTTCTGAGCCGACAGGGAATCGGCCCAGATAGGCGCCCCGTACAGGGCCATCGAGCGCACCACGCCCGCGAAGAGACGGCGGCACCCAGCGTTGGGTCCGCCCAGGTTGGGCATTAGCCCGCATAGGGCGAAAGCCGACTTTATAAGTTTAGGAGCTAGCCTCCTAAAATGTTCGTTAAATGTCCATCGGCTATCGAGTACGACGCCGAGATATTTCAGCGTCGACCCGACGCCGATGGAAACTCCACCGATGATGATGTTGGCATCTGGCGGTGGCGCCTTGCGAGGCCCGTGGAAGCAAATCGCTTCACACTTCTCAAGGGCCACCGTCAGACCCAAGCGCCGTATGCGCATCACAATCTGTGCGACTCCAGCGGTTGCCAACAGGGCCGCGTCACGGTACCTTCCACCACGGGCGGTCACCAGAGTGTCGTCCGCGTAACACGTGACGTCGACCCCGCGCAGGGTAGCGCCCCGCAGCACCCAGTCGTAGCCAATGTTCCACAAGAGCGGCCCGAGGACCGACCCCTGCGGAACACCGCACGACACACCGCGCTGACGATCTCCAACGCGCGTGGGGTACACGATCGAGCGACCCGAGAGATAATCCCCGACAAGTCGTCGGAGGTACTCCGGAAAGCCGTGGTACCCCATTGCCTCCATGATGACACTGTGTGGGAGAGTGTTAAACGCGTTGGAGATGTCGAGGGACACCGCCAGGACGACCCCGCCTTTCCCAATCTCCTCCTCCGCTAAGGACCTCACCCGCGCAATCGCGTCAACGGTGGACCTGCCCCTCCGGAAGCCGAACTGGACGTCGGCCAAGTTCGGCCCGGTCTCCTCTAGATGTTGAGTGAGGCGAGCAGCGATAACCCGCTCAAACAGCTTACCCGCCTCACTCAGTAGGACTATGGGGCGATAGGCCGACGGTGAGTCCACCGGACGCCCAGGCTTGCGGATGAGGACAAGCTTACCTAGCTTCCACTCCTTGGGAAAGTGGCCATCCTTCGCACAGATTGTGAGCAGCGCACGGAATCTATCTCCAAGGCCGCCCTCTTTCAGGGCCAAGACCAGCGCCTTCCCCGGGATGCCATCGGGACCGGGTGCTGTGTTCTTCGCACTGAGGCGAAGAACCGCCCTATCAAGTTCACCCTCTGACACCTCGGGGGGATCCTCCTGCGAGATCTGCAGCGTTGTCGGGGGAGCATCGCCTTCCGCCCTGGCAGGGAACAGATTCTCCACCACCCTCTCGAGCATCTCCGTGTTCATCATCGATGATAACGGTGGGGCCCAGGGGCGAAGCTTGCTCATTACAAGCTTATACGGCCTGCCCCATGGGTCCTGCTCGAGAGAGTTCACCAACTCCTGCCAGGCGCGCTCCTTCGCTGCACTTATCTCAACCCGCAGCGCCTTTTTGGCCCCTTGGAAGGCGGCATAAAGCTCGGCCACGACCGATGCGGGTTTGTGGCGTCGCCGGGAGTGGGTGTACCGGCGTCGTGCTTTCACACATGTCGTCCGGAGCTGTTGTAGCTCCGGCGACCACCAGTACACCTGACGACGGGGCTGCTGTTTGCCCACGCGGGGCATGGCGACGTCGCAGACGTGCGTCATTGCCCCACGAAACCACCGCGCTTCTGTATCCGCATCGGTCACCTCCGGTCGTGGATTCCAGGATTCTACAAGGGACGCCTCAATGAGGGCGTTTCTCTCCAGCTGTTTTAATGCCCATCTGGGCCCGATCTCCGACGGGACACGCCTCGGGCTGTTCGGGTCGGTCGAGTGGGGGGAGACGGAAAACCGAATGTAGCGGTGATCCGACAAAGTCTCGACCCCCTCCTCGACTACCCAGCCCCGAACGCGGCGTGCCAGGGCGGGAGACGCAAACGTTACGTCCACGACTGATCCGCCCTGTTGTCGCACGCACGTGTTTGTCGTGCCCCGGTTCGCCACTAACAAGTTGTTGCTGGAGAGCCACTCCTCGAGAGCTGCGCCCCTCGCGTCTGTGAAGGCCGAACCCCACACCGTCGACTTCGCATTCAGGTCTCCGGCTAGGAGCACCTGATGCGGACGACACCGCCCCAGGAAGATGTCTATTTCCGCCAAGAATCGCTCGAAATCCGCGAGCGAACGGTTTGGCGAAAAATAGGCACCCACGAACACAATGTTTCCGCAAAAGGCGGCAACGAACCCTCGACCTTTGAAGGTTCGATCGACGGTGTGGGCTCCCTCCCCCGGAGTCAAAATAATGGCGATGGTACCGTCCCGGTCGCCGATCCAGTTGTCACGATTGACAACCAGATACGGCTCCGAGACGATTGCCATATTTATCCCCCACTGCACCAGAGTCTGGACTAGTAAGTCCTGAGCTCCGGCGCAGTGGTTGATATTCGCCAGGAGGCATTTTATGGGCGTACTAATTGTACGTCCATAGGCGCTCCGTTTGCCCCGTTCGGTGGGCGGTCAGCGATCTCCTGGGACGGAGCCTCAGGATTCGCTGGCCTGCGTCTGGTCCATTTCCGCTTGGGAGCCGAACACTTTGGGCTTCCCAAGCGGTGGTTGTGCCGTTTCCCGGCTTCGGCGCACATTATGCATCGGGCTTCGGCGCGGCAATCGGCTGCGCGATGACTGTCCTGCCCGCAGCGGTAGCACAGCTGGCTGCGATCGACAGCAGCGGTGCACTGCCCCCTGACGTGTCCCGACTCCAGACACCGGAAGCAGCGCAGCTGTCGGGGTTCCAGGGCTTTAACCCTCGCTGCCGTCCATCCAACCAGCAGCCTACCTTCTAGCACCTTCTTTGCGGCTGTCGCAGGACAGCCCGCCCAGGCCGTGCCCATGCCGAAGCGCGGGAAACGTATGGCGCCCACTTTAACTGATTCCACGGCGCAACCGCCGATTTTGGCGATGGCCGCCGCCACTTCTGCGGGAGTGACGGAATCGTCGAGCCCCGACACCAAGAGCTCGGTCAGCTTGACCGGTCTTGAGACTCTGACGAGTTCCGCACTCATCCTTTCCCGCAGCTTGGCGGCCAACGCGTCCGCCTTCTCGGTCAGGTCGGTGCCGTGGACCTCAAAAATAACAGCGCCGGTGATAGCCCGGCGCGGTCGGACAAACGGTATGCCCACCTCCTCAAGGCTGACTTTGGCCTTAGCCTCCGTGACTATTTGGGCGTAGGTCACTCCCCTTTCAGCAGCCTCGGGCTGCAGGGTGAGGACCACGGCCGCAGTCTTCGGAGGCTTCGGCGTTTTCCGAACGCTGGGGGTGGGCTGTTGAGCCCGCCTCGTCGCGGCCGGAGTTGGCCGGGTCTCCTTATGTTTCCCCCCTTTGGCCACCGTGCTCCATGGCCGATCCATGGAGGCGGGGGCGGGGGGAAGAGGGCGCGGTTCCGGTCGAGCCGGAGGTTTTGTGGCCGTCTTTTTTCTTCTGGAAGTCTTCTTCCTTTTCCCCCCTTCCTTTGCCGTCGCCTTTTGCCCGCTGGTGGAGGCTTTGGGCGGTGCAGTTGGAGGAAGGGGTGGCACTTTCTTTGAGGCCGGCTTCGGAGGGGGTACCTTTCGAGCGGCCAATGGAGGGCTCACCCTCGGCTCCGGGTTTAGGCGCGGCTCCAAGTTTTCGAGCCGCGCGCTGAGTCGAGCGTGAACCCTGTCCATAATGGACGTCTCTAACGCCTGCATATGTTCTAGTGTCACTGCGGCGGGGGCAGCGGCACTTTTGCGGAACTCCGCAAACTCCCTCCGGAGCTCGTCCAACCCTGACTGGAGCCGCTGGTTCTGCGCCCGAGCCTCTTTCAGCTCGCGACGCAGAGCAGCTGTCTCCTCGTTGGTGGACAGGGAGGCAAGGCATTTCGCGTCGGCGACTACCGCGTCAACATGGTCGCGGAGCGCCTTCACGGAGGTCCCCTTCAGGTTTTTAGATATGTCGGCCACCCTTCGGATGGCCTCCACACTAGTCATTAGCCTCTCGAAGATGAGCGAGGATGACTCAACGCTGTCGTCCTCAAGCTCCATCTCCGAGAGGCGGGAGCGGGTAACTCTAGCCTCGGACATCGAGGCGAGTATTTCCCGCTCCGCCAGTAGTTTCAGCTCTTCTCTATGGGCTCGGGCTACCTGGGCCTTCGCCTCAGCGAGGCCGACGTACTCTCCGGTGGTAGGAGGGCGACCGCGGCCACGCTTCTGAAGAAGACCCGTAGCAATGCCGGGTCTCCCCTTGTCTTCCCCCGAGGACTCCGAAGAGGCCGTCGGGGACGGCACTGGTGGGCCTTTGCCCCTCTTTCTTTGGAGCCGGAACTTAGAGCCCGACTCGTTGTCGCCCTCGCTGCCGGCATCGCCTTCAGCGGAGAGCATAATCTCCATGTCTGATGAGGGCTCCGAGAGGCTGAGTTCTTCTCGGACCCTCGCCAGCCCTTGCAAGCTGGGGCAGACATCGGCCCCGTCGCTTGCTGGGCTGCCATCTCTCGGCGACGGCACGGGCGTCGCCATTCGGCTGAGAACAACCACCGGGCTATCAGCCCTGTTGCTCTCCGCGACCTTCTTCTGCGCACGTGTGCGCACTCGTGGGCCCACTAGCTCCTGCTGTCTGGCCTCGCACCAGACGCAGGGGTGACTAGCTGCACCACATTCGCAGGTTCCGGTAACCAATTTACCATCGACCGGCCCGGACACCGGACGACGCCGCTGGCAAGGCGGGTCGCATTTGCCGCTCGTTACCGATTTAACACCCAGGGGCCGAGCTACCCCCGAGCGCCCGGCGTCAGCGGGATCACTCGACATACTCTGTTCCTTTGTAGCCATGTCCATAGTTCGTTTGGGAGGCGTACCTGCGGCCCTTTCCCAACAGGCCGCAGGAGCGCTTGGGACCGGGTCCCCCCCAGCCATGCAGCCCATCGGCACGCTATACCTTAGGCTTCAGGGTAATTTTTTATAGTGGTTTTCTTCCACGCGGCCCGACGCTCAGTGCGCCAGACCCCCGGCCCCGCGAGAGCGGGGTTACGGTTTGCCCGACGGTGGCTAAAGCCACACGCCGCGCCCGCGGACCTACAAGGTCCGCACCCACGAGCCGAAGCTCCGCTGGCCCATCTCTGGGCCCCTCCGAAAGGCGCTGGTGAGCGCACCACCACAATGTCCGGGCGAGCCGGACCGCCAGCTCAGCTGGCCAACCCACGACCACGAAGGGTCCACTGGTGACAGCCGTAGGCTTCTTGAAAAAGAAGCCATGGCTTCACCCTCCGAGAGTAATTTTTTAGAGAGGTTTTCTTCCTCGCGGTCCAACGCTCAGTGCGCCGGACCCCCGACCCCACAAGTGGGGCTACGGGTTCATGTGACCGTGCAATGCCCGCCCTTAAGAAAGAGCAGGCAGCCACATGCCAGTTTTTGTCCGCGCCGGCCGAAACCGGTACCCCCCATATCTGGGGGGCGTTCCCCTATCCGCAACCTGGGGACGCGTCCGATGGCGGATCTGGAACCGCACACGGAAACCTAACCTAACCTAACCTAACCTAACCTAACCTAACCTAACCTAACCTAACCTAACCTAACCTAACCTAACCTAACCTAACCTAACCTAACCTAACCTAACCTAACCTAACCTAACCTTTTTTTTTTTTTTTTTTAACGTGAGGAAATCAGCGATCCTGATTCCTGCCAGCAATGGGGCGCTGACAGGATATGCGGGATTTCTACCCGCTAAAACCCCACGGTGTTCCTTGTCCACGCACGCACATGGGACGGGAGAGAGGTGTCAGCGCGAGCATTTCGTCCTGCTCTCCCGTCAGCGTTCGCCCGATCGGGCGCCTCCGTGTTGTTCATCGGTAGGGAGGGGATGGTAGGCTCCCCCCCCCTTCCCGCGGAAACCTGGTGTGGGAGGACGTGCCGGAACACGAACACGTCCTTCACCGGTGCCGGGTTGGTAGGTGAACGGATCCCCATATCCCCTCACCCTCCGGCCGATCACGGGGGCGCTTGGAGTTGGCCGTACAGCCTCCTCCGCCTCCCGGATCGTTTGCGACGGATGTCGCTAGCGAGGGCGGCATCCTCCCTCGCCCGCTCCGCCGCCTCCTTCAGCGAGAGGACTTCCTCGCTGAAGGAGATCACGGCCTGCCAGGCCTCATTGCTGCCGACCATGGACAGAACCACGGCCGGCAGCGACAGGTCTCCTCCGACAACGGGCGCTAGGTTGCGCCGTTGCTGATCCCATGCCGGGCATTCTGCCAGCGTGTGCTGCGCGGTATCCTCCGAGCCACCGCAGTGGTGGCAAGAAGGCGTCGCCTCTCTTCTTGCAACGTTGCACAGATATCTGCCGAAGCAACCATGCCCCGACAGAATCTGTGCAAGTCTAAACGTAATTACGCCCTTTCTGCGTCGGCACCACTGCTCCAAGACCGGCCTGATGGCCCGGATGGTGTGAGCGCCGGCGGTAGGTTCGGCGAGCCTCGCGGCCCACCGCTCCAGTGCAACTCGTTGCGCCGTGCGGCGCACTTCCTCCGGCAGGGGACCAGCAACGCCCCGACTGCGAGCTGTCGCTCGACTTTTGTAGACCGAGGACAGAACCTCGGCCTCCAGGTCCCACGGAGGGGTACCCGCCATAACGCACGCGGCATCGCACGAGATCGTGCGGTATCCGCGTATCACCCTGGTCGCCATCACTCGCTGAGGTCTTCTCAGGAGCGTGACGTTGTGGCGATCCAGGGCGTCCGCCCACACAGGCGCGCCGTAGAGCGCCATGGAGCGCACCACCCCCGTGAAAAGACGGCGGCAGCCCACACTCGGCCCGCCCAGATTTGGGAGGAGGCTACCCAGCGCCGAGGTGGCCTTGACCAATCCGGGGCTTAGCCGCCGGAAGTGCTCATGGAATCGCCACCTGGAGTCCAAGGTGAGCCCCAGGTAGCGCATGTGCACTCCGACGGCGACGTCCACATTACCCACTCTAATGTGGGCATTCTGCGGTGGACCCTTCCGGGGACCATGGAAAAGCATGGCCTCGGATTTTTCGGGTGCCACCCGCAAGCCCAACAGCTCAATTCGCTTGGCCACGAGAGCGACGCTCACCGTGGCCAAGCTGGACACATCCTTGTAGTCGTCTGCACACGCGACGACCAGCGTGTCGTCAGCGTAGCAGACGACGTGTACATCCGGTGGGAGGGCGCCTCGCAGCGCCCAGTCAAATCCAATGTTCCACAGGAGTGGTCCTAGGACCGACCCCTGTGGAACGCCACAGGACATGGTCCTTTCTAGGACCGTCCCGTCTCGGCGAGGACAGAGGATCTTACGATCTCTCAGGTAGTCTCCGACAATCAGCTGGAGATACGCGGGCAACCGGTGAAACCGGAGCCCCTCCGTAATGCAGCTGAAAGGGAGGGTGTTAAAAGCATTGGAAATGTCTAAAGACACAGCCAATGCCACTCCTCCTCTTTCTACGGTCTCCTGCGCGATGGTCTTAAGGCGCAGGATGGCGTCGATCGTCGATCGACCCGCGCGAAAACCGAACTGATTGTCGGAGAGACCTGGCCCCGCCGAGTTTAAGTGTCCGGTGATGCGGCGGGCAATTATTCTTTCGAATAGCTTGCCCACCTCGTCGAGCAGCACAATTGGCCTGTATCCAGAAGGAGAGTCCGCGGGACGTCCCTCCTTCCTTAACAGGACCAATTTGCCCTCCTTCCAGATCCTGGGAAAAGATCCCGCACTCAGGGCAGAGTTGAAGACGGCCCGCCAGCGGTCTCCCAACTCGCCCGACGCCAGAACCCAGACTCGACCGGGTATCCCGTCCGGACCGGGGGCAGTACTCTTCCCGCGAAGACGGGCTATGGCCTCCTCGAATTCTCCGCTGGAGATAGGCGGAGCTCCGTCCTCGTCCTCCGTTCCGGCGTTCACTCGACCGCCCATGGGCGGTGGAGTGTGCTCCCCCTGTTCAGGGAACAGTGTGGAGAGCACAACCCGGAGGAACTCTGGGTCCAGCGTTTCGGCCACGGGTGGACCGTGCGAGCCGAGCTTGGCCCTGGTTGCGCGATAAGGGCGGCCCCACGGGTCTCGGTCGAGGGACTCGAGCATTCGCTCGCGAGACCGTGCCTTCGCCTCCCGGATTGCGATGTTGAGCGCTTTCCGGGCCCCTCTGTAGGCGTCGTAGAGGCGTGCCTCCAGCTCGAGGTCCTTGACCCTGCGCCTGCGACATCTGGCGTACCTGCGACGGGCAGCTACGCACGCGGCACGAAGATCTGCCACTTCTTCGCACCACCAGTGCACCTGCCTTCGGTGCGGACGTGGCCCGGCACGCGGCATGGCGGCATCGCACACAGCGGTCATGGCGACGCGCACGCCGAGTGCCTGCTCCTCGACCGGCAAGTCCTCGCTGGGCTCTCGCGAGACCCAGTCTTGGACAATCGCCGCCTCGATGAGGAGGTCCTTGTCGAGTTTCGTCAGAGCCCAGCGGGGAAATCGCTTGGACTGTCCACCCCGATGCCGCAGGGACACGTTGTCCGTACGCGGGGAGCCAACTATCTTCATCCGGACGTATCTATGGTCCGAAAGGGTCTCAACGCCCTCCAGCACGCCCCAATCGCGGACACGATCGGCGATGGCCCGACTAGCGAACGATATGTCCACTATCGAGCCACCGTTATGCCGAACGCAGGTATTAACCGTGCCGCGATTGAGGAGCACTAGCCCTGCCGAGGCTAGGAAATCCACGACGGCGTCGCCTCGTGCGCCCGAAACGGGACAGCCCCACGCCGTGGACTTTGCGTTGAGATCCCCCAGAACCATGACTGGGAATCGCGAACGCAGGATTATCCTCTCCAAGCTGCCGAGAAAGACCTCGAACTCAGCGAGGGGGCGGTTGGGGGAGAAGTAAACTCCGACGAGCAAAACCGCGCCCCACTCAACGGCAACAAATCCTTGGCCCTTCTCGGCCACACGGAGAGGGGCAGAGGCGGCGGCACCCACGATCGCGACCGTGGATGACAAATCCGATGCCCAGTTGGGGCGGGGCGGTACATAGTACGGCTCCGCCGCCACCGCAACGTCAATCGACCACTGCGCCATGGACTGAAGGAGGAGATCCTGAGCCCCGGCGCAGTGGTTGATGTTCGCTTGGAGAAGACGGACGTAAGGGACGTTGTCCATTACGGAGCCGTTTCCATCTCCTCCTCGCGTGAAGCGTTATCCGCGGCGGCGGATGTACCGCCAGCCTTGGCCTTTTCCTTGTTCTTGTTGGCCTTGGGGGCCTTGCAGCCCCGACTGCCAACGGGATGATCCGCCCTTTTTTTGGCTGCAGCGCAAGGGCCGCAGTGAGGGGGGTTCGGGCATTGGAAGGACTTGTGGCCTTCCTTTCCACAGCGGAAGCACGCACCGCTGCGGTCCTCCTCCGCTTGGCACTTGGGGGCCACGTGTCCGGTCTGAAGACACCGGAAGCAACGAAGTTGGCGCTGGGGCAGCACTCTAACTTGTGCCGACACCCAGCCCACTAAAAGTCGCCTGCCGTCAGCGACTTTCTTCGCGCTTTCAACCGGACACGAGACCCACACCGAACCCATCCCCAGTGGGCCGGCGCGTACCTCCCCAGTTTTTATGTGGTCTCGGGGGCAACCACCTACCTAACCTAACCTAACCTAACCTAACCTAACCTAACCTAACCTAACCTAACCTAACCTAACCTAACCTAACCTAACCTAACCTAACCGACAGACAGACAGACAGACAGACAGACAGACAGACAGACAGACAGACAGACAGACAGACTTCGAAACAAGCGACGCACTAAGTGCCTTCAATCGGAAACAGATAGTATTTTGTTTCTTTTCAAAAGATAATCCCATTGCAATTTCCGTACCGGCGTACCGTCTTTAGATTTAGATTTCGTCTTTTCGTCTTTCCAAAACAGCCGTAATACAGACTTTTTGAACTTTCAGAAAAACGCATTTCAGAACTTTTTGAAAATCTCAGGAACGACTCATTTAAGAGGTCCCCAATGTCGTTACTCATTTAAGAGGTCCCGTGGAGAAGAATTTTTTAAGATTTTTTTTTTTTTTACGAAGTGATTTAAGCCCCCTCAATTGTAACTCAGAAACGGTGCAAGGCAGCCCGGTCATTTGAGACGGCTCGGGGGGAGATGAATTTTTCGGCCTCGCCAAAATTTCGTAAATCACATTTTTAGACATTTTTATTTTAATTATATTTTTATTTTTATTCAAAATCCTGTAAATTTCTTTTAGGGTATTTTATCAGCATCACTTAAAAAAAAAAAAAACATCACTACCACACATTTTCAGTACAACACAATAAATTTTCACTGTTTAGAACTGTTTTCATTTTTTTTTATTCCTAACCTATTTGTTTCCAGTACAAATAAGTCTTGTAACACATTCGTACTAATATTATAATGTATGTATTGTTATGACTATTCGCCGACTGTTCCCGAAACTTCAAGCGCCTGTTCGCATCTTCCGTCTCGCTCGCACACATCTCCACTTCTCACGATAGCTAGATAGTGACTACGTCTCTCTTTGTTAGTGTCAGGCCAAACTGTTCCTTATAATTACGACATAAGGTTCACATCCCACTAACAGCGATAGCATTCCAGAACTTTAGCGCAAATATGTTTACATCTTTTAAGCTTCTAGTAGTTTCCAAAAACACCAAGGCCGACTGCGCGGATATAAATACGGGTGCGACCGCTCGAGAGACACAGTTCTGCGGTAACTAGCGATACGATCACGACACTTGGAAGCTTTTGCGAAGACATCTGCGACAGTGCATTGGTGACACGTTGAGTGAATTAGTGACGACTTTTGGCAAGTTTATCGGTTCAACTGAAGAAGCTCTGTAATTTCGGAAGTCAACTTGGTCTGCGAGAATAAATCGTGTTCTACACCCCTAAACGGCATTTTGTACTCACCTCGCACGTAACAGTATGGATGTTTGTAACTCCTTTCACGCAAAAACTACTGAACCGATCACCATGAAATTTAGCATACACGTTGTCTGGGACACCAGAAAGGACTAAGGGTACCTTTTATTTAAAAAAAAAAAAGTACTGCTCCTGAGGGATCATCTAAAATTAAGGAAACTAACTCCTGGCTAATTGTAATAGCAGTAACGATGTCAGACTTAATGTAAGACTAAACCTACAGCATAACAAAACAAAATATTCCGCGGTCGTCTCGCGTCATAGGTAAACTTGAAGGTAGGTTCAAATTTTTATACCTAATATACTTATATATTTATTTATTTTTTTACTTTTTTTTTTAGCCAATAATACAATACATCTCATAATGATCACCAATACCAACTAAGATTTACCCGTGTACTATTATTTAATATATTAAGGCTTCACGCGCATTATAACATAAGTAAAACTCTGTTTTACTTATGGGTCGAATATGGCCACGTTAAGGTTTGAAGCATATTTAAGGACACCATGTTATTTGTTATTTGGGTGGGTGTTTATTTGTTTAGAGAATATAGATAATAAAGAAAATAGTTAGTATTAAATATCAAAGAAATTTCTCTTCTTTTATTAAGGGGAAATATGACCATGTTGCCCTTTATGAATAGGCAACTTTATTAATAAAATAAGAAACTTTTTAATCTTTTATTTTAAACAAGTACCTAAAACGGTTCAGAAATTTTAATTATAATTACTTCTTAATTGTTAACAAATAAAAACGATTATACTTATGAGCTAGTAAAGAATAACGTTAAATTAAACTTCATTACACATGTACGCAGAAAGCTCTGTGTTAAAGGATTGCACAAACGAATTATACGAGCTGATAATTTAATTTAGGTTTAACAGTGGCTTTCTACCCAAAACACAGACTATTTATGCACTATTTTTGAGGGAGCCCAAATGTACACTCGACATGTGCTTGCGCATAGTATCCTTGTATTTAAATGTCTTCTTACAAATTTCGCACTCATTTGTAATGCCCAAATGTTTAGCCGACATGTGGTAGTGTAAATATTTTTTCTCTATAAATGTCTTATTACAAATGTTACACTCAAATGTAAAGCCCAAATGTTCAGCCGACATGTGCTTGCGTAAAGCATCCTTGTATTTAAATGTCTTCTTACAAATGTCGCACTCAAATATAATGCCCAAATGTTGAGCCGACATGTGATTGCGTAAAGTATCCTTGTATTTAAATGTCTTCTTGCAAATTTCACACTGAGTGGGCGTTGACTTAAAGCCCCAATGTACAGCCGCCATGTGTCTGCGTAAATAGCGCTTGTATTTAAATGTCTGCTTACAAATGTTGCACTCAAATGTAATGCCCAAATGTTGAGCCGACATGTGGAGGTGTAAATATTTTTTCTGTTTAAATGTCTTATTACAAATGTTACACTGAAACGTAATGCCCAAATGTTCAGCCGACATGTGCTTGCGTAAAGCATCCTTGTATTTAAATGTCTTATTACAAATGTTACACTCAAATGTAAAGCCCAAATGTTCAGCAGACATGTGCTGGCGTATATTTTCCTTGTATTTAAATGTCGTCTTACAAATGTCGCACTCAAATATAATGCCCAAATGTACAGACGATATGTGCAGACGCATATGATACTTGTATTTAAATGTCTTTTTGCAAATGTCGCAGTTGTAGGGTCTTTCGCGATTATGGACCGCCATGTGACTAGTGAGCTGATGTTTTTGCCCAAATGTCTTGCTACAGACACTGCATTGGAAAGATTTTATCCCTGTATGCGTCAACATGTGTCTTTCCTTACATTGTTTGCGCGTGAACCTTTTATTACACACGTTACAAACGTAAGGCTTTTGGCACACATACGATTTTACACCCGTGTGTATCCTTTCGTGTACAACCAATTGCTCTTTCGTAGTCATTCTTGTATCGCAATACTGGCAACTACACTTTTTTTATACTCATGTTGTGCATGTTTTGATAATGCCTTAGCAAGTTTCTCTTGGTTGCCAATGTCCGACCGCACTCTTTGCACTCGTGTTTTATTCCGCCTGGGTGTATTTCCATGTGTTTATCGTACTCTATCTGATTCGACAATATTTCTGGACATATTTTGCATTTATAGATCTCGTGAGTTCTGAGATGTTTTTCTAGGTTCCCTTTGCGTTCAAAGGTTTTATTGCAAATATTGCATTTATTCTCATGTCTGTCGCTTGTGTTTCTTAAATTGACACCTGAAACACAAAGATGTTTTTGATCAGTGTGCCAATAGTCCAGGCAACAAGTTGCAAAACGTGTTAATTCGTGCTAAAATAAAAAAATGGGGTCAGAATTTTTTTTAAACAAGATATAATGGTATCACTGTATTTAGATATGAAAACACCAATAATAATATCTTTACACATTCCACAAAGCACCATTTAGTGCCACACTAAGCAACTAATGCTTTTATTATGTATACCAGACAGTTGATATACTACATAGATTACTTTTTTTGTAAATACATACATATTATACTTAAATACAAAACCATTTTTGGAAGCAATGGTCGGATTTGACGCTACGTAGAGACAGCAGTTGCCGACTTATTTTCAACATTAAATGGAGACTAATAATAATAGAGCTGAAGTTCAGGGTGTCAACATTGTTTTAAGGAATTTTTCTCAGGTTTAAGAATACTTTTTGAAATTCATCTAACATTAATAGTCCTTGAGTTATTTGCAAAACCAGAGCCCCTTTTTTAACTTTTGGTTGAACTGCGGATTTGAAACTCGCACAATTTTCTAAATCTCATAACAAATCGAATGAGTAATTGCACTTATTTTTACTAGCCTTAGCAAAAATAACCACGTTTTACAACTTGTTAACTAGACTACAATGATACAATGCTGTCACAACAAGAGTGTTGTCTCCTGGGGGTGTTTTGCTCTAGCTATAATGGTTTAAGTAGCTGCCCTCACTGACCCGTATAATAGTATTTTAGTCCAAGAACCAACAACACTCATACGTACCAGATTCACTCATCGATTCCTTATTCTTTCCGCTCTCTTCAATTGTGACATCTTTGTCTGACACTTTGTCTATACAAGAGTCTTCGTCATCGACACTCTCTTCTGATTTAACATCGAGGTCGGCTGTATATTCTTCTGTGAAGATGAATACGTTATAGCGATTGATTAAAATACTTCCTTTTGTATATACAGTCGGGGTAAGAAAAGGTTCGTCACATTAAAGTCGACATTTGCTTGCATCAGGGTGTGCGTTAAAATATTACGTAACGCAATTTTTGAAGATTTTCGACGTTATGTTTAGATGGGTCGCCAAATTGGGAGAACAAAATAAAAATGACGTACCAGGGGAGCGGAGGAGCGAGGGGTGGAGGAGTGAGGGGTGGAGGAGCGAGGGGTGGAGGAGCGAGGGGGCAGGTGCGCATCGGTGCCGACACGTTATTGGTAGATTCAGTCGCTC
The DNA here is from genome assembly GCA_947623395.1 of Synanthedon tipuliformis. Classification (NCBI taxonomy): domain Eukaryota; kingdom Metazoa; phylum Arthropoda; class Insecta; order Lepidoptera; family Sesiidae; genus Synanthedon; species Synanthedon tipuliformis. The sequence continues at coordinate 5,146,875 of OX392434.1, read as the reverse complement.
TTCCCCTCCCGCACTTCTACCGCGCATCTCGTGTCTCTAGGGTACTGTTGCGTACAGAATTGTTTTATCGTATTATACAAACCACATTCGCTGAAGGTTTCGTCCGATTTGTCTGCGCTCTCTTCCACTTTCACCTCTTCATTTGACAGTTCCTCTAAAACCTTATTTATCATATCCATGTCACTGTCTTCATCTCCGGAGCAATTTTCTGCAAATATCATTTATATTAATGTATTTGACGACACGTTTGGTCTAGTGGCTAGTAACCCTAGCTGTTAACCAAGCGGTCGCGGGTTCGAATCCCGCTAGGGGCAAATGTTTATGTGTTAACATTTACCTTTGTACCCGAGTCATGGATGTTTTGTATTTATAATATGTATGTATTTACAAAAAAAAAGTAATGTATGTAGTATATCAACCGTCTGGTATCCATAAAACAAGCATTAAGTTGCTTACTTTGGAACTGGATGGTGCTGTGTGGAATGTGTGAATATTTATTTATTTATTTATTTATTTATTATGAAAATCATTTCAGGAAGAGATATAGCCTTCTAAGTCACACTAGCACCCTCAAATATCTTCACATGCAGATTCTATCGACAAGAGATCTGGACCTCGTGACTTACGTTTGACATCTGGGGTCACTGCAGAGCCCCCGTCAAGTGGAGCGCAGCAGTGCCCCCGCCAACAAGCATTTTTTTTACAGGCGAGGACACAATTCTTGAATTCCGTTGAGATACATAGTTTTTCAATACACTCGTCGCATATTGTATAGATTTTGTCATCTATGGAGGGTACAAACTGAAAACAATCAAATACCATATTTTAACAGCAGTAGCAGAGTAGCAGACAGGCTGAATGATCCACTTGATGGCAGATGGGCACCGTCACCTAATGCCCCTGAATACAGGGCTTGCAACCAGAGATTTGCACCCTTGCACCAAAAACACAGGGCGCATCTGTGATTTAAATATTTGCATTACTGATCCACTGGTCAACTTTTACTTTTTTTTTTTTTTTAACGAGCAAAGAAACTTATAGTCCTGATCGGTTTTAGCGGTAGACGTCTTATCCCAATTATCCCTAACCTTGCAATCAGAAACCGTATCAAACGCCTTGGCCCGCAATTCACTCTCAGTACCTATATATTATATAGACAAGTTGAGAATATGAAACAAAACAAGAATATGATAAGGTTAGGAGCATGAACTTACTAAGATTCCGAATGTATCGTACAACATCTGCGAATAATTCTCAATTTGATTCTCGTAAATGTGGTTGGAAAATAGACACTTGAAATCACCATTCTTGTGACAACATCTACAAAAAGGTGTTGGGTTCAATGTTTCAGCCATTTGTAAATGCAGGAACTAACTAACTTTATGTATGACGTTATAATAATAATTATGTACTACATTTTAGGTAAATAACACGTAAATAAATAAATTATCACCAAGGAACATTTACATATATACTCTAGATATCACACAATGATGGATTGGATTTTTTTTATCGAATAATAAAATGAACGAGGGAATGAATGAATCAGAGGAATGAGGAATCAATGAATTGATTGACATGTGACACAATTGACAAGGAACCACAGATTATAATATTAGTTCAAGGATACGTTAGTATCTACTACATATAGTTTGTGGTTCAAAAGCTGAAGTTTGTTTGTTTGTTTGAACGCGCTAATCTCAGGAACTACTGGTTCGAATTGAAAACTTATTTTTGTGTTGGATAGATCATTTATCGAGGAAGGCTGTAGGCTATATAACTTCACGTTGCAACTAATAGGAGCGAAGAAACAGTCGAAAATGTGGAAAAAAACGGGGAAAATTATTCATCTTTGAGGGCTTCCGTTGCGTGCGCTGCGAAAACCGTTCGAGATACCCAAATTATTCCCAAAATAACTATTCCACGCGGACGAAGTCGCGAGCACAGCTAGTCACTATAATAAAGTGTACCACCACAGCACACCATAGTAAGCTTTGAGTTAAGCTCGGTGTGGCTCGGTAGGTAAGGGTAACGTGTATTTACAGCACAAATACACACCATACCATAGCTAGCACTCGGCGTCGGCGTAGTCTCGCTAGCTCGCTACTCGCTTGTCTCGCTTGCGCTAGTCGGCGTCCGCCATTAGCATTACGCTGACGCTGCTAGCGTTGATTAAGTGCACACATAATGAGTAATTAAAATAACTATTTAATTATGCCACCCGGAGTCGTGAAAATGTTGTTCCTGTAGCACTTTATGTAATGAAAAATAACAAGGAATCACTTTCCACAGGAAAATATACTCTAACGCTTTATTTTGCTTAATTATCTTTTGGTACATAACAAACTTTTCTTTAGCAAGATTAGTGTTGCCAATTTTCAGAATATATCTCCAACTTTATAAAAAAAATTAAATTAAAATAAATAATATGAGATTAAACTACATCGGTCTTACTACAAAAACATTAAACACACTTTAATCAGGCTTAAAACACGTGTTAAAAAAAAACTTTACTACAAAAGAGTGTCTAGGCATTGTTTAGGGTTTAACAATGCTTGAGCATTATTTAAATTTAACCACCGCCATATGCTAGTTTAACGAGTGTCTATCTAGTTAACGGCCTCTCTTCCTCTGACGTGTTGTGTATACTTAATAGTTAATATTAAAGATTTCTTTTGATTTTATAAATGAGTATGGATATTTTAAATTTAATTGACATGGAGGATATGGATTACATGGATAATTTTTGAGATAGAATACATCGTGAGAGAATTAATCCATTTGAATATATAACTTTGGTAACAAGATTATTTATTTAATAAAGGATGATCTACCATGTGATGCTAGAGGTGGATCCTCAAATAAAAATTTTATTTAACAATTTTAACAAATCAAACTTTACATTTGACCACATTTGACAATTACGTCAGTGTTAGTTACGTTCCATTATGCTCAATATTTTTTGGTATTACGAAATTTTATAAATAATCTAACGTATTTGTTGTAATTTATTACTTATTCCAATCTTATAATTTGCTGATATCATTAATATAGTCCGTAATAATAGCTTGTGAAAACCAAAATTCATCATTATACGCCTATCAGATCTGCGTAAAATGAAAACGACACGAATGCAGGGCGAGTGACTGAACGAATGTTTGCCAAGGTTGCCATAATTCAATAACATTCACGTACTTTAACACTGTCTACCGAAACAAGCGCTAAATAAGGTTATGTGGTAGGGACATTTTAAACGCTCGCTGACCAATGCTTAAATGCTTAATGCTTGTCTAACTAAGCATGTGTTTGAACAGTGCTTACTGAATCTTTTGTAGTAAGACCGCATATGTCTCTTAATTAATAGATACATTAAAGTGATTACCAGTGTTGCCAACGTGTCAAAATAAATATCCCTTACCACCGAAGTGCTGAACTCTTACCACCTAACGGATCGGTAGCAATACTAAATCTATGCTTACCACCAATATTTAGGAGTTTTGTGGAGCTAATAAAAGCTTTATTATTATTATTGTTCAGGAATTTATTTATTCTTATTAATGTTAATTTTTTTATACAATAGGTACATATAACAAACAATAAATATAAAAAAATCCAAATAAAAAATGTTATTTTATTTTAATTCTTAATTCTATATTTTTACAATATAATTACTCATGCAAAGGCAATAAATAGGTACTCTGGTACTATAAAAAAACCTTAAAATTAGTAGGTAGTCCACAGGCAGCGGGGCGTGGCCCAAGCTACCGGTGGTTAGGGCCCCAGAGCACAGCATACTTATTTCCTACAGTAGGCCGACGCCTTTGATGTTGGGCGATACCGCCGCCTGTGTAGCTATTTCAAAATTACGGAAGGGTTGACACAAATTAAGTAATATAAAATGTGCTTAATTACCTTTCTTCATCGTGCGGAAATTGATACTTAACTTTTGCACGCACTTACAGCACATGCCATATGCACCATTATGATTTATATAATAAATTAATCTGAAAGACGCGACGGCCCTGGAATATTTATCCCAAGCTACAAAGAACGACGAAGTATGCAGTTTGGGCACGTCCCACTCACGCCCCGCACGATTGCCCTGTCTAGACGTCTCCGTCGGCCTACTGTACGAAATAAGTATGCTGTGCCCAGAGTGAGGAACCTCCTGACTAATAATAATTAATATTCATCAAAACATTTTGGTATAAAACTAATGTCGTTACTAAAAACTAAAAAAAAAAACTAAGTTATTGAGTTTCATAATTCGAACAAGTAATGTTACATTTTCTGGGTTGCAGGTTTTTACGAATTATCGCTAGTCAGTTATTTATTTTGGACATTAACTCACTCACAGTCCATTATGGTAATTAGTAGTCTCACATATGTACTTTAAATTTAGACTATAATGGAAGGAAAAAAAAATTAAAAATATGCCGTCATAATAATTATTATAGAAATAAAGAATCAGTCTTACATTGATAAGGTCACTCTAAATGTTGATAGGTAATTGATTAGATATCAATTTACCAGGAAGTTGTTGAAAGGCGCTTACTAAAATAACCAGACTTGGTTCTACATACTTACATATTTTTGTAATGGAAAAACTGCGTCGTGAGAATTGGTATTTATTACATTTCATGGTTTTTATGGAATTTTATAGAACTACATACCTACATTATAATGATTTGAAATTATTTTTCTGTTAATATTAACTTTAAAAATTATAAAGAAAATTAGCAAAAACATTTTCAAAGGAACCTCAAGGATGAAATAAGTGAAGAATTTTCAATATTAAAAATCTTTTACCTTAGTTATTTCATTTGTTTAGTATTAGTACATATGCGTTCAATTAAGGCCCAAATGTACAGCCGACATGTGCTGACGTATAGTCGCCTTGGATTTAAATGTATTCCGACATATGTCACATTTGAATATTTTGTGATTATGTACCGTCGCCATGTGTCTACTCATGTAATCTTTTTGCTTAAAAGTCTTGCTACAGACACTGCATTGGAATGGTCTTATCGTAGTATGCGTCAACATGTGTCTTTGCAAATGGCTTTTTCTTTTGAATCTATAATCACACACGTCACAAATGTTAGGCTTAGGTGCCATATGCACATCAGTATTATGTTTCTTTAAGTCTGCTTTACTACTAAACAGTTTATCGCATTTTCCGCAGACATACGAATTAACACCGGTATGCACGTTTTGACAATGCGCTTTATGTACAGCCGACATGTGGCTGCGTAAAGTGCTTTTGTGTTGAAATATCTTTAAACAAAAGTCGCACTCAAATGTAAAGCCCATATGTTTAGCCGATATGTGGCTGGTTAATGCAGTTTTGTATTTAAATGTCTTCTTACAGATGTCGCACTCAATGCGCGTTGGGTAAATGCGCAAGTGTACAGCCAACATGTGCAGGTGTATATTGACCTTGTTTTTAAATGTCTTTTTGCAAATATCGCATTTGTAGGGTCTTTCGTCATTATGGACCGCCATGTGACTAGTGAGATGATATTTTTGCCCAAAAGTCTTGCTACAGACACTGCATTGGAAAGATTTTATCAGAGTATGAGTCAACATGTGTCTTTGGCAATGGTCTTTTCTTTTGAATCTATAATCACACACGTCACAAACGTAAGGCTTAAGTGCCAAATGCACTTCAGTATTATGATGCTTTAGGTGTCCTTTGTAACTAAACGCTTTATTGCATTTTTTGCACACATACGGTTTTACACCCGTGTGCATCCTTTCGTGTACAACCAATTGCTCTTTCGTAGCCATTCCTTTATCGCAATACTGGCAACTATACTTTTTTATACTCATGTTGTGCACGGCTTGACAATGCCTCAGCAAGCTTTCCTTGGTTGCCAATGTCCGACCGCACTCTTTGCACTCGTGTTTTATTCCGCGCGGGTGTATTTCCATGTGTTTATCGTACTCTATCTGATTCGACAATATTTCTGGACATATTTTGCATTTATAGACCTCGTGAGTTCTGAGATGATTTTTTAGGTTCCCTTTGCGTTCAAAGGTTTTACTGCAAATATTGCATTTATTCTCATGTTTGTCGCTTGTGTTTCTTAAATTGACACCTGAAACACAAAGTTGTTTTTGATCAGTGTGTCAATAGTCTAGGCAACAAATTGCAAAACGTGTTAATTCGTGCTAAAATAAAAAAATGGGGTCAGAATTTTTTTTTAAACAAGATTTTTTAGATATGAAAACACCAATAATAATATCTTTACACATTCCACAAAGCACCATTTAGTGCCACACTAAGCAACTAATGCTTTTATTATGTATACCAGACAGTTGATATACTACATAGATTACTTTTTTTGTAAATACATACATATTATACTTAAATACAAAACCATTTTTGGAAGCAATGGTCGGATTTGACGCTACGTAGAGACAGCAGTTGCCGACTTATTTTCAACATTAAATGGAGACTAATAATAATAGAGCTGAAGTTCAGGGTGTCAACATTGTTTTAAGGAATTTTTCTCAGGTTTAAGAATACTTTTTGAAATTCATCTAACATTAATAGTCCTTGAGTTATTTGCAAAACCAAAGCCCCTTTTTTAACTTTTGGTTGAACTGCGGATTTAAAACTCGCACAATTTTCTAAATCTCATAACAAATCGAATAAGTAATTGCACTTATTTTTACTAGCCTTAGCAAAAATAACCACGTTTTACAACTTCTTGACTAGACTACAATGATACAATGCTGTCACAACAAGAGTGTTGTCTCCTGGGGGTGTTTTGTTTAAGCTATAGTGGTTTAAGTAGCTGCCCTCACTGACCCGTATAATAGTATTTTAGTCCAAGAACCAACAACACTCATACGTACCAGATTCACTCATCGATTCCTTATTCTTTCCGCTCTCTTCAATTGTGACATCTTTGTCTGACACTTTGTCTATACAAGAGTCTTCGTCATCGACACTCTCTTCTGATTTAAAATCGAGGTCGGCTGTATATTCTTCTGTGAAGATGAATACGTTAAGTTATAGCGATTGATTAAAATACTTCCTTTTGTATATACAGTCGGGGTAAGAAAAGGTTCGTCACATTAAAGTCGACATTTGCTTGCATCAGGGTGTGCGTTAAAATATTACGTAACGCAATTTTTGAAGATTTTCGACGTTATGTTTAGATGGGTCGCCAAATTGGGAGAACAAAATAAAAATGACGTACCAGGGGAGCGGAGGAACGAGGGGTGGAGGAGTGAGGGGTGGAGGAGCGAGGGGTGGAGGAGCGAGGGGTGGAGGAGCGAGGGGTGGAGGAGCGAGGGGTGGAGGAGCGAGGGGGCAGGTGCGCATCGGTGCCGACACGTTATTGGTAGATTCAGTCGCTCTTCCCCTCCCGCACTTCTACCGCGCATCTCGTGTCTCTAGGGTACTGTTGTGTACAGAATTGTTTTATCGTATTATACAAACCACATTCGCTGAAGGTTTCGTCCGATTTGTCTGCGCTCTCTTCCACTTTCACCTCTTCATTTGACAGTTCCTCTAAAACCTTATTTATCATATCCATGTCACTGTCTTCATCTTCGGAGCAATTTTCTGCAAATATCATTTATATTAATGTATTATGAAAATCATTTCAGGAAGAGATAAACCCTTCTAAGTCACACTAGCACCCTCAAATAGTTTCACCTCGTGACTTACGTTTGACATCTGGGGTCACTGCAGTGCCCCCGTCGAGTGGAACGCAGCAGTGCCCCCGCCAACAAGCATTTTTTTTACAGGTGAGGACACAATTCTTGAATTCCGTTGAGATACGTAGTTTTTCAATACACTCATCGCATACTGTATAGATTTTGTCATCTATGGAAGGTACAAACTGAAAACAATCAAATACCATATTTTAACAGCAGTAGCAGAGTAGCAGACAGGCTGAATGATCCACTTGATGGCAGATGGGCACCGTCACCTAATGCCCCTGAATACAGGGCTTGCAACCAGGGATTTGCACCCTTGCACCAAAAACACAGGACGCATCTGTGATTTAAATCTTTGCATAACTGATCCAGTTGTCAACTGGTTACTTGTTAAAGTGTTTACTTTTTATTTATTTTTTAACGAGCGAAGAAACTTATAGTCCTGATCGGTTTTAGCGGTAGGCGTCTTATCCAAATTATCCCTAACTACTCTGTGGCTGCCCGTACGGGCAGGCCTCGTGGAGATAGAGAGCGGTCTTTAGTTCCGAGTTCTGTGTTCTTTCGAATGTACAGAGTCCTTTACAGTAACGCACACCATTACGGCACGTCAGAGCGGAATTCCGCGTTCTTTTGCCGTCGAGACAGAGAACGACGCGTTCACCGCGATGTCTGACGTTGCAAATATGGAAAAACTGATTGAATTTGTTAGAGAAAGGAGATTATTATATGATTTAAGTCATGTACACTACAAAAATCGTGACAGAAAGGAGAGGCTTGGATTGAAATTGCCAATAAAAATTAATTACTAAGTAATTCATGAAAAATATTACTGAATTTTTTAATGTGTTGTGTTAATTAAGTATACCCAATATTTTCCTCTTTTTTTAGAAGCTTATTCTTAACAAAAGCAATAGCCTAGCGACATGTTGCACGTATGAGACATGAACGAAAATGGAACGCAAGAATTTGAACGCCTCCTGTTTGCGTTGGAACTCTCGAGCGGTTAAGACGCAGAACTCGGAACTCGAGACCGCTCTCTCTAACTGATCCAGTGGTCGACTTTTACTCTAGGTTTCGTTGCTTAAATTTTTTGCTTTCACGAATTTGACTGTATTCTGTCTGTGTGCTTTGTTAAATAAATAAATTAATTAAATAGTCCTGATCGGTTTTAGCGGTAGGCGTCTTATGCCAATTATCTCAAACCTTGTAATCAGAAACCGTATCAAACGCCTTGGCTGTCAAGAAGCAATGTCAGGTTCTAGACCCGCAATTCACTCGCAGTACCTATATAGACAAGTTGAGAATATGAGACAAAACAATAATATGACAAGGTTAGAATCATTGAACTTACTAAGATTCCGAATGTATCGTACAACATCTGCGAATAATTCTCAATTTCATTCTCGTAAATGTGGTTGGAAAATAGACACTTGAAATCACCATTCTTGTGACAACATCTACAAAAAGGTGTTGGGGTCAATGCTTCAGCCATTTGTAAATGCAGGAATGTAACTAATTATGGTGTTGTAATGTATTTTAGATACATAAAATAAAAATTATCACAACACAACAATCGAATAATAAAATTAATCTGTGGATAGAATGAATGACAGCCAAGCAAGATTCAAATTCAAGTCATTCAAGATTTACTGACATGACAATTCACAAGACAAAATAAGTCTTGTTAAAGCTCAGACCCAAAAAGTCAGTATCACAGAACACTATATAATATTCACAAGAAGTATATAGCGTTCTGTGACGAGTGATACAGAACTATATTTATGATTGAAGAATTATGATTAATTGCTTGAGTATAATTCGGATATTATGGAGAAAATTATACACGACGATTGTAATGACTATATATTTCATAGAAGACGAGTACACAGAGCAGTTGACATTAGAGGTGAAATTTAGATACATAGAACAATGACATATGACATAAATTACAAGGATCTATTATTTAAGTATGGAGTGTTGCATTCATAATCCAACAATGATAATACAGCCCAAACTACACCACACCATACGTTAGTATCTATCTACCACAAATTAAATAGTAGATACTAAGGTAATACTAATGCATGTATCTACTATTTAGTTCATAGACACTATTATACTTCGTAATTTAGTTTGTGATACTACCGTCAGAAACTCAGAACGGACTTTCCCTCCCTAGCTTACAGCGCCAAAATGGCATTTTTAAAATAGATATAAATAAATTTTGACAGCAGCCTGTCCGTGTCCAGCTGTCCAGTGGTAAGTGGTACCTATATATTCAATCAATCAATGCGCACTGCCGTGCCGATCGATGTGGAGTTATACCATGGTTATACGGAACTCCGTCCGAGAGCCCTCTGTCTGCCCTTGTGAAGTAGGATGACCACAAACTAAATACTTATGGGGTATGCATGACCCATAGATAGACATAAGAGAGAAATGGACTGAGCTAAGTGTAGTCTTAATTTTTTTACCAAAAATCGAAAAATGGTACATATAGTATACGAAATGGAACGATTTATTAAAAAGGTGGCGAGGCCAAGTCATTATAATTATTATAGAAATAAAGATGTCTTGAATCAGTCTTACATTGATAAGGTCACTGTAAATGTTGATAGGTAATTGATTAGATATCAATTTACAAGGAAGTTGTTGAAAGGCGCTTACTAAAATAACCAGACTTGGTTCTACATACTTACATATTTTTGTAATGGAAAAACTGCGTCGTGAGAATTGGTATTATTACATTTCATGGTTTTTATGGAATTTTATAGAAATACATACCTACATTATAATGATTTGAAATTATTTTTCTGTTAATATTAACTTTAAAAATTATAAAGAAAATTAGCAAAAACATTTTCAAAGGAACCTCAAGGATGAAATAAGTGAAGAATTTTCAATATTACAAAACTTTTCCCTTAGTTATTTCATTTATTTAGTATTAGCATAGATTAAATAATAGTTACTATCGTAGTACATATTAGTATAGGTAGCGGCACGTAAGTTTAGCGCTGAGCGAAATGTGGAAGGGATAGCTGCGCATGGATACAGTCGCGCACAATACAAATATAACTTTTCATTAATAAAAATAAATAATTTTAATAATAATTTTAATAAGAACATATTTAAATAAATAGTAAAAAAAATCGAATTTGACAATTTTTATTTAAGACATGAAAACACAAATTATATGGACAAGACAACTATAAGAGCCATTACGCACTGTGTCGACGGCGACTGTAACTTAAATAAATAAAATAAAATAAGCCTTTATTCACTAATAGGTTACATAACAAATTTAAAAATATATATATCATAATGCGCTTCTATACATATAATAAAAAAGAATAAAAAAATTTGATACTAAATTTGGTTGTTTTATTTCTTATATATTCTATCATATGTTTATATATCAATCTTGTATATTTTATTTATTTGGGTTAGACATCTGCAACCTTATCAGGTTGTCCGAAGACATAGGCCTCCTCCAGACAATGCCACCTTCTGCGGTCAAGTGCCAGCTGTCTCCATCTTTTGGGCAGATCATCATCCCATCTTCTTAGCTGCCTTCCCTTTTTTCTTTTTCCTTCTCTTGGATACCATTCCAACACCCTCTTGGTCCACTTATCCACTCTTTCTCTCATTATGTGACCTGTCCAGCGCCATTTTAGTTGCCTTATTTTTACTATTATGTTGGGGATTTGGGTTTTCCTTTGGATGTCTGTTAGTCTGCATTTATCTTTTAGTTTTATGTTTAACATACTTCTTTGCATAGAATTTTGACAAACCATCAGTTTCTGTTCCAATTTTTTTGTAAGACTCCATGTTTGGCATCCATATGTTAAACATGGCAGTACACAGGTTGTATAAAGTTTCCCTTTTATAGTTATTGGTATGTCTTTGTTTTTCATAATATTCTTAAGTGACCAGTATCTATTCCAAGCAATGTTGATTCTTCTTTCTACTTCCTTCCCCATAGAGTCGCAAGGAGATATGAGTTGCCCCAGGTAGATGTATTCATCAACATATTTTATTTCTTTGCCATCTAGTATTATTTTCTCTTTACATTTGTTTGTCATTATTTTTGTTTTTTCGTTATTCATAATCTAACAGCAGTGCAAAAATACAGTTAGAAAGTAAAGGCGATGAGTTTGAAATAAGGAAAGGTGTGAGACAGGGAGATCCTCTATCCCCCAAATTATTTACAGCAATTTTAGAGCATGTTTTTAGGAATTTAAATTGGGACAATTATGGTCTAAATATCAATGGAATAAGGTTAAACCACTTGAGATTTGCTGACGACATTGTAATCTTTGCTAGTGACTACATGTCATTGCAGACATTGTTGCAACAATTGGTAGAAGAAAGCAAGAAAGTAGGGTTAACTATTAATAACGAAAAAACAAAAAAAAAAAAAAAAAAAAAATGACTGTAACCTACTATAGTTTAAATAGGCGTTTACACACTTGGTCGTCGGTCGCCCGGGCGACTCGAGGACTTGCCGCGTAGTGGTGACGCACAGGCGACCCACAGGCGACTCCCTGTCGCCGGCGACCGATAGAAGCACGGCTTCAAATGGAAGCATTCACACTGCGAGCAACTGTCGTAACGACCGGACGTCGCTCACGATTCACGATGGCTTTCGATACCAATAAATTTATATTGGAAATACAATCCCGAAAATCTCTTTGGGATTTATCGAGTGAAGAATATTCCAATATATTTTAACATTCCTTTTAATCTCCGTTCTTGTAATAAAGGATGTACCCAATACTCTTTTGATTTTTTTTTATTTTTCTTTATCTTTAAAATTAGTAGCGCTACTTTTGCAAGTTCTTCAACGTCCATTCTGCACGAATGTCTTGGAACTGTCGCTCGGCTGGTCGCCTGGCCCGAGTTGCCCGTGTTTTGGTCGCCGGGAGACTGAGTCGCCGGCGACAAGTCGACAGTGCGTATTGGCTCTTATAGATGGGAGAAGAATTTTCACATTTGACCGAAAAATTTTCACTGTTGGCATCTGTTCATTTCAATTTCATTTTTTACACTTTTTTTGTTTCCATATTTTTCCAATCGATAATTTCTATGTAAATCGCCAAACCATAATAATTTCTATATCATTATCATCATCCCAGCCGTAGGATGTCCACTGCTGGACATAGGCCTCCTGCATAATTTCTATATTATTATTATTATATTATTCTGTTCATTATTATTGTTCTAAAAAAACAATAATAATGAACAGCAATAACAATACACTTTAAAACACGACTGTACAGTCAAAAGTCCGCGGGGCGGCGTATCGGAGCGGGGGACGGAGTACGACTGACTAGCCAACCAGCGCTACGCACGCGCACCCTTCGTCCCTCTAGCCCCCTGTGATACCTAATTTTTGCCTTCTGCGCAATAACGGTCAGCGCTAGAGTTTCGTGCAGCTACTTTTACATATGCGTTCAATTAAGGCCCAAATGTACAGCCGACATGTGCTTACGTATAGTCGCCTTGGATTTAAATGTATTCTGACAAATGTAGCACTTGAATATTTTGTGATTATGTACCGTCGCCACGTGTCTACTGACGTGATATTTTCGCCTAAACCTCTTGCTACAGACACTGCATTGGAATGGTCTTATCGCAGTATGCGTCAATATGTGTCTTTGCAAATAGCTTTTTCTTATGAATCCATAATCACACACGTCACAAATATAAGGCATAAATGCCAAATGCACTTCAGTATTATGTTTCTTTAAGTCTGCTTTACTGCTGAACAGTTTATCGCATTTTCCGCAGACATACGAATTTACACCGGTATGCACGTTTTGACAGTGCTCTTTATGTACAGCCAACATGTGGTGGTGTATATTGACCTTGTTTTTAAATGTCTTTTTGCAAATATCGCACTTGTAGGGTCTTTCGTCATTATGGACCGCCATGTGAATAGTGAGATGATGTTTTTGCCCAAAAGTCTTGCTACAGACACTGCATTGGAAAGATTTTATCAGAGTATGCGTCAACATGTGTTTTTGCAAATGTTCTTTTCTTTTGAATCTATAATCACACACGTCACAAAAGTAAGGCTTAAGTGCCAAATGCACTTCAGTATTATGTTTCTGTAGGTGTCTTTTATCACTAAACGCTTTATTGCATTTTTTGCACACATACGGTTTTACACCCGTGTGCATCCTTTCGTGTACAACCAATTGCCTTTTCGTAGTCATTCCTTTATCGCAATACTGGCACACATACGGTTTTACACCCGTGTGCATCCTTTGGTGTACAACCAATTGCTCTTTCGTAGCCATTCCTTTATCGCAATACTGGCAACTATACTTTTTTATACTCATGTTGTGAATGGCTAGACAATGCCTCAGCAAGCTTCCCTTGGTTGCCAATGTCAGACCGCACTCTTTGCACTCGTGTTTTATTACGCGCGGGTGTATTTCCATGTGTTTATTGTACTCCATCTGATTCGACAATATTTCTGGACATATTTTGCATTTATAGACCTCGTGAGTTCTGAGATGATTTTTTAGGTTCCCTTTGCGTTCAAAGGTTTTATTGCAAATATTGCATTTATTCTCATGTTTGTCGCTTGTGTTTCTTAAATTGACACCTGAAACACAAAGTTGTGTTTGATCAGTGTGCCAATAGTCTAGGCAACAAGTTGCAAAACGTGTTAATTCGTGTTAAAATAAAAAAATGGGGTCAGAATTTTTTTTAAACAAGATATAATGGTATCACTGTTTTTTTAGATATGAAAACACTAATAATAATGTCTTCACACATTCCACAAAGCACCATTTAGTGCCATACTAAGCAACTAATGCTTTTATTATGGATACCAGACAGTTTATATACTACATAGATTACTTTTTTTTTTGTAAATACATACATATTATAAATACAAAACATCCAGGTGCAAAGGTAAAATGTTAACACATAAACATTTGCCCCTAGCGAGATTCGAACCCGCGACCTTTTGGTTAACAACAATTAACACATTTTGCAATTTGATGACTAGACTACAATTAGTTTTTGGTAATAAATATTAAGTTAAATCATACTAATTATAGTCGGAAATGAAATAAGAGTAATTTGAGGTTATTTGAGATGGGTCAAATAACCGGCCTGTATATTTATCTAAAGATAAATATACAGGCCGGTATATTTATCTTTAGATAAATAAAGATATCATAATAGCTAGAACAAAACACCATTAGGAGACTATTATGTCCATAAATTGCAAATGTACAGCCGACACAAATTTCCTACACAGTTGAGAAACATTTAAACCGAGTCCTGTCAAATGGCCACTTTGCAGTCCTGATCTGACACCTCTCCGTAACAATATAATGGTTGTATTTTAAATATGAAAATGTATTAATAATAATACATTTTAATATTTAAATGTTGTTAAGAGGTGTGTGCCAGTGTGTTAAGAGATGTGGGCAGTCCACCTAGCCTGCCCTCGAATTCGTCATCACCACCAGACGACTTGGTGCCGATAGAGCCTTCTTTGGCTCAGAATTCGGTATCTGCTGCTGGTGGTCAAAGAAGGCGCATGGCGTGGAGCAATACGATGAACAGTAACGTCATGCACGCCTTTTATAAGGCGACAATGGGAAAACTGGCGGGACGGGCTATCGAGCACGTATGCATCGCGAGTTTCGGCAGTTGGAACCGGAGGTGACCGTCACGGAACAGAACCTGTCGGACAGGGTTCGGTACATACAGCGCTCAGGACTTTTTACCGTACCGAACTCAAGCAACTAAGACTAGAGGTTATTCCTGACCCGGATACTGCATCTGCTGTGGAAGTTTCCGTGCCATTGCACGATGGCGCGGACGTCCTGGTGCAGCCACGTGATGGTGCGGAGACCAGTGACAGACCGCATCATATGCAGGATGACGGCGAAGGAATAACCGCCCAGGAAATAGAGCATATGAGTGGCATACTGGAAGAGGCGATTTTGGAGTACCGCCAGACTCCGCTTGAAATGAGACCACGCTTTCCCCGAGTACCTCTTAGCGTCAAGGTTCGGGATGTCGTTGGGGCCATAAACAACATGCAGCCTTCTTACTTGGAGTGCAGCGCGGGCCTATCTGATACGGATTCGGTCCTATTTGGCGCGGCTATAGCTGTTTGCCGAATAGTGGGCGCCAAAGCACGTTTGCCGGGTCGTACCACTCAATACAATGGGGTGCCGGCCTGGCGGAGAAGGATCGAAAGCCGTATCACTGCGGCCCGAGTCCTCATCGGCAAACTGACCAGCTTCAGGTCGGGTAACACCAGACCTAGAGTAATGCGCTTCGTGAGGGAGGCCTTTTCGGGTAAGAGAGTGAATCTTTCTCACCCGGATACGCACCGAAAACTCACGGAGGGCATCGATGACCTGAAGCAAAAGATCGCTGCTTGGGGTAAGCGTATACGGTGGTACTCAGAAAGGGTGAAGTGGTACCGTCCCAGACCTAATCAAACCGAAACTGTTGCCTTCTGGCGAAACCTGTGGTCGGAACCAGTTGCTCACGAAGAAGGCCCTTGGATGAGGGTAGTGGAAGAGGCATGTGCTATAATCACGCCGATGAGCCCCATTACAATAACTGAAGACGATGTGGTCGCTGCGATCCGTAGGGCTCCGAACTGGTAAAGTCCGGGACCTGACGGGCTGCACGGCTACTGGTTGAAGGGGTTCTGGCGCAGCCATGCCACTCTCGCTGTTCAATTTCAAGAGGCTCTTGAAAACGGGGCACTCCCAAACTTCTTAACTACAGGGGTCACTCCAAGAACCAACAACACTCATACGTACCAGATTCACTCATCGATTCCTTATCCTTTCCGCTCTCTTCAATTGTGACATCTTCGTCTGACACTTTGTCTATACAAAAGTCTTCGTAATCGACACTCTCTTCTGAATTAACTTCGAGGTCGGCTGTAAATTCATCTGTGAAGATGAATACGTTAAGTTATAGCGATTCCCCTCCCACCCCTGTAAAGCATTGTAACGTTTAACAAGAAAAAATTGCGTTACGTAATACTTGAACATCCCCCAGGGCAATCATCAGTCATGCTAAAATTTCATTTCAAAACAATTCAAACATATGTCATTTGTTCAAAATGTACTAAGTGTCTATGATTTTGATAAAGGAATGAATTTAAAAACTGACTAAGGTTTTCTTACCCTGACTTTACTTTATACATATAAACAAATAGAAGACAAGTAAAAATATTAGTTAGTGACAACTGAAACATGCGGATGAGGGTAAAATTAAAACTCTCGCATATAGTTACTTTATAAAATAAATAAAACCGGAATGAATTATAAATAATAATCTTATTTATTATGAATGTCTAGAGATGAGCCTTGTCAATAGTATTGTAGTGCATGAACAACAAACAGTCATACAAACCACATTCGCTGAAGGTTTCGTCTGATTTGTTCCCGCTCTCTTCCACTTTCACCTCTTCATTTGACACTTCCTCTAAAAGATTATTTATCATATCCGTGTCGCCATCTTCATCTTTGGAGCAATTTTCTGTAAATATCACTTATGTTAATGTATTATGATGATCTGAAAATCATTTCAGGAAGAGATAAACCCTTCTAAGTCACCCTCAAATATCTTCACAAGCAGATTCTATCGACAAGTTTGCCTCGTGACTTACGTTTGACATCTGGGGTCACTGCAGTGCCCCCGTCAAGTGGAGCGCAGCAGTGCCCCCGCCAACAAGCATTTTTTTTACAGGCGAGGACACAATTCTTGAATTCCGTTGAGATACGTAGTTTTTCAATACACTCGTCACATATTGTATAGATTTTGTCATCTATGGAGGGTGCAAACTGAAAACAATCAAATACCATATTTTTATCTATTTATTTTATTTTCATTAATGGTCCATCTCAGAGGTACCCTCTTACTCTTGCACATAGGGTAATATCCATAAACACAATCTCACTCTGCAGATTGCACAAATTTGATCTAAACAATCCCACAAATTTCAAGATATAATTAAATATTACATAGGTACTAAAAGATATTCTAGCATGGATGAATAAATTCTGTTGATTATAACTTCTAAGCCATTCTGTGACTACCACTTCACATCGGCTTCACATCTTTGTAACAAAAAACCGTATCATAAACCTTTGCTAAGTAAAAAGGAAAGTGGTTCTAGGCCCGCATTTCAATCTCAGTATATGCCTATCTATATGGACAAGTTGAGAATATGAGACAAAACAAGAATATGATAAGGTTAAGAGCATGAACTTACTAAGATTCCGAATGTATCGTACAACATCTGCGAATAATTCTCAATTTCATTTTCGTAAATGTGGTTGGAAAATAGACACTTGAAATCACCATTCTTGTGACAACATCTACAAAAAGGTATTGGGTTCAATGCTTCAGCCATTTGTAAATGCAGGAATTTAACTAAGTAACTAATTATGGTGTTGAAATGTATTTTAGGTACATAAAATACATTATAACACACACATTTTAGGTGTAAATAAAATAAAAATTATCACAACACAACAATCAAATAATAAAATTAATCTGTCTGTGAAGTGCGAATAGAATGACAGACAAGCAAGATTCAAGTCGTTCGTAGTACGATTCGATTCATTCAAGTCATTCAAGATTTACTGACATGACAATTCACAAGACAAAATAAGTCTTGTTAAAGCTCAGACCCAAAAAGTCAGTATCACAGAACACTATAAAATATTCACAAGAAGTATATAGCGTTCTGTGACGAGTGATACAAATCCATAATTATGATACTATGCACATTGCACATACCATGCACATACTATGATACTACACACACACACCATACGTTAGTATCTACTGGTATCTACCACAAACTAGCACAATTTTATAGCACAGATTATAAAGTTTTATGTCTAACGTAATACTAACGCATCTACTACTATACCACTAACTAAATAGTAGATACTGATACTATACCATACGTTAGTATCGTGTTGGTATCTACCACAAACTAAATAGTAGATACTAACGCATGTAACTATCTACTATTTAGTTCATTTTAGTTCATAGTTCACACTATTATACTTACATGATACTTCGTAATTTAGTTTGTGATACTCATAGATATAAGTATATAAGCTAACGGAACGGTAGAAATACTAAATCTATGATTGCTACCGTTCCGTTAGGTCAGGGGGCCTAGACAAAGTGACATTGTAAAAACGATAACGAAGTTCGTTAACAAAAAAATGTATTGGATTGACATATGCCGTCGGTAAATCACGTGACACATCCCATACATTTTATTCTTTCGAATCGAATCGCTCCGGAGCGAATGCAACTTGTCTAGGCCCCCAGAACGGACTTTTGCTCCATAGCCTACAGGTATACCTTTATTCGAGGAATATATTATTATGTAGGTCAATCAATGGCTCAAATGCTCAATGCGCTTGCGCACTGCCGTGCCGATCGATGTGGAGAGTTACACCATGGTTATACGGAGAACTCCGTCCGAGAGCCCTCTGTCTGCCCTTGTGAAGTAGGATGACCACAAACTTTACTAAATACTTATGGAGTATGGTTGACCCACGGATGACCCATAGATAGACATAGAGAAATGGACTGAGCCACAGCGTGGCCACTGCCTACTAAATGTAGTCTTAATTTAATTTTTTTTTTCCAAAAATCAAAAAATGGTACATATATGTAGTCTACGATATGAAACGATTTATTAAAAAGGTGGCGAGGCCAAGTCATGATAATTATTATAGAAATAAAGACTTCTTATATTGATACGGTCACTGTAAATGTTGATAGGTTGTTGATAGGTAATTGATTAGATATCAATTTATAAGGGAGATGTATTCAATAAAACATGATGGCTTAGAACTGTTTTTTATTTTATATTACACAATTATCGAAGTACCCACATGTGGTAGATCTACCCGCAAACATTACATACAATACATTCCTACCCCGAAAATAAAATTTTAGAGATAATGTATTTGACGACACGTTTGATCTAGTTTTTAGTAACCCTAGCTGTTAACCAAGCGGTCGTGGGTTCGAATCCCGCTAGGGGCAAATGTATATGTGTTAACATTTACCTTTGCACCTGAGTCGTGGATGTTTTGTATTTATAATATGTATGTATTTACAAAGAAAAAGTATTGTATGTAGTATATCAACTGTCTGGTATCCATAATAAAAGCGTTAAGTTGCTTACTTTGGAACTAGATGGTGCTGTGTGGAATGTGTGAATATATTTATCTATTACTAGCTGGTGCTCGCGACTTCGTCCTCGTGGAATAGTTATTTTGGGAATAATTTGGGTATCTTGAACGGTTTTCGCAGTGCACGCAACGGAAGCCCTCAAAGATGAATAATTTTCCCCGTTTTTTCCACATTTTCGACTGTTTCTTCGCTCCTATTAGTCGCAACGTGATGTTATATAGCCTAAAGCCTTCCTCGATAAACAATCTATCCAACACAAAAAGAATTTTTCAATTCGAACCACTAGTTCCTGAGATTAGCGCGTTCAAACAAACAAACAAACAAACTTTTCAGCTTTATAATATCAGTATAGATATAGATTACACAATTATCGAAGTACCCACATGTGGTAGGTCTACCCGCAAACATTACATACAATACATTCCTACCCTGAAAATGAAATTTATAGATCATTTGTATGCGCGGGCGCATACATGCTCGTATATATGTCTTCGTTCTCACCGTTCACCAGATTAACCTCCAAATGCACAATTGACATGTGACGATGTAAACTCCTCTTGTATTTGAATGTTTTATTGCAAATTTGACATACGGTCGGCTCCGGATTCATGCCCAAGTGTACTGCCGACATGTGCCTTCTTATATTGTCCTTCGATTTGAACAATTTCTTGCAAACATCACACGTGTAACTTTCCCACTTATGTATTCTCATGTGATTATTTAAATAATCTTTGTGTGCAAATGTTTTTTTGCAAACATTGCACTCGTACGGCTTTACACCCGTATGAGTTAACATGTGCATTTTGAATGTACCCTTTCTTTTGTACGATTTATCACACAGATTACAAACGTACGGATCGTAATCCAAATGTACAGCTTTGTGATTGAGCAGTGCCGCCTCGCTCGCTAGTGGTTTTTGACACTTTTCGCACACGTACGGCTTGACACCCGTGTGCGTCCTCTCGTGCACTAGCAAATCTCTATTCATTGTAAACTTTTTATCGCAGTACTGACACTTGTACTTTTTCATATCCGTGTGCACGTTGCGAACGTGCTCTAGTAATTTCCTTCTTGTACTCAACTTTCTATAGCACTGTTCGCATTCGTACGGTTGTCCGTCCGTGTGCGTTTCCATGTGAACCCTCAACGACTGTTGCCTTTTGAATAGACCTTCACACACGGGACATTTGTACTTTCTCTCGTCCCTGTGCGCAATTTCGTGACTTCTCAATTCGCCTTTCGTTTTGAAATCTTTGCCGCACACACGGCAACAGTGTCTAAAGTGGGTTTTCATGTGACAATTCAACTTTTTCACTTCGGTAAAAGTCGCATCGCAATCGATACAGCAATATTTGCCGTCCACAACGTGCTTGGTCTTGATGTGGTTCGCGTGCTCTCTCTTGTTGGACAATATTTCTGTACATATATGACATTTGTAGCCGTCCGTGTGTGTTTTTAGATGATTTTCCAAGTGGCCTTTGCGTTTGAATGTTTTATTGCAAATTTTGCATTTATTCTCATGTACTATTATGTCGCTTTTATTTCTTGTACTGTCATCTGAAAAACAAAATTGTGTTTAAATTCAGTGTGCGATATGCCAAGCCGATATAAATATTCATTTAAAACAACAATATTATTACAGTCTGAAATCAAATTCGAGATAATTTATTTTTTTAACAAAAGTGTTGCCAATAAAAAATAATACTTAACCTAAAGATAATTGATTGGTCTCGCTGCGCTCGACTAGATAGAGCGCTATACAAAAGCAATAGCTCCGAAAATGTGGCAACTTTTTATTTTAGTGTGTGTAAAAAATCGTCACTTTATCACTTTTTACCCAGTTTTATTATATTTTTACACAGTTTCACTATGTACGCAAACTGGTATTTTATTATGCCTAAAATTTAATAAAACATTCGGCACGTACACATCACAGACAGGTTGCAGTGTGACTGGCTCGGATACGCCGAATTCGGCGTACTATTTTATGCCGCATTTTGCAAGTACGACGGCGGTATCTAGTCGAGCGCAGCGAGACCAATCATTCATCTATGACTTAACCCAAATTGGTGTGGTCTGACAAAATTATTATAATATCGTGTTAAAATTGTACACATTTGTCTCGAACGTGTCTTTCTTTTTTTTTCTTACAAGGGGTTGGGACGGGGTCAAAAACTGTCAAAAATCATCTTAGGTAATAAATGAATGGCGCCTTTGATAAGAAAACAGAACAGTCATACATACATACCAGATTCATTGAAGGTCTCCGATTCCGATTCTTTTCTGCTCTCTTCCACGTTGACCTCTTGATTGGATTGTTCATCTGTTATCTTATTTATATTTGAATCTTCATCGTTTGCCGTCTCTTCAGTTTTAACTGTGATTTCCACTTCTATCAACGGTTCCTCTGTGCACATTAAATCCGTACTAAATACTAATATTATAAATGCGAAAGTTTGTATGGATGTTTGTAACTCTTTCACGCAAAAACTAGTGAACCGATCACCATGAAATTTTGCATACACATTGTCTGGGACACCAGAAAGGACATAGGGGGTTACCTATCATCCAGAACGCGGACGAAGTCGCGGGCACCAGCTAGTAAATAAATAAAGCCTTTATTTCTGACATTTTTAGTAATAAAGCCTTTATTTTTAGTAATTTTTTTTTTAATAATATAAAATTCTCATGTCGCAGTGTTTGTTGCCAAACTCCTCCGAAACGGCTGGACAGATTTTGATGAAATTTTGTGTGCTTATCTTAGGGTAGGTCTGAGAAACGGCCATCATCTATTTTTCATACCCCTAAATGTTAAGGGTGGTCCACCCCAAATTTTATTTTTTATTTTTTGGCAAAACAATGTTTGTCGGGTCAGTTAGTAATAGATAAAAAAAACTGACCACAAGCACCCACAAAGTTACTGAACGATTTTATACCGGGAGGATCAAAGTATCATAGCTTCATCATTTACTGAGATAATTGTAAAATTTATCTTGCAAGCTTAGCATTATTATTTAAAAGATAAAAAAATATATATTGGGATCATAGATGAATGATTGTTCTCGGTGCGTTCGACTAGATACCGCCGTTCTACTTATAAAATGCGGCAAAAAATACTACGCCGAATTCGGCGTACTCGAGGCAATGTTTTATTAAATTTTGAGCATCATAAAATGTCAGTTTGCATAGTGAAACCTCTCAATTAATATGACTATTCGCAAATGGATTCTGTCAATAATTATATTATCAATAATATCAACTTACTTTTAATTTTTTTTCCACAAGCAAGGACACCGTTTTTGAATTCCGTCGATATACATAGTTTTTCAATACACTCATCGCATATTGTATATATTTTGTAACGTTCCGACGTTTCAAACTGAAAACAATAAATTGCAAATATTTTTATACTTATTTGGAGGTCTTCTTGTATTTCAAAGAAACACACGCTTGATTAAATTAATTAATTTTCTTCTAGCTGGCTCAACTAAATTATCTATTATCAAAGACAATTGATTGGTCTCGCTGCGCTCAACTAGATAGAGCGCTATACAAAAGCAATAGTTACGAAAATGTGGCAACTTTTTATTGTAAGGTGTGTAAAAAATCATCACTTTTTACCCAGTTTTCTTATATTTTTACAAGTTTCACTAAGCAAACTGGTATTTTATTATGCCTAAAATTTAATAAAACATTCGGCCAAATGCAGTATTTTATTAGGTCGGCATTTTTATATAACAAAATTAATAAAGAAATTTATACATATGACAAACTATACTTCAAATGTAAAGGCTTATCACAGATTGGCTTAAAACCAAAAACTACGACGAAGTGGAAGACCTATTATTAACGCAAATCTAATAAATACATACAAATACTCGCACGCACGCACACACACATGCGCGCACGCACATACACACACACACACACACACACACACAAACACAATCGTTCTATTTAAAAATAAAAAACTTTTTTCTTGTTTAAAAAAAAAAAAATAAAGGCATTATTAGGAATATATACAGGGCGTTAAAATGTTACAATGTTAAAATTCATGGTCTTCCTTTTATTTCTGACACTATGTTATTTAGCAAAAAATAATCCTTATGATGAAGCCTTTCGGTTGGTATGATAAAGCTACAGGGTAATTTTTTTTCTCGTGTAGCGGGTTCGATTCCCGGTTCAACCATGTAATTATTTAAAAATCTATGAATGCAGTTTAAATTGTTTTTTAAATTAAAATAATGTCTTCTTTCAGTAAAATGTTCCATCTACAATATTCAAGGTACTTTCCCTCCATGTGGCATCGTCGTGGGACGCCCTGTATATTATTACTGGCTTTTATGGAAGAGCGAAGGCTCCTGGCACAGGCTTCCGCTTAAAAGGAGTCTTCAATCATTGTTATTGTAAATACGATTTTTCTAACTGTAATAAACATTTTTTTTTTATTATTTTATTCGGCACGTACACATCACAGACAGTTTGCTGTGTGACTGGCTCGGGTACGCCAAATTCGGCGTACTATTTTATGCCCCATTTTACAAGTACGACTGCCGTATCTAATTAAGCGCAGCGAGACCAATCATTTATCTAATTTCACAGGAACACCCGCTGGACTAATCTGAAGATTGTCTGAAGTTTCATCAAAATCAGCGGTTTTGGAGTTTATAGAGGACATACATACATACATACACACATCGCCTTTTATAATATTAAGATAAGTTATTCTGTTGTCTGGTCTTGGTATTGGGGATTTAATAAATTGGAAATAAATCATTATTTAGAGCTTCAAATGCAACAGGAAGTATCCTATAATAAATATTATAAATGCGAAAGTTTGTATGGATGTTTGTAACTCTTTCACGCAAAAACTACTGAACCGATCACCATGAAATTTTGCATACAGTTTGTCTGGGACACCAGAAAGGACATAGGGTACCTTTCATCCAGAACGCGGACGAAGTCGCGGGCACCAGCTAGTATAAAATAAAGACAGATATCGAACAAAACGAAAATATCATTATGTGTAACACGGAGAGTAGAACTTACTGAGATTTTGAATGTATCGTACAACATCTGCGAATAATTTTCAATCTCATTCTGGTAAATATTGAAGATGAAGTCGGAAAATAAACTTTTAAAAATACCACTCTTGTGACAACATCTACATAAAGGCTGTAGGTTCGATTTTTCAGCCATTTGTAATGTAAGTGTCACTTATAATAATATTAAATAGCTATAAACCACTCTTTAGCGATATAGTTGTTATAACTCTCTGCTATAAAAGCTATAATTTATGCGATTTTATTTCAAAAAAGTCAAAATATATTTCACAGATTTAATATACTTATGTAAGTAAATAAGTCACAGATTAATATATTTATGTAAGTAAATAAGCACAAAACAATCAATGCATCAGTCAAACTAAAAGTTAGTCAAAGAGTATAATAATATGATTGACATTGACACAGATTATTATGATGATTGATATAAAAAAAGAAAAATGGAGAATCACTATATCAATATCTACATATTAACCACTCTTTCAGCGAGTCGAGTTCAGAAGTTGGAAAACTACGGAAAGAGGGTAGATTTTAATAATATTTGACTTTTGCCCGTCTCAACTCAACATTTAAATTTCTTTTTTCTAAATACTTTTTAGTTTGGTAACACTGAATTCATTGATACGATTTTCTTTGTCTCTGGTCTCTCCTAGAGAGTATAGTATATATGTTCCTTGTCTCTGGTCTTCCTTTCTGTCACTTGAGTTCGTGTGGCTTTGTGTATAACAATTTGGTTGGTAAATTAACAATTTATTCGAAACCGTTACTCGCAATATTTGAGTAATAATCTAAATACGACACCTGAATTTCAGATTGCCAAAATGCAGAACGACGCCGGTGAATTCGTTGACCTGTATTGTCCTAGGAAATGGTAAGTCACTTTTTAGGTTATGTTAGCAACGAGTCTCCGACATGGATGTATAAAGTAATATGTAACATATGTATGTATGATGCTAAAACGTGGTCTTCACACCAACTATGGCCCTAGAGAGAAAGCTCAACGAGCTATGTAGAGGATTATGCTTTGCTTTTCTGGGAGATTTAATCGGGAATGAGGAGATCGTAAACGAACGAAAGTTACCGACATACCGTCAATCAATTGAGTCAGTCAAGCAGTGGACGTCCTGCGGCTAATATGATGATGATATAAAAATTTCGTGTCACATTTGACGCTAATGAACTAAACTACTGAACTGATTTTGATAAAACTTCTATGTGTAATTTGGTCCAACTTAAAAGATAGTTGTTTTTATTTTAAACCCGGACGAAGCCGGGAGTGTGTAACTTGTTAACACATAAATATTTGCCCCTATTGGGATACGAACCCGCAACCGTTTCGTTAACAGCTAGAGTTACTAGCCACTAGACCAAACATGCCATCGAATGATGATGAAAGTGATATATTATGTGTACAGCTCGGCCAGCAACCGCTTGATCCACGCCAAGGACCATGCGTCCGTTCAACTGGTGATAGCCGACGTGGACCCAGCTACGGGTAGGGCGACGGACTCCTCCAAGATGTATGTGGTGTGCGGAGCCATCCGTCGGATGGGTGAATCCGACGACTGCATAGTTCGGCTCACCAAGAAAGATGGAATATTGACCAAGTTAGTATACTGTATTTTTGATTTTACACTGCTTTTGTAAAAAAAAAATTATAATAGTTGTCGTTACCTATACTAATATTATAAAGAGGGAAGACTTGTATGTTTGTAATGAATAAACTCAAAAACTACAGGATCTATTTTAAAAATTCTTTCACCCACAGAAAGCTACGTTGAGTGACAGGCTATATTTTAAAAAAAATACGGATGAAGTCGCGTGCAAACAGCTAGTATTATGTAAAGATGCTACTGACAGATAAATATCCCTATCGCTTGTTTGCAAGAAGTGTGACATAACTCAAAAAAATCGCCATTTCTGAGCTAATGATGATGTTAATTCTTTTTTTTTTGTTTCAGGAACTACTAATATTTATAGCGGTCTAAGGACAAAATTTATAAAAAAATAATAAAAAAAAATTAAAAACTATTTTTTGTTTTATTTGCATGTGCTTATATTTTAATACCGTAATATATAATATCCAAAATAAGAAATAATACTTGTGTGTGATATTCTAGTAAACATCCTAAATTAAGTATGTACATTAAAAATTAAAAGAGAAATATTTATAAATACATAATTATCTACAAAATAACTACAATATAAATTTAATCACTATAATAATAATATTAAAAAAAAACTAAAAGAACTATTTCCAAAAAGTACTTATAAATAATTTAAATCTATTAAGCCTTTGGTAGAGGGAAAAGTGCCCAAAAATTAATGTAGTGTAGTGTGACCAATTAAGATCGTCTTGATAAACAATCTTGTGTCCTAGGCTAGGTCACAGAATAAATAGTAGTCCTAGGGTGGCAATCTAATGTTAGATAATATTTAGTATTTTATCCAGTACTTAATTAAATCATGTATTATGCTTTCTGATAGTGTCCGACCAAAACTTTTTCAGACATGTTAAAAATATATTCTTTACTAAAAATTAGCTTTATGAATAAAATAAACGATACATAACTTAAAAAAATAAATTCAATTGATGATACACGAAGGCAGAGGTTTCAAATTTTTTATATCGGTATATCTACTATATAGTAACAAAAATAAAATACAAGATGAATGAAACAAAAAAATAAATAAATGCTTAAAAAAAGTTTATTTGAAAAAATAAAATTTCTTAAATTTTGGTTATAGTTGTTTTTAAGGGTGACTGTGTGAAACTGTGTTGTCCAATCCTTATAATAGGAATTCGCATAAGAACAGATTCTTATATCGCTCAAAAATTAATAAAGCTATTAATGTTACTTGAAGTATTTTTTAATTAAATTAATGGATTTAAAAAAAAAAAATCTTATGGGAGCCACGGTAATAAAATAATTATCTTTGAATTCTATCGAATGACAATGGGATTGAAATCCAAAAAATATATCCTAGGATCCTATGACTACTAGTAGTCACGGGTAAGAAGCGGAACCTAGACGTGGGAGCCAAGTGAAGGGAGGCTCAAAGATTAGGGCTCCATGTCCAGCTGTATTTGGGATGATGATTAGGTCAACTAATAAATAATACGCGACGCACTGAAAGTGTCACAATTTTATTGTTTGTATTTGCATAGTTTTAAGTCAAAGTATTAAGTCAGCCGCCCATAGGGCGACCACCGCACGCTGGCCTGCCTCCGGGCGGCGGCCGGCAGACTGTGCGCCTCTTGCACCCGAACACCGCTTCCGTCAGCATCAGACACAACAGCACTAGTGCTTCCAACATGCTATCACCTAACATGCCTGTGTATACAATTATTATTATTACATGTTCAATTGTTTTTATGTTCGACGACACGTTTGGTCCAGTGGCTAGTAACACTAGCTGTACTAATCAAACGGTCGCGGGTTCGAATCCCGCTAGGGACAAATGTTTATGTGTTAACATTTTACCTTTGTAGAGTTTTGTATTTAAGTATAATATGTATGTATTTACAAAAAAAAAGTAATCTATGTAGCATAGATAAGTGATTTGGTCTCGCTGCGCTCCACTAGATACCGCCGTCGTACTTGTAAAATGCGGCATAAAATAGTAAGCCGAATTCGGCGAACCCGAGACAGTCACACTGCAAACTGTCTGTACGTGTACGTGCCGAATGTTTTATTAAATTTTGAGCATAATAAAATGCCAGTTGGCGTAGTGAAACTGTGTAAAAATATAATAAAACTGGGTAAAAAGTGACGATTTTTTACAATAAAAAGTTGCCACATATTCGGAGCTATTGCTTTTATATAGCGCTCTATATAGCCGAGCGCAGCGAGACCAATCAATTATCTTTGGCCTTTACTTGTATTTTTTATTAGAGATAATATGGGTTTGCTCTTGGCCAACAACCAACTGTGTAGCATGGAATGATGGACAGCGAGCTCATCCAGAAGCAAAATATGTCTATTCACAAGAACTTACCAAATATCAGGAGAATAAGTCAATGTGTGCGGTCATCGGAAGGAAGGAAGGAGGGTGTCCTGTGACGTCACCAATACTTGGGTTTGCATCCGCCGGGACAACGCGGCGGTTTGCACTTTCTCTTGCACGCGAATGCGCTCACCACCTTCACAAGCACAAAAAAACACTATGATTATAGCACTCCGAACAAATTGCATAGATTATCTACATATATCTACTAATATTATGAAGAGGAAAGATTTGTTTATTTGGAATTGAATAGGCTCTGATACTACTGGACCTATATTTGAAAAGTTCTTTCACCTATGGAAAGCTACGTTATCAGGGAGTAACATAACATCTGTACTAATATTATAAATGCGAAAGTTTGTATGGGTGTTTGTAACTCTTTCACGCAAAAACTACTGAACGGATCACCATGAAATTTTGCATACACGTCGTCTGGGACACCAGAAAGGACATCGGGTACCTTTCATCCAGAAAAAAGTACCTACTGCTCCCGAGGGATTATCTAAAATTAAGGAAACTAACTCCTGGCTAATTATAATAGCAATAACGATGTCAGGCGATATATTGCTTTTTCAACGCGGACAAAGTCGCGGGCACCAGCTAGTTGGCTATATTTTATAAAGTTACGCGGACCCCTATTGGAAAACTATGGGAGAGGCAAATTTAATGACCAGCAGTGAACATCCTGCGGCCATAGGTATTCATAGGTACCTACTTATATTATAAATATCATAGTATATACTTACGACAATCAAAGTAACTGACGACAAATTTGGTCTAGTGGCTAAATAACTCTAGCTGTTAACCAAGCGGTCGCGGGTTCGAATCCCGCTAGCGTTAGGGGCAAGTGTTTTAACATTTTACCTTTGTATATTTTACCTGAGTCATGGATGTTTTGTATTTATAGTAAGTATGTTTACAAAAAAAAGTAATGTATGTGGTATATCAACCGTCTGGTATCCATAATACAAGCATCAAGTTGCTTATTTTGGAACTAGATGGTGACAGCTTTGATGTTTGAAGTTGTTTCACGACTTATTAACATTTATTTTCAACCCTTAACGCCCGTTGCAAAAACGGGGTGTTAAAATAAAGTGGTCTTAGAAATATTCAGTCGCCAACCAAACGATACTTAGCACCAGACGTACCTGTATGAGCAGAAACACCAAGGTCCACAGGACCAGTTCGTACTTCTTCATTTTTGTCGTAATTGGCGGGCGATATATTACTTCTTTTGTGTTACAGATCGGCTTTACTACATCTTGTTATTTGGATCTATTATATATTTTCACTTTTCATTGTAAATTTTGGTTGACACTTGACAATTTTCTCTTTTCTTTTTCCCCAATAGCTTTTTCACTTATTCGTCTAGCAGCCAGTAAACTTGATGACAGTTACCTGCTCAGCTAACCATTCATAGAGGTTGAATTATTTGGGACATTTTAATAGTTAGGTATGCAAAATGAACGCTAATTAGTCAATTCTGACTAAAAATAATACCTATATAAGTAGGTAGGTATTAAAAATGAAATCTAAAATCCCCAAATACCTACTACCTATCTCCACGTGGTTCTTCGTTACTGGTGTCTGTTCTAACTCTGATTTCATAATTACCTATATCGTGGACCATTCACCTTTCTTACCATTCCTATTCTATTACCTATGTTATGTTCCAAAAAAACACACGTCCTATACAAGGTGGCGCATTTTAGAATACAAACACTGCTTTTTGCACAAACAAAATAGTGATTGTTCAAACTAAATAAATAACATACTTACCCTAGATAGCGCCGTCGTACCTACTCGTAAAATGCGGCATAAAATAGTACGCCGAATTCGGCGTACCCGAGCCAGTCACACTGCAAACTGTCTGTGATGTGTACGTGCCGAATGTTTTATTAGGTAAATTTATGAAATTCGTCCGCGTTGAAAAAGCAATATATCGCCTCACATCGTTATTGCTATTATACTTAGCCAAGAGTTAGTTTCCTTAATGTTAGATACTTAATCTTTCGGGAGCAGTACTTTTTTTCTGGATGAAAGGTTATGTCCTTTCTGATGTCCCAGACAACGTGTATGCAAAATTTCATGGTGATCGGTTCACTAGTTTTTGCGTGAATGCGCAAACAAACAAACTCACATTCACATTACTTTATATTAACTACTTACTTTAAAAACATTTATAGTAGTACTTATAGATAAATTGATAAACACACTTGATCATTGAATACTATTTATTGAGCACAATATTTTAAATTTAAGTACATTGGGGTCATTCTGTTGTTTCGGGACAGCACAGTATTTGGTGTAGCAAGTAATATCTTATGCAGCGCCAATAGGACCGACACAGGGCGCAGAGCGTCCAACCCTTTGGCGGCTTCGTTCTCGGAGCCGAGTGTTCCCGAGGCTTACCGAGTCCGTTAACGCTACGAGTCCGTTGTGACGACGCCCTTATATTCTTTGCCTCAGAATAGAACTGCAATTTACGACATTTTCACTCGCACTAAGTAGGTACTTAGTTGGTTTGGTCTAGTGGCTAGTAACCCCTAGCAATAGATAAATGATTGGTCTCGCTGCGCTCGACTAGATACCGCCGTTGTACTTGCAAAATGCGGCATAAAATAGTACGCCGAATTCGGCGTACCCGAGCCAGTCACATTGCAAACTGTCTGTGACGTGTACGTGCCGAATGTTTTATTAAATTTTTGGCATAATAAAATACCAGTTTGCATAGTGAAACTGTAAAAATATAATAAAACTGGGTAAAAAGTGATAAAAAGTGACGATTTTTTACACACACTACAATAAAAAGTTGCCACATTTTCGGAGCTATTGCTTTTGTACAGCGCTTTATCTAGACGAGCGCAGCGAGACCAATCAATTATCTTTGCCTAGCTGTTAACCAAACGGTCGCGTGCCCCTAGCGGTTCGAATCCCGCTAGGGGCAAATGTTTATGTGTTAACATTTACCTTTGTACCTGAGTTGTGGATGTTTTGTATTTATAATATTTATGTATTTACAAAGAAAAAGTATTGTATGTAGTATGTATATCAACTGTCTGGTATTATTACTAGCTTTTATGGAAGAGCGAAGGCTCCTGGCCCAGGCTTCCGCTTAAAAGGAGTCTTCAATCATGATTATTGTAAATATGATTTTTCAAACCGTTATAACATTTTTATTTTTTTATTAATTTTTAATGACAAGAAAAATGTTACCAACAAGAATCGGATCTTGCAAGTGGAAGCGGTCGCCAGGATCGATGGCGACCGCACTCGACACGGACGCCGTGCGACTGGATTCCAATTTGCGCTCGCTGTAATACGCCCAAGGGAATATTATAACAACTGGCCGGTGCCCGCGACTTCGTCCGCGTTCTGGATGAAAGGTACCCTATGTCCTTTCTGGTGCTCCAGACAACGTGTATGCAAAATTTCATGGTGATCGGTTCACTAGTTTTTGCGTGAGAGTTACAAACATCCATACATCCATAAAAACTTTCGCTTTTATAATATTAGTACGGATATGACACGGGAAAAAAGTTATTATGTTAAGGTCGACAGACAGGCTGACGATCTAATCGATGGTAGGTTTTAGTCTTAGAATCACTTTGAATTTGAGCAGTATTGTCTTAAGAGTCAATTTGAATTTGAGGATTTGAGCAGTATATTGTCTTAGAGACACTTTGAATTTGAGCAGTGTTGTCTTAGTGTCACTTTGAATTTTGGCAGTGTTGTATTAGTGTCACTAATTTGAATTGGCAGTGTTGTCTTAGTGTCACTTTGAATTTGAGCAGTGTTGTCTTAGAGCCAATTTGAATTTGAGCATTTGAGCAGTATTGTCTTAGTCAATTTGAATTTGAGCAGAGTTGATCGTACTCGTGTGCACTGCTGGATTGGTTGAAGAGTTCCGGCGTAATGTCCACGATGTGCGTGTGGACGGAGAGCACCGCCTGTCTCTCCCCTCTCTCCTGTCTCTCCTCTCTCTCCTTTCTCTCCTGTCTCTCTTCTCTCCCCTCCCTCTCCTCCCCGCCGACCCCTCGTTCCATCGTCGACGTCGTATTCTCCTGCGCGTGGCCTCTCGACGGCTGTCAATTTTAAATATCAATGTTATTCATACTATTACACTTCTTTCAACAACAGTAGAGGAAGCAGTGTATCTTAAACCTCCGTTAAATCTTCGGAAATGCAATGTTTTAACGTTTAACGAAGGTAACGTTGTATTAAAATTATGATTCAGTATAAGTGGAGTGAGGAGATCCGCAAACGTACGAAAGTTACCGACATAAGCCGGCGGATTAGTAAATTGAAGTGGCAGTGGGCAGGGCATATAGTACGGAGAGCCTTGGGCCGCTGGGGCCGGAAGGTCCTCGAGTGGAGGCCACGGACCAGCAAGCGCAGCGTAGGACGTCCACCCACAAGGTGGACAGACGACCTAATAAAGGCCGCGGGTCAGCGGTGGATCCGGGTTCCTTCTGACCGGTCCTATTGGAGAATTATGGGGGAGGCCTATGTTCAGCAGTGGACGTCCTACAGCTGAGATGATGATGATAAGTAGAGTGGTTAGTAGACCTTGGCGGCGCCGGCGTTCCTACGGGCGCGGGCGGCCCTCTTGCGGTAGGGATCCGTGACGACCACTTTGTCCGAAGAGTCTCGCGCGCGACTCTCGAACATCTTGTTAAGTTCGTCCAATTTGTTCATTATTATTTTATACGTCTTGCACTGGTTGCTCTGTCACACACACACACACACACATTCAAATAAATTATAACAATTTCTTGAAAAAAATGTTTTTAGATGAGTCATGGATGTTTTGTATTTATAATATGTATGTATTCACAAAAAAAAGTAATTTATGTAGTATATCAACTGTCTGGTATCCATAATACAAGCATTAAGTTGCTTACTTTGGAGCTGGATGGTGCTGTGTGGAATGTGTGAAGAAAAAAAAATGACGAACCCGATACTTGTCCTTGCGTCTTTCGGCGCGAGTGCTGCGAGTGGTTGAAGACAGGTCGCTGCTGTCCGACGAATCGCGGGCCGCTCGCTTCTCCCTCGGGACGAGTGGGCCGAATGGGGCCAGCACGAGGGGCGAAGGGGCCACTAGGGGTTGCTTTCTCTTGGCAAGCAGTTCGCACAGTTTCGCTACGCGGGCGATCTCTTGTTGCTGTTCTCGTAGCGTTCGTTCGCAAGTTGTGCGGAATGCACGCAGCGAATTCGAAGATCCATCGCAGGCGGACTTATACGAGGACTTCCCTGCGCTGACCCTCCTATACACATCCGACTAGCTTTTTTTATCATCCTGAGGGCCTCTATCACCATCTCTGACTGAGTGTCAAGTAGGCTAACCGCCATTTAAAGTCACCGGTAGGAAAGCGTACGAGTTTCACCATCTTCGAGAAGAATTACCTACTCAATGGGTAATTTCAATGAATTTAAAGTAGGTACTCGTCAATTAGCGTGACTTGAAAAGTAACTATTCAACATTTTACTTGTAGTCGATGAAAAAGGTCCTATATACCTTAATATTTTAGAATAAATTGTGTATGATATGTGTCAGCTCCCATAATTTTGAATTTGAATTTTTACAAAGTGTAAGTTTACGTTGCGCAGAAGAAAATAACCCTTTTTAATTTTAGCATCAGGTTCTGAATGCGACAGGCCATTTGACTCCCGTAACAACTTACCTAGGTTTAGTATTGGCACTAAACGTGTCCGAGAGGCCAGAGTCGGCGCTCGCTTCGCTACTGGCGACGTCGCCAAGCGCTCGCGTCGCCGGCCCCACGCGACCACCGTCAACAATTAGACGTTGCTTGCTGTGTCTAATAATAATTCGTTTTATTAAAACTAGGTACATCTAGGTACGCGCCCAGCCGGGCTATTGTCCAATTTATGTGTCTTTTATAAGGTGTACTTCGGAGAGTGTGTTCTGGAGCTGCATCAGCTCATACCGCCTTCCCCTTTCTTCTATCGGACATACAGACGTAAGGCTGGCTACCATCCTCATCTTGTCGGAATCCCTCCTTTTCGGACCAAGCGCTTTGAAACATCCTTTATAATGCGCACTGCCAGGGTTTGGAACTCCCTGCCGGCGTCTGTATTTCCGAGCACATATAACCCTAATCTTTTCAAGGTTCGAGTGAATAAGGCATCTTCTGGGTGAGCTCGCTCTATCTTAGGCCTCATACTTGCCACATGGCTGGTTGTTGGCCAAGAGCTAACCCAACTCTAATAAAAAAAAAAAAAAATTGCTGTGAAAGGACGCCTAAAGGTTGAAGTTAAACCACATAATTATTCTGTCAGAACTATCCTTTTATGTAGCTTAGGTTCGTCATTTGCAATTCCGTGCTGACAGGTGTGGTTCAACCCTAAAGTGTCCATTCAACCCGTTTGGTGGCAGTAACCAGCCGCACACCGATCAGGACCGGCAGTACACTTGGATTCGTCCCTCGGGCATTGCTAATGTATAAACTTAGCCATGGGACGAAGGCGAAAGCTTTTAGGCAAGCTAAACAAATTATTGATTTATTGATGAATGAAAACAGAATCCTTACTATTATTATAAGAGGTAAATGTGAAAATAACTTTGTCTGTCTGTCTGTTACCTTTACACGCCTTAAATACTCAACCAACCAACCAGTACTCATGAAATATCCGTCCATTCCCACCAGTTCAAATTGCTATCCATACACGTCAGGGTACAGGAAAGTAGGTAGGTACATAGGGTACCTTTCATCAAGAAAAACTGTTCCCGAGGGATAATCTTCATATATATAAAAAAAATCTGTATAGGTAAAACTTTCTGAGTTTCATCAAAAATCTCAAGATTATAAGTCCAGCGGGTAATCCTGTGAATTTTGGTAGCTATCGGACGCGGGCGAAGCCGGGAGAGGGTCGCTAGTTTAAAATATAATAAAAAAGGAAGTGACGGCATGTGGTAACAAAGTGATACGTGCAAAAGTTGGTCCGACGGTGTCGGCGCAGCTGGTTTGACGAAGCCGCGCATGTATCTGTCCAAGTCAATGATGTCGGCCTCTAGACCCTCCGACCACAGAGACCCATTCGACGACATCCTACAGACAATCGACAATTAAAATAACTATATTACGTCCGTACGTTTATAAAAATTCTGACATATTTAAAAACTTAGATTAATGATCGATCTCGCTGCGCTCGACTAGATATCGCGCTATCTAAAAACAACAGCTCCGTGAATGCGGCAACTTTTTATTGTAGTGTGTGTAAATATTTTTCCACACTCACTGCGCAAATTGGCATTTTATTATGCCCAAAATTTAATAAAACATTCAGCACGTACACATCACAGACAGCTTGCAGTGTGACTGGCTCAGGTATGCCGAATTCGGCGTACTATTTTTTGCCGCATTTGTAGTACGACGGCGGTATCTAGTCGAGCGCTGTGAGACCAATTATTATTAATCTAAATTTAATAACTTTATTAGAGTCCATTTCCTTATTCCTTATAAATTCTACTATGGTCGACCATTAATGGTACGGTCCAATCTGTCCAATAAATGGTAGAGCAACTACATCGTTACAACTCGAGTGAAACAGCTATGCTACTCACTAGGGTAGGGTCGTGCGGTGTGATGGCTGCAGTCGACGTGCACTGCACTTCTGGTAGCGAACATTCATGTCACTTTCAACGGTTTCAACTTTCAGCCGACACAAGCCCACAACTCACCAACAATGCATATATGCCACTTACGTGTTGCTAAAGTGACAGTTCGCCATGACAACCACATATACTTGACTTGACTGCTTTGGAAAACTAATCAAAATTATGACTTGACTGACTAGTATCGAGATCTGCTATTTTTGACTTTAATTTCAATTTTACTCTTTTTTATTTAAAAAAGGGTATTACATCTTCACACATTACGAATTGCTGTTTTTACTAATGACACTGGCAAAATCATCGGACAATATCTGATGGAGCCAAGACATTAAAAGAGGAGAAGAAGAAGAAGACAACCACATACATACATAGACGTAAACCTATTTGTTGTGTCATCAAGGAGTTTTGCAAATAAATATCTGAGCTGTGTACAGTGGGTAGGAATACCTTCGTCAATTTTCAAATTCATTCGTAGACTCTTTTTTGACGACTGATAATATTGCCCTGGAGCAAGCAAATGTCGACTTTACCTTTTCTTACCCCGACTGTACCAGCAGTCCTTTATTGTTTTGAGTAGGTAGGTAGGTATATGAGTTTGTAGTAACTCGTCATACATGTTCTGTTTCGCCAACTTTTGTAGGCATTCGTATTAATATTATTAAGTATTTAGATAATTATTTCCCCAACATGAATATTATTTCTTAAAAGTTAATAAAAAAAGTTAAGCTTATGAACCAAGAAGTACGTAGTAATTCGAGTAGATGGCGCTTATTTCATACAATTAAACGTCACTGAGGGTGTCGGTCGCCGAGAGTGACACTGGTTCACTCTTTTTTTCCCATATATAGATAGGATAGATAGGGAGTAGGTTGTTTTAAAATTAAAACAATCACAGAATTAGGGCAAGTTATTTTATTATTACAATATGAATTAGGAAATTACATTCGAGATATTGTTATAAACCAAGTGAGACAAATAGGTGCCTATTTCATTAACCTTGAGCTATTCTCTCAAGGGCGGGGAATCCCCCTACTATAGTGATGTGCCGGTTTCGACATTTTTAGCGCATCGTCTATGAATATTTTTCATTTTTTGAAAAAAAAATTCTTTATTTGAAAAAAAAAAAATCTTTTTTGAAAAAAAAATTCATCATCATAATATACAAAAATCACGTATTAATCAACTTGAAACGTACAATTTGCCCATGTTAACCGCGAGCTTTAGAGGCTTAAAAATCAATTTTTTTTTCTCACTAAAAACAAAGCGTCAATTAATTCGGCACATCTTAACAAAAAAAAAATTTGTATACAGAAAAAACAAATGTAAATACAAGAAAAAACAATCAAAACAAAACATATTCATGTTTCGATCACTTCAAAGCTATAATAGGCTATTTTGAGGCTATTGAAAAGAGCAAAATACATAACATAATATGTCGCCTTGTGACGTCATTGTAGCTTTTAAAACTTGGCGTCAGATTAGAAAAAAAAATGCGATTTTTGAAATCGATAAATTGATGCTCGTATCAATTATAATTATTAAATAATTTTAGCAAAATCAAATAGCCTATTATAAATAAATTTATTATAACAAGAAAACTATCACGTTGAGCACAAGAAGCATATAAGTTGATACATTTTTGAATATTAAAAAGTACAGTCGGCCACGTAATCTGTTGATCCTCAACTCAAAAATACTAAATATTTGAAGAAAGCTTATTTTGGAGTTTTATATGAAAAAGTAATTTGATAATAATATGAGTTTAAAATTCTTCATATTAAGTTCGTTATAATAAATATATATTATAATGAGCTAATTATTAAAATATTCATTTATTGAATAATAAAAGCTCAATTAGTTTTTATGTATTTACAAAAAAAACCAATTATAATTATAACAATAAAAACAAAAAAGTGATTAAATTTGATTGTTTGGTTCTGTGGCGAGCCAGTCCGACCGTCGGCTCTTGATCTATGGCGAAATGACAGATAGCTGTCAAACGTCAAGAGCTGACGGTCCGGGGTTTTGATTGTCAGTGAAAAGAGTTGTTTTGGCGGGCTCGATGGATGCGCGCGCGCCATCGCCTTGATCATTATTATAAGAAAATATACATTTACCCTCTTTCTTTATTGTCAGTTGCAACAGTTGAATTTGGTTGAAATAGTTTAATTTTGGAAAATAGTTAAATTTTCGGTCACGGTTGTGGAAGCTTGTAAATTTTGGTGTTGTGGAGGCTTGTAAAATTTGGTGTTGTGGACTTGTGAGTGGAACGAGCACGGACCGGACCTACGGTGCCTACAGAACGGCGGTATATCCTTTCCCTCATCCTCCCACTCCCATATATATATATTTTCCTACTGCCTGTGCCCGCACGGCTGGAGCCACAGGTAAGTCCTAGTTTAAGTTGTCCCTCGCGACGTATCGTCGTTCCGCGGTGTCCCTGCTAACACCGGGCGCACCCGCCTGTCTGTGTACAGTACTCCCTATATCTGTACTGTGCGCAAACAATTTCTGGTAGCAGAGCGTGGTTATATAAGCTATATAGGCATATAAGCTAATATATATAAGCTAGTTAGCATTAGGTAAAATATAAGTTTATTATTTTGTATTCTTGATTTGTTTGTAATTTGTGACCTCTCGAATATGTCGGTGTCACCCGCCACTTTGATACGGGCGGAGCTTAGGTGGCTTACGTCGGTCGCTGCTTTGATAGACAGGCCAGACCGTACTGGGGCCTTCCTACAGCGATACACCGAATTGTTCGGCCGGCTGGGAACGGTCCAGACGGCCTACGCCAAATTATTAGATACATTGGATGCCACCGCTGACGAGGCGAAGTTGGCAGCCCTCACAGCTGATGCCAACCAATGTGAGGAGTTGGGTTTTGCGATTGAGCAGAGGGCTCAGACTCTCCTGAAGGGACCGGCCCCTTCAGGAACGGCAACCGGAACGGTGAGGTCTGATATGGCAGCACGCCTGCCACCCATACACATCCCGGCCTTCAGCGGTGCCTTGGAAGAGTGGACGAGTTTTATCGACCTCTTCACAAGCTTAGTTGCATCGCGGGAGGACCTGACGCCGGCTTTGAAATTGGCCCAGCTTTTATCGGTTTTGGACGGTGAGCCCCGTCAGCTGTTGTCTCACCTGTCGATTACGGACGACAACTTTGAGCCCGCCATGGACCTGCTGAACTCGCGCTACAGTAACGCGAGACGGCTTGCGGAGGCCCTCATAAACAACATTTGGATGATTCCTGCGGTGACCCGGACCAGGGACGTTCGACACTTGATCCTGAATCCGGTCTTGACGGCAACACGAGCATTGGGGAAGATGGGAATGCCTATCGACCAATGGTCCTTCCCTCTCCTCACGTATGTGCTTCCGCGTTTGCCACTGGAAGTTCAGAATAGGTTTGAGATCCAACATGGGGGTAACACAGCGCAGCACATCCCGGAGTTCAAGGTGTTGATGGACTTCCTTGAAGTGGAGTGCCGGCGTACGGACACGCCGACGGTTGCACCCACTTTACCCCTACCACCTACCACTTCTCGGAATAAGGGGAACTTAAGGAGCCCTGCGAGGGCTGTTGATGCAGGCGGTCAACAAAGACGCTTTAATGTGGTGGCCGCCGGGTCCCGATGCCTGTATTGTTCGGATCCGGCACATGCGGTCACCCACTGCACAAGGTTCCTGGCACACCGGGTGCCAGCTCGGCGGGACCTTACCAAGCAACGCCAGTGGTGCTTTTACTGTTTAGACAAACACTTTGCACGGGACTGCGCTACTCCCCGACCGTGCAAGACTTGTCATGGGAAACACCACCCGATCCTGTGCATGAACCAAAGCGGTGTTTACGGTGCCTCACCGCCACAGGATCAAAGGACGAATGTGGAGTCCCCATCACGGAGACAAGTTCCACAGGCATTCGGATCGCGCACCCCCTCCCCCCGAGCGGGTGGATTCCGGAAGGGGGACTCGTTGGGGGCCCCCCGGGGGTCGGATCCTCGATGCGCAGCATGGATGCGTGCTCGTTCTCCCGGGCAGGAGAACAGCGTAGAGGGGAACCCAGCGGGGGTTCCTCAGGGCTCACATCTTACGGTCGCACCCCGGCCCCACGGCACAACGAGCGCTACGGGCGGGTGCTCGGGTCAGGTGTTACCGGCGCCGGAGGCTCGTTTCTCCCCCCCCCTGGCGGAACGTCCCCGATTGGAGCGACGGAACCCGACATACGGCCGTTCGACTGGACAATACCAACCGCCACTCGCGGCGTATGCCCACCGGTGGACTTACGATCCGGGGTACCATCCCCTCATGTATCACCGGATGGCGGAGAATGGTCCTCCGCCACCCTTTTCCCGCTAGGGATTCGCTGCCCACTCATTAGCCCACGCCCCCCAACCAGTGACCGTGCTCTTGCCCACGGCCACTATTTGTGTTTGGGGTTTTGATGGCGAGTCGGTCCATGCACGGGCACTTTTGGATTCAGGCGCTCAAGGATGCATGATGTCTGCAAGGCTGGTGAGAAGGCTGGGCATTGATGTCAGCCCGTACAACGACAATGTACGGGGGATTGGAAACTTAGCAGTTTCAAATTTATTGGGGCAAGTTAAGCTTGCATTTAGTGCAAGCGACACCTCCGAGCCGACGTTTACTACGAAGGCATTGGTTTTGGAGGAGGTGGTAGGTCATCTCCCCCCTGTGCGGTTACAACCCCACATCCGGGGTTTGACGAATGGGTTGATGTTGGCGGATGCTCGGTTCGATTCCCCTGGTCCGGTTGACGTGTTGCTCGGAGCAGACGTCCTAGGGGGATTGTTATCTGCCAACAAACAAATACTACAGCCTGGGGGCCTCGTGGCCTTGGAAACATTGCTAGGATATGTGGTGTTAGGTCCGGTGTCACCACTCACCACGCCCTCAGCCGCGACCGGCTGCTTGGTAGGGACTGCCCTCTCAGACGCAGTGCAACGCTTCTGGGAGATTGAGGAGCCCCCCACGGCATCACGGATGGATCCCGAGCAAGAAGAGTGCGAGTTGTATTACCAGAACAACACTGGTCGCCTCAGCTCGGGTCGCTTTGTCACTCGACTTCCCTTTCTCGCTCAACGCCCCCCATTGGGCGATTCTATGATGCTGGCGGAGAAACGGTTACTGTCAATGGAACGCCGCATGTCGCGAGATCGGACGTTCAGGCAGAAGTATGTAGAGTTCATGCGGGAGTACGAGACCTTGGGACACATGTCAGTGTCCAGCATTGAGTGGCGTTCGGTGGAGCACTACTTTCTCCCCCACCATGCTGTCTTGAAGTCGCCAAATTCGAAAATCCGGGTTGTATTTGATGGTTCGGCTCCCACATCAAATGGCGTCTCTCTCAACCATTGCCTACATGCAGGCCCTAAGTTGCAGAGGAATATATCGGAGATCATCACAAACTTCCGACGACACCAGGTCGTCTTTGTTACCGACATCAGAATGATGTTTCGGCAAACGGTGATACACCGTGATGATCGGCGGTATCAGTTGATTGTTTGGCGCGAGAGCCCTACTGAACCGATGAAAGTGTACGAGCTGAACACTAACACCTATGGACTGAAATCGAGTCCCTTTATTGCGATTAGATCGCTGTTGGAATTGGCGGAAAGGGAACGCCTACACTTTCCACGGGCGTCTGCAATTTTGGAGAGAGACTTGTATGTGGATGACGTATGTACCGGGTCCAACTCCGTCGCGAACGCGATGATATTACGGGATGAGTTGATTGAATTGCTGAAGAGTGGCGGATATGAACTGCGTAAGTGGATGTCCAACTCACCTGATCTCTTGGCCGGATTGCCAGAGGATCATCAGCAAGACCCGCACGTTTTTGAAAACGCCGACAACCCGCACATGCTATCGGTTCTCGGTGTCCAATATCGCCCTGTCCAGGATGTATTCACCTATCGGGTGGCCCTAGAGGCCCCGACGGTCTGGACCAAACGGCTCGTACTGTCCACAGTGGCCAGAATATTTGATCCGAACGGTTGGATCACACCGGTAGTATTTCTGGCAAAGTCGTTCATGCAGCGACTTTGGACCATACAATTGGGTTGGGATGACCCATTGTCCGATGATTTGTTGAGCGACTGGCTCTCATTTATGACCTCGCTCCCAGACATCAATCGGGTTTCGCTGCCGCGAAAGTTGCTCCCTTCGGAAGACTGTCGAGCAACCTTACATGGATTCTGCGATGCCTCCGAGCGCGGGTATGCCGCTGCGGTGTATCTACGCACCGTCAGCCCCACCGGAGCCATCGCCGTGTCGTTGGTTTTGGCGAAGAGCAAAGTAGCCCCTCTTCGGACACGGTTGACGATACCGAAGCTTGAGCTATCGGGAGCTGCTCTTCTCGCGCGTTTGCTGAACCATGTGATCTCGACGTTGCGGAGCCATGTTACCCTCGATGAGGAAGTCTACGCGTGGACTGACAGCCAAATTGTTCTGTGTTGGCTGAAG
Organism: Synanthedon tipuliformis; assembly: GCA_947623395.1. Classification (NCBI taxonomy): domain Eukaryota; kingdom Metazoa; phylum Arthropoda; class Insecta; order Lepidoptera; family Sesiidae; genus Synanthedon; species Synanthedon tipuliformis. The sequence goes on along the minus strand of OX392434.1, from coordinate 5,103,777 downwards.
GCTTCGGTACACACTCTTGAAGTGTTCGTGGCTAATCGTGTCTCGCAGATCCAGAAATCGGAGACTGCGCTAATTTGGAGACACGTTCCTGGGGAACTGAACCCCTCTGATATCGGCTCCAGGGGATGTACGGCTCGAGACCTCGTCTCGCATTCCCTGTGGTGGAAGCCGGGTTGGTTAACACGACCGGAACGTGACTGGCCGGTTAATCCCGTTAGAACGGTAGCCCCTACGGTGGGCCTACGGGTACATGTCGTGGAGAGTCGACCAGATTCGAGCCCTGCTTGGCTGCTCGACAAGTATAGCTCTCTCGACAAATTGATCGGAGTGACCGCTTGGATCAAGCGCTTCGGAAACAACTGTCGTCACCCAGATGGCAGGGTGACTAGCGGCGTTCTAAACCCCGATGAACGGAGGACCGCCTTACACTACTGGGTGCACGTGGTCCAACAGGACAGTTTTGGGTTGGAGATTGATGCCCTTCGGAAGGGCCTCCCCAAATTGAAAGGAGCCTTACGTCGACTCAACCCGTTTATTGATGATGTTGGATTACTCCGGGTTGGAGGTCGACTTCGGAATGCTGACGTGCCCTATGCGGCCCGTCACCCCTTGTTACTCCCCAAGAAGGGACATTTTGTAGAATTATTGGTGCGGGATCGCCATGTGAAGAATGCACACGCTGGCTGCAATGCTCTGCTGGCTATTCTGCAGCGGGAGTTTTGGATTCTGTCTGCGAGACGGACTGTACGGAGCATAGTGTTTCGGTGTTTGCCTTGTTATCGGCTCAAGGCTACCACTATGCAGCCCATGATGGGTGACTTACCACCGGATCGAGTCCGGGAGGCTCGGCCCTTTGCTGGTGTTGGTACGGATTTTGCGGGACCATTTCTGGTCAAAACATCACGTCTGCGTAACCCACGCGTTGTTAAGGCGTATTTATGTGTTTTTGTCTGTCTGTCTACCAAAGCAGTGCATTTGGAACTTGTTGGTGACCTCACAACCGAGGCGTTTGTAGCTACTCTTGATAGGTTCGTGTCGCGTCGGGGACGACCGTCTTTGATTCGGTCGGATTGTGGAACTAATTTCAAGGGGGCCGATCGGTATATTCAAGAGGTCACAAAATTTTTAGTTGATAAGGAAATTGATATTGGTACCAACCTCTCCCGTCGGGGTATCACTTGGGCATTTGACCCAGCGGCCTGCCCCCACTGGGGTGGTATTTTTGAAGCCGTTGTAAAAGGCGCTAAGACGCATATGAAACGAGTAATAGGAGAGACTCTCCTAACCTTTGAGGAGCTCGCCACTGTATTTTGTAAGATTGAGGCTGTTTTGAATTCCCGCCCGTTATGTCCGCTCAGCGCGGACCCAAATGACCTGGAGGTCCTGACTCCAGGCCATTTCTTGATTGGTCAGCCCCTTAACGCCTTGCCCGAGTTCCCGTTTGAGGACATTGCCTCAACGCGATTGACGCGTTATCAAATGCTACAACAGATGACGCAGAACTTTTGGAAGCGATGGTCGCTTGAATATTTGCACGGTTTGCAGCAACGCCTTAAGTGGACTGACCGAACCGATCCCCCTCAGATTGGTGATCTCGTTTTGGTTAAGGATGCTAACCTACCGCCTCTGCGATGGCGCCGGGGGCGCATTGTTAACCTTTATCCTGGTAAGGATGGAAGCCCTAGGTTGGCCGAGGTCCTGGTTGGGGATTCGGTGCTCAAACGAGCCGTGGCAACATTGTCGCGACTCCCATTAGACTAGCGGACAGGTAGGGACCTGTCCGGGGCGGGTGTTTGTTTGGTTCTGTGGCGAGCCAGTCCGACCGTCGGCTCTTGATCTATGGCGAAATGACAGATAGCTGTCAAACGTCAAGAGCTGACGGTCCGGGGTTTTGATTGTCAGTGAAAAGAGTTGTTTTGGCGGGCTCGATGGATGCGCGCGCGCCATCGCCTTGATCATTATTATAAGAAAATATACATTTACCCTCTTTCTTTATTGTCAGTTGCAACAGTTGAATTTGGTTGAAATAGTTTAATTTTGGAAAATAGTTAAATTTTCGGTCACGGTTGTGGAAGCTTGTAAATTTTGGTGTTGTGGAGGCTTGTAAAATTTGGTGTTGTGGACTTGTGAGTGGAACGAGCACGGACCGGACCTACGGTGCCTACAGAACGGCGGTATATCCTTTCCCTCATCCTCCCACTCCCATATATATATATTTTCCTACTGCCTGTGCCCGCACGGCTGGAGCCACAGGTAAGTCCTAGTTTAAGTTGTCCCTCGCGACGTATCGTCGTTCCGCGGTGTCCCTGCTAACACCGGGCGCACCCGCCTGTCTGTGTACAGTACTCCCTATATCTGTACTGTGCGCAAACATTGATATAATATAATTATATATTTCTTGGCAATTATGTGGCCGACTGTACTTTTCATATATTGTTATGATAAATATTTGAGCACACAAGTGTATGAATTTAAATATATTTTTTTGTACGACGATATAAAATAAATGTACTGCGTACTAGATTGTACTTTTCGTACACTCAAGTACTGTTTGCCAGAGAAGTTTATTGTACTGTGTACTAGATGGTATTTTTCGTACACTTAAGTACCTACTGTTTACCAGAGAACTTTATTGTACTTCGTACTAGATTGTACTTTTCGTACACTTAAGTACTGTTTGCTAGAGAACTTTATTGTTACTTTTTTTAGGGAACTTTTTTCTCGGAATACTTAACGTCTTTTCAAAATCCTTGAAAAGACGTAAATTGAGAAAAGTTATGATAACCAAATCGGGGTTATATATATAGTGCGATGGTGTAATTAAATTAAATTTTGTATGTAGATGATATTTATATATCTATCTATCACTGGACATAGCTAAGGAAATAAACGATTTTTTTGCATACATATATACATACATGGTAGGTATATACAGGGTGGAAAAATAAGTCGGGCCCTGGAGAGAAACTACCTTAAACCCTTAAGATGGCTCTTAAGATAATAATTCTTCATGGATATCTTGCTTGTACGACAGACGAGAGTAAGACCAAATGATTGTTAGAGAAATTTTATCCTGAATAATAATCCTATCGATTAGTATAATAAAATAGCGAGTGTTTTTTTTTTTTAATTTTAGTTGGTTCGAGTCCCGGGCGAGTCAAGCGAGTTTAAGACAATCTTTGAATGCAGTTTTGTTTCTTTTTAAAAATAAAGCAATGTCTCCTTTATGTAAAATGAGCCATCTTAAGGATTTTAAGGCCCTCTTAAGGCCCTCTTAAGGCCCTCCAGGGCCTGACTTATTTTTCCACCCTGTATATTCGAATTCGTTTGATATAATATAATAAGCTTAAAGAAAATATCCCTAATAATAACTTATTGACGTAAAAACACAATCATATTGTGTACACCAGTCTCAGTATTCCATAAAGTTACTATAATTATAGAAGTTATACAAGTCCTATAATTATAGTTTCCATAAATTATAGTGTTTTATTGTATGGCATGCGAAATTCATATTTTTCTAGTAAATTGATGTGTACTTCTCTAGTACGCTAGTACATTATATTTTATATATAATAATAATAAAGTATAAAAACCGATTTTTTTTTATAAAAAAAAAAACAAACACATACATTGTAACAGCCTGTATAACGATTGCACTCGTAAAAAATTAAAAAAAAATTACTCTCATCGTTCATTAAAATTAATTAAATGTATACATTAACTTAAAACAATAATTTGTCGTGTTTACACATTTTTAAATGTACACCTCATTTGGCTTCCGTTCAGTTAACAATTAATTAATTAATTAATAATAATAATAATAATATTAAAGCTTTATTAATTGTTTAATTTAAAAAAAACTAATGTTCGTCCGCGGGCGACTCGTTACGTCACTGCGAATTCGCCAACTCGTCCATTCGACATCTGCGCGATGGAGAGACTCCGTTAACGACCATAGATTTGATAGATAGATAGATAGATGGAAAGATAAATAGATCATTCTTAATGATGATCATATATTTGATAGATAAATTGATAGATTAGATTGATGATCATATATTTGATAAATAGATGGATAGATTAGATGGATGTTATATATTTGATAAATAGATGGATATATTAGTTGGATGATCATAGATTTGATAAATAGACGGATAGATTAGATTGATGATCATATATTTGATAAATAGATGGATAGATAGATGGATGATCATATATTACATAGATAGATAGATTACATTGGTGATCATAGATGAGATAGATAGATAGATTGATGATCACAGATTTGATAGATAGATAGATAGATTGATTGATGATCATATATTTGATAGATAGATTACATTGGTCAATCAATCTATCTATCTATCAAATATAGATTTGATAGATAACATGATAACATAATATGATATTGTTAACACATGAACATTTTGCCCCTAGCGGGATTCGAACCCGCGACTGGTTAACAACTAGTGTTACTAGCCACTAGCTAGCTAGACCAAACGTGTATGGCATAGGCTATATCATATTTTGATAAAAGTTATACACGGACCAAGTCGCGTGCGAGAGCCAGTTAAGTACAATTGGACATACCTGACGGCCATTTCGGCGACCTCGAGGCTCGGATAGTCCAACTCCTTCACGAGGCACAGCACCGCCGATAGCAGGTTCGAATTCTGCACACACACATTATTATCACACCACTTTACATACTGTCACTCAGTGTGTATGTGTGTTTGGCTACAGTCGCCACGTGAGTGTTCGCTTACCCTGGTGACGGGTCGCCTGGTGAAGCCGCGGTGCTCGCTCATCACCGCCGAGGGATACTCGGTCCGCTCGCGCTCCCGCTCCCGCTCGCGCTCACGCTCCCACTCGCACCGCGCCCCGCCGCTGTACGACTCGCATCTGTCGTTAACCGTTCAGTAAGCGCCGCTTAAAATCCGCATCCGCATACGCGGAAGCACGGACGCGGATTTTAAAGATGCGTTTTAAGATTTTTTTAAGATGTAAGTTAAAATTGATCATTTTTATTTAAATAAATGATTAAAATTGATCATTTTTATTTTAATAAATGATTAGAATTAATCATTTTTATTTATATAAATGATTAGAATTGATCATTTTTAATAAATGATTAAAATTGATCACTTTTATTTAAATAAATGATTAAAATTGATCATTTTTTTTAAAATAAATGATTAGTGTCTAGATCGATGCGAGAGTTCCGCATTTAATTTGCAGATACGGACGTCTATAATTGCGGATATCCGCGACACGGATGTTCTGAAAATGAATAATTAAATTATAGTTAAATAAAATACCTCTCCGGCCTTTCGTAGTAGGCGTCGTGAAAGTGGTGTTGCGGCGGTTGCGGCGGTTGCTGCTGGTGTCCGCCTCCGCCCCCAACCCCGCCCCCGCCTCCGCTTCCGCTCCCGCTGCCGCGCTCGTATCGACACTCTCCGTTCGTCGAGTACGCGTACTCCTGCGTGCACACAAAACCAAAATCAATTCAGTTCCAACCAACGCATTGAGTTTAATTTAAAGTAATATTAATATATTGAAATTAATTAATTATATTAAATTGCAAATAAGTTTGCAATAAGCCAGCAATTGTGTTAGGTAATTAATTTAAATTAATTAAAAATTATTAATTATAATTATTTAATAATTGATCATTTAATAATAAACAATTAATTACTAATTATCATTATTAATTAATAATTAATTAGCTAGTTGATAACTAATTATTGATTGACCATTTAATAATAATCAATGAATTACTAATTATTATTAATAATTAAGTCATAAGCTAATTGATACCTAATTATTAATGGTTCATTTAATAATAAATTATTTATTAATAATTAATTAATGATGATGATTTTTGAGTTGTTTTTTTGTTAAACCAATTTAAAAATAGTTATAAATATACCTTAACGCTTTGAGCCGAGAGCGAATGTCGCAGCGACGGGTCGTCCGGCGAGCGGACGGACGACGTGCGATACTAAAAATCACATACAACAACACTATAGTATAAAACAAAGCGTCTGTCTGTCCCTATGTAAGTATGCTTAGATCTTTAAAAGTACGCAACGGATTTTAATGCGGTCTTCACTAATGGATAGAGCGGTTCTCGGGGAAGATTTTAAGCATAGATAAATGATTGGTCTCACTGCGCTCGACTAGATACCGCAGTCGTACTTGTAAAATGCGGCATAAAATAGTCACACCGAGCCAGTCACACTGCAAACTGTCTGCGATGTGTACGTGCCGAATGTTTTATTAAATTTTAGGCATAATAAAATACCAGTTTGCGTACATAGTGAAACTGTGTAAAAATATAATAAAACTGGGTAAAATGTGACGATTTTTTACACGCACTACAATAAAAAGTTGCCACATTTTCGGAGCCATTGCTTTTGTATAGCGCTCTATCTAGTGGAGCGCAGCGAGTCCAATCCATTATCTTTGGTAATAACCTATATTCAGCAAATAAATTATTATTATTATTATTATTTATTAAAGTTACGCGGGCAGCAGCTTTGAATCCAACTCTGGCGACTAGGGGATTGAATGGAGCGCGAATGGATGAATGATGAATGAATGGATTGATTGATTGATTGATTGAATGGAGCGCGATACTCACGTCGTAGTGCGAGCGCGTCATCGCGGAGGCGGGGTGAGCGGCGTGTGTCGCCGGGTGCTCCAGTCGCCCGTCGCTGTCGCGCCGCGACGGCGACAGCGGACACTGGACAGACAATATATTCACTTTAGACGACCGCGTCGCTTTGTTTCCGCTACTAATTCCAAAGACAATAAGGTTACTATTCGAGGGTACAAAATGAGGAACTCTTTTGAATCTGAAGGGCGCCTCGTGACGTCACGCGTTAATATGTCGCTATCTCGTTATAAAAAAAACCTTTGACTGCTTACAAGTCTTGCAACTTGAGCAACATTTGGCATTTTCATTTGACATGTTCATTCATAGCAATATTCTAAAGGTAACAAAGTGAAGTAATTTAATTTTTAAAAAAGACATCCTCTCATGAGTATCGCAACTTTTAATATCAATTCGGGGGCACGAATGCCTCGTATTGTCACCTACTGTTATTACTAGGCACGCACGCCTCACAACCTCACATTATCACCTGCCGTTTAAACGAAGCACGCATGTTTCGTATTATCACCTGCTGTTATTACTAGACACGCATGCCTCGTATTGTGTCACCTGCTGTTATTACTTAGCACGCATGCCTCGTATTGTCACCTGCTGTTATTGCTAGACACGCGTGCCTCGTATTGTCACCTGCTGTTATTACTATACTGTATTCAAAATATGCGTGAACTTTTAGTAAACAAAAACTATTATTAGTTATTACTAGGCACGCACGCCTCGCATTGTCACCTGCCGTTTAAACGAAGCTTACGCGTCTCGTATTGTCACCTGCTGTTATTACTAGGCACGCATGTCTCGTATTGTCACCTACTGTTTATACGAGGCGTACGCGCTTCACATTGTCACCTGCCGCTCGTACTTAGACGCTCACCTGCGGATGTTCCAGCCTCGCGTTATCACCTGCCGCCGGCTTGACAGACTCGACTCCGCCCTCCGAACTGTCGCTGCCCTGTTCGTTTGTGCGCGTGCACAAACACATGCCAATCATATATCGGTGTTAGTGTCGTTATACACACACACACGCGCGCGCGCGCGCGCGCACATCACACGCACACACAAAGCGGCTCATTAGTTGTTGTTTAAATACAAGCGAAGAATGAGAACACTCTTCGTACAATTCACTAATTAGAGTACATTATATTTAAATTAATGCATTTCTCGGTTAGAATATCATAGAGCCAATTATATATTATTTAGATTTTTATTATATACTTAAAAATAAAATAAAAATAAAATGAATAAGAAATCTCTAAATACGCGATAATAGACTTAAAAGTCTATTATAGCGTATTTAGAGATTTAGTAAGACAATTTTTTTTAACACCAATTTCAGTAAATGTTTATGGGACACAAAACCGAATTATTAGGTTAATTTGTGAATATATAAATAAATTTTAAAAAGTCTGAATGTTGATGGTATGTTACCGTCACCTGATCGGCCCTGGTGGCATGTGGTGGGTTCTGCTGCGGGGGCGTATAGTAGACTGCGTTGTCTCGCTCCGGTGACGAGTCTCGAGACGGTCTCTGCGGATACTCCCCGTACTCGTACGACTCCTGGAAACAACACTACACTTATGAATAACTAAACTAAACACATTCAAACTCTCACACACACACACACAATCATCCTTACTAATATAAATAAACTAGCCGGTGCCCGCGACCTCGTCTGCGTTGATGAATCTCTCCACTATATCCTTACTTTACTAATATTATAAATGTGAATGTAAGTTTGTATGGATGTTTGTAACTGTTTCACGCAAAAACTACTGAACGGATCACGATGAAATTTTGCATACACGTTGTCTGGGACACCAGAAAGGACATAATATAGGGTACCTTTCATCCAGAACGCGGACGAATTCGGGGGCACCAGCTAGTATTATAACATTATTGTGATGATTTTTAAGAGTCTGGGTACAAAGTGACCAACATTTTTAAGAGTCTGGGTACAAAGTGACCATCATTTTTAAGAGTCTGGGTACAAAGTGACCATTTTTAAGAGTTTAGGTACAAAGTGACCATCATTTTTAAGTCTCGATACAAAGTGACCACACGCACCTGCTGCACGTACTCCTCCTCGTCCCTCTGCCGAGGGTCCTGGTCCTCCTCGTGCTGCTCCTCCTCGTCGTCGTGAGGAATGTGATGGCCACGACGCATCGCCTCGTGCAGCTCCTCCGCGTGGACCACCACATTGTCCAGCTTCTCGAGGTTGGGCAGGTTCCTGAGCACCGTCAGCCGGTACTCCGGGTGCTCGGTGCAAGGGTTCTCGTCGAGCCACAGGTGGGTCAGGTTGGGCAGGTGTCGCAGGTGTCTGATCTCGGCCAGGTCTCTTATCTCGTTCTTGCGCACGTACAGTTCGCGGAGACGCTGGCACGACGCGAACTCGCCCAGTGTGCGAATCTTGTTTATGCTGAAAAATTATTTAAAAAAAAAATAAGAAAGAAAGAAAAAGTTTTATTCACGCAACACAAAGACTTGTGTCTTGCTAACTTTCGCTCGCGACTTCGTCTATACGCCCATATATCTTCGGTGTTCATTTACTAAAAATTCTCAAGTCAGGTTGCCTTTTGAAAGTATTGTGATCTCTTTAACGAAAACGATTGGTCAACGGCGAGAAGCGGCGCGGCGCCATTGGGCAACGCTTGCGGTCGTGCCACGCTCTGATTGGCCGCGGCCTTGTCCCAACGGACACTGATTGGGTTGAGTGTACACACCTGAAAGCCAACACCTCCACGTTGGGCATCCGCTGAAGCAAACTCACGTCCGACAGCTCGGCGCCCCTGAAACACGTTATCATATTTATAAATCTTTACATATCCATATTAAGTATTTACTGTATGTATGTCTGTCTGCTATCTTTTGCCGAGTGGTGTAATTAAATTTTTAATGTATATTATAAATATCATATATTAATAAACTATAATTATTATATTAGAGCTACAAACTATATCCCCCAAAGAATAATATTTTATTTGTAGTAAAGAACATTTAAGTACAACATACATAAGTAACATAGTTATCTAATATATAAAATTCTCGTGTCGCATTGTTTGCTGCCAAACTCCTCCGAAACGGCTGGACCGATCTTGATGAAATTTTGTGTGCTTATCGGGTAGGTCTGCCAAAGAATCGGCCAACATCTATTTTTCATACCCCTAACTAAATGTTAAGGGTGGTCCTCCCCACAATTTATTTTTTATTTTTTGGCGAACAACGTTTGCGGGATAAGCTAGTAATAATATATAAAGACAAACACAAACATCCCCCGCTACAAAACCGACTCCAACTCAGCTAGAAGCAGTTTGTATAGAGCCGATGGTGAGGTTCCGCACTCATCAAAAAAACATAATACATAAAAGTTCCAAAAACAAAGAAAGTTTGTAATCAGACCATAACTAGCTAACTATATCTACGAAAATTAACTTGAATCACTATTCAAGTAAATTTTCAAAGACCTAATTCATTATGTCAACCATCAGCCCTCCTGTTTGAGACTTGAAAAGTATGAGCACAACTTGAATGAGCCATTGAATGGATAAGCAAAAGCCGCCTTCAACCATTGATGAGAGGGTTCAATTTGCAACGTCACCGGGTAATGGTGTTTCGCGGTGATGTCGTGACATAGTTTTATGGTTGTTTGATTAGTTTGAGTGGTGTTCGGTGTGTGTGTGTGTGTGTGTGTGTGTGTGTGTTGAGGGATCGTCCCCTGATTCAACCTGTCGCACTTATAAATTATTATAAAGTGGCTGTTGCACGCGACTTCGTCCGCGTAACTTTACAAAATACCAGAGCTTTTGCACGGTGGTATTACGTACAATGTACATAGTACGCTAATACTTATTATAAAGAGGAAAGATTTGATTGCTTGGTTTGTATGTTTGCATTGAATTCTTTCACTGTTGGGAAGCTATATTATCAGCGAGTAACATATAGCGCATACATATATATTTTATAAAGTTACGCGGACAAAGTCGCGTGCAACAGCTAGTTATATATTAGTTATAGCTGTTGCGTATTTTAAAAGATCTAAGCGTACAACATACAGACGGACAGACGACGGGAAGCGACTTTATCTTATTTTAAATTTTGTAGCCCGAGAGGCGACCCCCTTACATGATGGCAAAGTAGCATTGAAAAAGATACGATTTTAAGTTGTTACAACCAATGCCAAAATAACCCTTAATTTTTTTTACTTTATGAAATCCTCTTGGATACCCCCGCCAGTGTAAAAGTGGGTCCAACGGGCGCTTTTATTCAGCGGGGGTCTAAACTTGCGGGTCCAAAGGGACAGAGCGGAGTTATTCCGGATTCGTACCGGCCAAAAACTCAACGACTTTGTAGCGCTGCCGTTGAGGACGATAGGTATGACACGACCTCGGTGCCTCGCCACATAGGTAATAGACACCACTCAAAACCAAAAAATTTTTTGGCACCGATCAAAATAATAATAATAATAATAATATTTGTTGATCATATATAGTAACTTAGGTATTTTAATTAATCATTTGATCTATATGACCTACCATTGCTGGCATACAAAAACTTTACTTAACTAAATCTAATACATATCGTTATCGTTACTTGCGAATATTTGCTAGTTAAGTAATCTCTAGCTAGTAAATAGGATAGGTCGATATTGGTGAACTCTGAACGCTCCGCTCCACTCCCTCAGCCGTGAGTCAGAGTTGAGTCACCCGCGGGAGTCGGGAGGCACTGACCTCGGCCACCGTTTCGTTGCGAGCAAATTGAGCGAATCCAGTCGAGACATTCACGGAACGGAGACAATGTCAAGTTTCCGAATCACTTTCGTTGTGTTAGAAAAAAAAAAACGTACTCCTTTGAAATCTAACTACCTAACTACACTTATGTTTTAATTTTTTAATTTTTTTCATGTTTCGACGACACGTTTGGTCTAGTGGTTAGTAACCCTAGCTGTTAACCAAGCGGTCGCGGGTTCGAATCCCGCTAGGGGCAAATGTTTAAAATGTGTTTACCTTTGTACCTGAGTCATGGATGTTTTGTATTTATAATATTGTAGGTATGTATTTACAAAAAAAAAGTAATGTATGTAGTAAATCAATTGTATGGTATCCATAATACAAGCATTAAGTTGCTTACTTAGGATCTAGATGGTGCTGTGTGGAATGTATGAATATATATTTATATTTATTTTTAACTTTTCAACGCAAAAATGGGGTGTTATCAAAAGTTTGATGTAGGTATGTGGCTGTGTATCTGTCTATCTGTGGAATCGTAGCTCCCAAACGGATAGAGCGTTTTTTGATCTCCGGTTTATTTGTTTGAAAAATGACGTACTTAGTAAAAAATATCATGAGACAAGTCATAATTCAAAATCTAAATTTTAGCACGTAAACAGACTCATCGGCGTAGTATGCTAGTATGCTTTCTCGCGGCATCTGAGTTCGATTTTGCGGTTACATTGAAAGCCTGGTGTGTCAAATTTCAATATTATAATGAGAGTAATTCGTGAAAGCGTCCTATACGTTTAAGTCAGGATTTACTTCTAAAATTTATTTACTTAAAATTGATCACGACCACTTGTCACTGCGAAGTAGTACACACACACACACACACACACACAATGTGCCACTATGCACGGTCTGGTTGAGTAAAAAAAAAATTGGTTTAATTAGTAGTCATCTCGCACAGTTTTATTTGGTATGAAGTGTGCGAAAAGCCGACTTTAAATTTTTTATTTCCAATTGTGGTGATTTTTTTTTTAAATAAAATTATATTCTAGGTAATATAAATGAGTACTATAATTAATTAATATTTCAAAGAACTTTACGTTCTGTTTAGGGTGGTTCTTCCGTAGGGGGGTTAGTCAAAAGAAAAAATAGAAGCGAGTCACGTCGAACGAAGGCCGCGACCAAGATAGCAGCCGCGCATTGCGCCTATACCTCATTTCAATACACCAAATATGGGGCGGTTAATCTTGTAGGTATATCGTAAAACCAATAAATTGTCTACACAACACACGTAAGCCATCAAAAAGCCACGATCATGTAAATATCTACATTCTCGTGTGACAGTGTCTAACAAAACTCCTCTGGGCCCTAATTCTCTAACACCACTTTGCGGGGTCTTCTATTTAGTAATATACTTTTACGTTTTCCTTTGCACGTTGTAAAAATATCGGTCGCTCGGCGCTATCTGCTAATGGTGCAAGAAAGCGATCTATAGACACAGGCGCAAGCCATACAGAATGTAATACAATAAAATTTTTTTTACATTTTATTTATTTATTTATTTCACAAATAAATAAATAAATAAATAAATAAAAACGAATTTACGAATACAATAAAACGAAATAAAATAAAATATCATTTTTTGAAAATGAAATATTCAAAAAAATAAGGGATAACTAATGAATGACGCACGCAACCACCAGAATGGTATTTTCTTTTCTTTTTTCTTATATGACCAATAATAAAACATAAATAAAAAAAAATCCTAGCTTTGTGGGAAACAGATTAGTCGGATGGTTCGCTAGCTGTCCTACCATTATAAATATATACTCGTCTGGCAGGCACTTTTAACCGCCGGAATAGGCTGTTCATACATATTTTTAAAATTATATAAATTAACTATAGCTACATATTATGTGATGGGCCTTATAATGTTATATTATATAGCATAGAAGTATACTTAGTTAGATGAATCCTACCTAATATTATAAATGCAAAAGTGTATTTGTGTGTTTGGTACACTTCCATGCTTCAACTACTCAAGAAATAAAGAAAAGACCATAAGTTGACTTTAAGCTATGATATATAAAATTTATAAAGTTTATAAAGTTACGCAGCGAGGTCACGTGCAACAACAACAGCCAGTAGTGGAAAATAAGTGAATTTTGTGTACAAAACTTACACAAGACTTATGATTCACATTTCTGCCCACACCACGCTAATCAAATAAACAAAGTGAGATCATCACAAAATAACATATATATAATACTACACAACACAACATTGCAACCTCGTAGTAATAAGGAATGCCTTATCTATAAAAGCATTTTTTAGAGATAAGAACTACTTAATCATTACTTTTTCAAAATTCAAAACCCTTTGACTAAAATTTTTTTTTAAGAGAAAGCAACTCAATGATTTAAAAATAAACATTACACAAGTAGAGGAATTTGTTGTATAAATCCAGAACTGGTGAAAAGGACACGAAAATAATTGTCGGATAAATCTGACTCTGGCGACTAAAGGGTTAAAAACATTTAAATTTTATAATAAGCCAAATAGTTACTATTTTTTTTTTTATTTTAAACTGGATAGACTGGAAAAAGTTAGAGGAGGCCTATGTGTCGGCAGGACACGCTGATACAGAACCGGACTGATGTGCATTATTTACTTGTAAACAAATACATACATCAGCAAATAAAGGCTATTTTATTTTTATATAATTTTTTTATTTATAAGCCAAATACTATTTAAGTCATACAATTTGAGTGTTTAATTTTTGTAATTTTTTAAGACGGTGTGCAATTCAAGCGATGCCACTAGATCAAGCCTCTAGTAAGATGTGTGGTTTCAGTGGAATTATTGCATACCTATATTTAATAAAAATAAACAAGAAATATGATTTAAGCTTCTCTATATTTTCAACACATTAAAAATGACATACATTTTTCTGACAAGTTATAATATTTTCTTATTATTTAAATATTTAAATTTAGTACATAGAGGTACACATTATAGCAAAGAGTATTTACTCTAACATTCCCCCTTAATGTGTATCTCGTTAAAATAACAAGAACTTAAATAAAACCTTAAATAACAACAACATAAAAAAAAATATTATTGACCTACTATACATAAATTCTTGGTCAACAGTAAATGTCTATTCTTACATAAAAATTTTGTTAAAATATCTGCTATCATTTTATCTGTAGAGATATACCTAATATTAACAATTTCTTTGCAAACTATATCCCTAATAAAATGATGCCTGATATCTATATGTTTTGTTCTGGAATGATAGACATTATTTTTGACAAGCATTTGTGCTCCTTGGTTGTCGTTAAATATTATTGGCCTAACTTTTAAATTAAAAACTTCCTTAAGTAAGTTATCGAGATATATTACTTCCTTACAGGAATTACTTAAGGCCATATATTCAGCTTCAGTTGTCGAGAGAGCGATAGTGCGTTGCTTTCTTGATTCCCAAGACACTGGCCCATTTAGATAAAAAACATATCCAGTGTAAGATCTTCTGTCGATTATACAGCCTCCATAATCAGCATCAGCATAACCAACGAGAGCAAAATCTGACTTCTTTTTAAATATCAATTTATGATGTTTTGTACCTTTTAAATATTTAAGTACCCTTTTTGCAGCTGTGAAGTGTATACTTCCATAGTTGTTATTAAATTGACTCAATACACTGACTGCATGAGCAATATCTGGCCTACTAACAATTGCTAAGTACATTAAGGATCCTATGAGCTGTTGGTAAGGCAATTTTTCAGCTTCCTTCTTCTCATTGAGAGTGGGATAAATCAGACGTAAACCAGTTTCAGCCGGAGTACTGCATGGCTTAGCATCAACCATGCCAAAATCTTGTATTAATTTATTTATATATTCTGTTTGTTCGACAGACACACAATAATCCTTCTGTGTTACTTTCATCCCCAAAAAATGAGTTAATCGACCCAAATCTTTAATACAGAAGAATTTCTTAATGTCTTCTTTAAATTTATTTTTTAAATTATTATCATTACTAAGTATGCATAAATCGTCAACGAAGATTGCGACAATCACAAAGCTATTATTAACTGATTTATAATACAGACAGTGATCATTTTCTGATCTTTTAAATTGAAGTTGTTGCATTACCTCATTGGCTTTTATATTCCACTGTCTAGGTGCTTGTTTTAAACCATATATAGCTTTCTTTAATAAACATACCTTCTCCTTGTCGCAATTTTTTATAAAACCTTGTGGTTGTTCCATATAAATCTTTTCATTTAAATTTCCATACAGGAATGCAGTTTCAACATCCATGTGATCCAAACTGAGATTCCACTGAGCAGCAAAAGCAAATAAAATTCTAATAGTAGATAGTCTTGTAACAGGAGCAAAAGTTTCATCATAATCCACTCCATAAGTTTGAGTGAAACCCTTTGCTACAAGTCTAGCTTTGTGTTTAGTAATTTCTCCATCAGCGTTTTTCTTAACTTTAAAAACCCATTTACTTTTCACTATATTGCCTGTTTCAGGTCTGTCTACAAGAATCCATGTTTTATGATTGATAAGAGAATTATATTCTTTTTGAAGAGCCTCTAGCCATTTAATTTTACTAATGCTATTTACAGCTTCTTTGTATGTAGACGGTTCTTCATTTATGGTAGCTTTATATAAAAGTATATTATTAGGCCATATTTTTGGTTTTCTGTTTCTAACTGGATATCTTCTTTCTTCATTAATTTCTTCATTTCCATTAGACACAATATTTTCTAATGAGTCATGGAACTCGTCATCACAATTTTCATGATCATTAATATGTCCATGCCTAGAAATTTCTTCATTTTGAGAGTAAGAACTTTCATTGCTTTCAGGTTCTCTAAAAATATTGTTTGGTACTAAATCATTACATGTTTCCACATTATTATTTTGAGACGTCAAAGATTTTGACTTATAAAAGTATTCGCTTTCACAGAATTTTATATCTCTAGCTTTGCAAATTATTTTTGGATTATTAGGATCTATAACTCTATATCCTTTCGTTTCTGTACAATAACCCACAAATATACAAAGTTTAACTTTAGCATCTAATTTATTTCTAAGTTCTTTGGGTATATATACATATACATTACAGCCAAATACACGAAGACCTGATAGATTAACTTTCTTACCAGTCCATGCTTCTTCAGGAGTCTTTCCTCTTAAAGCTTTTGTTGGCGATCGGTTTTTAAGATAAGTCGCTGTATTTATCGCTTCGCCCCAAAAGGTTTTCGGAAGATGAGATTCTTCTAACATTGATCGCATTTTCTCAAGAAGTGTTCTATTTACCCTTTCTGCTATACCATTTTGCTGAGGATTGTAAGGTACAGTAGTTTCATGCTTAATTCCATTAGCTTTTAATATTCTTTGCAGATCAGCATTTACATATTCACCTCCATTGTCAGAACGCAAAATTTTAATTTTTTTACCTGTTTGTCGTTCAACTAAATTCAGAAAATCAGTAAACTTATATTTAACCTCTGACTTCTTTTTTATACAATATGTAAAAGTTTTTCTAGAAAAATCATCAGTGAACGTCACAAAATACGACGCACCTCCTAAAGATTTAACATTCATAGGCCCGCATACATCACTATGAATAATACTTAATAACTCTGTTGTTCTAGATTGAGAAGGCTTAAAAGGTAATTTTGAAAGCTTTCCCTTAATACAAGACACGCAAGTATCTTTCAATGATACATCTGGTTTGGAATATTTTATTCCATTAGCTAAATACAATCTGAGAACTTCCATCGACCTAAAATTCAGATGTCCAAGCCGTTTATGCCATAAAACTGCAGAATTCTTAACGTCATCATCAGAAAGGTTGACCATATCAGTAGGTATATTAAGTTTGTACATACCATTGTCGTTTGACGCTGTAGCTAGTACTTTTCCATATACCTTGCATGATTCCCTTTCCAATATTTTCCCTCCAGTTTTTGAAAATAGAATAACATGACCTTCGTTTACTAAAGAATTCACAGACAGCAAATTCGTAGATAGCTTGGGTACGTAAAGAACATCATTAATTTGTTTATCGAAGGATGGAATCGGTAAGTTTACATTGCCGATTTGTTCTGAAATAATCGTGTCATTATTAGCAACTTTAACATTTCTTACAAAAGGCTTAATATTTACCAACCAGTCATTTCTGTTTGTCATGTGCCTAGTAGCACCAGAATCAATATACCAGTCATCATTTTTTACAAGTAAGACATGATCTAAACCTAAATTACTACTAAAATTATCTACATTCTTATTACAAACTTTAGCTGTTAAAATTACCTCAGAAGAATTAGCAGATTCTTTACTTTTATAATTAGGTTTATTTTTAGAATACTTTGCTTTTAGTATTCTGCATTCAGATTTAATGTGACCACGTTTATGACAATAGTTACATACTAATTTCTTAAAGTCTCTATTATTATTATTTGACGACACTAAGGCGGAATCACCAACACAATCGTCATTTGAATTTAATCTAGCAGAATCACGATGATCTTCTTTTAATAATGCAGTAATCACAGCTTCTGAAGTAAACTCTGCATTGGTGTGTTCAAGTGCCATAACAAGTGGATCAAATCGTACGGGTAATCCACAAAGCAGTATAATTGCTAGAAAATTGTCATCAATTACATATTTAATGTTTTGTAACTCTTGCTTAGTTGCCATTATTTCGTTTACATACATTTCCATATTTTCTTTATATTGAATACTGAGCAGTTTTCTCATTAAAGCCAGTTTTCGAACTAGACCACTGTCAGCATATGCCTTCTTCAAATTATGCCATGTTTCATAAGCAGTCTTGGCATTAGCAATTAAAGGAAATATGTTCTCATTGCAACTTAAACAAATTTTGGAACGAGCTTTAGCATCTCGACGTTTGATTTTTGTGTCTGCATCTATTGATAAAGGGGTTAAGACACAATCCCATAAGTCATAGTCGATAAGCAACATCTCCATATTAAATGCCCAATTTGCATAATTATCGCGTCCGTTTAATTTTCTAAAAGATGGACTTACGGTTGTAGAAGCTTCTTGACTCATTTTGAGTTTTCAAATTATATCATATTATATACATATGTAGGTACACAAATTATCACGTACACGCCCATAACCTCTAGTAAGATGTGTGGTTTCAGTGGAATTATTGCATACCTATATTTAATAAAAATAAACAAGAAATATGATTTAAGCTTCTCTATATTTTCAACACATTAAAAATGACATACATTTTTCTGACAAGTTATAATATTTTCTTATTATTTAAATATTTAAATTTAGTACATAGAGGTACACATTATAGCAAAGAGTATTTACTCTAACAAAGCCTCAGTGGTTTTCAGTGTTATCATTGGCAATTGCCTATGTTATTATGTGGAAGAGACAGATTACGTGATAACCTTGAGATGAATTAACTTGACTTATCAGAGGAGAGGTTTAACTACTTAAAATAGTACTGAACAGCTGATATGTTTTTTTTTTCATTAAATCTGCAATCAGTCTGTCAACTATAAGCAGATGAGCCTAATTAATGCCGGAATCACTCAGAGATTGACCTTCCAGTGAGGGTAACTCTATCTTGTTTGATTCAATTTTCTACTTAGACAGGTCCATAAATTCCTGCCTTTTTAATCGTCTAATATGGTCTGGTTTTGTGAGTCTGGCAGCCAAAGGGTTAGGGTGAAACAGAACAGAAACAGAAAAGAAAGTATGGGTAAGAAAAGTACACTCGGCTCGAAGATAACTTCGCTGTTACCGTAACGAAATAAATTACTCAAATTATGAGATAAGTCATCACTCACCAGCAATTCAGCTTCTTTATAGCAGACAAATCCGACTGCTTGGAGCGTGCAATCACCATCTCTTCCGTGAGACGAGCCATCGTCACTACACTTTATTAAAATTTTTAACTAATATATAAGTAAATGTAACATTATGATTAAATAAAATCAAAATTTACGCACAGCTTTTATAAATTTTAAGCTTTATATTCACAATAGTATATTATGATGAGCGTGAGGCGAACACAAATCACAACAAAGCATAAGGAACGGATAATCTCATTGTAAATAATTATATATTATATCCTTTCTATTCTTCCTTCCACATTGAGTTCACTCTTCACTTCAATCAAGCGACCATCGCCTATCAAATCAAATCATTACAAAACAAAATCCAAATTGCAACATAAGGTAAAGTAAAACATTTTTTTTTTGAGACTGACAATGACAATTGACAAACAAAACCACATATGGTGTAGTGTTGCCAACAAAATAAATAAATAATTGGCTAGTTGGTAGAGATTACTAACAGTGTTGCCAATGTGCTGCCGCTAACGATATTAAAATCATAAACTAAATTAAACTACATATAACTATTATCGTTTTATTTATAACTTAACAGTTAGATTTGTTTCTTTTTTTTTATTAATTTTAAAATCATAATCAAGTGGACCGTCAGCCTGTCTGACGACATCTTTAAAAATTATTAAAAAATATTTGTTATATTCTGTGGTTGGTTTCATACGCTTATGTGTCAAGTTTTTGTCATGTCAGTAATCAGTTATATGTCATTGATAAATGACAATTTGATTTTTGTTATGAATGTGTAAATAAATGTACATATTAGTGTGAAGTGAAATAAAATATTAAAAATGGATATAAACGAATCCGATGAGAAGGACAGCGGGCCAGAAGTCCAAGTGGCGTTTCCGGAAACCGTACTGAGCCGGATAGAGGAATTGATGGGTGGCACTGAACAATTCGACAGTGATGAAGTTAGTATTTCATTTAAATCCATCTGTTATCCACCTGTCTTCATTTTCTATGTATATAAAAGTGGATATTGTATGTTCCCTGTAAACTCTAAAACCTCTCAACCGATCACCGTGAAATTTTGCATACAACCTGTAGCAGGGTTTCAGAAATCTTACATTCCGAGCAGACGAAGTCATGGGCAAAATATAGTCCTAAATGAAAGACTTCAATATTTGTCGTCATTGGATGTTTCAGTTCGACGCGGTAGCATACATAAACAGAGTATTTCCCACCGAGCAGTCTCTCTCCGGCGTAGAAAGTGCGGTGGCTCGATGCGAGTTCCGACTGTCCGGCGTGGAACATGACATCAGAAGGCTCGTAAGGGCGCAGGCCGACCAGAGGGAAGAGGGACAGAAGGCTTTGTTGGATGCACAACAATGTATCTCAGAACTAGCATTACAGGTATCCACCCAACTGGCTCCTTTTACTTGTTGATGGTGATGATGGGTCTGCCTCGCTTCTATAGTGCTTCTGGAATGTTCACAGAAGCCTAAGTAGATTATTTCTACAGAACAATCTAAAGCCTCTTGCTATTTGAGTACACTAGCTTATATTTGTTCTTTACTAGCTGGTGTCTGCGACTTTGTCCTCATTGAAAAAATATCAAATCAGTAATAACATAACACACACACGACACACCCATCCAGTTTATATTATTAGTATGGATATTTCAACACACTCTTCAGGTGGCAGATATAAATAAGAAGGCGGAACGCAGCGAGAGCATGGTCCGCGAGATAACCAGCGAAATAAAGCAGCTGGACTGCGCCAAGTCCAATCTGACTGCGGCCATCACCACCCTCAACCACTACCACATGCTGGTGGGCGGTGTGGACACTCTGACCGCGATGACCAACAACAGGCAGTACAAGGAAGTTGTGCTGCCCCTCCAAGCAATCATGGAGGTAAAATCGTTTGAAATAATTCTTTATTACATAATAACGACACTACCTATGATTATTGCATTGGTCTTGCTACGCTCGACTAGATAGAGTACTATACAAAAATGATAGCTCCGTAAATGCGGCAGTTTTTTATTGTAGTGTGTGTAAAACATCGTCACTTTTTATCATTATCACATATTTTTACACAGTTTCACTCCACAAGCTGGCATTTTATTATGCCCAAAATTTAATAAAATTTTGGTGGTTTAATATGGCGTGCGAAATCCACTACAAATGGTACATGTTGGCGTCCAAATGTAACCGGGCAATCGGGAACACAGGTGTTGCAGCACTTCGAGTGCTACCGCGACATTCGCGAGCTGAGCGCCCTCCGCGACCGGGTCCACTCGATCCGCCAGACCCTCGCCACACAGATCCTGGCGGACTTCAAGGAGGCGTTCGCCGGGGGGAAGGGCGTCTCCCACCGGACCCTGGCGGAGGCGTGCGCCGTGGTGGACATCCTCGAGCCGAAGCTCAAGAGGGATCTGCTCAGCTGGTTCGTCGATCTGCAGCTTCAGGTGATCATAGGGATCTTTTTAGAGTGCTAGCATTTGCTCCGAGCGTTGTTGGTATATTTAGAAAAAATAAATAATATAAAATAAACTTTAGTATAATATTTTTTTAATAATATTCTGTCCGAAGATGGCAGAGATGTTCAATCTTGCACATAATTTTTTTTTATGGTCAATGGTCAAGAAGGAAAGATGTTGCACATTAAAAATGATTTTAAATGTGTAACAAGGAAAGATGTTGCACATCAAAAAAGGAAAGATGTTGCACATCAAAAATGTATTTTCAAAAATTAAAAAAAAAAACTGCCCACAGGAGTACGTGCACCTGTTCTCGGCGGAGCAGGAGTGCGCGTGGGTGGCTCACGTGGAGAGGCGGTACGCTTGGCTCAAGAAGCACCTGTTGGCCTTCGAGGAGTCCCTGGGGAATCTGTTCCCCAGGGACTGGTGTCTCAGCGAGGCCATAGCCCAGCAGTTCTGCAAGGTAAGTGCTCACCAGAAAGAGAGAAAGCGATCGTGCGGCCATAATTATGCCTATCCCTTTCCTGCAAGTCTAAAGCACAGAGAAATTACATTGACCATAGATAATTAAATAATAATTACATTTTTTATAAAATAAATAAATAAATGCTTGTATTTATAAATTTACTAGCTGACCCGACAAACGTTGTTTGGCCAAAAAATAAAATATTTTTTTTGGGATAGACCACCCTTAACATTTAAGGGTATAAAAAATAGATGTTGGCCGATTCTCAGACCAACCCTCAGATAAGCACACAAAATTTCATCAAAATCGGTCCAGCCGTTTCGGAAGAGTTTGGCAACAAACACCGCGACACGAGAATTTTATATATTAGAGATTTATCCTGATTAGATGTACAAATAAAGGACCAATGTTGACTTTGACCACTTCCTAACTTGTCCGTTCGTCTGCTTCCCAAAGAGTCTAGTCCTAATTCGTGTGTTTGTCAGAGGACTCGCGCTGAGCTGTCGGCGCTGATGTCTTCGCGAAGAGACGAGTTGGACGTGAAGCTGCTGCTGTACGGCATCCAGAAGACGCACAACTTCGAGACTCTGCTGCACAAAAGGTTCACAGGTATTCATTCATTCCTCGCTCTTTTCATTCCTCCATTCACAAGTATTCATTCATTCCTCGCTCTTTTCATTCCTTTATTCACAAGTATTCATTCATTGATTCCTCCATTCACATGTATTCATTCATTCCTCGCTCTTTTCGTTCCTTCTTTCACAGCTATTCATTTGTTCCTCGCTCTTTTCATTATTTTTTCATTCCTCGGTTCACACGACTGTATTCATTCCTCATTCTTTTATTTTTAAATGAAGTGTCTTCTAGTCACTTGATACAGATGTTATCTTCTATCTAAAAAAAGTACTATTTTTAGGGCCGGTATTTCAGTCTTTACTTAAGTCTTACACTTAACTAAGCTTCACTTTAGCTTTAGTAACGGTTAAAATAGCGGCCCTTAAACTTTTCTTCTGACGTGCAGTCTTCTAACGAGTGACGTGTTCTTTTTTTAAAACGTGTAGGCGTAGCGGACAGTTCGGAGGAGTCCGGCTGGATAGGGTCGATCGGCGGTTGCTTCGAGCCGTACCTGTCGCTGTACATCAACAGCCTCGACGCGAACCTGCGCTCGCTGATGGACAGGTTCGTCCAGGACGCGAAGGGCGCCGAGGGCACGATGGGCACGGCGGCCACGGGCGCGATGGGCGCGGCGACGGGCGCGGTGCTGTCGAGTTGCGCCGACCTGTTCCTCTTCTACAAGAAGTGTTTGGTGCAGTGCGCTCAACTCACAACAGGAGATCCGATGATAGGTGATTAGGACTTAGCCCTTAGCGACTAACATGTATGATATACTAGCTGTTGCACGCGACTTGGTCCGTGCAACTTTATAAAATATAGCCCATATAACGTAGCTTCCCAAAAGTGAAAGAATTTTTCAAATAGGTCCACTAGTTTCGCAGCTTATTCAATGCAAACAAACAAACAAATTTTTCCTCTATATAGTATTTGTTTTAAAATGAAATTACTTCATTTTGTTACCTTTATTAGCATATTGCTGTGAACATGTTCACTCACAGCACTTTTTCAATTATTTCAATATGCTTAATATTGGCGAAGTTACATGTGAAGTTACGCGAATAGTAAAGTACAGTGACAACGCAACTAATGTGATACTGTACAATTGACAACGCGACTAACGTGAGACCAAAGGTTGACAACGCGACCAATGTAACACCTAAAATTGACAACGCGACTAACGTGAGACCTAAAATTGATACCGCGACTAACGTGAGACCTAAGATTGATGACAACGCGACTAAAGTGAGACCTAAGATTGACAACGCGATTAACTTGAGACCTAAGAGGAACAACTCGACTAACGTGTTACAACTCGTCGTCGCCAGAGTTGGCCGGCGTGTTCCAGAAGTACTTGCGCGAGTACGCGAGTAGCGTTTTGCACGCGGCTTTGCCTCGCAGCGGAAGCGTGGGCCTCGGAATAGGCGGAGGAGCCCTAGGGCTCGTCACCAACCTCCAGACTCTTCTGCGCGACGACTCCTCCTCGGGACCAGCTCACGCCAGGTATAAACAACTCCTCCCATTGGACATTGATGTTTAATTTGTCAATTTTTTGGGACAGATTAAAACAAAAATAAATAGTAAAAAAGACACGCTTGTGGAATATGTTTTAATTTTGGAGTTTAGAATGAAAATTGATGGGAGTAAAATCAGAATTGTCACACGTCTAGCGTTACGTTCTATTTTCGAATATCTCTCAAGTTTTAGAGATATCGCGCCGTCTACACAATATCACTGAATCAAGAATATGTTATGTAATAAATATATCCTTGCGAACAGAGATGGCGCTGATATAAATGTTTTTATAATAATTGTTATTAATATGTACTAACTGTCGTCGTAACTGACACACACACACACACACATACACAGAGAGAGAGAGAGAGAGACACTTGTTTTATGTCTTTTTCACAATTTTTTTTTTTGTTGTTTCCGTTTGTGTCCCAAAAATTGATAAAAAATAAAATACATAATTTGAAAACACGCTCTCGTCGACAGATACACGAAGCACGAAGTGGCCAAAATAACGAGCGTCATAACAACATCTGAATACTGTCTAGAGACTACAGTTCATCTGGAACAGAAACTCAAAGAGAAGGTGGCCGCAGGCCTATCGGACAGGATAGACCTGACGCCCGAGCAGGATCTGTTCCACAAGACCATCGGCGACTGCATCCAACTCCTGGTGCAAGATCTGGAGACCGCTTGCGAGTCGGGTCTCGCATCGATGACGAGGATATCCTGGATGCACCTGGACACGGTCGGCGATCAGAGCTCGTACGTGACCCAGATAATTATGCACCTGAAGAACACAGTGCCAGGGTTGAGAGACAACCTGTCCTCGTCGAGGAAGTACTTCACGCAGTTCTGCATCAGGTTCGCGAACTCGTTCATCCCGAAGTTCATCCAGAGCATATACAAGTGCAAGCCGATATCGACAGCTGGATCGGAACAGCTGCTGCTCGACACGCACATGCTGAAGACGGCACTGCTGGAGATGCCCTCGATGGGTTCGGAGGTGAAGAGGCCGGCGCCGGCGACGTACACGAAGGTAAGAAAGAGAAAGAGAAACAAAGAAACAACTTTCCAAAGTAAAGCAATTTTTAAAAATTTTTGATGAAAACCCTTCCAAAAACAAGTTGGGTCCGTCCAGGACCAAGTTTATCAAGTAGTGTCCGACTGAAACTGGTTTTTACGGACGAAACCGAAACTCGGTTTCGGTAACGGTCTCAGTTAAGGCCGAAACCGAAACCGAAACTTTTTTACAAGGATATTGTTTTGAGGGAAAAATAAAGAAAAAGTATGTAATTATAATCAGTCGGTTTATTTTTTTTTAACTTTAAACCACATAGCTACGCAGTCTTTATACATTTTCGCTTGTTGATAATAAACATAACAATAATCCCTCATTTAAGAAAAAAAAATATTAATTCTTCTTAGTAGATTCTTCTTTTGAATATTATTCCGCGCGCCGAATATGATCGAGAAAATCGCGAAAACAGTTCCCCTCCCGAATGCAATTTCGGTTTCGGTCGTAATTTCGACAGGTTTGCCGCCGAAATCGAAACCCATTTTCATGGCGAAACTCGACCGAAACCGAAACCGAAATCCATTTTCGTGTCGAAACTCGACCGAAACCGAACTTTCGGTCGGACACTACTAACTTGGGATAACTAAATAAAAATGACTTATACACTTGACGGATTCCCCGAAACCGCCCTTGTAACGGGTCGTAACTTTTTATAACACCCTCCCTCCCCTCAAATTGCGTTGTGTGATACTTGAGCATCCCCTTTTCTATATTTTCAAAATATAGAAAAGGATAAGTATCCTTTTCTTGCAAGAATCATGAGCACTGTAATATTGCAACGTAGGTGGTGATAAAATTGATGACCAAAGCGGAGATGATTCTCAAACTGGTGATGGCTCCCCTGGACGCGAACAATGTGGACGGTTTTGTCGCTCAATTCGTCCAGCTGCTGCCGGAGTGCACCCTGCAAGAGTTCCACCGGGTCCTGGACATGAAGGGGATCAAGTACTCCAAGTCGCAGCTCAGCTCGTTGGACGCACTCTTCAAGGAGACCTCCAAGTGTATAAGTAGTCAAGCGGCCAACAAATAGACGGATAGCAGAACGGGATTGGCAACACCATAGAGAGTAGAGGCAAGGAAGGGGGGCCAACTCTATACAAGAGGAAGTGTCCGTTAGGTGGCGCTGTGGTAGCACTAGTGTGTGACGCACGCACTAACCAATCCTATTAATCCACCAATGCTACACTAGCGCCATTCCGGCCAATTTATGAACCACTATTTAATGCTTTTAGCTTGTCACTTTTTCAGTTTAACAGTTTAAAGTTGGTCCTCCTTTAACATTAAACATTTTTAACACTTAAACATTCCATTCGATACTAGTTTTGAACCAAAGATAATTGATTGGTCTCGCTGCGCTCGACTAGATAGAGCGCTATACAAAAGCAATAGCTCCGAAAATGTGGCAACTTTTTATTGTAGTGTGTGTAAAAAATCGTCACTTTTTACCCAGTTTTATTATATTTTTACACAGTTTCACTATGTACGCAAACTGGTGTTTTATTATGCTCAAAATTTAATAAAACATTCGGCACGTACACATCACAGACAGTTTACAGTGCGACTGGCTCGGGTACGCCGAATTCGGCGTACTATTTTTTGCCGCATTTTACAAGTACGGCGGCGGTCGATCTAGTCGAGCGCAGCGATACCAATCATTTATCTATGTTTTGAAGATATTTTTGTACATAGTATGATAAATATAAAGAAAATGATAACATAAGATATGCGTACATAAGGTTCCTAGTATTTTGTATGGTTTTATATGTTATAAAATCTTTTAGATACGCATTCACTAATAGAAATAACGAAGTCGGTCTGTCTATAAATAAACGTAGGTATATGAATAATTTTGATTTGTGCTATGATTATTTTTGAATGTTTCTGTTGTGTACTTACCTAAATCAATAGATTACTTAGTTCAATTCTAATAAAGTTTTATTATGAAAATATTTGCTTTTATTTTGTAACCTAAAAATAAATGAATAAAACCATCTATTACTAGGTTTAGCAATATTAAAAGTTATCTTCTATAATTAGTTTTCTATTAAAATGTTTTGGTGAATAGCTGCCAAAGTCTGGCTTTTTTTTTGTTATGGAGAATATGAGCTCCAACTTTATACAAGAGAAAGTGTCCGTCAAAGACGCTCTATTAGGCGGCGCTGTAGTAGCCTTGGGTGGTGTGAGTCACACCGTGTGACGCACTAGTAGCATAACTACGCAACCCAACCAATCATATCAAACACCAATGCTACACTAGCGCCATTCTGGTCAATTTATAGACCACTATTAGCTTGCCCATGTAAGTTGGTCCTTCTACCGTCTAACTCTCTACCCTTCATAATATTAGAGTGGTCATAATACTTGTAAAACAGAATCCAGACAAGACTGTTTCTAACTAAATAATGGCTTTTTATGGTTCAGCTGAGTCAAATAAAAAGGCAAACGTCAGTCTTCTCAGTTATTTATTTCAACTTAAGTAAAATTCATAGATTAGCTTAAGAGGATAACGCTTTCCCCCCAGTAAACATAGTCCAATTTTTATAATTTTTGGAAATGTTGTAGAGATAATGAAAAACTAGGTCCGTACGTTTTTATTTTTAAGAAATATTTCTTACGATAGAAGTTATTAGCATCTAAAAATCTATATTTTTTACTTAAAAACTTCCTCTAGCGTTTTTATTTTTTTTAATTAAATTAAACTGAATTACTAAAAAATAAAAACGTACAGACTTAGATTAAGGTGTACCGAATCCAATGATATCAAAATTGTCTTATTTTGTAAAAGTTGAGGGGGGTAAAAACGTTATCGCCCGAAAGCATATTACACTAAGGAAATGTAGGCAATTTACTACAGGACTTGCAACTCTCTCTATCGCACGATACGGGTCGGAGGCAGAGCGATGTGAAACAGATAGCATTTTTGAAAATACCTACTCGCGCCGCGTATCGGCACCTCACAATCCTCTTAAACGAAAGGAACATATTCGCTCATTTACATAACACGTGAACAACGAAAACCGCATATTTGCAGCTAATTCAGCTTTTTTCAATAACTAAGCTTTAATGTTAAAGCATAATAATAACTTCTGTTTTATTTTTATAAAACTAATGTGTTAATTTTTTTTTAAATTCCTTTAAAATACATACTATTATATATATTAGAAATAGACAAAAAATATTGGGAAAAAATCTTTAAGTAAAACATCCCTATGTTCAAAACTGATCTAAAATGATCCGCTAGTCCTATTAACAACATGACCGAGTAGCAAATTCGGTCATGTTGCTAATAGGATGTTCTGCTCATAATATGATCTGCTAGTAGGATGTTCCGCACATAGGATGTTCTGCTTATAATATGATTTGCTAATATGATGTTCTGCTCATAATATGATCTGGTAATAGGATGTTTTACTTAGGATCTTTTATTTTTTACGAAGGCGTTTTAACTCATAATCAAAAATATTAATACTACCTACTATCAATAAATCATCAAAATATAGATTTTTAAATACAAATACAGATATTGATTTAAAAAAAATCTCTCTTTTAAAATAGATTCCATTCCATATTAGATAGATAAAAAGTCAAGCACCTTAATGGAGTCACGAAATGATCGGTCAGTCTCAGGAGTCAGGAGTCAGGAGTCAGGGTCGTGGTGACTAGGATCCTGTCACTCCTCGTCGACACTCTCCGAGGAGCTGGAGTCGGCAGCTTCGGCGCTGGGGGCGTCCGCCGTGTCGTTGGTCCTCTTCCAGGCGAAGAACTCGTCTCCGAGGTGGAGGGTGACGTTGCTCCTCATCACCACCTTCACTGGTGACTGGTCCGAGGCGTCCGTCGCCAGAGGAGTTTCGAATTGTAGGAGCGGTGAGTCCTCGCGTTGGCGTCTACCGAACGCGTCTGCTATGAACATGTATACATATACTAGCTGTTGCACGCGGCTTCGTTGGCGTAACTTTATAAAATAAAATATGTGCAATGTTACTCGCTGATAATGTAGCTTCTAAACAGTGAAAGAATTTTTCAAATAGGATCAGTAGTTTCGGACCCTATTCAATTAATACAAACAAACAATCAAATCTTTCCTCTTTATAGTCCATACTAATATTATAAATGTGAATGTGAGTTTGTTTGTTTTGTATGTTACGCTTTCACGCAAAAACTACTGAACAGATTAGCTAGTACTGTCTGTCTGTTACCATTTCACGCCTAAACTACTTTAACAATCATCATGAAGTTTCGCATACACGTTGGCTGGGACACCAGAAAGGACATAATATAGGGTACCTTTCATCCAGAAAAAGAGTACTGTTCCCAAGGGATCATCATAAGGGGGATTATGGAACATTTAATACTTATATTGAAGTACCAACTTCAATATGAGAACTCACCCTTTCTGATGCTGTTCTCGTTGACCTCCTGCTCCACGCTGACCTCCTCCTGAACACCCAACTCCTCAGACTTCGGATCCTCGTCGTTCCTGAATAGATAGCAATCAATAATAAATAATATCTATATCCTTGACACTAGATCTTGTCTAGGTAAAATGATGAATTTGCTTAGAAAACTGTTGAATTTGCTTAGGAAACTGTTGAATTTGCTTAGGAAACTGTTGAATTTGCTTAGGAAAATGTTGAAATTGACCGAAAAATTGTATATAAAGTTACCATGCTTTACATGTGCGGTTTTGGGGAATCTCCTGAGCGTTTTGTACGTTTTTTTGTTTTATTCTCTTAAGTTGGCAAGAGTTCTTTGGTAAAAATGGTCACTTGGTAAACTTGGCAGTAAACGTAACTTTTAGGGAGGGTAGGGAGATGTCAAAAATCTTTAAAATACCCCAATAAGCTAGAAAAACACTCACCTAACATACTTGGTGTCGTCCAGCAGCATATTATCCTCTTGAAGCGTCAGCGGATCTTCCGTGGTCAATTGGGGAGTGGGAGCCTGCGTGGTTACCGTAACCACTGGCGGCTGGGTCTGGGACACGCGCACTCGCTTTCTCCTGCGCTTTCTGTGACCACTTTTTGGCGTTTCCGTTGACGGTATCGCCACGAAATCTTCCACAATTATCTTGTTGCGAGGCTGGGGCTCCAGTGGCGACCTGACGACGGTCGCCAGTGGACGCGGCGACGCAGCCGACGTAGACCCAGTCTCCTGCTGAGACTTAGTCGGAGCCCATTCGACCAGACTGAGTTTGTGGAGCACCTTTTTAGGCCTTCCCTTCCCACTCGGTCCCACTTCTGCGATGACTTTATTTCTTTCAAAAACTCTTCCATTATTTATCACCCTGATATTTTTCTCGTTCAATATCGTCACTAGATCCCTGACGAACGAGTTGTTCGGATAGAGTTGTCTGTGTTTGCAGTAAATGTCCGCCTCCAGGTGCTCCTCGGTGCGGTTGTCCGTAATGCGTTCTAGACGCAGGATAAACTTGTCCTTGTTCCTGATTTTGCTTTTATTTTTGTGCACCCTCAGGTGAGGAGTCTTTCGGTGCTTGCGATGGTGCTTGTGCTTTGTGTTGGTGCGTCGCGCTTCTTCCGCCTCCATAAGGGATCGCGAAACACGCCTGTTGAACAAAATCTTTGACTATTCGACTTAAAATCTTAAATAGATCTGTATCTAATCTAATCTTATCTTTATCTTTATTTAATCTTTTAAATCTTAAAAGGAGTCTTCAATCATAGTTATTGTAAATACGATTTTCCTAACTGTTAATAAACATTTATTTTATTTTATTTTTTTATTTGACAAATTTTAGAATTAAATTTACTCATTTTTATTGCTATTTTACATTAATAATAATAATTAATTCATAAATCTATAACCATATAAAAGGTTATACACATAACTCAATGTTGTTAATATTGAAATTATGTGTTTAATTTAATGTTTAAATTATTATATACTACACAATAAGCACAATACATTGATATTTCCGGGAGATCTAGGTAAGTACTGTATTATTAATAAAATAAAAATCAATGTTAAAGTTTAAATTTCCAAAACGGCGCCAAAAACGCTGTTTCTTTAATGGCGCTGGTCAATGACATTACATTGGTCTCGCTACGCTAGACTAGATAGAGTACTATACAAAAACGATAGCTCCGTAAATGCGGCAGTTTTTTATTGTAGTGTGTGTAAAACATTGTCACTTTTTATCATTATCACATATTTTTACACAGTATCACTACGCAAACTGGTATTTTATTATGCCTAAAATTTAATAAAACATTCGGCACGTACACATCACAGACAGTTTGCAGTGTGACTGGCCCAGGTACGCCGAATTCGGCGTACTATTTTATGCCGCACGACGGCGGTATCTAGTCGAGCGTAGCGAAACCAATCATGTAAATAAATAAATTACCTGTGCTTCCTGAGCTTCATTAGGCGCAATTGTTGCTCGTTAGGTTCGGCTGCGAACAATTCAAGCAGGTTGGTTACGCGCGTTTGTATCCCTCGCCCCTCTCCCTTTCCTACCCCCTCGGCACTCGCGGAGAAAGACATTTTTACCTACACATGACACAGTCCACTACAAATCGCCCAAGTGCATACAACTCGCTTTTGAGACGTCTCAGAAGAATCTCGCTACGAAGGACAAATAATCGCAGTTTACAATATCGCGAGTGAAGTGACGTGAACACCAGTGAAAGCAACCAGCCAAGGACTGGAAGGTTTCGAAGTTCCGCAGTGAGTACCTCTGATTCCTTCCATTTATCCCCCATCATTCCGGTCCATACGAACCGGGTGGTACTTTCGCTAACACAGGTGAAGTTAAAAACTTTTTGACGACACGTTTGGTCTAGTGGCTAGTAACCCTAGCTGTTGAACAAGCGGTCGCGGGTTCGAATCCCGCTAGGGGCAAATGTTTATGTGTTAAAATTTACCTTTTGTGTCTGAGTCATGGATGTTTTGTATTTATAATACGTATGTATTTACAAAAAAAAGTATTGTATGTAATATATCAACGCATAAAACTAACGCAAACTCGTTAAATAGTTTGCGCGAAAGTTTGTATGGATGTATGGATGTTTGTAACTCTTTCAAGCAAAAACTAGTGAACCGATCACCATGAAATTTTGCAAACACGTTGTCTGGGACATCAGAAAGGACATACAGGGTACCTTTCATCCAGAACGCGGACTAAGTCGCGGGCACCAGCTAGTATGTATATATTTTATAAAGTTGCACGGACGAGTCGCGTGTGCAACGGCTAGTAAAATAATAACGCAGAAAACGTATCACAAATAAGTACGACATTTAAAACTCACCGTCCATACTAAAATGATTTTGCTCCGTGTAATCAATGATCCATTGTTGGGCTGGATTTCTTGTTTGGCAACGTTTCGCCGAAACCGCAGAACCCGCTGCTCCTGGAGCCGTCAGACAGAGCCTCGTTAGGGCATGTCTCAATTGCTGACCAGGAGTGTACTCCCACTTTTGACCTGGATGTCGACCGCACGACACCATCAGCACCGGTCTACCCTCGTCCTGGTCCTGTCTTGTCGAGTGTTGGATCTCTGCACACTTCTCCTCGTCCCTCAATTCCCCCCGCAGGGATAGGGAGAAGTATTGGGTCGCGTGGAGGGTCGCGTGACACGGATACCCGCCGAGGGGTGAGGCTTCTTCATCCCTCTGAAGGGTGTCGAGGCAGAGGCCGGAGGAGGGGTTGCTGAAACGGCCGTAGCCTGTCACGTCTCTAACGGGAACAAATTTCTCCGAATAAACATTGTCCAAGTACCACTTGAAGGGTTTGCATTTGAGCTTCTCTCTGAGTATCTTGCGGTGGGTGACGTCGCCAATTTTGGGGTTGTTCTGCGGAATACGAAGGGGCCGTTGGACGAGTGGTAAAAGTGCTGGGGGGCCGCGGGTTCGATTCGGGGCGTAGTCATCATTGAAAATGAACTTTTCAATGTTTGGCTCCGGTCTGGATTAAGCAACCCGTCTGGCCAAAAATGGTAATAACCTTTATTGTAAATAAATAAATTTCCTATCTCCAATTTTGTCCAATAATTTTTTTCTATCGCTTACCGTTTACGACTTTGACTATTACGATTTGTTTATGCCCATATTTGTGTCATATTTGTGCCGTAAACGGTACATAAGGGATAGAAAAGAAATATTAGGATTTTGTGCATTTAGGGTCAGTACGTGATACTGAACCTATTTAACACAAAAAAAAGAGCTGTAATTTAGTGCATTATGGACAAGAGTTGTTTTTTTTGTGTACTTAGGTTATTTGAATCTTTTACACGCTGTAAGGTTTGTGGTGGTGAATGAATGAATGAATGAATGAATGAATGAAGGTAGAACTGACCCTGAGGTCCGGCCGGTGCAGGTAGAACAGTTCGGCGTATTCGTCCATCCAGACTTCGGCCATTCGCGCCGTGTTCACGCCGTGAGTGTCCGAGTGAGCCGGAAGGCCGTAAGGGTGGAAGCTGCGGAACACGTGACCGACTCGCGAACAAGGAATCGTCTCTAGCGTACCACCGCCTGGAGTATCCGAAAGTTTGTATGGATGTTTGTAACTCTTTCACGCAGAAACTACCGAACCGATCACAGTGAAATTTTGCACACACGTTGTCTGGGACACCAGAAAGGACATAGGGCACCTTTCGTCCAGAAAAAAAGTACTGCTCCCGAGGGATTATCTAAAATTAAGGAAACTAACTCCTGGCTAAGTATAATAGCAATAACGATGTCAGGTAATATATTGCTTTTTCAACGCGGACGAAGTCGCGGGCACCAGCTAGTCACATAAATGCGAAAGTTTGTAAGGATTTATGTATGGATGTTTGTAACTGTTTCACGCAAAAACTAGTGAACCGATCACCATGAAATTTTGCACACACGTTGTCTGGGACATCAGAAAGGACATATAGGGTGCCTTTCATTCAGAACTCGGACCAAGTCGCGGGCACCAGCTAGTATTATAAATGCGAAAGTTTGTAAGGATTTATGGATGGATGAATGTAACTCTTTCACGCAAAAACTAGTGAACCGATCACCATGAAATTTTGCATACACGTTGTCTGGGACACCAGAAAGGACACAGAGGGTGCCTTTCATCCAGAACGCGGACCAAGTCGCGAGCACCAGCTAGTATTTATGTATGTTTGGAGTTACGGTATCCAGCTGTGGAGCTCCCGCCTGTCACTCAAGCTCGAGTATCATCCGAACACTTTGGAACCGTGAGGTTACTTTCATCAATTTGGAAACTAAAATATCTCTACTTCTGTAAGTATTGGCGAAAATTAGTGAGATCCTTTCGTCAACTCGGAAATATGGGCTGGTGAATTTCAAACAAACGCCTGAGCACTATCTTCATAAATTATAACTAAAAACCATCTCTATTACTTCAGCTATCAAACCAAAAAACGCGGGTCCGAATTCGTTTATCCGTTTAAGAGGTACTATACCACAGACAGACAGACAGACACACAATCTACTCACACTGCCACACCCTGAAGGACATCTCGAGGTTCTCGCCCCCCCAGCCGGCCATTTGCTCGTCGTAAGCGCCCAGCTCCCAATAGTAGGCGCGGTTTATGGCGAACAGACCTCCGGCCATTGTTGGCGACCTAAAACACGTTTTTACATAATTATTGCTAGTTAGCGTTTGCTATTTATGTCGACGGAAGTATAGTATAAGGCCTCGTATTCACTAGGTGACAAATGTCGCGCGACATGTTGCGGCACATGTCAAGCGATGTCGCCCGACATGTCCCGCAACATGTCTCGCGACCTCTTTCATACAGGATCAAGTCGTGCAATGTTGCCGGACTTGTCGTACGCGATATCGCTCGACATGTCGCTAGTGAATACGAGGCCTAAAGTACTCTGTGACATTACAATATGAAGTTTGTTGACATGTGATGTGACGTTTGAATATAAAAGTAGGTACCCTACTCTGTGGCATGATATGAAAAAAAGGAAAGGCAATCTGACAGTTGAACGAACGCATTCGCTAAGAGAAGAAGTCTCTTAGTGAACGCTAAGAGTAGAGTAGAGGGTGCTAACAATATATTACACTGGCTGTTGCACGCGACTTCCTCCGCGTAACTTTATAAAATATAGCCTATGTTACTCGCTGATAACGTAACTTTGTATGAATGAAAGATTTTTTTTAAATCCGTCCACTAGTTTTAAGTTTACCATACGCGGGCGAAGTCGCGTGCGAACAGCTAGTGTATACTAAATCAGTTTCTGTAAATTAAACATTTTCTCAAAAAGAAAAAACACAATTTTATACAATCAGTATACTTATGTTACCAAGGACAAAAACAGTTTTTAGAATTTTT
Organism: Synanthedon tipuliformis; assembly: GCA_947623395.1. NCBI lineage: Eukaryota > Metazoa > Arthropoda > Insecta > Lepidoptera > Sesiidae > Synanthedon > Synanthedon tipuliformis. Next base: position 5,068,085 of record OX392434.1, on the reverse strand, counting down.
GTCTATTTGTGCGTTTGTGAACTCTGAAAAGTCTCAGCTTTCTGAGAATGCATTTTTCTTATTTTGTATTTATGATTACGCGGATTAACATAATTACTACCTACACATTTTATCATCTAAAAATTTCAGGGTCCTGTGGGATTTTTACAACAAAATTTGAACTACAGCGCGTACGGACGGATGCGCACGCGCAGAGCTAGTCATTGAATAAATGTATGTTGAAATACGTTACCAAGTCGGCGCAATGTCCGAGCCTCGTCTCTTCTTCTCTCTCTCGGGAACATCGATCCAGGTGAAGTGGCCCACGAAAGTAAAACCGCCCACCTGAACAAACTTATTGTCAGTCAAATGCAGATATATATGGCCAGAGAGATCCTAGACATTTCCGGGTAGGTATTGAGGCAAATAAATAAATGAAATATATTCACACATTCCACACACCACCATCTAGTTTCAAAGTAAGCAACTTAATGCTTGTATTATGGATGTCGTCGGCGCATCTTAAAATTGGGCATATCATGATATTCCTGGGCAGATCATATTTCTGTTAAAACTGAGAGTAGAACTGAGACAAGAAATAATATAAGGGTTGATTTAGCCTCACTACTCACCGGCCAGGTCTGTAGTTCTGTGTTGGGGTAGGTATTATAAATGTTAAGTTATAGGACAAGTTTTCAATTTGCCTCAAATATCTATCCGGAAATGTCTATCACTCTCTGAATAAATAGAGAGACTCTAGATGTCCGATAGAATAGAAAATGTCCCCGAAACGAAGTGAGTTTGTAGACTATATAAGTAGACTAACATCCAAAGACTATATAAGTATAATTCAATGCTAACACCACAGAGCAAGGAATCGCCGCGCCGCCTGCTACTATATACAGACGACACGGTATTTTTTTTTTCATGCTCCATCCCTTTCTACAGCTCAGAATCGTCATTTACCAGAGCAAGAAAGATAGCGTGAGTGTGCAACTAAAAACTGCAAACAGCTAACTACTTTAAATACAAAACATAGTACAAAAGTAACTACACTACATTGTAAGCTTAAAAAGGCAATTCAAACAGCTTAAATACATACTGAAAGGAAATAAACAGCTTGAAACAAAATTGGGAAAGTGGAACAGAGAAAATATAACCGTATGATATTAAGGTAGATACCTTATATCTATACATAAATTCTTAGTTTTTTTCCTCCTCAATTAGTTTTGGAAAAAAATAAAAATTGATTTTTTTTACAAAAAAATTAGCTGTCGTTCAAGTATTACGTAACACAATTTTGAATATTTAAGTGAGCTGCTGTACCTCTATCATGAGTTATAATGTCCGTATTCGCTAGCGAGAGCGTAAAATATTTATATGGAAAATTGACAATTTGACATTGACAGTTGACAGTTATATAAATGTTTTACGCTCTCGCTGGCGAGTGCAGTCATTGTAAACTCGCGGTAAAGGTACAGGGTCATTAAACTATACCTACTCAAGTAACTCAAGTAAAAGATTGATTCGCACGAAATGTAGGTAATGTGATTCTGATTATAAGAAAATTAATAATGTAAGTATGCCAATTTCACTTTGAATAATAAACAATAGACCATAACTCGCACCATTGTTTTATGGGTAGGTAACAGTAAAAGCATATTCAAACTATTTCCCATAGCGCTACCGGTTTATTTTATATGGGTGGAAGATCGATTTGTTTGTCAGTCCATATTAAGAAACCGCTTGGTTTTGTAGGACTTGTGCCTCTATTAGCACCTGACTCGTATTTTTTTTTTAAGAAAAACTAACCCAATGATTTAAAAATGAAAGTTTTAAAAGCCGAGCAATTTGTCGTTTATTGGCGGCTCTGGCGAAATGGGCACGAAAATAATTTGAAGGATAAATCCGACTCTGGCGGCTGAAGGGTTAAAAACCTTGAGACAATTATAATAGGGGATTAAATTTTATTTTATTTTTGGCAGAAAGACAGGGTTACTTTCACATCTGTATAGTAAAAAAAAATCTGTACTAATATTATAAATGCGAAAGTTTGTATGGATGTATGGATGTTTGTAACTCTTTCACGCAATAACTATTGAACCGATCACCATGAAATTTTGCATACACGTTGTCTGGGACACCAGAAAGGACATAGGATCCCACCTTTCATCCAGAAAAAAAGTACTGGTCCCGAGGGATCATCTAAAATTAAGGAAACTAACTCGTGGCTAAGTGTAATAGCCATAACGATGTCAGGCGATATATTGCTTTTTCAACGCGGACGAAGTCGCGGGCACCAGCTAGTAACACATATGTTGCAAAAATATACACGAATCATGAATAAGAACGCTTTGCTTTTATACATATTGATGGCAAAATTTTACGGCGTGTTTTACTAGTGTGATAACGGAATTAAGTATATATACGACAACTTTTAAAATAATAATAATTTCTAATCATTATTATTAGTATTTGTTTTAAATTGCATTCAATGTGCTATTATTAATAGAAGATTTGCATGCAGGCCGACTGTCGATGGTATGTGATGGTATGTGATATGACAACCGTCACGTAAGACCACAAGTAACAAATATATCTCAAATCTCAAAGGTTATTAATTTCTTATGTAAGTAGAGAAGAAAACCAATTTTGTCGCGTCTGTCTGTTTCTTCGCCAATTACTTCTCAAGCCATCCAACAGTTTTTGATGAGGTTTTCACTTATGGAAAGATGGATACACGAGGAAGGTTCGTGTGTATAAAAAAATTCTTCTCGGACGAAGCCGGGACCGGGTCGCTAGTAATAGGTATATATTATAAAATAACGTGTATTCTAGACTTTTAACCCCCTTTGAGGAGTTGGTTTGTAGGAGTTGTCGTGCATCTAGGGGTTGACTCGTATTTTTTTTAAGATAAAGAAACGCAATGATAAATAAAAATTGTACAAGTAGAGGAATTTTTTCGTATACATATAATGTCGTCGGCACATCGTAGAATTGGGCATATCATGATATTCCTGGGCAGATCATATTTCTGTTAAAACTGAGAGGATCGCCTCACTCCACTCCGCTTCGCTCGGCTCCCCAAATTTATTTCCATGTAAACCTAACACGCTCCTCGCTTTGCTTCGCTCCGCTCCTCGTCGCACCTATTTTTGACTTTTGGTGAAAGATTTTTGATTTCATACTTTACGATCTGCCCACGACATATATACGGCTCTGGCGAAATGGACACAAAAAAATAATTGTCGGATAAATCCGACTGTGGCGGCTAGAGCATTAATAACGACAAAGTCTTGAAATCTTAAATTTTACAAATTGCAATAAAAAAAGGGGGGTAGAAACGAGTTAGTATATAAGCATTATGTGTTTTGTTCGTTCACCATACGTTCATGTTACTCGACCATCACCATCATTCACCATTCAAATGCCATTCAGTTAGTAATTCCAGATTCCTGAACGGTCTTATTCCAGATTTGTCGTACTCCTAATAAAGGCTACTGCTACTGGTTCCAATTTTATCCAATTTTGTCCAGATTAAATTGAGCAGACTTTTTTTTTAATAATTTCACATTTTTGTTGAGTAATTAATAATAATAAAAAGAATTTAAAAAAATGTGTTACACATATTGTGTATACTGTGCTCAGGATTTATACAAATTATGTTTTCACATTTTCTTTTACAAAATATGTGTTTTCGAATTGGCGATCAGGTCAGGTGACCTAAAAAAACTAGAGCTAAGATATACCTACATATTTATTGCATAAGACTAATTTTCAGTCTGTCACAAAAGCAAATACTTTTGCATTTAATTTAATTTAATAATAAATTTTCAGATCGTTCGCCCACCTGGCCGCATACTATGCAAACTTGCGTGTGCACAAGTATGTACCTAAAATTCCTCACAGCTATCCGATCTAAGCTATACTAAGTTAGCTTAGCTTTCGGTTTGCATTCAGCCCTAAACTTTAGAGTTAGAAGCGCGAGCAAATCTGGAATATGACTTGAGTCCATAGATGAATGATTGGTCTCGCAGCGCTCGACTAGATACCGTCGTTGTACTTGTAAAATGCGGCAAAAAATACTACGCCGAATTCGGCGTACCCGAGCCAGTCACACTGCAAACTGTTTATGATGCACCTACGTGCCGAATGTTTTATTAAATTTTAGGCATAATAAAATGCCCGTTTGCGTAGTGAAACTGTGTAAAAATATAATAAAACTGTGTAAAAAGTGATAAAAAGTGTCGACGTTTTACACACACTACAATAAAAAGTTGCCGCATTCACGTAGCTATCGCTTTTGTATAGCGCTCCATCTAGTCGAGCGCGGCGAGACCAATCAATTATATTTGTCTTGAGTCATTCTTTTTTTGGGGACGCTCTGCCACCGCGAACCACCTGAAAGTTCTCGGCCGCCTCCAGCTCGAAGGTGGATTGGTCGATGACGTCAATGAGCGGCGTCAGCACCGCGTCACGCTTGTGACGTACGCGTTGCAGGAGCGGCCTCAGCCAATCGGCGGACGGCTCGCAGTGCGCGTCGAGAAACACTAGAGCGTCGCCGCGCGCCACGCGAGCGCCTCGCATTCGCGCCAACATTAGGCCCTGGCTGGAAGGACCTTGGGCCTTATTTATTTATTTATATAAAACAGCAACAGCCTAGCACACTTAACACTCCTATAGTATCGCTCGGATTTTGGTCTAGTGTGCAAGCCAATTAGAGCTGAACACACATAAGACTAACACATGTCTAGCCTTAGACTAGACAAGTGGCATTCGCTTCGTAGCGATTCGATTCGATAGATTAAAATGTATTGGATGTGTCACGTGATTTAGCGATGCCATATGTCAAAATCCGATACATTTTATTGTTTTCAAAATTCGTTATCGTTTTAAATTGTTACTTTGACTGAGGCCCCTGAAACGCGAAGGGCAGCGATTACAAAACGGATTGGAGCGGGGCGATCGTAATTCGTATATAGCGAGCGGTCGCCCGCTCCGCTTGTTTCGTTGCCTACACGAGGAAGGGGCTTGTGTATAAAAAAATTCTTCTCGGACGAAGCCGGGACCGGGTCGCTAGTAATAGGTATCTCTACTTACTAATATTATAAAGCTGAAGAGTTTGTTTGTTTGTTTGTTTGAACGCGCTAATCTCAGGAACTAGTGGTTCGAATTGAAAAATTATTTTTGTGTTGGATAGATCGTTTATCGAGGAAGGCTTTAGGCTATATAACATCACGTTGCGACTAATAGGAGCGAAGAAACAGTCGAAAATGTGGAAAAAAACGCTTCCGTTGCGTGCGCTGCGAAAACCGTTCGAGATACCCAAATTATTCCCAAAATAACTATTCCACGCGGACGCAGTCGCGAGCACCATCTAGTTATATATAATATTGCAGTCCATTGAGTAGGTACGCGATGCAGATGCACCACCTTCGCGAAACTAGCGATGCGAAGCTAAGGTTTAAAGTTGGAAAGCACAATGTACTGTTCCAGAGATATGAACACATGTTGATCGCTGGACAAATAAAATCATCTTATTACGTGATACCTAAATAAAAATTTCCCGACGAGGGAGTGCAAATCGTGATTTTTACTGTTGTAAATATAGTGGAAAGAAAAGAAGAAAAATACTGAAATGTGCAACCAATTTTCACACTGTAAAGCCGTGAGTACTGAGTACACAGTTTGTGCCGATATTAATGTACAAAATACCTACTAGGTATAACAAAACGGTGCAAACACGTGAACACACAGGCGAGCAGCGATCACATTGACATTCAACTAATCGATTCAAATAATCCGATGGAAAAATAAAGATTTTCTAACTAAACTTGGACCTTAATAAGAAAATTTTAAGGTGCTCAACAAAATATCAGGATAAATAATAAATAATAGCAAATAAAAATGTATTTCTTGGCTCGAAACTATGCAAAAAAAAGGTGTCGACCAAAAAGTCCGTGCGATTTCTTTATGAAATGAATGGCTTGAATGCCTCTTTTAGAAATAGGCAAATATACTGTTTTATGAAGGATTTAATATTAAAAACTGCAGGACATTTTAGACATAATGGCAGCCATACACAATCAAGTCTATCTTCCAATCGGCATGGTACGTTTGGCATGATTGACCCAACTTGTAATAATAATTAAGTATGTAAGAATTTTATATAATAATTTGACTTCTGTAATATTAGATTTTGCACACCAAATGTGGTAATATATGGTGGGACGTTGATTTACATATGACATCTGGTTTTACACCCATGTATGCAAATAAAAGAACTTGGCGGTGTACCTTAGAATTTTAATGATCTGTGAGTTACAATGGGTCTGACCGATGGGTTTGAAAATTACTATAAAACACACAATATAATCTTGAATGTGCAGTTAAGTGTGGTGTTGTTTGTATATGAGTGTATATATATTGTCATTTGCATGACAATATGTATATAGGTGCCATGTGCCCACAGGCTTCTCGTGGCAATTGGGACGATTTCATGAATTTTATCCTCAAACCAACAATGGACCGTCATCACACAAATATAAATGGATTTAACATCAAAAAATAGAAAAAAAAACTCATTCGATTTTTGAAATCTACGAACTAAATTAAGAAAAGAAATAACCGACACCGCACACACTTTTTGGTTAACCCAAAACTTTAATAACAAAATGATGACTCTTTACTTATAGCCAAAATTTTTCCTACACAAGCGTCAATCATTCTCGTCAACTAGTAAAATGCACATATAGACAATTGCTCAAAAATCCACCCGAATTCTGCACCTGAAAGTCTGCTCCACCGAGCACGCTGTAGTAGAATGTCGACTGGTCTATGGTGTCTATGATCGGGACCAGCACGGCCCTGGGAGCCTCGCGGAGACGGCTGACAAGTGGCCGAAGCCAGTCGGGCTGAGGCTCGCAGTGGGCGTCTAGGAACACCAGCGAGTCTCCGCTGGCGTACTTGGCTCCCGCGTGGCGCGCTCTCGTCAGCCCCACGCTTCATTACCAATTTTCGGTCAATTTCAACATTTTCCCGAGCAAATTCAACATTTTCCCAGGCTATTTCAACAATATTCCAAATATTTTGCTTAGGCATATGTTGAAATTGCTGAGCCCCGTGATTTATCTCTTAACCAAGTGACTGATTTTTTTCCTTATTTTTGCCAGACCTGGTATATAACCTAAGCTAAGATACCATCTAATAAGCCTACAATTTCTTTTTATTGTACGCACAGAGTACGTCAGTGATTGTACGTAACACTGTTGACGGTAGATCCAGTCTGCTTTTGACCAGTCTTGTTGGAAAATTATGGGGGAAAATCTATGTTCAGGAGCGGACGTCCTGCGGCTGAGATGATGGATGACATTGTTAGAAGAATCCATAACATGAGATTTGTTTAAATAGCAAAATTGAGAAGACTGCTTCAGTTAAGAATATAAAAGTAAAACCAAAATATTCGCTTTATATCTATTTATCCTACATATATTTATATCTATTTCAAGTTATTAATCCCTTAAGCGAATTTAAAATACTACTACAATTCACAGACTACATACAAGTTACAGAGTAAACTCCCTACAAAAAGTGTGAGTCCACCGGGATCTCCTAACTGGATCCTCTGAGGGGATCCAGGGGCCTGATTCTGTATGGCAACTACTCTTGACAAGACAAGGCAAGATACGTTAATGTCTTGCCTTGTCTTGTCATGAAATTCTTATGTCTTATGCCCCAAGACAATTTATCTATGGCACGATATGATTTCCAAGAAACCACAGTATACTTATTGTATTTATTTGACAATTCCACTGCCAACACAGATAATATTATGTTATCTCAGCTGGGGGCATAAGACATGAGAATTTCGTGACAAGACAGACAAGGAATGACATCAACATATCTTGCCTTGTCTTGTCAAGAGTAGTTGCCATACAGAATCAGGGCCCTGGTGAACTCCTCGGTTCATCAGTATCACCTCAGGGGATCGACATAATATATGCCCCTGCTTATATGCAGACATATAAGGCTTATCCCAGTAAACTACGGCATATATGTCCTGAGTTCCTTTCCAAAACCCTGGTAAATTTAAATTTATAATGCCGATCATAACAGTTTCTTGTAGAAACCCAATTGATAAATAAATATTTTGATTTTGATATTGATCCAGTTAGGGGATGCTGGTGGACTCACCCGACAAAAATAAAGCTTCCCCGTATCTTCTAACATCTACCGAGGATCACAAAACTACTTCAATCACCTCGAAATTGGTGCTGCCCCCAGATACGTATTGAAAAGTCGACTTGTCTATGGTGTCTATCAGTGGGGTCAACACGGCGGTGCGCTTGTCTTTGATCCTCTGCAGCAGAGGTCTTAACCAATCGACTGTGGCTTCCACTTGACAGTCTAGGAACACCATGGCGTCGCCACTGGCGACCGTCGCCCCTCTGTGTCGGGCCACAGCTATACCCATCCTGATTGGCGACCGTAATTTGGAGAGCCATCATACTAAGTCACTAAGACGACGAGCATGACCTGAATTTACTCATAGGGTATCTGAATTGTTTTTTCAGTAATGTCGTGATCGAAAATTTCTAGTACACGCAAATATATATCTGTATCTATATCAAATTTATATTGCGTATTTCCGAAACGGCTCTAACGTTTTGGATGAAAAGGTTTTGCTTTCTAAGTCTACCTACCTATAAAGTTATATTTCTTTTAAGAATGCAATTTTACACAGAAAATGGTTTTTTTTAAACTTTTTATTATTAAGCGCCATCTAGTAAATTTTCGTAGTACTTGCCGATGAATGATAAATAATAAGTATCACCTCATAACTTTATTAGATGGCATTGTCAGCTTACATCCAAAAGTAACAATGCAAATATGACGTTAACTTGCAAATTGCAATGCAACCTGCACGCGGACGAAGTCGCGAGCACCAGCTAGTACATACTAAGTCCCCAGGTATACAAAATTAAGTCCCACCAAGGACTTGAATACATACTTAGTCCCCAGGTGTACAATATTAAGACCCACCTAGGACTTTTAGTACATACTAAGTCCCCACATGTACATAATTAAGTCCCAGGTGCCTAGGACTTAATATTGTACATATTAGGACGAGGCACAGGCCTCTACCCCACCCGAGGAAGTATCGAGTCCTTACCGGTCAGGCAGCCGAAGTATCCGGACGAGATTTGAAGGCAGTCTAGTCCGCACGTAGTAGCTTAGCTTGCCACGCAACTCCGGCAGCGTCGAGTTGTCGTCCACCAGAATTATCTCTTTTAGGTACACTAGCTTCGAGTCTGGAGCTTGGCCGGGATAACCTGTCAACACATTCAACTCAGCCAATGTTTGCCAACTGAGATGTGCCTTTTCTATACAAATACTCTAGCTACACGCTCCCGGCTTCGCCCGGGTTCAAAATAAAAGCTTAACCTATCTTTTGAGTTAGAACAAATTACACATAGTTACGAAGTTTTATCAAAATTGGTTCAGTAGTTCATTGGCGTCAAACATGGGATAAACACTCACCGAGAGTCATCCGTCTGCCGGTGTCCCTCTCTATAAAGTTTGCAGTGCGGAACCAGGGCTGCTCCCTGCGGGCGCTGTTAATCACGCTGACGAGCGTTCTTATCACGACCGAATAAGGCTCATTGTGAAATATGATTATGACGGAGGCGGATGGCAACTCCGCATCATAGACCACGCGGGAGCACGCTGGATTTCTGAAATCTAAGTTTAATATTGAAGGTTCATATAGACCGTATAATAATATAGAAAAAGTTATATAGGTAATTTAAATCATCTCTACAAGTTGATCTAGAGATAATAAAAAATGATCTTGCAATTTATTAGTCAAAAATAATAACATTCCGAAATAATGTAAATTATTTATTATTTATTTAACATTTATTTGTTTATTTAGGAATTTTCAGCGAAACCTTCTGCTTCAGCCAGGTTTAGTGGTTTTCTATAAATAAACATTATAAAGAGGAGATTTGATTGTTTGTTTGTTTGCATTGAAGAAACTCAAAAACTACTGGAATTTCAAAATTCTTTCACCTATAGAAAACTACATTACATACAGCGAGTAAAATAGGCTATAATAATCTATACTAATATTATATAGAGGAAAGATTTGATTGTTTGTTTGCATTGAATATGCTCCAAAACTAGTGGACTGATTTGAAAAATTCGTTCACTGTTGGAAAGCTATATTATAAGCGAGTCACATAGGCTATATTTTATAAAGTTACGCGAACCAAGTCGCGTGCAACAACTAGTTTATCGATATAAATAAATTACAGTTAAGATACCTCTGAGTGTTCTGTTATACGGTATTCTGTCGCTCAAATATACGTTCATGGCGAGTTTTTTTTCGGATTCTTCGCCCAGTTTCTTCTCATCGCCTTCCAAGTACGCAGCGTTGCCTCCCTCACCCAAACCTGGGACTATTCGAGCCTCATCTTCGACGATTTGCCTTTCGTACTCGGCTTCTATGGGGTCCGAATATTGCGCTGTCGCCGAACGCTTGCCACCGCGCCATTGCTCGAACAAAGCTATTACACTTACAACTAACAATACGAGGAATGTCACTTTCAAAATATAAAAACACTTTCTAATAGGTAAATATGCCATATTATTTTAATATTAATTAATGCAGTATCGCTGCATGCGACCGGCAGCGACGCGTACGACAACAAACAACAAGTGATTTTGTTTGACTTGACAATTGACATTCGTTCCGAGCTGTCACGTGTCACCGTGACAAACTGTCAAATGTTTTTGTTTACAATCGACAATCGATATTTTTTAAACATAGACGAAAACAGGAAAGCGGCCAATGTAAACACCTCATGTAAACTTCAACCAGGAAATGAGCACTTAAATGTTTTTTTCTGTTGTTATTTCAGCTTTAAGAAGCTATTTTTTGCTTTTTTTTGCAAACTGGGTGCAACAAACGAAAACAATTTTCATCGATTAACACGTGACGACGTGTCGCTTTAAGGTGACACTTAGAGAATTCAGAGATGGTGAAAGAGGCCCTTGCTCACATACGAGTATAAGTTCAGGGGATTACGTTTTTTTTACCATATTTTTCTAGTTGTCCTCTAGTTATTTATTTCAAAATATTAATTTTCAAAATTTTGGAGGCAACAAGAATAAAATATTAATAATTTTTACGTTTCCCATTGCAGGAAATTGTATTACTTATATTCTTTTTAATTTTTTTTAACATTAACTATAAAAAATGAGTAAAATAAAAATACGACACATCATTTAAAAAATATTAACACATTTATTTCATCACTAAAACCATACAAGAAAATGTAAGTTTGTTAACATAAACGACACTTACTTGTGATTACAGATTTATTACTGGATTAAATTACAATTAGGTGAACTAAACGACGCCGACAGATGGCGGTCTATTGTTTTTACTCGATTCTCAATGGCCACTATTCCCAATGGCCCCGTTGTAGAGCGCCATCTGTCTGCGCGTTTCTAAAAAGACGCCTTTTCACAATCGCATTATTTATGCGACAACATCGCCGACAGATGGCGGTCTATTATTTTTACTCGATTCCCAATGGCCATTATTCCCATTGGCCCCGTTGTGGAACGCCATCTGTCTGCGCGTTTTAAAAACACGCCTTTTCACAATTTATTGCATTATTTATGCGAGATTATTATTTGTACTGAAAAATAAAAAAAAATCTTAAGCGTGTAGTACTTTAGCGCCTCGCTAATTGTAAATTTGATTTAACTAACTAACATCTCAGCGTATTAGTTATAACAATACTTAGCCTATTTCATTTTAAATTCAATGACGTAATGTAATGTAATGGCGTCCGTTTCATAATTCAAAAGTAATGGTCTCTCTTTGTGTGTGTGTGTGTGTGTGCTGCTATATAGGGCAATATAAACACAGTTTCCAAAAGACTCTCCGGCGGACCTCAATCCTCTAACAGGGATTTATCCGACAATTATTTTCGTGTCCATTTCAACAGACGACATATTAGTCTATTTGTATAACGTTTATTTTTATATCATTGCGTTGTTTTGTCCAAAAAATATCGATTAATCCTACAAAACCAAGTGGTTAGAGGATTATACTTGCCAACTTTCGTACAAATATAAATACAAACATACACATTTTATTTACAAAATATATATAGAATACTTGGAAGTACATAGGCTACGCATTTAACATAAGACATCCTAAAGTCATTTGGGGCGTTCAAGTATCGCAATTTTTGAAGACTTTTCATCGTTTTTCTGTACCCTCCCTCCCCCTCCGTTACGTTACGTCACGTTACGTAACATCCAAGTGACCATTTTTACCAACAAAATAAAAATGACGTACAATACAATCGAGGGATGCCCCTCCCGCCCCTGTAACGCATCGTAACTTTTTACAAGACCTCCTCCCTCCTCCCAAATTGCGTTACGTAATACTTGAACGTCCCCCATGAGAGAACAATGGTTATTATTGCCCCATATGGTATCTAATTGAGATTTCGGTATGTGAAATTGAAATTGAGAACTGTTTAGTTGTTAATTACACAAAGTAAGCCTAGGGTTAAAACAATGCTTGTTCTATACACAAATTGAAATAGAAAGAGACAGACAGACAGACAGACAAGCGTACACTTTTATCTATTTACGTTATGATGATGATAATAACATGTTATTAAGTAGGTACAATTTACAAGTACTACGTTAAAGCTACCCTTTTTTTATTTTTAATGGGCGAAATTGCTCTACAAAGGCATATAATTCCCATTTGCCCCCGTCGGCTTATGTGTCTCCGGTGGCCACTGGGAATAGAGCCGTCTAGCTGTGACATTTTAGTACCATAACATTGTGTCAGTTGCGACACCGTCGAAAACTGCGCTTTTGTATACCATTGACGAGTTATGTCGTCAAAAAATAATTCAATTTTTTTTTGACCACGAGATATCTCGTCAACGGTATACAACCGCAACTTTTTTTTAACATTTCAAACGATTTCATCACTAATCACAGTCGAGGGGTTTAACGGACAAAAATGGCGACCCCGCCCTTTGTGGGAGCTACGATTATTATTATTAGTATTAATATTAATAATTATTATTTTTAAAGGGTAGCATAGTTCACTTACTTATCAGTTAATTACTAATGAATATGAACACATAAACCAACAGCGTGGTATTATAAGACCCCATTACTTAATAAATACCGTTGTCACACCGAGCAAACCCGAGTCTATGACCTTAGTGTTATTTTATTACATTTTCACTTTTACCCCAGTCCAGAGAAGAGAGACAGGTCGAGTGACAGAAAATCACTGAATTTTTCGAAGTTAAAACCTCTTTAGGGGGGCGTTGGGCATTTTTGAGATGGGGAAAAAACCATTAAACTCGCGACACTGTCATGTAATGTAACTATTGATGTAGATGATATTAATTTAAAATATTTTTTTTTTTGTGAAGGGTAGCGTTCACTTCCGACATGTTTTTTTTTTACTATACACTTTGGGATTTATGTATCCCTAAATTAAAATAACAAAAGGTAAAAAAAGGTCTTGTTTTGAACTGTCCTTTATGTATTAAAAAAAAACCGTCTCTGATTTTGAAATCACATCATCGACACAGTCATTATCTTCTCGTCTCTGGGTAATAACAGAATTCTGTTGTTTAATTAAATTATTAGTTAAAAAATATACATTTCAAAGTTACATCACTCGTTGATAAATGCTTCGAGAGTTTTTCACACAAGATATCGTAAGAGATACGCAGTTTTTTTTTTATATTTAGTAATCTTTGATTAGAATTAAAATATAAGTAGTATGTAGGACAAAAATGTCCTAAAAATATCAACGTTTCATTGTTACAACGACGCTTCATTCGGTACTAACAACACAAACACCACTGCGTGTGTGTGTGTTTTTTATTTAGATGTAGCAAACTGACAGCTAAAACAGTGGATTAATGACAGCTGGGCATTGTTCAATGACAGCTGGACATTGTTCAATGACAGCTGGGTATTGTTCAACAACAGCTGGGCATTGTTCAATGACAGCTGGACATTGTTCAATGACAGCTGGACATTGTTCAATGACAGCTAAGGATTGTTCAATGACAGCTGGGCATTGTTCAACAACAGCTGGGCATTGTTCAACGACAGCTGGACATTGTTCAATGACAGCTGGACATTGTTCAATGACAGCTGGACATTGTTCAATGACAGCTGGGTATTGTTCAACAACAGCTGGGCATTGTTCAATGACAGCTGGACATTGTTCAATGACAGCTGGACATTGTTCAATGACAGCTAAGGATTGTTCAATGACAGCTGGGCATTGTTCAACAACAGCTGGGCATTGTTCAATGACAGCTGGACATTGTTCAATGACAGCTGGACATTGTTCAATGACAGCTGGACATTGTTCAATGACAGCTAAGGATTGTTCAATGACAGTTGCTGAGCATTGTTCAATGACAGCTGCTGGGCATTGTTCAATGACAGCTGCTGGGCATTGTTCAATGACAGTTACTGAGCATTGTTCAATGACAGCTGGGCATTGTTCAACAACAGCTGAGCATTTTTAAATAACAGTAGCTGATTGTTCAATGACAGCTGCTGGGCATTGTTCAATTACAGTTTTTTTCAAACAACTTATTTTTCAAACAGTGAAAATAAGTGGAAAATATCACTACTTGTAGGGATAAGTGGAAAAAAATCCACTTCAGGGGGTGGGTTTACTTAGTAAGGATAGATGGAAATTTAATTTAATTTTAATTTCACGGTTACTTCTGTAAAGACTTTTTTGATTTTTGTCCCAGCGGTCCAACTGGCCAGTGACACGTCACTCGTGTCACGTCAAATGTGACGTAACTTTGAAACGAAAATGCGACACGTCTATTTTATTTATAAAAAATACAACACCTCTTTTCGCTATCACAGTTTTTGTTGCACCTTCCCGTAAGGTTTGGCGTACACTAGCGCTCGTTTAAAAACCGCTCGTGTGTGCCCAACCTTAAAACTACGTTCTAAATACCCTTGCGTTTTTTGATATATATTTAACTTTTTTTTTTAAAAAATCGATTTCTCAATCGATAAACGTGGTCAACTTAAAATTGAAAGGTTCACAAGAAGAAAAACCCTTCATCCATGTTCGTAACTGAAATTACGTAACCAGTTACAAGAGAAGAAATTTTTTTTTCACTGTTTGGTAACTAGTTGTGAGAGAGGAATTATTATTCCAATATTGATTTGCACGTTAAAATATTTAAACACTTCGTATGTCTGTTCGTTTGGACAAATCTACGAAAAAAGGTTTCGACAAGAGATTACTAAAAAAAAAGCATTTACTAAAAGTAAGCACGAGATTACTCATTTTTATGATTAATCTAGTAAATCATAAAAAGGTGTCTAGGATAACAAAAAATACTAGAAAGAGATATAATTATGTATAAGTAATTTAAACAATTAAATTTTTTCACTAACAATCCAAACAATATTTTGCTGCAAATTACAAAACGCATGATAGTTTTATATCATTTTTTGGCTCCGGCCGTTTTCGATTCGAAACCGGTTGCGAATCCAGAAACCACAACTGGTTGCAAAAAAAGAATAATAACTTCAAATTTCTTTGTTCGAAACCAATTGCGAATTAAGAAACCGCACCTGGTTGCAAAAAAGAACTTCCCAAACTTCTTAGTTCGAAACCAGTTGCGAATCAAGAAACCGCAATTGGTTGCAAAAAAGGAATAAGACTGTCCCAAACTTCTTTGTTCGAAACCAGTTGCTAATCAAGAAACTGCATATGGTTTGAAATAAAAAAAAAGAAAGTCCCAAACTTCTTTGTTTGAAACCAGTTGCGAATCAAGATACTGCAACTGGTTGCGAAAAAATAAGAACTTCCCAAACTTCTTTTTTCGAAATCAGTTGCGAATCAAGAAACCGCACCTTATTGCAAAATAAGAATAAGAACTTCCCAAATTTCTTTGTTCAAAACCGGTTGCAAATCAAGAAACCGCACCTGGTTACGAAAAAAAAATTAGAAAATCCACAACTTACATAGTTGCAATGAAGAAAACGTATATCAACAAACAGAGACATAATATATCTATTTCATAGTAACGCAATTTTCAATTGAAAAATCGATTTTTCTCATTACGATATACACTTAAATATATAATCAGTTAGATTAGATTAGATTAGACTACGTGATATAAGACTTAGTTGAATATAATAATAATAAACAAGATGGCGTCTACGTTTACAGACAAAACTATTATACATAGTTCAATATTGTTATTTGTCGTTACAATACAATCAATCCGTGTCCTCCAAATTTAAAGCTATACCTCTAGAAGTCTAGACATTTGCAATGGCTATAAACAGATCGTTCAAACGAGTTCTAAAAACATTTTATCTATAACCCTCATTTGGGAGTTTCAAATTTAAATTAAAACTTCAGAAACTGTAGCAAAAAAGCGTTTTTTGTTTGTTTATATTATGCTTGTGCGCAGACCGCAAAGATTTAGGATAATTATAGCAGAATGAAAGTATCTATTCTGAATGAACTGATCTATTCTGAATGAAACGATCTATTCTGAATGAAATGATCTACTCTGAATGACATGATCTATTCTGAATGAAATGGTCTATTCTGAATGAAATGGTCTATTCTGAATGAACTGATCTATTCTGAATTAAATGATCTATTCTGAATGAAATGATCTATTTTGAATGAAATGATCTATTCTGAATGAAATGATATATTCCTATTATGAATGAAATGATCTCTTCTGAATGAAATGATCTACTCCTCTTCTGAATGAAATGATCTACTCCTATTCTGATTGAAATGATCTATTATGATTGAAATGATCTATTATGAATGAAACGATCTATTCTAAATGAAATGGTCTATTCTGAATGAAATGATCTATTCTGAATAAAAGGATCTATTTTGGACATCACACGATTAATGGACGACAGCCTAAAGGGAAATTTGAACAAATCAAAGACAAATCATTTAAACACATTTCCGGAACTCATTTGAACAAGCCACACTATCAGCTGACAATCACCACTTGTCGCGACAAAACAGGGCCCAATAAAAGCTAACACTCTCGACGAGACCAGCGTGGGGGGTGACCCCCGCGCGGTGCCCCGCGAGGGGTTCCACGCAGGCGGCGACGACCCCGCGCGGTGTCCCGTGTGTGTGTGCAAGGTGCGAGAATGGGACGAAGGTACACCGTTTAGAGGGGGCTCCCCTTAGACCCGCTCTCAAATGATGTTGCAGCAGCGGCAGTAGCGGGGGCGGGGTACTCCCCCCGTCACCGGGGGGGTCACCGGGGCGAAGTACGCGTGCACCTTGATGTTCGGCAGTTGACCCTGGAACAGGTCCAAAGTACCTTTGTAAAAATAGTTTCTTTAAAAAATTTAACCAAACGTGTACATTTTTTCCTTTGGATTCTTACGTAATATTAAATGGGGGTGGGGGTGGGGGTGGGGGGGGTGGTGTTAATGGCACCTTATTAGTTATTCAAATTATACTATTTTATACAGGCTGTGTCGTTTTGAAATCAAGTATTAGCCAATATTTTACCGCTTATTCGCTAAATGGCAGATTCTGGAAAAGGCAGATTCTGGGAACGGCAGATTCTGGAAATGGCAGATTCTGTTAATGGCAGAAATTGTACAGTCCGTTTAATAAGTTCATTATTTATCTTTTTTTATATATAAATAAATTAATAAATTCATCTGATATCTGGAGCCACTTCGCTGATGGCAAGAAATGCTTCTGAAATGTTTTCGGAAGGAGGGCTAAATTCGCAAAAAGTTTCGTTATGTGAACCCCTTCAGGAGTATTATTATTATGTAGCATTTGTCCTGGTAGTACAAATGCTACAATGTTGTATCACTAGTACTACTACAAAAAATACAATCATCATCACTCGAGTGTACAAAAAAGAAATTAAATTCATATTATTTTCCCTTTTATTTTCTGTGACCTATTATAGTGGAACACCAATTTCACCTTCAGCTAAATTCATATTCAAATTCAGCTGCATTTGAATATGTAGATAATAAAATAATATTTTATTTGAGAGTACTTCATTTGCTGTATTATTATTTTATCTGCTTTGCGGCTAGTTATGGAGTGATTCATGCAAGCTCGAACGACGATTGGCCACCACGTAGACCTAGCGTCAGAAATAAATTGTCAAAAGGTTTGAACGAAATGCAATTTATTACTTGACTGTACATCTGCCGTTTCAAGAATCTGCCATTCACAGAATCTGCCTTTTCCAGAATCTGCCATTTAGCGAATAAGCGTATTTTACCCTCAGTTTCCTTATGGCGTTCCTCGTGACCATCTGGCAGTCGTACAGCTCGATCAGCTGCAAGTTTTGACAGGACATGAGGTGTTCCAACGCCCCGTCCGTCACCAGGGGACAATTGTCTAGACCTGGAAACAGATTACACATTTTCAGGTGCGGGGACAACCAACAACTTTCTTAAAAAAAGATTTTCTTAATAGAAAATTTCCGAAAATGACAATTTACGAAAGCGACAACTTCCGAAAATGACAATTTCCGAGGACGCAAACTTCCTAAAAATGACAAGTTCCGAAAGCGACAACTTCGAAAATGACAATTTCCGAGAACTCAAACTCCCTAAAATGACAATTTCCGAAAATGACAATTTCCTTGAACCCAAATTTCCTAAAATGACAACTGCCTAAAACGACTCGTCTGGCACAATTTATAGTTAAAAAATCAACTCACCGAGTACGTTCAGATGTTCGGCAACGCCTTGGGACATGGTCAACTGTTTGATTCCGTTGTCCGTGATCAGCTCGCAGTGAGACAGAGTCTGAAATTATAATATAAATTAATGTGAAAGTGAGACTGTCTATCTGTCTGTCTATTACCTTTAAACACGCCTCAACTACTCGACAGATCGTCGTGAAATTTTGCATACACATCGTCGGGGATACAAGAAGGGGGACGTTCAAGTATTACGTAACGCAATTTGGGTTCTTGCAAAAAATAGTTAGGGATAAAAAGCACTTCTCACCAATTTTTCAAGTCTCGGACATCCGATGGACAGATGCAGCAGAGTGATGTCTGTGATGAGGGCGCACTCCTCGAGGTCCATCCTCTCCAGGAGTCTGCAGCTCTGTACAATTTTTCAACAATATTATCTTACAAGCTGTTGCATAGCTGTTCCATACAAAAATTCAAATATTTAAAAAAAAATTCATGTTAATGTCCACACTCGATGGCGAGATGGTAAGTGGTGCTCACCCTGGAGAGGGCCTGGAAGCCGGCGTCCGTGAGCTGTCCGCACTGGGCCAGCTCCAGGGTCACCAGGTCCGGGCAGCGGATGGCCAGCGCCAGGAGAGTGGCGTCCGTCAGCCGAGTGCACCCCGACAGGCACAGACGCCGCATGCCCCCGTTCAGGAGCGCCACCGACTCGTCGGTCAGGCTCTGGGGGCACCACGTACACACTTATAGGGTCAGGCTTTGACGAGAGTGTAATTTGACAAATAGAAAATTTGACATCCGTAGAATATGACAAATAAAGGATTTGACGAGAGTGTAATTTGACAAATAAAGGATTTAACATCCGTAGAATATGACAAATAAAGGATTTGACGAGAGTGTAATTTGACAAATAGAAGATTTGACATCCGTAGAATATGACAAATAAAGGATTTGACGTGAGTGAAATTTGACAAATAAAGGATTTGACGTGAGTGAAATTTGACAAATAAAGGATTTGACGTGAGTGAAATTTGACAAATAAAGGATTTGACGTGAGTGAAATTTGACAAATAAAGGATTTGACGTGTGTCTGCGTAATCCCACGTGAGAGGCCATCGCACAGTATACACACTTGATATTAACGAAATAGTATATCTGTGCGAGCAACAGGTCGCTGCTTGATATAATTTATCCATGTATAGTGAATTAGAAAAAAGAAAAGAGAAACATAACATAAATTTTAGATAATGTAGACCAAAATTCATACACAAATACACAATACACATAATAATATTTTTTTATTATTACATATTTCCATTGTACCGTGATTGGCTGTTATAAGCAACATGACCTAAGACCGTAAGACCTTAATTTTAACCTTAATACTCACATCGCATCCCTGCACGTTCAGAACCTCCAACTGTGGGCAGTGGGTGGCCAGACAAGTGACAGCTTTGTCGTTCACATTCTTGCATCCTGAAAACAGACAGACAGACAAACGATTTCACCTCAGACTAAATACAAACTTATGCACACTCACAGCATACTATATTTCGTACATTAGGCCGACGGAGACGTCTAGACAGAGACAGGGCAATCGTGCGGGGCGTGAGGGGTGAGCCGCTAGTGCGACGCGCCCAAGCTGCATACATCGTCGCTCTTAGTAGCTTGGGATAAATATTCCAGGGCTATCGCGTCTTTCAGATTTTAATTTATTATATAAATCAAAATGGTGCATACGGCATGTCTGCAAGTGCATGTGCTGTAATAAAGAGCTAAGCTTTCATCAATTTCTGCACTAGGTATGAAGAAAGGTACTTAAGCACATTTTATATTACTTAATTTGCGTCAACCCTTCCGTAACTCACCTTTGCATATAAAGCTCCTCAGTTTGGGACAGTTCCTGGCTATCGCCTCCACTCCGTTCTCCGTTATGGACTGACACCAGGACACGTTCACGTGTGTCAGGAGCTGAAAAACATTTTCACGGCTCTCATCGACAACTCTTGTCTATGATATCTATGATATAGCTGATATAGCTGGTGCCCGCGACTTCGTCCGCGTTGAAAAAGCAATATATCGCCTGACGTCGTTATTGCTATTACACTTAGCCAGGAGTTAGTTTCCTCAATTTTAGATGATCCATCGGGACCAGTACTTTTTACAAAATGGGGTGTTATAAGTTTGACGTATATGTGTCTGTGTATCTGTCTGTCTGTCTGTGGCATCGTAGCTCACAAGCGGATAGACCGTTTTTTGATCTCCGGTCATCTTTCAAACAAATAGGTAAACTATTTGTTTGAAAGATGACGTGATCAGGATTGTTCTTAAGCTATAAATTATAATTTACTAGTTAGCTGGTGCCCGCGACTTCGTCCGCGTTGAAAAAGCAATATATCGCCCGACGTCGTTATTGCTATTACACTTATCCAGGAGTTTAGTTTCCTCAATTTTAGATGATCCCTCGGGAGCAGTACTTTTTTTCTGGATGAAAGGCACCCTATATGTCCTTTCTGGTGTCCCGAACAACGTGTATGCAAAATTTCATGGTGATCGGTTCACTAGTTTTTGCGTGAAAGAGTTACAAACATCCATACAAAATTTCGCATTTATAATATTAGTAGGATAGGATAAACCCAATGGAGCAATATTAACTCGGGTAAGTACAACATGTGCTGTGATTTAATTAGCTTTCCAGACTTATAAATGTCCCAAAGGATATAATTAATACATAATACAATATTAGAGTCTTTATAAAACATCAAAACGAAATATGTACTATTCTAAAAGTTTTAGTACTGGCCTGAAAGTTAAGTTCTAAATCAATCAATTTAAATATAAAATTCTCTATAAAAATTAATAAAAAAACAAAGAAATTTAGACGAAGTTTAGTACCTGCGTAAAAATTTAAATAAATTAATTAATAAATAATAAATTTGTCTCACCGGACATCCGTCTGCTATTGATTTTATCGATATATCCGTTATATGTGGACACGAGTCTAAATTTATCCTGTAAAAACAATAACAAAATTAAATGTTAATTTTTTATAGGTGAATATTATTTGTATTATATTATTGTAGTTTATATAATAAACTATATTATATGTTTTATCTAGTTATATATATATAAAAGTTTAGTATCCGGGTGACCGAGCTTCGTTCGGTCCAATGTGAGGTTTTAAGGGATTCACAAAGGCTAATGACATTGACGATTTGACCTTCACCGATATGACCTTCAGAATGTTTATATATATCAAACTAATTCCGCACGAAAAACACAAACGTAATCCACACCTCAACGCAGTCACTGAGACACTGTAGCTCCACATATTTAGAGTTCTGAGGCGGCGGAAACAATTCAACAGGCCTGATAAATGTGGTTTTTTGTACTTTTCATTAAAACTACATTAAAAAAAAATAAAAAAATCAATATTTTTTTTTTAAATGATATTGACTTATTATTCGGTGTAGGAATCATTTGCGCGCAATAAACCGTTTTCGCAACAAATTTCAATATAAGTCAAATTCTTCTTATGTTCTAACTTTTATTGTGGGGTTTCTACTACTTTGATGGAATTTATAAACAATATAATTTGTTCTTCACATGTTTAAGTATAAAATATATTTTTTTTTTAAACCAATTGCATTGACAGTTTCTTCTAACATATTTTTTTAAAAATGCTAATTTTTAAAAAAATATTTACGGATTTACGGAGCTAAAAACGATAGCTCCGTAAATGCGGCAGTTTTTTATTGTAGTGTGTGTAAAAAATCGTCACTTTTTATCACTTTTTACACAGTTTTATTATATATATATTTTTTTTTTTATAAGAGATGGGTTAGCTCTTGACCAACAACCAGCCATGTGGCAAGGATGAGGCCTAAGATGGAGCGAGCTCACCCAGAAGATGCCTTATTCACTCGAACCTTGAAGAGATTAGGGTTATATGTGCTCGGAAATACAGACGCCGGCAGGGAGTTCCAAACCCTGGCAGTGCGCATTATAAAGGATGTTTCAAAGCGCTTGGTCCGAAAAGGAGGGATTCCGACAAGATGAGGATGGTAGCCAGCCGTACGTCTGTATGTCCGATGGAAGAAAGGGGAAGGCGGTATGAGCTCATGCAGCTCCTGAGCACACTCTCCGAAGTACACCTTATTTTTACACAGTTTCATTCACTACTCAAACTGGTATTTTATTATGCCTAAAATTTAATAAAACATTCGGCACGTACACATCACAGACAGTTTGCATTGTGACTGGCTCGGGTACGCCGAATTCGGCGTACTATTTTATGCCGCATTTTGCAAGTACGACGGCGGTATCTAGTCGAGCGCAGCGAGACCAATCATTCATCTATGTTGGGGCCGTACAATATATACTTAAGTAAGTTCGTGTGTCTTACCTTTGCAACTTGGTGCACCTTTTGCCCAAAACTTGACAACTTTGATCCGTTATTTTCTTACATTTATTCAAATTTAAGTCTTCTATGTTCGGACACGCCTACAGAAACAATAAAACGGAGTTATATTTCGAATTTTGGAATTTAAATTGAATTTTTTTTTTCTAAATTTATATTTTGACAATTTCAAGGCTAAGGGCCTCTTTCACAAACTACAAGTAAAGTGTTGATTTGAGTTAATTTAAAATTTTGTTTTATGTTTTATTAAATTGTGCACTCGGTTTAGTAGTGCATCGTTCGATAGGCGTTTTTTTTTTAATTATTTTCCTTTTAATTTTTTGGAACTTTAACCGTGCAAAAACCGTGGTATATATATATATCAGCTAAATTATTCCCGGTGACTTAGGTGACTTTAAATGACGGTTAGCCTACTTGACAGATGGTGAAAGAGGCCCTAATTATAATAATTTTAGTTACCTAAACAATTTTTTTTTATTTTCATTTTTTTTTGATGCCGATTTACTTTCTTATGCTAAGTACAAATGTCTATCATCATAATGTTAATTATCATCATGTCTAGCGTAGAAAGTTTCACTGCCGAACATAGGCCTCCTCTGTAAAGCTAATTTGATCCTTTTCGTATTGACATTATGAAAAAGATCAAATTGACATGAAGAGGATTGAATTTTTCATATTGACATTACGAAAAGGATTAAATTTTTCATATTGACATTATGAAAAGGATTAAATTTTTCATATTGACATTATGAAAAGGATTAAATTTTGCATATTGACATTACGAAAAGGATCAAGGATTACATTTTTCATATTGACATTATGGAAAGGATTAAATTTTTCATATTGACATTATGAAAAGGATTAAATTTTGCATATTGACATTACGAAAAGGATCAAGGATTAAATTTTTCATATTGACATTGTGAAAACGATGAAATTGACATGAAAAGGATAAAAAATTTTATATTGACATTATGAAAAGTATCAAATTGGCATGAAGAGGATCAAATTTTTCATATTGACTCGCTCCTGTTACTGTTAAAAATAGATATATGATTAAAATACCTGCGCCAGTGTCCTTATGGATCCATCGCCTATGCTTTCGCAGCCTCTCAGGGACAGTTGACGAAGAAAGCCTCCGCAACGTTGAGATATGTTATCTATTACGGGACCCTGGAACGGAGGGAAATCAACACTTACATACAGCACATAAGCTGTTATTTCATGGTATTCTTCTTCCGTGAAAGAAGTTGCGGCTGAAGAATCATCAAAATATCAGAAATTGGACCGGTATAAATATCAAAGTACTACAAGTGTGGATTTTGCGTGACAAACGCCAAAGCAGGGCAAATGAAAAGTACGCCTAGAACCGAATCATGGCGGAGTTAATGGTGAAAGGTAGTAACGACCAACTACTATTCATTCGACGTAAAGTCACATTTTTTTTAAATGACACAGACGTTCGGTTTGTTTTAAATGACAGATGACAGCGTTGATGCTCTACTTGTGTCATTTTTAAATGTTGCATAGAGTTCCTAGTGTTTTGTATGGTGTGCGACATCCATACTTGTAGTACATTGATGGGTATAGCTAAAACAGTCTTGGACTTGACTTACTGCTTTAGACTGGAGGGATCTGTTTTGGAAAACTAATAAAAATTATGACTTGACTGACTAGTATCGGGATTTGCTATTTTTGACCTTAATTTCAATTTTACCCTTTTTTATTTTAAGAAAGGGTATTACGAATTGCTATTTTTACTATTGACACTGGCAAAATCATCGGAGAAGATCTGATGGAGCCAAGACATTAAAAGAAGAAGAAGAAGAAGAAGAACACAGTCAAACAAAAGAAAGCAAGAAAGAACTCTTCCAAGCTGACGGCCAACCTCCATTTGATGGAGAGACACCGCAAGAAAATGATGAATTATTTATTATTATTATTACAAGCTATCATATTTTTTTCATCACATTCCTGAAAAGTTATTATACATACCTCTACGTCAGTTTGAAACTCAAACAAATCTATCCTCTGCCAATTGGAACCGTCTAGGGCCAATATATTCCATAGTTTTGACACCTGGAAAGAAATGAGGAACACTATTGAAAAAAAAAAAAAAAACACTACATCGAAGAGTAATGTGACTCTGGCGGTTAAACAGTTAATAAGTATTGTTAGACTTGCTAGAACCCCCCTACCTCGGGTACATTAGTTGAACCACTTTATGGAGGAGACGGAAACCAAAACTCTTCGCCGTACCGCACACAAGAACGGATTTGCTTGGCAAGGCTCCTCTGACGCGAGCCTTGCGCAGCCTTAATAAAATTGCACAATTGATTGACCTGTTCCATTGCACGATGAACGAATTTAGTAGGGTAGGACTATTTGTAATATGTTATAGTAGGTAATTTAAGTTTAAGTATTATTAAGTATTCTTGGGCATATTTTCGAAATTTTTGTAATTTTTATAATTTATGTTGGTAATTATTTTGTTGTTTATTTAAACTTAATATGTAGGTATGTAATGATTATAAAAAATGAACAGATACATCCAATTAGGAATAATCCTGTAATGATGTACCTACCATATGTGTAATGTAAATAAATAAATAGATGTTTAGTCCAAATACTGTTATCGTCCGACAGATATGTCAGAACTAAATTCGCCAACGCGTTCGTTCAACAGACTGACACCCTTTCAATCCCACACCACACCACCAAATGAACCTGAACGAATGAATACACTGACCCTTTGATAAGAATATTAAAATTCATGGTCTTCCTTTTATTTCTGACACTATGTTATCTAGCAAAAAATAATCCTCATGATGAAGCCTTTCAATCGGTAAGATAAAGCTACAGGGTAATTATTTTTTTTCTCGTGTAGCAGGTTCGATTCCCGATTCAAATATGTAATTATTTAAAAATCTATGAATGCAGTTTAAATTGTTTTTTAAATTAAAATAATGTCTTCTTTCAGTAAAATGTTCCATCTACAATATTCAAGGTACTTTCCCTCCATGTGGCATAGTCGTAGGACACCCTGTATAATACCGCTGGACAGGCTGTCACATACAAATGACAGAAAAATTTCGTGTGCCATTTTGAAACGCCGCCCTCGGAAGTAATTAGAACTAATTTTGACGTTTGCTTATTTTATTCATAATACGCAAGGAGGATAGATATATATTTGGAATTTTTGTTTCAATTACTGTCGCTCCATAGCCACTATATTGCCTATATCCTATATATATGCACTATATCGATGACACGTTTGGTCTAGTGGCTAGTAACCCTAGCTGTTGAACAAGCGGTCGCGGGTTCGAATCCCGCTAGGGTCAAATGTTAATGTGCTAACATTTACCTTTGTACCTGAGTCATGGATGTTTTGTATTAACAAAAATAAAGCCGAAATTTATAATATGTATGTATTTACAAAAAAAAAAGGAATATATGTAGTATTATCAACTGTCTGGTATCCATAATACAAGCATTAAGTTGCTTAGTGTGGAATTGGATGGTGCTGTGTGAAATGTGTGAAGATATTTATTTATTTATTTATTTATTTATAGCGCCAAAATAGCGTTTTTCAAATTAAGCATAAAAATAATTTGACAGCAGCCTGTCCACTGGTCAGTCAGATATTACAGGTCAGTGAATGAATGAATGAATGAATGAGCTCTCAATCAACTTCAGTCGACATAAATAGCACACACACACACACAAACAAACAGTATTTAACTAATTTAAAAAGAAAACCATTACCTGAGCACAGCGGCACAGGGAGACTACATCTAAATATGATAATATTCGCAGCAATAGTTCCTTGGGCAGTTTCTTATTAATGTGATTTTCGTCATCACCCGAAAACCGAGTGATCTGTAAACAGAAAAAAAAAGCAATTAAATTTAGGATATCTATACTAATATTATAAAGCTGAAGAGTTTGTTTGTTTGTTTGAACGCGCTAATCTCAGGAACTAGTGGTTCGAATTGAAAAATTTGTGTTGGATAGATCATTTATCGAGGAAGGCTTTAGGCTATATGACATCACGTTGCGACTAATAGGAGCGAAGAAACAGTCGAAAGTGTGGAAAAAACGGGGAAAATTATTCATTTTTGAGGGCTTCCGTTGCGTGCGCTGCGAAAACCGTTCGAGATACCCAAATTATTCCTAAAATAACTATTCCATCGCGAGCACCAGCTAGTAAATTATATTAGTAGTCCAATCAATATAATTTATAGAGATCAGAGGAAACAATTTGTGTACTTTTATTATTTTACCTTGTGATCTTATATTTGAAATAACTACTAGCTGAACCCATAGATAAATGATTGGTCTCGCTCGCAACGCTCGACTAGATACCGCCGTTGTACTTGTAAAATGCGGCAAAAAATACTACGCCGAATTCGGCGTACCCGAGCCAGTCACACTGCAAACTGTCTTGTGATATGTACGTGCCAAACGTTTTATTAAATTTTGAGCATAATAAAATGCCAGTTTGCGTAGTGAAACTGTGTAAAAATATAATAAAACTGTGTAAAAAGTGATAAAAAGTGACGATGTTTTACACACACTACAATAAAAAGTTGTCGCATTCACGGAGCTATCGCTTTTGTATAGCGCTCTATCTAGTCGAGCACAGCGAGACCAATCAATTATCTTTGGCTGAACCCTTCGCTGTAGTTTTCTTTGACGTTCAATGGTCAGCGGCTGCAATGACAACGGCTAACTTCCACTTCAAATGCGACAGAAGCTCTCGTTGGCGAGTCAGTTCTCCTCGCTTTCGGCAGGCGGCGTAAAAAAAAAGCGATTTTTTTTTTTCTCTCGCGATATGAGGTTATATTATTTCGCGAAAAATGTTCAATTCTTGAAGGGGATTGCATTCTAGTGAATCCGTCGGCTGGTTTTCGAGTTTTTGCGTTATACACAAAACCAACACAACATAATATATAATATATGTAGAATAATATAGATTAAACACTCTCAAACGCATGATATTAATTTTTTTTTTTTTTTTATAGGATTTGCCCTGTTTTTTTTGTTGTAAGTACAACAATCTCTACAAGCTGATGAGTTAATAATGATATCCTGAAAAATATGTTTATCACACATTAAATTATGTAATGGAATGTTCCGGCATTAATTAGGCTCATCTGCTTATATTTGACTGACTGATTGCAGATTTAATGGAAAAAAAATGTAATGAAAATTAATTAATTACTTTTGGTCAAGGATAGATAATTTTCCGTTATCACTCATTATTTTGACTATGCCTTTTATATATCTACATTGGATTGGACGCTACGTAGTAAATAAATAAACCCTGATAAGAAAAGTTTTATCATTTGTTATTGTAATGTTAATGAAAAATATAAACATTGACTTTGTTATGTTTCTGTCTAAGAATTCAGAACTAATAGTGAGAGATCAGTTCGTCGAGTTGTATTATTTATTTAGCACTCTTTGTCTACATACTTTTATTTAATACTGACTGTTGCACGCGACTTCGTCCGCGTAACTTTATAAAATAAAGCCTATATGTTACACGCTGATAATATAGCTTCCAAACAGTGAAAGAATTCTAGCTGTTGCATGCGACTTCGCCCGCGTAACTTAATAAAATATAGCCCATGTTACTCGCTGATACAGTAGCTTTCTTTGGTGATTTTTTTTTTTTAATTGTTCCAAAAGTTTTTGAGTTTATTCATTACAAACATACAAATTGTCACTCTTTATAATATTAGTATAGATATAGATAAAAAAATCTTGATTATAGGCAAAATGCACATACTGCATGCAATGTTCACATTTTGTCTTTATTGTAAGGTTTTAATGTGGATAATTAAATAAAGATAATGTAATCACTAATGAAAAATAAAGAAAAGACAAAAATCTATAAGTTATACATAGAATCTACATTCCAGACTTAATAAATCTATACTAATATTATTAGAGGAAAAATTTGTTTGTTTGCAATTATAACTATTTTTTTTTTTTGGTAGTTTTCCATTTTTTAACCCCCAACACCCGATTAATCTGTCTAGCTTTTTTTGTTTAAAATCTGGTGATCTCGAGATGGTTTCTAGCTATAATTTACAAGGATATTATCAAGCTTCTGAAGATTATCAGCACATTTCCTAGTTGACGAAGGAATCTCACAAACTTTCACAGTTTTTTGTGAAATTTGGTATACTGGTATTTCCATGGCATGGTAACCTAGATCTGATGCTTCAGCATCAACTAGTCTGCGGAATATCCAACTCCTCGACAACTTACAGCACGTATTTAGGAGCATTGGTTTAAAAAAAATTGAGTGCAAATTTTTTGGGGACCTTCAAAATGATCTATGATGAATTTCTACCTGCACTATTCTAATCTCTCCCTAGAGAGTATATTTTATATGTTCCTTGATTTAATGAAAAAAAATAAAATAGGTTGACTATTTCTAAGAACCTATTCACCATTGTTTTTTTAACCTTTTTTTAGTCTAGTTACATGTTAATTAATACATGGAAATTATAGCACAAGTATTTTATTTTTTTCTAGCACTAAGCAGGCACAATAAAAGCGCGCAATTTATGTTAATGCAAATACCACAACAATATTTGCACAACACAAAGTACCTATCTATATTTATTTGCACTTGACATTATACCTATTTCTATATAGAAGGAACAAGGCTGAATACATAACAATTTCTTTGCCTTAAGAAAAAAAATTTGGAGCAACATGTTTTCATGCTATGTTTTCACGTTTTTAAATGTACATAAACTCTTTTCCTATTAAATCGGGGTCACTCAAGGCCGTTATTTGCAAAATAGGTATATGTATAATATATGTAACGGTATAAGCATTATGCGATATGCGAGTTGACTGCCCGCGCGCTCTGAGGTCAATACACTAGCGTGACAAAGGAAATTGATACTACATGGCCTGCATGGCCAATACGTCAACGCAATTAGCCGACAAATAATACGAACTTTTTTTTTTAAACAACACTACACTTTTTTTTTTAATCTAAATCCATAAATCGCGTAAGAATCTATTTAAAAATAGAATGTTATTTGTTTACGTTGAGAATTTATGATTCATTAGTTACAACTTTATATGGGGTTTTACTTTGTTTATTAAAAAGCAAAATAAAAGGAACTTGAAGACGTTTTATAATTGTACCATGTGAACATTGGAGAACAAAGAAACAAGCTTCGCAAATACACGGCCCATGTCAGCTGTTTCGTATCAAAACGAAAACACAACAAACAAAATGACAACTATTGGATTCGGAATCGATCGACTTACCTCGAATTTATTCCTTCCGGAATAACTCATGCTCGGAAAAGGCGTCACCTTCGCCACAATGTAAAATTTCACTGACACACCGGTCCTAAAAAATTTTCAATTGAAGCGGTCGAGGATCGCACAAAACAAATATGGTTGACTGCTTCTTTGCTTTTTCCACAATGTCCAGTCCACAAACATATATATAAAAGATTCAATCTTTAGACATATAACTTTATAATCTGTGGATTCAATGTCCATCGGGTCCTTCGCTTCTCCAAGCCAATGTAAATTACATGTGTCACTCTTACAGAACACTATATACTCCTTGTGAATAATATACAGTGTTCTGTGACGCTGAATTTAATTTAGTCTTGCTTGTCATTCATTTCATTTCATCCGTCATTTCATCATTTTTTTCATCAATAAATAATACCCGTCCCTGTAAAATCCAGGCGAGAGAGAGCGTCAAAGAGACATATAAATTTATAACTTTATAATCTGTGGTCAAAGAGTATAACACAAACTAAATAGTAGATACTAACGTATCAGACGGAAATCTGCAGTACAAATGCGCTGGACATGAGCTCGAGTACTTTAATTTCACCTGATTGGTCATAGCAAAATAGAACATTTGACTTCCCCGCCCCTCTCAGCCTCTCACCCCTTTGTTTTTTTACGGGCTATTAGTCCTTGAATTTATTTTTAAGTAAGGAAATATCATCACAATTAAAATACAGTAAATAATGCGTACATATTTATTTTTTAGGATATAGGCAAACATAACATGGACTTAATATACGACTTAAATAGAAACTAGAATAGAAATAAATAGAACAATAACGCCCGTACTAACAGTGTGCGATAAACTCAACAGATTACACTATAACACTGCACATCGACTGAGTCCTGTCACGAACTTGTATTTTCTGGCACACAGCACTTGTAATACATACTTAATATAATAAATGTATCCAAAGATTGTTATTAATAAATTAGTAGATATATAAAAAGGCGGAAATTAATCGACGCAACAATATAAACAACAATGACCTTACAAAACAAAATGGCTTCTTCTCTTAGTACAGATCGCTATAAGGCAATCAAGGCGATGAGAGTGGAGGTGAAATGTCATGTTCTATTTTGCTATTACCACAGGCTATAAAATTCCTATGTCTAGTGAATTTTCCTTGAAGATTACCAGCCGTGGAGTATAATATAATAATATGAGAGCGTTACACTATACTACACAACATTATAATCACAGATTATAAAGTTATATTATAATTTGTTAGTTTAATTACATTCCTACATTTACAAATGGCTGAAAAATTGAACCAAATACCTTTTTGTAGATGTTGTCACAAGAATGGTGATTTCAAGTGTCTATTTTCCAACCACATTTACGAGAATGAAATTGAGAATTATTCGCAGATGTTGTACGATACATTCGGAATCTTAGTAAGTTTAATGCTCCTGACCTTATCATATTCTTGTTTTGTCTGATATTGTCAACTGAGAGTGAAATGCGGGCCTAGAACCACATTGCTTCTTGACTTACCCAAGGCTTTTGATACGGTTTCTGACTATATATTTATTTCACAAGGCCCCCAACGAGGCAGAGATAAAACTATAATAAACTTTTCGATACAATTGACACTAGGCGGATGCTAACGCAATTATAGGAGGCTCAGCATGCGCCAATAAAAGCTACAAGCAACATCCCAAGCACTTCTTCAATCTACTAAATAAAATAGTAAATAGTAAAATATATAATAACTGTATAGTTTAACATATTAAGTTGTGTTTCGTTCATCAAATACATAATGAAACAAAGTTAAAAACCATAAAAATAGAATTAAAAACCAAATTAAAATGTCAGGTGTCAGAACCACGGACGAGAATGACTCTCTTACAAAGTTAAGAGACAATTGAGATAAGAGGCCTACCGCTAAAACCATTCAGAACTATTTAGCAACAAAACCCAGAGAGTAAAAACGGACCATTGGATCAGTTATGAGCTTTCTGCCTCATACGGGCTGCCGCAGAGTGTTGTCGGTTAATGCTGTTCCTCATCTATGCTAACGACCTTTGCCTTATATTAAAGGATAGACACTGCAACCCCGAAATAAATAAATACACCCCTGGTGGCAAGCCCTGCATTCAGGGGCATTGTGTGATGGTAACCACCTGCCATCAAGTGGGCCGTTAGCCTGTCTGCTACTCTGCTCTGCTGTTAATATATGGTATTTGATTGTTTTCAGTTTGTACCCTCCATAGATGACAAAATCTATACAATATGCGATGAGTGTATTGAAAAACTACGTATCTCAACGGAATTCAAGAATTGTGTCCTCACCTGTAAAAAAAATGCTTGTTGGCGGGGGCACTGCTGCGCTCCACTCGACGGGGGCACTGCAGTGACCCCAGATGTGAAACGTAAGTCACGAGGTCCAGATCTCTTGTCGATAGAATCTGCATGTGAAGATATTTGAGGGTGCTAGTGTGACTTAGAAGGCTTTATCTCTTCCTGAAATGATTTTCATAATACATTAATATAAATTATATTTGCAGAAAATTGCTCCGAAGATGAAGACAGTGACACGGATATGATAAATAAGGTTTTAGAGGAACTGTCAAATGGAGAGGTGAAAGTAGAAGAGAGCGCAGACAAATCGGACGAAACCTTCAGCGAATGTGGTTTGTATAATAGGATAAAACAATTCTGTACGCAACAGTACCCTTTTTTTTTTTTTTTTTTTTTACGTTGGGAAATCCTCTTGGATACCCGGCAGTGTAGGGGGTACTGCCGGGTTATGCCGGATTCCTACCGGCTAAAACCCAACGACTTTCTATCATCGCGGCCATTAGCGGGCGGGGTCGCGGGGACGTTGTTACACGACTTCGGCGCCCCGCCACGGCTATTCCACGCGGGGAGGCCAGTGCTCCCTGTCAGAACCTCGGCGTACCCGAAAGTGGAGGTATGCCGGTCATCTCGGGGGACCTCACGAAGGGCGGCAGTCTCCCCCAAGACCACCGCCCGGGTCCCGGTTAGGGTGGAAGGCGGCGGATATAGGCCACCCGCCTGCGCCCGAGCCTTCTCCGGCGGATTGGCTGGGAGAGGGGGTCCTCTTCCCGTTGCCTTTCCGCCGCTTCCTTGCGCGACATAACGTGCTCACAGAACGTGAGCATCGCCTGCCACGCAAGGTCACTGCCAACCATCGAATTCACGACGGCCGGCAGCGAGAGATCGGCGCCCACGACAAGAGACAGAGCGGCGCGTTGCTCCGCCCATTCGGGGCATTCAGCCAAAGTGTGCTGCGCAGTGTCAACCGCGCAGCCACAATGGTGGCATTCCTCCGTGGGCTCTCTCACGGCCACCCGGTGAAGATAACGCCCGAAGCAACCATGCCCCGAGAGCACCTGCACCAGGCGGAACGTGAGAGCCCCGCGCCGCTTCGCCAGCCATCCCTCTAGGGAGGGGCGAATGGCCTCAATTGTCAGGTGGCCCGCACTGGGCTCCTCCAGCCTTTCCTTCCACTCTTGGAGGAGGATCGTCTGGGAGTGTCTCCTCAACCTGATGACCTCCTCCGAAGACAAAACCGAGCCGCGCGATCGCGCATCCGCGACTTCGCGGTACACCGCCGCCATCACTTCGGCATCCAACTCCCACGGAGGGGTGCCAGCTAGTACACACGCCGCCTCAAAAGAGATGGTGCGGTACCCCCTCACGACGCAACAGTACCCTAGAGACACGAGATGCGCGGTAGAAGTGCGGGAGGGGAAGAGCGACTGAATCTACCAATAACGTGTCGGCACCGATGCATACCTGCCCCCTCGCTCCTCCACCCCTCGCTCCTCCACCCTTCGCTCCTCCGCCCCCCTGGTACGTCATTTTTATTTTGTTCTCCCAATTTGGCGACCCATCTAAACATAACGTCGAAAATCTTCAAAAATTGCGTTACGTAATACTTTAACGCACACCCTGATGCAAGGAAATGTAGACTTTAATGTGACGAACCTTTTCTTATATATACAAAAGGAAGTATTTTAATCAATTGCTATAACTTAACGTATTCATCTTCACAGAAGAATATACAGCCGACCTCGATGTTAAATCAGAAGAGAGTGTCGATGACGAAGACTCTTATATAGACAAAGTGTCAGACGAAGATGTCACAATTGAAGAGAGCGGAAAGGATAAGGAATCGATGAGTGAATCTGGTACGTATGAAAAGGGTGTCAGTTTTGCAAATAACTCAAGAACTATTAATTTTAGACAAGTTTGAGATAGATTGACTTGACTCTGACTAGTCTCGGGATCTGCTACTTTTGACCAATTGCTATTTTTACTAATGACACTAGCAAAATTATCGGAGAAGATCTGATGGAGCGAAAACATTAAGAGAAGACAAATTTAAAAAGAAATGTCTTACATTAACCTCAGCTTTATTATTATTATTAGTCTTCATTTAATGTTGAATTGAAAATAGGTCGACGCGCGGCAATTACTGAGACTCTACGTAGCGTCAAATTTGACCGTTGCTTCAAAAATTTTTTTTTATTTCATAGAAACATTAATTTAAAAATTTAAAAAATTAAGGTTTGAATTTTTAACAATGTCCCGTTAGAAAAGAACAATTTTCACATATTTTTCATGAAATTAGCGTAGGTGTTAATTAATTTTTTTTAGATTTCTCGTTAACAACGATGGCACACTGATCAAACACAACTTTGTGTTTCAGGTGTCAATTTAAGAAACACAAGCGACAAACATGAGAATAAATGCAATATTTGCAATAAAACTTTTGAACGCAAAGGCAACCTAAAAAATCATCTCAGAATTCACGAGGGCTATAAATGCAAAATATGTCCAGAAATATTGTCGAATCGGATAGAGTACGATAAACACATGGAAATACACCCAGGCGCAATAACACACGAGTGCAAAGAGTGCAGTCGGACATTCACAAACAAGGCAAACTTGGTGAGGCATTGTCAAGCCATGCACAACATGAGTATAAAAAAGTATAGTTGCCAGTATTGCGATAAAGTAAAGACTACGAAAGAGCAATTGGTTGTACACGAAAGGATGCACACGGGTGTAAAACCGTATGTGTGCCAAAAATGCAATAGAGCGTTTAGTCATAAAGGACACCTACAGCAACATAATACTGAAGTGCATTTGGCACTTAAGCCTTACGTTTGTGACGTGTGTGATTATAGATTCAAAAGAAAAGACCATTGCCAAAGACACATGTTGACACATACAGGGATAAAATCTTTCCAATGCGGTGTCTGTAGCAAGACTTTTGGGCAAAAACATCAACTCACTAGTCACATGGCGGTCCATAATCGCGAAAGACCCTACAACTGCGACATTTGCAAAAAGACATTTAAAACCAAGGTCAATATACACCTGCACATGTCTGCTAAACATTCGGGCTTTACATTTGAGTGCGAAATTTGTAAGAAGACATTTAAAGACAAGTATTATATGCGCCAGCACTTGTCAACTGTACATTTGGGCCTTAAGCCAACGCCCACACAGTGTGAAGTTTGCAAGAAGACATTTAATCATAGAGGGACTTTACGCCTTCACATGTCGTCTGTACATTTGGGCATTAAATTTGAGTGCGACATTTGTAAAAAGAAATTTAGATCCAAGGCGAATATACGCCTTCACATATCGTCTGTACATTTGGGCATTAAATTTGAGTGCGACATTTGTAAAAAGACATTTAAATACAGGCATTATATGCGCAAGCACATGTTGGTACATTCTAGGACTAAATAATAAAATAATTAAAGAAGTATTTTTTTATACTGAATATTCCTCACTTATTTCATCCTTAAGGATCCTTTGAAAGCGGTTTTGCTAATTTTCTTATAGTTTAAAGAAAAGATTTTTAAGTCATAATAAAGCGTTTATTAAAATCTCTTAACGACTCATTTTTGTAGGAAGAATAGTTGGTGGTGGAATTGGTTGTAGTCTACCCTCTCATATTGTACTTGTTTGACTTGATAGTCGTTCTAATTTCAATGTTGATACCTAATACGGTTTGATGAACCGGTGTGATTTTGCAAAAAGGCACTCTAGTTGCTTGACTTAAGATATCTTTTCGAAGATGGGCAGCTCAAATTTAAGTTAAAGTGGTAGCCGAGGGCTGCCATTGCATGTCGCCTCGTTGGCGCATCATCGGGGTTGTCACAATCTTGGAAAGTCCATTATTCCACTTCGGCCGCCTACGTAACCAACGCTACGTAACCAGTTACGTGATAAGAATTGTTTTTCTTGCTTCGAAACCAGTTACATAACAAGAATTGTTTTTCTTGCTTCGAAACCAGTTACGTACAACTTCGACGCAGCCTTGTAAGCTGCATCGTCTAGAAATCAAAGTATTAAACTAAAGGTTTAGGTTTTTCACCTCACCTGCTTGAAAGCGGAGGTCCTTGGACTACGCATAAGGTCCTTTCATTCACCATCTGTCAAGTAGGCTAACCGTCCATTTAAAGTCACCCGTTACCGGGAATAATTTAGCTGATATACCTTTGTTTGTACGGTAAAAGTCCCAAAAATTAAAAAGAAACTCGTACGCTTTCTTACCGGTGACTTTAGTCTACTTGACATTTTACTCAGAGATGGTGATTTATTTTGATTTATTTTTTACAAAAACATTAAGGATGAGCGAGTAAAAAATAAGACATTTGGTAAAATATTCGAAATTAATTTAATGTCATGTCATAAGGTACGGGAATGTAATACACTTTTTATTTGTCCAGTACTTAGGTACTTTCTGTTCATAATCCTGAAAAATGAAAATATCGATAATTATTTAAAAAAAAAGGATTATTAAAATAAAAGTGGGTACTTTTAAAAGGACTTGGATTAAGGCACGTATTATTTAGACCTTCCATTCTTTCTATTTTATAAGTATACCTCCAAAGATAATTGATTGGTCTCGCTGCGCTCGACTAGATAGAGCGCTATACAAAAGCAATAGCTCCGAAAATGTGGCAACTTTTTATTGTAGTGTGTGTAAAAAATCACCACGTTTTATAACTTTTACCCAGTTTTATTATATTTTTACACAGTTTCACTACGCAAACTGGTATTTTATTATGCCTAAAATTTAATAAAACATTCGGCACGTTCACATCACACACAGTTTGCAGTGTGACTGGCTCGACAGTTTGCGCCGAATTCGGCGTACTATTTTAAGCCACATTTTACAAGTACGACGGCGGTATCTAGTCGAGCGCAGCGAGACCAATCATTTATCCATGTATACCTCATAGCGGTAAGATCGACTGGAACGAAGATATAGGCATAAAACTGAAAAAAGGTAACTTCTTCCCCGTTTTTTGGCTGCCAAAAGTTATGCCCACCCCTGGACTCGTGGGACTTTTCAGAGGTTATTTGGGGAGCTAAATTACTAAAGTTACTTTATTAATGGAACATTTAAATTTAGCCATTTTAGAGTCATTTTAGTGTCGCGCTTCAGGATTTTCCTACGGCGACACTGACTAGAATTTTATGGTAAACTATATCTTGGGTGCCAGTGTAGCCTACTAGAAAATAAAACTGCGTGATCGGAATAATATTCAATATATTTAAAACGCTCAATGGTAGGCAACACCACGTATATTGTGTAGGTCGTGGGTAGTCGGCCTATCTGTCTCCTCAACGCAGTGCAGGCACTCCATGATCCAATGTATGATCCAGCCGACGAAGGTGAACCGAGTAAGACCGGCAACGGTCTAGTGAGATCTAGTGAGACCCGAAGCCGTCCGTTTAATGCCGGTTACCGGCTTGGCAGTCACTGCCCGGAGAATGTTGTTTGGTCCGGAGGATGTTTGGCCTGAGGGATGTTGTTTGGCCCGGAGGATGCTCCTGGAATCGACAGTACGACCGAGTCACGCTCTGGTACATCTACCCTCCGACGGCATCAGGATGAAAATACCTGCTTAGCAGCAGTAGCCAGAGCCTTTAGACAAGTGCCATTCGCTTCGTAGCGATTCGATTCGAAAGAATAAAATGTATGGGATGTATGTGTCACGTGATTTAGCGACGGCATATGTCAATCCCATACATTTTATTGTTTTCAAATTTTGTTATCGTTTTAAATTGTTACTTTGACTAAGGCCCCAGAACGGAGTTTACAAAGCAAAATTAAATAAAGCAATAAGACAATAAACAAAGAAATATATATAATATATAAAAATTGTAATTTAAAAATAATAAAATGTATGATGAAGCTATAAAGAAAACAAGCTATTTTAAAATATGATTGTATTGTAATAATCATAAAATTGTGTGCTATTTAAGTTACCCTAACGCGGGAGATTCAAATAAACTATTATAATACTTTTAGAGCGCTGAGTGGCGCGGACTGTCCATCTCTCGGCTTATTTGCCGCTCATCGGTCGTATTATTATTTTAGTTTTAACAATTGCCTTATTATAACTTTATTTAAATCATTTGTAACGCTTTGTTACAACACCTGTCATTTAAAACCATCCTTGTCATCTGTCAATCAAAACCATCTTCGTCATCTGTCATTTAAAACTAACCAAACAGCTGTCATTTAGAACCATACTTGTCACCTGTCAATCAAAACCATCTTTGTCATCTGTCGCTTAAAACTAACCAAACAGCTGTCATTACCATCCTTGTCACCTGTCAATCAAAACCATCTTTGTCACCATCATTTAAAACCATCCTTGTCACCTGTCAATCAAAACCATCTTTGTCATCATCATTTAAAACCATTCTTGTCACCTGTCAATCAAAACCATCTTTGTCATCATCATTTAAAACCATTCTTGTCACCTATCAATCAAAACCATCTGTCATCATCATTTAAAACCATCCTTGTCACCTGTCAATCAAAACCATCTGTCATCATCATTTAAAACCATCCTTGGCACCTGTCAATCAAAACCATCTTTATCATCTATCATTTAAAACTAACCAAACGTTTGTGTGAGTGAAAATGTGAGTTTACGTCAACGCATTAGAGTTTAAAATGAATATGTAGTGCAACGCGAAATCCACACTTGTATAACTTCGGATGTTGGCAACACTCACTCAAGTCCTGGCAGTCGGTGCATTTCATCATGTGATTGGTGATCTTCAGTCTGAGGGCAACATTGTCTGCGGCCAATCGGTGGTTGGTCAGTCTGAGCATCGCATTCTCCTCCGTCTGAAGCTTGATCGACTCTTTTAATCTCTCTCTGAGATGGGAGATTGAATCGATTCAATATATTATGTACATTATATTATATTATAACATATAACAATAGATATCTTCTCGCACTCCACACAGCACCATCTAGTTCCACACTGAGCAACCATTTGCTTTCTAGTGTTTTATGCATTGATAGACAGTCGGGACAAACAACTTTATATGTATATGTATCGAAAGATGTAAAATCAAGTATACCTGTATCTTCTGGAGGCCGCACTCCTCGCAGACATCAGATCATGTTTGGATGTTTGTCCGTCTGATTTTCTCTTGAAAACGCCTTTTGTTATTTCGGAATCGTCACCGAGAAAAAATAAGATTATAAACGAGCCATAATTTAAAAAAAAAGACTTTATTGAGCTTAAACACGCTATATGAAATAAAATACTTTCTATTGAGCCAAAACACGCTATGTAAAATTAAAAAAATACTCTATTGAGCCCAAAAACGCTATATAAAATAAAAAACTATTGAGCCCAAACATGCCATATAAAATAAAAGACTCTATTAAGCCCAAAAACGCTATACAAAATAAAAGACTTCATTAAGCCCAAAAACGCTATACAAAATAAAAGACTTCATTAAGCCCAAAAACGCTATATAAAAGACTATTAAGCCCAAAAACACTATATAAAAAAGACTATTAAGCCCAAACACGCTATATAAATATATAAAAAAAAAGACTATTGAGCCCAAAAATAATAGGACTCTACTGAGCCCAAACACGCTATATAAAATAAAAATAAAAGACTCTATTGAGGACAAAGACGCTTATATCTGCTGTGAGTTGCTAAGGAGCTGGGTATTCAGCAGACTACTTGATGCTGCAGCATCAGGTCAAGGTTACCTTACTCACTCACTTAAACACAAGAGCATATAATATTATGCTTCTGTAAGGGAGTGGTTACTGTCGCCACTAGTCGCCAGGCTGGCTGCCCAAACGCAGTATATGCCCTGCCACTACTCACCGTTTACAAACTCATATGATTCTGCGGCTTCATCAATCTGAGTATTTTTAGGCTCTATGTCATTCCTTTTAGAATCTATTCTTTTTCTTTTCCCTCTCTTGTGATTCTGCACTCTACTTTCCACATTTATTGGCATTTTGTTGGTCACCATCACTTGACTCGTCAAGGCCGGACTCACAACGGTCACCGGAATCAGAGTTCCTATTGGTATCAATACGTTACCATTGTCCAACGAGTCACTTTTATCTGGCAAATTTTCAGGCTTTTTCCTCATTTTATCAGACAGCACCCTCTTCAACTTCACTTTCGTATCTTCTTTCACATCTCTATCTTCATCGACAGCTTTCATTCTAACGTGTTTACCGTTTGGCAACTTAATTATCACTTCGTAATCATCTTTAACGTCACTTTCTGCTTTGAGACCATTTGTTTTAGCTTTTTTGGCCGCTATGTTACACTTATTGTTACGTTTCAATGCATTCCTTCTGACTTCTGTCCCCTTTTCTGTCACAGTACTGTGACAATCAGTGGTTAAACTGTCCACGACAAAATCTAGCGACTTTTGACTCATTATCGGTGGTATCGTTTCGGGTATTGCCAATTTGTTTCCATCTTTGATCACTGCATCCGTGTATACTAGGGTTATTGGATTCTTATTAGCCTCTGCATTCTCTTTTCTTATTTCCACGTTGCTGTGTATTTTTATAACGTTATTTGTATACACCGTTTCATTGATCACATCTTTTTCCGGTTTGACATGTACATTTTCATTTATTTTCTCCACAACGTCCGTCTTTCCGATGACCCTGCTTATTTTTGTGACTTCGTTTGTCAGTTTTGATATTGTGGTCGTTTCAAACTCTTTCACTGCGCCGTTTTCATCGCTTGAAGACCTGTAAGGAAAAATTTAAGCATCAATAAAGATGGTTAAGTATTAAATAACGTTTGCCACTGCAGCTAGTAAAGAAGATATAATATACTAGCTTGTGCCCGCGACTTCGTCCGAGTTGAAAAAGCAATATATCGCCTGACATTGTTATTGCTATTACACTTGGCCAGGAGTTAGTTTCCTTAATTTTAGATGATACCTCGGGACCAGTACTTTTTTTCTGGATGAAAGGTACCCTATGTCCTTTCTGGTGTCCCAGACAACGTGTATGTAAAATTTCATGGTTATAGGTTCAGTAGTTTTTGCGTGAAAGAGTTACAAACACCCATACATACATGCATTCATACAAACTTTCACATTTATAATATTAGTACGGTTTATTATTAACATACCTGCTTATTGTAATATTCCTCTGGTTGTTGGTGGCACTGTACAAGGTCGCATCGCCATCGATCAGAGGGAACACCATTTGAGGTGTGTGCAACACGTCATCCGTTGTTGAAGCGGCTATTGCATTCTCCAACGAGAGAATTCCACTCCTTAAAACCATTTATCAACCAATTTAAAAAATTCTTTCACCTATAGAAAGCTCTCTGTTATCAGGCTATAACTAAAGCAGGCGATCACAATATTTCAGCAATGGACGAAGTGATACTGGCACTCTAGCAGACAGAAATAGCCACTAAGCAGATAATAGTATTATCAGGTAGTTGACATGTAGGTACTTATATATAGAGGACTTACTTTGTTTCCATTGCTCTTTTAAAACCCTCATCAAATGGATTGACATTTTGCAAATCCTGAAATAAGCCCATTTCCTCACAGTTCCTTATGAATCGGGTGGGCGTTGGAGTCTGATCCACTGAAAAGAGAAAAGATCAAGGCTTAATAATCTATACCAGAGGTTCCCAATCTTTTTCATTCCGCGGCACTGTTACAAAATTTAGTATTTTGTTAGTCCCCTACCTTGTCGAAAGAAATAGGTACCTACAATAATAGCAGTTAGGTTAAGTAAAACAAGACAGACTTAAGAAAAAAAAAAAAAAAATTACTCAGTCAAATCAATGTGACGGGTGAGCTTGGTGATTTCTGCAGTTTTTCAAAGCGGGGAATAAGACTTGACACGGCTACTCTCATTTCTTGCTCCACATTGATCCTTGAGCGATACTGTAAGTAGGTACCTATGTTCTTTACCGATGCAAGCGCTCAAAAGAGATATTTGTGGTTTCGGATAATGATAAAAGGATCGACTCGCGACACCCCTCTTTACTTTCTACGGCGAACCAGGACGCCGCGACGCACACTTTGGAAACTCCTGATTTATACTAATGTTACAAAGATAAAGAGGAAAGATTTGTTCACATCCTAACACAGATTCACATTTTAACATCTTAACACACACATTAACACATCTTAACACAGATGAGGACGTCCACCCACAAGGTGGACAGACGACCTAATAAAGGCCGCGGGTCAGCAGTGGATCAAAGCTGCTTCTGACCGGTCCTATTGGAAAATTATGGGGGAAGCCTATGTGGACGTCCTGCGGCTGAGATGATGATGATAACAGATATTAAAGAGGCAAGAAAGACACATATTTAAAATATACTTCCTTATTACCTACAAATGCTCCTTTTTGCTCAATTCCAAGTTGCAAAACCATGTCATGTTTCTTGGTGTGGAATTGTAAGTGATCCTCATTGGTAAAAGTCATTCCGCAGTCCGGAAGGCTGCATGCAAAAGGCTTTTCTGGCTCCACCATTTTCGCAATAATTAATTATTGCGTGTAACAATAAAAACTGTTAATAAATAATTCATCTGTAGTAATTAATTTCGGTACATAATTTTAAAAACAAATAATACTCAAGAATAAAAGAATATCAACAAATAAAACACCGTATTGCGGTCAATAACAATATCACATATAAATAGTAAATTTAGTCTTTCACATTTTATTCACAAACTACACAGCCATGGCTGTTTTTTATTATATTTTACATTTTAGAATGCAAAATTTGCAAATATTAAATTATTTTCCTCTTTAGTTTTAGCAAACAGAATAAATAAATAATCAATAATCATAGAATAATAAGTATTGACAAGACAAGTTTGACTATTATTTTGCCAACTGTCATGTCACAGAACAATTATTTAATACAATGATATGGTATGTGACGTTTCTAAAATTTTTGGTTGCGTTCACAATAAAGTGACAGATAATAGAGTAAATATAAAAATTTAAAATAAAGAATTCGATTGTGCAGTGGTTATTTTTTAAAAAAAGCTTAGCTTATAAATAAAATATATCTTACTTAAATTAACTTTTATTTAGTAACAAAATAATGTACAATAACATTGCTAACTGTTATGAAACAGCAATAGAAAAAATTGCATTGGTCATTTATATGGTGAATATCTCTATAATAGGTAGGGTAGGTGCAATATTTATCGACCGTTTGGTCAACTTTACATTTTTAATCATTTTACTTAATAATTTTGTTTATTATTATTATTACTAATTAAACCAGTATTTGAAAAGTATGAAGTGTATCGCTCCGGTGAGTAGCCATGGACTTTGGCGTGGTATGCACGCTTCATGGCTTCAGATGGAAGCCTTCGTTCAAACCACGGATGAGCTGCAGATCTCTTCTTACGGGGTGAATCTTGCATTTGTGCGCTTGGGTATGGGTCTACATATCGTCTCCCATCAATATTGTTGCCATTCGCTGTCGAGAACACCGTTGGCTAAATTAATACGTCAATTGATTAGGTAATTCATTTAAAGTAACCTTTTATAAAATTTGTTCAATTGATAAAAAACATCAATCGAATCGAAGGTACACTATTATCAATGATTTTTTTTTATCTTTGTTAGTATTATCACCCTTTGATTTAAGCCGTAACCTTTATTAAAGCGGTTCAATCAAAGGTTAATAATACCTTGTTAAGCTTGCCTGCTCCTCTATTGGTGAAAATTCCCGGGGCTGACTGTCCTTGTGGTTCGCCGCCAGGTGTTTGTTGCACACTCATTCCAACTATAGCAGGATTTGGTTCGTTTTGCTGACCCTTCCATGGTCTG
This sequence comes from Synanthedon tipuliformis, assembly GCA_947623395.1. Taxonomy (NCBI): domain Eukaryota; kingdom Metazoa; phylum Arthropoda; class Insecta; order Lepidoptera; family Sesiidae; genus Synanthedon; species Synanthedon tipuliformis. The sequence goes on along the minus strand of OX392434.1, from coordinate 5,023,442 downwards.
TAGAAAGAATAACGACAATACAATCTCTAATGGGTTGGTAAAGTGGCCCAGGCTAAGCTATTTTTTAAAGCCCGCGATGCTAAATGCTAAGGTAGGGGAGCCCGCGATGCTAAATGTAGCGTCACTCGAGCGTCAATATTGGACTATTGGATTTTGAAGATTAGATTGTAGGAAGACGAAAAGTTTATATGAAGTTTTTCATTTCAACGGTGGGTTAAGCGTCTACAGGCGTTCAAAATTTTGTAGGCGCTGTATTTAAAAAAATCCATATAATTGTCAGATTAAGAATCAGACGATTAGGACAATAGGCTGAACCGTCTGTATGAAAATCTGACGCGCTCGAGTATTACAAAATGGCAATCGCCAAAAATCTTTTTTGCATTTTCAAAAAGCTGCCATGAGCTTGCGTTACATCCGAATCGTCTGAATTTTAAATGGGAGCTTAGTTTAGGTTCATTTAACATCCCCTCTGAAAATCTGACGCACTCGAGTTGTATTTAAAATTTTACCCCCACCCCCACCAACCCCACCAACCAAACCGGCAGATTAATACATATCCGTTATCGGAGACACGTGGGGAATATACATTGGCAATATCTGACGCACTCGAGTAAATCCCAAAATCCCCTCTTGGGCTCCCTTACCAAAACGACTGATATTACATCTTGATCAATATTATGATCTTTCATGACACCTACTCTATCTATTGTGAGCGGCTTCGTTCTCATCAGTTCTCACAGTCTATGGATAAATTTCAGAATTTAAGTGTTTATCCTAATTGAATAAATCAATTGAATATCATACAATTTTTTTATATTCAGCAGAGGTAAATTTCATAATCATAATCTAATATATAAAATTCTCGTATCGCAGTGTTTGTTGCCAAACTCCTCTGATCTGAAAACTGGGCCGATCTTGATGAAATTTTGTGGGTAGGTCTGAGAATCGACCAACATCTATTTTTCATACTCCTAAATGTTAAGGTTGGTCCACCCCAATTTTTATTTTTTATTTTTTGGCAAAACAACGTTTGTCGAGTCAGCTAGTACTTATTTTATAATCATAATATTCTTACTTGTCAGGGAAAAGTTCACCAGGCTGTCCTCGGGTTTGAACAATTCTTTCGCCATTAATTTCTACTACACATCTCAGCCTGGCACAACATGTTGGGAACTCTGAAAATAAAATAAATAAATTATTTTACCGAATGATGTAATTACATAAAAGTACACTTATTGTTACGATTTAATAACATTATGGCGTAGATAACACTCACCAACATTTTCGTCTTCAATATATTCATGGCATTCCAAAGCATTTTCAGGTATTTTTGGCTTGCGACAGCTGTAACAAAAGCATTAAAATATTACTGACTAGCTGTTGCACGCGACTTCGTCCGCGTATGTTACTCCTATGTTACTACTTCATCAGGGAGTAACATAGGGATGTTACTCCCTGATAAAGTAGCTTTCTATACGTCAAAGAATTTTTCAAATCCGTCCAGTAGTTTCGGAGCCTATTCAATTCAAACAAACAAACAATCAAATCTTTCTTCTTTATAATATTAGTAAAGTATAGTAAGTATTATTAGTATATAATTACATTGATTTTCTTTGCGTTAATAAGACGAAATGAAACAGCCTCGATTGTAGTGAAATACAAATATATCTGTAATTTCACTGAATATTCATAATTAAATTAATAGAAAACAAATATTCCATCAAAGATAATTAATTGGTCTCGCTGCGCTCGACTAGATAGAGCGCTATACAAAAGCAATAGCTCCGAAAATGTGGCAACTTTTTATTTTAGTATGTGTAAAAAATCGTCACTTTTTATCACTTTTTACCCAGTTTTATTATATTTTTACACAATTTCACTACGCAAACTGGTATTTTATTATGCCTAAAATTTAATAAAACATTCGGCACGTACACATCACAGACAGTTTGCAGTGTGACTGGCTCGGGTACGCCGCATTCGGCGTACTATTTTATGCCGCATTTTACAAGTACGGCGACGATATCTAGTCGAGCGCAGCGAGACCAATCATTTATCTATGCATTTCATCTTACCCAACTGCTGCAATGAAGTATTTTCCGTCTCGAATTTCACATCTGTATCTATGGCATGTATAATGATCCGACCATTCCTGCCAAGGTTGATATCCTTTTCTAGAATACTTGTCCACGCAGGCTTGATCTAGTAACCAATATTGATTAGTTTTTATTACTACAAATAGCTACACGCTCCCGGCTTCGCCCGGGTCCAAATTAAAACTATCTTATCTTATAAGTTGGACCAAATTCCACATACTTATAAAGTTTTATCAAAATCGGTTCAGTAGTTTAGGAGTTCATTGGCCTAAAACATGTGACATGATTTTTTTTATCTATATTTATAGGTAGAGATTTAAAAATATCAAATTTATTAGACAATTGACTAGTTTACTTACAGCTTACGTCTTCGGCGAGGATTAACGGTGCCAAAAAACAAGAAAATAATAAAAATGCACGTAACTGCATTTCGGTTATTTTTAATTTGGAATTGAGCTTTTCTGAAACGAAATTCATAACTAAGTCAACAAGCGGAACAAATACAATCGAATAAGTAATATAATAATTAATTAACGTATTTTGTTCGTTCCAAACAACTGAATGTGATGAATTCGTATTATTCCCGGTATATATACGTTTCAATATCTTAAATGTTTACAAAAGATAAAGAAAGAAGACACTTTTGATTGAGAATTTAAGCATAATATTAGTGAATTATTTGGTAAATGTGTGTGAATTTCCTGGAATATTTTCAACAAACATTGCATTTTAAAGTAACGTGGAAGTGTATGCAAGTAAGATGTAGGAAATTTTTATTTGTCATAAGTAGGTATACTTATGAAATAGTTCAGTGTAATTAATCATTATAGTGTCCGAATTAAAAAAAGTGTGTGTGTGTGTCAGCTCCGATTCAAAATTGGAGTTTACTCCTTACGAACGAATAACTGCTATCGTGCTCTGTGTTATTTGCCTATGCGCGGTCGCTCCTTCGTTTGTTCAGTGTTCTTAATTCAAAATATACCCACATTAAGTCGTCCTCACACTGTTGCAATCTACCAAATTTTTAAAAATGGATTAAACTTTATGGTGTTACATCTGAGTACCGACCGATTTAATGACACAGTGGCTAAAGTCCCCGATGATAACTGAATAATTATTTGCTTTGAGCTCAATAAGGTTTGCTTTCTAAGAATTTATCCATTGTTTTCCTCATTGTTCTTTGTAACATTTATAGTTTTACCGAACTTTAATTCTTCTAAGTACAAAACAAGGGTATTATTGTTATCATTATCAGAAAAAAATCACTGCGGGAAAGTAGCGTACCCACAACATAAAAAATGTTTCGTGGAACCCTAATGTAAGTTAGTTGTTATGAGAAAAAAATTATGTAACCATAACAATACATCACTATTGCGGTTGCTACTGGATGTCAATTAAATCAATTTTTATACTCTGTGGCTCACGCATTCTATCGAGCCACAGAGTACTTTATACGGAAAATGTCAATCGAATCAACAAAAGCTTAATAATTATATTTTCTGCAATCTAAACAAGTATTTTTTATATTTATAGTTTGAGAATTTTAAATTTATTATTTATATTTAAGTATATAAGTAAGTTGCGAGTGTAATAAGTGTATATCATTAAGTTATCAACATAAAACAAGAGTATAAATGAGGTAAGTTTATAAATATGAGTCGTATGTGCATAAATTTAGATTTAAATTGATACGTTACATAGTGAAAAGGGGGTGTCGTTTCGTGTAATAATTTTAATAAAATGTTTTTTTTTTTGTTTGATTTTGTAGATGTATATTGTACAAATAAGGTCTACATAGGTACACTATTGCATACTTACAATTTTAATAACTTTAATAAAGTTTACCTACATTATTTTTAAATAAAGTAAATACATACCTGTTTTGGTATGTGTTAAAGGTTTTGAACTTCAATAGGTACTGGCTGAAGTGAAATGTATTGATTTTCAAATATGGAAAATAAAAAAATAAGAAAATTGAGTATGTAAAAAAAGTAGAGATGAAAATAGATGTTTTAGTATGAAGTGATTATTTTAATAGATATGTTTGTTTAGTATATTGATATCAATATAAAAATATTATAAATGCGAAAGTTTGTATGGATGTATGGATGTTTGTAACTCTTTCACGCAAAAAATACTGAACCGATCACCATGAAATTTTGCATACACGTTGTCTGGGACACCAGAAAGGGCATATAGGGTACCTTTCATCCAGAAAAAGGAACTGCTCCCGAGAGATTATCTAAAATTAAGAAAACTAACTCCTGGCTAAGTATAATAGCAATAGCGATGTCAGGCGATATATTGCTTTTTTAAACGCAGACGAAGTCGCGGGCACCAGCTAGTAACATTTATAATGACAAATAAGAATATAGTTTGATTTTAAAATGGATCCCAAGAAAAACCTGAATAGAATGTAAAATTAAGCACATGAAATGGGATTCAAGGGCTGTAAATAATTATCCTACGATCCTTTGGGAGCCAAGAGAAATAAAAAATTACTTTAGGATCCCATGGGAGCCAGAATCCAAAAAAAATATCTTTGGATCCTAGACGTGGGAGCCAAGTGGAGGGAGGCCATGTAAGTAGGTGTAAGCCCACACCAACCTGCACCTAACATCAAGTGAGATTGCGGCCAAGCGCTGCATTGGCTGTATAAAAAAAAAAAAAAAAACCACAATCCAGGCACAATAAGAATATGTACCTATATACTCGTACATACAGTGAGCTGAGTGAGTAAGCTTTTATCTTGTAGTTGAAATTATTTTTATTATAAATGATTTTATTGCTTCAAAGCCAGATATTATTAGACTAACTTAAATAAAATCTCAGTCTCAACTTCAAAGCCTGCAGCATCGCCGAAAAGTAGCATGCCTATCAATTTTCTATCGTCTGCACCATGGAGAGTGTGCATCCATTCTCTTCGATTTGATCCAACCGGAACCGTTCCACTTGCGAAACACGAGGCGCGGGCGGGGATTTCATCCCTTCGTGGTTGAAGTTCCTCAGTCACGCACGAAGCGTTACAGTTCCACCTTCCTTGTCCGAACTGCTAAGGAGTGGAACTCACTGCCTGCATCTGTTTTTCCCCAAAATTACAACCTCGGGGTCTTCAAACGTAGGGTAAATGGGCATCTACTAGGTAAGCGTGGTCCACCTTCGGCCGCATCTACACCTAACATTCAAGTGAGATCGCGGCCAAACGCTGCCTTGACTTATATATTAAAAAAAAAATCTGTTATAATTTAACTACTAAATATATTTATGTGCAAGTTTTTAGTATTTTTTACCTACATAATGTAGTTATTTTTTAAGTCTAAAATTTAAATTAAAGGATTTTAGACCTCCGTATCAAGGTCACAGGTATATCTTTTACCTATACTAATATTATAAAGAGAAGATTTGATTGTTCGTTTGTTCGTTTGAATTGAATAGGCTCCGAAACTAGTGGACCGATTTGAAAAATCCTTTCACTGTTGCAAAGCTATATTATCAGTGAGTATTTTATAAAGTTACGCAGACGAAGTCGCGTGCAACAGCTAGTAATTTTCTTTGCCTGGCCCTTTCCCACTTTATTCGGGGTCAGCCCTCCGTATCATGCGTCTCCAGGCAGCTTGGTCCTGGGTCGTCTCTTTGTTGATTTGGGCTTCCTCGAGGTTCTTATTTACAACGGACATCCATGTGATTCGGGATCTTCCTTGTCCTCGGGGTTTAGTGTCTATATCTAAACCTATAGTCTGTCTGTGCAACAGCTAGTAATACATATATAGTAAAACAACAAAACATTATTGCTGCTATACCCACTTTAAATACTAAACTCAATAACTGACCACTTAAAACAATGCGTAATAACACTCGTGTCCAAATAAAACAATAATTAGGTATGTACTTGATTATACAACTGTTTTCACTTGCTAAAAACATTTCACTTTTGTTCCACTCCCATAACTTTCACCTTGCATTCATCGTTTGTTTAATATTCACTACAATAAAGAGTATACTTTGTTTATTGAAACAAAGTACATACATACTTTGTGGTTTGTTTATTTTTTTATTTAACCAATGTTCTAATTATTTTAAATAAAAAATTGCACACTATCATCACAGAATACTTATTTCGTACAGTAGGCCGACGGAGACGTCTAGACAGGGCAATCGTGCGGGGCGTGAGGGGTGAGGCGCGAGTGGGACGTGCCCAAGCTGCATACTTCGTCCTTCTTAGTAGCTTGGGATAAATATTCCAGGGCTATCGCGTCTTTCAAATTTTAATTTATTATATAAATCAAAATGGTGCATACGGCATGTCTGCAAGTGCATGTGCTGTAAGTGTGTTCAAATCTTTATCTCGCATAAATAAAGAACTAAGCTTTCATCAATTTCCGCACGATGAAGAAAGGTACTTAAGCATATTTTATATTGTTACTTAATTTGTGTCAACCCTTCCGTAATTTTTAAATACCTACACAGGCGGCGGTATCGCCCATCATCAAAGGCGTCGGCCTACTGTAGGAAATAAGTATTCTGTGCTATCATTATTGTATTGGGGAACGTTCAAGTATTACGTAACGCAATTTGGAGGAGGGGGAGTTTTGTAAAACGTTACGATGCGTTACAGGAGCAGGGAGGGGAATCCCTCGAGTGTATTGTACGTCGTTTTTATTTTGTTCTCCCTAGTTGGCAACCCTTTTTGTTGGTAAAAATAAATGTTCAGTGCTTTACAGGCGGGTTAGGGGGTTAAAATCTTCAAAAATAAAATGGCGTTACGCAATACTTGATGTCTCCTTATATAAAAAAAAGAAAGAAAAAAAACTAGCAAATAAGTAACCCTAGTTTCAAGCGCTTATAAAAATCGTGTTGAATATTGTGTGATATAATAATATGATCATCTGTATGAGAATAAATTGAATAGTTGACTATTATAACTATACTAGCTGGTGCTCGCGATTTCGTCCGCGTGGAATAGTTATTTTGGGAATTATTTGGGTATCTCGAACGGTTTTCGCAGCGCACGCAACGGAAGCCCTCAAAGATGAATAATTTTCCCCGTTTTTTTCCACATTTTCGACTGTTTCTTCGCTCTTATAAGTCGCAACGTGATGTTATATAGCCTAAAGCCTTCCTCGATAAATGATCTATCCAACACAAAAAGAATTTTTCAATTCGAACCAGTAGTTCCTGAGATTAGCGCATTCAAACAAACAAACAAACAAACTAACTCTTCAGCTTTATAATATTAGTATAGATTTAGCAAATAAATTATTTAGAATTTGATTTTTTTTTAAATTAAACACTGGATTAAGTTAAGAGTTGCTGCGAATTTCAATGAAGACTTTTCAGATGAGGCTTGCACACATTAGTAGTTGTTTCGATAAAATTAATAAAAAATTTTTTGTTTCCAGCGACTTCAAAACAATCCGATCTAACGAAGATGAAATCCTCAGCTCTTCTCAGTCATCGGACGAGAAAATGGACACAGGGTCCGAGTCCTTCAAGTCTCAAGATACTCCCAACTCAATTCTATCGTCCGAGTTTGACGAGAACGAGCAGAATGTTTTGCGATTACAGAATCCAGATTGCAATGCACATAGGTAAGGATTGTTTTGTTTCCTATCTAGTGGCAGCACTATTCATTTTGGTAGCCCATTTGGCGGCGGTAACCACACTCTTACAGAAGACCACTGTTAAATGAAAAAAGGCTAAACAAGAAGATAAAATGAAAAGAAAGAAAAGAAAATTTAAAGGAAACCCGTGTGTATTTTCAGTTTAGAGTCTAACAAGCTAATGGTAAAAAAATACATGAAAAATATATAAAAAAACTGACATTACAAAACGAACACTAATTTAAATATAAAAACGGCCAGTGGTGTATAAAAAAGGTTGTCAACAACCACTATGAATAAATAAATAATAATAAATAATAAATATCTTCACACATTCCACACAGTACCGTCTAGTTCCACGGTAAGCAACTATATACTTGTATTATGGATACCAGACAGTTGATATACTACATACATTACTTTTTTTTTGTAAATACATACATGTGGGGTCATCTTCTTGATAATAGTAACTATATTCATACACATAAACATTTGCCCCTAGCGGGATTCGAATGCTAGCCACTGACACTGAGTTGTGGAACTAGATGGTGCTGTGTGGATGTGTGAAGATATTTATTATTTATTGTTATTATTATTAGTCTTTCAAACTATTATTTTAGATCAATATTCTATATATATATAACAATTTGTACTCTAGGTTGCAAGATCACGACAACGACATCATGAAATCGACAATAACAAAGTTCAAAGAGAAATGCGATGACAGTCTCATAAGTAAAATGTCAAATTTGAAACTCGAATCGCCGGACAATATTAAAACTAATAAAAAATTGGGCATAAGTCCACCCAAAATGCATTCCACTTTGATTCTAACAACGAACCATCCACTCATGGGTGTAACCAGTCCGGACGGTTACCCCGACTTGATTCCGAAGAGATTGCAGACCGAGGAAAAAGACAGCCTATCGAGCGTCGAAGACGAAAGGATCCAAGGACTGTACAGTCCGCAGAAGAACACATCGAAGAACAACTTGTATTTTTCTGAGAATTTTTTAAACTCAGAAAATTGTACGGTCTCAACGAACGCTCCGGACGTGATAAGTCAAAAAAGAAGAAAAATTATACCCAAATTCTTGGAGACTTCAATAAGCGAAAGCCCCCAGGGTCCAAAGACCCTTATAAACGGTGATGAAGTGGTTTCGAAGAATGCGGAGTCGGGTGATGGAAAATTTTATCACAGTACTCCCAAGTGTGATATCAGCTCTGAAGAAGAGTTTCATTCTGGGGTGAGTATTGGACTCAGTCTTGGGTTTCTTCAATTTAAAGAGTGTAAAAACACGGATATGTTGATTTCAAAATATATATACAATTTATTTATTAGATTACCTACTAGCTGTTGCACGCGACTTCGTCCGTGTTGAAAAAGAAAATGTATAAGTAATAACGCCTGACATCTTTATCGCTGTAACGCTGTGACAGTGGCGCCCGATTTTTTATATTTTTAGACTATCCCTTTACTCTTTTTCTGGATGAAAAGTACCCTATGTCCTTTCGTGTATCCCTGACAAAGTGTATGCAAAATTTCATGAAGATCGGTTGAGTAGTTAAGGCGTGATAAAGTAGCAGACAGACAGAGTTATTTTCGCCTTTATAATATTAGTTATAGAGATATGTTATCTATACTATATTAATTAATATAAAGAGAGAAGAGATTTGTATGTTTGTTATGAATGAACTAAAACTAGTGGACCTATGTATTTTGAAAATTATTTCACCTAAGTACGAGTAGGTATATAGGAAGCTATATTATTTATAGTTACATTATCAGTGAGTAACATAGGCTATATTTATTTTATAAAAAGTTACGCGGGCGAAGTCACATCCAACAGCTAGTATATTATAAAAATTTCAAGTTGGTTCGTGTACTCTTCAAAAGCTGGAGAACGGGTAGACCGATTTTAATTCGGTTTTCACATGGAAAGAGGGATAAACGGTTTTTTTTTACATATATAATCTGCACGACCGGGCGAAACCGGGAGCGGTTCGTAGGTTATATTAAAAAAAATCTCATGTTGGTTTGTGTACGCTTCACAAACTCGGAAAAGTTGAGTTGTGCACCTATCTTAATTCGGTCTTAACGGCGGACGAAACCGCGGGACACATCCTGTATGTAGTGTTGTAGTGTCTCCAACTGAAGGACTATAACGCTATTTTTATTTGCAAATGCCTAGATTTCGGAGTGGCGCGAATCTTCACCTCGTTTGCAGACGTCTGCACATTTCGAGTTGCCTATCGAGATGAAAATCAACGTCACCCATAATAAAGTACGTATGACATCAAGTTTTGCAGTCACTTGGGCGTTGGGAGTAACGCCTGGCGACTGTAACCACACACCTTACAGAATACCAACATGTCATTGGTGTGGTTTTCGGTTAGGCGATGGAAATAATAACGCTTTTCTGTTATATCCTCGTAATTCAGTCATAGAGGGATACTATGTAAGGATGTGTGTGTGTGTGTGTGTGTGTGTGTGTGTGTGTGTGTGAGAGAGAGAGAGAGAGTGTGCGTGCGTGCGTGTGTGAGAGCGAGTGAGTGAGTGAGTGAGTGTGAGTGAGTGAGCGAGTGAGTGTGTGTGTGTGTGTGTATTGCGAATGGGTTGCCTAATTAAATCGCGTGCCGATGCTGTAAAATAAAATAAATTAGAATTAACTCTCGCCATCCCTATCTGTCACATGGAGTAGAGCACTCAACGCTTCTCTGTCACACTCTCCGACTTAAGTAATTAGGCAACCCACTCGCAATTTATCAGTGTATAATTCATAGATGAATGATTGGTCTCGCTGCGCTCGACTAGATACCGCCGTTGTACTTGTAAAATGCGGCATAAAATAGTACGCCGAATTCGGCGTACCCGAGCCAGTCGCACTGTAAACTGTCTGTGATGTGTACGTGCCGAATGTTTTATTAAATTTTGAGCATAATAAAATGCCAGTTTGTGTACATACTTAGTGAAACTGTGTAAAAAGTGATAAAAAGTGACGATGTTTTACACACACTACAATAAAAAACTGCCGCATTTACGGAGCTATCGTTTTTGTATAGTACTCTATCTAGACGAGCGTAGCGAGACCAATGCAATAATCATTGGTATAAGTATCATCTACCAGATACACTTTGCTATCATTAAAATAACATATGAGGGTATATATGTATATTTCTAATGGCGTATCTCGTACTATACACCATGAAGGTTATATAGTATATAGTACGACCTTCATGCTATATAGTACGAGATATTATAGACTCCGTGTATGGTTTGACAGGAAATGGGATCTCCGGACGTGATCTCTTCGTCGACACAAGAGGACAAGTCCGCCTATCAGGCCCTGCTCGACCCGTACACGGGCAGCGTAGCGCTTCGCCCGAGACAACAGCGGAGCCCTATTGACACCCGTCGTAGGATACAATTGGTGAGTGGCCAGGCCATAGGCCATATTTCGCGTTCATATAAGCATTATTTTATTTGTATTTTATCACACCAAAAAATAGCTTATTTTTGTAGGAGTTGTCGTTTCTCTAGCGCGACTTTTTTTTTTTTTTTTGAGTTTAGGTACTACTTAAGATTTTCTTATATAAAGCCTGGGTATGAAAATTTATGGGAGTAAATTGAAATGTCACACGTCACGCGTTACGCGTCACGCGTCACAAATATGCTTCCATACATATTAAAATAATACTTGAAATTTTTTTGGAGTTTATATATAAGCTCGGAGTATGAAAATTAATGGGAGTAAATTGAAATGTCACACGTCACGCGTTACGCGTTACAGGCTTCAATATGCTTTAATACATATTAAAATAGTAGAGCTTGACATGAATTTTTTTTTTGGAATTTACTTCTTAAGATTTTCATTATATATAAAGCCGGGGTATGAAAAATTATGGGAGTAAAATGAAATGTCACACGTCACACGTTACGCGTTACGCGTTACAAATATGCTTCAATACATATTAAAATAATATAATATACACTGGACCCCAAAGAAAAATTGTCGGTTAGAAAATCTTCAATGCGGTTACGGTGACGAGTTCAATTGTTTTTTCCCATTTTAAAAAACAAAGCGGAAATTGTGTTTAAAAATAAATAAATAAATAGAAAAAGTGTTCGTAACACAATGGCTCACCGTCAAACATATCGCCCAACACGATTGTGTTGTAACATTGCGTTACAAATACAATACTTACTAAGTACATACTTACTAAGTACTGTGTGTTCAGCTTAAACATGAGAATTTCTAGTGGAAATATTCTGAAAACATTTCTCACATTTTGCTGCTAGTATGCAAAGCAGACAAGAGAAGTGCTTTATCAGTTTCGATTACAAATTCCATTCATTACAAAATTCGCAAAGGCTTAGATTCGAAATAGAGGTATTGATCACTGATTGACATAATTTGTCATTAGCGATGGCAATAGAAATTGTCACTTTGAATTTTCAAAGGAAAACAGACCTTATCACATTCTACAACATACAAACATTCCCCCTTATTCCGTATCATTCACTTTATGGATAACGCAACCGTTATAGACATTTTTAACCTTTAAATGACATATCGTTTTCAATTTAAAGGTTAATATGTCTATAACTGTTGCGTTATCCATAAAGTGAATGATACGGAATAAGCAGGAATGTTCAATCTCAGGGTGATAAAGCGCTTTGTTTGTCTAGTTTACTTGGGTGACTTGGCGTTTTTATTTATTTACGCCGTCGGGGCAATAATTGTCACAATAATTGCAGTGCAAGTATTACCAACGTAACGCAATTTTTGAAGATTTTTGAACCCCCTACCCCCGTAACGTTTTTCTGTACCCTCCCTAAACGTTACGTAACTACCGAGTAACCATTTGACATGAATATGTCTTTTCTCTGGGGTCTATTCGAAAGAATGTGTCACGAAAATCGTTACCATGACGTAAATGAATTAATTCGAAAGAATGTGTGTCACGAAAATCGTTACCATGACGTAAATGAATTAATTATAATTTGTTCGTTTGTTTATATATATATATTTTATCCCTGTTGACCATAGAAGGATTAAGGATAAGGGGAAAGAATAAGGATAAGGATAAGGATAGGGATGGGGATAGGGATAGGGATAGGGATAGGGATAGGGATGGGGATGGGGATGGGGATAGGGATAGGGATAGTTATAGGGATAGGGATAGTTTGTTCGTTTGCTTATATATATATTATCCCTGTTGACCATAGAAGGATTAAGGATAAGGGGAAAGAATAAGGATAAGGATAAGGATGGGGATAGGGATAGGGATAGGGATAGGGACCATTTAAATCTTTCTTTTCATTTATGATATGAGACATATTCATGTCTACTGTGCCATCGAGAAGCCATGGCACTTTTTTCTGTTTTATTTTATTTTTTAGGGCGATGTGTTAAGATAAGGTTCTGCCTTTGAAGACTACACAAAAAAAACGCCATCTAGTATTTTTTTGTGGTACTTGCCGTTGTTGCCGATTGACGATTTTTATCAATTGTTACTTCTAAATTTTGTGAAATGGCACGCTATACCATGTAATATACGTTCGGCTGAGGTTACTAAGCCAAACATTGTTACGACCTTAAGTCCACGTCAAAAAATACCGGACGGAGCGTTTTCAACTGTAGTAGCAGAATGAAACGTGTTAATAATATTTACAAACAAATTATATGAAATCGTTTTGGAAATCGGCAACAAAACTCGCATGGCCGATTTGACACTTGCTATTGAATCAACTTATTTAACAATTTTTAATACATACATACTAGCTGGTGCCCGCGACTTCGTCCGCGTTTAAAAAATCCGTACTAATATTATAAATGCGAAAGTTTGTATGGATGGATGTATGTGTGGATGTTTGTAACTCTTTCACGCAAAAACTAGTGAACCGATCACCATGAAATTTTGCACACACGTTGTCTGAGACACCAGAAAGGACATATAGGGTACCTTTCATCCAGAAAAAAAGTACTGCTCCCGAGGGATTATCTAAAATTTAAGAAACTAACTCCTGGCTAAGTGTAATGGCAATAACGATGTCAGGCGATATTATATTGCTTTTTCAACGCGGACGAAGTCGCGGGCACCAGCTAGTAATATAAATGCGAAAGTTTGTATGGATGTATGGATGTTTGTAACTCTTTCGCGCAAAAACTACTGAACCGATCACCATGAAATTTTGTCTGGCTCAAGTTCACCATGAAATCTCAAGTTGTCTGGAACACCAAGAAGGACATAGACATAAGGACATTCAAATAAAAGTAATGAAATCTGTCTGCGATTTTAGCCCCCCGAAGAAGACAGGTCCAGTCTGGACAGCGTCAGCGTTTGCTCCATGGATTCTGAAGAGGAGGTTCCGCAGGTCGCTGATGTACCACCGTCGGCGGCCAGCGATGAGGATAACAAAAGGTGAGGTAAAAAAAAAATTTTGTCTGTGATACTACAGACAAGGGTATAGATAGAACCATGCACTGCTCCTTAAAATGGTCTATGTCTATGTCGAGCCATGGGGCTAGACTTGTCTCCTGTCTTTGTTAGACAAAAAAAATGAGGTCAATAAGACTAAATGAAGAGACAAAAAATATTGAAAAACGTCACCTAATAGTTTTTTGAAGTTTAGTGTCTGTTGAAAAATAAAAAAAGAAGTTCTCGGTTCAAAATGAAATCAAAATATTTATTTATCAATTGGGTTTCTACAAGAAACTCTTATGAAGATTATAAATTTAAATTTACCAAGCCGCGAAAGAAACTCAGGATACTAATCTTTTTGTTATCTTTAAAACATAGCGAGACCAATCATTTATCTATGAACCTAGTATATATTGGGTTTTGAGGGTAGTTCAATGTTTGAATGATACGTTCAATCAGGACCGCGAGCACGGTCAGCTCGTGCAGCGATCCCATCCCCGAGTACTCTTGGTGCGAGGAGAGAAGGGACGAGCGCTGGTGGGTGTCCGTTGGCGACGGCAACCTGTGCGACATGAGGGTCATAGAGCCCTACAAGCGCGTGCTGTCCCACGGCGGGTACGAGCGAAGCGGGGCGGCGCTCATAGTGTTCAGCGCTTGCCATCTGCCCGACTCGGCTCGTCCCGACTACCGCTACGTCATGGACAACCTCTTTCTGTGAGTATAACAGTCTTACCATCTCAATAGATTCCAAACACGGTCATTTGCATCATTCACGTCACTCACTGCACCATAATTGACTTCCACGCAGTCGTTTGTATCGTTCACGTCACCCACTGCACCGTAATTGACTTCCTCGCAGTCATTTGCATCATTCACGTCACCCACTGCACCATAATTGACTTCCACGCAGTCATTTGTATCGTTCACGTCACCCACTGCACCATAATTGACTTTCTCGCAGTCATTTGTATCATTCACGTCACTCACTGCACCATAATTGACTTCCTCGCAGTCATTTACATAATTCATGTCACATATTTCGTGTAAAGTTATTTGAACTCTTGAATAACTAATCAATTTCTATGGCTAAAGTATTCTGAAGTTTTTGTACACTAGAGTTGACCTATTCACTATCAAAGTTGCATTAAAATTTGTGACAAGTTAAATAGATACAATGCTTACTTATCCTTCCTTACTAATATAAATGTGAATGTGAGTTTGTTTGCTTATTTGTTGGTTGGTTACGCTTTCACGCAAAAACTACTAAACCGATCACCATGAAATTTTGCATACACGTTGTCTAGGACACCAGAAATAACATAGGGTACCTTTCATCCAGAACGCGGACGAAGTCGCGGGCACTAGCCAGTTTTGACATAAAACAGCGGAGTATAAATCCTTCTACGTTTGTATGGAGTAAAAGCTGATTAGTTTAACCTTAACTGGTGACCCCCCATAAGGTACGTGATCTGGACCCTCGAGAGGCTGGTGACCGAGGAGTATGTGCTCATATATCTTCACGGCAGCGCAGCCAGGAGAAAGATGCCCTCCATCCGGTGGCTGCACGAGTGCTACAAACTCATAGACAGAAGGTAAAGTAAAGAGCACTCTTCACAGATTCACCGACAGGTCAATAATAATGCTGACCGATTTGGAAAATTCGAAGAAAAATTGTGGACTTGACTCTTGTTGACTTGACTCAAGACTTTTGCTTTTTTTTTATTTAAAAAAAAAGGCTATTTCTAATAGCTATTTTTACAAATGACACTGGCAAAATCATCGGAGAAGATCTGAAGAATATTTGATTGGAATGTTTAATTGACAGCAAAATATTTGATTGGAATGTTTGATTGACAGCAATATTTGATTGAAATGTTTAATTGACAGCAATATTTGATTGGAATGTTTGATTGACAGCAATATTTGATTGAAATGTTTAATTGACAGCAATATTTGATTGAAATGTTTAATTGACAGCAATATTTGATTGAAATGTTTAATTGACAGCAATATTTGATTGAAATGTTTAATTGACAGCAATATTTGATTGAAATGTTTAATTGACAGCAATATTTGATTGAAATGTTTGATTGTCAGCAACATTTGATTCAATACCTTTACTTACTTACTTACTTAACAGTAGGTAACATAGGCATATGTTTTATATAAAGTTACGCGGACCAAGTCGCGTGCAACAGCCAGTGTAGTAAATAAAAATGGAACGTTGTATAATATTTCAGACTAAGAAAGTCCCTGAAACACTTGTACCTGGTGCATCCCACTTTTTGGCTGAAGTCGTTTGTCGTTGTCACCAAGCCGTTCGTAAGGTAACTTACAATTTGATTCCTCTCTCATGTCTATATCCAATAGCTTCTATAGCCATAAAAAAAATACAAAAATAATTAATATTCTTAACATAGATAAAAGATTGGTCTCGCTTCGCTCGACTAGATAGAGCGCCATACAAAAACTATAGCTCCGTAAATGCGGCAACTTTTTATTGCAGTGTGTGTGTAAACATCGTCACTTTTTATACAGTTACATTATATTTTGTGTAAAAGTACGTATATTTTTACACGTATACGTGTAAAAGCGTGTAAAAGTACGCATTTTTTGCGTACTACGCAAACTGGCATTTTATTATGCTCAAAATTCAACAAAACTTTCGGCACGTACACATCATAGACAGCTTTCAGTGTGACTGGCTCGGGTATTTGTTGCCGCATTTGGCAAGTACAACGGCGGTATCTAGTCGAGCGCATCGAGACCAATCATTTATCTATGATTCTTAAGCCCAGGTTATATAATATATTAAATTGGCCTTATTATTAATGTAATGTACCCCAAGTGGAGAGTGCTAACACTATAGAATGCTTATTGTTTTTTTTTTTTAAGCGTTATTAATTGTTTTCAGCGCGAAATTTTTCCGAAAAATAAGCTACGTGCGCAGTCTGAGCGAACTGATGGAGAAAGTTCCCGTCGAGCCGAACGCTATACCGGATCTCGTGAAACAGTACGACGACAATAGGCGGTAGGTGGGAGAAACACAAACGTACCTATTATTGTCGATTGCCATGAAAAGAGAAAGTTTTCGAACTACCCCCACGCCCTCACCCGCTCGTGTGTTGATAGCTTTGATTTAGATTCTCATTTGGTGTCCTAGAAAAAAAGAAAAGCTTAATTACTAAGCAGCACATGTACATGTACTAGTTTTATAAGTTTTAAATTTAATCCTATATAGTTAAAAAAAAAAAACAATGAAAATATGAGCTGTAGATTATAAAAATATATATATAATTATATAGAGACACTTTTTAAGACATCCCAATTGGGGTGTCTTTCAATGTATGATACACCCCAATTGGAGTGTCTTTCAATATGTGATACATCCCAACTGGGGTGTCTTTAAAAGTATGACACGCCCCAATTGGGGTGTCTTTCAATGTGTGATACACCCCAATCGGGGTGTCTTTTAATGTTCGATACACTCTAATCGGGATGTCTTTAAAAGTATTATACACCCCAATCGGGGTATCTTTTAATGTACGATACACCCCAATTGGGGTGTCTTTCAATATGTGATACACCCCAACTGGGGTGTCTTTCAAAGAATTATACATTCCAATTGGGGTATCTTTCAATATGTGATACACCCCAACTGGGTGGGTCTTTTAATTAAAGTATATTACACCCCATTTGGGATGTCTTCTAAGTGTTGTATCACACTTAGATTCTTTTAAATATGACACCTCAATTACACCCCACTATATACAAGTAAACAGTTACACCCAATTGCATATACACCACAATTGTTGGCGTTTATCTTTAACAGTTCATATTTTGATTATAAATATTTACGATATTTTTGGTTAATGTTGAAAACTATATCAACTATAGCTCTCTCTCTCTCTCTCTCTCTCTCTCACACACACCACGATAGGACCAATAAAGCAATAAATTTATGTAGTTTTTTTGTATATTTGTACTAAATATTTGCACAATGAAAACTGGCTCACACTAGAAAATGCGCCCGGTTTTGTCCGCCTCTTTCATATTATTATGGTTTTATACATTCCAAACAATCGTAAGCGTAAGAAAAAAAGACATTTATAAATGTCGTCGGCACATCGTAGAATTGGGCATATCATGATATTCCTGGGCAAATCATATTTCTGTTAAAACTGAGAGGGGAGCCGAGCGAAGCGGAGCGGAGTGAAGCGACAAATTTATTTCTATGTGAACCTAACACGCTCGCTCCTCCTCGCTTTGCTTCGATCCGCTTCTAGTCGCACATATTTTTGACCTTTTGATGAAAGATTATTGATTTCATACTTTACGATCTGACCAATCACACGATCCGCCCACGACATAAACATGATACATTTTTTTTTAAATATTTTGTGCTTGATTTTTTTAAAAAAAACTACCCAGTATTCCTATTCTAGATAATTTAATTTTTGAAGGATTCTGTAAGTAAAACTGTATGAAAGAAAGACTTTAATAAGTCATTGAATTTATATTTCGATGCTTAAATTCAAAAGTACCTACCTCAAATAAAATAAAAATTGAAAAAATTTTTTATTGATAAAATACAATCACATACCTTCATTTTGTATGTTGCAAAAAGATTTATGGTTTTTTGTTATTCCATATTTCACTCTATCCATTGGTGAAAACAGCATCAAAATCGGTGCAGTAGTTTTTGAGTTTATCGCCAACGGACAGACAGACGCGGCGGAAGACTTTGTTTTATAATATGTAGTGATAATATTAATTTCAACTTTTATAAACTTTTCGCTATAAAGAGACCATAAGAGAGCTCTAAGAGCTATAAGAGAGCTATAAGAGCTATATATAGAAGATTGATACGTTAGATCTCGAGTTTACCTCTCTCAACCCTTCAACCGCCAGAGTATTTTCTTGTCCATTTCGACAGAGCCTTATAGAAACGACTAAAATCATTTTTTTTATGCCATCCAGTTTTACATGCAAAATCCTCGATTTAATATAGTTACTGAGTTTTAAGTACAAGTTTTAAGGTTATTTTATCGTTGGCCATGCATTTAACTACTTAGATCTTAAGTGACACCTAGATAATTTTTTGTAGAGAAATAGCACAATAGTTTTATACATATATAAAATTAAATATAAATATAATTATTAAAAGAGAGATCGGTTTATTTGGTTTGGAGGTAATAGGACGTTCAAGTATTACGTGACGCAATTTGGTTGATATCTTGTAAAACGTTACGTTACGGTGCGTTACAGGGGCGAGAGGGGAATCCCTCGAGTGTATTGTAAACTCGACAAATAAAGTGCTTTATCAATCTAAGATTTGTATTGAACATTGTTTGTATGTTGTCGAATGATAAGGTCTGTTTTCCTTTGAAAATTCAAAGTGACAATTTCTATTGCTATCTTTATTAGCGACTAGCTGGTGTTCGCGACTTCGTCCGCGTGGAATAGTTATTTTGGGAATCATTTGGGCATCTCGAACGGTTTTCGCAGCGCACGCAACGGAAGCCCTCAAAGATGAATAATTTTCCCCGTTTTTTTCCACATTTTCGACTGTTTCTTCGCTTCTATTAGTCGTAACGTGATGTTATATAGCCTAAAGCCGTCCTCGATAAATGATCTATCCAATACAAAAAGAATTTTTCAATTCGAACCAGTAGTTCCTGAGATTAGCGCGTTCAAACAAACAAACTCTTCAGCTTTATAATATTAGTATAGATGACAAATTATGTCAATCAGTAATCAATACCTATTTCAAATGTAAGCCTTTGCGAATTTTGAATGAATGGAATTTGTAATGGAAACTGATAAAGCACTTTTCTTGTCTGCTTTACGTCGTTTTTGAAGTTGCCCCTTTTATTTAAAGGGTCGCCCCTTTTATTTGGTAAAAATTGTCACTTGGTGAACTTTTGGTCCTAATCGTACAGAAAAATGTTACAGCACGTTACTTTTTCAATAATTGCGTTACCTGATACTTGAAAATAAACTCCGAGCTGAATAAACCGGTTTCACTCACTTGAAATAAAATAAGTATTATTAGACATTTAAGATTACGGGCCTCTTTCACTTTACCACCTCTGAGTAAAGTGTCAAGTAGGCTAACCGCCGTTTAAAGTCACCGGTAAGAAAGCGTACGAGTTTCACTACTCAATGGTGTAATTTCAATGAAACTGACACAAGATACTCGTAACATTTACTCGCCAATTAGCGTTACTTGAAAAGTAACTAATCAACACTTTACTACTTGTGGTTGGTGAAAGAGGCCCTTAGATTAATAAGTATTATATATAATCTTGCTTGTTATTAATTAAAAGTTAAGCGTTAAACCGAACAGTTAAGATGCAACATTAGGCAGTAGGTATACAGGATGTTCCAAAACTATGCGACATGAAGGTAAAGTACCTTAAATACCGTAGATGGGATATTTTGCTGAAAGAAGACGCTATGTTATTTTTAAAAGTCAGTAATACTGCATTCAAAGATTTTCTAAAAATTACTCGCTTAGTCTGGGAATCGAACCGACTTGAATGTGAAAAAAAAATCACCCGTATTTTTAAGAGGCCAATCGAAAGAATGCACAAAAAATAATAACTCTTCTCAAGTAACATAGTATCTTAAAAGAAAGGAATAACGTAAAAATTAATCTTTTTTTTTTTTCAAATTAAAAACATAGTTGAAACTGCCGAAGTCAATTGAGTATCGACTTTTAGAAAATCTTTGAATGCAGTATTACTAACAAAGATAATTGATTGGTGTCGCTGCGCTCGACTAGATAGAGCGCTATACAAAAGCAATAGCTCCGAAAATGTGGCAACTTTTTATTGTAGTATGTGTAAAAAAATCGTCACTTTTTATCACTTTTTACCCAGTTTTATTATATTTTTACACAGTTTCACTACGCAAACTGGTATTTTATTATGCCCAAAATTTAATAAAACATTCGGCACGTACACATCACAGACAGTTTGCAGTGTGACTGGCTCGGGTACGCCGAATTCGGCGTACTATTTTATGCCGCATTTTACACAGCGAGACCAATCATTTATCTATGATTACTAACTTTTAAAAATAACATAAAGTCATCTTTCAGCAAAATATCCTATCTAAGGTATTTAAGGTACTTTACTTTCATGTCGCATAGTTTTGGGACACCCTGTAAAGTACGCGCTTTAATTAGAGAGAAAAAAAAAATATTATAACATTCCTACGCTATTGCATTTTATTTTTATTTTCTAAACTTTTTATAGGATTGAAAAATAATGCAAAAAAAAAATCAAGACACTATTTCAGGCTTCAGGCATATATTTTTTTAATAGTGTGAATATTTAGTGTCTCTTATAGAAGCTTTTATTACATCTTTATCTTTTTTATCTTTGACATAATTTTTTTAAAAGTAAAGTTATTTGTTTATTTATTATTATTATTATTATTTTAAATAATAATACTTATTTAATTTAGTGGCAAAATTGTCCCAAAATTATCGACTGAAAAACGGGAATTCACGGGGTGTTGTAAAAGGTTACGATGCGTTGCAGGGGGGCGGAACAATCCCCCGAGTACGTAATTTTTTTATTTTGTTCTCCCATGTTGGCAACCCTTTTCGTTGGTAAAAATGGTCACTTGGTCGTTACATAACGTTTAGGGAGGGGGAGGGTGGGTACAGAAAAACGTTACGGCGCGTTACGGGCGGGGGGGGGGGGGGTTTCAAAAATTGCGTTACGTAATACTTGAACGTTCCCAAAACGCGTTAACCGAAATATTCATATTGGTGACATGACATACTGATAGTTCTATCAATTAATTATTATTAATATGAATTTTTTTTGTTTTTTTTCAACCCCTATTTTAATAATATCGGAACTCGATTATAAATTCATCCCCCGAATTTCACGGAAACTTTAGTTCTTGATTAATTCAAATAAATTAAAATATATATTTTTAAGGAAGTTTAATCCTTTAGCCGCCAGAGTCGGATTTATCCGACACAATTATTTTCGTGTCCATTTCGCCCGATCCTCTACTTGTATAATGTTTGTTTTTAAATCATTGCGTTGCTTTCAATTTAAAAAAAATATATCGGTTTAAGAGTCAAACGCTAGGGGCATAACAACCGAGCGGTTAAAGCGTTGACAACTCCTACAAAAGCAAGCGGTTAAAGGCATAGATTAATGAATGGTCTCGCGGCGCTCGACTAGATAGAGCGCTATACAAAAACAATAGCTCCGTGAATGCGGCAACTTTTTATTGTAGTGTGTGTAAAACATCGTCACTTTTATCACTCATTACACAGTTTTATTATATTTTTACGCAGTTTCACTACGCAAACTGGCATTTTATTATGCCCAAAATTTAATAAAACATTCGGCACGTACACATCACAGACAGTTTGCAGTGTGACTGGCTCGGGTAGTATTTGTTGCCGCATTTTACAAGTACGACGGCGGTATCTAATCGAGCGTAGCGAGACCGATTATTAATCTAAGGGTTAAAGGGTTAAATGTTTTGATGCTCAACGAATTATTTTAGCCACAGCTAAAACAAAGCCTGCCGTCTTTATTGTTGTGTGTGTGTATGTATGTATATATGTGTAGATTTGTGCATGTGCGTGTGTGTGTGTAGGTAGAAATATTTTTGTAGGGGTTTGCTGTAATAATAATATAACATATTGAGTAATAAAGCACTTCAAGATTTTAATGATTAATTATTAAAAGAAATTTCTAATTTCTATGCGATTTAGTAGCCATTGGTCTAATAATGTTCCTGTACAGTCAAAAACAAAAAATATATATTAATGTTAAAAACCAAAAAAAGTGTTTAGGTGTCTTGAGTGAAGTCAGAAGGTTCTTATAAAAGTGGTATAAGAGCTCCTTATATCGCTATCTCTTTTCATTTTATTAGTATAGATTTAAAAAAAGACCTTTTCCAGTACATATATATTTTACTTGAATAAAACCACATAGGAAACAATATAACAATCGAGACAATATTTCAAATTATAGTGCTACTTATAGGAGTTTTAGCAACACATTTAGCGATTAATTTTTATTTATAAAAAAACCATCTAATATATAAAATTCTCGTGTCGCGGTGTTTGTTGCCAAATTCCTCCGAAACGGCTGGACCGATTTTGATGACATTTTGTGTGCTTATCTGGGGGTAGGTCTGAGAATCGGCCAACATCTATTTTTTATACTTACCCCTAAATGTTAAGGGTGGTCCACCCCAAAAATTTATTTATTATTTTTTCGCAAAATAACGTTTGCCGGGTCAGCTAGTTTATTTATAAAAAGGTCTGCTAATTTTTACATAATTTTTTTTTTAATTTGTATTTTTTTATGCTATTTTATACCAATTTTACTACGAAAAATTGCATTTTGACCTATCGACAAATTGCAATTTTGATAAACCGCTTATTGCTTGGACCAATTGCCACTAAATTTTTGAGATATTTTTTTTAACAGATTAAATATATTGTGTCTAACTATACCTAAAGGAATTGCGTCATTATATCCATATCAAGTAGCTGAAATTTTTAATAAAAGCGATAAATGTTTGTTTGTTTATATAGATTAGCTATATATAGTAAAAAAAAAGGAAATCCCAATAAAAATATGTGTTCACAGTAGGTATATATATATGCCTCGATCAGATATTATTGTTAATATTTAATAAAATGCACACACATAATGAACAATAATGTCGCTTTTTGAAATCAGTCATAAAATGAAAATAAATAATAAAAAACATAAGTACCTATTTTTATAGTCATAGTTTTTTAAAAAAATATAGAAACTCATCTGCAAAGTAGTATTGTGTATGTTTGAGAAATGCTTTTTTTTTAAAACAATAAATGCCATTATTCCAAATATAAAAAAAGAAATTTGCAAAAAAGCTTTAAATTTTTTTTGTAAAAAAATATATATTTATCTATGCTGCCATAATTATATGATATTTATGAAGAAAAATGTACAAAATTGCAATATTAGGTCAGTATAATATATTATAACATAACATAAAGCCTTAAGCGACTGATGTTAGTTTTGGAATCTCGTTTGTTTTGTATTATTAAGTTATTAATAAATAAATGTCACTCAATGGATCGTTATGTTTCATTTTAAACAATATACCTAGTTATTATTTTTCCTATTTCCCGCGAATTCCTTAAGAGGGAACGCTAGCAGCGTTTTTTCCATACAAATGTATTCCCCTGTTTTCTCCCTGGATAATAATCTTTGTAGAGCAAAAATTTTTTGTCATTAAATCTAAGTCTGCTAAAGCTATATTATGTCCCTATCATTTCTGTTTTTCCATCAACTAATTACATAAGAAAATATGACTCAAAAATCGTAATAAATTGCCCTTTTATGTCATCCATCAGACGACTATGAAACAAAATTAATTTCACATTTGAGATATTTCATTTTAAAGGTTAATACGTCTAATTTAATTAAACATTTTTAATCACGGTTGTCCCAAATGTAATATTTTGCGAATATAATACATATGAAATAAAAAGAAACTTCTTATATCCCCCAACCTAAGATGTGTTTAATCCATCCATACTTTCATACTAATATTATAAATGCGAAAGTTTGTATGGATGGATGGATGTATGGAAGTTTGTAACTCTTTCACGCAAAAACTACTGAACCGATCACCGTGAAATTTTGCATACACGTTGTCTGAGACACCAGAAAGGACATAGGGTACCTTTCGTGCAGAACGCGGACTAAGTCGCGGGCACCAGCTAGTTCTTAAATAAAACGCCAATAATTAGTTAAATATTTTATTATTCATAATTCATAAAGTGTACGAATACAATGAATGCCCTTAACGTTAGGTACGAATACAAATAGATTAGCATCCTACACTGACTAATAAAATCTCAAAAAATATTAACAAAAAATCATTAAGTCGCGTAAAACCAATTTTAAAATTAACAAACGAGAAATTAGTAAAAAAAAATTTTATTTTTTGGTTCACTGTTAACTAGTCAAATACACCATTAAAATTAAACGTCTTAACAACTAGATTCATACAAAAATTATATAAAGGACCTCTTTCACCAACCACAAGTAAAGTGTTGATTAGTTACTTTTCAAGTAACGCTAATTGGCGACTAAATGTTACGAGTATCTCATTGAAATTACCCCATTGAGTAGTGCAACTCGAAGATGTTGAAAGTTGTACGCTTTCTTACCGTTAGCCTACTTGACACTTAACTCGGAGACGGTGGAAGAGGCCCTAAGAGTTATATGACAATACATCGAAATATATTGAAAGATTACACATTTATTATTATTATTATTAATAATATTATAATGACATAATATATTATTCATGTAATTTAATTAATTAATAAGACACGGATTTAGCCTGAATATTGGCGAACGTATTCGTTCGCGCACGTCATCAATAACTATATAGCCATTAAATGTATGCACTAAATAAAATCTAGACTACGAGAGATGTCACGTTGCGTTGTCTACTATTTACAACGCATTGGACAAACTTCGTTACGAATTTGACGTAGTTAGATTTATAAATAAGGGCGAAACATACAACTTTACATATATAATTTGTATGTTTATATATTATTAAGTATAATATAATATAATATATTTAAGTATGTCTAAATCTATTAGAATTGGTGTTACATTACCTTCAGTGGACGAATCTGGTTCGCGGGCTTCACTACTACTATATGTACTATTAAGTATATATTTTTTTATAAGTAATATCTAAGTATCGTTTCAAATTTGAAAAAAATAAAAATAAAAAAAAAATGAAGCCAAAATTTTAATAAGGCACGCCTCGTCTAGAACCATTTAACTTTATATTTATTAAAATGCAGACATATAATATTATCATATTTTATCCTCGTAGACATAAAATTTATAATATATAAAGGGTGTCCCAGAATGTTTTTCGTTTTTGAATTGACCAATACGCCCCAACCGCAGGTAGCAGAGGGAGAGGAGTGGTCTCAAACGCTTGGTCGACTTGTTAAGTTTAGTAGCCATGAATCGTTTCACGGGACCCCAGCGCGCGTTTTGCGTACGAGCGTTTTATAAAAACAACGATTCCTACACTATTGTTCGTCGCCTCTACAGGACACATTTTAATTTAACAAGGTTAAAACATGTGCCAAGTGCCAATTTAATTAAGCATTGGGTGTACAAGTTTGAAGAGACTGGGAATACAATGCCGGACAAATCGTCTGGGCGCAAAAGAACATCAAGAACGTGCATGAACGTCGACCGCGTTCACCAGTCTGTTATGGACGACCCACGACAGTCGTTAAGATTGCGCGCAGCTTCTCTTAATTTGAAAAAATCTACAGTTCATCGCATTATTTCGAAAGATTTAGATTTTCACCCCTACGCAACACCTTCTTCCAGCAAGATGGAGCCACTTCTCATGTTACAAATGACTCATTAACTGCTCTTCACGATTTATTCCCTGGAAGAGTGATAAGTCGCCGAGGAGACATCAACTGGCCACCGAGGAGCCCTGATTTAACGCCTGCTGATTTTTTCCTGTGGGGCTACCTAAAAAGTAAAGTTTACAATCCATTGCCGACCAACCTGAATGTTTTGAAGCAAAGAATCACTGAAGAAATCAAGTCTATTCCAAGAGCGATGCTCCAGCGAGTGATTGAAAATTTTAGGTCCAGGCTAAATGAATGTGAACAAGTGAATGGTGCGCATTTGAAAACGGTTGTTTTTCATAAATAAACTTCAAGAACTGCTATTTAATTTAACAATAAATAAAAGGAGTTTTAATTGATATTGTTGTTTTTTATTTAACATCTAAAAACGAAAAACATTCTGAGACACCCTTTATTTATATGCTAGGTTATTTTTTTAAAATTATAAGCATAAAAAAAGAACTTCCATCAGGCCACCTCTGTAGACTTGACACTCACTATATTGCTAAAAACAAAAAAAAATAGCTTATTTAGATATCTAGGTATATTAAACTAAGGCAGGTTTAGACGGAGATTCGTACAATTTTAGACTTATTAGTCGTCTAACTGCCGCAAAACGATCACTTCATCTCTTTTAAGTATATTAAAAAGTTATTTAGAAAACATGCTTAGAGTTAAGATTAATAATAATTATAGTAAACTATGAAATAATATGCTAATACTATGTCATGTCTAATAGTACCTGAAAAAAAAATGCGTGTCATAATATGCTACATTTATACTTCTGATATTGGTATACTAGGAATACCAGACTCCTAGTGTATGATATACTGGGAATACCAGACTTCTAGTATGATATACTGGGAATACCAGACTCCTAATAGTATGATATACTAGGAATACCAGACTCCTAGTGTAATATAGTAGGAATACCAGACTCCTAATATTACATACTAGAAATACCAGACTTCTAGTGTATGATATAATAGGAATACCAAACTCCTAATATTATATACTAGAAATACCAGACTTCTAGTGTAAGAGAAACTAGGAATACCAAACTCCTAGTGTATGATATACTAGGAATACCAGACTCCTAGTGTAATATAGTAGGAATACCAGACTCCTAATATTACATACTAGAAATACCAGACTTCTAGTGTATGATATAATAGGAATACCAAACTCCTAATATTATATACTAGAAATACCAGACTTCTAGTGTAAGAGAAACTAGGAATTCCAAACTCCTAGTGTATGATATACTAGGAATACCAGACTCCTAGTGTAATATAGTAGGAATACCAGACTCCTAATATTACATACTAGAAATACCAGACTTCTAGTGTATGATATAATAGGAATACCAAACTCCTAATATTATATACTAGAAATACCAGACTTCTAGTGTAAGAGAAACTAGGAATACCAAACTCCTAGTGTATGATATACTAGGAATACCAGACTCCTAGTGTAATATAGTAGGAATACCAGACTCCTAATATTACATACTAGAAATACCAGACTTCTAGTGTATGATATAATAGGAATACCAGACTCCTAGTGTAATATAGTAGGAATACCAGACTCCTAGTATGATATACTAGTAATATCTTCTATATAAGTTTATATTAAGGTTGTAATAAGTAATTTTTTTTTAATTTATGACCATCAATGCATATAAGTACTTAGTTTTTTTTTCAGGCAATATACTATGACATAGTTGAATTACATCTTAGTAAATTAGTAAGTTATATTATTGTAAAAATAGCGACTTTAGTGTTTTAAGTAGGTATTTGTTACATAATAATTATATAAAAAAAAACATTGCACCGTCAACATCACTCTACAGCCTACTGTGTATATAATATAATTATATATAATATACAATACAACTCTATATATCTTAAAAGTCACACATATATTTATGTATGTACAACATATGGCGACAATAATGGCACATCGATTTCTGGACTACGTTATGTTAAATACGGATTTTTTTTCAAGTTAAATATTTTTTTAGATCAATTTAAAAAAAATATCTAAGCACCTCTGAAACTTTTCAATTAAAAAAAAAATGGTCTAACATAGTCCAGAATTTATAATAATATTCAATAGATTAATAACAGTCAGTTGCACAAAGGGTCTTTAAAATTGGCATTAACTAAAGAGTCCTAATGGGTACATTAACTTTAAAAACGTTTCACAAAACGATTGACGCCCCCTTTAAAGGTTCCTAAAGGCGCTAATGTCTCTTTGTGCAACGCTTTTTCTCTTAAAGATAAGGTATTGTTTGACACTTCTTTAGTTAAATTTTAATGGAGCCTTAAAGTTGACGTTAATGTAGCTTTGTGCAACACTTTAATGATTCGTTAGGTTTTAAAGGCGACTTTATAATTTAAAGAACGTTTCTGCAGCTAGCTGAATCGGGCACTTCATGTTAGTTACAAGGCACATCGCTCGACACGAACGAGAAGAAATGGCACTGCTGGCAATAATTTATTTATATATATGTACACGAATAAACAAACAAATCTTATTTATTTAGTATTTAAATGTAGGTATAGCAGCAAAATAATGTTTTCTTGTTTTTCTGTATAATGTATTACTAGCTGTTGCATGCGACTTGGTCCGGCAAGGTATCCTTGGACTTGGACGGAGCGAACTTTGGAAGCATTTTCTATTGAAGTGGACGAATAGCCAATGTGGTAAAAAGCTAAGTGGACGAATGCCGTCAAACTCGCGTAACTTTTATAAGTTCAAGTTATTCAGTTCAAAATTCAAAGTTGTTCAGTATCAAGTTACTCAAGACGAATTCGCGTGCAACAGCTAGTATCCTCGTATCCTTATTATTATAGTGAATTTAATGAAAACATATCCTTTGAAAAAAAACCTCTATAGTAACTCAAAATAATCATGTAAATATATATATATATAGATTTTTTTTGTTTATCAGTGTAAATAATCAAAATCTCTTTAATTATGTACTTGTAAATATATAATTTTTAATGAAAGGCAATCTTAGTAAGGTTCCCCGGGGAGACGGGGGACAGCACTTTGTGAATAAGTCACTTGACATTGACATTTATTATGGCGACTGGTTATTTCATTTTTTTGACGTATTTATAAAAGTTGCTTTAAATTAACTTTATAGTTTATAGTATTTCATTCGATTTGCGACTCTATTGCAGTATAGTGAAACGGTTCATATTATCGCCAATCGCCAAATCAATGGTGACCTTATTTTTTTTTAAATACAAAACAATTAAATCTTAAAAATTAAATCAATATAAATCATTGAAGAGTAAGGCCGTTCTAGTTCTAGGCACCTCGTTGTTTTCATCTTTAAACCTAAAAACAAACACCTATCATCTCTAGCACCGCACGTTTTAGCACTTACGCTGTTTTTTCAAAATATATTTCATTCAATAACATAATATCAAAATGTCACAAACTATACAACATAAAATAAACGTGCAAAGAAACAGGCGAACTTCGATTCGATTAGCTGCGAAAAGAAAATATCAACATTGCTGACAGCTGTCAATGTCAAAATAGATGAAAACTATCAATGTCAAAATTATTGACAAATGTCAATATAAAAATAATTGACAGCTGTCAATGTCAACAGTTGTGACAGCTGTCAACGTCAACGGTCGGTCAGTGGGTCGGAGTATGCACGACACGACTGCAATGTTAGGCAAGCGGCACACCGAACGCATTCATTCATTCATATTATTCAAACCTTGGTTTAAAAGTTGCCAAACTTCTTGGTGACTGTCGAGCTCGTTTCGGACTTGTGCGAGCTGGTCATCACCGATTTCCTCTCGATCGTCTCCGAGCTGACAGTTTGCTTCGAGAACTTCTTGTCCAGAGAATCTATCTCTTTGGTCAGATCGGCTACCGGTTTCTTCACCTTGGTGACGCTCGTCGTCGTCTGATAGTCCGATTGGAACTCGGACGGCCTCATGAACGAGCGACTCGTGTCCGAACTGAGTTTCGAGTCGAGTGTGTTGAATCTAGAGTCGATAGTGTTGTATCTAGAGTCGATGGTGCTGTAGCGCGAGTCGTTGTCGAACGATTTGGACAATTCATCGATACCCTCCAACTTTACTGGCTCGTATTTCGTATTAGTACTGGTTATTGTGACAGGCGACGAGCTGTACACTTTTGTTGTGGTTATCTTTTGAGTGCCATTGGGTATTTCCTTCACTTCGGTCGTCGTCTCCTCCATGTAATTGGGTCCGCCATAGTTGCGGACCTCCTGGCCGTATGGCGACGACATCCTGTCATATTCTGGCGTGACAGCCTTCACGAGATCCGTAGAGGCGTTCTTTCCGTACTCCGAACGTGATGATGAGCTGCGCTGTTTGTACTCGCTGTAGTCTGATTTTTCAAATTTCGTTGGAGTCGATGTCGCGAATGGCGATTTTACATCGTGCCTCTCAGTTTTTATATATTCTTGCTT
This sequence comes from Synanthedon tipuliformis, assembly GCA_947623395.1. Taxonomy (NCBI): domain Eukaryota; kingdom Metazoa; phylum Arthropoda; class Insecta; order Lepidoptera; family Sesiidae; genus Synanthedon; species Synanthedon tipuliformis. The sequence goes on along the minus strand of OX392434.1, from coordinate 4,992,407 downwards.
CGGATAACTCTGATACGACTCACTCTTCATCGTGTATTCGGTCTGTTTCGTCCCACCGGGAATCGCTTCTGTCGATTTCTGATGTTCCTTGAAACTCTGTCCAACACCGTCGAAAGGCGTCGCTGGTTTTTTGAGCGACGAATATATCGGTTCGGCAGACTTTTCGTCAAATTTCAGTTCCCTAGCGTTAAATTTGGGACTCATTGGCGACGTGACTTTGGGCGCATCGTGTCCATACTTTTGCTGTTCCTGCCTAGTATAATATTGCGACTCGTAATGTTTCTGTTCCTCTGTTTGATTGTAGTCTGTGGTTGTTCTCGGTGTGTCGTACAGTCGGGTCTCATAACTGGAAAAATGTTATTTCTGTTGATTAGTAGTCGATTACTGTACAACTTACCCGTTTTTTTTTATTGTGTTTAAACCGCCACTTTTTATTACATTTATAGCTTTAGAATGGAAAAAAAGTTAAGGGCACCCACACCAACATGCCGGCATGCATTAATTAAGACAATTAATAGAATTTTTTGTCAGTTAAATTAAGAATTTTAGTAACAAACATAAATATGTTGGCTTGTCGTCTTGGAGACACTTTTTAAAACACTTGTCCCTAGAAAACGAATCCAGAATGATGACAAAAACAATCCCCCACAATGACTACATGTGAATAAAACGTAAATTTGTCCCAGAAATTTTGAAAAATAATGTGTTTTTATGGCCTACCCCCGACATAAAACGAATATTTGTCCCAGAAATTTTGAAAAAGAATGTGTTTTTATGGCCTACCCCCGACATAAAACGAATATTTGTCCCAGAAATTTTGAAAAAGAATGTGTTTTTATGGCCTACCCCCGACATAAAACGAATATTTGTCCCAGAAATTTTGAAAAATGTGTTTGATGGCCTACCCCGATATAAAACCAAAAAATTTGTCCCAGAAATTTTGAAAAATAATGTGTTTTTATGGCCTACCCCCTAAATAAAACGAAAATATGTCCCAGAAATTTGGAAAAATAATGTGTTTTGATGGCCTACCCCAATGTGGAACAGCGAAAGGACGAACCCCAATCATGAACTAGCGTTGTCTTCGTACTTTAGAAGCGACGCTCTTCTCGGTGGCGGTTGCGGTTTCTCCCTCTTGTAGTAAATCCTCTGGCTACCCTCGGCTTCCGTAACCAAAAAAGCTGTTCTCACTTCGGGCAGTTGCAGAGACTTGGCCACAACGAGTTGCTCACTCATGCTCGTCCTATATTGTTACATTAGACACCCGCATGCAGGTTAAAAAAAAAAAGGAAAAAAATAATCAGTAATTAGTCCGTTAAACAGCATATTATTTGAAAGATTTTAGAAAAGTTAGAAGCGGGCATTAATATTTTTTATATTTTTCGAGTTTACTTCTTAAACATCTCTTTAAGATCTGTAGTATTAAAATTTGTGGGAGTAAAATCAAAAATTGTCACACGAATGCGTTACGTTATGCGTTATTGTTACGTTCTATTTTTTTGAATATTTTAGAATATCTCTAAAGTTTCAGAGTCTGTGAAGTTCATTCAAATGTTAAAATTGTTAAGTTGGTAAGAAGTAAACTCCAGTCGTGTGTCGGAGCTGTTAGCACACAATTTTTTTTTAAAATACAAATATATATATGGAATAATATACATTTCTTAATCAATTTGTCTTTTTTTTATGCACAGAACGATGTTTCAATGTACAAATGGACGCGCGACAAATGGTTTCAAAAGCCACGCAACGCAAATGTTCTCAGGAAAATTAAAAAATAAAATAAAGCCATGTTTATGTAGACGACTTACTTATTCATCGTTCTGTCATTACTCGTCTTTTGGCTGCAATAGAAATTGCACTTAAATACTATATAACCTTATGTATCAATATTGAAGCGACGAGGCCGAATCGTACATCTTTTACTTTCTGATATATTTATAATTTACTAATATTATGAAGAGGAAAAATTTCTTCGTTTGTTTGAATTTGACTCCGAAACTACTAAACCGATTTGAAAAATTCTTTCACTCTTTGGAAGCTATATTATCAGCGATTAACGTAGGCTATATTTTATAAAGTTACGCGGACAAAGTCGCGTGCAACAGCCAGTACTACTAATTTTTAAAATATCATCAAAATCGATGTCCCGATTGCGACCTTATAGCAACAAAATGTCATTAAATTCTATACAAATATGAGATGAAGCAATATTATGGTACGAATGTCGGTCTGCGAATGCGTACACACTATATTTATGGCAAAATTTGAAACAAAATGGATCAAAACTTTCCACAGAGTAGATAAATTGCACAGAGTTTCTCTCAACGTCAAACTGTCAATTCGACACATGACAGATACAACTCGACTCGAGTCAACTTCTCTACTCTGTGGAGAGTTGTCAAAAAAAAAAATACAAGCCGGAAGCAAATTCATGCTTATGAAGTATTATTAAAATTTATTGTATGTAGTGTTTTTGTTACTTATGAGCTAAGTAAATTTTAAATTTTATCCGAGGCTAAAAAACATTTAATATATTTTTTTTTAGGTCTAAAATCTAACACATCTTATAACATAGATAAATGATTAGTCTCGCTGCGCTCGACTAGATACCGCAGTCGTACTTGTAAAATGCGGCATAAAATAGTACGCCGAATTCGGCGTACACGAGCCAGTCACACTGCAAACTGTCCGCGATGTGTACGTGCCGAATGTTTTATTAAATTTTAGGCATAATAAAATACCAGTTTGCGTAGTGAAACTGTGCAAAAATATTATAAAACTGTATAAAAAGGGATAACAAGTGACCGATTTTTCACACACACTACAATAAAAAGTTACCGCATTCAAGGAGCTATTGCTTTTGTATAGCGCTCTATCTAGTCGAGCGCAGCGAGACCAATCAATTATCTTTGTCTTATAACTTAATTAATAATTTATATTATACACATAATTAGGCACGTGTCATAAGTGTTTTTTTGAAGGCACATTCGTGTAGATGTTTCAAAAGTGTATCAATCATCTGCTGAGTCGTCCGGCGGGCGGCGTGGAAAGAAAGCGGATATTGAAATTAGATACTATTGTTAAGTAAGAGTGCATTGAAAATGTATCGCGATAGAGTTCAAATTAGCTTGTGAACGTTCAAGGAGAATTGCGAAATTTAAAGCAATACATATATGTAGTATAATTATGCAATTTCTAAATTGTCATTGTCACGGACGTCATTGTCACATGTGGCGTCGAGACAACAAAAAATTGTCACTGTCAAAGTGACGTTTCATTCAGGGGTAGTCAACATTTCCTTAGACGTTGTAAAGAAAGTTCGTATGTAGAGTTTTTCACAATGTCTTGTATTTCACAACGATTTTTTTGCTGTTTTACGAAACTGACATGGAGTCCTAGCAAAACTAGCGAAGGAGGAAACTGACGAATCGGGAAATGCCTAACTAGCGAAATTGTCAACCTAACGAAACTGTCTAGTGAGTAAACTGGTGAATTAGTGAAATTGACTTTTAAGGAAACTTTCTGCTTTACAACTGTTTTTTTTTAGTTAATTTAATTTTTCATCATTTGTCAGACTCAGAAATGAACTATCCCGGAGGCAAAAATCAGCATTTTCGACACCTACCGACCTTTTTTTTTGCTTTTCTTATTATTATTTTTTGTTCAAATAAATCTTTGTTTTAAAAACTCTACAAACTTTCTTTACAACCCAATAAGTATATCATTATTATTTATTTTCGCAATTCTACTTTAAAATTTCCATCGTCAATGGATTGGCAAAGATCGAGTTATAATTTTTGCAGGCATGAACTGTGAAATTGCTCATTAAATGTTCAAGATGGAAATATTATGTTAAATATAAGAATGTTATATAAATATATCAATGACATTTGATTAAAACGGAGTGTCCATTTCAAGTACAAGTACATTTACAATACAGCCTCCCTTGAAAGTGGACACCCCTTCAGAAACACCGAAATACTACAAGTGTGGATTTCGCGTGACAAACGCCAAAGCGGCACATGTCAAGTGCGCCTAAAACGGAATCATGGCCGAGTCGATGGCGAAATGTAGTAACGACCAACTTCTACTATTCATTTTAAACTCCAATGCGTTGACGTAATGTCACATTTTCAACAAATGACCGGCCTTTTGGTTGGTTTTAAATGACAGATGACAGAGTTGATGCTCTACTCATAATATTATGTCACTTTTAAATGTTTCATAAGTTCCAAGTGTTTTGTGTGACGTGCGAAATCCACACATTTTCTTTAACTAAAAACCTTTCACCATCGACTCCGCCATGATTCCGATTTAGGCGTACTTTTCACGTGCCGCTTTGGCGCATTTGTCACGCAAATTCCACACCTGTAGTAGTTCGATGGTCTGCGATCTTCGGAAGCTTTATTTTTTTTGCGACCTTTGAACTAACTCTCTTTGACAACTCACCGAGTAGTGAATCCCTCGTAGTTCTGTTTGGGCGTTGCAGAGTCCTGGGGACGAAAACTGGAGAAGGTCGGACTCTGGACCGTGTAGTTCTTCTCGTGGTTCTTCTGCGAGGAGTAAACGGTGCTCTGTCCGTAACCGTTGTGGCCGTGGTTTTGCTGCGGTGGCGCTGGGGGCGTGGGACCCGTGGACCCGTAGGTCCCGTGGGTACCCTGAGTACCATGAGTTCCGTGGGTCCCCTGAGTTCCGTAAGTCCCTTGACTTCCATGGGTCCCAGGGATCCCGTGAGTTCCGTGGGTCCCAGAGATCCCGTGAGTTCCGTGAATGGACTGGTTCAGTTGGGAAATGTGAGAGCTGAGCCCGGTCGAGTTGTGGACGTTCGGGGAATACGTCATGTTGGGACTCGTGGGACTGTTGTATCTGGGGATAGAAACGTGTAGGAGTTTAAGCCTCGGCAATGACCTGGTTAAGGTTCGAAGTGTGAATTGGAAATAGTGAAGGATATAGTATAGTCTATATACTCTTTATACAAATAAATAAAATTGAAATGTCCATTTGTAAAGTCAAAATAACTGCTTTTTACTAAAAAATAATAATCAAATATACGTTATATCAAAGTATATACGCTATGTACTTATGACTTATGTCTGTCTGTGTCTGTTTTATTAACAATATTTGCAATATTACCATACATTACTTAATAATAACTCTTTGCAGCAGAGCTTTGTTGCTATAGAAATAGAGTCAAATAAATTAATTGTACAGCTTTATTATTGACCGTCGGGTCAATTTTTATTGAAATATTAAAAATCGGGACAATTTTATTTGAAATAATAAATATTTATGTTTTAACAGCTATAATAATTTTTGAGCAAATTTTCAAATACTTAGCCAAAATTATGAATTATTAAAAAATGTTACACATCACAATATACGAGACTACTCCATAGCTTTTTTATTCCGCCAACAGTTATTCCAATTACCTGTCGCTCGCGTATCCCGCGTGGTCATCCGTGTCATCGCCCGAGTCGGCCGAGCGCAGTTTGTACTTCGCTTGGCGTATCGCGCTCAGTCTACCTCTCGCCTCCTCGAGTTCCCTCTCTATGCGCAACACCTCCGACCTCGCGTCGATCTCTTGCGCAATCCCTCCGACCATGCGCCTGTTGAGCACCAGACTTCGCTCCTCTTCGCTCGATATCGCTTCGCGCGCCGCTCTCACCAGATTGTCCGTGGACCTTATGACTTCTGCACCGGCGGCTTGAAGACGTCTAGTGCTGTCCGCGGCCGGATCTGCTTTGACCTTGCACGCGACCAACAGTTGCGCAGTGCTCGAAGCCACTTGTCTAGCGCTCGAGATGACTCTTTCTTCCGAGCCGGCGCCTTGGACTAGTGCGTTGGCGGCTTCCACCAGGGAGTGGGCCGCCGCAGCGACCAGGCGAGCGGCAGAAACGAGCCCTTCTGACCATTGACCATCGTCCGAGGACGAGGCCGGTCTTCTCGCCACTTTGCCCTGATCAATGAGCTCTCTTTGAGCGGCCGAAGCGGCTCTGACCAACGCCGAAGTGGCAGTGATGATGGATTTGGCCGCTTCGAGTATCATCTCATCAAAGTTGAGACTCTCGTCGGCTTCCTGAAAAAATCGAATTAAATCTTGATAATACACAAGCTGTGAAACAATTCCAGACATTCTATTCGGTACAAATCAGGTTATCGAATTCCAAAATCAATAAAAGTCAGTGGCAGTCAGTGAGATCCCTTCGTCAAAAGAGGAGATGATAATCAACGTCTGAACAGATCTTTCTATTTTATATCTAAGATAAATAAAGCTTTCAAATTAAAGAAATGCCACAGAACAGATACACAGGTTACACCTTTGTGTCTGGAGTTAAAAACTAAGTTGGCAACATTCAAGTAGGTTTTGGCAACACATAATCTGCGAGATTTGATCTTCTGGAGCAGATCTTTATATTTTATTTATATCTTTATCTAAAGCTTTCAAACAAACAAAACAACAGGCCATGATGCCACAGACAGATACACAGATACACAGGTTAAACTTATGACACTTTTGTGTCTGGTGCCAAAATTGAGGCACATTTTTCCAACACAAACATAATCTTCTGCGAGCTTTAAATCTTCTGGGGGGTCTTGATCCGATGGCTCAGTGGTGGGTATCACGGTCATTGTGTAATATGTTTGATTCCTGGGTGATAATGAAACAACCAAGAATATCAAACATATCTCAACGACATTCGTGACATTTGTTTTGATGCTCTTCTTTCTTGTTCACTTGATGCTCTTCTTAAATTTTTGGGTTTCTTTCTTCGGGTATAAAATAAATCTAAAATATTGTTTATGGAGTTTACTCCTTAAGAATCGATTTTCATATAAAAGCTCGGGATTTGAAAATTTTCGGTAGTAAAATCAAAATTGTCACCCGCTATGCGTTACGTTCTATTTTCAAAAATCTCTAAGTTTCAGAGATATTGCGCCATCTACACGATATCACTGACACTAGAATAAGTTAGGTACGTAATAATACATCTTTGCGAACAGAGATGGCGCTGATACAAATTCGTTATGATAATTTTTTTTATAATTTTTATTATGCATTTTATAATCGTTCGTGTAAGGAGTAAACTCCAGTCGTGCGTCGGAGTTGACACACAGACACTTTTTTTGGCATCTGTACAGATATCAAAAAATCTCAAACTTTGAGGATCGCTGCAAAATTAAATGAGTATTCGATTTTTAATCCTAAAAGGAGATAAGTACACAATTGAGGATACGGTTAGTTGCGTTGTGTGAAGTGAACGAAACTCACCTGCACTTTGACCGACTTTCTAGGCCGAAGCGACTCCAACTTCTTGGCGGCGGCGTCTATTGAGGCCGCGGCGCCCAACAGCTCGCTCTCGGCGATCACCGTTGGGTCGTCGGGGTCCACCCAGTCGGCGCCCTTGAGTAGCTCGGCGGCCGCCAGAACGTCGGCCACCGCGTGGGCGACGCGACGCGATAGGTCCGGGAACAGGCCGCGCGCGCCGCTGTCTCCGGTCGCGGCGGCCAACACGGCCTGTAACAGGGCGCGGTAGCCCTCGGCGGCGGCGCGGCCTGCGTCCAGCGTGCGTTGGGCGACTTCAGCGCTTTCGGCGCCGGCGGCGGCCGCCTTGCAAGCGCGCAACAGGTCTACCACTGTTCGCCTGTCGCAAATTTTATCAACTTGTTATCAGCGTCCGTTGCGCCATTTTAGCGCTTTCGGCGCTTATATTAGTAATGACCATTACTCAATTCAGGCAATATACGATAGACGTTGTTCAGGCGCTTTTGTACTGTAATACTTTTTCGGTAAAGTGTTGTATTTATATCTATATCAATATGAAAGGTGTTGACTGTAGAGATCATACACATTTATGGTCCTTCGAGCCAGATTTGAACCAGCGATCTATGGTTACAATAAGTACATAATATAGGCCAAAATAATGCGAGTCAACGTACCTGCCGAGGTTGGCGGCGGCAGTCAGCTGCTCCTGCTTGTTGGAATTGCCGGCGGACACGAGACGAGCCGTCGCCGAAGTCATCTGTCGCGTACAACGCACCACATCTTCAGGACTAGCTGTTCCACGGGCGCCTCCCGAATTCAACGCTTCGATCTCCTGGGATATCGCTTCGATCGTCGACTCCAAGGCTCTGTTGCCGCGCGTGTGCTCGTCTTCGACAGCCTTGACTGTCTTCAGCAGTGACGTCACGTTCGTGACCATCACCTGCGCAAACAAACCCCCGCCATCATTATCACTAGTCGCCGGGCGAGACGATTCTCGAAGAGTTAATGGACCACTCGCCCAAATTTATCTCAAGTTGGGCAAATCGCCCGAATTGTCATGTTTTATTTTACCTAAATTATTTTTATAGACAACTCGCATAATCCGTTACATGGAGGTATTGAATGAATATTAAAACTAGAAAATAAAATTTAAAATACAGATTTATTGCGTAATGTATGTTACTGTAGTAAATTTCTTAATATTTCTTGTACATACGATTTATAAATAAATTTGGGCGAGTAGTCAATTAACTCTTCTCGAAGACAACATCTATAAGGGCCTATGGGCACGCGATGTTTTTCCAACGAGCCTACGTTGCGCATTTTTTTTTCGTTATTTAAGGTCGTCACGGACAGGTTGACGGTCCACTTGATGGTATGTGGCTACCGTCGCCTAAAGCAAAAGCAACGCCGCGGGTGTTGCAAGTACGCTTGCGACCATAGAAGGATTAAGGATAAGGAAGGAAAGCCTTTAACGCGATTGGAACCCTCAATAACGCAAGGCAGTCGGGGCATTTTATACCTTTTGCCCAAAATCCTCGCGTTTTTATAGCTACAAATGCACACTTATAGCGCGCTTATGGCGCCGTATCTGCGCATTTATAGCGATACAAACGCAAGTGAAAACCGCCGAAAGCGGGTAAGGGGTGTGGTATAGCTACAAACGCGCAGATACGTCGACACGAACGCGCTGTATGTGCGAGTTTATAGCGACGCTTCAACACCCATTTCCCCGCTTTTGACTAAACGGGTTTCATTTGTTTTTGTATCGCTACAGACATGCGAATACGCCGAAATGAATGCGCTATAAGCGCGCGTTAGTAGCGATACTTCAACACCTCTTTCCCCGCGTTCGACTGGTTTAAGGGGTTTCACTTGCGTTTGTATTTAATCTGGTAATACGCGCTAAATAAAAATGCGCGTCATAAGCTGGATTAAAAGACGTCGCGTGCACTACACAGGCCCTAATTCGTTATTTGAAAAGCTCTGGGGGGTCGCCAACTATATTAGATTCGATGATCACCCAAACGTCAAAAAAGCGTCATGACTCATGCCGCGCGCGCGACTCTAAACCCGAAAAGCTTTTAAAGCGTCGAATTTTTTATAGAAACTTAATGTCAATATTGGACCTTAATGAGATATCGCATCACTGAGACAATGACAATAATAAATATCGCTCAATATTACCATAAAAAAGTGATTCTAATGTTTGCAATACACACGAATGCAATACTAGAAACGTTACGTGAAAAATTTTAAATGGAATGGACCAAAAAATGCCGGTGAATGAACCTTAAGAAAGCTTTGCGATGTGAAAAGTCTCGAGTGAATGTTTGCATTCGGATGTAAAGCTTGAAAAAAAAAAAACAGTTCGTCTTTCATCTATCTCAGTGATGTATGAAAGCTTATGGCTGGCGTTATTAGAGTTGTATAGAGGCGAATTAAATTAATGGTCACCACCATTTGTAACGATGACATGAACATGTTTGACTACCAGTGAAATGTGTTTAGCGAAATGGTATATAAATTTTTAAATATTGCTTATTGGAGAAATTAGATTACCACAAAATTAAAAAAAAAAATACAGTCTTTTATAGCCGAAAATCCTTAGGGGCTAAATGAAGAAAACGCTTGTGCTTATACACTGAAATGTTTGTGAAATCTTTGCAAGAATCATGCCACACCAAGACAAAGACAGACAACACAGGCTAGAGCTAAACACATTTTTGCACATCGGAGCCTCAGAGCGAAAGGAAAGAGTGGAATGGCTGGCGTTCGAACTTTCCATTTCCTATAGGCTATGGAGTTTCGAACGCCAGTCTAACGAAACACCAACAAAAAATGGTAGGAAACAATGAATGTCCCATGAGAAAGCGCTAACACCATGCCTCGTGCCCGATGTTAAGACTCAACAAAACTATCTCTGACCGAGTCGTTTTCCGCTTGCGTCACCGCTTCGCTCTCACGAAACTTGCTGTTCTCCACTTGGTCCAACATCTTCAGCTGCTCCTCCATGCGACTGTTGGGTCTAGACTTTCGCAAACTATTCCTAAATTCGACCACGGCACGAATCCGTTTCAACTCCTCATCGGACGGATCTTTTTTGTTCAATATAGCCTCGTAAAAGTTCCACCATTTATCTATTGTGCCGAATTGTTCTTCACGATTCTTCAAAATGTCCTCGTAAATAGACCACCAATTGTTCGCATAATACTCCATAGGATAAGTCCTGGTCAGATCAAATATTTCCACACTGTTACGCGAATCTTGCTTCTTAGATTTTGAACTTTTCAACGTATCTCCGTTTGTGACGCTAGTTGTGGAGTATTGGTGTATGTTTTTGGTTGAATTTTGACTTGAATGAATGTTCAATATTACGTTCCTATGATAGGATGGCGAAGACCTCTCTCTTATCAAACTTGGCGATCTTTCTTCTCTGGGTACTATATTTTCCTTTTCAATCACGTAATCTTTCGTCTCTCTCTTATATTTTCTTATAATCTCCTTGTAGTATTTCTCCAACAAGCAAAGCTCCTCGTATGTGTATTTTGTCACATCTATTTGAGTGTATGTATTTATAATGTCTTGAATATTTCTCAATTTCTTTCTCCTTTCAATGTGCACGTTAGACAGAGCCTTCAGTTGTTCTATGAGCGGATCGAAGCCTTTGTAAATGAAGTCTTTTTTGGCAAACTCAATTAGTTTCAAAACTATATCTTCGTACTTCTTGTCGTACTGTAGGTCTACATCGACATGTTTAGATTTGTCCACTTCCTCTATGAAAGATTGCAGTGTTTTCTTTTCCTTCTCATACTTGTCAATCTCTGTCTGAAATTCTCCCAACACTAGTTCGTGACCACTGAATCGTTCGAGTTCGCGCCGAGTCTCCTCCATTCTCTCTATGTTTCTCTTGGCTATTTCTTTCCACACTTCCGAATCGTCTTTAAACATTTTCCAAAATTTCATATGCTTAGACTCGACCACATCAGGTTTCACGACGATTTCTGAGCTTTCCTTTTGTTTTTCTGGAGTGAGAAGCGTTTTCTCGACGCTTTGTTTGTCTTCAGGAGTAAATACAATCTTTTTTGGACTCGATTTAGATTTCTCTGGACTCGAATCCACATATTCGATGCTCGATTTTTCAATTTTGTTCAACGGTCTCAAATCCAAATTTATAACCAAGTTCACGGGTTTCACTTTTTTAATTTTGAAAATTGTATTTTTTAATTTAAGTGTTTTCTCTTCTGGCTTCTTTTTAATCGGCACTGTTGACTGTATTACAGTTGTCTTCACGTCCCTTTTAACAACATCATCCGGTTCGACTTCTGTTTCTAAATCGTCTATCATCTGAGACAACCGTTTCATTTCACTGTCTAAGTCCGTGCTCGCCTTCAATCTTTTTATAACTTCTATTTTTCTTTTGTTTTCAACTTTATCACCAAACTCGGCGACCAGATCCACCAACTTTTTAACTTCACCCAACAATATATTCTCTCCATACTTCAACACTCGCCAGTCCATGTCTACTAGACTGTTTTTAGCCGCAATATTGTACTGTGCATTGACTTCTTCATTGGCGACTCTCTCTCGTGGCTCTCTCATTAAACCTTCAATGTACGCTATGACATCTTCACAATTATCATGGAATATTGTCGGAGACACATCGTCATCTTGACTCGAGTAGTCCAACAGTTTTACGAGCTCGTCCTCTTGGTCGGATTGGAACAGATCCGTTTCGGAGTCGCACGAATTGTATCCGACTAGGGACCTGCGTTTATTTTGTCGCACTACTGTGTTATTATTATTGATCGGTAGACTCCATCTCTTCGTTGTGTCCGTGAGACGCTAACAGAAATAACTTCCATTAGTTTCCATTTCGTCTTGGACGTTACTGGCATAGATAATATAATAATTTATCCTTTCTTTTTTACTTTTTTTTACTTTCATCAAATGTTATATGTATTATAAATTCTATATCAGTAACGTACAACTCTATAATAAAAACATAAAGTCCAATATTGACGCTTACAATTGATTTTGAGACAAAGACAAAAACAAATAAAGGCTTCACAACATGAAACATAGTAACCCAAATAAATATAAGTGTGAAGAAAATTTGCTAAAAAAAAAAATTTATAAATTTTTATAAAAAAATAAAATATTAAGGCCCCTCTCACCTTGGCCGCGTGCTTAAGGCGTTGCATGTCCGGATGAGCGACGTGCTTGCCGCTCGCTGCTGTGGTGGCTGCAGCCAAGTCCCTGAGAGCGGCCGCCACGTCTCTTGCCGCGTGCAAGAGTAACACTTGCGATTCCGGAGCTCCCGAACCTAGGGACATGGCTCCCAACTTGACCACTTCGCACAGTTGCACTATCGTATTCACCGCGCACTGGGCAGCCGAGGCCAACTGCTCTTGAGTTCCTGCCGCTCCGCCCACCAGAGTCTTCGTGTCTTCCACCAGAGTCTTCGCCGTCTTCAGTATACCCTCGCGATGATCAGAGAACGTGTCGTTCTCCCTCTCCGAGTGAAGAGTTCCGGCACTCGCGAACAGTATGGTCGTGTCCAAGTCACCAATTATCGAAGCTATAGTTGCGGCCGCATCTATGCACGCTTGCGTCCCTCTCGCTCCCGCTTGGAGAGCGTTCAACACTTGGACGACCTTCTCGTTCACTCGCTTCGCGTTTTCGGCTACCGTCCTTTGGTTTTCGGCGTCCGCGCTCAGGCGACAGTTGCCACCGGCCTTTATCAGTTCGGACACACTGTCTCCCAGTTCCACGGTGCAAGCGCGGATCCTGTTGGCCACGTCCGCGTTCGGCGTGGTGGCGGATGCCCCGACGCTATCTGTGGCCAACTGTTCGTATTTGCCACACATTTCGTTACCCACTGCCACTAAGCGGCTCGGTTCAGTGGCGGCTTTGGCCGTCTGAAATTTAAGTACACAATTTAAGTCTAATTAATTAATTATAATAATTGTCATGTGTAATATTTTCAAAATATTTGCACACCCCAAAAAGGGTGGAATGTAGCGAGCCTTTATTATTTGTAAAAACATTGTAATTATCTATATTTAGGAAATAAATTTATTATTTTTATCATCCAAAACTTATTATTATTATTACACAGATTTTGTGTTTTATAAATTTAGTGCGGTTTTTTTGAAAATTCCACAGGATGCTAACAATTTTTCTGAAATAAAAAACCTAGATTTGCATATAAGATTTTTTTTAAAGCTAGATTTAAAGGACTTTGCTCCTTAAGAATCCACAACTATGTTATTTATTAAGGATTTATTACCATGTCCATGGCTAATCTAGCAATCTCCTTGGCGGTGCCAACCATCCTGGTCTGATAGTCCACGTAAGAGTCGGTCTCGTCGTACGAGCCAAGGAGAGACATCCTGAAATAGACACAAATCTCTTTAAATATGCAAACTTTTGAAATGTTAAACTTGAATTAAAAACCTAGGTTGAACTAGGAGACATCTTGAAATAAACACAAATCTCTTTAAATATGCAAACTTTTGAAAATGCTAAACTTGAATTTAAACCTAGGTAGGCCTAGGATAAGACATCTTGAAATAAACACAAATCTCTTTAAATATGCAAACTTTTGAAAATGCTAAACTTGGATTTAAACCTAGGCAGACCTAGGAGACATCTTGAAATAAGCACAAATCTCCTTAAATATGCAAACTTTTCAAATGCTAAACATGAATTTAAATCTAGGTAGACCTAGGAGACATGTATTAAATACACAATGAATCTGATTTTTTGTATCAGATCAGTATTTGTGGTAGAAAAATACTGAAACACTAAAAAAAAAACACAATTTTTCTCATGTGACAACTTATCCATAATACACAAACGCCACAATTCACTTGATCTTAATGGTGATTTTTTTTAATAATCCTTTAATTTTTTTTATAATAATAAATAATAATGATATAATTTCAACCAAGTCACTTCACAAATATTACTTTGTAAACGAAAACATCACTCAACGGGATATTCCAAAATAAACAGCGCGCAAGCGACGGCCTCGTCTCGCGGACTCGGAATTAACCGTCGATAATATTCAATAAGAGCTATAAAGATCGCGCGCGGAGCTATTATATCACTAGTGACTCATCCCAGGGAGTGAGTGCATTACGGCGATATCTCATCCTAGCGAAATTTAACTGTCAAATAACGTTTATTTATCCTGCGTTTATCACATTATCAACTTGAAATCAAAATTGTTATTCCCAAGACAAATCAGCCACTGACTATTAAAATCATCAATGTACTATACAACCTTAGATTAAAGATTGGTCTCGACTAGATACCGCGCTATTTAAAAGGCTTGAAAGAGTATCAAACAAACAAACAAACATTAACTTTTAATATTAGATCAGATGACTACTGTAACAAACATTTTCACACATTTTTGAAAAGTAATAAACTCTCGATAATGACGTGTACTTCACGAGACTTTTTTTACTCAATTTTTATATAAGTAATTAATACAAATAGTAGAAAAATGGCATGTCCGTGACCTCAGTTAGTTTAACCCTCCGACTTTTGGCATTTCGCCAGTTCCTCTGCACTTGGCATCGTATTTATGTATACGTCGATGACCCAATCGATGGTTTATAAATAGAATCGATAAGGAAACGCACTTTTCGCCATCATTAAAATACCATTAATTTTTTTTTTTAAATTTCTCCTACAAAAATCGTTACAATTAAACGACCATATTTTGATATTATCTCTTAAAAAGTATATAATTACCCCCTAGAATACCTACGTATCAATTTAAACAAATTGTTAAGGGTTTTTTCACTGTCCTTTCGTACACGATTAAACTATCGCATAAGCGACAAGAATGATCGCTCACGTGTTTGTTGCAATACGTTTCGTTGATTGTGTCATGGGCGACGGTAGCCACATACCATCAAGCGGATCGTCAGCCCGTCTGTTGACTTTAACACTTAAAAAAAATAACTAACAGCTAGTAACTATGGAGGGTAAGGACGTACCGACGCGTATGACAATCAAATGAGGGTCCTAAAAGTGGCCACAGTGGCGCTAGTGTAGCGTGTCTTCTATCTATCTATCTTTGTCTAATTTACTCAATGCTTCTCTTTGTCAATGCTACACTAGCGCCATCTCAATTTACTGGTATACTGGGACCACTTTTTAATACACAGAGTCGGTCCTCCTCACCTCTATCAACCATCTTAGTAATGAAAGTAAAAGTACCTGTGATCTGTGACTCGCGCTCGAGATCTCTCCAGCGAGTCGAGCAATGGCTGCACCGCGCCGCGCTGAGTGCTCACGTCTCGAGCGCATTTCGCCGCTTCTGTGAGCGCAGTTTGAGCGAGCGAAGTCTGCGCGTGCACTGCGCCGTGCAGAGTCTCCGCGCGCGGGTTACCCGCAGCGTCGCGCGACGCGCCCACCAGCAGCGCGAGCGTCTCGAGCACTGTGCGCGCGTGCTGCAACAGCGCCGTCTGCGACTGCGACTCGGTCACGTTGGACGCGGCGCCGACCGCTCCCAACACGAGGGCGGACGCGTACGAAGCGAGCTGGAGCGCAGCGTGGCCCAGTCGCTCCGCTTCGCCAGTCGCAGCGGTGCGAAGCGGCTCCAGTCGCTCAAGCATTTCTGAAGCGCTGTTCTCCATTTGCTCGCAGTAGCCTGCGTCACACCGAGCATGTATTAACATTTGGGAATTCACTGTGATGGTTCCTTGAAGGTTCACTATGAAGGGTAGATATGCTACACTAGCGCCATTGCGGCCACTTTTGGAACCCTCATTTTATTGCTGGAGAGGACAATTTTTAAACCCTCCATACTTCAAACTCAATTATCTTTTCGAATAAATTGGGGTAGTACATAACTATAGAACGTTGTGGAATAGTGTCGTTGTTGAGGTGAAACAATACCTTGTAGAGTGTTGGCACGCCTGGGCTGCAACTCCTGGCCTACCGCCTGGATCGCGGCGTGGTCCAGCTCTCGGACCTGCTGACTCAGCGTCTCCAGGGCTGCGGTGCATTCGCGCTGACCTGGTGCGTTCTCTCTGTGCGAAAAACATCCAAAACATCAAAATTCATATAATCAACTAGTGACGGTTACGTTCTTTTGCGCAACGTACCTGCTCTTTTCTATTTACACATAGAAAACTTAATTATTTCATGTTAATCTGCTCTGTACATATTGGGAACTTAGGTAAGGTATGTATCATTCTGCAGATTTAGAAAAATAAAGCTAAGCTTGAATTACCTGATGTTGGTGACCAGAGACTTGATGGTGTCGGAAACGGTCTTGCTGTGAGTCGCCAAGGCCTGCCACTGAGTGCGGTCTTGAGGGGACAGGGCCAACACCTTCGCCGACTCCAGCATCGAGCATGAGCTGCTTATTATGTTCCTGTGTAACATACGATATTGGTTAGTCAACTTACGATATTTGGTTCATCATCAACATAACATACGATATTGGTTCATCAACTTACGATATTTGGTTCATCATCAATTTGCGATATTGGTTCATCATCATACGATATTGGTTCATAAACATACGATATTGGTTCATCAACATACGATATTTGGTTCATCATCGACATACGATGATGATTCATCAACAACACACGATATTGGTTAGAAAATAGTGCATATTTTTTTTTTAATAATCGAGTGCTCAGTAGACAAACCTGCCGCATTCGAGGATCGGTTCCTGGCTGAGCCGCGCCTGCGGAGATATCTTGGCAGGAATGCTCGCAAACTCTGGACTGTCGGCGAACTGACAAAGACTACGAACCGCGTCCTGCAACGGACCAGTGGCGGCTGCGCATCTACTGCGGTTTTCCTGAATAAAAGCACATCGAAATTAGAATCAGTGCTTCTCACTATAAGGTTTTCTACAAATGACACTGGAAAGTTAATTTCCAAAGTTGACCACATCGGGAATCGAAGGTCGTACCTCGTTGTAATCGGCGTCCAGAGCCTTGATCTCCTTGACGAGAGCCGCCGTGCAATTGGCGACGTCCTTGGCGGCGTGCACGAAGTGGCGTTTGGCCGCCGGTGCCGCAGTGCGAGCTGATGCTGAACGGCATGCGTTGCACAAGGCCGACGTGTGCTTCGCAATCACGGTAGCGGCCGCCAGCACCTTCAAAGTGTAATTTCAATTATAAACTAAACTATCTTTCTATTGAGTTAGACAACATGAAATTATGACTCAGTTAAAAAGCTCATACCTGATGCTGAGGCGCGGCCGGTTCCGCCAGAGCCGCGCACGCGTGCTCAATGGCTGTCGCCGCTCGCGCCAATTGCGCTTGATCCACCAATCCGGCCCTTCCGGCCGTGCTCGATCCGTCCGCCACTGCAGTCAGATACGCCGACTGCGCCGCGCACTCCACCAGCCCTTGGACCGCGCCGGCCACTCCGCCCACCGACCTACCGAACTTCTCGTGCTCGGACCTCTTCACCGCGCCGGCCATGCCCGACATGCCCTCGCTCAGCGCCTTGCTCTGCTCGACGATCATGTCTAGACACGAGTAGTAGGACAGTTCCGAGCACGGCTGCGAGGGCGAGTCCAATAACACCCTTGTACTTTCGATACTGCGTATTGCGGCGGCGCACTCTTTCTGTCCAGGCGCTGCTTCGGTGCAAACGTCTACTAGACGGTTTATGCTCTCGGTTACTGCCCTGGCGGCTGCAGTCAATTGGTTCTTGGCGTTCGGACGCGTCAGGTCTTGGCTGACGGATTTGGCGGTGCCCAAGAGTTTCGACGAGTTGACCGTGACGGATTTCATGGCGCTCACCATGACGCTTTGAGCTTCGTTGTCCTGAAATTTATTTATAGTCAACTTAGCACAAGGCCGCGACTTCGTCCGCGTTATAAAAAAAAAATATTATTATACCTCCGTCTGTCCAGCCATCTCCATGGAGACGCCGAGGAGTCTGTTGAAAGCGTCCCCGAAGTGACTCCCGCTGTCCGCCAGCGCAGTGGGACGTTCAACGCTCTGGACCACTTGGGACGAAGCGGCGTTTAGGCCCACTGCGGCCGTGTTCAGCTCAGATTGGAGTTCGCTGCGACACACGTTCATACAACTCTTCAATGACATATTTTGCTATTTACGTGAAACTAGCTGTTGCATGCGACTTTGTCCGCGTAGCTTTTATAAAATATAGCCCATGTTAAAAAATTACCCATAAGTCCTGTTTGAAGGTGGGAACTCTCCACTGTTGAGTATATTGAGCGTCTCGATAATGTTTTCCATGGCGACGTCGAGTTCAGTGTGCGAGGGGACTGCTTCCATGGTTTGCTCCAAGCTCTGCAATAAAAAAAGAGTTTAATTTTAATGTTAAGGTCGAAAGACTACAAGCACCGCCATTGGTGTCTTTTGATTGGCTATTTGTAATCCAATAAGTCTAGACTAGTCTAGTCTAAAATAAAAATAACAAGTCTAGACGTGTAGGTACCTGCGATATATTCTTGGCAATGGAAACCAGATTGGCCGTGTCTACAGTCTCCGAAGTGGTCAAGTAAGTCTTGACAGTCTCCACCAGGGTCAGTGAGGAGTGGAGGACCTCGCGAGTGGACGTTATCACCCTGAAACATCACAATTTGAAGGACTATATCTTCACAATATCTTCACACATTCCACACAGCACCATCTAGTTCCACACTAAGCAACTTAATGCTTGTATTATGGATACCAGACAGTTGATATATTACATACATTACTTTTTTTTTTGTAAATACATACATATTATAAATACAAAACATCCATGACTCAGGTACAAAGGTAAATGTTAGCACATAAACATTTGTCCCTAGCGGGATTCGAACCCGCGACCGCTTGGTTAACAGCTAGGGTTACTAGCCACTAGACCAAACGTGTCGTCAATACACTATAAGATAAGCTACCATAATATTATAAGACTGTTGGAATAATTGAGATTTGATTACAAGTCACAATTTAATCTGGTAAATTTGTCTGGACTGGTTGTGAAAAAATTGAATAGTATGGCAAAAATTGTTCTACTATGAAGTGTTCCATAAAATAAAATGATACTCGAAACGGCTATGGGAAGATTTACCTCTGTCCGCGCGGCTGATCTTGATGGTGCGCGGCGACGGTGGCGCGCACTCCGGAGTTGAAGTCGCGCAACGCGTGCGCGAGTTGCAAACCCGCGCGCGCGCAAGCGCTCGGCTCCTCGTCTCGCGCGCCGGCCACTAGCGCCGCCGACGACGAGGTGGCGGCGCGCATGGACGACGTCATCGTGGCGCGAGCCCACTCGGCGCTCTGTCCGGGCAGCGGACGCACTTGCAGAGCGCGCGCCGCCTGCTCCAGCTCGTCTAGTTCGGCGCTGAGCGAGCGTAGCACTTCCGCCGCCGCGTCCAACTCGAGGCCCTTGCACGAGAGCCGCGCGCGGCCCACGGCCGAGCGCAGGTCGGCGCAGTCGGTGGACAAGTGGTGGACGGTGTCTGACAGGTGTTTGTGCGTGGCCGCGTCGGACACGGTCGGCAACACGCCGCGCGCGGCGGGCACCGTGTGACTGGCGGTCTATTGGGTGACAAACATTTGCATATAGCTGGGCACCGTTAATCAAAAAGTTAAAGATTTAACGGAAATTAACGCTAATTTCCGTTTAACGGTTGTTAATGATCCGTTCTACTTGTAATCTATTTATTTACTTGTAAAAAAGCAGATTTTTTAGTATACAAGTATTTTCGAAGAGATGTAAGAAATGAACATATCATACCTGGAGGAAGGCTTCCGAGGCCGAAATGAGTTCCAGCTGAGCTGCTGCCTGTCCAGGTCTATTGGCGGACACGTGAGCTGCGTCCACCAGGCGGGGGATGTGCTCGCTTAGCACCTTACACTCCTCGATCAGAGTTTCCTGAACAGACGAACACATTGTTAGACTAATTGTCATTTCATTTTACTTTTCATTCATCTCAACCGCAGGAAATCCTCTGGACAGGTAGACCCTTGACCATTATCGGGTCGTCTGTCCATTTTGTGGGTGGAAGTCCTAATATGTGTCCTGGCCACGAACATTTCAACTTTTGATCCTTCGAGCCATGTCTTTTACTTTCAGTCGACTACAGATCTCTGCATTCCCGACTCACATAATGATGGCACAAAATAAAAAAAAATACCTGGGAATGCTTGTTGGCGTTGTGCTGAGCGGCGTTATGCGATGACGTGATCAGCTGTGTGGCACTCGAGGCGGCCTGTCTGGCAGATTCCTGTCAAATTTCAGGCCATTAATTAGTCTAAGGCCACACCAAAAAAAAAGAGCCTCGCTAGCTACTCGCATAGTGTGGACACACTATGCAATGCAAGTAGGCTGCCTATAGTTTAGATAGTTACCAAGCAAGTCTTAGTAGTCTCAATTTTCTAATTGAGGCTTACGAATTTTCTCTTTTTTCTAACTCACATTATATGGTAAATATATATAATTATTTGATTTCCCTAATAAAATAAAATTTAAAAAAGAGTATCCTAAATGTTAATCTTGATTCTAAACCATCTGTGTACCAAATTTCATCCATTTTTTTTTTCTTTTTTTTTCAAAAAAGACCACAAACATACACACATCCATCCCTAAAAACTATCGCAGGATATATTTATCTATTTACCTGAAGTCGCGCCACCTGCGATCCGACGATATCCTGCCCCTGCGCATAGTCCACTGTGATGTACCTCAACTCCTCCGCTGCTCTCCTCAGGGCGTCTTGCTTCACGCGATCCTGGACGGTCAACGGTCGATCAGAATATGGTGACGGTCACCAGCACGAGTGGTTAGACAATTCAATTTTTCGACGAGAAATGGCAATCGGTTGGAAAAATATACTACAAAATTTTTTGGACAACTCTTGGAAATATAAATTTCCTTTTCGATTGTTTATTTTTTTTGTGGTAAAAAAAAATAAACAGGGAAACAGCAGAATTATCTATTGCAATGTACAAAAAGGTGGCCTAAAATCTTAATTTTAATATTAATACAATATTAATAATTTACACAAAGATAATTGATTGGTCTCGCTGCGCTCGACTAGATAGAGCGCTATACAAAAGCAATAGCTCCAAAAACGTGGCAACTTTTTATTGTAATGTATTTTTTTATTTTAAAAAATCCGTCACTTTTTATCACTTTTTACTCAGTTTTATTATATTTTTACACAGTTACTCAAATGTACTCAAACTGGTATTTTATTATGCCTAAAATTTAATAAAACAGTCGGCACGTACACATCACAGACAGTTTGCAGTGAGACTGGCTCGGGTACGCCCAAATCAGCGTACTATTTTATGCCGCATTTTACAAATACGACTGGGGTATCTAGTCGAGCGCAGCGAAACCAATCGTTTATCTATGGACAATTTCTTAAGTCTTAAGGCATTCCCTTGTCAAAAACTTTAATACCTTAGACCTTAGAAGACAAATTAGCTCAAAACTTACTTGCGGTGAAGAGGCGCACTGTCTGGCAGCCTCCACCATTCTGGCAGTTGCGTCTGCCAGAAGTTTGGCAGCGGCCAACAGTTTGCGTTGACTCTCCGATGGCTGCTTCTCGGCTTCCGTCTGTTAGCGACAAACGAGAGACTTCTTTTTATGGTAACGTCGACTTAGAGGCTGACGGTCAACTTGATGGTATGTGGCTATCATACCATGTAACACAATTATTTACTAATACAAGTCGTACGAACATTCAGTTCGTACCCTTATATACCCACAGGTGAGAAAATTGGTCCTTCGAGCCGGATGATCAATGAATGAATGAATAAATCAAACTTGATGGTATGTGGCTACCATACCATGTAACAAAAATTTATTAGTCGCATGAAAAAAAAGATTATTTTTGTCTCGAATACCCGCATCTATGTGTTACAAGTGAGAAAATGGGTCCTTCGAGCCGGATGATCAATGAATAAATGAATCAAACTTGATGGTATGTGGCTACCATACAATGTAACAAAAATTTACTAGTCGTATGAAAAAAAAAAAAATAAAAAAAAAAATTGTCTCGACTACCCACTTATATGTGAGAAAATGGGTCCTTCGAGCCGGATGAATGATCAGTGAACCAACCTTGATGTTGGTGATGAGGTGAGCCGTGGCCTGTCCCAGGAGTCTGGCGTGTTTCACCATTTCCGCTGCGTCTCCGGCGGCCACCACCCGCTCGCTGGCCGTCATCACAGACTCGACCGACCGTTCTGTCACCGTCGCCTTTTCGCGGCGATCTGTCAATGTCATTCACTCACTCATTACGCACGTTCCAAGAATGTAATATGATACTCGTCACTTTTGGTAAAAAATGTCTCAACAGTTGAGACATACTTGTTGAGGACTACTTAGACATAACTTCTGACTACCCCCACTTATTAGAGTTAGGTAAGGTTAGGAACTGTTACTGAGAAATACTTGTCGAGGACTACTTAGACATCACTTCTATAAATAAAATCTGGACTAATGATAATAATAATAATGGTTATAATCTGGTTCTCTGGGACTACCCCCAGTTTATTAGAGTCAGGTAAAGTTAGCAACTGTTTAGGCATTCCTAGATATTGCAGGTTGCTCAGTCGCTACTTTTAAACATTACTTCTGACTACCCCATTTTATTAGTCAAGCAGTTAGAAATTATTGAGGACTACTTAAAGTAAACATCACTTCTGACTACCCCCAGTTTATTGGAGCCAGGCAAAGTTGGAAGTGGTCTAGGCTCACCTAGATCGCAGTGTGCCAGCAGTCGCTCCAACTCCTCGGAGACGCGCTGAGCTGCTGCCGTGAGATGTTCCACTGGAGCCGCGTGCTGATCTGGCACCAGACGACACGCGTCCACCAGACGGTCTACCGCCTGGGCCACCTGTCTGGCGGCGGAGATCAGCTGCTCGCGACACTGAGGGTTGTTCAGTGTCGGAGCCACCACCTGGATAGGTCGCGGCATATAGTTTTCGAACCGGGTGCATACTACTTTTAAGAAAGGGTCTAAAAGCTCAGAATGATCACCATATTTTTTTAGAAAATGAGCGGAACCTAAAATCTGTGCACTTGTATCTTTCGGTCTGGCTTGTGTTAGAATTTTTAGAGTCGATCCACTGGTTTTTGATTTTATTCATTACAAACATATTTATGTAAAACTAGCTGTTGCGTGCGACTTCGTTCGCGTAACCTCATAAAACACTATGTCACACACTAATAATGTAGCTTTCTATGGGCGAAAGAAGTTTCAAAATCGGCCCACCATTTTTCACGTGAGAGAGTAACAAACACACAAATATTCTCTTTATCACACCACTAGCTTTTGCGTGTGACTTCGCTTGCGTATCTTTATAAAACATGGCCTCTGTCGCTCGCTAATAATGTAGCTTTCTATGGGCAAAAGAATTTTCAAAATCGGCCCACCAGTTTTCACGTGAGAGAGTAACAAACATACAAACAAATTATTTTTTAAATAATATCACTTTATCACACCACTAGCTTTTTCGTGCGACTTCGCTTGCGTAACCTCATAAAACATAGCCTATGTCGCTCGTGAATAATGTAGCTTTCTATGGGCGATAGAATTTTCAAAATCGGCCCACCAGTTTTCACGTGAGAGAGTAACAAACATACAAACAAAATCTCAATAACAGTAGCATAGATTACCTTGGCACAGGCCACTAGCTGGCTGGTGGCAAGTGCGCAGTGTGTGGCGGCCGTTATGATGGTATTCTGCAGGGCCTGATCGTCTCGACACTGTGCCGCCACGTTCTTCGCTTTCAGCACTAGTGCGGCCGTCGTGTTGGCTACAGCCTTCGCCAGTGACAGGAGGATATCCTGTGCATCATTTCACCATCATTTCACATGATCCGAGGTTCGTTCGTTCTTTGCAGCGTTTGCAACGTACAGACAAAATTAAAGATCCTACTCTGCCCTCAAAGACACACGTTTGGTCTAGTGGTTAGTAACCCTAGCTGTTAATCAAACGGTCGCGGGTTCGAATCCCGCTAGAGGCAAATGTTTATGTGTTAACATTTTACCTTTGCACCTGAGTCATGGATTTTTTGTATTTTATCATATGTATGTATTTACAAAAACAAACAATTAGTTGCTTATTGTTGAACTAGATGGTGCTGTTTGGAATTTGTGAAGATATTTATTTATTTATTTAAAGTTCGCGTTTTGATTTTCCAATTTTCAAAATCATGTCAGATTTAGAAAATCAAGGAAAAAAAGCGCTAACAGAACTTACTATTCAAAATTTGCACATTAATATTACAATTTTTTTGTAATATTTTTTTTTTTAGAAATTACACGAAAATCTATTTAATTTATGGAATTAAAATGTCTGGATTATTCCATTCATATGTATTTTATGATTCAGTTATTAATCAATTAATTTAAATATATTTTCAATACTAAAATCGTTAGAGATTATTTTGTAATGTTGTACTTCTTAGTAATTTTGCAATCTTTGCAAAAATTTGCAACATTTGGCGAATTTGTAAAACTTATTCAACTTTCTAGCTTATCCACAACACAGTTAAATATATACAGAAAAATATCATATTTTGAGTTTTGTCTATCTATAAAGCCATAAGTATATATACAGGATGCTCCATCATTAATGGATAACCTTCAATATATGTACTTGCAAAGATATAATACCCATACAAAAAAATATGCACGGAATTTTGAGTTAAGTAAAAATATTTTTAATTTTTTTTTAAATTTGAAAAAAAAAAATTAAAAAATTATTTACACCCTGTATAAACTGGAAACTCAAATGTCTTTTAAAATTTTTAAAGTAATAGGGATATATTAGTAGAAGAAATTTCGACAATCGGTTATACTTTTGTCAGTACATTCACTTCTGAGACAGTTAGTCGTAAATAAAAGAACACAAAATTGTCAACAAGCAAATGTATTAACAAAAATAAAAACCGCCGATGTAACATTCAAAAACCGTGAACCATAAATTAAAGAAAAAAAAGGAAAAAAAAAAAGAAAAAAAAATCAACCAAATGCCTCCACAAAATTACATTCAAATTCTCGACAAATTTGGTTGATTTTGTACTTTCATATTACGACAATATTAAATTAATAAATCTGTGAGTCAAATTATATAAAAAAAAACCATCTCATTATTCGTCAATATTAAATTAATAATTTTGTATTTGAAAAATCAAATTAATAAAAAAAAAACCATCTCATTATTCGTCAATATTAAATTAATAAATTTGTCTTTGTGAGCCAAATTATTAAAACAAATCCATCTCATTATTCGTCAATATTAAATTAATAAAATTTGTTTTTGAGTCAAATCATAAAAAAAAACATCTCATTATTCGTCAATATTAAATTAATGAAAATTTGTCTTTGTGAGTCAAATTATTAAAAAAAACATCTCATTATTCGTCAATATTAAATTAACAAAACACAGTTAAATTAATAAAAAAAAAACACCATCTCATTATTCGTCAATAAATTGTCGTAATATGAAACTTTCATTATATTTAAACAATGCTGTTGATTTATTTTAATATATTTTTTTAAAATTTAATTCAAAGCACTAAACTATACTGAGATTATTTCGAAAATGGCAAATATATTTTTTTTAGCTTTGTTTAAATACTGCAACATCAATTTTTTTAAACAATTTCTAGTAAATCCATTTCCGGAGCAATTATTAATATAATTATTATAAGTATTTTTTTTAATAATCCATTTATTGTTCATTAAAAATTAAATTAGTGCAAAACCAAAATATTTACATTTCTTTTTTGTTAATACCAAAAAACCATCTAAAAACTTAATAATAACTGTTAGCTGACCAATTACGATTTTAAACACCAAAAATAATACTGTTTCAAATTTTTTTTACCGCCAAAAAATATTTAAAAATAGCTGTCAATCATCTTAATGTTTAATTTTTTTAAATAAATTAAATAAATAATAAAAACAATAAACGACTAGATAGATTAGTAAGCATTAAGATTATTGTTAACAAAAAAATTAAAAGTATATATTTTTAAATTATTTTTTTAATCTATTTTTTTAATTAATTAACCATACCCAGTAGTCGACCAGTGATGAAAATAATGTATTACATATTTCATATGTTGAAATTAAAAAATATTTCTTAAGGTGTTCTTAAGCTGTGTTTACACTACACGACCCTACTCAGATACGATATTACTCAGATACCTAGATTACACAGATTTATAATAAAAAAATTGCAAATAAAATTAATTAGATCAGGTGATGTCAATTAGCTTTTGTCTATGTAACCGACGATTTGTTTGTTTTAATAATTCTATGGCATATATTTTCATATTAGAGAAAAGTATTTACATTGTCTATTGTCTATTTGTTATTGATTCTACTTGGAACTTGAATTCTACTTAGTTCTCTGATAACTTAACCCCTGATAGAAATAATTTCCAAACTGATTTCTCTTATAAAGTCTGATAGGAAAATTGAGTCTTATTATTTCTAAATTTAGTTGACTCAGGAATGCAAATTCAAGAGACATTTCTCGGATAGCACCTAATAGAAAAATTTTGTCTGATTATTTCCCAACTGAGTTCACTCAGGAATGCATATTAAAGCGACAGTTGTCTGATAACGCCTGATATAAAAGTTGAGAATGATTATTTCCAAACTGAGTTCACTCAGACAGAAATGCGAATTCAAAGTTTTAGATAGATAGTTAGAAGACAGTTTTATGATAGCTTAACACTTTATAGAAAAACTGAGTCTGAGTTATTTCACTCACTCAGTTCACTCAGGAACGCAAATTCAGTAACGAGAGCGGAGTACAGATCACTGGGCGACTACATTCTTAATAACTATTTAAAAATAAATGTCATTTTCCAGTCTTTTTCCTTCATCTTTTGTCTTTGATTTGATTTTAATGAGAAATAGAAAACACAAAAAGTTAGCAATCACTGTGTATTTAGTGTTTTGTCATTTGTCAAACGATTATCGACTCTACACATACTGGTAAAAATATCCAATAGCATAGTGAAAGGGCGTTGAAACCAGTTTTTTTTTTTAAATAAAATACGTAAGTAAACATGAAAAGCAATATTGAAAATCAAATTTAGAATAAACAAAATTAAGGTTCTATAGAGGTTATGATGCACATGTTTTTAAAACCGGCTTCATTTGTCTCAAAATTCTGTCTATGTTGTGTCTTGATCCACCTCATAAGGAAATTTGAGAATAAGGAATTTTTCAAAATTCCTCATGTTGTGTCCTCAAAATTATGTCTATAGTTCTTATTTGGTCTGAGGGTAGTAGTGGAAAATTAAAACGCCTTCGGTTTAGATTAGAACAACAGTGATTACGAAACTTTTGAAAGAATTATAAATAAATTCAAATCGCCAGAGAAAAATGCAAAGCGAAGGAAAGGGACAGTTGGATCTCGTTTAGAATATTTTCATTCAAAATTTGTACACTTTTTATATTATTCCCCGTCTCTAGTGCGGAGGAGTCGAATTAATTTTTTACCCTAATTCCTAGAATACCCTCTACTGTTAAAACCAATCAATTTCAATTTTTATAAGTTTTCATAAGCAAAAAAAAACCTGCTTCTAAATTTTGCCCTAATTCCTAGATTACCCGCTGATCATTTCAATTTTTATAAGTTTTCATAAGCACAAAAAACCTGCTTCTAAATTTTGCTCTAATTCCTAGACTACCCGCTGATAATTTCAATTTTTATAAGTTTCCACGAGCAAAAAAAAAACCTGCTTCTAAATTTAGCCTTAATTCCTAGACTACCCCTACTATTAAAATTTAAAACCAATCAATTTCAATTTTTATATGTTTAAACAAGCACAAAAAACCTGCTTCTAAATTTTGCCCCGCTGATAATTTCAATTTTTATAAGTTTTCACAAGCAAAAAAAAAACCTGCTTCTAAATTTTGCCCTAATTCCTAGACTACCCCTACTATTAAAATTTAAAACCAATCAATTTCAATTTTTATATGTTTAAACAAGCACAAAAAACCTACTTCTAAATTTTGTCCCAATTTTTAGACTACCCTCTACGAAATTTTACTTAAAACCAATCAATTTCAACCAAAGCGATCCTAGACAATTTCAAAACATTTTCCGGTCACGGTACCATTTGCCGTTTCGCAATAATCTTTAGGCATCAGACATTGAATCAAGAGAGCGATGAATATAAAAATCACCGATATGAAACACAAGATATTTAACCAGTTTTCTTTCCATATCTTTTTCAGTTCCAATTCTAGACAAACGCATTTGGGACAACACTTCAACTCGGACCTGGGACATCTTCTTTTGCAAAACTGACAAAAACCCCTAACATTATCAGCGGTCGCTCTAAACGAGGGATTGTAGAATATGCGAATCTCAGTTTTGGGCTTTTTGGCTTTATCTTTATCGTTATCTTTTGCATTATTCAACTGTTCAACGGTAGTTTTTCTATCGCGAGACTCTGTCGAATAGTATCTTTCGCTTTTCTTAACAAAACTCTCCAAATCGTCACCCTTGAACTTGTTAAATTCGCTTTTTGTGAAACTTGCGCACGCGTTCTCCATAAAAGTCTCTGTTGTTGTCAAAACTCTATTGTACTTGTCCAAGTTGTTCATAAGTTTCATGTTAAGCGAACCGGAAACTTTAACGTCCGATGGACCCGTTTTAGTAACGTCATTTCTAATAGTTTGACACTCTATGGTTGTTTTAGCTTGTCTGTTGTACTGTTCGTTTAATTTATTCTTATCTATTTCTGCGAAAAAACGCTCTCTTAGCACATCGTTTTTACTTTTAACTTTATCCTGTTTACTCGCGTTAAAATTAACATTTGCATAGTCGTGATTTGAAAAATCCTTTTTGAAACTGTAAATCTTATCCGACACCGTTTTTGGATACAATTTTGGCTTTGTATCCTCTTCGGCGTTTATTTTTTTTACATTTCTATCCTGCAAATAACCCTCGCAACTCTCTAATATTGATTCAAAATCGCTATTCCTACTAGTTGGACTATCGTTTTTCGGTTTAGTTTGATTTATATCGTCTATAGTTATAGGTTTGCCCGATTTGCCCGATTCGAACACAGCATTAGAATAGTCTAGACTCCTATAATAATCGCTTTCGGACTCCTCCTGTATAACATCTAACATTTTATTCCAATCTCTACTCGTGTCTATGTCTTCGTAGATTCCATCATCGTTGTAAACTTTATTTTGAGTTTGCACATCAAAATCATCACCGTACTCATTCTTGTCCTTGTTAGCAAAGAACACTTTATAGAAGTTGTCGTAGCAATAGTTGAGTTTTCTATAGAGATACGACTTTTTGTTGTGCTTGTTGTTGTTGTTCGTGTTGTTGTTGTTGTTGTTTGTTACCTGTGTTTCCTTGTCCTCTTCGGTTTCTTCGCCTATTGTGTGCAAAACTGTCGTTGATGCTTCTCCTACACGAGACGCAGCATTCAGTAGATTTTGACGAGGCTGTGGACAGGAAAAAGAATCGAATGAGGAGCCATTGGTTTAGTGGTTAGATTGGCTGCTTTCAAATTCAAATCAATTTATTTGCTGAAAAAAGTTGTTGTAACTATGACGTTGCTTCGTTACCACTTACCATCAAGTTGACCGTCAGCCTGTCTCTCTGACTTTGACATGAGAATAGAAGAACTCTTGATGTAAAATGGTTGAAATTGTTTTAATGACTGTTAAAATTATTCCTTGTGCTGTGTCCTTTGGCGACGGTGGCCACATGTCAGCCAATCTGTGTGACTTTCACATGAGAAAAGACTACTCTTGCTGAATGAAAGGGTGAAATTTTTCAATGTCTGTTAAAATTATTCCTTTGGCGACGGTGGCCACATGTCAGCCAATCTGTGTGACTTTCACATAAGAAAAGACTACTCTTGCTGAATGAAAGGGTGAAATTTTTCAATGTCTGTTAAAATTATTCCTTTGGCGACGGTGGCCACCTGTCAGCCTGTCTGTGGGAGCTTAATATTTAAAAAACTAATCACCTCCTTGGTCTCGGGCTCTGCAGCCTTGAGCAGGTCGGAGAACGCTGTGCACAGTTTCCTGGTGGCGTCGAGGAGTCTGTCTCCGTTGTCCGAGTCCTCCATCAGAGCTGCGATCATCTGAACGCCTGGAAAAAATTGCATTTTAAAAACATTAGTTCACTACTAATATTATAAATGCGAAAGTTTGTATGGATGTATGTATGTATGGATGTTTGTAACTCTTTCACGCAAAAACTAGTGAACCGATCACCGTGAAATTTCGCATACACGTCGTCTGGGACACCAGAAAGGACACATAGGGTACCTTTCATCCAGAAAAAAAGTACTGCTCCCGAGGGATCATCTAAAATTAAGGAAACTAACTCCTGGCTAAGTGTAATGGCAATAACGATGTCAGGCGATATGTTGCTTTTTCAGCTAGCTAGTTTTGAATGAAAAAATTGCTCACCTTTGGTCATTTCCGGTAGATTTGTGGTTATGGTTGTAATGGCTGCGCCGACTGCCGTATGGTCCACTTCCTCTGTAGGACCTGGAAAAAACTCCGCTATTAGACCTGGATTTTAGACCTTCTTCTCCCGATACGAGCAGAACAGAAGTTTGTATCAAGTTACCAGATTTGGGATGTTCATTTGAGAAATTTGAAAGTCTTCTTTAAAATGATCTATATCTTATAGTGAGACAAATTTTCTTTATTTATATTGAAAAAAAAAAAAAGTTTATACTCTAAAAAAATAAAAAAATTCTTCTCTGGAAAAAGTGTCAAAAAAGTCTAAAAGTGAGTCCAAATAAGAAAACATATATCTATACTAATACATCATAAAGAAAGAGAGAATATTTGTTTGTTTGTAATGAATAAACTGAAAAAGTATTCGACCGTTTAGTTATAATTTTTTTTTTACTTTTTTGGACTCGCGTTTGGGCACATCCATCCCCAAATGTCCCTAAAACGGTTGGGCATGGGAGAAGAAGTGATTTAGGATAATGATGGTAATGATGGTCAGTTTACCCGAGGTGAGGGTGACCACCTGCGCGGTGGCAGCGTTCATGGCTGCTATCTGGGAGGTGACCACCTGCTTGTTGGTGTCCATGGTGACCTGACGCCACTTCACAGAAGACGCGTCCTCGCCCAGAGCCGGCAGCGGCGCCTGCGCATCATTCCGACGTTTATATTATAGCCAATATAACATCTCGATCATTAAACATTGGTCATGTGTTTAGTATCCATGATACCACAGACAAATACAGACCAATGCCACTCTCTGACGTCAAAAAGCGATTTTGTTAATCCTATTTCGAATAAAATGTTTTGAATTTTGAATTTTGAAATACACGGTCAAGGTATTTGTGTGTGACGGACAAACACAAAGGTTCTGTGACAGTCACAGACAAACACAAAGGTTAAACTTGTAACACATCTCTTTTGATAAGTGGAATACAATTTAATAAGTTAGTTTTGATAATAACTTATCAAAACCAACTTGTTAAAATTAACTTACATAGTTGATAACTTTTGCGATTAGTTTTT
The DNA here is from genome assembly GCA_947623395.1 of Synanthedon tipuliformis. Taxonomy (NCBI): domain Eukaryota; kingdom Metazoa; phylum Arthropoda; class Insecta; order Lepidoptera; family Sesiidae; genus Synanthedon; species Synanthedon tipuliformis. Next base: position 4,960,633 of record OX392434.1, on the reverse strand, counting down.
CAATTTTAAATTGAATTTTCTGGAATAGGGAGTGATGTGGTAATGGAAATTCCATATTGTTGATGCAGACAATGATATGGAAAGTCCATATTTTTCAAGCAATAATATGGAAATTCCATATTGTTGATGCAAGCAATAATATGGAATTTCTATATTGTTGATGTTAGCAATGATATGGAAATTCTATATTGTTGATGCAAGCAATAATATCAAAATTACATATTGTTGATGCAAGCAATGATACAGAATTTCCATATTGTTGATGCAAGCAATAATATTGAAATTCCACATTGTTGATGCAAGTAATGATATGGAAATTCCATATTGTTGATGTGAGCAATGATATGGAAATTCCATATTGTTGATGCAAGCACTGACACAGAATTTCCATATTGTTGATGCAAGCAATTATATGGATATTCCATTTTGTTGATGCACACAATAATCACCAAATGTAGAACTTAAAGTCGAACTGTTTGGAACAGATATTTTGTTAAGACTCAAAATTAAGACCTTATTAAGACTTACCCTGTCCAATTCCCTCTCGGTGGTGGTGATGATCTCCTTGCCCACTGTGATGGTGGAGAGTAGAGCGCGCTGAGGCTCACTCAGCAGTGACGTCACGCGGCTCTGTTGCGTTACAGACGCCTGCGCAACATTTAATCCACTATGTCAATATCAATTGCACACTTTTCCATTCCCAGCACAGCGTGATAATGATCAAGGCTAAGCCTAAACTACATGTGAAAACCGCATATAAATACGTTCAGTAGTTTCGGAGATAAGCACAAACGAAAATATATACAGATAAAATTTGTTTTTACTTTCTTATTTGTTACTTCTCTTTCAATTTCTGTTCAAATTAAATTTTAAATTAATATTTAGATGTGTTGATGTACCTACACAGCCCATTTCGATGACTGTACTCCGAATGTATGCGTGAAACAAATAAAACACCAACGCTTAGAGCTATATAGAGATGATGATCGGCTAAAGTGAAACATCTTAGAGATGATCGGCTTAAACGGAACATTTTACAGAGATGGTAAGCTACAGTAGAACATCTTACAGAGACGGTCGGCTAAGGTGAAACATCTTAGAGATGATCGGCTCAAATGGAAAATTTTACAGAGATGGTCGCCTAAAATGGAACATCTTACAGAGATGATTGGCTAAAGTGGAACATCTTAGGAGATGATCGGCTTAAACGGAACATTTTACAGTGATGATCGGCTAAAGTGGCACATCTTACAGAGAAGGTCAGCTAAAGTGGAGCATCTTACAGTGATGGTCGACTAAAATGGAACACCTTATAGAGATGATCAGCTAAAATGGAACATCTTACAGAGATGGTCGACTAAAATGGAACATCTTACAGTGATGATCGACTAAAATGGAACACCTTATAGAGATGATCAGCTAAAATGAAACATCTTACAGAGATGGTCGACTAAAATGGAACATCTTACAGTGATGATCGACTAAAATGGAACACCTTATAGAGATGATCGGCTGAAATGGAACATCTTACAGAGATGATCGGATTAAACGGAACATTTTACAGAGATAGTCGGCTAAAATGGAACATTTTACAGAGAAGGTCAACTAAAATGGAACATCTTACAGAGATGGTCAGCTACAGTAGAACATCTTACAGAGACGATCGACTAAAATGGAACATTTTACAGAGATGGTCAGCTAAAGTGGAACATCTTACAAAGACGATTGACTAAAATGGAACATCTTACAGAGACGGTTGACTAAAATGGAATTCGGCTAAAATGGAAAATTTTACAGAGATGGTCGACTAAAATGGAACATTTTAGAGACGGTCAGCTAAAATGGAACATCTTACAGAGACGGTCGGCTAAAATGGGACATCTTACTTAAGGGATTTGGTCTTAAATATAAATAAAGCGAAATGATAATGATAATAATAAATAATAAGAAAGCTATACTGACGGCAGGCGGTGTGTGTCCGGTAATGATTTGTCCGGAGACTGTCGTCTGCTGAGCACTCGTCATGTGTCCCACAGCGAAAGGCTTAGCCCCTACGTGCCAATACATACATTCTTTATATATACAAAAAAAAAATACAAGCGGCCAACGAAATCATAAACGCATTTTTGCGTCTAAGTTATCCATTTTGACAGTTGCACAGATTATACAATATCTATATTCTATCTAGGTTGAAAATTTATGTCCTGTCTTGTCACTAAAAACCACTTATCTGCACAAATTGGAGGGTGGCATGGCAAAATGTCTATATAATAATTATAGCATAGTACAATGAAATTTCAATTATATAAAAAGCACTTAAGGTACAAAATAATATGAAGAAACAATTAGGCCTTTAATGGACTTTGGAAAGAATGTTTACAATGTGTACACTGTCAAAACGGATCATTTATAAAATAAAATATAATATTCAATAAAAAAAAATAGAACATATTAATATAGGTATTATGTACAACATCCATATTATATAAAAAAAAATACAAATTAAATTTTCACCTTCGGCTCCTGGTCTAAGAACTGCAGGCTTGGCGACGGATTCCGTGTTCACTTTGCCAGATTTGAACGTGTCGTGTTGGATTATGTTGGCCCTGCGCACGATTAAACGGATTCTCTATAATAAACGCATACTTTATCCGGCTCGAAGGACCAACAAGGGAACTAAAGCAGCAAAGACAATAGGTAAACTATGTAAAACAGGTTGGATTATGTTGGTCCTGTGCACGATTAAACGCATTCTCTATAATAAACTCATACTTCTGCCGGCTCGAAGGACCAACAAGTGAACTAAAGCCTCGGAGAAAATAGGCAAACTATGTAAACAGGTTGGATAATGTTGGCCCTGCGCTCGATTAAACGTATTCTCTATAATAAACGCATGCTTTATCCGTCTCGAAGGACCAACAAGTGAACTAAAGCTGCAGAGACAATAAGCAAACTATGTAAATAGATACTCTTGTGTCCAATCAGATTATATGAGCTTAAATAGAGTATCCATAGAGTATTTACTCACTTGCTGGGCGAGACAGAGTCTTCGAGCATAGCGGAGCCTTCGTCGCCTTCGATTCCCAGGTGCTCCTTGGCGCGTTGTTTGCGGACTATGATGTCGATGTATCCGGCTATCACCTGCAAGATCTGTTCCGCCTCTGTCGTCTGTACAGAGTAGTACTGATCGCTGAAAACAATATTCCAACCGTGTATACACAAACTAATAACTCCTGCTGAAACGTCACTTTTACAATGACAATTATTCGTGGTCTTGATGCCACTTTTGGACTTGACTTGACCTGCTTTGGACTGGACGAACCTGTTTTGGAAAACTAATAAAAATTATGACTCGACTGAACTTGACTTATATCAGGATTTGCTATTTTTGACTTTAATTTCAATTTTACCCTTTTTTATTTTAAAAAAGGTATTACGAATTGCTATTTTTACTAATGACACTGGCAAAATAATCGGAAAAGATCTGATGGAGCCAAGACATTAACACAGAAGAAGAAGAAGAAGAAGAAACTGGTTTCAATTTTTCAAAACATATACCTGTAGTCTCCAAAGTCGAGGGTGAAGGTGTTCGGACTGGCGCACCACCTGCGGACAGTGGTCAGGGGCCACGTCTGCAGTATCTCCTTGGTCTTCTCGTCCAGCCGAAGAACCGAGTCCTTGGTGACGCCGAGGAGACGAGGCACCAGCTTGTTCTTGCCTTTCATCTTCTCCTGTTACCAAAATAGTTGACCGTTGTTATGGCAACCGTGGAACGTTTCATCCAGAACGCGGACGTAAATTAAAAAAAAAAAAAAAAGAAGTCGCCGGCACCAGCTAGTATTATAATAAATGCGAAAGTAACTCTGTCTGTCTGTCTGCTAGCTTTTCACGGCTCAACTACTCAACCGATCATCATGAAATTTTGCATACATACACGTTGTCAAGGACACCAGAAAATGTACATATACCTTTCATCCAGAAAAAAAAAAAACTGTTCCCTCTCGCGAGTTTATGAATAACAATACCGCGAGATCTCGCGAGATTGGCAGTTTTGTGTGTTTATGAATGAAATGAAAGGCTTGTTTAGTTCACATCACACTCGATTATTACGAATTATTTTGAAAGTTCATAGCTCCAATGTCCTTCGAATGAGACGTTTTTATGCTCGTGTGCAATCTCGTTGAACTCGCGAGATCTCTCGCGCATTTTTCGGCCGAGATCTCGAGAAAACGAGATCTCGCAATAACGAGATTACATTCCCTAGACTCGCAGCGATAACGATGTCAGGCGTTATAATTATTTTCTCTTTCAACGCTGACAATTATTATTAATTATTATTAACTCTGGCTGAAAGGTTCATTATTATTATTATTATTATTATATACACACATATACACACCTTGACCAGGAAGAAGGCCACCCCGTAGGTCCTGAGATCCCTGGCGCTCTTCGTGTAGAGCACCTTCGCGTCCAGCTCGCTGAGGCCCGAGTGCTTCCGGTGCTCCTTGAAGATCTTCTTGTCTATGCCCTTCACTTTCACGTACGAGCCGGGCAAGAACTCCTTCAGGCTGTACGAGACGAGAGAAAAACATACAACATTTAGACAAGTGCTATCAATCTTTGATAGACTAGTAAGACTTATACTCACTCGAGGAATCCGGTCGTGTGTTTGTCCTCCTTGTGATCGCCGAACTGTATCTGACACTGTATGCCAGCGAATTCGCAAGCTGCATAAAAAAAAATATCAAAATTTTTCATTCAGGAAAACAAACAATTACACAATATCGCTACTTAAAAACTAAAAGGCCATAAACCAAAAAAATCCAAAAATGTTTTTATTGCAAAAATACAATCACAATCCTTCATAAAAATATGGATTCCTTGTCTTTTGTATGGGATTGTGTGAAAGAGAGAGCGCTCTACAAGTTCGTTTCCGTGAATGGAGTACAGTATTGTATGATGCGGGTAATAATGAGCACAGGGGGACTTTATCCTCGTATCCTCACCTTTATCCCGAGTGATGGGATGGTGAATGGAGTATAGTAATGTATGATGTGGGTAATAATGAGCACAGGGGGACTTTATCCTCGTATCCTCACCTTTATCCCGAGTGATGGGATGGTGAATGTAGTAATGTATGATGTGGGTAATAATGAGCACAGGGGGACTTTATCCTCGTATCCTCACCTTTATCCCGAGTGATGGGATGGTGAATGGAGTATAGTAATGTATGATGTGGGTAATAATGAGCACAGGGGGACTTTATCCTCGTATCCTCAACTTTATCCCGAGTGATGGGATGGTGAATGGAGTATAGTAATGTATGATGTGGGTAATAATGAGCACAGGGGGACTTTATCCTCGTATCCTCACCTTTATCCCGAGTGATGGGATGGTGAATGGAGTATAGTAATGTATGATGTGGGTAATAATGAGCACATGGGGACTTTATCCTCGTATCCTCAACTTTATCCCGAGTGATGGGATGGTGAATGGAGTATAGTAATGTATGATGTGGGTAATAATGAGCACAGGGGGACTTTATCCTCGTATCCTCACCTTTATCCTGAGTGATGGGATGGGTGCCGTCCAGGATAGCGTCTCTGGCCTGCACGTAGAGCAGATTCAGCTGGACTGGATCCCTCGAGTCCACATTTCTGTCGCTGTAGAACAGCTTGCGACGAAGCAGAAGAGTCTCCGCCGCGTCCACCCCCTGCTCCCTGAGGGTCTTCCCACCCTCGACCCAGTTCACCTCATCATCGGTCCTCAGTTTCTTCCTGAGCTGTTCCATCTTGGCGTCCCTCTCCTTCTCCTGGTGTCTACGTTTCAGGGTGAGGGTTCCGTAGTTGGGTTTCTCGCAGGGGTCGGGCTCCTCCTTCTGCTCCTCGCGTACCTGGATTCAATCACTTTTTATTGTACTTTTTTGACAATTTTATTAAGGACAATTGTACTTTTTTGACAATTTTATTACGGACAGTTGTACTTTTTTGACAATTTTATTACGGACAGTTGTACTTTTTGACAATTTTATTACGGACAGTTGTACTTTTTTGACAATTTTGTTAAGGACAATTGTACTTTTTTGACAATTTTATTACGGACAGTTGTACTTTTTTGACAATTTTTATTAAGGACAATTGTACTTTTTTGACAATTTTATTACGGACAGTTGTACTTTTTTGACAATTTTATTAAGGACAATTGTACTTTTTTTACAATTTTATTACGGACAGTTGTACTTTTTTGACATATTTATGGACAATTGTATTTTTTGACAATTTTACGGACAATTGTACTTTTTTGACAATTTTGATACTTTTTCGAAGTGAATTCTTTTTAAAAATTCAGCCTATTTATAAATTATATGTGTTTATTTAAAACAAAAGTACAGAGTCAAAGGTAGCAGGAATATAACTAGGTACTAGCTTCGTACGCGTTGATAAATATAAAAAATATATAAGCAATATAACACTTTGGCCAATGCGCTAGTATTTTTTTTTAATTTAGATGATCCCTCTTTAGATTACTTTCAGACATACCACTTACCAGTCCGTATTCATCATAGTTAGTGATTCCAATCTTGGTGCAGATGACCACCATCAGATTTGCAACTATCTGACTGTCGTCGACGAGGAGTGTCTTCACTGTACCTGTACCATTTCAAACTATTTTTTAAACACCTCTACCGTCATAAATGCTTGTAAGAAACCATTTGTTAGTGGTCAAAATTGTCGAAATCTAAAAACCAACTGTAAGTAAAACGTCCATTCCCTTAGAAATTATGCAAACTTTTGAATAGCCATATCTTCAAAATCAATTGTCCTATCGAGACTAAATTAATTGCAAATTTAAACTAGTAAAAATCGAAAAAAACTGAAAAAAATACCTAAATTTTAATGAATTTAACAATGATCCGTAAGGTTTTCGAGGTGGAAAATTTGGATTTGTCATTACCATTTTCACCAGTACTAACATATAAAAAAATCAGAATTTCCAATTACATGGGCTCTAAGGAAAAAAAAAGGAAAAAAAAAACACTGAAGGAACTCACCATCCAACATCCTGACCCTCAGATTTCTAGTCTTCTTATTGTATTCGAGCAGGTCACCGTTCCTGAGCATGTAGTAGTCTAGACTCCTGGAAGCCTCCAGCCATATGCCCTTCTTGTTGTCTTCTTCCGACGCGAGGAACAGACCGTATTCTTTTGCTGTTAATATAATGAGACCGTCGTAACGATTTGTTGTAATTGAAAATGTTTTTTTTTTTTTTTATTTTTTGGCAAAACAACGTTTGCGGGGTCAGCTAGTGTTCTATAAAGTTCGCAGTGGACTTGACCTAACTGCTTTGGACTTGACTTTGACTAGTCTCGGGATCTGCTACTTTTGACTTTAATTTCAAAAGGCTATTACAAATTGCTATTTTTTACTAATGACACCAGTGTAAGATCTGATGGAGCCAAGACATTAAAGGAGAAGAAGAAGAAGAAAGTTCGCAGTGTTTTGTGAGGCGTGCTATATCCATACTTGTAGTACATCGATGGATATGAAGTATTTTTGATTCGATACTTACGATCTCCGCCGCTCGCTTCCAGTATCTTCTCGCGTATAATTCGACATGCGTCGTACACGGTGGTCGAAGGGTCGAACTGGATAGTCTTCACCACTTTCCCACCCTCGAGGGATATCTTCAGGGACAGGGATGCCATTTTGCTCAAGGATGACACTCTGAAATATGGCCGGTAGGTACTATAGCCTGAGTTGACAACATTTGTATTCGAGAGAAGGTAAACTTTAGGAAGAGAGGGCAGACCGTAGAAAATCAAGGTGGGATAATGATATCCACCTTAATAGTGGCAGGAGAGGTGTGGAACAGAGTGGCTCAGAAAAGATAAGAATGGAAAAGGTTGCATTGAAATATAAAACAGTTTCAGACATTTTTTTTATTAGTTTTTTAGGCCCACGATATGGAGCGAGCTCGCCCAGAAGTTGCCTATTTGCAAATATTAAGCCAAAATCAAATGTATTGAAAACATTGCGTACTAGCTGCTGCCCGCGACTTCGCCCGCGTAACTTTGTAAATTATATACTAAAACCTTCTTCGAGAACAACTATACATTAGTGAAAACCGCACTAAAATCCGTTGCGTAGTTTTATAGATCTAAGCATACATAGGGACAGACAGACAGCGGGAAGCGATTTTGTTTTATACTATGTAATGATTATAAAGGATGTTTTAAAGTGTTTGGTCCAAAAAAAGAGGGATTTCGATTTCGACAAGATGAGGAGATGAGAAAGGCGGTATGAGCTCATGCAGCTCCTCACCACACTCTCCGAACTACATCTTATAAAAAACACATAGACTGGCAATTTTGTGTCAGACTTTGCATCTTAGTTTTTAAAAGCGTATACTTTCGCCAATGGGTCTCTTAATTAATCAAAGTATTTGTACAATGACTACCTGTGGACCGTGGCAAAGTTGTCAGGTCTGTCGGGGATGTCCAACGAGTGAGCGCTGGACCTCCTTTTCGGTCTCTCCTGGCTGAAGGAGCGATGTCGTGTCCGGTGTTGTGGGGAACTCTGTAAAAAATTTATTAATTATTAATGAATTTGACAACTTTTGACAGCCTAAATCGCTAATAAATAATTTTCACATAATTATATTCGTGAACTAACATTATAGCGCGTCGTCAGCCGCCTCCAGTTGTCGTGCAGTGCGTCTTCAATGCGCTCGCGAAGGCGTCACGCGCCCGTCTTCTTTTGCGATGCTTCTTCACTCTCACCACCACACGCCTGCGGGGCAAGGACAAATACCAGTTAAAACTCCATTTTTTTTTTATTATTTGGGTTTTCTCTTGTCCGACAAGAGCTGCGTAGCAAGGATGAGGCCTATGATGGAACGAGCTCATCCAGAAGATGCCTAAGTATTGAAAACCTGGGTTATATGAGCTCGGAAATACAGACCCAGATACTTCGAAACTTTGATAGTGCGCATTATAAAGGAGTGTATTAAAGCACTTGGACCGAAAAAGAGGGATTTCGACAAGATGAGGATTGTAGGTAACCAGCATTGTTACTTGCGGACATAACATGGTTGCCACAAACTGGACATGTATGGCTTTGTGGCGACGGGAGTCTGGCATCACTAATTGCGGCAGCATCAGCTAAGTGCTACTTAACTTAGACACTGACTATATTGTTTGACGCCTGCCTCGTTTGAGGCCTTGTATAATAAATAAATAAAAAAATAAGGCGTATAATGCCATTTTTTTATGTCAAAAGCGACATTAACATGAAAACATTTCGTCTCAAATTATCCGCATCCATTCATAAAATATAGTTCAGTGTTATTTTTGGATATCCGTCAATTTCAACGCGTTACGTCAACTTTCCAAAAGTTATTTATACCCTTTCTCGATTAGTTTATTTTTCTGCTTACTATGAAACAGTACAAGTACTCTTATGTAACAGTAAGTCTATCTAAAACTGATCTAAGTGATATAAGGCGTGTGTATTATTATCCCTTTAATCCAGCCTGTGAAATGTACAGCATGGGAACACGTGACATATTTTTAAAAAATATCTTAAAGTATGAATATTATAATTTTATAACCGAAAACTTATATTATGAAAAAAAAATCTAATTATGTAGGTAACGGACTATGCGGACTATTCGCACAAGTCGCAGCTTTTAAACAGCTTGTCGCGGAAATTGAATTTTCTTGTATATCGGATCTATATGTAGCTTCTATACTATAAAGCCCGTCACAAACGTAGCTATAATATAATATATTACGGTATATGTTGGTGACGTCATAGAAATATACAATATATCATAGCTGCGTGTGTGGTCACTCCATAATATTTTTTATAGAAAATATATCGTAATATGCCTTGCTATAATTTATATTAATACTAACTGGTGCCCGTGCGACTTCGTCCGCGTTCTGGATGAAAGGTACACCCTACGTCCTTTCTGGTGTCCCAGACAACGTGTATGCAAAACTTCATGGTGATCGGTTCAGTAGTTTTTGCGTGAAAGTGTAACAAACAAACTCACATTCACATTTATAAATATTAGTAAGGATATATTATAGCTACGTGTGTGACGGGGGCTTAACAAACAACATTTTTGTTACTGATATTCTTCAAGACATTGCGTTATCTCCAACAACCAACACATAAATGTATAGTATATTTATAGCACATGGCGGATGGCGGCGCCTTGCTCAACATCACCTGTAAAACCCCACTATACGACTTATTACTCCAACAACCGTCTATTTGTGGCCAGTGACTATTTTTAGAGGCATCGTGCTGGACGTCGCTCCATCGAGACGAGACAAGCTGACAGCTATTGTCATTTACTGTAAAACTACTATTGATGCCCTGAATACTATATATATTTTTTATTAACATAGATCATGTTATAGCTCTACTATGGACGAATAGCGAATGTGGTAAAAAGCTAAGTGGATGAATGGCGTCAAACTCATCTAATGCATCTATCGCCTATATCTATCTATTGGTTGAAACTTTGAAATCGGCACAACTCTCTCTGTGATAATCTTGACATAATGGTCACCGAAATTGTTAGCATAATTATTATCTACGCAATATTTGTATTTGACTACTTAGAGACTGTGTAATAATAATAAAAAGTAATTTTTAACATTTCAAAAAAATATCTACATTTTTTAATATTTGTACGTTTATTTTAACAATTTATTCACCTACTGAAAACTACATTATCAGCAAGTATCATAGGCTCGGCATTGGCTGTATTTTATAATCAAAAAAATTATTTTCAAAAATTAAAATTAAAATTACTATTATAAAATTATTAATAATTTAAAAATCAAAATCAAAATGGGATCAAAATTATTAGAGAAGTACCATAGACAGCATCAGATTTTGTCTTAGTATGGTACTTCTCTAATTCCATAACAAAATTTTCGGATCTCCAAAACAAGCTCCAAAACAGCTTTCCGAACCGGTGGTAGTTTGTAATTGTAAATTAAGTAATGTTGACGAGGATAAATGTTTTGTTAAAACTTACATCTAATAAATGATTTATTATTATTATTATAAATATCATAGTGAGTGATGTCTAACTTTGGCTGAAGACTGTGTGAGACGCGAGATAACCTATCTCACAGCACAGTCCAATAGATACACGAGTTGCATCAAGAGGCAATAAAATAAAGTATTCTCGGGTTATAGACCATTACTGTTGAAAAGTTTACGACGTTCCAAATTCGAAATCTATTAGTATTTTGTACAGTATACGAATTCGTTCGATATTTGAATAATTGACAGATATATAACATTTTGTTCACCGATGCCGTAAGAGCGCTTTCAGATTATCCGATAAGATATCGGGACAAGTAAAAGAGCATTTCACATTGTTGGTGGCACCATCGAACGATATAATGTTTTTATGTGTGCTGTTAAGAAACCAAGCCACAAAACTTAAAAGGCGCGGACCAATCACAGGCGCCAACCAATCACATGCGCAGTCTTCTTATTAAAACGTCATTCACTAATTATGTCTATCTGTCGACTACCGGAAACATTATCAAAATAAAAAATCCGGTCGTGTACAATACAATAGAACGAAGCAAATCGAATCGAACCAGCTTTTCAATAAAACTGAACGACAAAAATTTTTGGTCCTTCGAGCCGGATAGATTCAACAACGTCCACAAACAAGCCGGCGTTTTTTAATTGGCTACACGGCTAGATTCTGGCCAAAAGCAAACCCATCTCTGATAAAAAAATTACAATAATAATATACAACAAGTAAATAACACAAAGCGTAAAGTTATCGCGAAAATGGCCTAGTCGGAACGAATTCATCGGAAATATGTGAAAATACCACTTCGTGTCGGATATCAGCTCCCTAGGGCGGAAAAATAGTACAACTAACTAATGAATTAGAACTAATCGTCCGTTGGCTAACAAACATTTTAATTTGAAATCCATCCTAACCCAAATCTCTCAGTTTCTTTTTATTAAATTCCAAATTGTGTAGCCTGGGTGCTTTTGGAAAATGAACTTTAGACAGATAGGCGAAAAGTTCATTTATACGTGCAAGTGCTAATGGTGTCACCATCAAATTCGTCTGCACTCATTAAAGAGGCGTCCGGTTGAAGTTATTGCACAATTTTGCATAAAAACGCGTCCGCAAATGTGCGTACAGTCGTTCCGTTCAACTTTATTAGAATTTTTATGTAATTAAATCCTTAGTACATTTTGTTTCAGATTCTTATTTGTTACTTTTCTTTAACGAAATTTTCTCAGTCAGACGCTGACTGTTGCTGTCGTCGAGTGCGCTGTCCTTAGTAGATGCTAAATCTCAATCACTCATTGAAACAAAACAGCACACGTGCTTTTTTTCAAATTTTTTTCTTCATCTACTTTTGAATTTTTTTTTAATTTTTCATACTTAGTTGTATACATATTGTTAAAATTTGTACGAATTTTTTGTTAAAACTAAATTTGACTGAATTTTCAATTTTTTTTAATAAAAAAGAAAACCTAACAAGACACCTTCCTTAGCCTTTTTCGACCATTAGATCCATTCAAGGTATGTTGGACTAGTTTTTACCTTTGGACTAAAAACTAGTCGACTATCGATAAATAAAACTATCTTAAATTAAATTATGCTTTTTTTTTTGTTTCATTATATTAATGACCAGAAATAAAATCTGATTTTTATAATATATTCGTTCATTCTATCACGTTGCCCCTTTACTTATAAATAAATGTTGAATATAAAAGGCTGTCAACAAATTTATTATAGGCCCTTGTTTGGAGGGACGATATTATGATGTGTAGAAATATTTCTTCGGCCATTAGGCAAGCAGTTTAGGGGTGCATTTAATCGCTTGTGTCAAAATATATTTGTCTGTGTACGAGAGGCGTATGTCGTGACCGATTTGTTCACGGATCGCTGGCCGCAGCGGAGACGTCAGCCGAGTAGACACTATGTCGCTTTTTGGATATCAAAATTTATAATTACTCGACGGATGGGTTAAAAAAATCACATTGAATAGTATGACCGTTTTGTGTTATACTGCTGACTGTTCACGGAATATGTGCCATACTATTCACAATGCAATATGCCATACCCAGCTGGTGCCCGCGACTTCGTCCGCGTTGAAAAAGCAATATATTGCCTGACATCGTTATTGCTATTATACTTAGCCAGGAGTTAGTTTCCTTAATATTAGATAATCCCTCGGGAGCATTACCTACTTTTTTTCTGGATAAAAGGTACTCTATGTCCTTTCTGGTATCCCAGACCACGTGTATGCAAAATTTCATGGTGATCGGTTCACTAGTTTTTGCGTGAAAGAGTTACAAACATCGATACATCCATACAAACTTTCGCATTTATAATATTATATAGTCACGGAGATTTTTGAGCTTTTTTTTATTGAGTGAAGGCAGCTTGGCCACGATCTGACTTGATGTAAGGTGTAGATGCGGCCGGAGGCGGATCACGCTTAGGTACATAGTAAGTGCACATTTACCCTAAATTTGAATCCCTAAGCTAGGAAGTAAGCCTTCGAAGACATTACAAGTCCTAGTAGTTTCTGATCTGATGTAATATAATAATACCTAACAATGTACACAATATAGGCTTTTATATTTTGAGCCCTCTATGGCGCCCTTACACGAGACGGACAAACAAAAGAAGTCCGGTGACATAGACACGTATAGGACATGTCACTCGATTATCGTGTAAGGTTACTTCGGTCATTTGTCTCTGGTGAATGAGTTGATATAAATAAAGAAGAATAATGGATCGTTGATGGACGTTGCGTTAATAGGATTATCTTGTTACACTAATAAAAGGTACGTCTCCACGGATACCTGTAGATCTTAGATCAATGATTGGTCTTGCTGCGCTCGACTAGATACCGCGCTATCTAAAGACTATAGCTCCGTGAATGCGGCAACTTTTTATTGTACTGTGTGTAAAACATCGTCACTTTTTATCACTTTTTAAACAGTTTCATTATATACTTATTTTTAAACAGTTTCACAATGCAAACTGGCATTTTATTATGCCCAAAATTTAATAAAACATTTGGCTCCAACATATCACAGACAGCTTGCAGTGTGACTGGCTCGGGTACGCCGAATTCGGCATAGTATTTGTTGCCGCATTTGACAAGTACGACGGCGGTATCTAGTCGAGCGCAGCGCAGCGAGACTAATTATTAATCTAAGCTGTACTAGATATTATTCGCGAATCCAGATAATTATGTATATTACGATGTAAATTCTTTACGTACTAATATAGATTTCACGCTTCGTACAGGCTTTGAACAAAACGCGTAAGCGCCGCAAAAAAACGCGGCGCTTACCTTTTAACATCACGAAGTAATTATTTCCTAGCAGGGATGTACTTAGCGTAGCATGTTGTATCCTTTTAGTTTTTGTTTTAGTGCTTCAAGAGAATTAGTTATAATAAAACTTATCAAAACGGAGTCAATCTTGTAGGTACTTAGGATAGCTTCTCTAGTAGCTATCTATTATCTATCTATTAGCTATTATCAAATTAGATGATATTGACGTATAATGTTCTAACGTATAGATCAGACCTTCTATTTTAGGAGAATTAGGTATTATTTATTAAGGCAACATCAACCTTTTTAAAAGATTCCAACTGACTGTCACTCTAGCTAGCAACACTCCCTGTGTTGCTAGAGAAACCACTTTACAAAGGCTGAACGCTCGCCGGCTGAAATCCCGATGACGCTTTAAAGTTCTAAGGCCCCTTTCTTTTCGCTCCTCCTTCTTCTGACTCTTAAGAGTCGTAGCAAGATATTAAAAATAAATTCAAATCGGATTACTAGTTTCAGGAATTCATAATAATATATTATATATAAAATGTTATATAAATAATAATAATAATAATAATAATAAGTCCTCATTTTGGCTTTTGGAGGGGGAGACGAGTTAAATAGAAGCATAATAAAATAACTTTAACAAGTACCAATTTATTTTTAACTATAAAAAAATATTTTTAAGGATTGGCAGAATTCTAATGAAAAGTGATAAGTAATGTTTCAAATCAATTGTGAAATTGATAAGATAAAACATTACAACGAAACAGAAGCCTCAGTAATGTAATCGGATAATCTGAGAGGTAATAATAATATAAGGATTGGTCGTATCAGCAAGAAAATCTATAAATCGCGGAAATCTGAGAAAACAGGCGTATGGCGCATGCGTCATCCCCACCCACGCGCTCGAGGAAAATCTATGCGAGGGGTGAATCGATACACTCAGGCGCCGCCGTGTCTGGCCACCGGGCGAGCGTCTTGTCTCTTTCGCGCAAGTGCGAGACGCCGATGCGCTAGACAAGGAAGGATCACGGGCGTGGCTGCTATATAGGTGGATATTGCTCAGATCTAACGCTTTTAACGTCCTTAGGAAGCTTTTAGGGTCATCTAGGACCTTAAAAACGGTCGTGGGTATATTAAACACACCGGTATCTTCTAAAACTCCTACCGTAAATTAAAAAAAAAAAAAACTATGCAGATCATAAAACACATGCGGCTGAAAAATTACAATAAGAGAAAAAGAAAAACTAAAATCAATAAAAATAGCGCTATAAGAGATAATAAAAAATTTAGAGAAAACTATTTTCGAATCCTTTTTTCCATGAGGTTTAAATTTTCCGTTAAGCTAAAGCAGTTAGTTTAATATGATGAAATTTCTCGATGAGATTTATTAATAAAAACGCAATAGATTTTTGTGATAATGTATGACGGAGCGTCAAATCAAATGATATATTGAAACAAGATATTATGTGTTCAATAGAGATCGGCCATATTGGACTTCCGCCCGCCGCCGGAAGTCGTCACGGTGCCCGCCGCGGGAAATCGGATAGTGTGTATTCTATTAGCGAATTAGGGGATGAAGTGGACACAAGAGGGAAACTAAAACATGTTAGTGATTTTAACCTACTATTAGGGGATTTACGTTCCGATGTTTTCTGTATTGGAAAATTATTCTGGAAACTAATGGAAAAAATATTGTTCAAAAGATTGTATGATAGTTTTTGAAGTTTACTCCTTAAGAAACGATATGCCCGTGGTATGAAAATTTGTGGGAGTAAAATCAAAATTGTCACAGAATATCTGAAGTTTCAGCGTGTTCAGATATTCAGATATTGTTCTTTCGGCGTGTTCGAATTGTGAAAATTTAAATTTTATATTCGTTCGTAAGGAGTATAATTCTAGTCGTGTATCGACACAGGAGTAAGACACACATTTTTTTAAAAAATTTAGCCACATAATATTTTTTACAAGTAAATTTTTTTGTATAACTGCAGATTAATCGATCGACTAATCCAGATACTTGGCAAGCAATCAATCAAGCGTAAACTGGAGGAAGTGAATGCAATCATCGCCGCGGGAGACACCAAGATTTTTTAACAAGTGATCCCGGGGCTCAAAAAGTAGGTAATGAATGACTAGAATTTCCTCGTGTAAATTTGGGATTAGTATAGACTTGTTCCCCTTGTAAAAGGATAAGTTATTTATAGAAATAAAGATCCCGAATAAGCCCGATGGAATTAGATCCTAGGAGACATTCAAGCGCCTAACTCGTGTTCTTCGTACATTATATTTTAGCTCGCTAATATAGAACCTATCTTGAAGTATACCATTTTTATTAAATCACTACATAGTATAAAACAAAGTCGCTTTTTCTGTCCCTATGTCCCTTTGTATGCGTAGATCTTTAAAACTACGCAACGGATTTTAATGCGGTTTTCACTAATGGGTAGAGTGGTTCTCGAGGAAGGTTTAAGTACATAATTTACTAAGTTACGCGGGCGAAGTCGCGGGCAGCAGCTTTAATTTTATTAACACGTAACGTAATTAGTGATTACTAACATGTAGTGCCATCTGTTAACAGACTTTTTCCATTATTCGAAGTGAGATTAGATGAATTAGAGTACTACATTGCTTCAAACAGAATTCCCTAGATGGCGTTGTAAATTTTGCATACACGTTGTCTGGGACTCCAAAAAGGACATAGGGTACCTTTCATCCAGAACGCGGACGAAGTCGCGGGCACCAGCTAGTTTCCAATAAAAACAGTATGGGATGTTGATATTTTAACAATATATTTTGGTGTAAAAATATCCAAATTTTTTATGAAACTTAAAATCGTACAATATGCATATAATTATCACTATTTCACAATTAAGTCTAACCAAGTCGTCTAAAAACAGATTTGAATAAAATATTCCATCGATTTATTTATTAAAAATAAATAAGTTAAGTTTTTTTTACTTTTACTTAACCTAAGTTAAGTAAAAGTGCTAAGAATTTTGTTAGTCTCGTTAACCAATTTTGTATCGTACCTAAACCAATATAATAAGATTAATAAGGTATCTATCTCAGTTTTCTTCTGATATACTTTTAAATTAGATCAGACGATTGAAGCGATTGGGCTTTATATAATACACACACATTTTATTTATGTTGATAAGGTTTCAATTATTATGAGAGTAATTGTCGTTATTGATTCAGCTATTAATCTGATTCCCCAAATTATCTCCACGGGAGAAGAGAGTAGGTATATTGGTTTTAAAAAGACTCTAACGAAGGATAATTATAGAGAAGACGATGTTTGTCAAAACAGAATTACACTAATTTGAAGGGGTCTCGGAGAATTGACACAACAAAATGAGGATTTAACGCCCCGCGGGATGTGAGGTGTTTTAATTAAAGGCTGTACGGAACTCGGTGTATGGGGTATGGATGAATTGATAATGTTATATTGTAAATAAATAAATAAAAATAAAATAATATTGTATGTAAATACTTTAAGATAATCAAAACTAAAAGACAATGACAATAAATTTAGAATTAAAACATGAATTGAACAGAGTGAGCCAGCTATAAAAAAATATATTTAAAAGTAATAAGGTTTTTTTGATAAAAACTTGGAACAGCAGTAAAAGAAGCAAAAATTATTTTGAAATTATAAATGAGCTGCGAATAATATGAAAAAGCAAAAGGGTAAAACAAAAATGTAAAAATGTTAACTAAAAAGTCGACGAACACGTGGTTCTATACAATAGCGCTTACCTCGTCCTGGAGCTGAGTGCCATCGCGTCGTCTCGTTCCCACTTTAGACAAAATACTTTAGCCCCTCGCTCTCTCACTACCTTCTTACTCGATTGCTATTGAAAATTTATCTACACTTGAAGCTGTTCTGAGAGGTCAGTGACTGTATATGGAAATTGCGTTTAGAGGTCTGGACCTAGTATGGAGCCTTGCGGCACACCGGATCTGCGATGCGGGAGATGCAGTGTCTATTGAGCGAGGGACGGGTGTGAGAGAGCGGGACCTCCGCCTCAGCGGATGGTCCACGGAGGAATGTTCGGCAAGCCCGGCGTCGCGCCAGAATCTCGTGCTGCGGACTATCAACCTTCTCAGAAGCTGATGAGGGGATGACCCGCGCACGCGCCCTGCGTATTGCCCGTCCCGTTCGCACTTGCGAATTAACCAGAGAGGGGGAACGAACTTTGGGGATGATTTTCGGAGGGTGAAAAGACGGTGAAAGATGGAAATGCATCTTGGACTCCGCTCGGATTTCCGGCGCTCGTGATTTTGTTTATTGATTCGTATCAGAGCGAAGTCTTCGATGGGACGTTTTATGGGGCCGCCGTGGGAGTTATTAATCCCCTTATTATGTCGCGACAAGATTTAGTGCGATAGCACATCATTATAAAAAAAAATGTCATTAAACTTATTACCACGATATCCGAATTATATAAATTAGCAACAATAAAAACAGAGACGAATCAATCAGATATCCTTACCGACCCTTCATACATGTATACATTCACCTGCGACCAATTTAGATTAACAAGAGCGCTGATTGACAAATGTTTATAAAAACTGTTGACCAATTGTATAGTTTGACACGTAAAAAACGATCTTACTGGCATCAAAATACAGGTTATTATTATTGCATTGTTAAATAGAATGGATATACCGCGAGGCGACCCTAAAAGCGCTCGCCATAGCGGACAATTATGAATATTTACGCAGCGAAGTGCACGGGGCGATGGGACAGAAGTAATACGCGCAGACGTGAAGGGTTGACTTGTTTTTCCAAAATAGCAACGGGAGTGCCAGTTGTTGACATTTCAATTGATACAAATGTTGATGATTCTCAGATGTAACGCAAACATGAGTGCTTCCAAACAAGTAAATATAATTATGATGGATTCAACTTTTCTAAAGTAGAGTGTAGACTGCAGATGTATGGAGAGTGGGGAAAACCAAATTAAATTTATAATAGCGGGATAAAATTGCATTGAATTTAGAAGAATTAGAGAAATTAGTTAATTACAAAACTCTTTTAAATACTGTACATATTAATATGAACTTGGAAACTATTTTTAATACAATAACATCAAAGTCTGAAACAAGAAGTGTCCCTTACGACATAATATTATCTTACCCCTTATTCACTTAACCTTAAGCCGAGATCGGAAGTAGGCTGCGTGAAATATGTTTACCGCTCGCTTGCTTTGACTGTCAATAACTATATGGAGTAGTGTTATTAACAATAAATGATAAGTAAACTCTTCAACTATTGACAACTTATTTGAACTTTGTTTTCACAAATTTCTATTGACACCCCTGATAATAAGACTTAAGACTCGTTGTTCCTCGTTTCAGGCTCCATGAGTGAGATGTATTTTAAGATAAATATTATTTATACATAATAAAGTGAATAAATTACCAAACGTTGCATATCTTGAAATAGATAGATATCTTTAAATAAATGTAAAAGTTTTACTAAAAGAAAATTGTGTGCTAATGCGTACACAGTGTAACAAACTAACTTGCTGACAGTGCGCAATCATTGGTTGTATATTTACTATGCAACTAACTTTTGGAAAATTTCTCTCATTCTATGTGTCACAATCACCTAAAGAAATTTGTATTATCTTTTTGGTGGCACAAACCTTGTATTAAAATCACAAAATTGTCGAATTTTTGGCAACGGTTTTCATAATGGGACATGGGGTTTGATATCTTAATCATAATCATATGTAAGTCGTATGATCTCCACTGATGGACGTTGGCCTGCTTCATATTTTTTTATGTTAAAGACATCATCAGCATGTCCAATAATTGATGGTAAGTGGCTATCATCGCCTATAACTGTGTTGTCGACCATAGAAGATATGAAGTTAATGGGCTTTGGCATACATTTCCAGTAGAAGTCTGGATCCACCGACCCACGGCCCTTATTAGAACGTCTGTCCACCTTGTGGGTAGACAGACAGACTTCCTACGATGCACTTGCCATCCTGTGTGTCCGTTTGAGAACTTTCCGGAGCCAGCAGCATACTTTTGTAACGGATCGTAATTAATATTTAGTAATCTATAGTTTAATAACATTTCTGAATGTAAAATCATCACTCATCTGTTTGTTTCAATATGTCATAATGTCATATTGAAACATTAATGCGTATACTCGTAAAGCTATTCAAATATCCTATGCATGTTAAGGTACTATTTAAACCACAATAATATGATACATCCACCATTTCAGATGACTTCAATATCCTCTGAATACTTAGTACTTAGACTTAGTGGCGGGGCACGCTGCGTTTGAGTAGCTCGTTTGGCGGCAGTAACCACCTTAATCAAAAGACCCATTTCCCCACTTACTTGGACTTGTAACACATGTTACTTGGCGACGGTAGCCATTTATCATTAAATGGACCGTCAGCATATCTGACTACCTTTTTTTTTATTTATTGGAGACGGGTTTACTCTTGGCCAACATCCAGCCGTGTAGCGAAGATGAAGCCTATTATGGAGCGAACTCAACCCAGTGGCCCTAGCCAAGAGCAAACGTACAGACAGTCATAAACGCTACGCTCAGGCTACGCTACGCTTGGGAGAAAGCTTTGTGATTGGTCAAAATTTCGTGTGGGCGTTACAACAACCACCGGTCTTTTTTTAACGTTTCGTAAGTACGCAAAGGGAACGTTTGCATTGGTTTGCTCTTGGCTAGGGCCCGAGAAGACGACGTCTATTAATTCCAAGTTTGAAAAGATTTGCATTTGGATTATATTATGAACTCAGGAGTTCCAAACCTTGGCAGTGCGCTAAATAAAGGATGTTTTGAAGCGTTTGCTCCGAAAAGGAGGGATTTCGACAAGATGAGGAAGGTAACGAGCCGTACGTCTAAATGTCCGATGGAAGAAAGAGTAAAAAAGACTATCACATAGAAAAAGTTAGTAATAAAAAAGCAAGAGATGACGATTGTTTATAAATAAACTCTTCAAAAAAAAAAAAAACTTTTACATAATTATGTATATAAATAAAAAAAGAACTTACCGTCAGTTCGTTTATCGTTCAGAAAATCGTTCGTTCCAGTACTAATATATATAAAAAAAGTATAAAGCAGGCACACGTCGTCGTTGGCTACTTCGTAACAGAGTAGTTAAGGCACTTGACGGGGCGTTTTTCGTTTCGCTTCTCACGTAGCTGTTATACCTGGGGAAGATTAAAAAGAAACGCAATTAAAGCATATTCTCAAAACAATCCGCAAAGAAACAAAATATTAATTAAAAAATTATAATCCATAACATAAGCCAAAATATATGCACATTTAGAGTTGTGCTAGAGGAGCCGCGCTGTGATGCTGCTGCCCGCGACTTCGCCCGCGTAACTTTGTAAATTATATGCTAAAACTAAAACCCTAGTAAATAAATAGTGTGCCTGAAACACCTAGTCACAGTCATATGGATGAATATCAACTGAGTACGTATGCCATTTTTGAAATATGAAATCAAAAATTAAAAATAATCCAGGACGAAGTCGCTGGGTAACCAGCTAGTAAATAAGTAGTGTGCCTGAAACACCTAGTCACACAGTCATACTGGATGAATATCAACTGAGTAAGTATGCCATTTTTGAAATATGAAATAAAAATTTAAAAAAAAAATCAGGACGAAATCGCTGGTAACCAGCTAGTAAATAAGTAGTGTGCCTGAAACATCGAGTAACACAGTCATACTGGACGAATAACAACTGAGTAAGGAGTATGTATTCCTCCATTTGAAAAATGGAATAGAAGCTGGCAACACCGGGCGCCAACGTTCTGAGCGCGAGTGGGAGGGAGTGTGCGGCGTCCCTGTCTTGGCGTCCGCCGGTCGGGCGCCGTCTGACGCCCGTCTGCCGCCACCGCGGAGCCTCTTACATAACCAGGAGCCGAGGAACCCGCCCGGGGATCTCTTGATAACAGCTCGCGAATCTATAGAGGTCACGGAGATTTATCGCGCCGGTTTGTAAGGCTCTCCTCTCATGGGCGAGGGCCGATTGAGGGGATTTCGTAGACAATATTTATTACTTCGACCAAATAAATATTCGAGTTGCTTACCGAATTAGCTCTCCTTACATAAAAATATTACTTATACATTTTTATCGACGGCTTTGAAGGGTCGTTTCCGTGAGAGAATTTGATCGAATTTTTTTTTATAACTTGCATACCTACTCAGAACTTCGTACGCGCTGTAGTTCGTTTTTTTTTTAGGACAAAAAGTAGTATCCTAATGTTAATCCAGGTAATAAACTATCTGTGTATAACAAATTTCATCGAAATCCGTTAAGCCGTTTCTGAGATTAGCATGCACAAACGCACAGATAAACAGACAAAAATTCGAAAAACTATTTTTTGACCTCCGTATCATAAAGACAACTTGTACTTGTTTTTTTTTTTTGAAAAATATTTAATTTACAGACACGGCTCTTTTATAATTTTATTATTTATCATTGTGTATTGTTTATTTTGTAGTACTTATTCACAAATAAATAATTTAGATTGATTTTTTTAAAAGAAATTCTGTAAAATGTATGCAATGGACAGACATACATACATATATTTAGTAAGCTATGCATTATAGCGGCCAAATATAATAAAGTATGATTAGTACTATATATTATATACATGTATGTAGGTTTAGCAGCGTACGCCAAATAGTGACATATAGGCAAATTTTTTATACCTTATTATTATAATTTTCGTAGACTTCGTATTGTTTTAAAATAAACAATGAAATTATTATTTGCAATGTAGCTTTTTATATTATGTGTAAGTAAGAGTTTTTAAAAATCAATTAGCTAGTTTTTGAGTGAGTTTATCCGTTACAATAATATTTAAAAAAATATGTCAATTTTTAAGGTTCATACTTGTTATGAAAATAAAAAAAAGCATTAATTTCTTTATTATTTACTTGCCAGTATCAAAACCCATCACTTTAAATCTTGATTTTAAACTATGACGAAGAGAATAATAAAAAAAACTGTTTCATCATTGTACTATGTACCTACTTATTATAAAAATTGTCTACATAATGACAATCTAAAGTGGAAACGACGACATTAAGAATTAAGTATCATCATTTGGAAAGTTTCGGCGTAGGTAATAACTTCTCTTGCAATTCAGCCATAAATGCTTATTATATCATAAATGGTAAATAAACAGAGAGGGCCTAGTGTGAGTTTTACTCTATCAAACTCATCGAACGCGTAAACGTCAATTTGTATGGGAATGAAGCAGTGCTACACATTAGCCACCAGGTGGCGCTGCTTCATTCCCATACAAATTGACATTTATACGCGTTCGACGCGCTTGATAGAGTGAAACTAGCACTAGGCCCTCTCTGATCGTCATTTTTGGCAGCATTCAAAATCTTTATATATACAGGCTCGTTCAAAAATCGTGGACCAAACGAAGCTGAGACGTAGAGGTGGTTATCCTTACTATCCTTATCCTTACTTAATATTATAAATGCGAAAGTTTGTATGGATGTTTGTAACTCTTTCACGCAAAAACTAGTGAACCGATCACCATGAAATCTTGCATACACGTTGTCTGAGACACCGGAAAGGACATAGGGTACCTTTCATCCATAAAAAAAGTACTGCTCCCGAGGGATTATCTAAAATTAAGGAAACTAACCCCTGGCTAAGTGTAATAGCAATAACGATGTCAGGCTATATATTGCTTTTTCAACGCGGACGAAGTCGCGGGCACCAGCTAG
Source organism: Synanthedon tipuliformis (assembly GCA_947623395.1). NCBI lineage: Eukaryota > Metazoa > Arthropoda > Insecta > Lepidoptera > Sesiidae > Synanthedon > Synanthedon tipuliformis. Next base: position 4,936,525 of record OX392434.1, on the reverse strand, counting down.
TTTGCAAAAAAAAATCTATTTATTGAAATTATAATGTTTAAGTTTTTTTTATTGTTATTGATAACAAATAAATAAATTTTAATAAAAAACAAGAATATCCTCTGTTGAGTAAGCTACTAAGACGACACTTCTCCAATATTGTTTTCTTATGCGAAAATTCTCTTTAAGACTACTTTATCCGTGAGTATAGGTACCTACAGTAAATAGTGGTAGCACAGCATACTTATTTCATACATTAGGCCGACGGAGACGTTTAGACAGGGCAGTCGTGCGTGGCGTGAGGGGTGAGGCGCGAGTGGGACGTGCCCAAGCTGCATACTTCTCGTTCTTAGTAGCTTGGGATAAATATTCCAGGGCTATCGCGTCTTTCAGATTTTAATTTATTATATAAATCAAAATGGTGCATACGGCATGTGCTGTAAGTGCGTGCAAATCTTTATCTCGCATAAATAAAGAGCTAAGCTTTCATCAATTTCCGCACGATGAAGGAAGGTAATAAGCACATTTTATATTACTTAATTTGTGTCAACCCTTCCGTAATTTTTAAATACCTACACAGGCGGCGGTATCGCCCAACATCAAAGGCGTCGGCCTACTGTATGAAATAAGTATGCTGTGGTGGTAGGCTGGGCTTAAGTTTTAAGTTACTAAATAAAATGTACCTTTTTCAAGGTACTTTTTGTGAAAGAGCACCTGTGTTGCGTAATGTAGGGCACGAGCTGCTCCGAGTGGGCAGTAATCCCACGCGCCACGCTTTATAGGGACACCGCGATATCTACCACGCGATACAGAGAAAGTTGATATTTTGTAACAGAGTTTATAATAAACTACAGCGACCCGCCCCCTGCTTCGGATGTAGATGAAATTTCCTGAGCTGGTGCTTACGTTACAAAATAAAGCTATGCTCCTTAATTTGAGCTTTCTACACTGTCTTAATATTAGAACTTTCCTGAGCTGGCGGTGCTTACGTTTATATGTTCCTTAATTTGAGCTTTCTAGACTCAGTATTAGAACTTAGTTGATAGTCAGGACAAACAATTATTTATTATAAGGTTTTCGATCAACGTGTGTTGCCATTGATGACATAATAATATGAGCTAATAGGCAAGGCATAGTACAGATCACCAGCGGCCGTTTCAGCGTCAGTCCAACTTGTCCCACCCACAAGTTGGACTGACGGTCCTGACTTCGGAACGGTCCTACTGGAAAATCGTGGGCTACTATGCTGGACTAACTAAGACCTCCACGGTCTTAGCCCAGCATTGGATACCTTTTAGTTTTAGATATATTTTTCGATTAATGGGCAAACAATATAGTCAATTTTAAATGCGCAGCACTGGATTGTTAGCGCAGTATAATCATTTTTTGAGTTATACGCTCGCAGGGTATACAAATTTAAGTCACGAGAGGAACTTATGACATACCTTTTTTAACATGGGTTAAACACAATTCTGGTACGAGAAAAACGTTCCAAGAGTTGAATAAACGAAAGGCAATCAAGTTGAATCATGCACGAGAAAGAGCGCACACAATGTATAAACAACAAACATACACTAATTTTTTTAATTGGATATTTCAACATTGTATACAACAGTTTCTTTTGTAATCAAATGAAATCTACATAGAAAGGGTCTAACCAATAAAATAACCGTTTATAATATCCGTTTCTGCAAAAGTTATCGTTCAGAAAATTAATACTACTGAGAGAAAAATGTAAAAAATATATTTGAAAAATACTTTCCGCTATACAGCTATTTATCAGCGAGTAACATCCTAGGCTATACCTATTTTATAAAGTTACGCAGACCAAGTCGCGTGCAACACCTAGTTATAATAATAAAAATATATAGTTAGTTAGTTATAGTGTAAAATTAATAATAGATACTTTGCCTAAAAGGGAGCAAAATATATATGTATTTTGCCTAAAAGGGAGCAATAAATATGCACTTTGCCTAAAAGGGAGCAATAAATATATATGTACTTTGCTCTCAATTGTTTTAATTTCATTTAGCATGAGAAGATATTATTATAGGTATGTACTTACTTACCTACATGAAAAAAAAACGATTTTGGTATACAGTACACATACGATATATTTTACTGATTTATATAGTTACGTGAGTATAGTTAGAGATGTGTGTTTATTTTAATAATAAAATAAATGCAATTTGTAGATAGGTTTAACTTCCTGCGTGACAAATGACTCATGATCTATCAATCGTCTACGAGTGACTCATTCATTCAAATGATCATTTATTTTTATACTTACTACATTTTTCCTGTTATAATAACAGCTGTTTTTCTCATTGAGAACTTAACACTGGCTGGAGTTTAAGCGTTAGCATTATCGCTCTTGGGAAAAACGAAAAAAATCCTTTACCCAGCAGTCGACATCCGACAATTATTTTCGTGTGCATTTCGCCAAAGCCTACCTACTTGTATTCCTCTATTTATAGAATTTTTATTTTTAAATCATTGCTTTGCTTGCTGCTCTTAAAAAAATTACGTTTCAAGCGCTATTAGGGGCATGACAACTTCCACAAAATCAGTGTTAAATTTTTGCTCTGCACTGACTTAGGTAAAGCTAGGCAAAGTAATTTATTGCCGAGACCTAAATGTAAACCGACAAATAAAGTGCTTTACCACCTATTACCACCCTAAGATTGCACATTGTTTGTATGTTGCAGAATGTGATAAGGTCTGTTTTCCTTTGAATATTCAAAGTGACAATCTATCTTTATTGACGATGACAAATTATGTCAATCAGTAATCAATATCTATTTCAAATCTAAGCCTTAGCGTATTCTGAAATGAATGGAATTTGTAATCGAAAATAATAAAGCACTTTTCTTGTCTGCTTTACATTATAACCACGCAAATTTCACCTATAGAAAGCTACATTATCAGCGATAGGCTATCCGTACTAATATTATATGCGAAAGTTTGTATGGATGTATGTATGGATTAAAGGAGTTCAGAAGGGTTGCCTTGAATAAAACTCAATATTAGGTGGACACATTTCAATTATATATTTATTCTCACTATTCCACCGCACGATTAATAATATTCGTAATTATTCATTAGCCTCGCACTCCACACTCAGTTATTCTTATTTATTATATTAATCCACTTCCGATCACGACTCGTCTCTACGACGACTTATCATAGACTGACGGCTCGACATAACGAACAAGTCAATACACGTTGGCCTCTCGTTCCGTATCTACCCTCATCACGTAGATAAATTCACAAAAGCTAACAGTCGGCCATTCTGAAAAACACGAGTCCTCTCGTCATGTATGCAAAGTGAGAGTCTAATGAACAACCTTAATATCAATTTAATCTCGATACTATATCTCATTACTGTTATTGTAATCAAACATTACTTTCAAGAAAGAACTTTATATTAGATACTAATTCGATCGTTCGGCCATCTACATATTAATTGTTCCACCAATTTTATATTATGAATCTACCACCGGTTCGGAATGCTGTTTCTAGGAGGAAGAACTCGGCAAGAAACCCCCTAGTTGCTCTTTTCATAAATAATCAATTACATAATTTGTCAAATTACATACCTTATCATACAATTATTTCATTTGATTCCATGTTATATCATATACATACATATTTACATATTATCATTTACATAATCCAATATTTTACAATATCCCTCTTTGGAAAGGTTCCTCCTGATATAAACTTTAAATTTAATTTATAGATAGCTGCTGTAGGTATAAAACATTGCAATCTCTCCGCTCCTTGGCTCAATCTTAAAATATCACTACATTGCCAAATTGTTTTAAGACTCCAATGTTATTTTACCTATGTCAGAGTAAATCATAATACAATACTAACATCTGAAATTTCAAATACAAACATATTTAATTTAATTATTAAACTTATCAATGGCATAGTAATATCATCCTTGGCTCATGGGCCTCAATATGCAAACAAATTATATATAAAATAAAACTTATCCCAAGCGCTCTTTTCCTTGGCTCAAGAGCCTCATTGCGCAATCAAATACATATACAAAACTTATCCTAAGCGCTCCTTTCCTTGGCACAGAGCCTCATTGCGCAATCAAATACATATACAAAACTTATCCTAAGCGCTCCTTTCCTTGGCACAGAGCCTCATTGCGCAATCAAATACATATACAAAACTTATCCTAAGCGCTCCTTTCCTTGGCACAGAGCCTCATTGCGCAATCAAACACATATACAAAACTTATCCTAAGCGCTCCTTTCCTTGGCACAGAGCCTCATTGCGCAATCAAATACATATACAAAACATATCCTAAGCGCTCCTTTCCTTGGCACAGAGCCTCATTGCGCAATCAAATACATATACAAAACTTATCCTAAGCGCTCCTTTCCTTGGCACAGAGCCTCATTGCGCAATCAAATACATATACAAAACTTATCCTAATAATTATCTTTATTTCATCTGTGTTTTGGAAATCAGTGGCCCCGCGCCACGGTAGCTGTTGTCATTTAAATCCACGCGTGTGTGTGTGGGTGTGTGTGTGTGTGGGTGTGTGTGTATCCGTGTGTGTATGTGTATCAGTGTGTGAGTATCCGTGTATCCAAAAATATGGACTTTCCGTGACCCCATATCCTTAAAAACTCTTTTTTTTTTTTATTATGGATATACTCTTTCCAAAACATATGTTGGGGTATCATGTGGGGGTATCAGTGTATCTGTATGTATGTATGTATGTGCGTGCATGTGTGTGTGTATATGTGTGTGCGTGTGTGTGTGTATCTCTCTGTGTGTATCCATGTGTGTATGTGTATCCGTGTGTGAGTATCCGTGTATCCAAAAATATGGACTTTCCGTGACCCCATATCCTTAATAACTCTTTTTTCATGGATATACTCTTTCCAAAACCTATGTCGGGGTATCATGTGGGGGTATCAGTGTATCTGTATGTATGTTGTGTGTGGGTGTGTATCTGTCTGTGTATCCATGTGTGTATGTGTATCAGTGTGTGAGTATCCGTGTATCCAAAAATATGGTCTTTCCGTGACCCCATAGGCTTAAAAACTCTTTCCTCATGGATATATTCTTTCCAAAACCTATGTCGGGGTATTAGTGTATCTGTATGTGTGTATCCGTGTCATCCAAACACCCAAATATGTGTCGCTTGTGAATACTTCGTACAGTAGGTATACAACAACACAGTATACAACAATCCATACACTTATTCATTTTCTAAATAAGTACTCCACTTATAGGCTGATGACAGAAACTTTCTGACTTCTCTTTTAAAGGATACTGCGGAACATCGATAAATATCTCTATGCCAGTACCCCTAAGCAATCTATTATAGGCGACGACTATCCTAGGTTAGTTTTAATGATTCTAGGTCAATCTTGTTTCTCTCGTTCCAGGCCGATCCTCTCGTACCAGGCCGATTCTCTCGTACCAGGCCGATTCTCTCGTTTTAGGAAAGGCCAAGAGCCAAGGCCAATGGTGGTGCCATTTCTTAATATTAATTTAAATTGTAAATTCACCTGTTGGCCAAATCAAATTTAAATCATATTTAGTCACTTCCTTCATCAATATCCTCTCACCCATCAAAATTCACTATATCAAATTTATTTTCATCCGAATCAATTAAATTCCGTTTTCTTCTACTCTAATTAAAGCTCTAACGTAGGTAAGATGTATTTCACTCTACTATTATTCATTTTTCGTAAGAGCTAAGCATAGTTTTCCACTGCTTGAATTGTTATCAACTTATAAAGGTTTGTAACGCCACCTACATATAAGAGTGTCTAATTGTCAAGTCAGTTAGTCCGTTTGTTAACGGCAAGTGCGCTAAAGGACGCAATTCAAATCAGATAATCTCTGCTTGGATATAATTTACTAAAGTATGTTACTGAGTGTTCCTCGAAGTAGACCACCAGCGATTTGCTAGATATGGTCCCCTCGATTTTCAGGTTAAAACTAACGTTGTGTTTAACGTTAGAATACTAAACACTAGATAATCTCTACATAGATTTCATGATGTTATTAATTTCATTATCATCACGTTACCACATATCAATGTGAACCCATTCTACATTCCTTTGATTACCATCTTAAATCCGCTAGAAAAGCTAAATCATGTTCAAAAGATCGTACACAATTTTTCTTTTCATTCTAACTGTGAAAATTAATCAATCAAATTAAATCAAATTAAATTAAATCAATCTTAGTCAATTAAGCCCTTATACTATATTTTTACAACACCTAATAATTTATGCAAAGCATAATTCATTTATTATGTTTCAGTCCATTTGTAAAGAGAAAAACATTATTTTAATCTCATATATCAAGAGTGAATGGTTTGTTCTCTATTAGCAAGATCAAACTCAATGCATCAAATCATTGCAAAATAATTTTGTGTGTGGGTCATTGATGAAGGTAGTGGTTTTATTAATTCCATTAGGTACATCTTTTATTGTCATAATTACCTTTTCAATTATCGTTATCAATAAAACAATGAAAATTTAGCGGTGCCGTCACTCACCCCCTCGCGCCTATTTCGATCCACTACTTACGTCGTGTTTGGTCAACATCATGACGTTTCAAATAATTACCATTTAAATGACGCAAGGACGAGCGAGCAGTGACTGCACCGAATACCTGGATGTTTTACGTCGTCAGACCTCCGTCAGGCACTCGCACGAGTAGCCGCCCACAGACTCGCGTTCCTGCACTCCAGGCACATGCCTCGGAACAGGCACGGGTTGCTGATGCACTCAGCGACGTCCACCTTGCTCGTGCAGCCCGGGTGGCAGGCGCAGCGGTAGTCGTTCACGTCGTCCACGCAAGTAGCGCAGTTGCGGCACGGCCAGAGCGCACACTCGTCGATGTTGTGCTCGCGAGGACGCTCAGAGGACGCCCGCGAGGATTCGCAGTGAGCTGTCGACGCCGTCACTCGGCGGCCGCCGACTCACAGTCGTCGATGTCGATCTCGCAGTGCGCGCCCATTAGCCCCACTGTGCACGGGCCTGACGCGCACTCGTCATCGAGCAGTCTTGGACCTCGAAGCCCTCCTGCGCCGCACCATTGACGTGAGAGCCCGAGACTCCCTTCAGCAGTAATTCCGCGACGCCCACAGCCACACCATTCAGCAAGCATCACCGGGGTGTGACTGTCAGGATCAACAGGCGTTGCAGATACGCGTTCCCGTCGCTCAGCAGGACCCATTTATTTCCTTGTCCGGACTAACATCAATGCCCAGACGCGTGGCTCAGCCGGCGCACGGCGTCGCAGACTCCTGTGCATCCGTTCACCCTGCACCATAACGTGGCTCAGTGCACGTATGCCTACGGCGCTAACTCTGTTGGCACCCACAACGCTCGGCCGACACAATTGACTTGAATCCGCACTCAATGCATATAAAACTTCAGTCACTTTAGTGGGCAATATTCTAGGTACAATCCCACTTCTGAACTAAAGGAGTTCAGAAGGGTTGCCTTGAATAAAACTCAATATTAGGTGGACACATTTCAATTATATATTTATTCTCACTATTCCACCGCACGATTAATAATATTCGTAATTATTCATTAGCCTCGCACTCCACACTCAGTTATTCTTATTTATTATATTAATCCACTTCCGATCACGACTCGTCTCTACGACGACTTATCATAGACTGACGGCTCGACATAACGAACAAGTCAATACACGTTGGCCTCTCGTTCCGTATCTACCCTCATCACGTAGATAAATTCACAAAAGCTAACAGGATGTTTGTAACTCTTTCAAGCAAAAATTACTAAACCGATCACCATGAAATTTTGTATACACGTTGTCTGGGACACCAGAAAGGACATAGAGTACCTTTCATCCTGAACGCGGACGAAGTCGCGAGCACCAGCTAGTTTTATAATAAAACAAATTAATTCATTAAAACATATTAGTCATTTGTGTGCGCAATCAAAATAAAATTAAGTATTTTTACCATTTTGACTAATGGGATAGTGAACACAATCCCATTAGGATACAGTAGTGATGAGTTCTGAGAAACATATCTTGTTTATTTTAAGTAAAATGATATGCAAAGATAAAAAAGAGGGTCAATACATAACTATAGCAGTGCTATCATGCGACATTTAAGATATGGTCGAGACTAGCCAAAATTCTTACTAACACTTACTTCTTACTACCTACTATCCTTACTAATATTATAAATGTGAATGTGAGTTTGTCTGTCTGTCTGTTACGCTTTCCCGCAAAAACTACTGAACCGATCAACCTGGGACACCAGAAAGCACATAGGGTACCTTTCATCCTGAATGCGGACGAATTCGCGGGCACTAGCTAGTATTTATTAGGTATATGAAATGCGAAAGTAACATTGTCTGTATGTCTTACCTTTTGACGCCTTAACTACTCAATCGATCTTCATGAAATTTTGCATACACGTTGTCAGGGATACAACAAAGGACATAGGGTACCTTTCATCCAGAAAAAGAGTACTGTTCCCGAGTGATCGTCTAAAAATATAAAGAATTAGGCGCCACCGTCGCCGCGTCGTCACAGCGATCACGATGTCAGGCGTTATTATTATTTCCAACGCGGACGAAGTCGCGGGCACCAGCTAGTATATTATATCCCCATTTCTCGTCCATCATATCATGATGTTTTTAGGTTCAAAATCCGTTGCGCGGTTTAGTATTAAGCGGATATACGGACGGACAGACAGACGCGGAAAGCGACTTTGGTTTATACAAATGTTAAAGTTGGCTCTTCGCCTTAGATAGAGGATACACTAGCTAGATTCTGGGTTGCTTCACTAAAAGTGGCACAGTAGAATATCACCGCACTCACAAAGCTTGGGGTGATGATTCAAATTAATTGCACAAAGTTGTCCTTAAGGAGTACACAAATGTTAAGGTTCAAATAAGTCATGCAACATTTATATTATTTATCTTTTTATCAGAAATTAACGAGAGAAAGTGATAGCATGTACAAAAAATCCAGTGGACACTAAACTTTTTCGCAGTGATTTTGTTTGAGACCCTGAATCTTTATCAATGTGCTCTTCGCACATTTCGTACGAAATAAAATCGTGCGAGACGACTACTAAACCGTGTAGAGATGTCGTACCCTGTCGTACACATACAACTCACTGGGCTATCGTTGGTCACCAATTTAACATAAATAAATAATTTATGTTTTGATGTAATCAATGAATGAAACTGTTTACAACACAATCTTGTGTTCATACTCATTTAACACAGTGAGTGAGTTCATCGCTCTGGCGTTCCTCCAGACTCAAATTTGTTCAAATGTTTGACACACAAATAACTATGCGTCTGTAGCAATGGACCAAACGTTTGAGCAAATATTACCATAATGTACACAAATATATTTGGTATTAAGAATTTCTTCGGAAATTGTCGTTTTAGGAAGTTGTCGTTGTCACCCTGAGGGTTTCTGTGGTTGTCACTGTCCTCTTAATGGAAAGTGGCTACCGTAGCCTATAAACTAAAACAAAGCCACCGATTTCATAAGGATAAGAAATATCAGTGCAGAACCCAGTCGGACTTAAAGTGAAAATTACTTCAAATAGGTACTTCCAGTGAGAGTTTGTCCCTTTAAGTATGACTGGGTTATTCAAAATTGTGCTATGAAATGGACAGTAATGCCTGTGGTAATGCTGACCAGAGTTGGCTTGCAGATTTGCGTCTCGTATCAATCAATACACAAGAACTCAGATTTAAAATCAGAAGCCTTTCAAACGGCGTGTATTATTTTGATTTTTTTAATATTTCTAACTATTTTCATGGCTAGATTTTGTATGTAAATGATGGTTAGTTACTTGTACTATTGTGGTAGGCTTCCGTGGTAGGTATAGGTATGTTATTGGAACACGGACAAGACATGCAGGCAACTCAGGTTTTAGGTCATCTGTTTAAAAACTAAATTAGTCATAACGAAAATGTAGCGAGAAAAAAATCGCTACCACTAAACGGCCTTCATTCGATCGTACGAAGAGGTATCAAGTGATAAGAGTTAGCGATTTATTTCTGTAACTTAACTATAATATATTATGTAGCTCACGAGTGCTCAGACTTTAGCTGCTGGGCGGTCTGCCTCAAACTATTTATTTATTTAATTATTAAGGAGAAATAACAGCTGCAGTACCTATATATAAAAAAAATCAACTTAAAAAAGATACAAACTGAAAAATATGATACCCACAGGCTTAACATTTCTCTCTGAGATATAAATGGTAGATAAATAAATAAATTCACAAATATAAAAAAAATGTAGATGTTATTAAAAAAAATGTTTTTATGTGCACAAATATTACTTAGATTTGCGGGTTCGACTCAACTGGGCAACCAATCTCGAAGGAAACTTCTTAATCGCTAATGCTTGTGAATTGTGACCGGGTTACATTGCGTCATCGTCGAATTGTGTCATCTATGCAATTCTTGACCCTGTTATTTAATTTTATTAATCATAATATAAACTGAAAAACAAAAACATAATTGGACTGTTTATACTAATTTAATTGTTGGGAGAGGTACATAAATGTTTTGCACAAATCTCGAGTGATCAAATACACCTATAAACAAATCTATACTAATATAAAGCTGAAGAGTTTGTTTGAACGCGCTAATCTTAGGAACCTCTGGTTCGAGTTGAAAAATTCTTTTTGTATTGGATAGATCATTTATCGAGGAAGGCTTTAGGCTATATAACATCACGTTGCGACTAATAGGAGCGAAGAAACAGTCGAAAATGTGGAAAAAACGGGGATAATTATTCATCTTTGAGGGCTTCCGTTGCGTGCGCTGCGAAAACCGTTCGAGATACCCAAATGATTCCCAAAATAACTATTCCACGCGGACGAAGTCGCGAGCACCAGCTAGTCTATTATAATTATATTTGAATAGAATTATTAGTGAATACCCTAAAAGTAAAGTCATGCCTAATATTGACAGTCGAGCCCTAAACATATCTAAGTAGGTATGTTTGGATGTGATTATGACTAAATGCCCTAAAACACAGGTCATACGTATTGCCTGTGGTGGCCTGGACAATGAGGTTCTCGGAAGTGGACACCAACACTACAAGTCGCTCTGCGAGCAATGCTTGGCATTTTATTGAAGGATACCAAAGTGGTCTAACTACACAATACTAATACATAATACTGGCTAACTAATGAAAACAACAGTAAGTCAACTTAAAATATTTGTACCAACATAGACTAAGTAACAAAATGATCAGACATGGTCGAATAAAAAAAAAATAGCCCGAGAATCGGTCAGCTGAGGTGTGGATAATTTTGTATCAATGATATAACAGAATGAAACGCTTGATGTTGCATTGCTGTAATGTTGTATGTATTTATTTATTTTAAATTTCCAACTAAGTAAATCATTTAACAAAGGACTCCTAGTTTTATTCCAAATCTATTCAAAATTGGCCTTGCTGGATTCTGGATTTCATCCACAATCCCTTAGGCCTTACTAGTAATAATCATCTTTAAGTTTGAACAAATCAACTTTCTGTATTTCCGAGCACATATAACCCTAATCTTTTCAAGGTTCGAGTGAATAGGCATCTTCTGGGTGAGCTCGCTCCATCTTAGGCCTCATCCTTGCCACATGGCTGGTTGTTGGTCAAGAGCTAACCCATCTCTTATAAAAAAAAAAAAAAAAAAAAAAAACAACAGCCTTTACCAAATAGAAGATAGATATCATTGTTGACGCATTAACCGCTAGACCGCTAGCAACCTATCTAAAAGATACCAACACAGATATGCTCCGAAAACAGTGGCACACAAAGTTGAAGCAAAAACAGCAAACAAACAGAAGCGACCCCATTACATTTTTATGTATACGGAGTAGTTAGTTAGTTACAATCAACTTCCTGTCGCCTATTTTCGTGCGCCCTATTTATGTTTTTGGTTAGTGTGATGCGTTATTGTTGCTATTGTTTTAAATAAAGAAGGTTTAATGTCTAGTCACTTTGTCAACATTATAAAGCAGACAAGAAAAGTGCTTTATCAATTTCGATTACAAATTCCATTCATTTAAAAATTCGCTAAGGCTTAGATTTGAAATAGGTATTGATTACTGATTGACATAATTTGTCATCGCTAATAAAGATGGCAATAGAAATTGTCACTTTGAATTTTCAAAGGAAAACAGACCTTATCACATTCTACAACATACAATGTTCAATCTTAGGGTGATAAAGCACTTTATTTGTCGAGTTCACCTAGTACTAAGTACACATTCTGTTTTTGTTGTCTATGACATTAATACCTGTTATTTCAAAGAGTGAGACAATTTACTAAAGAATCTCATAATTATATTAACAGATTAACAGAATAGTATTTTGTAAGAATGAGTTTATGATTGACTAGTTAATCTTGGGTTGATGTTTGCAGAATGACAATCATATTCTAAACAAAACAAAATACCACATCAGATTATTGATACTGGAATCTGATTACTGATAAATTTAGGAAGAAAAAAGGTTTGTATATATGTAATTATGTACACAAACTTTAATTGTTGATCACTCTTTCCTGAAATATATTATTGTGAAGAAGTTTGTGGAGAAAAAGAAAGACGAGAAAAGCTACTTCAACTTATGACATGGAGGTATGTTGGTTTCTTATTTTTAACTAGCTATTGCACGCGACTGTTACTTGGTAATAATATAGCTTCCCAACAGTGAAAGAATTTTTGAAATTGGTCCAGCAGTTTCGGAGCTTATTCAATTCGAGCAAACAAACAAACAATCAAATCTCTCCCTTTATATTAGTAAAGTATAGAGGTCCAATAGTTTTGGAGCCTATTCAATTCGAACAAACAAACAATCAAATCTCTCATCCTTATAATATTAATATAGATGATATAGATACTATCTATATCATCTATATTAGCCTATAGATTAGTCTATCTATCTTTGTTACAGGTTACCTACTTACACATGACTATATTATTTAATGATGATGTAACATGATTAGCACACAAATATGACATCGAATATTCATCTGGCTCCAACTGGTTGTCATAAATGGTCATATAAACAGCATATACTAGAGTTAAGTAAGATAAAATACTTAATTTGAATATATTTTAATTGAAATAACATTTGTAGTACTTAAATAATAAACACCGTTATACTTAGAGACACTTTTAATGCAAAATTGTATCAATTTGGACTGTTCATTGAGATTATGAACTAGCATGAAGTCAAAATCAAAATATTTATTAATAAATTAGGTTTCTCCAAGAAACTCTTATGAACGTCATTATAAATTTAAATTTACCAGTGTTTTGGAAAAAAAAGCCAAGACAACGATCCTCCAGAGAAAAAACCCCGAAAGAAACTCAGGATACTATTCTTTTTGTCATCTTTAAAACATAAAATTACAACAATACAATACTAAATATATTATGAGCTCCGAATCTCTTAAATCCAGGCTTCATTGTCACTTAAATAATCAGTGATTTTACTTATCTTCATATAAGTAATCTTCACGATAATTCATGCTAGTACCTAGTACTTTTTTTCTGGATGAAAGGTACCCTATGTCCTTTTCTGTATTCCTGACAATGTTTATGCTAAATTTCATGATGATGATCATTTAAGTAGTTAGTTAAGGAATGAAAGGTAACAAACAGACAGACAGTTGCACCTAGCTATATCCAATTTTTCTGCCTTATTGATATTATATATTTGAACTTACTTATCTGATAATATTATTATCAGTTTAATATATTATCAAATTTAATAAAACATTCAGCACGTAACTACACATGACAGACAGCTTGCAGTGTGACTGGCTCTGGTACGCCGAATTCGGCGTAGTATTTATTGCCGCATTTTACAAGTACCACGGCGGTATCTAGTCGAGCGCAGCCAGACCAATTATTAATCTAAGGTTACCTACATAAGTAGGTAAAGTGCTATCATTTAATACTACTCAAAAAAATTACCTACATTTCCATTATTTTTTAAAATAATCACACTAAAAATCACATTGTGTTAGTGTCCAAATATTCAACAAAGCAATAAGTTTATAGTGTCAAAGGTAAATAATAGTTTACGCAATCGATTCGACCTAAAACACTTATATACTTTTTAAATCTATTTAAATTTGTGATGTCACTCATGCTAATGTAGGCGCTATAACACAAGGCCAGAGGAACAAACCAAAATATTCAATATCGACCTAATAAAACGTTTACTTGTGTATTGCATATCTACGATCAATAAGGGGATTGCTTGCTAGCAAAAACTCAATGGCAATTTACAAAAAAAAGCACAGGAAATGAAGTTTTTCAGCGATTCTATAATGTCAACAAATATAATTCATAAACATCTAATACTATATTTAGCATTGTAACAATAAGTATGTGAGCTATTTCCGCGTTTACGAATAGTGTGCATGTTTTACAACGTGAATAATAATGAAATTGGGTTACAGAGAGCTTTCGATCGATATATTTATACAAAATCCTGAAAGCTACAAAATGGCGGGAATATAACCCGACCGAGTTGCGCAGCAACGGGAATACGTGGGAATCGCGATACCAATGAAGCGACCCAAATTCGGACGGATTATACGTCTGATCAGACAGATGTACGGATTCACATTTCTTGTTGAATTTCTGTAAAGTTCTTACATTTTTCGTTGTTACACACAAACGGTAATAGTGGTAAGTGTGTTCACTTACCGTTTATATACTCCATTAGGCCTTTAAAAACACAAAAAACACTTAAATTTTAACACAGCACTCACACGCCCATACAGTATGTAATAACATGACGACTCGAGTCGAATGCGCCATCTGGCGCAATTATCGACTGCAATACCGCCTGTGGCTATATTCACACCGTTCTTAATTCGAATTCGACGCGCTAATTACGAATGTAAACTTTTAATTTTAAGCTTGTATTCACATAAACTAATTATAGAAATTATTAATTGTAACACTAATTATAGAAATTGCATCTCCCACGTTCTGCGAATATTGTGGTATGGAATAGAGATTTGTGCTAGCCGCCAAGTATTGATTTTTGTTAGCAGCTGATTCACTCCTCCGCGAATCGCGTAATCGACGTCCAATTCGCGCAAGTTGGTAATTTAGAGCGCGCCGGTGGAATCACCGATATTTTCGTTGTATTTTTGCAAACAAACTTTAATAGTAGATGTATAAAAACGAGCGTTTAAAGTCAGCAATGCTGTCCTTGTCGACCCGTAACCTTTTAAGGCGTCTAGTCAGCAATGTCGTTCTTGATTTCATCTAAGCTGAATGTTTATTCCGCATGTGTCCGTAGCGACGAGGCCTCGCGCGTAGGCTCGTAGGTTTGTAGGTGTTATTGAGAAAGCTGTTTAGTTAATCAATTTGCTCTTACAGCAATGCACTGACAATTACTTCCGTTGTAAATTATTTAAGAAAGCTCCCATCTAGTACAGTGTAGCGTGGCAAATTTTAAATATTTCTACTTAGGCAAAAACTTTATGCATACGAACACATACAAAAACTATTATAAATCATATCTAATATTATTTAAATGCGAAATATTATAAACGCAAACGAATTAGGATGAAATTTGGCACACTTTTTATTTTGAAAAAAAAATTAAGTTCCCTAGAGATCGTCTAAAAATATAAAAAATACGGGGCGCCACCGTCGTCATGCGATAAAGATGTAGGGCGATTCAGGGGCCTTAGTCGAAGTAACAATTTAAAACGATAACGAAACTATAACAAAGTTCAAAAACAATAAAATGTATGGGATTGACATATGCCGTCGCTAAATCACGTGACACATACATCCCATACATTTTATTCTTTCGAATCGAATCGCTACGGAGCGAATGTCTAAAGGTGTTATTATTTTTATTTATTTTTAAGCAGACGAAGTGGTGGGCACCAGCTAGTATATATTATACTACTTATGTAAAAAGTTCAAATGAGCCAATTATATTTATTTATTTATATTTAAGTATATTTTATTTATTGGTATAAAAATTTACAACAAACCATGGTACGTAAAATGTTCAGCAAATATATGATTTTATATTTGAATTTACTTATTTTCCACATATCCCTTCTTACAGGTACCTACCACAATTTTTTTAATACATACTAAGAGTTATCGTAAATAACATAACATTTATATTTTTCTACTATAATTATTTTTAATTAATTTACGCTTTGTAATTAAAAAGCTTACTTATAAAAAACACGCGGCCTGCCTCCAGCTTTACAGCGATTTTTTCTGCAAATTGTCAAAACGATTGCGTGGTTTAGAAGGAGTTAGCGCATATACAGACAGACAGAATAAGTTTCTTAGGTAGAAAAATTAACTAATTAACTACATAGCAGGTAACAATATAAGTAAAGGTATGAAAACATAACTTCAAAGTAATGTGAACTAATAAAAATAATTTTAAAATTTAGCGCCTGACTAAATTCTCATGGCAAATTTTCATTGACATTGATTAGTATAATTTTTTTAACAGGTACACCTTTATTGCTACCACAGTCACATCCTGACTATATAATTATACTAGCTAAACGCTCCCGGCTTCGCCCGGGTTCAAGATTAAAAACTATAGTATTATTTGAGTTGGATCAAACTACACATAGTTACGAAGTTTTATCAAAATCGGTTCAGCAGTTTAGGAGTTCATTGGCGTCAAACAACATGACAAGCAAAGATATTTGATTGGTCTCGCTGCGCTCGACTAGATGAGCGCTATACAAAAGCAATAGCTCCGAAAATGTGGCAACTTTTTATTGTAGTGTGTAAAAAATCGTCACTTTTTATCACTTTTTACCCAGTCTTATTATATTTTTACACAGTTTCACTACGCAAACTGGTATTTTATTATGCCTAAAATTTAATAAAACATTCGGCACATCACAGACAGTTTGCAGTCTGACTCTACCTTGGGTACGCCGAATTCGGCGTACTATTTTATGCCGCATTTTACAAGTACGACGGCGGTATCTAGTCGAGCGCAGCGAGACCAAACATTTATCTATGATGACAAGTAATTTTTATATTACCTAATATAGATATACCTATTCACGTCAAGATGAACTCAACCCGAGCGAAGTCTGAGGCGTCGTCTAGTCTAGTCAAGTTATAGTATTTTCTCAGTACTAGTTACGAGTAAGCCTGGTTCACTATAGCGTAACATGTTCACCGAAGAAATGCACGAAATAAATCAGTTATGAATAATTTTGTTACAATATCAGGAGGGGTCGTATACTCGTATAGGCTGTACAGCTATTGCAATAAATCTGAGTGCCCTATCACTTATGGCGCGTTACGTTGTTGTGGGGGGAGATTCGCGAAAGAATAACTTTTAAATTGATACAACTTCACTACTTTAATGCTTGCGACAGTGAAACGCTTTTTGCTTAATTAACTTACGTTTTTGTTACTGTTGTGTTCTGCAAAGGAAAACAACTTACTTACTCTTTTGGCTCAGCGACCCGTAGTGGATCTTGGCCTCCGACACCACAAGTCTCCAGCGATCCCGGTCCACTATCTCGCGCTAGTCAGCTGTTACCAGCTCACGTAGGTAAAACAAAAAAAAAACAAAAGGAAAACAAGGATTGTTAAAAATAAATAAATGATAAAAGCGTCACCTACTTACTTATCTATCGTAGTTTATCGTTAAAAATGTTTATACATATATAATACTAATATCCTATGTCCTTTCTGGTGTCCCAGACAACGTGTATGCAAAATTTCATGGTGATCAATTCAGTAGTTTTTGCGTGAAAGCGTAACAAACAAACAAATGCACATTCACATTTATAATACTAGCCGGTGCCCGCGACTTCGTCCGCGTTGATAAAGCAATATATCGCCTGACATCGTTATTGCTATTATACTTAGCCAGGAGTTAGTTTACTTAATTTTAGATGATCCCTCGGGAGCAGTAGGTACTTTTTTTCTGGATGAAAGGTACCCTATGTCCTTTCTGGTGTCGCAGACAACTGTTGGAACGGTTGCTAAGCGACAGTAGTTGTTATTGTATGTAGTAGACAATCAACCATTTTTAGAAATAAATATTACTTATACTTTACTGCATCTCTGATTTAACCAAGTGGTTATGGCCCAGATCACAAAATTTTCAGTCAAAAGATTGACTGGGCTTGAGGATTACTCATCATGGAAATTCGCAATTAAAATGTTACTAATTCGAGAAAAATGTTTCAAATTTACGTCAACGCTACCAAAAGCTGATGATTCTACGGAAGTTGAGAAGGATCAAGAGGCATTTACCATTATATGTCTACATTTGGAACCTCATCTCTACCCGTACGTACAGAATTTAAAATATGCTAAGGAAGTGTGGGATGCGCTAGCAGGAATTTTTGAGGATAAAGGTATAAATAGACGTATAACCCTCATGAATTCATTATTAGATGAGCATTTGGAAAAGCATAGCTCTATGCACGAGTATGTAGCGGCTGTTATGAGTCACGCTCAGAAACTTAAGGAGATTAACCAGAGTTTCGACGATGATTTGATTGCTGTGGTACTTTTACGAGGTTTGCCTGATGATTATAGACCATTGCGTATGGCTTTAGAGCACTCAGGAATGAAACTTACCTCGGAAAATGTTCGGCAAAAGCTTCTACAAGAAGACTCCACTCAGAGCTCTTCCAGTGATTCTTCGAATGCTAATTCCGCATTAGTTGCAAAGAAACATTCTCAGCAGTCAGTAATAAAGTTCAAATGTTTTAAATGTGATAGAAAAGGTCACAAGAAATCGGATTGCCCGAAGCTGATAAAGGAGCAAGACGGAGAAGGCAAATCAACGGTTTCTACGAAGTCGAAGAAAGTTGCTTTGTGCAGTTCACTGTCGGTGCACGGATCCTTTAACCCATCAGCGTGGTATCTTGATAGTGGAGCCTCGAATCACATGAGTTTTCAAAAACATTGGTTTAGAGACTTTAAGGTTACTGATAATAATGTTGTGACATGTGCGAATGATGAGAAAATGACAAGCATAGGCAGGGGTAATATTTTACTAAGTCTGAAAGGAATTTTGTTACCAATACAAGATTGTTCCTTTGTACCAGATTTGAAGGTTAATTTATTGTCCATTTCTAAATTAGTACATAATGGTTGGAAAGTGATATTTGATTCTGATGGTTGTAAGTTGTTTCACCAGTCGGTAGGCCAAATTGTGAGTAAGCTTGTGGTTACTGCTAGTGAAGTCTCAGGTATCTATAAGTTGGATGACATTTTTCCTGTTATAGAAGGGGCTTTGCCTACAGTTCAAGAGGAAGACTCATTGTCACTTTGGCATCGGCGGCTTGGGCATGTGAATGAGAGTGATTTACGCAAGCTACCGAATATCGAAATTGGAAAAAGGAGCGTAATGGAACCGTGTGTCACTTGTTTAAGTGGTAAGGCACACAGATTACATTTTCCAAAGGGTGGAGCAGGACCTGAAGGACGTGCTGCAAAGAATGGATCATATTGCAAGGTCGGCAATATAGAGGAAGAACCATATGAGTGGCAAGAAGTTGGTAAAAACCAAAAAAAAAAAAAGTTTGTTTATTGCAAAAGGCAATATACGGCCTCAAACAGTCGAGTCGCTCGTGGAACGAAAAAGTAAACGACGTTTTGTTGTCAATGTTTTTTAAACTGTCAGACATTGATTGTTGTTTATATTTTAAAGAATTTATTTTTGTATATCTTTATGAAGATGATTTTTATATATTTTTTAAAGATATTCATGCGAAGGGTAAATTGCTGAACGGCTTAAGGAAATTCTGTAGGGTGAAGGATTTGAAGGAAGCTCGACAGTGTCTTGGCATGAGTTTGGAACGGAACACAGATGGTACGTTGTTCTTACATCAGAGAAAGTTCATTGATACCCTGTTGACTGACCATGGCTTGGATCAGTGTAAACCAGTGAAAACCCCGCTGGAACTGGATCTACATAAAGTTTTGGCAGAGGGGGGTGGTGATGATAATCAGCTGAATCGCCAAGAACAATTGCGATACCAGTCTTTGGTAGGAGCATTAAACTATCTAGCCTGCAACACGAGGCCTGATATTTCAGCAGCAGTGAGTTTTTTAGCTCAGTATAATTCATGTTGCCAGTCAATACATATGAAGGCGGCTAAGCGTGTTTTACGCTACTTAAAAGGAACACGTGAACTAGGCCTTACATTTCGAAAATGTAATGGGAATTCTAAGAATCCATTGATTACCGGTTACGTAGACAGTGACTGGGGAGGCGACATTAAGGACAGAAAATCATATTCAGGATATTTGTTTAAACTCGGATCGAATTTGATATCCTGGGAGTGCAGAAAGCAAAATTGCGTGGCTTTATCGTCGACTGAAGCGGAATACGTTGCGCTATCTGAAGCATCAAAGGAAGCTGTGTATCTGAAGAGATTAATCAGTTATATTGTCAAAGATGTGCACTTTTCAAATGTTAAGTTGTTTGTTGACAACCAAAGTGCCATCACATTAGCAAATAATCCAGTTGCTCATCGACGGACGAAACATATTGACATTCGGTATAACTTCGTACGTCAATGCATTGCTGACAAAGTCATACAACTAGAGTATGTCTCTACTCAAGATAACCTAGCTGATGTCTTAACTAAACCATTGCCCCTTATTTAGTTTGAAAGGTGTATATTTGGTTTAGGTTTAGTTTTAAATATTTAATGATATCGAATGGTTGCTTGAGAGGAAGTGTTGGAACGGTTGCTAAGCGACAGTAGTTGTTATTGTATGTAGTAGACAATCAACCATTTTTAGAAATAAATATTACTTATACTTTACTGCATCTCTGATTTAACCAAGTACAACGCGGATATGTATGCAAGATTTCATTGTGATCGGTTCACTAGTTTTTGCCGCATTTATAATATTAAGTTCGGAATTACTTATATCTCTTCATCTATAGTTAAGTTTTAACACAAAAGATCTATTTTATAGATGTACAATAGATTTATAAGTAAAGATAGTGTTCTGTTTGACCCCCAGACATTTATCTGCATTACTGAAACATCTATCTTATATCACTTGGCGAGAGTTGCGGATAACTGAATTAATGGGCGGCCGTTTGCAGTTGTAGGGTGCGAATATATACTTGCATATCGTTTTAAAGCGTTGCTACACATTCTTATATTTATTCATTTTCTTTCAAAATAATAATACTTACTTACTTAGTTCAGATAATTAACATCCATATACTTAAGACGTGAAAAAAAAAATATTCCATAAACTATTGACGCATATTGTTAGAACCAGTTCATCCTACTAATCATAGATAAATTATTGGTCTCGCTGCGCTCGACTAGATACCGCCGTCGTACTTGTGAAATGCGGCATAAAATAGTACGCCAATTTCGGCGTACCCGAGCCAGTCACACTGCAAACTGTGATGTGTACGTGCCGAATGTTTTATTAAATTTTAGGCATAATAAAATCGGGTAGTGCCCGTGGTCCACCTAGTTTGTACACCTGGGTGGACCACGGGCACAAAAAAGTGCCCGTAGTACACCTAGGTGAACATAGGTGGACCACCGGCACTTTTTTGTGCCCGTGGTCCACCTATCAGTATAATCATAGAGTAACTAATAATATATACGGAAAAGTATAATGACCTCATGGGAGATATATAAAATATAAAATATAAATATAAAATATAAAATCAAATGTCACGCAAAAACTACATACTGAACCGCTCACCATGAAATTTTGCATACACGTTGTCCGGAACACCAGAAATAACATAGGGTACTTTTCATCCAGAACGCGGACGAAGTCGCGTGCACCAGCTAGTAAAAATTATAAATACGGGCACTACCCGCTTTAAAATGTGATGAAAGAAAATACAAAATATCTTATGATCTACCTAATACTGTATTAATCCGTAGTCAAATTCAAATTACCTAGGTTTATTTATTTTTATTTTTTTATTAGTAAAATAATTCAATAAAAATAAATTTGTACTACCAGTAGTTCTTGGTAGTACCTACTACTGTAACCTGTAACAGAACGAATTATTCGACACGAAAACGACAGCAATAATTAAAAAAAAGTATAGGTGGACCACGGGCACTAAGTCTTTTAAATTTTAGTGACATTATTAATGAGGTGGACCACGGGCACTTTTTCGTGCCCGTGGTTCACCCAGGTGTACAAAGTAGGTGGACCACGGGTACTACCCGAATAAAATACCAGTTTGAGTACATAGTGAAACTGTGTAAAAATATACTTAACAACGAATCGTGTCAAAGGTTATCGATTATTTATTTATTTATTTTTAAAGCGCCCTCTGCCGTATTGGAATTGAACTAGAACAAATCCTGTCAAAGATCAAGTTAAGTAAAGGTCGGATGCAATGTGTACTGTGAGACAAGATAATAATAAGAAAGAGACAAGGAGTTTAACAGTTTTGTTAGCTCGACGAGTTAACTCTCATGACAAAACGCTAGTGTCCCATAAAAAGTTTCACTTCAATAAAACTGGGTAAAAAGTGATCAGTGACGATTTTTTACACACACTACAATAAAAAGTTGCCACATTTTCGGAGCTATTGCTTTTGTATAGCGCTCTATCTAGTCGAGCGCAGCGAGACTAATCAATTATCTTTGCCCAAAAACATCTGATGCAAATTGTTAATAACCAGTTCATCCTAAGTACTAATGTTACTTGTAGTACTACTATTTATTCTGAGCATTTCTGAGCTAATAATAAGTATTTATAAATGCGAAAGTTTGTTACTGTTTCACACAATAATGGCTTAACAGATTAGGATGAAATTTGGCTCACATATAGTTTATTTATTTATTTATATTATGGATAGCCAACGTAATTTACGATACTATTATTTAATCTGTGGTAATAGGTGTACAATATAAAAATCAAAACAAATTTCATAACAGAGCTAAGCTTGCACAAATCACATTTACAGGCTATAGTACATATTCTTAGACATACTTATATTCAATAATTCAATTAATCATTCCGTACATATTCAAAATCAATTCGCATGTAATTAATTAATTATTCAAGAGGGCATAATTAATTTATTTGCTAAGTAAGTATATGTGGCATTTTGCACACAATAAGAAATTAACATTGAATTTAATTTAAACAACATTAAATTTAAATTTAACATTTTAAAAATTAATCAGACTAAGTCATTATGCAATGTAGTTTGACCTGCCTTAAACAACCTAATTTCTCGACTAATAAAAGCGAGTTTGTTTATTTTTTTGTACGTTTTCACGACTTAACTACTCAACCGTACGTCAGCATATTTAACTAAGTATATAACATAACGTTGTCAGGAATACAGAAATGGACGAAGGATTCAGAAAAAAGTACAGTAGGTACCTGTTTTTATGCTCAGTAGGAGCATAAGGAGCATCAGGACATATAATATGTATGTCTTTTTGCTTATTTAGTAGGAGAATTTAGTAGGAGCTACTTCAAACGCCTGGCAAAAATATATCCTTCTATCTACTAATATTATAATGCGAAAGTTTGTATGGATGTATGGATGGTTGTAACTCTTTCACGCAAAAATTACTGAACCGATCAAAATGAAATTTTGCATACACGTTGTCTGGGACACCAGAAAGGACATAGGGTATCTTATCCAAAAAAAAGTACTGTTCCCGGGGGATCATCTAAAATTAAGGAAACTAACTCCTGCCTAAGTATAATAGCAATAACGATGTCAGGCGATATATTGCTTTTTCAACGCGGACGAAGTCGCGAGCACCAGATAGTGAGCAATAAAGATAGTTTGAAACTAGTTTTATGATAAACTAGCTGATGCTCGCGACTTCGTCCGCGTGGAATAGTTATTTTGGGAATAATTTGGGTATCTCGAACGGTTTTCGCAGCGCACGCAACGGAAGCCCTCAAAGATGAATAATTTTCCCCATTTTTTCCACATTTTCGACTGTTTCTTCGCTCCTATTAGTCGCAAAGTGATGTTATATAGCCTAAAGCCTTCCTCGATAAATGATCTAACAGTTTAACACCTAAGAAAGGGCCGCGGTCAAAGACTCGGGCAAAAGCTGTAACTAGAAAGTAAGAAAGAAAAATGTTTATTTGGTACATTGCTTTTATATGTAAAACAACCTCAAAAACTACTGCACCGATTTTCATGCTGTTTTCACCAATGGATGGAGTGGTTCTCGAGGAAGGTTTTAGTATATAATTTATAAAGTTACGCAGGCGAAGTCGCGGGCAGCAGCTAGTTTTCTCCGCTCAGCATGTAGGTAATCTTGATTATCATGACGCTGATCTTCCGCATAAAATACATAAAATCAGATTGAAATTATTTTAGTAGGTAACCTAAACCTAAACCTATGTTCGAATGTGATGAAAAGCGAAGCGGACGAATAGCGAATGTGGTGAAAAGCTAAGTGGACGAATAGCGAATGTGGTGAAAAGCTAAGTGGACGAATGGCGTCAAACTCGTGAAAATCACTTAACTTATCGAACCGGTTGAGAGTTGTAACAATATCTTTAAGCAAATATTGTCGTACAGGATTATAACAAATATTGGGGTAGCAAATGTGGTTGCAGGGGATTTTCTCTACATGCGCGCAAATATACAGTCAACATTAGGTTTTTGTCATCTTAATGGTGACATCTTTGAAGATTGCGACTTGGCGGAGGCCCTGGATCTCAATTGAGGGGAAAAATTAGGGACGCTTATTGTATATACTTATTATACGCTTGTTCTAGGTTCTGATTTATCAAAATTTCATACTTTACCATTACTTAGTAAGAAAATATAATAACTAGCTATGAAACTCAGTGTATAACCTATCTAGTATAGTACTCGGAACTTCTCAGGATTGTCATCATCTTGGCTCTGTTTCCGAAACCCTTCTAAATTTTTTTTAATGACTATCAAAAAATATTTTGATTTTGAATCTGAAAATTTCAGTGAATTAGTGAATAGAAAATAAATTGATAACATATAAGTAAGTACAGGTATATTAATAAAAACTATCCCAAAGAATCCTTAAAACTCAACACACAGTATTGATAAAATAAAACATCTTAAAAGTCACCCAAATTAGTTGCTTTTTGACGACCTGACTATCCAGCTTGTGTAATATGAAACGTTTGTGAATATTGCTAATTTAACATCGCAGTCCATGGGCTTCATTGCGAGAACACCAACCACTTTGTCTCCTTGGTACAAAGGGCCGAATTCATGCACAAAACAATCTTCGTGATCTGACATGTCCACACATATCATAGATTCATCCAACTCCACGCCGTAGCTTTCGAAGCATCGACTGCCTGGAGTTATTTTCAAATCAAATTTGTCCATATCGTTCGTCAGGAACATTCTCTTGTCCATTGTGGACACGGTCTTCCAAACGCTGGCCTCAACTTCGCTCACCATCATCTCATCAAATGTGGAAGACTTTGATATTACGCCAGCTCCTATGTTAAGTTTGGCGATCGCTATGTCGTATTTAGGCGAATAGGCTTCGGTAGTGTTGTACTTCTCATGGGTTCTCCAAAGTTGTATGGGATATGTGAATGTGTGGTTTAAAATGAAATCGTGAAACAGGAGTGCTCTGTGCTTGGCACCGAACAGTCTACAGTGAGCAGACGTCACAACCCAACTTGAGAGGACAACGCTAGCGAAGCAAGCGAAGGACCAACTCGATGAAGGATTCCCCATGATCGCCGCCACATAGGGAAAGCGTTCAGATATTTTTCTGGCAGCGTTGTGCTCCTTTAGTGCTATCACTCCCAGATTGCTAACGAGTCTGTAATGTCCGGTGCCTCCTCTCGATTTCTCCTCCAACGATATCTCTGTCGCGAATTTGACCATAACGCAAATGGCCAAGATGGCCACCACGATTATTATGGTCAGTACAATGCAAGCTATCTTCATTTTTAACATGACATGTGTTGGGTTTTTTTCATTGAATGAAATCACTTTAAGCCGTCATTGTTGTCTGTGCGACGTTTGTTTGACATGCATTTGAAGTTTCATGTGAGTTTCTACTTTTTTAAAGTCAATAAGTGAAGTTTAATCCTTTTTTTGAATAACTACTAAATAGTTATTTACAGAGAACCTGATGAGTTTGATTTTCTATTCAAATTATAAAATTGCCTCAGCACTTATGAATTAAGTTTTGCCTTGCCTAAAGGGTCTACTTTTGGAAATATATTTTAGTTAAGTATTATCTATACTAATATTATAAAGCTGAAGAGTTTGTTTGTTTGTTTGAACGCGCTAATCTCAGGAACCAGTGGTTCGAATTGAAAAATTATTTTTGTGTTGGATAGATCATTTATCGAGGAAGGCTTTAGGCTACTTATATGACATCACAGAAACAGTCGAAAATGTGGAAAAAAAAAACGGGGAAAATTATTCATCTTTGAGGGCTTCCGTTGCGTGCGCTGCGAAAACCGTTCGAGATACCCAAATTATTCCAAAAATAACTAAGTATTCCACGCGAACGAAGTCGCGAGCACCAGCTAGTATTATATATTGTTTTAAGGTTTTTAGTTTTAGGTTGGTTATATGTAAATATATACATATGCAATATTATCTACTAAAAATAAGTTTGATGTATTTGTTATAATCCTATTATTAATATTATAAATGCGAAAGTTTGTTTGGATGTATGGATGTATGTATATATGGATGTTTGTAACTCTTTCACGCAAAAACTACTGAACCGATCACCATGAAATTTTGCATACACGTTGTCTGGGACACCAGAAAGGACATAGGGTACCTACCTTTCATCCAGAACGCGGACCAAGTCGTGGGGACCAGCTAGTAATAAATAAAAGTTTAATTACGTTCATAAGTGCTGTTTTCTATAAAAATAAAGTAATAAAAGAAAATACTTAAGGGAAATGCTTATTTCTTAGTGTGAAACTACTTATAGATGATGCTTTGTGGAATGTGTGAAGATATTTAGGCATTTATTTATCTGGTGACCTGTAGTAAGTATTGGCTAGACTTTTTTTGCCGAAATTGAAGCTACTCGAACTCGAGCTAGTTTAGTGCAAAGTAGATTTAGCCGGCAACGAGACAGACATGAATATAAATAATAATAAAAGATAAAAGTTGGAGACAGTATAGGAAGGGGATGACAAGACATTAAATTGGGGCTCCGTGGTGGATCGCATTTGGGGGAGACGGCAATAAAATCTCGACGCACGCACACATCTCAGATACGATCGACACTATATCACAATTTTGTCAAAACTTTTATAATTTTGTATTGTATTGCCCTCAATATATAGTGTAGTGTATGCATCTTAGATTTGTTCACTGGCAACATTACAAAGACAGTCTAAAACGTACCACGTGACGAATGTCAGCAATCCACGAGGATTTAAAGTTAGTGCGTGCACAGATATAAAGATATATAGTTGCGTGTGTGTCCGGGAGTGACACGTGAGATAATATCTAGGTGACTCTGACGCGTGAGCACTACATACAGGGTGGAATTTTGTAATGCCACCTGAGGGGAAAGTACTCTTAATACTGTAGATAGAAAATTTTACTCAAAGAAAACATTCCTTTATTTTTGAATAGAAAGAAAACTGCTTTCAAAGATTTTCGAAAATTCGCTTGCCACGCCCGGGAATCAAACCGACTAAAATCTGTAAAAATTACACCTTGTACTTTTATTAGATCGATCGTTAGGGTCAATTATAAGGATGAAATCTCTCTAATAAACTTAATAAATTATAAATGAAAGGAAAACCTTGAAATCTGAATAATAAATTCTATTTACATAGAATGTAAACGAGTTGAGAGTTGAAGTTCAGAATACGATTTATACTTAATATTCACCACAACACGTTATTAAAGGTTACTAGAAATGAATTCGTCAGAAGAATCAATTTGTGTATCCAAGAAAATGGAGCCCATTTCGAGCAACTAATTAGTTAGTTTACCATTTTTTGTAAATAATTAAAATAATTTAAGATTTCATGGTTTTCCTTTCATTTAATTTATCAAGTTTGTCAGAGAGATTTCATCCTTATAATTGACCCTAACGATCGATCTAATAAAAGTACAAGGTGTAATTTTTACAGATTTTAGTCGGTTTGATTCCCGGGCGTGGCAAGCGCATTTTCGAAAATCTTTGAATGCAGTTTTCTTTCTATTCAAAAATAAAGGAATGTTTTCTTTGAGTAAAATTTTCTATCTACAGTATTAAGAGTACTTTCCCCTCAGGTGGCATTACAAAATTCCACCCTGTATAGCATCTATTTTGTGTCTCTTATCGACATTGAATCGGCACAAAGTAATTCTAATATATAAAATTCTCGTGTCGCGGTGTTTGTTGCCAAACTCGTCCGAAACGGCTGGACCGATTTTGATGAAATTTTGTGTGCTTATCGGGTAGGTCTGAGAATCGGCCAACGTCAATTTTTTCATACACCTAAATGTTAAGGGTGGTCCACCCCAACAAAATATTTTTTATTTTTTCGCAAAACAACGTTTGCCGGGTCAGCTAGTAGTAAAATCTGGAAATAAACTATATAACTTAGTTTTAGATATAATATTTAGATTAGTTGTCAATTTACTAAATACATTTTTGTTTTGTATAAAAAATTAACTTAGATTTTTTTGCCTCACGAAATTGTTCTTAATATATAACCAAGATTTGATTAATTGAATTAATTTTGAATAAAATTGTATAAGGAAGACGTATTTGAATAAACCATTTTGTATTTTGTTAGATTTAGGTATCAAAATTAAATGTTTTTTCCTCCTGCTTTATGTAAAGTTTTTAGTTTTTGATATACCGGTAGCCTGGGGGTTGGCTAGGGGTTGATTGCAGAGGAAAGGCGGGGGTGGAAGGCGGTAGAAAAGTCGACACGCCCTGTAGGCGTGGATACTCCTCTTTTCTCCCCAATTCTACCGCAAACAAACTGAAAACTTTTCCTTTTACACAATAAATGTAACATTTCTGAATACCTATTTCTCATAGATAAATGATTGGTCTCGCTGCGCTCGAATAGATTCCGCCGTCGTACTTGTAAAATGCGGCAACAAATACTACGCCGAATTCGGCGTACCCGAGCCAGTCACACTGCAAACTGTCTGTAATTAGTACGTGCCGAATGTTGTAAATTTTAGGCATAATAAAATACCAGTTTGCGTATGTAGTGAAACTGTGTAAAAATATAATAAAACTGAGTAAAAATTGATAAAAAGTGACGATTTTTTACACACACTACAATAAAAAGTTGCCACATTTTCGGAGCTATTGTTTTTGTATAGCGCTCTATCTAGTCGAGCGCAGCGAGACCAATCAATTATCTTTGCCTATTTCTATTGCTCAACCTACCCACTGACTCTAAAAGTTCTCATATTAATTTCGTTGCACATCAACTCTTTATAATGACATTAAATTCTACCCCAAACGACATCTGGACTGCAATAAAACATCAATCGGATCCGTATCGCTAATTAATGGACATAAAATCGGACACTGCACTGCCCAATTGCCCATCAGGGACAGAGGCAGAGGTCAGTCACCGTTCTGTACTTCTGAAAATACTTGATCAATAATAAGATCCAAAAAAATAAAGCAATATAAAATAGCAAATCATTGATCATATTTAGAAAAACATATAAATTTTAAAAATTTTAATTTTAAAAATCGTCTTCGCCCAGTTTCAAAATTAAAACTATCCTATTTTTAAGTTGGACAAACTCAAAAACTATAGGACCGATTTTGAAATATCTTTCACCTATAGAAAGCTACATTATCAGCGAGTAACATCCGTACTACTTAATTGTAATGTATGGGGGTATTTAGATATAGTTAGATATGAGGGTAAAGCAATTGTCATATTCAGTCTAAAAAATAAAGTGATACGCATCCAGTCTTGTGCGTTATTTATTAACAAATACATTAACTGGCGACGAGTAAAAGAACCTTGTGTGTGTTGTTGTTCAATTTGGTGGGAAGTTGAAAATGTCAATCGGCAAAATCGAGCCCTTTGATATTACGGCCGGCAATTGGGCCAGTTATGTGGACAGGCTGGAACAATATTTCGTGGTAAACGAAATCCAGAGTGAGGCGAGAGTGCCGACATTAATTACCATTATGGGTGGACCGGCTTACGAACTATTGTCCACCTTATGCACTCCACGGAAGCCAGCGGAACATATATACACAGACTTGATAAAGGTAATGCGCGATCATTTGCAGCCGCAACCTAGCGTGTTAGCGGAAAGATATAAGTTTCGCCAGCGCATACAGACGCCAGGAGAATCCATATCCGAATTTGCAGCTGATTTAAGAAGGTTGTCAAAAGACTGTAAGTTTCGTGATGGATTGGACGAAAGTTTGCGGGACCAGTTGGTGTGCGGCTTGAGGAATGACGGTATAAGGCAAAGACTGTTTGCGGAAGAAGACTTGACCTACAAAAGGGCGCTCAACTTAGCGCAGGCTTTGGAAGCGGCCGAGAAAAATGCAGCGGCGGTAGAAAAGGGAACGATGAGCAGTAAAAGAAATGAAGATTTACTAGCCGCACAAACATGTGAGTCTATAATTACGAGTGGACGGCGAGGCGGCGCGAAAGGGCGCACAACGTTCATTCCGAGACAAAAACAAAGCGACGTCGACGGGCAGACAAGCTACGGAGCGGGCGCGGGCGGGGCGGCGGCGCGCGCTTGGAGTCGACGGGACAGCGATGCGCGACCAAAGTGCAGTCAGTGCACGGCATGCGGCGGCGCGCACCTTACGACGACCTGTCGATTTGCATTGTATGTATGCAGAGTATGCAATAGGCAGGGTCACCTGAAGAAGATGTGTCCGAATCTCAGAGGTCACAGGCAAGCACATTTCAGTACACTGGAGGCGGAGGGTGACGTGTTAGACGAGGTAGTTATAGTTTGTAATAACATTATTAATTCTTTTGAGCGTTATAAGCCGTATATTTTAACAATAGAAGTGAACAAAAAGCGAATTAATATGGAAATAGATACGGGCAGCACTATTTCTTGTATAAGCGAAGAATGTTATAAGAAATTGTTTAAAGATATTTGTTTATTACAATCGAACCTATTTTTACGATATTACACTGGCGAGCAAGTTAAGGTTTTAGGTAGAATTAAGCCAGTAGTCAAGCTAGGAGATATTACTAAGACGTTAGATTTGTTTGTTATAAGAAATGCAAGGACAGCACTGGTCGGCCGTCAGTGGATAGAAGAGTTAGGTATTTGTTTATCTCACTTTGCAACGATGTATAATATAAATTGTGATTTTAAGAATAATATTTTTACGTATCTCAGTTCCAGATACAGTAGTGTGTTTGCGGATGGGCTCGGGCGGTTCACGGGCAAGCCGGTGAGTCTGTGCGTGCGTCCAGGGACGCGACCGGTATACTTGCGGGCGCGACCCCTACCATATGCACTCAGAACGCCGGTGGAAAGCGCACTTGAACAAATGGTAAGAGACGGCATTATTACCCCTGTTGAAACCTCTGACTGGGCCACCCCGATAGTACCGGTTGTTAAGGCGGATGGTACCATTCGAATTTGTGGGGACTACAAACTCACTCTAAATAAGTACTTGGAGGTCGATAGGTATCCAGTGCCTAGGATTGACGATCTGTTAGTAAAGTTAGGGGGAGGAGAGAAATTTACTAAATTGGATCTTAGTCAGGCCTATGCACAATTGGTTTTGGACGAGACAGATGAATCACGAAAATATACAACTATAAACACCCATAAGGGGCTGTTCATGTATAATAGGTTAATTTATGGTCTTTCTACAAGCCCCGGTATTTTCCAACGGACGCTGGAGCAAATGTTTGCCGACTTACCAACAGTAGGTGTGTTTCTCGACGATTTGATTTTAACTGGTAAAAGCGATGAAGAACACCTGGATACGTTACATAAGGTTTTCGATAGGCTACAAAGATTCGGATTAAGAATAAAGAAAGAAAAATGTACCTTTTTCGCGGACACAGTAACATATTTAGGGTACGTTATCTCGCGTAGGGGGATCGAGACTTGTTCAAAAAAAATCGAAGCTATACAAAAGGTACCGGTACCGACAAACATTACAGAGTTGAGATCGTTAATCGGCATGATAATGTATTATGGTAAATTCATTAAAAACATTAGTACTGTCGTATCTCCATGGTACGAGTTGCTGAAAAAGGGTAAAGAATTTACTTGGACAGACAAGTGTCAAGAAGCATTTATTAAAATTAAACATTTGCTTGTAAGCAGTGAGGTGTTGACGCATTACTCCGCAGAGCTGCCGTTGGTACTGACAACAGACGCGAGCAGCGTGGGCGTGGGAGCGGTCATATCGCACCTGACCAACGACGGCGAGCGGCCTATAGCGTACGCGTCGCGGGTGCTTACCGCAGCGGAGAAGGCGTACTCGCAAATTGAAAGGGAAGCACTTGCCATTATTTATGGGATTAAAAAATTCCACCAGTACTTGTACGCACGCAAATTTACATTAAGGACAGACCACAAGCCGTTAGTAGCTATTTTTGGTAACAAACACGGCATACCAATTATGGCCGCCAGTAGACTGCAGCGGTGGGCGCTAATGTTATCGGGGTATGTATATGACATAGAATACGTTACCAGTAGTCAAAATGGAGCCGACGCATTGTCACGGTTGCCATGTGATAATAATCAAAGAGAGGACCGAACAGAAGTAACATATTTAAATTTCGTACAAGATTTTTTACCCATTAGTAAAGAGGAGGTGGAGGCGACCACACAGAAAGATAGGATATTGCAGCGAGTGATAAAATATATAACTTCCGGGTGGCCAGCGCATTGTACGGAGGAGGACCTTAAACCCTTCTTTATGAGACGCAACGAGCTATATTTAGAAGGCAAGTGTATATTTTGGGGATATAGGATGGTGATACCATCGACGTTACAAACCGCTATATTAAAAGAACTTCATGTCGGCCATATGGGAATAGTTAAAATGAAGTCTTTAGCTCGCAGTTATGTCTGGTGGGCGGGCATCGACGGAGACGTGGAGCGGACAGGCAAACAGTGCGAGGCGTGCATGACCGAGAGTGACGCACCGCCCCGCGCAGTACCTCAGTCTTGGCCATATACATCGGAGCCCTGGACTAGGCTGCATATAGACTTCTTGGGACCGTTAGATGGAGAAGTTTTTTTAATATTGGTGGACTCGACGACGAAATGGATCGAGGCTTTTAGGATGACGTCAACCAAGTCATCGGCGGTTATTAAGGTGTTAAGGGAGACTTTTGCGCGGTTCGGTCTTCCAAGAGTAATTGTGTCTGACAACGGTCCTCCGTTCACTAGTCAGGAGGTTGATAATTTCATGCGTAACAATGGAATCAAACATATCTTTGCATCAGCTTATCACCCGGCGTCGAATGGAGCTGCAGAGAACGCGGTAAAATTATGCAAGAAGGCCTTAAAAAAAGCAAAGAGGGAGAAAGGCGATTTAGATGCAGCGTTACAAGCTTACCTTATGGCGTATAGAAATTCTGTACACAGCACGACGGGGGAGACTCCAGCCTCACTGTTACAAAGACGTACTCTTAGGTCGCGGCTTGATTTGCTCCGAACGACGAGGTCTTTGGAGGAACATGTTCAGAGGGAACAGCACAAACAAACTGTCGCTGCGGGTGGTACCTCACGACAATTTAAAGTTGGGGAGAAAGTGTGGGTTCGTGTACACGCACAGCCAGATCGCTGGATAAAAGGCACAATCAGTGACACGGTGGGCTCTCGTAATTACATAATTAAAAAGGACGATGGTAGCTCAATTAAGAGACATGTAGACCACATTAAAGGTCGAGTTAGTTCATTGGCGTGGTGGCCCAGTGGGACGGTCGATGCAGGGATCGGTAATGGCGTGGCGGGTCAGCGGGCGAGTTTAGAAGGATCAGGACCCGCACAGAATACTACCACAGGCTTGCATGTGAGCCGGTCGGGTCGCGTCATTAAGCCCACTAATCGGTATACACCTTAATTTTGTATTTTGTTATTAATTTTATAATCAGGGTTGTCATTTATGTTATTAATGCTGCTCTTAGGTTATTCAAGTAGTTGTTGTTTTAGTGTAGGGGTGTAATGTATGGGGGTATTTAGATATAGTTAGATATGAGGGTAAAGCAATTGTCATATTCAGTCTAAAAAATAAAGTGATACGCATCCAGTCTTGTGCGTTATTTATTAACAAATACATTATTAATATTATAAATGCGAAAGTTTGTATGGATGTATGTACGTATGGATGTTTGTAACTCTTTCACGCAAAAACTAGTGAACCGATCACCGTGAAATTTTGCATACACGTTGTCTAGGACACCAGAAACCATCAAGAAACTCATTATAAATTTAAATTTACCGGGGTTTTAGAAAAAAAGGCAAAATGACGATCCTGAGAAGAAACCTCGAAAGAAACTCAGGATACTAACAATTAGGATACTAAGTACTTTTTGTCATCTTTAAAATATAAATACCTACACTTTAATTTTATAATAATAATAATAAAGTTCTTTTACATTTTGGGGACCCAAAATGTTAGTATACATCTCACAAAACCTATAGTTAGCATACTAAATATTACATACACGTTACACAATTAGCTCGCTCCATCTTAGGCCTCACCCATGTTTCACAGTTTGTTGGCCAAGAGAAAACCCATCACTACATCTTCCCGCTGTCTGTCTGTCTGTCTGTCCCTATGTATGCTTAGATCTCTAAAACTACGCAAAGGATTTTAATGTAGTTTTCACTAATGGATAGAGTGGTTCTTGAGAAAGGTTTTAGTATGTAATTTACAAAGTTACGCGGGCCAAGTCGCGGGCAGCAGTCTCTAATAAAAAAAATAAGACTTGCCTCTCTCCAAATGCATCATCA
Organism: Synanthedon tipuliformis; assembly: GCA_947623395.1. NCBI lineage: Eukaryota > Metazoa > Arthropoda > Insecta > Lepidoptera > Sesiidae > Synanthedon > Synanthedon tipuliformis. The sequence goes on along the minus strand of OX392434.1, from coordinate 4,901,617 downwards.
TAAGCAAGCATCTTATCAGATCTTACGCTGAGCATCCAATCTGTGGCCTTCACTCGTAGAGCCTCCGTATACTATAACCACAGCAATGTGGTATAAAATATCTATAAATCTATACTAATAATATTATAAAGCTGCAGAGTTTGTTTGTTTGTTTATTTGAACGCGCTAATCTCAGGAACTACTGGTTTTTGTGTTGGATAGATCATTTATCGAGGAAGGCTTTAGGCTACATAAAATCACGTTGCGACTAATAGGAGCGAAGAAACAGTCGAAAATGTGGAAAAAACGGGGAAAATTATTCATCTTTGAGGGCTTCCGTTGCGTGCGCTGCGAAAACCGTTCGAGATACCCAAATTATTCCCAAAATAACTATTCTACGCGGACGAAGTCGCGAGCACCAGCTAGTTATCAATATAATTTATATTGATAATCAAGCAGTAGGTAACTTTTTATTAGAGATGGGTTAGCTCTTGGCCAACAACCAGCCATGTGGCAAGGATGAGGCCTAAGACGGAGCGAGCTCACCCAGAAGATGCCTATTCACTCGAACCTTGAAAGATTAGGGTTATATGTGCTCGGAAATACAGTCGCCGGCAGGGAGTTCCAAACGTATTCTTAGAGGTAGGAATGAGTAGTGATTTTTTTTTTATATAAGTAACACAGATAGTTTAGTATGTAAATGTGCGTAGGGCGACGAATGAGCCGTGAAGACAGTAGCTGTGCATACCCTCGCGGGGTACTGCTCTGTAATGACGGGGGAGGACAGGGTGATTTATTACGACACTTATACTGGAACTTTTTCTTATTTGCGCTCCTACGCACACAGATCGTCTACTGCGATTGTAGTTTTTATCTATGGGTAGTACAATATATTTGCAATATTTCACTAGAGGTCTTTATTATTATTTCGATCTATCGATACTAAGTAAGTATCTAAGTACTCGTACATGTACGAAAATATTCAAGATTTTCAAAAAATTCAAGTTATTTTTTTCACATATTTCAACAATAGGTAGTAAGTAGTTTTTTTTGTCAAAATAGACTAAGACGTCCTGTGTCTCTAAAGTGCTAGCTTTAGGCCTCCGCCAAGTCTCACCAATATGTTTTGGCAAAGCCTTTTAGGTCATACATCAATCTGAACCTAGCGTTTTCCAATACGTGGCCCTCATTCGAGAACGAATCTTCGATCCCATTGCCACTTCAGCTTGCTGATTCTCAAGGTTATAAACAATTTTGGTTTCTCGGCAAATTTCGAAATTTCAGGTGTTATCTACTAAAGAAATTCTGAGCATAGCATAGAGAAGAGAAGAGATATAGCTTCCCGAATGCAGCCCAACACAGCTGGTTTCTTCTGTTAGCGTCTTTGTTTAAGTTTTTCCTGCCTAACTGATTCGTTTACCCAAATAGACAAAATCCTGCACAACCTCAAGGGTCAGCACACCCTCAACGCATACAGGGCCTAGGAGACCATGGAGGACCTTCTATGGTCAGTAGCATACTTGCAGCAGTATGGTGTTGCTTGTGTAATAGGCGATTGTAGCCAAGCCGTCAGCCTGTCTGTCGAAATTAACATAAATAAAAAAAAGAAAATGCTAGTTAAATATAACTTTCGTCTTGTCCAAATTCTTGCCAAGTCCTATCCATCCCGCTGAGTTCTTGTCTGTCTTATTAACAAATAAATTTTTGTCCAAACGCTTAGTGACATAAATGACGACTCCAGAGCTAAGTAGCTATTATTTCTGGTTAAGTAGGTACTCTATGCTATTATTTATCTTGGTCAGCAAATAGCCTTAAAATAAAACGATGTAAGTAATGCAGCCAGCATGCTTGTAAGTACATAAGTTTAAATAACTCTGGTCAAAGAATCCGCCCTGTTGAGGTATGAATGTTTATATCTTGAGACCGCGTGGTTTAACTGCTTCGTCCGATCGCACAAAAAGGAACATTGATAAAATTAATTTCGTGCTCAAAGTGCACATCAGTGCAATTTGTAAAAAATAAAGCACTACTGCGACAGACGCCAGCTTCCGGTGCGTTGCTTCCGGCGTGACGTCACTTCCGGACAACGAGGGAGAACTAGCGCTACGGTGCGCACACATTTTGATATTTATAGAAATTATAGAAAAACAAAAGTTAGTAAACAAATAAAAAAGTAAATTTATTTTAATAAATTCATTATGAAACCTTATTAAATAAACAAAAAAAATGTTTTTTGAACATATATTAAGTTTTTTATGTATTGTTTTTTTTTCTCTTCGAGTTCTTGATTACATTTGTTTTCAGTAAAAACATATATTTTAAATAAGTAGCTAACCCGACAAGCGTAGTTTTGCCAAAAAAAAAAGTTTTGAGGTCGGCCACTTATCACTTAGATAAAAAATAGTTTACGACTGTTCTCAGACCTACCGAATTTACACAATTTTTTTTATAAAAATCGGTATGAAATCGAGAATTTTATATACATATATACATATCTATATAGATAGATGTAGGTACCATCATAACCATTAAAATGTACCTTGACATAGGTAGCGAGACTTTTTTCTGTAGAAAACTATGGCCACCCTAGTCTACCTCTCTTTCCACAAACATTTTCCCTCCTCCCATTGTGTTGCCAGCTCACAAACTTTTATTGTTCGGATATTATTAATATTTATACACAACTGCGCCGAATGTCTTTCTTTCTGTACGTTCGTTATCAATCAATTCCACAATTGAATGGCAAGTCATCGAGACCATCATCCATAACGTTCCATCAATACACCAAAGAGTCTTATAGTCATTACATTTTTTATATCTAATCCTGCTCTTTAATCTGCTCAAGTCAGTAGATGACAAGCTCAGGACAGTAGACGACAAAATTAATTAATTATTTGTAGTTTTTAATTAATAATTTTTTTTGTTAAAAAACCACAATATTTTCCATATTATTTAATATTTTTTTTAATATTTAGCCGCAATTTCACCATACTCTGTTAGTTATTTGACGGCACTCTGTTACAGTTTGCGAGTGTCCTACAAAGCTCTATCAAATTGCTTTTTGTAACAGGTAGGTAGGTACTTATTATAATTTATTTTATTAATGATTTCTTATAAATTTTAAGCATATTATTATGTACTTTTAGTGTAAAATAAAATAAATAAAATAGATGGCAATCTCAAAATCATTAGGTAATAGATCCGTACTAATATTATAAATGCGAAAGTTTGTATGGATGTTTGTAACTCTTTCACGCAAAAACTGCTGAACCGATCACCATGAAATTTTGCATAAACGTTGTCTGGGACACCAGAAAGGACATAGGGTACCTATCATCCAGAAAAATAGTACCTACTGCACTCGAGGGATCATCTAAAATTAAGGAAACTAACTCCTGGCTAAGTGTAATAGCAATAACGATGTCAGACGATATATTGCTTTTTCAACGCGGACGAAGTAGAGGGAACCGGCTAGTAATAGATACATCATCACGCAATTATATTTATTTTAGAAGGATCAGTTGCTAAACAATATCCACACCTCTATCCCGATCTTATCCTATATCCTTTTGTATCATATCGTATCGTATCATTGCATCTTCTATGTCCCTGTGGTCGAAGGCAACCAGAATAATGTATTTTTGTGATAAAAATATGTATCAGGCAATATTTTTATCACAAAAAAATATTGCCTGTCATGGAGAGTAGGTAAGTTAGTATAAATATATTGCGTTTTCAGACTTTTCAGTGATTTTATTATGAGATGCTTTTCTCATGATCCAGACTTGGACTGCTTCTGACCAGTTGATCCAGTGGAATCTATAGACTGCTAAAGAAGCAGTCTATAGATTCTACTTGGTACTTAGAGATAAATTAGCAAGCGTGTACATCATACGCAGTCTTTGAATGTTGGAGAGAAAGAGAACAGTTACGTGTCTTTTACTTGTTATTTATTTTTTTATTTTAACAAAGCACACAGACAGAATAAAATCAAATTCGTGAAAACAAAAATACTTTTGAAAGTGAACAGTAAGTACCTACTAGGTAATGTTCATTAAAGAACTTGTGTACTAAATAGGTATTCTTCGTGGATATCTTGTACGACAGACGAGAGTAAGACCAAATGTTTATTAGAGAAATTTTATCCGGAATAATAATCCTATCGATTAGTATAATAAAATAGCGAGTCTTTGTTTTTTTTTTTAATTTTAGTTGGTTCGACTCCCGGCCGAGTCAAGCGAGTTTTAGAAAATCTTTGAATGCAGTTTCGTTTTGTTTTTTAAAAATAAAGGAATGTCTCCTTTATGTAAAATGAGCCAACTTAAGGATTTAAGGTAGTTTCCCTCCAGAGCCCGACTTATTTTTCCATCCTGTATATATAGATAGGCAGATATCTTAAGAATAATATTATATTTTGCATTGAGGTCGCGATGTTGGGGAAAGGCGGCTTCGCGCCAAAATCGTCGGCTATTAAAATGTTGTTAATGGTTAAAATAACAAATGTTATATGTCCCCTGTCCCCTCGACCCCTCCCCTACTCTTTGTGTCGAGGGAGTTACTCTTGTGGAATCGCGAATCGCGGGGGCTGGCTATAGGGAGAATTTGCAAATATTCCCAACAAGGCAACTGCATTTAACCCATTCATTTTTCTGAAAAATGTCAAAATAGCAAAGAATTTATTTTTTTATTAAATAGAAATAGAATATTATGTATAAATCCGTGCTAATATTATAAATGCGAAAGTTTGTATGGATGGACGGATGTATGGATGTTTGTAACTTTTTCACGCAAAAACTACTGAACCGATCACCATGAAATTTTGCATACACGTTGTCTGCGACACCATAAAGGACATAGGGTACCTTTCATCTAGAACGCGGACGAAGTCGCGGGCAACAGTTAGTACTTTGTAATTAACTAGCTACACGCTCCCGGCTTCGTCCGTGTTCAAAATGAAACCTATCCTATCTTTGAAGTTGGATCAAACTTAAAAGATAAGATGGCCAGTTGGGAAGCGACTTTGTTTTATATTAGCTGTTTCACGCGATTTCGCCTGCGTATCTTTATAAAATATACTTAGTCTATGTTACTCGCTGATAATGTAGCTCTCTATACGTGGAAAAATTCTCAAAATCGGTCCACTAATCTTCGAGTATATTTATTACAAACATACAAATCTTCTATCTTTATAATATGTACTAACTGACCCGGCAAACGTTGTTTTCGAAAAAATAAAAAAAAATTGGGGTGGACCACCCTTAACATTTAGGGATATAAAACATAGATGTTGGCCGATTCTCAGACCTACCCGATAAGCACACAAAATTTCATCAAAATCGGTCCAGCCGTTTCGGAGGAGTTAGGCAACAAACACTGCGACACAAGAATTTTTTATATATTAGATTAGTATTAGATATTAGGAGACACCCTTGAATATTGGCACAACCTTTAATAGTGTAGAATACAAGCACAGTAATGGGAATAAATATGTAAGTTGTCTCAAAGAGGGCCCCTTTTAATTTTTTACATCTCAATTAAGACTAGTTGCCGGCAGTCGCCATTAACTATCGCCGAAATGAGTTTATGAGAATTAACGGCTGCGAATATAATTGTGACGCGTCGGCGCATTTAACAAACAGCGCTAATTGCCAAACGCTTTATTGTTTAGCTTAATCATACCCCGAAGAGCTTTCAGCTTTAACGAGATCAACTTTCGCCTCGTTGTCATTATTGTAATCTAAAATTTTATGTAATTATATTTACATCTTCTCATATATATATTGTAATCTATATACTTCTATACTAATATTATAAAGCTGAAGAGTTTGTTTGTTTGTTTGAACGCGCTAATCTCAGGAACTAGTGGTTCGAATTGAAAAATTCTTTTTGTGTTGGATAGATCATTTATCGAGGAAGGCTTTAGGCTATATTTTATAAAGTTACTATATAAAATTCTTATGTCACGTGTTTGTAACCAAACTCATCCGAAATTTTTTTTGTGATATTTTTTTTTGTGTATATTCGGTAGATCTGAGAATAGGTCGTAAAACTCGTAAACTATTTTTTATACATCAAAATTTTATTTTTTATTCTTGCAAAACAACACTTGCCGGGTCAGCTAGTATAATATTTATATTATAACAAACACTAGCTGGTGCACGCGACTTCGTCCGCGTTCTGGATGAAAGTCAGATTCTGGATGAAAAAAAATTTCATGGTGATCGGTTCACTAGTTTTTGCGTGAAAGAGTTACAAACATCCATACGTACATACATCCATACAAACTTTCGATATATATTTTATGACTTTTTTAGTCCCACAAATCAAATTTTTAGTCCCAAATAAGACTAAATTTGTTAATAAACATTTTTGAAAACGTAAAATGCTTAGTTTTTTTTTTTCGTAAATCGTCAGAAAAACTATTACTAGTGATGGGTGCAAAATTGCAAATATAGTTTATGATAAGTAACGCAATACCCCTAAACATAATCCCCCTGAACAAATGTTCAGTATTTATATTAATTTAGTAAAGTGGCTCAATCCACCCCACTCGACTAAATGCGACAGAGCTTTTGGCTTTCGCACAATCCACAAAATTATTGTGGTTCAACGCTGAGTGGAAGTCACTTGACGATTGACCCAAGCGTTTTCATCACAGACATAGATAGATTATCTATGGTCTGTGGTTATCATCATAAAATAATTTTTAATTATAAAGAGATTTTAAATTCGCGAAACTTGTAAAATTACGATTCTTTTCATGTATTTGACGAATAACTGATTTGACGAATTGCTAAGTTGAAAAATGAAGCTTATGACATCCGTAGAATATGACTAATACTTAACTGTTGGTGAAAACCACGATTATTTAATCTGTACCACGGTAAAAACTATATCAAAATTCATTGCTATGTATGGTTTAAGAGGAGTTAGCGGCCACAATATAGATACTTAGATGCAAAAATCAAAACTCCAAATTATACTATGTAATAAAGGATTAACTATACGATAGGTTAGCTTATGGAATAGATTAATATAGATAACTAGCTACACGCTTCCGGTTTCGCCCCGGGGAGCTGTTTATATATCCTATCTTTTAAGTTGGAGCAAATTACACATACTTAATTACGAAAGTTTTATCAAAATAGGTTCAGTAGTTTAGGAGTTCATTAGCGTCAAATAACGTGACACTAAACTAATATACTTATATATAGAGATATTTGAAATCTCTTTAATTTATATTATAGAAATTTGCTTTTCTGTAATTGAAGTTTGAATGAGCTCTGTTAAACTCGTAACAGCATCCCAAAATCTAACTGCGTGACGTCTTGGTGCCATAGTAAGTGGGAAATCGGTGACTCATTGGTATTTCAGCTTGTCTTAATATGCGATGACTATATACTTACTTACCTAGTTCACTATTTGGATATGAGCGGGTGAATTTCAACCTGCACCGCCATCTTGTTTTGCACTCGCAAACTTCCCGCCAATCACGAAGTTTAAAGCAACAGGTGGGCGATGGTCGCCATTTTGTTTCACCTATCAAATTTAAACCTGCTATAAGTACCTACAGAACTTTAGCTATAGAATATAACAAAACTTAAGCAGGTAAAGTATTAGAAATATGATGATAATCTTATATAAGTAAGTAAGTAGGTAACGCAACAATTAAGTAAAGGATATAAAAAAAGTTGCAAATTTTTAGGTGATTTTCAACAGGCTGTAACTTCGAAGAAAATGGTCGTACAGTGCTCATTAAAAAAGGAAATTGTAGCTTCAAGTGTCTAGTTTTTGAATCCGAGCTTCAAATATTTTTCTCGTTAGCGGTTTATGAGTAATCGTCAGAAAACCAACGAAAAAGTTTTTTCAAAATTTTTGCTCATCTTGAAATTGCCGTAAAAACCGCAACAATATTTTTTGTGTAATCGCACTATAAAGCTCTTTTAGAAAATTTAATTCCCTACAACTTGACCTCCTCATGAAGTCTATACCAAGTCTATACGATGATTTGTCACTGAGTTATCGTCGTTCAAAGCGAAAAAGTCACATTTGACTTTGATAATTCACATGGTACAAAGGTTAAATTGTGTTAACACATAAACATTTGCCCCTAGCGTGATTTGAACGCGCGACCGTTTCGTTAACAGCTAGGTTACTAGCCACTACAGACCAAACGTGTTGCCAAAGTGAAATAATATAATCAAAGATATATTATTTCGATGGTACCTGTATTTATATAATGTTCGATTGTTAGTTAACTATGTATAATAAATTGTGATTATCATTCTCCATTTTTCTCTTTGTTACTGCATATTATAGTATTCTGTGTCTTTGCCCTAAGGCAAAAACATCCTTAAAAGGGCTTGGACATTTTCAGGGCAACGCAAAGGAGAAACAGAAATAGTTTAGGCTTCTTTATGACAAAAATCATTACGTCCGGGAAGCAGAGGCAGGGCTGCGGTTGTAAAATAGTTACAAAGAAAATTAGTCTGTTTCCCACGTTGAATTAGAAAGGAGTTTTCCGTGTAGGGGCGTTGCGGTTAAGATGTTTGCTAGTCGGGCGGGAATGCGTTCGTGTAGTTTTGGCGCCAGACAGGCCGGCGCCATTTTGTCGCATTGTTTTCGGTCCCGGGAAAGCTGAACATTTTCTTGCACGGACTCGAATTCACTGGAAATTAAGAAATACTTACGCTTTCATTTTTCATTATTCATATTACTTGACACAGAGCTCAATACTATCTAAAATATCTAGTACCTACTAGCTGTTGCACGCGACTAGTTATGAGTTATAATTATGAGTTCCTCAATAACTCATAAACGAATTACTTAACTGATTTTCATGAAACTTGGTAGATAAACATTTAGACGTACGGGACACAGGATAAGCTACTTTTTTCACGCGGACGAAGTCGCGGGCGCCAGCTACTTAGTTTATAATAAAAAAGTCCGTTACTTGCAATAAGGTATGATTGGTTTACATACCTACATTATGTATTTATTCATATTCTTATATTATTCTTGTTTTGACAACGCGGACGAAGTCGCAGGCACCAGCTAGTGTTTCAATAAAATAAATTTAAAAAATATGTATTAAGAATGTGAAAGTATAACTACCTTTTCATGCTTTAACTATGCTTTAACTACTCATCCAAATTCATCATGAAGTTTTGCATACACGTTAATTAATCCATTATCCGTTAATCCATTATGGATTAGGAAACATCGCTAAATTTGAAATTTCAATAATAGGCAATTTATCACTCTTGTGATAATGAAATCAAAAATTTTAAGGACTGAAATATATTTTTAAATATGGCAATTGAAAATTGCCATAATATAGCGTTTTTACTTATAGGGAATATTACTATCATTAAAATAATATATCTTTGCAAAGGTTTCCCTTGCAATCAACCTTTTATTAAATTATTTGACATGTCAAATTATTCTTAATTTTTGTCTATGGTGTTTTTGATCGATATAATATGTATTACTGTAATCTTTGCTTTTCATTTTAATTGTGAAATTTGAATCTTTAAATTTGCAATGTAGATTAGGAGACAAACAAATGTGTTGAGCAACCCTCGATTCACGTCCTATGTCTTCTTTTGAGGGTTTGCTATATGTATTGTAAAATCTTTAGTACCGTAGCTATATGTTCCTGGACTTTATGCAATAATGTGGTCCTCAAGAATACGAGCTCCAGCCACTTTGATGCTGATGACAGTAATCAGAGTGACATCATCCATGATTTTGATGAAGAAAGTAAGTAGCACTTACATCCATACTAGACCATCCATATCTATACTTACTAATACTAGCTACAAGCTCCCGGCTTCGCCCGTGTTCAAAATAAAAACTATCCCATAGATAAATGATTGGTCTCGCTGCGCTCGACTAAATACCGTCGTCGTACTTGTAAAATGCGGCATAAAATAGTACGCCGAATTCGGCGTACCCGAGCCAGTCACACTGCAAACTGTCTGTGATGTGTACCTGCCGAATGTTTTATTAAATTTTGAGCATAATAAAATGCCAGTTTGCGTAGTGAAACTGTGTGAAAATATGATAAAACTGTGTAAAAAGTGATAAAAAGTGACGATGTTTTACACACACTACAATACAAAGTTGCCGCATTCATAGAGGTATCGCTTTTGTATAGCGCTGTATCTAGTCGAGAGCAGCGAGACCAATCCATTATCTTTGACTTACATCCATACCAGACCATTCATATCACAGACTTAGATAATAATTCATATCTATACTTACTAATACTACACGCTCCCCGCTTCGCCCGGGTTCAAAATAACAACTATCCTATCTTTTAAGTTGGACCAAACTACACATAGTTACGAAGTTTTATCAAAACCGGTTCAGTAATTTAGGAGTACATTGGCGTCAAACAAGCACGTTTTTTTATAGATTTTTATATTATATATGAGGAAAGATTTGTTTGTTAATTGTGTGTTTGCTGTGTTTGTTTGTTTGTTTGAATAGGCTCCGAAAGTAGTGGACCGATTAGAAAAATTCTTTCACTGTTGAGAAGCTAGTTTATCAGCGGGTACCTAATATTTGATTTATTTTATAAAGTCACGCGGACGAAGTCGCGTCGCGTGCAACAGCTATGTGGAAGTAACTCTATCTGGAGTAACTAAATGTGGAAAACCACGGGCGAAACCGGGAGCGTGTAGCTAGTAAAATAATATAAGTATTATAGATTTTTGTTCATTTCAGCTCTCATCAATGTTAAACGGGTCACACCCCACGTCGTGAGGTCAAGGCGTTTTCGAAAGCAAGCGGTTCACAGCGAAGTTGATGTGAATCAATCAAAGGTATCTATTCTACAACCCTACCCTAACGGCAACACCAATTAAGCCCTAATTAGCTCAATGAATATTCTGGACATAGATAAATGATCGGTCTCGCTGCGCTCGACTAGATACCGCCGTCGTACTTGTAAAATGCGGCATAAAATAGTACGTCGAATTCGGCGTACCCGAGTCAGTCACACTGCAACCTGTCTGTGATGTGTACGTGCCGAATGTTTTATTAAATTTTGAGCATAATAAAATGCCAGTTTGCGTAGTGAAACTGTGTAAAAATATACCTAATAAAACTGGGTAAAAAGTGATAAAAAGTGACGATTTCCAGTTTTGTAAACTTAAAACCCTCGTTAGCATCATTAACACGAAATAATAACGATTTTTCTGCTACGAGATTTGTAAATTAAATCAAATTAAAACGAATCACACTGAATTAAATTAAAATAAAACAAAAATGTAAGTATATTATATCACACCTTCATATAAATATCGAGAAAATCAAAATTCTGCAGTTCCTAACCTATAAAACCAAAACCAAAACTACACGTCTTCAAGTAAAGAAAAACTAATCCAGTTGTTTTATTTTTCATTTCTCACACTGAAACTCTTTATTTCAGGGTATCAAAAATGGGTGCATAGTCAGTCCACTGGCTTCGCTTGTGCCGTTCTCAATGGCTGTGTCTGCACAGGAAATTGGTGCAACAGAGCTGACTACATTTCTGATTCCTTACTCAAATTCATAACATTACTCTTGTTTGTTTCGTAAAATAGTAAAAGTGTTTGAATATTCACTAAATTGTTTGTGGTTTTGTTAGTAAAATTCAATTTGAATATCTCATTTGGTAATTTTTATTAATATTTTCCCCTTTCTTGTCGAAATCCCTCTTTTTCGGACCAAGTGCTTTAAAACATCCTTTATAAGGCGCATTGCTAAGGTTTGGAACTGTTTTTTCGAGCTCATATAACCCAAATCTTTTCAAGGTTCGAATGCATCTTCTAGGTTATGATTAGGGTTGCCAACTCTCGAAAGAACCAACCCGGGAGGATTTTAACAAATCGGGGGCAGGGATGGAGTTTCGTATAAAAAAAAACTTATAATAATGTTAAAAAGAGAGTTGATTTAAGTATATTTTTGTATTTTGTTTGTAATGAATAAACTCAAATACTAGTGGATCGATTTTAATATTCTTTCACCTATAAAAAAAGCTACATTATCAGCGAGTTACATCCTACTAATATGTGATTATATATATATTAATTACTTCTATGATAAAAATATTGAAAATTTATTAATGATGATGAGTCTAAAGTCTAAAGTCTAAAGTTACAAACTGGCAAAGTAGACGCTGCTGTAGACCAACATTTACGTCAGTCTTCGCGAATTCAAGAAAAATCTTTTACTAGGCCTTCTCAAAAGGATAATAAGGATGGTCCAGCCATTTGTGTTGAGGTATAGTTCTATAGCTCTTATCGAATCGTCTCAAAGTTGATTTTTCATCGTCACTCAGTTGGAAGTCAAAAACGTCAATGTTTTGCTCAATCCTCGACTTGGTCAGAGACTTGGGTATAGGTATGACTCCCAACTCCACCTGAAAAGGAGACAAAGTGATGATTTTTCATTTATACAAACATAGATGAATGATTGGTCTCGCTGCGCTCGACTAGATAAATGCGGCATAAAATAGTACGCCGAATTCGGCGCACCTAAGCTAGTCACACTGCAAGCTGTCTGTGATATGTACGTGCCGAATGTTTTATTAAATTTTGGTGCGTGGTAAAACTGTGTAAAATATAATAAAACTGTGTAAAAAGTGACGATTTTTTACACACACTACAATAAAAAGTTGCCACATTTTCGGAGCTATTGCTTTTGTATAGCGCTCTATCTAGTCGAGCGCAGCGAGACCAATCAATTATCTTTGTATACAAATAAGATTATAATGGCAATCTGGGCTGCCTTTCTGGCGGCAGTAACCACTTTGTTTCTTATACTTTAATGTTTCAAGCCTTTTTTCCACTAACCAATAAATGTGGGACACTTACCAAGTACCTCAAGACAATATGAGTGACAGTCTTATTGATGACGGTGACCACCACTATATGGGTTAGGAAGACGCTTGGACACCAGCACCTAAAGTTGCTCATGCTTCAGCCTTTTTCGCTAACTAAAATACGTGGGATACTTACCAGTATATTAGGACGATTTGACTGACAGTCTAGTTGGCGACGGTGACCATCTTTATATGGGTTGGCAAGACGCTTAAACGCCAGCACCTAAATTTGCTCATGCTTCAGCTTTTTTTCTGATAGCAAAAAAATGTGGGACACTTACCAAGTACCTCAAAACGATTTGAGTGACAGTCTTATTGTGATTGTTGGCAATGGTGACCAGCGTATCATCGTCTACTCTCGGCGGAGGCGAGTCGGGCTTCACTTTGTGAGGAAACAATGAGCCGAAGGGTGTGTAGCCCATCACAACGATCCCTTTATCCTTGCAGTAGGATAGCAGGGACGGCTGCTGCAGGTTTAAGTTTATCTGGAAATGTTTTTTGTGAACATTAATTATTATCAATCTTTTAAACGAGAAATTCTTGTATATACATATACTAGCTGGTGCCCGCGACTTCGTCCGCCTTGAAAAAGCAATATATCGCCTAACATCGTTATTGCTATTATACTTAGCCAGGAGTTAGTTTCCTTAATTTTAGATAATCCCTCGGGAGCAGTACTTTTTATCGCAAAAACTACTGAACCAATCACCGTGAAATTCTGCATACACGCCACTCCTTTCATCCAGAACTCGGACGAAATCGCGGACACCAGCTAGTATTAATATTTGTTTTTTTTTTTACACATTTCACACAGAACCATCTAGTTCCAACCAAAGTAAGCAACTTAATGCTTATGGATACCAAACAGTTGATATACTACAGACAATACTTTTTTTTGTAAATACATACATATTATGAATACAAAACATCCATGACTCAGGTACAAAGGTAAATGATAGCACATAAACATTTGCCCCTAGCGGGATTCGAACCCGCGACCGCTTGGTTAACAACACCTAGGGTTACAATAGCCACTAGACCAAACGTGTCGTCATTCATCGTCAATTGACATGAGTATACTAACTTCGACTTGCAGCACAGCTGGTGTTTCGAGTCCGCTATCAATGATCCTATCAATCATTTGCTGGTTGAAGTTTGAGACTCCTATGGAAGTGGTGAGGCCAGCCTTCTTCGCGTCCATCATGCCACGCCAAGTCTCCAAGTAGTCCGTGTAGTCGTACGTGCCGTTGAACTGGAAGTATTATAAGTCAATTAGGGCCTCTTTCACAAGTAATTAGTTACTTTTAGAAATAATTTTATGTTTTATGAAATCTGCTATTTGACTAATTATAGAAAATCGTTTTAAATTATTCTTTATTATATAATAAGCACACTACATTGATATTTCCGGGAGATCTACGGGAAATCTTATTAATGAAAATCAATGTTAAAGTTTAAATTTCTAAAACCGCGCCAAAAACGCTGTTTCTATAATGGCGCGGGTCTTTGATACGTGTGACGTCACACGTTAGTAAACAAACAGAACCGAATGATGACACAGATAACTAATATTAAGTGAATAAACACTATTTATTTACTCTATGTCTGATATGTTTACTAGCGTATGACGTCATCAGAATTGCAACCAGTTACAGGGCGTTCCGGCGCCAAGATAAAATTTCAAAAATTATGATTTTTTTCATATAATTTGCAAAAAATATACATGATTTAGCTTAAAATAAAGTGACATATGTTTTTTACGCTATTTTCTGATAGGATAACCACAATTTGTAGTATACTTATTTTAAATTTTGTCAAATAGCCAACCAATGCACTCGGTTTAGTGCATTCTTCGATAAGCGAATTATTTGTATGTTCTTGTTTTTTTGCTTGCCATGGTATACCAGTTGAGTGAACCTTAATAAAAAAATAAAATTAAAAAAACATTCATAATAATTTTAGATAGTGGTCATAGCTGAGCTCGTGGCCTTCAGTTAAAAAGGAACAGAATTTGATGAATTTCAGTAAAGTAAAAATGAGATAGTTACGAATTGTCCGATAGGCCAATGAATGAGATATAGGTCGACGTAGTCCAAGCGAAGAGCGGCTAGCGATTCGCGTAGAGCCGGAACTACTTCTTCGCGGGCGTGCCGATCGTTCCACAACTGAAAATGAGGAATACTTAATGAACCTCATTTTTAAATTTAACTTCGTTATAAGTTAATAAACTAGCTGGTGCCCGCTACTTCGTCCGCGTTGAAAAAGCAATATATCGCCTGACATAGTTATTCCTATTATACTTAAGCCAGGAGTTAGTTTCCTTAATTTTAGATAATCCCTCGGGAGCAGTACTTTTTTTCTGGATGGAAGGTACCCTATGTCCTTTCTGGTGTCTCAGACAACGTGTATGCAAAATTTCATGGTGATCGGTTCACTAGTTTTTGCGTGAAAGAGTTACAAACATCCATACATACATCCATACCATCCATACAAACTGTTTCATTTATAATATTAGTACGGATATGAATGTCAACAATTTAATGTATATTTATTATTTGACTAGCTGTGCCTGCGACTTCGTACGCACTGTAGTTAGTTTTTTGAAAAACCCACACGAACCTAACATTGTTAATGGATATAATATCTGTATGCCAAATTTCATTCAGATCCGTCAAGTTGGGGGTGATTGAGTAACAAGCATCCATACCATACCTAAGTATTTATTTATTTAGTTTATAACACTGCTTACTTACTCGTAACCAACATTTGAACCTTATTTAAAAACTTTCCTATTTTTTATTTATTGGTCACATTAGTCAAAAATCAATTTAGGTACACCTAGGGTTCTACCTTACCTACCTTAGTTGTAATAAAAAAAATATTTCTACTGAATCCATCTCGTATCTTGGCATTGATAGCCCTTCCGACTTGGTCTTCGACGCGATATGCTGACGCGGTGTCTATGTGCCGGTATCCAGCTTCGATGGCCCACGCAACGGCTTTCTCCAATTCGTCCGAAGATGGCTCGACGCGACCATGCAAGGTTACACGTTAGTCATTGAAATTTGCGAAAAAATATTTCGAACTAAGTAAGTAGTGTCCGGAAAAGCTTGCTTACAAAGATAATTGATTGGTCTCGCTGCGCTCGACTAGATAGAGTACTATACAAAAACGATAGCTCCGTAAATGCGGCAGTTTTTTATTGTACTAGTGTGTGTAAAACATCGTCACTTTTTATCACTTTTTACAAAGTTTTATCATATTTTTACACAGTTTCACTACGCAAACTGGCATTTTATTATGCTCAAAATTTAATAAAACATTCGGCAGGTACACATCACAGACAGTTTGCAGTGTGACTGACTCTGGTACGTCGAATTCGGCGTACTATTTTATGTCGCATTTTACAAGTACGACTGCGGTATCTAGTCGAGCGCAGCGAGACCAATCATTTATCTATGGTTTATAATTTTAATCCGACATTTGACTAATTTTAGAAAATCGTTTTAAATTATTCTATATTACATAATAAGCACACACTACATTGATATTTCCGGGAATCTACTGTAAGTATATTATCAATAAAAATCAATGTTAAAGTTTAAAATTCCAAAACGGCGCCAAAAATGCTGTTTTTATAATGTCGCTGGTCTTTGATACGTGTGACGTCACACGCTAGTAAACAAACAGAACAGAATGACGACACAGATAACTAATATTAAGTAAGTGAATAAACACTACTTATTACTCTATGTCTGATATGATATGTCATCAGTCACAGGGCATTTCGGCGCCAAGATAAAATTGTAAAAATTATGATTTTTTTTTTCATATAATTTGCAAAAAATATACATAATTTAGTTTAAAATAAAGGGACATATGTTTTTTTACGCTATTTTCTGATAGGATAACCACAATTTGTAGTATATTTTAAATGTTGTCAAATAGCATGTTTAAGTATGAGGTGAATAGATAAGTACCTGTGTATTGTTGCCCAGCCAAGTTCCCAGAGCCACTGCCGGTATCTTGTTAGCGTCGTTCAACGTATACATAGGAACTGACACCAGGATTACTGAGGGCAACTGGAAAAAGGAAGTGTTTAGATATCATGCGGCAGTTTTTTATTGTAGCGTGTGTAAAATCATCGTCACTTTTTATCACTTTTTACACAGTTTTATTATATTTTACACAGTTTCACTACATACGCAAACTGGCATTTTATTATGCTCAAAATTTAATAAAACATTCGGCACGTACACATCACAGACAGTTTGCAGTGTGACTGGCTTGGGTACGCCGAATTCGGCGTACTATTTTATGCCGCATTTTACAAGTGCAACGGTGGTATCTAGTCGAGCGCAACGAGACCAATCATTCATCTATGACCGCACAAAATGTAGGTACTAATTTTCAATACTACACGAATTATTTCTCCTGATTTTATTATTTTTACTGGGCTAGATATCATATTTGTTTTACTCCCAATTATACTTAAGTATATAGTCTTTAATCTGTTTAATTAAAAAGCGGTTACTCGGCTTCCAATAATATTATCAAATAAACAATCTTGCGAATACTAATTCTAGTAACCCTACACGAGTCATTTACCACACAATGTTTTCAAATATTAATAATATAATAAATACTTATTTGTTTTTAATAATAAAACACACATAAAAGTACTCACAAAAGCGAGAAATATAGCGAATGCTGTGTTGTACGCCATGTTTACACGCGAAACTTGACGGCAGACTAAAGTCAACAACCACTTGCTTGATAACGGTGAACTCGGAGTCATTAAATCGAACCGCTGGCTATTTTAACTTGAAAAATCACTTACTTTTACGTAATTGTTTACAATTGAGTTTAGTTATCGCAGTTTCACAATTAATAATATTATAATGGAGAAGAATTGCTATTGTTGCTTAGTCTCTCTGTCTGGTTGTATTTTTCTTGTATTTTTCCAAATCTATACTCTAATATTATAAAGCTGAAGAGTTTGTTTGTTTGTTTGTTTGAACGCGCTAATCACAGGAACTAAGTAGTGGTTCGAATTGAAAAATTATTTTTGTGTTGGATAGATCATTTATCGAGGAAGTCTTTAGGCTTTATAACATCACGTTGCAACTAATACGAGCGAAGAAACAGTCGAAAATGTGGAAAAAAACGGGGAAAATTATTCATCTTTGTTGCGTGCGCTGCGATAACCGTTCGAGATAAGTACCCAAATGATTCCCAAAATAACTACTTATTCCACGCGGACGAAGTCGCGAGCACCAGCTAGTTCTTTATATTTTTAGATGAACAGTTCTTTTTTCTGGATGAAAGGTACCCTATGTCCTTTCTTGTATCCCTGACAACATGTATGCAGAATTTCATGATGATCATTTGCGTAGTTAAAGCGTGAAAATGTAGCAGACAGACATAGAGAGTTAGTTTCGCATTTATAATATTAGCACCAGATTAGCACAGCATACTTATAGATACGAAATAATTATGCTCTGATATTAGTATGGATATGGACTAGTATGGAAGTATGGATAATAACTAAGTAGCTACATAATAATGAAATGAGTCCATTACCATCCTTATCCATGGTCCATATTTTAGCACTTATAGACAAAAAAAAAGTGCTAACGCTAACTAACCTTAGGTGTATATACCTAGATACAGGTGCTTTAAATTTACACAGTCACAGATCTTGCAAGAGTTTTAATAACCAACAAACGATGAGCCCTCTCCGCCTGTAATCGTAGCAGTAATGCTAATCAAAACAATTATATCAAAGATCAATACAAATTGGCTTTGAAACCAGTTCTGTACCTATTTTGTGTCGCTTATAGATTGTTTTGTTTTGTCTCCGAGACGTGTGTCATAGATTAATAAACCAATGTTCAAAACTCTTTATTATTTTTCCCTTTTTTAAATGTTAATATTGTCAGACAGTCTGATTGCCAATTCTGCAAGCATTTCTGTCACTAAATGAGAAATTAGCATACTTACTACTACTTACCTACCTACAATTTTGTCTTAAACTTTTGTTAGTATGTATAGCCAAAAGGCTGTTTTGTTATTGAACTTATTTAGTTATTATTTTATTATTTGGAAGTTTATGTTGTTGGTACTTAAGTATATAGCCAAAAAAATATCGATATTATCGACATAGCCAAGAGAATCAGCAAGTTGAAGTAGCAATCGGTCACATCTCTCTCTCAGAGCGAATAATACTGATTTGTGTAGAAAAGTTCACGAATGGAGACCACAAACTGGAAGGCGCATCGTGAGACGCGACCAGCGACCAAGACGTCGACATACGACCTGAAGGGCTTCGCAGGAAGCGACTGGGATGCTAAGAATAGAAGACCGTGCGTGGTGGCGAGTCTTGGGAGAGGCCTCATTCAGCAGTGGAGAGACATGAATATTGGTGGCACATTCTAACTATTGAAAAGATTTTCATAACATAGACACAAAGTTGCGCAAGTTGCGCAAGATGCTGGAAGAGTGTGCTCAGGAGCTGCACGAGCTCATACGTCTTCCCCTTTCTTCCATCGGAAATACTCACAGACATACAAATGGTTACCATTACTCATATTGTCGTAACCCCTCCTTTTTGGACCAAGCGCTTTAAAACATCCGTACTAATATTATAAATGCGAAAGTTTGTTTGGATGTATGTATGGATGTTTGTAACTCTTGCAAAAACTACTAAACCGATCACCATGAAATTTTGCATACACGTTGTCTGGGACACCAGAAAGGACATAGGGTATGTTCGATGATTTTTAGTTGATAGCCTGTACAAATTAGATAAATAAAACACGGCACATACACACAATGTTATATTCTTTCACCCGATATACACTTTTATAATGATAATACACGTTAGACAATTGATTTGAATTAAAATGTAAACAAGCCGTTTGACGTGCGGCAAAACACACCGATAGGCATAGACAACTAGCGACATCTAGCGTCGCCTTTGACAACTACTTATTAAATGATATTATTACGCTTAAACATACCGCCCGCCAAGGACCGATGGTCCTTCAATTTATCTCTAATGTCTAATGTAACATGAAGTATAATAGTATGTGATAAAGTATGATTTGAAAAAACAACCCAGATAGATACACTGATTTGATAGATTACATAGACAGATACATTGATTAGATAGATTACCCAGATATACAGATTCAGATAGACACATTGCTTAGATAGATTACTCAGATTGATTTTTTAGACAGATATAGATACACAATTTGCTTTTATCTGTATAAACAAACTAACTTTACAAAACAAAATTTTCAAAGATTTACAAAAAAAAAAGAAGAAATAGTGATTTATGATATTTTAGAAACATTTTAGAACATTTTTACATTTTATTTTTAGAAACAGGTAACATTTTAGAAACAGGTCTTTTACATGTAGAAATTTTACACCTTAATGTAACCACTCTAGTAACATTATCTGGACCAGGGTGTTTTTGTTCGATTTTTCCAAACTCGTCGAAGCAAATCGTTTGTGTCTTCTTTGATATGCAAGCTGATGATATTGTTGTTGGAGTGGTGATTTTGGATGTCAACACGCCCTGAAAGAATCCATCCAAGTTGAGTATTTTGCGCGATTAAAGTACCTGAAGGATTCCTGATAATTCCATCCATAAGAATTTGTCCATAGATGTCCGCTCCCAACAACATGTCAACCCTGTTTGGTGTGCAATAACCTGGATCAGCCAATGATAAAGCAGATAACTCCGGCCAATTATGAATGTGACATCTCTTCCCCGGCAGATTGGTAGATAATTTATCTAAAACGTAAGCTGTCACATCACAACTGAACGTGGCACGAATGGACTGTAATTTAAATTTAACAAAAGAGTTAACCGATAGGTTAAGATGATCTCCCCCCAAGCCTGATATTATCCCTTTTACTGATTTTTTATTAAGTCTTAACATTTGAACAACCCGCTCTGTAATAAAAGTGGCTTGGGAACCCTGGTCCAGCAATGCCCTAAATGTGTAAAAAACTCCCCTATGTTCTACCTTAACTAAAGCAGTAGGAAGCAATACTTGACCAGGCGATATAGATGAATGATAACTTAAATTAGATGACATATGGTTCTCTAGTGTAATAGGCAATGATTCTGATCGAGAAGCCGAAGCAGAGTTACCCTCGGTTGAAGGTACGGTAACAATATTTGAATCTGCATGAAGTAGTGTATGATGCCTTTGTCCGCAGCGTCTGCATGAGTGACGACCTCTGCAACGTCTGACTGGGTGACTCGGTGCGAAGCAATTGTAGCAAAGTTTATGATTTCGAACGAAGTCACGTCTTTTATTAGAATTTTCCTTCTTAAACTCATTGCACTGGTAGAGAAGGTGATCTTGTGAACAGAAAGGACAAGATACCCTTGTTGTAACAGAAAATACTTTAGTCTTGTCTGTCCATTCCTTCCCTTTCATTCTTTTCTCTCCTTTCTCCTTTGTTGGTTCAAAAAATTCCAATGCCCTATAGCGTGATTCCAGGAATGTATTGAATTCTTTTAGTGTTGGCAATTCATCATGAAGGTTACTCAGTTTATTTTCCCAAAGTTTGCGAGATTCATTGTCCAGCTTCATGCTAATTAAATGAATGATAATTGCATCCCAAGTATCTGTTTTGATGCCTATATTTGATAAGGCGTCCAAGCAGTCGTTAGTTGTATCCAGTAGCTGTTTTAATGCATATGATGATTCGACTGCCAGTGACCGTTGATTTACCAATCGCGTTAAAATGTTATTCGCGATGTACCTTTTATTGTTATACCTCCGCTTCAACAAGTCCCAACATCGCTCAAAATTAGCTTCAATAATTGGTATGTGTCGCAGTAATTGCTCAGCTTCCCCAGCAAGGTGTGTTTTGAGATAATGAAGTTTCTGTACCCCTTGCAAAGATGGATTTTTATTTATAAGAGACTCAAATAAATCATGAAATGTTGGCCATTCCACGTATCCTCCAGTAAATTGCGGCAGTACGATCTTCGGTAATTTGAATGATGAATTATTATTGTCTGTGGTATGTTCTTGTATGGTATGTTCTTGTGTGGTAGTGTTTTGTGAACCTTTGTTTGATCCATTTATACTTAATAAATTCTCCTTTAAGATAGTTTTGTATTCAATGTAGCAATCTTCAACGGCGTCGTATATGTTGTTAGCAAAATAGGGATCCGTCGTCAATTTATCTTGATCTCCTTGCAACATAATCGACTGATGATTCGCTTCAAACTTTGACCAGTAACCTTCTATTATTTCAAGTCTCGTTTCGACATATGATAGTGTAAGTCTGGCTTTAGGAGTCTTTTTGAAGTTTGCAAAACCGTTAATAAACTTTGTATATAGATCTCTTTGAACACGAGAAAGTCCTTCCATGATTGAAAATTGTATGATTAAAAAACAAGATAGTTCGATTTTAATGTACCGTCTTTAACACTTAGTGAGTGAGCAATATTTATTTATTTATTTTAAAACGGATAAAATTCACTTTTATTAAGTCTATTAATTACTAAGTCCATGATAATATATTAGATATAACAAAAACTAGACGAAATCACTAACTATTCAAAGTCCAAATTAGGTATTATAATTTTATAAATTTTACAAGTCCAAACACTTTTTTATTTTTATTAAGTTTTTTCTTCTATATAAATAAAGTTCAATTTTACTTACAGTTTTGAATGTCACTGTACTTACGACCTTTTGCTCACTTACTATCACGACAATGTTCAATGTTCACATCACTACCTACCCCACTCGATTTTAATATTAATTATCCGGCTCGGTAAGGACCATAAATTGTTCGATGATTTTTAGTTGATAGCCTGTACAAATTAGATAAATAAAACACGGCACATACACACAATGTTATATTCTTTCACCCGATATACACTTTTATAATGATAATACACGTTAGACAATTGATTTGAATTAAAATGTAAACAAGCCGTTTGACGTGCGGCAAAACACACCGATAGGCATAGACAACTAGCGACATCTAGCGTCGCCTTTGACAACTACTTATTAAATGATATTATTACGCTTAAACATACCGCCCGCCAAGGACCGATGGTCCTTCAATTTATCTCTAATGTCTAATGTAACATGAAGTATAATAGTATGTGATAAAGTATGATTTGAAAAAACAACCCAGATAGATACACTGATTTGATAGATTACATAGACAGATACATTGATTAGATAGATTACCCAGATATACAGATTCAGATAGACACATTGCTTAGATAGATTACTCAGATTGATTTTTTAGACAGATATAGATACACAATTTGCTTTTATCTGTATAAACAAACTAACTTTACAAAACAAAATTTTCAAAGATTTACAAAAAAAAAAGAAGAAATAGTGATTTATGATATTTTAGAAACATTTTAGAACATTTTTACATTTTATTTTTAGAAACAGGTAACATTTTAGAAACAGGTCTTTTACATGTAGAAATTTTACACCTTAATGTAACCACTCTAGTAACATTATCTGGACCAGGGTGTTTTTGTTCGATTTTTCCAAACTCGTCGAAGCAAATCGTTTGTGTCTTCTTTGATATGCAAGCTGATGATATTGTTGTTGGAGTGGTGATTTTGGATGTCAACACGCCCTGAAAGAATCCATCCAAGTTGAGTATTTTGCGCGATTAAAGTACCTGAAGGATTCCTGATAATTCCATCCATAAGAATTTGTCCATAGATGTCCGCTCCCAACAACATGTCAACCCTGTTTGGTGTGCAATAACCTGGATCAGCCAATGATAAAGCAGATAACTCCGGCCAATTATGAATGTGACATCTCTTCCCCGGCAGATTGGTAGATAATTTATCTAAAACGTAAGCTGTCACATCACAACTGAACGTGGCACGAATGGACTGTAATTTAAATTTAACAAAAGAGTTAACCGATAGGTTAAGATGATCTCCCCCCAAGCCTGATATTATCCCTTTTACTGATTTTTTATTAAGTCTTAACATTTGAACAACCCGCTCTGTAATAAAAGTGGCTTGGGAACCCTGGTCCAGCAATGCCCTAAATGTGTAAAAAACTCCCCTATGTTCTACCTTAACTAAAGCAGTAGGAAGCAATACTTGACCAGGCGATATAGATGAATGATAACTTAAATTAGATGACATATGGTTCTCTAGTGTAATAGGCAATGATTCTGATCGAGAAGCCGAAGCAGAGTTACCCTCGGTTGAAGGTACGGTAACAATATTTGAATCTGCATGAAGTAGTGTATGATGCCTTTGTCCGCAGCGTCTGCATGAGTGACGACCTCTGCAACGTCTGACTGGGTGACTCGGTGCGAAGCAATTGTAGCAAAGTTTATGATTTCGAACGAAGTCACGTCTTTTATTAGAATTTTCCTTCTTAAACTCATTGCACTGGTAGAGAAGGTGATCTTGTGAACAGAAAGGACAAGATACCCTTGTTGTAACAGAAAATACTTTAGTCTTGTCTGTCCATTCCTTCCCTTTCATTCTTTTCTCTCCTTTCTCCTTTGTTGGTTCAAAAAATTCCAATGCCCTATAGCGTGATTCCAGGAATGTATTGAATTCTTTTAGTGTTGGCAATTCATCATGAAGGTTACTCAGTTTATTTTCCCAAAGTTTGCGAGATTCATTGTCCAGCTTCATGCTAATTAAATGAATGATAATTGCATCCCAAGTATCTGTTTTGATGCCTATATTTGATAAGGCGTCCAAGCAGTCGTTAGTTGTATCCAGTAGCTGTTTTAATGCATATGATGATTCGACTGCCAGTGACCGTTGATTTACCAATCGCGTTAAAATGTTATTCGCGATGTACCTTTTATTGTTATACCTCCGCTTCAACAAGTCCCAACATCGCTCAAAATTAGCTTCAATAATTGGTATGTGTCGCAGTAATTGCTCAGCTTCCCCAGCAAGGTGTGTTTTGAGATAATGAAGTTTCTGTACCCCTTGCAAAGATGGATTTTTATTTATAAGAGACTCAAATAAATCATGAAATGTTGGCCATTCCACGTATCCTCCAGTAAATTGCGGCAGTACGATCTTCGGTAATTTGAATGATGAATTATTATTGTCTGTGGTATGTTCTTGTATGGTATGTTCTTGTGTGGTAGTGTTTTGTGAACCTTTGTTTGATCCATTTATACTTAATAAATTCTCCTTTAAGATAGTTTTGTATTCAATGTAGCAATCTTCAACGGCGTCGTATATGTTGTTAGCAAAATAGGGATCCGTCGTCAATTTATCTTGATCTCCTTGCAACATAATCGACTGATGATTCGCTTCAAACTTTGACCAGTAACCTTCTATTATTTCAAGTCTCGTTTCGACATATGATAGTGTAAGTCTGGCTTTAGGAGTCTTTTTGAAGTTTGCAAAACCGTTAATAAACTTTGTATATAGATCTCTTTGAACACGAGAAAGTCCTTCCATGATTGAAAATTGTATGATTAAAAAACAAGATAGTTCGATTTTAATGTACCGTCTTTAACACTTAGTGAGTGAGCAATATTTATTTATTTATTTTAAAACGGATAAAATTCACTTTTATTAAGTCTATTAATTACTAAGTCCATGATAATATATTAGATATAACAAAAACTAGACGAAATCACTAACTATTCAAAGTCCAAATTAGGTATTATAATTTTATAAATTTTACAAGTCCAAACACTTTTTTATTTTTATTAAGTTTTTTCTTCTATATAAATAAAGTTCAATTTTACTTACAGTTTTGAATGTCACTGTACTTACGACCTTTTGCTCACTTACTATCACGACAATGTTCAATGTTCACATCACTACCTACCCCACTCGATTTTAATATTAATTATCCGGCTCGGTAAGGACCATAAATTGTTCGATGATTTTTAGTTGATAGCCTGTACAAATTAGATAAATAAAACACGGCACATACACACAATGTTATATTCTTTCACCCGATATACACTTTTATAATGATAATACACGTTAGACAATTGATTTGAATTAAAATGTAAACAAGCCGTTTGACGTGCGGCAAAACACACCGATAGGCATAGACAACTAGCGACATCTAGCGTCGCCTTTGACAACTACTTATTAAATGATATTATTACGCTTAAACAGGGTACCTTTCATCCAGAACGCGGACAAAGTTACGGGCACCAGCTACCTAGTCCTTTATAATGCGCACTGCCAACGTTTGGAACTCCTGAGCTCATATAACCCAAATCTTTTCAAAGTTCGATTGAATAGGCATCTTCTGGGTGAGCTCGTGCTACACATCTAGTTGTTGGCCAAGAGCAAACCCATCTCTGATAAATAAAAAATTCGTTCTAATGTAGGTACCTACTTAGGACTGAAAAGATGTAGCCTCTCTGCACGGTTATCGATTCTATAGACGACATTAGCATAATATTAAGTGCCTCGGCAGGACTTGGCGTCACTAGGCGAGGTGAGTGATCTGAGCTTTATACAAGTTAAACCAAGTGCACAATGAAGTCGCTTATTCGCTTCCATTTTTTGTTCGCACTCTTTATCGTAAGTTCATATTATAAATATTTATTCAAAGACTTAAGTATAATTGGTAGTATTTATTTAGTAAAAAAAACTGAGTTTGTAAATATTATTTTTTGTTTTTTAATTAGTTTAAAGAATGCCACACGTAACATTTATTTATTATGATAACAAAGACATCAAACTTATTTTTAGTAATTGTTGGACTTTAATTTTAATATTAGGTACCTATCTAATGAAATAGAATTTATATTACTTACTTAATAAAAGGCATCCAAAAAAATTTGAGATTTCGCATTTTTACGTTGTCGATGAATTAAACTTTCATTTAAAAAATATTTTATACTTAGTCCATTTTATATTTTCAATTTTCGAATCTAAGAAACTGTCGTCTTTCTTATCCTTTTCTTTTTTTTTTTGTTCTGTGCCACTACTAATTTCCTCTTGTTCCATTTTTTTTAATAATCACTAAATATAATTGAATCACACGCGGACAATGTCGGGAGCAAAAGCTAGTTTAAATTAAAACTGTTTTAATTGCTTTCAGATCGTACACAGTACCGGAGTTCCGCAACTAAAACTCAACGATGGACGCGAAGTGCAAAATATTGGACTCGGCACTTGGCTCGGGTGGACTAAAGATGTAATTATTGTTTAAAATACATTTAAATTTTTTAATTATTATAAATGCGAAAGTAACTCAGTATGTCTGTCTGTTACTGTTATTGTCTGAAAGTTTCATCAAAATCGGTTCACCGGTTTTGGAGTCTATAGTATAGGAGACATACGGAGACATACATACATACCATCACCTTTTATAGATATAATTATACTAGCTGAGTCGACAAACGTTGTTTTGCCAAAAAATAAAAATAAAAAATTTGGGGTGGACCACCCTTAACATTATGAAAAATAGATGTTGGCCGATTCTCAGACCTACCCTCAGATAAGCACACAAAACTTCATCAAAATCGGTCCAGCCATAAGTAGGTAGGTATCCTTACTGATCAAAGATAATTGATTGGTCTCACTGCGCTCGACTAGATAGAGCGCTATACAAAAGCGAGACCAATCATTTATCTATGTTACTAATATTATAACTGTGAATGTAAGTTTGTTTGTTACGCTTTCACGCAAAAACTACTGAACCTATCCTATCACCATGAAATTTTGCATACACGTTGTCTGGGACACCAGAAAGGACATATAGGGTACCTTTCATCCAGAACGCGGACGAAGGTCGCGGGCACCAGCTAGTATCTACTTAATAATAATAAGAATAACCACCAGTATAGCTTGGGCCTTGCCCCGCTACCTGCGGCAATCTAGTTTTAAGTTTTTTTATAATATTTATTGTTATTTATATAATTATTGTAAAAAAAATCAAAATTAAGAAATAAAATAAATATATGTGAATAATAATAATAATAATTATAATAATAATAATGTACTTATATTTGACTTGCATATACTTTTGACCTACATATACATATATTTAGTTAAAATGAAATTTTTAGAGTGGTCCCGCTCAGCCGATAGGTGACGAGGTGCAGAAGGCTGTCGAGTGGGCCATCGATGCCGGCTACCGACATATAGACACTGCTCATATCTACGCAGACGAGGACCAGGTATGTTCCACCGTTGGGCACAGAGCAATGGCAGGGACCACTGCATTTGGACAGCCCCTCTGGCGACTGTAACCACTGTCTTACAACGTGAAATAACTCCATATGCAATGATTATTGCATTGGTCTCGCTACGCTCGACTAGATAGAGTACTGTACAAAAACGATAGCTCCGTAAATGCGGCAGTTTTTTTATTGTAATGTGTGTAAAACATCGCCACTTTTTATCACTTTTTACACAGTTTTATTATATTTTTACACAGTTTCATTACACAAACTGGCATTTTATTATGCTCAAAATTTAATAAAACATTCGGTACGTACACATCACAGACAGTTTGCAGTGTGACTAGCTCGGGTACTATTTTTTGCCGCATTTTACAAGTGCAACGGCGGTATCTAGTAGAGCGCAGCGAGACCAATCATTCATCTATGTCCATATGGTTCGTTAAGAGCCCTATCTCTCTATCCATACTCCTTCTATGGTCGCCAGCCCACTTACAGCACCTCTATAGCATTGCTTGTGTTATTGGCGGCGGTAGCCACATCACCTACCATCAAGACCATATTCAGCCTGTCTGTAGACCTTAACACGTGACCTAAAATTGTGAAATTCGAAGCGGAAAATTGTGTTTAAAAAGAAATAAATAGAAAAAGTGTTCGCAACAATGGCTCACCGTCGAACATATCGCACAAGTTGATTGTGCAACATCAACTTACGAATACGTTACGAATACAATGGACCCACTAACCCTTCATCCATGTTGGTAACATGGTAACTGAAATTACCTAACCTAAGTAGCAAGAGAAGAAATTTTTTTCTTTGTTTGATAACTATGTAGTTGTGAGAGAGTAATTATTATTCCACTTTACTAAGTACTACGTACTGTGTGTTCTGCCAAACATGGGAATTTCTAGTGGAAATATTTCTGAAGCAGACAGTGAGTAAGGGTTGCCAGAGTCCATTTCCGTATCCCTACCCAATATTTTATCCTTAATCCTACTGTAGTGGGCAGCTCACTTTGCAGGACCGCCAGCCTATCTGCTGACCTTAACATAAAAAAAATTTCATGAAAGTTGTAGTCCCCCAGTCCAATAGACATGCTCCAATAGATGGCTCGCGGACAGACTGCCGAAACGTATACTCTCAGCCATTGCCGCCACGTGAAAAACGGCCGTGTCCAGCAGTCTGTCTATTTTTTTTTGTTTAACTTTGGACTTAATTACAAGAATTTTAAGCCAAGTCATTACATGTGTTTTGGGTATTCTATTAGGTGTAGCTATATATGCTTACAAAAACTATTGATTGATGTAATTAGAAAAAATGAATGATCGTTTAGATAAACGATTACAATATTCATTACAAGGAAAACGTTAATATTTTCCTCAATGCGAATGATTTTACAATTTTTTGCAGGTAGGCCGGGGAGTTAACAAAAAAATCGCCGAAGGTATAATAAAGAGGGAAGATATCTTCATCACAACTAAGGTAAAAAACACTCTTACTATTAACTTTAAAAGTTATATTAATTTGAATTTAACTGGTCTAATCAGAGGCCCACCTAGTTTGACTTAATGGCGGACCTATATTTCTGTTTTTTATATAACATACTTATATTGTAAAAAAAAATTAAAATAAATATAACTACGTGAATAACATGTGATAACAAGTGTCTTATTCTGTAATTTGGTATGCAAATAAATTATTTATTATTGTGCATATGTAATGAAAGTTAGCTAGCTATATTTCCATTTATAATAAACTAGCTGTTGCCCTGCCCGCGACTTCGCCCGCGTAACTTTGTAAATTATATACTAAAACCTTCCTCGAGAACCACTCTATCCATTGGTGAAAAAAGTATGAAAATTAGTGCAGTAGTTTTTGAGTTTATCGTGAACAGACAGACAGACAGACGCGGCGGAGGACTTTGTTTTATAATATGTAGTGATTTCAGCTATGGAACGACAGACACGCGAAGGATGCCGTGACTCCCGCTCTGAAAGAATCCTTGTCAAAATTGAATTTGGAATATGTGGACTTGTATCTCATACATTGGCCGTTCGCAACATTTGTAAGTATTTTAACAAGTTTAGTATGAGTTTTTGATATTTAAATTAAGTGAGTTTTGAAATGTGGCTCTGCGCTCGACTAGATAGAGCGCTATACAAAAGGAATAGCCCCGAAAATGTGGCAACTTTTTATTGTAGTGTGTGTAAAACATCGTCACTTTTTATCACTTTTTACACAGTTTTATTATATTTTTAAACAGTTTCACTACGCAAACTGGTATTTTATTATGCCTAAAATTTAATAAAACATTCGGCACGTACACAGACAGTTTGTAGTATGACTGGCTCGGGTACGCCGAATTCGGCGTACTATTTTTTGCCGCATTTTACAAGCACGACGGCGGTATCTAGTCGAGCGCAGCGAGACAAATCATTTATATCTATGCGAATTATTTATTTATTACAGCCAAACGGTAGTTTCGATGAAGTCGACTACCTGCAGACTTGGGAAGGTATGATTGAGGCTCGTAAACAAGGCCTGGCGAAATCGATAGGCCTATCGAATTTCAATCAGCAAATGATCGAAAGGGTTATTAGCGAGAGCTCTGTTAAACCTGCTATGTTGCAAGTAGAGGTAACTATGTTGCTTTGCTTAGCTTACGTTATGTATCTAAATGTGTAATACACTGAACTGTAATATACTTATACCACTGGACAGTCTTCTGTCAATTTTTTTGTGCCTATTTGAAAAACGCCATTTTGGCGCTGTAGGCTATAGAGCGAGTGTCCATTGAACTAAAATTAGTGATTATACATAATTATACATTATCTAAACTCATCACAAAATAAAAGGCCCGTTTTGACATTTTGTCTTCGCCACCTTCGCGACATAACTAGTGATGTAACCATACGACTCGGTACTTGATACCGATACCGATTTATCGTGAGTACCGATACTCACGACAAATCGATTCAAGTTTGCATGAGTATTTGATTGATTTGAATATGTATTATAAAGTGCAAAAATCTTTGGTAAGTATCTATCACAAAAAATTTGCTGTCATTTGTATGAAACAGCCTGTCCAGTGGTATATATTAATGGTCAGTGGTGGTGTAATATCTTTAGGGCGAGTCGTTCTCTTTATTTTAATGAGAATAATATATCACTTATCATTTCCTCCAGATCAATCTGAACCTGCAGCAACCGAGTCTTCTCGAGTACTGCCGCTCTCAAGATATCAAAGTGACCGGTTACAGTCCATTTGGATCGCTGTTCCCAAACAAGGCGCAGCCAAATGCTCCAGCACCCAGAATTGATGATCCGGCACTTGTAAAAATATCTAAGAAATACAATAAAACGGTCCCTCAAACAGTACTGAGATATCTCGTGAGTATCGCGTGGCCTGTAACTTCGCCTTACATATAATATACCAACAATTCTAACATGAATGAGCGAAAAACATGAGGAAAGGAATGATAAAACAAATTTAAAAAACAGTCCACGAAATTGGTGTCATAAGACATAACTTGAAGTTTGATTTCCTTCTAAGTTTTACTTTTCCCCAGAATTAGAATAATTTAAAAAAAAATTATACTAGCCTTTGTCCTTCAGGTTAAGCCATTCGAGTAAGGCATAATATGTCCGTGGGCATACTTAGGCTAATTTTTATATCCACATCTATTGCAAAACTTAGGCAAACGACGCGTTTGGTCTAGTGGCTAGTAGCACTAGCTGTTAACCAAACGGTCGCGGGTTCGAATCCCGCTAGTGGCAAATGTTTATGTGATAACATTTTTACCTTTTTACCTGAGTCTTGGATGTTTGTATTTATATTATGTATGTATTTACAAAAAAAAGTAATCTATATAGTATATCAAATCAACTGTCTGGTATCCATAATACAAGCATTAGTTGCTTACTGTGGAACTAGATGGTGCTGTGTGGAATGTGTGAAGATATTTATTTATTTGTTTATACATTGTTCTATTTTCAGTTTTCATGACATGAGATGAATCAATATAGTCTGTGGTATCTCAAATACTTCCTCTTTCAGGTGGAGTTGGGAGTAATTCCGATACCCAAGTCAGTAACCAAGTCAAGAATCGAGCAGAACATCGATATCTTTGACTTACAATTGACAGAAGAAGATAAGTCAGTTTTGAGGAGCTTCGATAAAAACTACCGCTCAATTAACATACCTATCTGGTCCAAGCACAAATATTATCCGTTTGAAAAAAATTGATTCGAGTGCAATGAATATATTATTTAATTAAAATACCTAAATGGAATGTATTAAGTGTTTTATTTGACTCAGTAGGTATTTTTTTTATGCCATCTCCAGATAGACAAACTAGCAAATCTCTAGGTTATTAAGTAGGTATTATATAAAAATTTCGTGTTACATGTTACATGTTTGTCGCGAATGAACTCCTATATAAACTACTGAACCGATTTTGATAAAACTTCGTAAGTAACTATGAGTTATTTGGTCCGACCTAGGCCCAACTTAAATTAAAAGACAGGAGTTTTTATTTTGAACCCGAGCGAAACCGGGAGTGTGTAGCTACGTAGTTCAAATATATAAAGTGAAAACTTTGAGCTTACATTGACAAATTGATATGCTTTGGCCATATTTTTAATTTATATAGAATTTATTTAACGGATTTGGCTATTTTTTAAGTTATTTTGATGGTTATTTCATTGTAATTAGAACAAGGTTCTATAGAAAATTTAAATACCACTCATAAACATAATACTTACCTAAAAAATTTTCAGTTTAATGCCATCTGTTTAGATCAGGTTAAATGTTTTAAAAAAGTAGCTGACGTATCTTTTTTGAAATACATGTTAGCGCCATCTAGAAAAAGGGAAGAAAAATTTCACTTCAATATTCATCAAAGCTTCGACAACTGTATTTTATTTATTTAATATTTGTACATAAAGATTACTTCATTGTATTATAAGAATAGTTATAAAATAACAGACATATACAAAACCACATTACAATTAAGTGACTTAAAACTTTTGAAGGCAGTTGACAATTTCTAAAAAAAAATTAACTTACTTTATTTGACAATTGACATTTCATATACGAAAACTTCACTCTTTTTGATCAACAAGAAATTGACGTGTGTGGACGTAGCTATACGCTGTCTCGTCGAAATGTGTTGGAATATAATTAATATTTGTATTTTAATTTTATACGTGATAGTGAGTGTTCAAACCCAAACAGTGCACAGACGTTTTGAATACAAATATTCATTTAAACCCCCTTATTTAGCACAAAAAGATGGCTCAGTTCCGTTCTGGGAATACGGAGGCAGTAAGTCTGATTTTATATTTATTTACGACTCAGTAAGCGTATATTAACGAGTGGGATGACTTGGGCAAGCAAACCTTTTTATTCCATTATGAAAGATGTTGTATTTTATGTTATAAAACTTTGTAAATGAACGAAAAACCTTTTGTTATGAATTTCTCGCTGACAGCGACACGTCAATGAAAATTGTCACGCGTGACAAGGATAGCAATGGGACATTTACCTTAGTAGGAAAGAGAGATGTATAGATACTAGTATTTGGTTCCACGATGGCAATGCGATTCGAAGTGTGAAAAATTGCTTATTTTATAAATATTTTAATGAGTATGGAAATCTAGTATTAAACGCTTCTTGGTTTCAGTACAATATTGAATTTGATCAAATAAATAGTAAAAGGAAATTTAATCAGTGTTATACGAGTAATGTTTTAATATTATTTTATACGAGTAATGTTTTAAAATCTATGAATATAAAGATTGATGTGTTTTATGTTTATCTATATCCCCTATAGATTTCAAAACCACAAAAACTCGAAGAATTTTGATGAAAATTTGAGTCAATCTTCAGGTTAGCCCGATCCTGTAAAGTTTAGTTGTGATCGCATTAACAGAAATGACACAAAATTAGCAAAATTATAATTTTGCTAATTTTGTGTCATGTTTTCCCTACAAATTAATTCAAAATTAGATATTTTCTATTTAAAAAATAAAAATGAAATACTCAATGTCTGACAAAAATATGATAATAAATACTGAATAAATGCTTTTAACATCTAAGAAAAGGGCAACGGACGAAGACACGGTCAAGCTTGTATAAAAAAATTGTGGTCAAAAATAAATATATAGGTACTAATATTATAAAGAGGAAAGATTTGTTTGTTTCTTTGTTTGTTTCCTTCACTGTTGTATTATCAGCGAGTAACGTAGGCTATATTTCATAAAGTTACGTGTACGAAATCGTGTGCGACAGCTAGTATAAAATTAATTCATACAGGCATGTTTAAAGAGCTTGAGTTTCCTTATTAAATTAAAACCCTATACCTATAGATTATCTAGTTCTATATCTTTAAAATTTATGAGTTTAATAAAATGTATCATAAATTATATTCACATATTTTGATAAAATTTTAATCTATACTTAGATTACAAATTTTTAACTAAGGTTTGATAATTTTTACAGTAGATATATTGGCTTTATTTAAATGTCAAATATGCTAGCAATGTTCTGGGAATACGGAGGCAGTAACGTGTAAATTTAAAAAAAAAAGGCACTTGGTCATTTGTATCTTAAACATATCCATGACTCTGTAATATGACTAATGTAATTATCAATGTTTTATCCTAAAATTAACAATTAGGAATTGTCTATGGGAATGACAATGAAATTCCTAACCGACCAACCAGGTGGACAGCGTAGACGGAGACGAATAGACTGAATTTTGTTTCACATACTTACCTACATGGAAACTATTTTCAAAGAAAAGTTATCAAGTAACTGTTGACATGTGGCACGAATGTGTGTTCTAGATGCAATCGCTTCCGGGGAGAGTGTGCGGCTGGCTCCGTCCCTGAGGAGTCAGAAAGGAGCCATATGGACGAAGCAGCCTGTCAACTTTGACTGGTGGGAAGTCGATGTCATGTTCAAAGTCACTGGACGGGGGCGGATAGGCGCTGATGGTTTGGTAAATATACTTATCGACAGCAGTATGTACTTAAAAGTGTCTGGCTATTATCTTTTAACAAACCTTTTTTTATATACTATTATATACTTCTTCTTCTCTTTTAATTTTTTGGCTCTATCAGATCTTCTCCGAGGATTTTGCCAGTGTCATTAGTAAAAAAAGCAATTTGTAATAGCCTTTTTAAAAAAGGCAAAATTGAAATTAGCAAATCCCGATACTAGTCAGTTAAGTCAAGTCCAGTCCAGTCAAGTCTACTATTATATAAATAAATGCAAACATTGACATTAGGCGCACTTGACATGTGCCGCTTTGGCATTTGTCATGCAAATTCCATTGTTGTACTTCGATGGTGCTAAGCTAATAATAATTGATTCATATCCCAGACTTAATACTTTAATGCTAATAATAAAGTCATCCAATATAATATGAGCAGTTGTCAATAAGTATATCACGTTTCAGGCTTTCTGGTACACGACCCAACGGGGCGATTACACCGGTGAAGTGTTTGGCTCGTCGGACAAGTGGAACGGTCTCGGGGTCATCTTCGACTCGTTCGACAATGACAACAAGCACAATAACCCCTACATCATGGCGGTGGTCAACGATGGCACAAAAGTCTTCGATCACAAGAGCGACGGAGCCACTCAACTGTTGTCCGGATGTCTACGGGATTTCAGGAACAAGCCTTTCCCGACTCGAGCCCGAATCGAGTACTATCTCAACACGCTAACCGTTTACTTCCATAACGGTATGTTTTTCTTTATTTCTTTATCAATCTATATATTATAAGATATTATATTGATCTGTCTGTGGAAATATAGGCCACCATTTTAGAGGCCATTCATTAATTACATAGGGACAATTTTGGACATTTTTGACCCCCCCTAATTTCTCGGACTCCCCCTCCCCCTTCTTAGAAAGATTTAATCTGGTTTTAGAATAGATAAATTGCACTAAAATGTTTTTCTTCTGTATTCTGTATTACAAAGAAAAAAATATATACTCCTCTGTCTACATATGCTATTATTAATACTAATAAATGCGAAAGTTTCTATGGATGTATGTATGGATGTTTGTAACTCTTTCACGCATAAACTACTGAACCGATCACCATGAAATTTTGCATACACGTTGTCTGGGACACCAGAAAGGACATGGGGTACCTTTCATCAAAAAAAAAAAAATGCTGCTCCCGAGGGATTATCTAAAATTAAGGAAACTAACTCCTGGCCAAGTGTAATAGCAATAACGATGTCGGGCTATATATTGCTTTTTCAACGCGGACGAAGTTGCGGGCACGAGCTAGTAAAATAATAAAGCTAAATAAATAAAATAAAAATAAAAATAGCCTTTATTGCTGAAGTTAGTTAACAAGAAAAAAAAAAGAAACACTATCACCAACAACTCCAACTTGTCTTGCGACATAGGCCTCTTCCAAAGTTTTCCACTCAGTGCGGTCCCTTGCTGTTCTTGCACAAACTCCATTAGTGGTCTTATCTAGATCTAGATAAAGCTAAATAAGAGTGAATTATTGTTTACTGCTCTCTCGCTCGCCGTAGGAATGAGCAACAACGAGGCGGATTATGAGTTGTGTTTCCGTGCCGAGAACGTGGCGCTGCCTCGTGGCGGATATTTCGGTCTTTCGGCCGCCACCGGAGGCCTAGCAGACGACCACGACGTCATCCACTTGCTCACCACCTCGTTGCACAGGTGAGTCTCAACACGAGGGGGAAACTTCTATCCGTTGATGGAATTAATGCGAACATTAGTGACTCATACATTAGACCTATCTAAAGTATCTAAGGCATTAAGTGAAATATACTTAGATACTTTTCGCTTATCGCCACTTAAGGTGGCGCTTTCCGAGCTTGGGGCCGGGGCTCTTAAATACCTGTGTCCAACGAACACACTATAATTCCCCGTATACAAAAAATAAATGGCCTTTGATAAAGGATACACTAGATTCAGGGTCTCAAACAAAATCACTGCAAAAAAGTGTCTACTGGATTTTTTATACATGCCATTACTTTCTCTCGTTAATTTCTGATGAAAAGATGAATAATGTAAATGTTGCATGACTGATTTGAAATATCACCCCAAGCTGTGTGAGTGCGGTGATATTGTACTATGCCACTTTCAGTGAAGCAACTCAGAATTTAGTGTATTCTTTATAAAAGCATATAGCGGCTTATAAAAGCATGGTCGTATTTATTTCCCACAAATACTGCTGCGGCAACGTCAAGGGCGATTAGTGTTCGAGAGCAAGTGAGCGAGAGAGCAGCATGTAAACGCTCGCTCTCGTTCTCGCTCTCGCTCTCGCGTTGCCGGCCCTTTGATGTCCGTTGAAAAACCGCCAATTGAGGGATAGCCGGGCAACGCGAGCGGCAATGGCAACGGCAATGGCAGCGGCAAGGTGAGCGACCTGTTTGTATGCTCGCGTTGCCCATTTTATTTCCCATGTCCCATGCTCATGGCCGTGGAAATGGGCCACATGTAAACGCGGTATTATTCAGTCGCACAAAGACAGAGGTCTGTCTGTTAAATAAATTTCAAACGACAGCTAAGAGGTTGATACTCGATAACCTTAAAAAATGAGACCTGGACATACAATTGAGCACTTGTGCTGGCTACCAGTTGAACGAGTGAAACGTACGCTTCCAGCACGCAACAGCAGGGCGGCGGCCAGCAGATCAGCAGCGACGAGCAGCAGAAGCTGTCGCAGGAGTACCAGCAGTACCAGCAGAAGCTCGAGCAGCAGAAGGAGGAGTACCGCAAGGAGCACCCGGACGAGGTCCGCGATAAGGACGGGGAGTTCGACGACTGGTTCGAGTCCGACGGACAGAGGGAGCTGCGACAGATCTTCCAGGGACAGGCCCAAATTCACGACGTCCTTCGGGATCTCAACAAGAAGGTGAGATACTTAACTATGTATTTTATTTATCAATATCACGAATGAACTAGCTGGTGCCCGCGACTTCGTACGCGCGCTGCAGTTAGTTTTTGAAAATCCCACAGGAACCTAACAATTTTTCAGGATAAAAAGTATTCATCAAAAAAAGTTAAAAAAAAAAAGTTAAAATTTAAAAAGTTAAGATAAAAAGTTTATCGGTTAAGCCCTTTCTGAGATTAGCGTGCACAAACGCACAGACAAACAGACAAAAGTCAAAGAAAAACTCTCACTGATACAGATTTGGAAGATATTTCCAGAAATTTGTACTATATACTATATCCTGTGTAACCGTTTATTCCTTTACCAAAATAATAAAAATAAATTTTTATTTGAAGTTAACATTTCATCAGTTTGTTGGTTTTTCAAGTCGGTAAGGGATTACCCCATTCTGTGCCATCTTTGCCCCGCAAGTAATGGCCAAATTGTTTAAAACTTTGGATATTAATAATCCACAATTGATTAATTTTATCTATTGCTTTGTTAAAGGTGGACGAAGTGATTGGCAAGCAAATGAGCTCCCTGTCGATGCTGAGCGCCGTGTACACTCAGGCGCAGGGGCAGCCGGGGCAAGTGGGGCAACAGGGGCAAGCGGGGCAACCGGCGTTGCCCCAGATCCCCAGCCTGCCCGTGAGCCGCCACGACTGGGACGCGCTCGTGGCCAACAATCAGATCATGATCAACACAATAGCCGAACTCAAGTCAGTAACTACTTTACTAGCTGTTACTACTTTACTACTAAATGGTGCTGTTATTCTGTTATAAATTGCTATCAAGCAGAGCACAGTGTAATTCAAACCTTTTGCTGAACGAAATAAAGTTCAAATTTGCTCAAACACCATGGAACGGTGCTGTTATACTGTTGTCATTATAAACTGCTATCAAGCAAAGCACAGTGTAATTCAAACCTTTTGTTGAACGAAATAAAGTTCAAATTTGCATCAAACAGCATAGAATGGCACCAGCCAGTTTTTAATATTAGTATTTATCACTATAAGGAAGTCGCGTGATCTAAAATTCATCCTTATGTCTCGCCACAGAGGGTTCATAATCGAGGTGTCCCGCAAGTCGGACTCCCTGGCCGCCGCCGGGGGAGTCGGCCAGGGAGCGGGAGGGGCAGGGGCAGCCATCAACCCCCAGTTCCTCAACGAGCTGCGGGAGAGCATCAATCAGGTGAAGCAGACGGTGGCCGGAGTGGCCCAGAGGATCACGGCCCCGAGCCAACCGCAGCCCCAAGTGGGGGGTTGTCCGGCGGTCTCATGCCTGTCCCTTTGGGGTCTACTCGCTGGCCTCGGATGTCATCTGGCCGTTCTGCTCGTCTACAACATATACAAGTATGCGTAACTTGATTTAGATAACTTAAAATGTGTTTTTTTTTTAATGTTAAAAGTTAGATTAGAAGACACATTTGGTCTAGTTGGCTAGTCTAGTAGTCCGAAAAGACAACAAACTATGAATAGGCTTTATTTGTTGTTAGGCTTTATTAACTCGACAAATAAAAAAAAAAACCAGGCTTGCGCAAATATTATAGCAATTAAAAGTGTCACTATATAAAAAATAGACTATTATAATATGTAAAATAGACTTTTTTTTTCAAAGCTAAATTTTCACTTCTGACATTTTTTTTAAATCCAATTTGTTTCAACTGACTTTTTTTTTTTTTTCAGAGAAAGAAAGGAGGCGCAAGCGAAGAAATTCTTCTAGACTTTTTTTTTAAATTATACGGATGAATGTTGAAAGGTCATTTTGCGTTACACGTAATGTTAGGCATAAGATAATAATAATTGTATTAAATTTGTATTAAGTGTGACAGCTAAGTTGAAAAATTACCTTCAAGGCCCGCTGTCACATTTTAATGCGTCGTCGTGTTATTCATCGAAATACTACATGTATGGATTTCCCATGACAAAAATGCCAAAGCGGCACATGAAAAGTACGCCTAAAACGGAATCATGGCGAAGTCGAATGCTAAAAAGTAGTAACGACCAACTTCTACTATTCATTTTAATTAAACTCCAATGTGTTGACGTAAACTCACATTTTCAACAAATGTGTATACGTTTGGTTGGTTTTGAATGACAAATGAGAAAGATGGTTTTGAATGACGGATGAGAAAGATGGTTTTGAATGACGGATGAGAAAGATGGTTTTGAATGACAGATGAGAAAGATGGTTTTGAATGACAGATGAGAAAGATGCTTTTGAATGACAGATGAGAAAGATGCTTTTGAATGACAGATGAGAAAGATGGTTTTGAATGACAGATGACAAAAATGGTTTTGAATGACAGATGACAAAAATGGTTTGGAATGACAGATGACAAAAATGGTTTTGAATGACAGATGACAAAAATGGTTTTGAATGACAGATGTTTGGTTCGTTTTAAATGACAGACGTTACGTTGGTTTTAAAAGACAGATGACAAGAGTTTATGCTGTACTCATAATATGTCACTTTTAAACGTCCCATAAAGTTCCATATTATGTTCCATAAAGTTCCATATTATGTTCCACATGTTCCATTTTGTGTGGCGTGCGAAAAATCCATACTTGTTGTACATTGATAGCATTGAACACTCTTTCCTTTTTTTTGCTACACGGCTAAATTAATAAAACCCATCATAAATTTAAAAAAAAAGCAAATTTATTTATTGTTTTCATTTAAACTTGTGAATATATTTTTAAGCAAAAAAAAAACCTCGAAGTAACATAACGCCTTAACCCTTCAGCCGCCAGAGTCGGATAAATCCGACAATTATTTTCGTGTCCATTCCGCCAGAGT
Organism: Synanthedon tipuliformis; assembly: GCA_947623395.1. Lineage (NCBI taxonomy): Eukaryota > Metazoa > Arthropoda > Insecta > Lepidoptera > Sesiidae > Synanthedon > Synanthedon tipuliformis. Next base: position 4,860,869 of record OX392434.1, on the reverse strand, counting down.
AGGATATATACGACAAATCCCTCTACTTGTATAACGTTTATTTTTAAATCATTGAATACTTTATTTTTAAAAAAAGATACTTAAGTTAAATTGCAACATTAAATGTAACGCAAAATGACGTGTTTATAGTGAAAATGTAATATTTTTTACCAACATACGAGTGAAGTAAGAGAATAAAACAATTTGTACATATTTATTACTATTTATATTTATATATTATATTATGTATTTTCTTCGGCTGTCAAACGAGAAAAAAAATTCGTTTATTTTTGTTATAACGGAATAGAAAATACTTTTATGAAGAATTTTTAATATTTTCAAAAATCTTAGCGGATGACATAAAATATAAACTTCAGTTCAAAATTTCAGCCTTCTAGACTTATTAGTTATCGTTGCGCGTTAATATTTAGTCAGAAAAAAACTAAAAAAAATTGTGAGTAAAAATTTTCAAAAATAATTTCTTAACGGTTTACTGTAGTTATAAAGTAATATGAAATTTTTGAACATTTAAATTTCAGATTTCTAGACTTAGTAGTTTTGGCTGAGTCAGAACTACAAAGTCTATATTAGTCTAAGTCTAAAGAAAAAAAAAACGCTTAGTTTCTCTTCATAAAAGTGCTTTTTTTCCAATTTTTTTTTCCTTACTAGGGACAATGGTTGTAATTTTTTTATTAAGTTAAAGCGATCTTTCTTAATTATTATCCTCTCTTGAGTGCATTTATTTATATTAAATTAAAAAAAAAACTGTTTTAATATTTTTGCATATAAAAGCTATGTTCCGTACAATCCTGGATTACTCTCATATCGAATTTAAATGAAAGAGGATAAAAACCGCATTGTTTATTGTTCAACAATAAAAATGTGCCAAAATTTATGTTTTTTATTTATGTAACCAGATTTAACCCTTTAACTGCCAGAGTCGGATTTATCTGACAGTTATTTTCGTGTCTATTTCGCCCGGAACGGTAGCAATACTAAATCTATGATTTCGCCAGAGCCGTATATCTATAAGTAATATTATAAATGTATGTATTATAAAGAGTATACAATATATTATAAAAACTATACATACAATTGCTATTTTTCTTACAATACAATCATCTGCTTACAATACAGTCCACTGCTGGACATAGGCCTCCCCCATGAATTTCCAATAGGACCGGTCAGAAGCAGCCTGGATCCACCGCTGACCCTCGGCCTTTATTAGGTCGTCTGTACACCTTGTGGGTGGACGTCCTACGCTGCGCTTGCTGGTCCGTGGCCTCCACTCGAGAACCTTCCGACCCCAGCGGCCCTACAATACAATACAATACCTACACATAAATACGGATTTATTAAAACCCAGGTAAGTACGAATATTACTTCGTATAAGGTTGGCAACACTGGCAGATGCTAATGTTTTTAAATGATAATGGTGGGGCAATTCTCTCCAGCTCTCGACCAGTTTTTCACGCAACAGTTTGTTATTTTGGAGCAATTAATTTTAAATCGATTTATGCTTTTGCATTATTTGTAACTTCATCCCGCCAGGGTTACGGAAAAACCATAAACAATTTTTAGAAAATTCATATATTTTTTATTACCTATTTATCATTAACTGGTTTTCCACTACGAATTTTATTCAATCTATTAATTTTATTATCTCATTAATTGAAGTTAGCAATCTAAACATGATCTAAACGTCCTTTTGTTAGTAGGTGTTGCCTCGCCTCAGTCACAAGTTAGAGAGTACTATATTCCTTGCTTAGTTATACTCTGTGGCCTCAGTTGTCTTGATAAAATTCTGTTCTGTCCGGCTTTTTTTAATTTTTATACGTCCGTGCAGTGATGTTATGATATTTGTTTGATTTTGATGTTTTCGTCACTCATTTTGAAACATTAGTTAAGAAGTTGCGGCTTGCAAATTTTATATAATTATGTAAGTACATAATTTTAATTGTTCTATTACTACTTCTGAGATCCGTTGTGTTATTGTTGTCTTCTTATGTTTAATTTTTAGTTAGCTACATATGTACTCAAATATTTAAATAATTTAAAGAAAATTTACAAAGTAAGTACATAGTGAAATTAGCGACGCGCGCCGTGATGTTTCTAAAACTAACTATTTTGATGATTTTATTGCAAATTAGTCAATTTGAGACTTTAAATACTAACTAAAACTATCTTTACAATTGTTTGTTATTCTCTATAACAAACTATAACTATAGAAATAAACTATACGACTTGTTCTTATAGTCAACAGTTGTCGATTCTTATTAGACGTAGAAGACGAAGTCTTCTTTCTGGACGACAGACAGACACTTGATAATACGTGGCTACCGTCGCCAATAACATAAGCAGCACTATTAGTGCATCAAGTGCACTCATGACCATAGTAGGATTAAGGATGTTAGCCCGTTTTCGTAACCCTTTCATTGAAATGCCCATTTTGAATTTTATGTGATGTTTTTAGTTATGCATGAAGTGCATATACAGGGCGTCCCACGACTATGCCACATGGAGGGAAAGTATCCTTATTATGAAGCCTTTCGATGGGTATGATAAAGCTACAGGGTAATTTTTTTTCTCGTGTAGCGGGTTCCATTCCTGGTTCAACCATGTAATTATTTAAAAATCTATGAATGCAGTTTAAATTGTTTTTAAAATTAAAGTAATGTCTTCTTTCAGTAAAATGTTTTATCTACAATATTCAAGGTACTTTCCCTCCATGTGGCATAGTCGTGGGATGTTACCATGTATACCATTTTCTGGTCAATTTCAACATTTTCCCAAGTATTTTCAACATTTGCCTAAGCAAAATGTTTGGGAGATTGTTGAAATAGCCTGAGAAAATGTTGAAAATGCCTGGGAAAATATTGAAATTTACCAAAAAATGGTACTTATATAAAAACATCACATATGAATATGACTTATGTGATTTTTATTGTTGAACAGTAACATCAAATGCTAGCAAATTAACTCAGATTTGTTTTCCAGAAAAGAAAAACGCTTAAATACTTAATAATTATGAATTCGAAAAAGAAGAGCGGTGGAGGTTTAGATTCGTTTTTTCGTCTTGAATTTTATAAGAAAAAGAACAGCTGGAATTTAAAAAATCAGAAGGAATCTAATGGCGCACCCCCCTCTAGGTAAGTGTGTTGAAAACTATTCCAATAAGAATCTTATTATAATTTTTTATTTAATTACCATTCAAACATGATTAAATAATGAATATATACTAATACTAGCTGACCCCTCTTAGGGGGTATAAAAAATAGTTTAAATAGTTTAAATTCTCAGACCTAACTAATATACACAAGAAATTTCATAAAAATCAGTCAAGCTGTATAGGTTCAGTAGTTTTTGTGTGAAAGCGTAACAAACAAACAAACAAACTCACATTCTCATTTATAATATTGGATGAATAAATCATAAATGCAAATTAACATAGACAATTGATTCTATTACAGAAATAATAATGGAGTATGCAAAGAAGATGTTGCAATGAAGTCTGGTAAGCATGACTTATTTATTATGATATTACTTACCCTATTTATCAATACTAATAATAAATCTGTAAGTGTATGTATGTATGTATGTTCCTCCATAACTCTTAAACCAGTTAAAGATTTATTTAAAAACAAGAGATTTTTTTTAACGTTTTGTTCCCCTATAAAATTTGAAAAATCTTTGTTTTACAGATAACCTACACAGTGATGTTTCCAAAAGTCCAAAAAGATCAAATAGAAATCTCACAAGCAGTAGATCGAATTCACAGAGTTTAACAAAAAATGAATACGAAATTTCAAATCCAGCATCCAACATTATAACAGAGTCGTTCAACCAACAAAGTAAATTTATGAAAATCGAGCAAAAACAGACGGACGACACTTCGGTGGGATTTTGTCCGGACTCACCGATTGAAACGCAAATTTTTGAAAATCAAAAATACTTTGAATCAAATAACAATCACACTCTAACCCCGCAGCAACTGGGACAGTATAGTGATGGATTCTTAGAACCCTATTGGGCGGACAATTTCATGAATACACAATGGCCCCAGATTCCTCGACCAAACGATGAGTCCTTGAAGGAGTACTGGTGGGGAATCGACGAATGGAATTCTAATAATAATAATAACAACTGGAGGGAAGGTGAGTTTATCTGTTTTGAATTTAATCAGTCTGGCATTCTTTTTATGATAGTACTTTGCAGAGAACAATTTTGAACTCTGATACAAATTTTACTTCCTAATTTTTTCAATGAGAAAGTAAGTGTTGTTGTAATATTATAATTTAATTTCAAACATGTTTATCATTTACTAGCTGCTGCACGCGATTTCGCCCGCGTAACTTTATAAAATATAGCCTAAAGCCTTCCTCAATAAATGATCTATCCAACACAAAAAGAATTTTTCAATTCGAACCACTAGTTCCTGAGATTAGGGCGTTCAAACAAACAAACAAACTCTTCAGCTTTATAATATTAGTATAGATATAATCCAATATTTTATAATATTCCTTTTTGCAAAACAAAGATAAATGTTAACATATACTATTGAACATTTGCCCCTAGCGGGATTCGAACCCGCAACCATTTGGTTAACAGCTAGATTTACTAGCCACTAGACCAAACATAACTAAATAAGTAAGTTAACGTTTGGTTAGCATAAGACAACCTTATGTTGACATAAGACAACCTTGACAAACCTTAATCTTTCTCGTCATTGTTCTATTGAAGGTTTGCACGCGGGCTACGTTCAAAACGTCGCCGATCTCCTCCACGTCGCCGAACAACGGCTGCAAAACTCCTCCCCTCCCGAGCGAGTGCACTCGCCCGACGACAGTCTGGAGGAGTTTTACAGGGGAGCCCACGTGGCGCCACACTCGACGGAGGAGGACCTGTTCCGGACGGTCCCCTACGAAGCCGAGGACGAAATGGACGAAGGAAAGATGACGTCACGCCATCTGGAGGCCGCCGCGCGTAGACACGTCGAAGGCTTGCGTCGGACGCTGAGAGAGCTTCTACTGAGGGATGAGGTTGCGCGTGTGTCCACGGTCAGTTTTATTTATAATTATGTCAAAAGGATGAAGTACTACAATTTTGCACATAAAAAGTACGCCTAAAACGGAATCATGGCGGAATCAATGGTAAAAGGTAGTAACGACCAACTTTGACTATTTCATTTTAAACTCCATTGTGTTGAAGTAAACTTAAATTTTCTTTAAATGACAGATGACAAAGTTGATGCTCTAAGTTGATGTCATTTTTAAATGTTCCATAAAGTTTCCTAGTTTTTTGTATGCGAAATCCATACTTGTAGTACATTAAATTGATGGTCAAAGGGATCAAAATACGTATATTAGCAGCGCCATCTATTGGCAATGAACAGGTCTAATGAATATTTCAGATGAAGAGACAGTGCACCGCCATCGAATACCCAATGCAATACGGCGATTGCGATTTGCTCCCAACGCGTGACGTCGCGCAGCTCACCGCCGACTCGCCCACGAGGCTCGCTCTCGATGTGTTCGTCGCCGGGTCGTACAATGTCGAACATGTCGCGGATTGACTTATTTCGTAACCGGTTACGAAGAAAGAAATTGCGTTATTTTTTAAAAATGGATGTTGACTATTTTTGGGGTTAAAATAACCAAATCTTTGGCTCAAAATGTTAATACTATTTAGTTTTAATACGACTAATACTTAAAAAATCGTGTATTTTAAATTCCTTTTCAAATTTACGTGAGAACGTGAGAAATAAAAACAAGAGTAAATTCAAGTATAACTATAAATAATTTCATTTATATGAGAATTATTTATAGTTATACTTGAATTTGGAACAATTTGGCTTCATCTATCACACTAGTTATAATAAATGAAGCAAATAATTGTGACTTTTAAAAAATCTTACTTCGTAACCGGTTACGAAAGTTAGTTGTGTGGCATCCGAAGGTATGTACGTGTTTTATTCTTCTTAAATTGTTAAAATTGTGATCAGTGTTAAGTTGTACCATTCATTCATATTTGTTATAAATTTTATTATAATATATCATAAGGAAGATCCTTACTCAAAGTAAGTTAATAAGTCCAGATAGACATGCAGTGAGAAATGACAAATGCAAAACTGGTTATAAAATAAGAATCTAGTTTAGACCTTGTCATATTTTGTGTTAAGGTTCTTTCAGACAAGTTCCTACGGCCGGACGGTTATTATATTAGATAATTATGTATTTTTTTATTATAATCTCTCTTGAGTCTCTTGAGCTGTCAAAAAAAAATCAAATGTCATTTTTAATGTAATAATTTTAAAACTGGAGTTTTCTATACATAATATGTATTATGTGTATATATTTTTATCGCCATTGCCCTTTACCATTCCTTGTGTTTTTGGCGACGGTAGCCACGTAACCGCCAAGTGGACGTCAGTCAACTTGACCGGCCCTTGAATTTGCTTTGCATTTATCTCATTAAAGTCTATAAACTAGGTGACTTAGGTCTCAAGAAAGACAAGTCTTGAGAAGTCTGATGCGAATTATGTACTCCTATTAAAGATAAGTTATATAAAAGTAGGTAAAACATTTCTGTGTGTTAGTTCATATCTAATACATATAAGAAAATGAGAGAGAATAAAGAGGCTGCTATTATTCAACTTTTAACTTTATTGCAGTATTATTAAGATTGATTTTTGTTTATTACGGCGTAGATTAAAAATTTGTTGGAATTGTGATTTTTTTTTCTTAAACATTTAATTAAAAAAAAATTAAGTACCTACATAGCTTAAGTTTTAATGATATATTTTTGTGTATAACACAAGTCCATGAAAATATTATATTTCCTACTATAATATTTACGAAAATAAATTATATTTTATTAGAAAATTAGCAGCGTTCTCTTGTAGTTATAGTTGGTGTGGCTATTTTTTTTTTGTTTAATTTAACATTCATATTGTATTATAATAATTTAAGAAAAAATAAATCTCATTTAAAAAAAATTTAAACCGTTAAGCACCCGTTACATTCGCGCAATTCACTTGGTTACAAAAGGTTTTAAAAAAAAAGCGGATTATAATAAAATTCGCAAACATAATCTAAAATCTAGATATTCGGTTATTTTTCATTCCTACTCATTTCATTATTCCTACTCTTTTTTTTTTTTTTTTTTTAAATTAGGAAACAAATCAGAAATGTTCTTGTCACAAGAAAAATTAAAAAAAAATTAGAACATTTAGTTTTTTTTTAAATAAAAGGTATTTTTAGATTTCGTACAGATAAGAGTTTGAGAAAAGTCTATTTTTTTTTCAAATGTACATATCTACTGGTTGCTTAATTAAATTGAGCAATTAAATTAAGTATAATAGGTATAATACGGGTATAATTTTTGATCTACAAATAAATTAAGTTATTTACTTACGCTCTTATTCATAAAAATCCCTTATTAGAGGCTTAAAACGTTCAATAGTTAAAATGCTCACAAGACCTTAATAAGCTTATTATAAAATTGCTATTCATAAACGTTCCATAAGCCTGTCATAACTAATATGTCGCTATTAGTTAGTTTATCATTGTTATGTTGCATTAAGCAACATTATGAATGTGATGAGTTATTAAGCACCGAGTCATTATGAATGTGATGTGGGTGAACATCAAGCATTTAAAATTAATTGCTAGTTTTACCAAAAAAAAAAATATCCGTCCGCCTGATTGCTATAACTATACTTAATATAAAAAATAAATAAAAATATCCTATTATCATAAAGTATTAACATAGTATTAAAAAAAGTGTTAATTATATGTAAAATTTTATTGTACTTTTTTAAGTACAAGTTTTTTGAGAAATAAATACTTATCTTTCTCAAAAAATTATGTGTTACAATTTTTGAGTTATTTGAGTGTTACATATATTTGATTTATAGAATTGAAACTTAACTCTTAGGGAGGCCACACACTGAGTTAGGCGCGTTTTTATTTACTTAAAGGGATTTATCTTGATTTTTATCACTTTTTATCTTGATTACGCGGACCAATAGTAGGTAAATGCAGTGAAAAATTTCGATACTCGTTTTTAAAAAAAATTAACTATTTAATAACTTTGCCGTATTTTCTATTGACTCAAGTTAAATAGTATCGCACAGTAAACAGGAAAATCGTTCTTGTCGCTTCAGCGACTGTTTTTATGAGGGAAATCAAACAGATATTTTTTTATGATACAATACAGAACGTACATCTTTTCACACCCACAGAAAATTATTTTAAACTTGTATGTGCATTTTGCTTGTGCCGTTTGATAGCTCTATCTATAGTCTGTTTTTTTTTTAATAAACGAGTACCAAAAATTTTTACTGCATTGCGATTGGTCCACGTAATCAACATAAAATCTGTTTATCCAATAAGAACGCGCCTAAGGTGTAAGTCCCGCCCCTAACAATGATCCATCTCACTCTTGTCGTATGTGAAATATGCGAGAGACATAACTCAGTAATCGGTTGTTTAAAAAAAAAAGAGTATAGAGCGACAGAATTGTCTCTGCAACAATTTTATCCTTTACGACAGTATATTGTAGTTGTCGTCGGCACATCGTAGAATTGGGCATATCATGATATTCCTGGGCAGATCATATTTCTGTTAAAACTGAGAGGGTCGCCTGACTCCGCTCCGCTTCGCTTGGCTCCCCAAATTTATTTCCATGTAAACCTCCTCTTCGCTTTGCTTCGCTCCGCTCCTCGTCGCACTTATTTTTGACTTTTGGTAAAAGATTTTTGATTTCCTACTTTAGGATCTGCTCACGACATAGTCACTAAAGCATCCGAAAGTAAGCTACTTATCGCTTAAGCGATAATGCCAGTGTGAGGCCACCCTTAAGGTGACACATCAGTCAGGGAGAACTTTTCAATACTCTTGTAATGTAGGTACTTAGGTATAGAAAATATAAATTAAGTTGAGAAAAATATTTAAAATGTAAAGACACGTTGTCAGGACTGACGAGAAATTTATCTAATGTTTTACTTAAATATGTAAAATGTGTTATAGATTTAATCTATTTTCTTAGTCTACTCAAAAGTTATGGAGACAGCTGTGTTTAAAAGTTTTTATGACACCTATAATGTTTCTTCCTATAGACATCTTTATAGATTTTTTATGTTATATTATAGGTACTACCTATAATATACTTAATATTGTTTCTAAAACATTACTAATTTACCAATACTTTCTTATATTTTCTTATATTTGGAAATATAAGAAACATTGATTTGACAAGAATGTTTATAGTGCCTATAACAAAAATTTTGAATATTTTTAAAAATAATTATATCTTGTACCACATTTACAGTTGATTGTTAAAAAATAAAAGTGATATTTGATTATTGGAATAGTGTTTTATTTAAGCCAATAAGCTTTTGCCCGTCATCCAAAGATTTATATCGATCCCATCCATATTATTGCAGACGAAGTATGCTTGTTCATAAATGTGCATTTGGCTTAAAGGTCTTGTAACCAGGCCATAAGATTCCAAAAAAAAATGTGCATTCTTCTTCTTCTTCTTAGGTTTAAAATGGCAATGCGGCTCATTTTAAAATGGCCATTATCTGCCAGTGTCAAGTTAATGTCGCTTGTCGCGTTATGACCAAAGAGAATTATAATCTTTTATGACTGCGTTTTGTGACTTCCACAGCACGAAAGCGAATAGACAAAAAAATTATAAAAGTTATATACAATAATGAAACATTACGAAAGATTGTATAACCGGTATTATTATTAATTAAAGTTTAATGTCATACATATCTATATATTTACATAACATATGAACAAAAGGGGAATTACACATATACAAAAGGAGCGACTTCATGTTGATGGGACGAGGGATTTTGGCAGGGAGAATATCATACAGGGACACGGGGCGTAAAGGACAATTGAAAAATACATGATCAGTAGAACCTTCCTCAACACCGCAGTCACAGATAGGGCTGCTTCGTACACCAATTTTATGGAGGTGGAGGGGAGTACATGAATGTCCCAACCGGAGTCTGCAAATAATTGAAACGGTCCGTTTGTTAGTTGAGCGGAAGCGATAGAACCAGGGTCTGGAGGGAATGGTGGGTTGAATGTCGCTATAGTAACGACCTTTAGCCAGTCTGGAAATTTCCCAGATTGACTGCCAGTGCCTATTAAGAACGGGCAGAGCCTGAGCACGAAGATCATTAGCAGTGATATAATAGTGTTCACAACTACCAATTTGGATAGAGTCTTTAGCGAAAACATCAACTGACTCGTTGCCTGTGATGCCACAATGACTAGGAATCCAAGCAAGAACAATGTTTAAATTATGATTTTGACAACTATACAGAGCCTCCTTAATTTTGAGGATTAGAGGGAATTTTGAACCAGACATATACTGATTACCGAGTACCGCCTGGAGGCAGCTTAAGGAGTCTGAAAAAATGATAGTCTTATTTAAAGAGTTGACGATAGCAAAATTGATAGCTTCCAAAATAGCTACCGATTCACCAGTGAAGACTGAGGACATTGGGGGGCATTTAAAGCTTAGGAGCACCTGAAGGTTAGGTATCCAAACAGCAGCACCTACACAACCATCACTCGTCAATTTCGATGCATCAGTATAAACAGGGAGCCACTCACTCCACTGCGAAGCTATGATTTGATTAAACTTTGTATTGGCACAAGGAGAGTTCTTAGAGATCCCAAAGTCTAGGAGTATTTCGGGTCGGAAAAGGAGGGCATCATAATCAATGGAATAGAGTAGAGGGTGAGATGTTTGGAAAATAGGGTCTGGTATATTGCGAATTTTGCGGAAGTTAACAATTAAGGGAGGAGGATCTTTATTTCGCCAGTACGAGTTTGAAGGGATTGTGTCAGATAGAAACTCTAATTTAGGCAATAGGGGATGGGAGGAGTTTTGGAAGGCACCTAAGAGAAATCTAGAGCATAGAAAATTTCTACGGAGGTAGAGAGGGGGATCAAGAGCTTCTATCTGTAGAGCGTTAGTAGGGGAAGATTTCATGGCGCCCAATATTATCCTGAGACATCTAAATTGGAGTTTATCTAATTTTAATAGCGCCATTTTACTACAAGGTTCTAGAATAAATGTGCCGTAGTCAAGCACACTCCGTATAATGGCGTTATAAATCAGTTTTTGGGTGTAGGGGTGGGCACCCCACCACACACCCGACAAACAGCGGAGAACATTAGTGTTAGATTCGCATTTCTTGAGAACATAGTTTAAATGGGGAACACCAGACATTTTAGAATCAAGAAATACTCCTAAAAATTTAACTACATTTTTGGGTGGGATAGCTTGGCCAGCAAAGATCAGCTTTATTTCCGGAATTATTCTCTTTCGAGTAAATACGACAGCACAGCACTTCGGCACAGATAATGATAGGCCGTGAACAGATAGCCAGTCCTCTAAGTATGACAGAGCTCTGTTGAGCCTGACTTCGGCTTCTTGGACTGAGGTAGCTGCAACATACAGAACTATATCATCAGCGTATTGAAGTATGTTACAAAAAGAGCTTACTACTTGATCTAGGTCGTACGTGTAAAGGTTATATAATAGAGGACTGAGGACAGAGCCTTGTGGTAAGCCCTTCCAGACGTGTCGGGGGGGGAGAAGAGAGCCATTAAGGCGGATTTGGATGGTTCGATCCATGAACATGTTGCATATAAAATGGGCCAACCTCACCGGGATACTCAGCTGAAGCAATTTTTGCCTGAGTAGGGGGAGTAGGACGCTATCATATGCCGAATTTATATCAAGGAAAACACCCACAAGAACTTCATTTTTTGAAAAGGCTAATCTGATATCAGTGGTAAGGATGGAAAGACTATCCATGGTGCTCAAATCTCTCCGGAAGCCGAATTGGGTGTAGGATAAGATAGACGAATTTTCGACGAACCATTCGAGACGGTTCTTAATTAAGTGTTCAAGTATTTTCACCAAAGTGGAGGATAAAGCGATGGGACGGTAGGAAGAGGGGTCGGACGAGGGTTTACCGGGTTTCAATAAAGGAATGATGATTTGGTTCTTCCAGGATTCTGGAACAACGCCAAGTTCAAAAAATTTATTGACTAAAGAAAGATAATATAATTTCGTATTCATACCAGAATTAACCAAAAAGGAGTAGGGAAAACCATCGGGACCAGGGGAGGAATCTATAACACGGTTAAAAACACGTGTTAATTCATTTAAAGAGAATGGGTTATTAAATTTATGTGGGGTAATAGAAGAGGGGTATGGAGAGGGAAGGAAATTCAAATTAGGAACGAAAACAGGTGCGATTTTATCAAGGAAGGCAAAAACCCACTCAGAGGGATCATTAGAAGGAGGAGAGGGGGGGCAAAAGGAACCACGAAACCTTTTGATGGATTTCCATAAAATGGTGGATGGGGTACGAGGAGATAAATTTTGGCAGAATCTGATCCAACTCATACGTTTCTTCTTCTTAAAAAGGCGTTTGCACATGGCAACCATCCTTTTAAACATAATAAAGTTGTCTATGGACATGAACAGACAAAACGTCAATTCAGCCTCTTTGCGCTTATTGTACATGGTTGTGCATTCCGCGTCCCACCAGGGGGGAGAAAGTTTAGTTTTTGTTCTCAACTTTTTCAGTGGGATGCTAAGACTGGCTGCACTTTCCAGCGCTATTTGGAATTGTTCATGGCATTCTGAAAAGTTGTTACTATCAGCGGGAGGTATCAGTAATGTGTTGCGATCCGTGTAGAGAGAGAAACTGTTCCAATCTGCTCGGTTGAGGTTATATTTAAGTAACGGCGAAAAATCCCTTGTAGGGATAATGGAGGATTCCGGAATGGTAAGTAAAATAGGGATATGGTCACTACCATGGGAATCTATTAAGACCCTCCACGAAATACGAGAAGATAGGTCGGGGGAGGAGAGGGAAAGGTCCACCGCACTAACGTTACCACCAGGAGGTGTTCTCCTAGTAGGAGAGCCGTCATTGAGAATCGAGATGTTTAGATCGTCAAGAAGGTCGAGGAGTTTACACCCAAAGGCGTCATAAGATGCACTGCCCCAGATTAAGTGATTGCAATTAAAATCACCCAGGATGAGAAAGGAACCAGAAATTGAATTAAATAAAAGCTCCAAATCAGCAATTGAGACTACATTAGGATTAGGGATATATAAGGAGAGAATAGATATATTTAAATTGTGGATTTTGATTGCTACTGCATTGAGGGAGTCAGGGAGAGGGGGAAGAGGAATCTGAGAGTAGGTGGCAGTAGACTTAATTAAAATTGCTGTACCAGCATAACCATCACCCCTGTCATCCCGCAGACAGGCGTGTCCAGGTATCCTAAAGTAGGAGCCAGGGACAAGCCATGTCTCCGAGATGGCAAAGGCAACAGGGCTATGCAAGTTAATTAATTGTAAAATTTCGTGTTTTTTAGGGCGAAGGCTGCGACAGTTCCACTGGATTAGGTGGAATTTGCTGGACGATTTGTACGAGCGTATTCAATTTGGAGGCAACGTTGGACGGTAAGGAACATTCATTAAACTTTGAAAGAATACTGATCAGTGTGATCAAAATGCCTTCAAGTAAGTTATCATTTTCAGGGACATCACGGAGAGCAGCTCCGTTTGAGGGAGGAGGAGGGTCTCGTTGCCCAATAACAGCGTTGTGGGCGGCTCTATCATAGCCTCGGGCAAGAGGCAAGTGGGAGCGAGGAGAGGACATCGTAGATTTTCTATAACTCATACGAGAGGAATGGGTAGGTGGAGAGTAGGACTGGGACTGGGAGCGTGTGGAGGGGGCTGCGGGGAAAGATGATATGTGTTGTGGCGGTGATTGGGTGGCAGAGGACATCACACGGGCCATATCAGAGTATGATCGGCGAACAGGGGCAAACATGGAGGCGGCTTCAAGGTATGAGATGTTATCTTGGGACATTTTCATTTTAATGTTTTTTTGCCGGGAGTGCTCTGGACAATTTTTATCTGTGGCATAGTGCCGACCTTCACAAAAAAGACATAAAAGCTGATCTGATGGAATTTGGCAAGATGATCCGAGATGAGGTTGGCCACACTTAAAGCAACGAGGTTTCGAACGGCATTTGTCTTTAATGTGCCCAAAACGACAGCAGTTGAAACATTGAATAGAGGGCAATTGATACACCTCGACTGACAGAGAAGAATATAGGCAATAGATGTAGGAAGGCAAGTTTTGTCCGCTAAAAGTCAGTACCACAGTAGAGGAAGGAACCCAGTCTACGCTTCCATCATTTTGACGGATCTTCCTATTGAGCCGCCTAGCTTTTAAAATTTTGCCACATCCCTGGGGGATTTCAGACATATTGATTAGGTTGTCCATTGACCAGTCCGTTGGGACATCCCGTACTATCCCCATGCGAGTAACGTTGAACGTGGGAATAAAACATTTGAAATTGCCACTGGCAAGAACAGGACTGTTCACAAAATCATTGGCGTCACCAGGGTTGACGAACTCGACACAGATCCTGTTCCTGCCAATATTCTTAATTCCGTGTTTCGCAATTTTTCCAATTTTGGATTTAAGAAGCAGTTGGCCGAAGTGTAACGGGTTAATGGAATAGCCCGCTTTGGGGTGCTTCTCAATGCGTTGTACGTGTACAATAAATGGGCCATCGTCAGTGTCAGAGTATTTGCGGGGTTCGCCTAAACTAGGGTGAGTCCATGTATCTTGTCTAGAGTCTGATGGGGGATGCGATTTTTTGGCCGATTCATTGGAAATGTTAGAGTCGGAAGGACGCTTGCGTTTTTCCTGACCGGACTGTCCCAAGACGGACGGAAGTTCCACGGCGTCATGGAAGGCTTCAGGAGGAGGGTCAGGGGGTTCCGGGGTGGACACCGACTCCATTGTCGGTGTCCAACCAAGGCGGTGTAAACAACTAAACTATTATTGCAGGTTAGTAGCTAATTAAAAAATAAAATAAGAAAATATAGAGAAAATGTTAGTTTTATTAATTAAACCCAGCACCAGAATATACAAATAATCTCACAATAGTTCGTAATTATTTACAATTATAGAGTTATTTTAGTTGGCCTAATTCGCAAACGTGTGTTTCAGTCCAACCTCAAAATCCGTCTTCAAAAATGTGCATATAGATGGATAATAAAAGAATGGTTTTTGGGTTTTTGAAAGTAAAAAATGAAATGACATTGACATTGGACCGTCACTGTGTAGGTCACAGATTATTATGTTATTATACAGGTGTAGGTGTAGTGCGTGTTGGCGTGTAGTGTGTAGGGTTGATGTAGTTTTTTTTAAGCATGTTTGGAAATTGAAAACTTAAAATTGTGGGGAAAATAAAAAACACGTACCTATGTATGTATGTACACATATTGTTATAGTTAAAATACTACTTAGCCAGTTTTATCCATTATATTTAAGTATTAGTAGATTTAGTAACCAAGTCAGAACTAGTTTTTAAAAACCAATACTTTGTTATCTTTTTTTATACAGCAACATGCATGACAGTGCGGTGATAAGCGATAAAATAGTTGGATAATAGTAGATTTATCAATGATAATAGATTCTTAGGTTAGGATTTAGGAAGCTATATTTCTAATTTCTTTACAATTCATATTATTATCTAGGTTTTTACCGTGTGTATTCTTTATATTTATTTCTTGTGTAAATAAATATGTTCAAGGTAAGAACTTGATTTGGTTAAAATATTTCTTTTACAGTGGTTTTGATTTTTTGAATATTACGAAACCTGTTTACTTTTTTCAAAAAAACTACATTCTTTATGAGGCGCTCATAATATCACCATGGATGGACTGCTTAATTAATATTATAAAGAGAAACGATTTGTGTTTTTGTTTGAAATGAATAAACTTGAAAAACCAGTAGACCGATTTTAAAAATTCTTTCACTTATAGAAAAATACAATATCAACGAGTAATAGGCTATATTTTATAAATTTACGCGGGCGAAGTCGCGTGCATCAGCTATTACATAAACACAATTAGGTAATCAATAAAAAAAATATATTTCAGCCATTTATAGTAATATTATAAAGAGAAAAGATTTGATTGTTTGTTTGAGTTGAATAGGGTCCGAAACTACTTAATTTGAAAAATTCTTTCACTGTTGGAAAGCTAAACTAACAGCGAGTAACATAGCCTATATTTTATAAAGTTATGCGGACGAAGTCGTGTGCAACAGCTAGTAATAAATAAATAAAATTATGAATCTCATCAAGACTTCTTTGATTTATTCTTGATCTTTGATCTTTTTGAAGGGCTTAGTGGCATTGGTGACGGGTGGAGCATCAGGTTTGGGACGTGCCACTGCCGAACTGCTCGTGAAGCAAGGCGGACGCGTTGTAGTCTGTGATTTGCCAAATACTACGGGCAAAGAGACTGTGAAGAGGTTCGGTGAAAATGCTGCTTTTGTACCAGTAGATGTATGTATGAATTTCAAATCAAATAAAAATATTTATTTATCAATTGGGTTTCTACAAGAAACTCTTATGATCATCATTATAAATTTAAATTTTACACAATATAAAACAATATCTGAACTTTGCCTGTATGGAGTGCAATTTTTTTTTTTGGTGCTTGTATGAAAAAATGAGTTGCTTGTATGAAAAAAATGGCTGTGTTATATTTATATGTAGATAGAGCTATCGAGCGATGTAATTTAATGTTGAACGTAGGTATTATTATGTAGTTACAGCATCCAACTGTATCCCATTTTTTTTGTTATCATCCTCCCAGATCCTCCTTAATGACACGAAACCTTTACATAGCACTCAGTCTACTTCTTAACTTGCATATATATACTATGTTCAGTACAATCCCAAATGTGAATCTCACCTGCAAGACAATAGACTTCCGTGGTTAACCAACAAAGCCCTTACCACCGAGTAAGTGGCTGTGTTACCACTCATCTACATAGAGTAGACGAGGCTACACCAGCCTTTTGTTTCTAATGATTTCTAAAAGAACTGGAGCAGAAGGCAACGGGAGACCACTGCTACCTATTTTCTATTACCTATAATCTAGAGTTATGGAAGGGTCTATTCAGACTTTGCATAACCACAATGTACGACTAAAGAGACAGAGGTACTTTTTTAACAAATTATGTACACTAACTTCCCTCTTTTATTGCTCTCTCATCATTGAAAGCAAAAGTTGAGCCTTATTGTTATTAAATATGCAGGTAACATCAGAGCAAGACGTGAAGGACGCCTTGCAAACAACCATAGACAAGTTTGGAAGACTAGATGTGGCCGTCAACTGTGCAGGCATTGCAAGCGCTGCGAGGACATACAATTTTAAAAAGGACCAACCGTTTGATCTGAAGACATTTCAAAAAACAATCGAGGTGAATGTTTTTAGCAATTTTAGGTGTATATTTTCTGACCGGTCCTAAAAATCTAAGCATGACATTTTGAAAGCATGAATTTTTTTATTTTTTTGCAATTTTTGTCGTTTCTAACACTAAACTCAGTTGGTCCCATAGGGTCAATTCATCCTTATAAGTAACAGAATCGATTGGCGCCATAAAAACGAAACGTGAAAATTGTCCTTTTTATCGCTGACTGTACCATCATTTTTCCAAAATGTTTAAACGCCTATGAAAATAACTATTAAAATTAAAAGGATAGTCTCCTAAAGGTGTTTTGTTCTAGCTATCTATCCCTTACTGATCCGTCTCAAATTAACATATAAATATATAAAATTTATACAGGATAAAAAATAAATACCTAAGTATATTAATATTGATTTTTCAGGTGAATCTGATTGGCACATTTAATGTGACCCGGTTGGTTGCCGGATTGATTGGGAAGAACGCTCCCGATGGGGACGGACAAAGAGGTGTCATAATCAATACAGCTAGTGTGGCAGCGTTCGATGGACAGGTATCAATAAACATTACCAGTATGAAGAATAATAAAGGCATTCGGGTATTGCTCGTGGTACACTTAGGTGAACATTTGTGAACCGCGTGCAATACTCGAACATTACCAGTACGAATAACATAATTGACATTACCAGTATGAAGAATATTAATTGACATTACCAGTATGAAGAATATTAATTGACATTACCAGTATGAAGAATATTAATTGAAATTACCAGTCTGTCTTTTTGAGAATCTGTCCTTAAGAGGCTCCTCCCCGCCATCGATAAGAAAAGGCACTGTTTATTTCCTATTCAGCTCGTTCAAACATAAATCCAATATAACAAAAAAATATATATGTGATACATAACTTCTTGGTCTATATTTCTAGCAAGTTATTTTTGTTTTAAGTATAATAGTTTACGGGAAAATAAATAAAATTTGAATGTCTTGCTTTGTAACAAAAATAGATTAAACTTGTTGTTTCAAGAAGCGTTTGCAATGTGCCTATAATAAAACGATAGAGTTTCATTTAAACTATAAATGACACTAACAATTAGTGTAAATGAAACAATAGTTTTAGAAAAACAAAGGTTTTTTGGTATTTTCGAGTAGCGGGTGCCCTAGCGAGGGCCGGGCGGCAGACGGCTGACAGCCTTCGTACGGGGAACACGTATTGCTGCGCAGCGCATCGCACTTACGTAAAGAAAAAGAAAAATAAACTATTATGATGTGTGAGAGTGATAAGAGTTAACTGACTTTTTTATAATAAGACACTACCAAAGCCAGAGTAAGTATATTTTTGTACATTTTATTAGTATATAATAAAATGTAGTGTAAAACAACATTGAAAATATTCGTCAGTAGCCATAAGATTAGGTACACATAAAAGTATCGGTACATAATAGACCGGGAGTCCAATGCGGCTTTTTTCATAAATTAAAAATAATAATGAAATAGTTTGTATTTCGTTGAGATTTGGGGCCTTGGTTGAAAGTAAATAGGTTTTTGGAAATTCTACTCCTGTAGGCGTAAAAAAGTGGATGAAAATAGAAAATTTCACAAATAAGGTTTCAAAGATAAGACAGGGTTGTTATTTGGGAGGAAAGTCATTTTTGGGCAAATAGCAAACATCACTTTAGTAAGTTCGTTTGTGCCAATGTAGAAAACTTTACCTGCTAAATTCAGCCGTTACTTACATGTTTGAATAATAATATTAATGATTATATTATAATGATAAATTCTATGAAAAAAATCTTGAAAATTTAAATACATACATAAAAACTATAGAAAGTGGTACAGTACTTTATTTACGGTATTTTGTTCTATTTTCTTACTACTGTACTTACACCACGTTACTTAGTATTTTTTTATTTCTTTTTTCGAAAATAGTAGTAGTATTTATTTGATTTTTTTTTTCAGTTTTGCATTTCAACTGAAAGTAAAGAGATGACAAATAAGAAAATTGGGAGGAGAATTGTAGACATCTCATACTTTGTAAAACAATTACTGGATTTATGTAATCACGGACTATTAGGCTGCTCAGCTAGCGACATCATATTGACAGGAGAGAAACGATTTATTATTAGTATTGATTGATGATGTTTCATATTTCAAATTGTTTATGATTTTAGGCTGTGGATTTATAAATATGATTAAAAAATAATAATAAAATATTATAATAAAACATGTTTGCGTTCACTAAAGTGTCATCAAATTCCCTTTATTAGAATATTATTGCTGTTGTTGCACGTGTATAGTTAATAAATCGATAGTAAATAATACTCATACATTTATTTTATTACCTTACATTTTATCATAAGTAAAAAAGCTACTGGCTCTTGGACTATTTTAGTTCGTACGTGTCGCCCGGCAGACGCTAGAAACGCTAGCGCTAGAAGTGCAGGGGAGTGGGCAAGTGTGTGGGGTGAAGAGAGCCCAGTTGCCCAAGGTCATTCGGATAGTAGAGAACGTTAAGCGAATAATATGAAAGATATTAACAGTTATAGTATGAAGGTTCCCGGGTTGGGTTTGATTCCCAGCAGGATCAACTTTGGAAATGAACTTACTTAATTGTATTTCATTTCAGATTGGCCAAGCGGCTTACTCGGCGTCCAAAGCCGGCGTTGTCGGCATGACATTGCCCATTGCTCGAGATTTAGCCAACAGAGGAATCAGGGTTGTCACAATAGCACCAGGTAACAATTTTTTTAATAGCCAATTGACGTAACATTTCAATGATGAATGCCTAATAGTCTCCACTGGAGTTGACTAAGAGTCTAGACTAGACCAATAGTCTATTAATCTAAGTAGTCTAGAGGCTAATAGAACAAAATAATAGTATAAATGGGAATATGTACTCAAAAACCAAGTCTGACTCGTATTTCGAACTGTCTGTGATGTGTACAGTCAAGGGCAAAAATATATGTACGTTTCCAAGCGGCAAACATATCTGTACAATTGAGAGGCCAGAAATATCTGTTCGATAATTCGGTCAGAAATATGTGAGCATTTAAAGGGTCAAAAAGATCTAGACGTTCACGTGGCCATAAATATATGTACAATGTCAGTCAAATATATCTAGGCAAATAGGAGTGCATAAATATCTGTACAAACAAACAAGTTTTCGTATTTTGAATTATGACAATCATCGAAAAGAGTACCATTCTGTCATATGATCTGTTTGTCCCTTTCATTTTGATTGTGGCGTCATTAACGTAATATTTCTTTCACCTTTCATTCTATTATTTTAGATTCTGCTTCACAGCGTTCACAACTATCATATACGATTTTCACATGGCTTTTCTTGTGAATATTATATTAGCGTATTTTCAATGCTAAATTTATGTCAGTAACATATTTATACTAGACGTAGCGATGAAACGGAAGATATTTATTCGTAATTTAAGTAATTATACAATATTAGTACAAAAATCTTTCGATTACGCTAATCTATACTAATATTATAAAGCTGAAGAGTTTGTTTGTTTGTTTGTTTGTTTGAACGCACTAATCTCAGGAATTACTGGTTCGAATTGAAAAATTCTTTTTGTGTTGGATAGATCATTTATCGTGGAAGGCTTTAGGCTATATAACATCACGTTGCGACTAATAGGAGTGAAGAAACAGTCGAAAAAACGGGGATAGTTATTCATCTTTGAGGGCTTCCATTGCGTGCGCTGCGCAAACCGTTCGAGATACCCAAATAATTCCCAAAATAACTATTCCACGCGGACGAAGTCGCGAGCACAGCTAGTGTATGTATAAATGTCTCTTTGCCGTTAAAAAGAACACTTAGGTTTTTACTAACTTAGAGCATTTAATAATTAAACACTGGTCTGCAACGAAATCCTCCTTCAAAAAATATGTCAAAAATATGAAGATTTTAATGCTTTGAATCTATTCCCGTTGGCCGATTTTTTCTATCACGTCTAGATTTATCGATATGAATTTTTATTAAATATCAATTTAGGTTTTTTGAATTAGTTTTGTGCGTCAACATTATAAACAGTATAGTATACATACAAAATAGGTTTTAGCGAGTTGTAAGAGAAAGAAGGAAAGTGCCGAAAGTAAATTTTATGGTAGTACACAGGCGCATTTATTGGCTCTGTTCATAAAAAAAACATAAACTACACATAAAGTACTTAAAAAAAGTAGAGAATATGCAAAATATCAAAATATTTGATAACTAGACTTGACAGTCTTGACACGCTCTTTGATAGTTTCATGTATGGATATTTATGCCCTCCTATTTGCCTACAGCCTACACATATTTGATTGACATTGTACATATATTTATGGCCACGTGAACGTCTAGATCTTTTTGACCCTTTAAATGCTCACATATTTCTGACCGAATTATCGAACAGATATTTCTGGCCTCTCAACTGTACAGATATTTTTGCCGCTTTGGAAACGTACAGATATTATTGCCCTTGACTGTACGTGCCGAATGTTTTATTAAATTTTGAGCATAATAAAATGCCAGTTTGCATACATAGTGAAACTGTGTAAAAATATAATAAAACTGTGTAAAAAGTGATAAAAAGTGACGATTTTTTATACACACTACAATAAAAAGTTGCCACATTTTCGGAGCTATTGCTTTCGTATGTACTCTATCTAGTCGAGCGCAGCGAGACTAATCAATTATCTTTGATTAAAACCTTCTTCGAGAACCACTCTATCAATTGGTGAAAACAGCATGAAAATCGGTGCACTAGTTTTTGAGTTTATCGCGAACAGACAGACAGACAGATTTTGTTTTATAATATGTATGTAGTGATAATATTTGACATGTAATTCTGATTGTTTCCATACATTATAAGTCTGAATTGAAGGACTGTTCCGCACTCCAATGATGGACCAGCTGCCGGAGCCGGCGATCCGTCAGCTGGAGCAGACGGTCCCGTTCCCGTCCCGTCTCGGTCACCCGGAGGAGTTTGCACTCCTCGTCCAGAGCATCGTGCAGAACCCAATGTTGAACGGGGAGACCATACGACTCGACGGATCCCTAAGGATGCAGCCTTAAGGGGGGGAAGGGGGGAGGGGGGCCGACCATGGCTTATTTTTTCTTACAGGGAGGGGGTAGGGGGAGTGTCAAAGGGGGGTCGACCATGTCTTTTTTTACAGGGGGGTGAGGGGGGGAGTATTATATGTATAAAGAATCAGACGAAGCCTTCGCATGTCTAACAAGTAAACTTGGCATTTATTTAGTTTGTAAGTTAAATACAGTTTTTTATACAAACCGTTGTCAAATTTAGATGATTTTTTTTTTGTTGTAATAAATGTTTTTAATAAAACAGAAAAAATGGTATTTTATTTAAAGACACCTTGCAGTATGTATTGTTGTATAATATAACTTTGTAATCTGTGATATGATATGAATGTTGCTAGAAATAAAAAACTACCTGCCGTGTTACCGTGTTTTTTACTCCACAGAACCGTATCGTATCGTATCAAAGATATAGTATTTTCTTTTTAATATCATTACCTACATTTCAGCCAGTACCATTGAAGTTCAAACCTTTAACATCCCCTCTGAATCTTCAATATCTGGCTGACTATACTACACAATCTTTAAATCTATTTAATAACCTAACAACTAAATCTATGCTTACAACGATATCGAGTAACCTACTCATATATTCACCCCAAAGTATCGATATCGATACTAATCAGTTTTTTGTTAGAGGGTTGAGGCATATTTGATTTTCTAGTAATGTATTTTTTATAATGATTGTTATTAAAATTATAGTAATGAAGAAAAGAAAATATACGTAATGTGCACATGATAAAAAAAAAAAAAAAATATATATAATAAAAAAAAAACTCTACTCAACTTCATTAAAACCAATTAAATACGATATCTTTTTAATATCATTACCTACATTTCAGCCAGTACCATTGAAGTTCAAACCTTTAACATTAGTATTGCTACCGTTTTGTAAGTATCTTTACACGAGCGAGATGCTCATTCCAAATATCGAAGTATCGAATGAGCGCCACGATCGATTCATCTGTTCCACTCTCAGTGTCATCACTTATCTGACTCAAACAAAAACCATATTTCTTTTTCCGTTATTTTTAAAATAACCATTTTTTCCATCCCCTATGCCTATATATATATTATAATACTCTGTGTTTCATCCTGAACTTTTTTTTGCTATGCCTTTCTTCATTGTTCTGTTGCAAATAAAAAAAAATACATGACGCCATGACAGGTCACGTGATGTAAATTTTTGTCTGGCATGCGCAACTTCAATGAATTTTTGTGAGCGATTTTGAAACCGTGCGAGACTTTTGTGTGCTAAAAAGACTTTCTAGAACGGTGTTTTTAATTTTTTTTTATCCATTCCCTTGTGTAAGTAAAGTAACCTGTGCCCTTTAGTAGTGATAGTGTAATTAAAGAGTTCAAGGAAGTGTTGTTGTATTGTGACAAAGGTCATTTTCTCTAAATGGAATAGCGATCTCCAAATGGTATTTGCAAACTTGATTTATTGTTCTCCTCTTTCTTTCACTTGTCGACTTATCGTTACAAACAATCGCAACAGTTGTAATTGTATAATGATACTAATATACAAACTTATAAAAGCGGTATGTAAGCCCAACCTTGTAAATTTTGACAGCTTCATGTGAAGTCATCTTTGCGGATTTCATACGCGAATTCCAAGTAATCAGTTGTAAATAACGTAATTTTAATGTTATGTTGTAGATTTACGGCATAAACTTCTATAGCTGATTAGATTGTAATGTTTTCTATTATCTTTTCCGATAAAAAGGTTCTTTGAGACATATTATCGTTAAGTTAGCCAAGGTTGTTTTTGCAAAGGCGTAAGTTATAAATAAGCAAGCAACGTAGTCCTAAATTGGTCGCAATGGTGACATCATAATATCGTATAGAAACACAACTACACTATGATATGAGTATGTATGTTTACTAAAATTTAACAAAGTATAGAATGTATTTTAGAAAGCACTTTCTCTAATAATACATTGCAATAAATTGAAAAATTAATCCACTTGGCATAAATAATTGGTTAACACTTATGTTGTAAGAGTAGGTATACTTACTAAAATTTAACAAAATTAAGTTTCTGTATTACTTTAAAAAAATTTAAATATAAAAAGTAATATTGTATATTATTAAAAAAAAAACACTTTCTCTAATATTACATAACAATAAATACACAATAACGATCCCATTGACCTATCCCTTCGACCTGGTCGACGGGGCACTTTCAGCCCCCTTTAAATTGCTTGTATGAAATGGACCGTCAGTCTGTTTTTCGCCCTTAACATTAAAAGAAAAACAAGAAAAGACTGGTGACTTAGTATATTATAAGTATATTTTAACTGCACATACATAATTTAATTGAGTTGTTCTTGTGTGGGCGTCGTTCCCTCAATCCTAACCAAATTAGGTCTTGAAGGGACCAATGCAACATGTATCAGACATTGACCTCGAAATCAACAACTCGTCTCTAAATTGAAATCTTTTTATTTAAATTGCTACTCACAAGAGGGTTTCTTGATTTGAAATTTAAAAAAAATTACTCTTTGGTACCTAAACTATTGATGTTATATTACGAACGTATTACTCACACTTTGATACCTATAATTTTAGCACACTTTTAGTGTTTCAGTGAGCGAGTAATGAATGCCCGAATCCATTGTCTATGCCTTTCTAATCCCTTATCCTTAATTATTTAAAACATTGCCTTACTATGGCTTCCGACCATATTAAGACAACATTTTAATTAGCCCGTTTTTATTAAAAATCTCTCAAAACCTGCACTTTTAAGTATTCAGTGAACATCTGTTACAGCCACACAAAAAATACAAAAACTACAAAAAAAAATTGTAGTTTGAAAGACCACAAAAGTAGGTTGTAATAAACTCGTCATTATAATCAATTTATTAATTCCTTATAGATATTCAGAAGGAACCTTCTTGTTATAATTGTTATAGTGGTTAGGTAACCAGACATAAAGTTATGTCTGCTTTCTATTTACTGTACCTGGATTTATCAGACAAAATTTAGTTATCAAAAATTGAGATACTTAATTTAATTTATAGTTTGTTACATTGAGGAATCAGCTTTAAATTTCTCATCAAAATGTTTTATGAAAGGCATTATACAATAATGCATTAAACTGTGCCTTCCCACGACTAAACAGTAATCTGAAAGTGATGTGAGAAAAGTAAGAATAAATAGCACACATTTGTAACTAACTACTGGCACTGGGTCAGTTGACAGAGTAATAAATAATGACTTAACCTATGGTTTTTAATATAATTTTTAGCCTATGTGGTCTTTATATGATACTAAACTAACTCATCTAATAACATAAAGGCTAAAGTGAGTTTGTTACAAATTTGTGATTTAGATGTGAAAGTCTGGTATAATAATATTATCCCATAATAGGTATTATGTGTATCCCATAACAACACATGAGTAGTAATTTTCACATTGAATATGACATTTGATTTCATCCATTCACACATTTTATTTTTCAAAAAATAATAATATGGGAAATACAATATTTTGAAAATATGTATTATAATGTATTATTTCGATATTTTTTAATTTACGCTACAATACATCTAGTAAATTCAAATATTAAATATATATTACTATATGAAATATAATAAAGTGCCTAACATTGTTTACAATAAATAAATAAATAAACAATCTTCATTGAATTGCATTGTTATAATTATTTGAAGCACTTTAGTTAGTGTTTTTGTTATACAATCTAAAATATATCCTTTCAAGATTTCTCTCACAGGAGAGTAACAGTGAGGCATGATCATTAAAGACAAAAAGACTAATTGCGCAGATTCTTAAAAAATATATTAATTTTTTTTACAATAATAAACAAATGCAAAATGACACTTGGTCCTCTGACATCAGAGTTCCTTATCGATAGGTCTTATCTGAAGTTATTTTCAGCCCGGTTTGTGTTTATGTACAATGATTATAATTCTGTGTTGATGCCCACCGCTGGCTATCAAGCAAATTGAACTGACCTTACTCCTATTAGAAAATTGCCAAGTCAAACAGTATATGTGTAGTATAAATTTTTATTTACTTAACTAATTTATTGTGTATAAATGGTGTACACTTTAAATAATAAAATAAATGTAAAAATATTTACCTAAAATAGCTTTTTTATGGATATATTAGCTTTTGCTCGCGACTTCGTCGGCATCTTTTTTCTTATCAAATTGCTTCTAAATTTAATAGTGATTCCGGCATTAATTAGGCTCATCTGCTTATAGTTGACAGACTGATTGCAGATTTAATGAAAAAAAAAATTAATAGGCTAATCTGAAGATTGCATCCAAATCTATTTTGGAGTCCACGGTGAACATAATACACATAATTATTTATTTTTGTAATTGTATGGTTAAATGTGTAAATAAACTAGCTGTCGCATGCAACTTCGCCTGCGTAACTTTATAAAATATATTATAGCCTATGTTACTCGCTAATGATTAGCTGTCTATACGTGAAAGAATTTTCAAAATGGGTCCACTAGTAATTTTTGAGTTTATTCATTACAAACTTACAAAAATACAAATCTTCTCTCTTTATGATATTACTATAGTATAGAAGTAGTATAGAATACAAAAGAATATTTGGTTTAGTCAGTGAAAAAATTCTCAAAATCAAACCATATTATGTAATTATTTTATTATTTATTTTAATTATTGTATGTGAAATCTAGTAAAATATGTATTAAAAAGTGTCAAATACAACAGAACTTCCTTGACTTGCATTTTTATATCTGTATATTGGAAGCAAACTGTCCTAAGTCACATTTAGTTAACAAATTATTCAGTACGCACGATAAACGTCTGAGTGTAAGCATGTAACGAGTTGGGAGTTTTAACATATAATCAAAAGTGAAACCTTTTTGGTTTCTTTGATACGACTTAAAATAGTATACCAGTGAATCATCATCATCATCTCAGCCGCAGGACGTCCACTGCTGGACATAGGCCTCCCCCATAAATTTCCAATAGGACCAGTCAGAAGCAGTATAAGTATATACTTACAGTATACTTTGAATAAGTATTTTATACCAGTGAATAGAGCATAAAATACTTATTCAAATGACATCAAAAAGTGACTCAGGACAGTGTACCTCCATACAGATATTTGAAGTAGCCTCTTAAATGTTTTTTCTTACTTTTACAACTATAGTTATCTATCGATCAACCATAATACCTAGATACACAGTCTCATACAAAACAAAATCCAATAAGTGGTTTAACACCTAACCTATTAGATATATATTGATGCATGAATTACCTATATTTATATAGAACTACCTATATAAGTTCGAATTATACTAATACACTAGTTAGCTGTTGGCACGCGACTTCATCCGCGTAACTTTATAAAATATAGCCTATATTACTTGCTGATAATATAGCTTCTCAGTAGTGAAAGAATTTTTCAAATTGGTCCAGTAGCTTCGGAGCCTGTTATATTCAAACAAACAATCAAATCTGTTCTTTATAATATAATTACTTATACAAAAGCCCTACCAAATGTCCAAGTGAGTGCTCATTTGCTGAGGACGTTTTTTTTCTAGCTGATTGTCTATCTAGTATTATAGTTGATCGACAACTTAGATCTATACCATTAAAATGAATATTTCTCTGCACAGGTTATAATACACATCATCATGCAAACGTGACAGAAGTTTACACCTCAAAAATATTATACATGCGGAAGCTGTGATTTATTGAATAGTGCATAAGTGCCAATCGAATGTGTTTTTTGTGTTGAGCGATAGTGGCCCTGTGAAATGAGAGGTCCCTATGCAGTGACAGTTTTCCTTGTGTCTAAGAGGGATTTAGATTTTACGTCAAAAACACAGGAATAAAATGTAAGTCTTGTGGTAAACCACCTCATTTTTTTAAGTTAAGGTTTTTTAGGTACGACATGTCCTAGCTGTTAACCAAACGATCGCGGGTTCGAATCCCGCTAGGGGCAAATGTTTATCATGTGTTAACATTTTACCTTTGCACCCGAGGCATGGATGTTTTGTATCTAAAATATGTATGTATTTACAAAAAAAAAAGTAATCTAATAGTATTTCAACTGTCTGGTATTCATAATACAAGCCTATAGTAGCTTACCGTGGAACTAGATGGTGCTGTGTGGTATGTGTGAAGATATTTATTTATTTATTATTAGTATTATTATTGTATATATTACAGGCTGACAGTCCACTTGATGGTAGGTGTTTACCGTCGCACTGTGTATTGTGTTTATTTAGCATTATTAGATTTAAATGTGTTTTAAGGTAGTCATTAAGGTTAAGGTAGTCAGACGTGACCTATCACACAAGAAATGTTAAGGTTCTGCAAGCACATTTCCAACCATAGTAGCATCACAGCATACTTATTTCCTACAGTAGGCTGACGCCTTTGATGTTGGGCGATACCGCCGCCTGTGTAGGTATTTAAAAATTACGGAAGGGTTGACACAAATTAAGTAATATAAAATTGCTTAAGTACCTTTCTTCATCATGCAGAAATTGATGAAAGCTTAGTTCTTTATTTATGCGAGATAAAGATTTGCACGCATTTACAGCACATGCCCTATGCACCATTTTGATTTATATAATAAATTAAAATCTGAAGGACGCGATAGCCCTAGAATATTTATCCCAAGCTACTAAGAACGACGAAGTATGCAGCTTGGGCACGTCCCACTCGCGCCTCACCCCTCACGCCCCGCACGATTGTCCTGTCTAGACGTCTCCGTCGGCCTACTGTATGAAATAAGTATGCTGTGGTAGCATTAAGGATAAGGGATAGTGAAATTGGCTTGTTTCCTTTAATAATTTAGTTACTGACACATTTGAGAGCATTTGAAGGCAATGTTAATGAGTTCATTATAAATAAAGTCACGAGGAAAATATTTAAGTACCTACTTGTTATAATGATGATTAACTATAACAAGTAAATGTGATGGGGAAAATTCACATTTTAATAGTTTTAAATTCAAAAACTTTATTAAATAACTAGTGGTTATTACAATTTTAATTAATGTTGCTTTTTAAATGAATAATTATCGTACTTTTTTGATTTTCAGTTATTGTATACTTGTTTTGACTTACTCAGTATACTTCTTATTCTTTGTATAAATTAAGTGGTGGATATCTACTTACTAAGACTTCTAGTTACTAAAACTTTCGAAACGTGACAAATCAGGCTATGTCGCTTAGCAGGAGCAATTTGTGCATGTTGACAAGGGCACTAACGGGGCACTGTCGTCTCAATATGCACCTGAAAATAATGGGTCTCGCTAGTACAGGAGAGTGTCGCTTCTGCCATGAGGCAGAAGAAACACCAATGCATATCCTGTGCGAGTGTGGCCCTTTGATGCACAAGCGTAGTCACATCTTAGGAAGCCACACAATGGCCTGTGAAGATGTGAGGAATGCCTCTATCAAAAAAGTACTACAGTTTCTTAACGTAGTAGGTATTGGTAGAGAGCTTTAGTTTACATGGCGATCACAATATTTCAGCAATGGAGAAGTGATACTGGTACTCTAGCAGACAGAAATAGCCACTAAGCAGATAATAATAATAATAATAATAATACAAAACTTTCCAGAAAAAAAATTCTCCCTACATAAACTTTCCCACAGTATATACCTGCAGTCAGGTTCAGGACTATTAGTGATTGTTTAAATTTCTCGTTTAACTCATTCCTGCTACCTGTCAAGCGATGTCAAGCGACTATGGTAAGACCAAAACTTCCCATAGTCGCTCAGCTGATTGCCATGTCGTTGGTGTTCCAGATGGCTCACTATCCGCAGCCGGTCTCCCTGGAGGCAGCTCTGCCTCTCCTCAGCAAGACAGACCCTCGCCTTCGCCAGCAGCTCGGCGAACAGCTGGCGGTCTTGGTGCGTAGAGAGCCAGATATACCGATGGAAATAGTTGCCCAGCTGATCGATGCTCTCATCCCTTGGCTTAATGCTGGCAACTTCAAGGTATGGAGTTATACATCAAATTTTTTTTATTTTTTATTTAGGATGTGTGATTAGATTAGTACAGTTAAGACAGGAACTAAGCTCGGAATGATTATAATTATTATATTTTTAGACGATCACACGAGAACTTCTGTTTTTTTTTTCTAAAAAATCCTTTTTTTCTTGATGAAAGGTACCCTATGTCCTTTCTTGTATTCCTAAAAACGTATATGCAAAATTTCATGAAGATCGGTTGAGTAGTTAAGACGTGAAAAGGTAACAGACAGACAGACAGAATTATTTTTACACTTAAAATAGGTTTAGAAGAAATATCTTATATTAATGTATTGTCAATATCATACAATGTCTGAATAAATTCGGCCTCAATAATAACAACACGTGTGCAATAAATTACTTACATACTTACAAGACAAAATTCATCATCTACACTCTGATTAACCGTATGGTTGGTTGTTCTACTTGTCGTCACACGCCATTGAATCGGGTGCTTTATTCTCAAACACATTCGACATTTTACAGCGTTCGATATTTTGACGACAGAATTGTACCCATTACGTTTACCAGTTATAAAGTGAATGAGGAGGAGGGGGGGGGGGGGTGTTAAAATATTACATAACGCAATTTATGAGATTTTAAATCAACTTATTATAATCGCATAAATTTTGTGATGTATTCCTAAATTTACAAAACGATAATATTTATAGTTTCAGGACTATTTTTTTATTTTATTTTCTACTGGTATCCCTTTAAAGTGACATTACGGTAAATGTCAATCTGCAAAGAGAATGTAGGCGATATTTTTATCGAAGACATTTCAAAATAGGCGCATTCTATTGACAACATAAGTCCGGGGCCAGTCGATATGAAGGTGCGCCACTGTATTGTATTGTTTCTGCTAATAAAAATTATTTAATTCTATGTATATACTTGGCTAGGTTAGTCATTTGTAATAGTGCGCAAAGAGGTACTCAAAAAGTAATGTAATTTTCACACGGATTCAAAAGTAAGCAGATTTTTTTTCAATTTCTAAGTTCTTGTAAAATCCAAAAATTCAAAAACAAAAACATCGTTAGTTATTCCCTCATCCCCAACATGTCTTGTCTTATTCTTATTATCCCACTAACGGTTGCACGCGACTTCGTACGTGTAACTTTTAAAATATGGCCTATGTTACTCGCTGATAATATAGCTTCGCTGATAATATATTTTCTCTTTATAATAACTATGAGTGTACATATTCTTATTATCCATATTATTATGTCTTATTATCCTTTAGCCTTTGGTAAGCTAAAGGATAAACGAGCTTATAGGCGAAGGCGGTAGTCACTTGCCGTCAAGTGGACAGTCGTCCTGCCTATCAATCTTTCCATAAACAATCACTAACAAGCGGTTATTTTGACATTGCATACATACATTTTAATTTTATTTATTAGTGTACATAGATTTAATTTAATGTTATTCGACTGATGTTTGATATTTTCGAATTTTGGACCATATTGGGAGTTATATCGTAGATATTTTCCATATATCCAATATTATATACAATATCTATATTGGTTAAAAATATTCTTACATTTTTTTGAAATAAATTTCAGGTTGCCCAAAATGGCTTAGAGGTGTTGGCGGCTCTCGCCGAACGTTTGGGACCAGAGTTCTCACATTATGTGCCCACAGTACTTCCACATATCCTAGACAGGTAAGAGAAAGAGACGTCACGTGTTATTATCATGACTTCGCACCCAGTAATACCTACTAACTAACTCTGTGCAATAGACTGGCGGACACGAAGGAGGGCGTGCGCCACATGGCGCGCGTGTGCATCGCGAAGCTCGGCGAGAGCCGCGCGGCGGCGCCACGGGCGCTGCTCGCGCGGCTGATGGCTGCGCTCGCGCACAAGGCGGCGCACGCGCGCGAGGAGGCGTTGCGCTGCATACACACCCTGCTCGACACGTGAGTTATTTGCATTATCCCACTAGCTACGCTAGCGCCGACTCGCGGCGTGACGTCACACGTTAGCTCGATCGCACTTTAACGGCTACATGGTTGATGTCTGTTTATATATAGACACGGCGTGGCGGAGTTGCAGCTGCGCGCCGCAGTGCCCAACCTGGCGGCGCTGGCGGGCGACCCGAACAGCGCGGTGAGGGACGCCGCGATGCAGCTGCTCGTCGACCTCTACACGCACGTCGGTCAGTCACGTTATCCTATCCTACACTATACATTAGTGTCCACTTACATTTGTGTGACACTTACATCTGTCCATTTCAGGCGAGAGACTGAGACAGGACCTGAAGAAGAAGGAGTTGGTCCCCGCGCAGAAGATGGCCTTACTCGAACAGAAATTTGACGAAGCCAGAGAGGCTGGACTGCTTTTGCCAACGGGTATGTCTTCATATTTTTTCTCCTCGTCTTGGGTATCTTATGACACGGTGTGAGAGCAGGATTTTTTTATTGTTCATGTTAAGGTCGACAGATGTTAAGGTGACGGTCCACTTGATGGCTTAGGTGGCTAATGTCGATTTTTCACATGAAAAATGTCAATTATTTATAACAACAATTATTAATAACTATATTTATAACCGCGACTTCGTCTGCGTTCTGCACGAAAGGTACCACATGTCATTTCTGGTATCCCAGACAACGTGTATGCAAAATAATGACATAATTTGTAATATTTATTTGAAAAGATACAATTATTTATAATTTTTACTAGAAAAGTTACAATTATTTATAAAATTGTTCACTTGAAAAATGTCAATAATTTATCCACAGCAACACAAGCGGTGGACGAAACCGACTTTGTGATGAGGTCGGCCAAGAGAACAATGACAATTCCCACTTCGGCCAAGAGTCGGGACGGAGACAACTCCGGGGCTTCCACACCAGGTCAATATTGCCTTCATTTTTTTTATTTTATATATAGTTAAACAAGTACACATGAAAATAACTAAATAATCCAATTCGTATTTAGTTTTCTTAATTTTAGAAGATCTCTCGGGATCAAGTACTTTTTTTTTCATAATGAAAGATACCCTATGTCCTTTCCTGTATCCCCGACAACGTGTATGCAATGTTTCACGATGATCGGTCGAGTAGTTTAGGCGTGAAAAGATAACAGACAGACAGACAGAGTTACTTTCGCATTTATAATATTTCCATGGCGAAAGTTTAATTCGAAAATATCAAAATAAATCTCATGTATCATCTGTGTTGTACTAGTTGGTGATAATTAATATTAGAAATAGTAATTATAATTAACAAAATATTAACAGTTTCTGTCTGTTCGTTGCATTAATATTGTCAATTTTTATTGTTTTCTCTGTGCATGGAATCATCGTTGGATTGGGCCTCGCATCGTATCATCACATATACTAAAAATATATATATTTTTCATTCAAAAAAACTCGAATCATCATATAATATTATTACATATTAATAATAAATAAAATTATTAATTTTTACACACTTATTATATATTTACATTTATTAATTTATTCTAATTTTTTTTCTCAATATACACACATTTTTAACCAATAAACATATATTTTGATATCACTTAAAATTTATAATACATAATATATATATAACACAAAAACACCATAAATGACAACATACCATCAATAGCATGCGAAATGGCGAACAAAACGGCGGGACGGATGTTCAGCCTATCGTCGGCCAATAGGAAACCGCCGACGGCCAAGATGGCGGCCAGTGGTAAGTGGTCACTCACCAATTAAACCAAGGTTCACACTCACTCGATCTGCTGTGATTTAATTTAAATTTGAATCACTTGAGCGAGTTGTCTTTTTTGGTACAACTTTGAAGATGGAAAACTCGAAATTTATCTTTGTATTAAAATATTAGACTCTGCCCTTATGCGAAATTATCCGAAACTTTTTTATAGGATTCGGTTACAGTTACGGATAGATTTTATATTTCGGATGGTTCCGATCGTTTCGGTTACGGTTACGGAGCTCCATAACATCATCCCTAATGTTTCACGCTCTCGCGTAAATGTCAAATTGTATGGGAATGAAGCGGCGCTACCTGGTGGCTAACTTGTAGCACTACCTCGTTCCAATACAAATTGGAACAACGCGCTTGATAGTGTAAAATCTGTTGCTGGCTACCCTCTGTAGTGTCCGGTGTGTTAATACTGTGTAATCTGTAATGGTAGTGTCTGGTGTGCGCGCAGTGTCGGGCAGCAGTGCGGGGGGCGGTGGGGGCGTGTGCGGGGAGACCGGAGCGGGCGCAGTGTCGGGGGAGGCGTTCGAGGCGGCGTTCGCGCGCAGTGTCCCCGCCGCTGTGTACGGCGTCAGGGGACTGGACGACCTGTGTCGCCACGCGGGCACTCTGCTCGGCGACAGGAACGCCGACTGGGAGAAGAGGGTGGACGCGGTGAGAGGCTGTTTCTTATTTTTATTTATTTTATTTCATTTCCAACATAAAAACACTAACACTGTGTTAGGTAGGCGCACGACGCTCTCTCTCTCTCTCTCGCTCTCGTCTTTGGTCTAATGTGTGTTTTATCTAATTCTATTTACAGTTAAAGAAAGTCCGTTCTCTTCTAACTGCGAACGCTCACGTACAGTTTCCCGCCGAGTTTGCGGCTCACCTGAAGGAGTTGTCTGTACCGTTTTTGACTGTCATCAGAGATTTGCGGAGTCAAGTAAGAATTAGGACATTAACAATAAAATTAATATAAACAATGGAATAGTGTGTGATGGTGTTTGTTTGTCGTCAGGTGGTCCGCGAGGCGTGCATAACGATCGCTCACATGGCGAAAGTGTTGAAGAACAAACTGGACCAATTCTGTCTGTACATAATTCAGGAGTTGATCAACTTGATACAAAACTCGGCCAAGGTAAGGTTCAGATGCATAATTAGAAAAATAAACCCATGAATAATTTTATACAGAACTAGAGATAATTTTTTTTCTGCAAATTATTACATACTAGTTGGTGCCCGCGACTTCGTCCGCGTTGAAAAAGCAATATATCGCCTGACATCGTTATTGCTATTACAATTAGCGAGGAGTTAATTTCCTTTAAAAAAAAGTACTGCTCCCGAGGGATTATCGGGAGCAGTACTTTTTTTTCGGGATGAAAAGTACCTTATGTCTTTTCTGGTGGCCCAGACAACGTGTATGCAAAATTTCACGGTGATCGGTTCAGTAGTTTTTGCGTGAATGCGTAACAAACAAACAAACAAACTCACATTTATAATATTAGTAAGGATATCGAGAAAAAAAAAAACATTAAATTAAGAAAAGAAAGCACTGTAGTCTAATTGATATGTTTGGTGCGCGTGCGCAGGTGGTTTCGTCGGCGGCGACGGTGTGCGTGCGCTACGTGGTGACGTACGTCCACTCGCCGCGACTCGTCCAACCGATCGTCACCAACCTCACCACCAACAAGTCCAAGGAGATCCGCTCGACGCTCAGGTGACCATGGTTTTTTACTTTCATAAACGATACACTAACTAATAGATTCAGTGTCTCAAACAAAATCACATAGAAAAAGTGTCCACACGTTTTTGATTTTTATATATAATGCTCTATCACTTTCTCTCGTTAATTTCTGATGAAAAGATGAATAATGTAAATGTTGCATTACCGATTTGAACCTTAACATTTGGTAATAACGGTTCAAATCGTAAGTTCGTAACACGTGTTCACCATAAGGTCAACTTTGTGCGAATAATTTGAAATATCACCCCCAAGCTGTGCGAGTGCGGTGACATTTACCCGCCAATTAGCGTTACTTGAAAAGTAACTAATCAACACTTTACTTGTACTTATTTATAAGTTTGACATTGTACTTCACAGTCAGTTCCACCTCTCGTTGCTTCCCATAACTTTAAATGGCGGTTAGCCTACTTGACACTTTACTCGGAGGTGGTGAAAGAGGCCACTAAAGCTTATAAATGTGTTACAACTCGACTTGAACTCACAATGAAATAATAGTCGAGTAACAGTGAGTTTTGTTCAGCGAGGTGCTGGTGCTACTCCTGGAGAAGTGGCCTCCGGGGGCCATTGAGAAGCAGCAGCAGGCCCTCAGCGGAGGAATCCGGTTGGCCTGCGTGGACGCAGACAGCACGGCCAGGACCGCCGGCAGAAGGTATACCTCCATCGCCAATTAATGCTCCCGAAGGCTTTGACTAGAAATATAGTATGTAGCTAAACTTCTCGCTACTGCCATCGAAGTATTAGGTACTACAACGCAAAAAGCGGCACATAAAAGTACGACTAATGACATGTCTTATCTTATTATTTACAACTTGTCTCTTAAACAAGTGTTTAAATTTTTTGAAAAAAAAAAAAAGTCAAAAATCTCGATTAAATAATTAAATATTGTAGTGGCTTTAATGGCGTCTCTATCGATTCCGCAGAGCGTTCTGGGCGTACAAACGTCACTTTCCCGAAGACGCTGAGAACTTGTTCTCCCGCCTGGACCCGCCGGCGCAGAAGCAGATTGAGCGCGAGCGAAACCTGGGCAGCATGGATAGTCTACACCACATTGGAACCATTGGAACCGGTGAGTACTACCTTACATAGACAACGATTAAATAGATTGAGTCTTTGACTTAATGTGGGCCACAGACATAGCGATACCCACACGAAATTTACAACTCTCTAGATTAGATTAGATAGATTAGATTAGATAGATTAGATTAGATAGATTAGATTAGATTAGATAGATTAGATTAGATTAGATAGATTAGATAGATTAGATTAGAAATATTTCTAGAGAGTGGTCAATTTCGAGAGAGTGAGTGACTGAATGAGTGAAATATAGATAGATAGATAGAGAGAGAGAGAGAGAGAGAGAGAGTAAGAGTAAGTGAGATTGAGAGAGAGAGAGTAAGTGAGATTGAGAGAGAGATAGCTAGCTTCGTCTCTGTCACACTTTCTGCCTCAAGTCTCACACCCTTTTTTTATCCTTAATCTTATTACTTATTAGAGGTTATATAACGCGCTAACGTTTCGTTCCTCAAAATGTAAGCAACACTTTTCATACATACAAGATTTCTATCTGAGCGAGACGCTGTGAATATATTAATTTATTTATTTATTTATATTATTTGAAATGAAAATTAAATAAATATTTTTCAGAGAGAAGAATGATAACGAGTCCGAGAAGTCCTTCAGCTAGTGTATCAGGTAATGGAGTTTTTTTATATTAACAAGTACCTACATTTTTTTACATTACATATTTTGTAGTAATTTGTTATTGATGTTAATAAAATGATTAAAAATTTGGTTAGTTTATGTATATAATATAAAATTAGGATAATATTAAAATAAAGAAAGAAAGAAAGATAAATATATGTCTCCTACCCGCAGACACTTTGATGCTTAAATGGAGACTTGTGCAACGAATAAATGTAATTTAAGTTTAAGTTTAAGTTTAAGGAAATAAAGAGTTTTTATTTTTATTCATTTATTTATTCAATTTTTTTAGTTTTAATATTTTGGAGTTTACTCCTTACGAATAAATTTGCATATATAAGCTCATGGTATGAAAATTTATGAGAGTAAAAATAAAAAATAAAATATCAGAATTGTCACACGAATGCGTTACGTTATGCGTTATAGTTACGTTCTATTTTTTTTTTAAATATTTTAGAATATCTCGTGAATTGTGTGTTTCTGAGCTGACACACACAATTTTTTTTTACTATATTTAATTTTAGATATTTTTTCGAGAAACTGGCGCAGTTACTTGCTAACTTGTGTTCGCGACTTTGCTTTGAAAATAAAAAAATATAATATACATATAAACAATTTAACGCTTGACCTCTTGTTGCCATAACACTTTGGGCTAGGCGTTAGTTTCTTTTTTTTTTAATTAAGATAAAAAAAAGACATAAATTCTGGGTGGGTCGTCATCTCACTTAAGATGTGTCATCTCGGAAACAGTCCCTTTACTTCTGAATGATTCTGAATGACTCCTATATGTCCTTTCGTGTATCCTTGACAACGTATAAAGCGGAATTTCATGACGATTTCTTGAGTATTTAAGGCGTGAAATGGTAACAGACAGACAGACAGAGTTACTTTCACATTTATAATATTAGTATCGATTGTGGCGCCTCAAATTCAAACAATGTGATATTGAAGATTAAGAACAAAGATAATTGATTGATTTCGCTGCGCTCGACTAGATAGAGCGCTATACAAAAGCAATAGCACCGTTTATGTGGCAACTTTTTATTTTAGTGTATGTAAAAAATCGTCACTTTTTATCACTTTTTACCCATTTTTATTATATTTTTACACATTTTCACTACGCAAACTGGTATTTAATTATGCCTAAAATTTAATAAAACATTCGGCACGTACACATCTCAGACAGTTTGCAGTGTGACTGGCTCGGGTACGCCGAATTCGGCGTACTATTTTATGCCGCATTTTACAAGTACGACGGCGGTATCCA
This sequence comes from Synanthedon tipuliformis, assembly GCA_947623395.1. Taxonomy (NCBI): domain Eukaryota; kingdom Metazoa; phylum Arthropoda; class Insecta; order Lepidoptera; family Sesiidae; genus Synanthedon; species Synanthedon tipuliformis. The sequence continues at coordinate 4,822,056 of OX392434.1, read as the reverse complement.
ATCGAGCGCAGCGAGACCAATCATTTATCTATGATTAAGAGGTTTTTTTATGCCCGTGAAAATAATACTTCTTACTCGTTATTAATATTTCCTTCATTATTTCCTTTCACGCTGCCAAAATGGACGATCGTGTATCTGTGTATCTGTGTATATGTGTGTATGTGTGTATCCAATATCGTGGCGATACAGCCTCAACGGAAAACCTAGTTTCCGGAATGAACAGAACGAACTCGCTGAGGAGGAGACGAGCCTCTCAGGAGAGGCCTCCGATTTCTCAGATTCCGGTCGCCATGAGAGGTGGGTCTTCTACTTGTTCGAAAGTTGCCTTATAAAAATGTCTATCAAAAGGTTATATTATGTGAATCGTTTAAAAGGTTTTTGAATAAGATAAGACTAAGATGATAAGACGGTCAATTTTCAAATTCATTCCCCATAAGACTCTCGAGCGAAATTAGCTGAGTAGCGAAGACCCAAGACTCACAAGAGTGAGGGTCTACCTGTTCCTAATCCCTTATCCTTAATCCAACTTATGGTCTGCAGCGCACTTGAGTTTTCTGTTGGTGTACCTTAATAAATAAATAAATAAATAAATAAAATAAAAAGTTCAGTGACGTATTTGTTGGAGATTTTTTTTCTATAAAAATTGGGCAATTTTGGCATGTAGAAAAAAAGCATTGACTTCGCGTGACACTGAGCGTCAGTGACGCTCAATGACGCTCAGTGATGCTCAGTGACGCTCAGTGTAGTTTTCACTGACTAGTTTTAGTTCAATGACGTATTTGTTGGAGATTTTTTTTCTAGTAAAATTGGGCAATTTTGGCATGCAGAAAAAAGCATTGACTTCGCGTGACACTGAGCGTCAGTGACGGTCAGTGACGCTCAGTATAGTTTTCACTGACTAGTTTTAGTTCAATGACGTATTTGTTAAGGATATTTTTTTTCTAGTAAGCATGGGCAATTTTGGCATGTAGAAAAAGCATTGACTTCGCGTGACGCTCAGCGACGCTCAGTGTGGATTTCACTTTTGACCTGCAGTCCTGCGACTGTCACATCTCTGAGAGAGTCGTATATTTTTTTTTGTATTTTCGCCCTAAAGCGGTATAAGCAATAAGGTTTGAAAAATGACGGTCAGTGACGCTCAGTGTAGTTTTCACTTTTGACGTGCATTCCTGCGACTGTCAGTCTCTGAGAGAGTCTATATATTTTTTTGTATTTTCGCTCTAAAGCGGTATAAGCAATAAGGTTTGAAATGGTTTGCGCAGAGCGGTCGCCCGGCGCCGGCGCCACCGCGCGCTCGATGTCGGCCGTCGACGCGGCGGCGGCTCAGCGTGCGCGCGCGCGGGCTCTGTACTCGCACATGACGCGCGGCAAGATGGCCGCCGGGACAGCAAGTCTGCGTGAGTCTCTCGTGTTCACTGTGTTATATCTTCTATATATATAAAAGACATACGTATGTATGGTATGTGTGTATGTATGTTCCCCATGTACTCGAAAACCCCTAAACCGATTTTAATGAAATTTTCAGACAAAATCTTCGGATTAGTCCATCGGGTAATCTAATAAAACCTGATAAAAGGCCAAAATAATTAGCACTAATTGCCGATGCCGCCGCAATTATAGGAAGCACAACAATATGCATCAATAAAAGCTCTAAGCAACATCCAATGTACTAAACCTGAATCTAATCAGTAGATTAGATTTAGGTAGATAGCTAAAGCTAAAGCGTACAAATACAGGGGTGAGGTCTAGGCTCCGAATATGATTTTGTCCCATTCGGTGTCGAGACCCTTGGTCCGTGGGGTCCTAGCGCTATAAGGCTTTTTGAGGAAATAGCAAAGAGGTTAGTAGACATCACGGGAGACCGAAGAGCTGGCAGCTGCCTCGGACAAAGAATTAGTCTAGCGATTCAAACCTAAACCTAACCTAACCTAAACCGATTCGGAACCTCGCCTAAAGGGACTACTTTTAATAATATATGTTATTATATTATATTTTTTTTAAGGTTTTTAGTTTTAGGTAGGTTATATATTAAATATAGATTACATATAATACAGTTTAATAAATATTTTTTGAGTTGTTACACTAACTAGAATATTTTTACAATATTTTTCGGGATTTTACACTCGCTACAATATTTTTTACAATATTTTTTGAGTTTTTACACTCACTACAATAATTTTACAACAAGCATTTGAGTAAGGGTTAAATGTTCCATTAATTGACTATTTTAATTATAGATGAACAGAATAAAGATATAATCGAGTTTTGCGCAGAAGTGATAGAGGAAAAAATTGATGTTGGAATTAAAGATATAATAAAATCAATGGCGAAAGCTATGTCTATATGTCTCGAACTATGTAAGCCTTTTTGATTTTATTTGATTTATCTAGTTAAAAAAATAATATTTTCTATTGATACATTATCGATTTTTTTAGTTGTTTGAAGTAGTCTTTATAATAAATGTTTGAAATCTGGAATAATATCTAAAAGTATGCCTAACATAGATAAATTGTTGATAGATAAATCTTCATCTAATTTCTATGTTATTTTTGAAGTGTTTTCGTGACTTTTTAGACTAAAATAATATAATAATAATTGTACCTATTTTTTGTCTTTGTGCACACATACATAGAGGGAGAGGTCGCTCAACAAGGTATTGAAACTGTAATGCAACAAGTGCTAAAATTAATAGTCTAAGCTATTTTTTTAAGTTTTATGATAAATTATTTAGCAATGGAGTAGTGGTGAATACTTTATTGTTCACTAGAAAGAATTTAATGAAGTAATCTTTGTTAGAGTGCCCCATTTTGTGACATCCCCTTCCCTTTTGTGACATACCATTCCCATTTAGTGACTTCTCATTTCAATTTTATGAATGTCATTCCCATTTTGGGATATCCTCCATTCCCATTTTGTGACATCTCGCTACCATTTTGTGACATCTCATCTTAGGTGAAGAATACCCCATTTTGTGACATCCCATTCCTCCCATTCTGTGACACCCCATTCCCATTTCGTAACATCCTATTCCCATTTTGTGACATCCCATTTCCATTTTGTGACATCATTCCAATTTTGTGACATCTTATTTACATTTTGTGACATGTCATTCCCATTTTGTGGCATCATTCCCATTTTGTGACACCCCATTCTCATTCTGTGACATCCCGTTCCTATATTCATTTTGTGATACCCATTCCCATTTTGACATCTCATCTTAGGTAAAGAATACACTTCCCATTTTGTGACATCTTATTCACATTTTGTGACGTCCCATTCCCATTCTGTAACATCCCGTTCTCATTTTGTGCGTGTGACGGCGCAAGTACCTGCGCTTGCTACATATTTAGGTCGATGAATTGTATTCTAAGAAAGAAAGCTGTCATCTCAAAAATATGTCCACTAAGTTTTATACCTCTTAAAACAATAATAATAACAATAGTAATGTCGGTCTGTCGCGAACAGCTCGAGCTAAACGGACATCGGGAGCGTCAGCGGCCGTACCTCCGAGCCCCGAACGCCTGGCGGGCAGATCTCGATCGAGACCTGGCGTTTCGCAATCGCAACGTAAGTATTTCCATGGTACTTGGAAAATATATAGTCACTATTACATTTTCCTATGTAATAATCCCATAATTAGCACATAGGGTGTGCCAAAAGTCACGCATATTGGGCTACATTGTAAAAGTCCGCAGACAAAAGGATGGCAACGGACATTTTTAATATTCATCTATCTTTACAGTTCTTAAAATGTTTGGTGACTTTAATAATTAGTGATGTGCCGGATATCTAATCGAGTAAGAAAGTTAAGATCCGTATCCGCGGACCTTGACACCGAATATCCGTATCAGTATCGGCGGATATACATTTTTAACGATCCGGCACATCACTAGAAAAAATATGCCACCTATAGAAATTACTATAGGTATTGGCGAGTAACATAATATGGGCTTGATTTTATTTAAACAATGTTTTTTTAATTTAATTTAAACAAGGTTTTTAATTTAATTTAAACAAGGCGTTTTAATTTAATTTAAACAAGGTGTTTTAATTTAATTTAAACAAGGTGTTTTAATTTAATTTAAACAATTTTTTAATTTAATTTAAACAATGTTTTTAATTTAAACACGGTATTTTTTAATTTAATTTAAATAAGGTTTTTAATTTAAACAAGGTTTTTTTTTCTCGGCAGCAACCTCGAGGTCATCATCGCCGTCTTCCCGCACTAGTGCTGCTCCCCTGTCTTTGTCTACCGCTCGTCGGCGTATATCGGGTATACCGCGCTCCCTCGCAGGCTCCAGGGAGACCAGTCCAACCAGGTTACTTTTATATGTTACTATATTATGTTTAACATGTTACTCTTATGCTACTATATGTTTAACATGTTACTCTTATGCTACTATATGTTTAACATGTTACTCTTATGTTACCATCGAAGTAATACAAGTATGGATTTTGCGTCACAAATGCCAAGCACACTAAAAGTACGCCTAAAACTAAAATATATAAATATTTTTTTTATAGAAAGCAACTTAATATTTTAAAAATAAACATTATACATACAAGTAGAGAAAATTGTCGTATATGTCCGGCTCTGGCAAAGTGGACATTAAAATAAATGTCGGATAAATCCGACTCTGGCGGCTAAAGGGTGTCCATTTCAGATGCGGGAGGTCTAGCAGTGCGGGCGTAGGCATGAGACGAGCCTCCACAGAGCGAGTGTCGACCTCTAGGGCTCCGCAGGCGACCTTGAGGCTTCTGCAGCAGTCCAGGGACGCCGAGGCAGCCACACTCAGGGTCAGTGAGCTGTGTTTTTTCATGTGAACACTAAACTTGTTTGGGTGCGTTGGGCACTTTTGGTATATACATGTATACAACGTATATACTAATATATTCAGTTGTATTTCAGAGTCCCGACGACAGTTCGGCGTACGACAACGTGAGAGGTCGCGACGACGATTCGGAAGCGTCGAGCGTTTGCTCCGAGAGGAGTTTCGACTCGTATCGCAGACACGACGTAAGGGACTTAAATATTCCTGGACTATCAGCACCAGCGGCGCCATCTATCGAGAATAGTGTAAAACCTTGAACACTCTTTGTGCAGAGCGTGTCGTGGAGCGGGTCCGGCTACAGAGGGGGAGTGGGAGGGGGCGCGGGGTGGGAGTGCGGCTCGCCCCCGCCGGCGGCCCCCCCACCCCCCGACGACATCATCGCCCTGTGCGCGTGCACGCACTGGACCGAGCGCAAGGACGGACTCACACATCTGGTCAGTAGAGTACACACAAACACACAACACACACACATGGCATATTTTATGAGGGTAGAGTGAAGCAGTATCGACTCGTATGACAATCATACTGAAAAAATGGTCCCCTCCAACAGTAAAATGAGGGTTCCAAAAGTGGTCACAATGGCGCTAGTGTAGCATATCTATCTTTGTCTAATTCACTCGACAACGCGCTAGTGTACTAGCGCCATCTCAATTTACTGTTGTTCTAGGACCACTTTTTAATACATAGAGTCGGTCCTCCTCACCTGTACAGCATACTTATTTCGTACAGTAGGCCGACGGAGACGTCTAGACAGGGCAATCGTGCGGGGCGTGAGGGGTGAGGCGCGAGTGGGACGTGCCCAAGCTGCATACTTCGTCTTTCTTAGTAGCTTGGGATAAATTTTCCAGGGCTATCGCGTCTTTCAGATTTTAATTTATTATATAAATCAAAATGGTGCATACGGCATGTGCTGTAAGTGCGTGCAAATCTTTATCTCGCATAAATAAAGAACTAAGCTTTCATCAATTTCCGCACGATGAAGAAAGGTACTTAAGCACATTTTATATTACTTAATTTGTGTCAACCCTTCCGTAATTTTTAAATACCTACACAGGCGGCGGTATCGCCCAACTTCAAAGGCGTCGGCCTACTGTGCTTAATAAGTATGCTGTGCCTGTACCCTCCATAGTTGCCTGGTGAATGTATAATTAAAAACGGAAGCAGGATACTCTCATATAAAAGTCATATACCTAATATCCTTGTTTATAAAGTATATTATAAAGTAAAATATTTTCTCCAGGCGAACTACTTGAACAGCGGCCACCTGCTGACCGAGCATCAGCTCTCCCGTCTGACGGAGCTGCTCAACAAGATGTTCGTGGACGCCCACACGAAGGTGTTCTCGCTGCTGCTGGACGCCGTCGGTGAACTGCTGGTGGTCCACTGCAACGAGCTCCACGACTGGCTCTACCAGCTCATGTTCCGTCTGCTCATGAAGCTCGGCACGGACATCCTCGGCTCCGTGCAGACCAAGATCCTCAAGACCCTGGAGCTGGTGCACGAGTACTTCCCGGCCGAGTTGCAGCTCCACAATGTCTTCAGGTGAGTACTGTCACATGCAGACAGAGCCAGCAGTCTCTAGATTGAATTGTGCCTTGTATTAGACCACTTAATATCTTGTACACAAGCATAGCCAGAAATTAAAGAGAAGTTGTAGACAGAAATTAAAGAGAAGTTGTAGACAGAAATTAAAGAGAAGTTGTAGACAGAAATTAAAGAGAGTTGTAGACAGATATTAAAGAGATTAGACTGACATTATAGAGATGTTTTAGACTGAAATTAAAGAGCTGCTTGATAATAAAGATATATTTAATGTCAAGCTACATTAAATACTTAAATTTTAGCTTGACATTTTAGGTTGTAGCTTGACATTAAATATACTTTTGACAATAAATAGAGGTATTAGACTGACACTAAAGCTTGCGTAGAGGGCGTTGTAGTATCTGATGATGTAACTGTGTGTGTTTCGCAGGTTCCTGGCGGACGGGGCCACGGCGCCGACGGCTCGCACGAAGACGGCGGCGCTTCGGTTCCTGGCGGAGCTGGCGCACGACTACTGCACGCCGGCGAGCCTCGCGACGGCGCTGCAGGGGGGCGCCACCGGCGTTGGGGGGCGCGCGCTCGCCAAGGTCGCTCTGCTGGCGCAGGACCCGCGCGCGGCGGACGTGCGCACGGCGGCCAGGACGGCCCTCGCGAGACTCTACGACTGCAATCCAGTTCCAGTGAGACACTTTGTACCTCTTACACTCGACACTTAGCCCCTTCTCACATCGATCTCATTACACTATTCAATTTGTAAGAAGCCAATTTAGGAAATCGGAAGTTGTAATCGCAGTTAGAACAGATTGCCATTTAGATTTTAGATTATTATTATTAATTTTCAACTCTATGTCTTCGACTTAGAAATCAATCTAGTGTAGTGTGATCACTAAGTTCACTACTTAGGTTCCTAAGTTGGTTTCCTACAAATTGAAAAGTATGTGTACTAATACTAATCATTAGTATTAGTACACATAAACATAAACTTAACTTAATTAATTAATTAATTAATTAATTTAGGCATGATTAATTAATTATTAATGAATTGATTTAGGTATTATAAATTAATTATTAATTAGTAAATTTAGGTATTATAAATTAATTAATAATTAGTAAATTTAGGTATTATAAATTAATTAATAATTAATTAATTTAGGTATTATAAATTAATTAATTAATAATGCCTAAATTGAAATTGATAGGATTTGTACCATTTACAGTTTACGGCCCTGATGAGCGAGCTTCCAGCCGAAACGCAGGCTCTCGTCAACGGAGTGGTTCAGCAGCACGTCCGGAGAACTTCTAGCAGTGAGTGTTTTTTTTTGTCTAGCATTAATAGTCTCGTCAAAAACGGCAATATATTAATTTTGAAAAATGCCCTCAGCCGGCAGCGACAGTCCACTGCGTACTTCGAGCGCCACATCGAATTCGGCCAACGCCGAAGACGTCTACTCGAGGATCAGGAAGACCACATCGGAAATACACACTTACACAGCACAACATTCCAACGGTAGGTTTTTCTTAATTTTGCAAAAAAAAAACCTAATTATTATTTGAGAAATTCAGAAAGCAATTAAATCTGCTATTTGACTAATTTAAGAAAATCGTTTAAATTATTCTTAGTTACATAATAAGCACACTACATTGATATTTCCGGGAGATTTACTATATCATTAAGCCTGTGTCGTGAAAATGTGAAATAATTGCGTTTATTTGATCCCTTGCTGTATCGTTATTACTAAAGTTTTAATTATACAATTAGTATGTAAGATATTTAAGGATACATTCTATAAATCACACTCTTTAGAAACACGATTACTTATAATTTTCTCGATAGAAAAAAAATCCAAAGTTACCTCTAAAAAAATAAATAAACCGTTAGTACGGCATAAATACTTCACGTAAGGTTATCAGTTTGTGAATAATAACAAAACAACATGTTTTCTATAACGTACACTCTTCACATTTTCAAAATGTATATTTGTTTTTTAATACGAAGGAAATACCTAAATTCCCGTGCATTCGGCCTATATTAGCTAGAGCCGCCAAGCTTCCCCCCTATCCGCTTTAGTATTGCTTCGGCCGTCGGACGGGGAGGTTGTGTCGCTTGTGCTAACGCATATTTTTTAAACGTAAGCGCTTCGTAAGTGTTAATTTACTATGGGGAATAAAGTAAACAAATCAAAGAAAAGAAGGGGTTGGCAAAAAAACAATGGTAAACGCTTGCAAGAAGAAATAAAGTAAGTAAAACTCGTACCTATACAATAACTATTATTTTTTCTTCTATGAAATTTAAATTAATACTAAAATGTATAGTATATGTATAGTATATTACATATTACATAATGTATATGTATGTAGTTATATTGTTATTATTTTTTAATTCTTTTTGTACATATAAATTATAATATATTTTATATAAATTTTATATTTTTAAATTTTTACATTTAATTTTACATAATATATTTTACATACGTTTTACAATTAAATTCATATATCTATTTTTATTTTATGAATTAGTGGATTATTATATGCTGTTAGGCTTATATAAATAAAATAAATATTATTATGTTGTGGGGCGAGTAGTAATAACTCCACATATTTCTATGTACACGATATATTTACAGAGAAGATTTACAATTGCTAAAAATATATAATAATTACACGTGCAGTATGTAAACTCGACAAATAAAGTGCGTTATCACCCTAAGATTGAACCAAAGATAATTGATTGGTCTCGCTGCGCTTGACTAGATAGAGCGCTATACAAAAGCAATAGCTCCGAAAATGTGGCAACATTTTATTGTAGTGTGTGTAAAAAATTTATCACTTTTTACAAAGTTTTATTATATTTTTACATAGTTTCACTACGCAAACTGGTATTTTATTATGCCTAAAATTTTATAAAACATTCGGCACGTACACATCACAGACAGTTTACAGTGTGACTGGCTCGGGTACGCCGAATTCGGCGTACTATTTTATGCCGCATTTTACAAGTACGACGGCGGTATCTAGTCGAGCGCAGCGAGACCAATCATTCATCTATGGATTGAACATTCTTTCTATGTTGTAGAATGATAAGGTCTGTTTTCCTTTGAAAATTCAAAGTGACAATTTCTATTGCTATCTTTATTAGCGATGACAAATTATGTCAATCAGTAATCAATACTTTTTTCAAATATAAGCCAGCGAATTTTGAAATGAATGGAATTTCTAATCGAAACTGATAAAGCACTTTTAGTCCATTGAAATATTACATTTTTTTGGCTTTAGAGTGGTTATTTTTTATTTTATTTTTTAGATATAAAGGGGGGGTCATTGTAAAGTTAAATCCGAGGTTGTGGGGTTGCAACCCTTGCCACCACAACCTCGGCCGCCATCTTGGAAAAAGGGGCTAAATGGTTTTTACGGTTTATCTGCCAAGCTATAGGTCTCACAAAAAAAATTGTTCAAAATGTTTTGTTGCAAATAAAATTATCTACAACTTTTGTTTAGTAACTTTTAGTCGTAGAACCGTAAATAAAAAAGTTATAAGCGAAAATCCATAAAAATTTGAGTTTCTATTTGTCGATATAACTTTTTTTCTAATCATTTTACAAAAAATTTATATCAGACCATTTTTATGGATGGTGTTTTAAGGAACAATTTTCAACATAAACATTTTTAAATTTATTCATTAGTTAAGTTTTACAGCGCTGCGAAACGAATACTATTCTTCAGTATTCATAACTATTATTAACTATACATAAATATTAATGATTTGCCATAATTTTTAATCATTGTTATTTTTTTTTATGATAATTTTTTTAATTATTGATAATGCAATATTGTTATTGCTTAATTATTGGCTCTTTTCCCCACGTTCTACTAGGTAGAGTCTGAGGTAGAATAACAATATTAAATTATTAATAATTAAAAAGATTATCTTAAAAAAAATCAAGATGATTAAAAATTATGGCAAATCATTGTTCCTTAAAACACCATCTATAAAAATGGTATGATATCATTTTTTTGTAAATGATTAGAAAAAAAGTTATACCGACATATAGAAACACAAATTTTTATGGATTTTCGCTTATAACTTTTTATTTACGGTTCTACAACTAAAAGTTACTAAACAAAAGTTGTAAATAATTTTATTTGCAACAAAAAATGTTAAATAATTTTTTTTGTGAGACGTATAGCTTGGCAGATAAACCGTAAAAACCATTTAACCCCTTTTTCCAAGATGGCGGTCGAGGTTGTGGGGGCAAGGGTTGCAACCCCAAAACCTCGGATTTAACTTTACAATAACCCCCCCTTCATATCTAAAAAATAAAATTGCATCCTCTGACAAACGCACTCTAAAGCCAAAAAATGTAACATTTCAATGGACTATTTTCTTGTCTGCTTTACATACAAGATTTCTGCAGCAGAATGACAGATGTGTATACTCTTTCTCTGTTTTTGCGTTTCTTATTTGTTTGATGAAGGAGGTCGCCACAATGTTTATTATAAAAAAATCAATACAACAAAAAAATTAATTGTAATACAAAATAAATTTATCTTTCTAGAGCAAGATGAATACTGGCCGCGAATTTTGAAGAGAAAGAGAATACTCCTGTTGCTTCATAAGTATACTCATACTTGCCTACCTACTTGCTGGCTACTAAAAGCTCAAGGCTGTCCCCAGCTCGCAGAGATATACTATTTCGTTGGCTGTCCCCAGTTCAAAAGTAAAAAAAAAGTGAATGACAAGAAAAAAACATATTTCTGTTACATAAGACTTTATGGTGCTCAATATTTTGTTTTTATAACCGGCCCGCTTTCTTTGGTGCCCAGTATAGGTATTTATTATTACTGTTTAGAAAAAACTGATTCTAACAATCTAATAGGATGATTATTTGAAAATAAGGAGATCTCTACGGACAGGCTGACAGTCCACTTGATGGTAAGTAACTATTGTCGCCTATAACACAAGCAACCCCACAGGTGTTGCAAGTGCGCTAACGACCATAGTAAAACCAACATTGAAAACTTTTCAAACTTGACACCTCCTGGAATCGAACCTCCTCCGACGGGCTCGTCTATATATTATGTTATTATAATTATTTATCTTTTTCTATTTATAGAATAAATGTACCAGTTGTTGGCGTTTCACTACAAAACAAGAGTCATCTGATGAACCGGTAACTTTTGACAGCCAAAAAACGGTGAAAAAAGTTACCTTTTTTTCAGATTTTGCCTATATCTTCGTTCCTTTCGATCTTACCGCTATGAGGTATACTTATAAAAAAGAAAGAATGGAAAATTCTCTAGAAAAACGGTGATATAAAGTTTATGTATACAAATTTTCAGCTTGCTTGGAGTTTTTCCGAAGTCATGCCCATTTTTCGTCTAAAGTTACTGGATTACTATTTAGAGACATACATCTATACATTTCAAATCAATTAATTAATTTTAAGTTTAATTACCTACTTATTTGACAATGTTACGAGTTTAAGAATTTTACTTACTTTATATAAACTACTTACTTTAATAAATTAAAATATTTTTAAATCGCCGATTTTGAAACGAATTAATTTATTATAATATGTATATATGTCGATATTATATGTACACATATAATTTATAAATATGTAAGTTAATACATGATCTTACGAGTCGTGTTTATCGATAAAAGTTTTTATTCAATTACGCTCGTAAAACATATACCAACCTACCCACCTATCGACAGTAAGTTATAAAAAATAAATGTGTGAAATCTGTGAAGTTTCCAACCGTATAATATTTTTAATTTAATAAAAGTTTTTGAGACCGTTTCTATTGTTTTATTAGTAGGCGATTGGTGCACGACTCTAGCCACTCGGCGCACCGCTCTCCCGCTCCTGCGTTGTGCCTCACGCACACATACACTACCTAAAATCAAAACGCGGAAGAAGCTCGGTACCCCCTTAATAAGAATCAATGTTAAAGTTTAAATTTCCAAAAAAGCTTTTTCTGTAATGGCGCTGGTGTTTGATACGTGTGACGTTAGACGCTAGTAAAACTACTAGCGTACTAATAGTACGACTAAACATTGAGTAAGCAATGTTTACTGGCTTATGACGTCATCGGAGTTGCAACCAATCGCAGGCCGTTTCGGTCGTAGATAAAAATTACAAAAATTATGTTTTTTTTTTATACATAATTTGCAAATAATTTAGCTTTAAAATAAAGTGACGTAATGTTTATTTTTTATTTATTTTTTACGCTATATTCTGATAGGGTAACCACAATTTGTAGTATTTGTGTATTTCAGCGGAATGCGGTAACCACATGTCGAGCAAGGACTCCGGTATCAGTCAAATGTCGGACGTGACACTCTCGAACAAGGGCCACAACGGTGTGCCCAACGGACATTACAATGCGTGAGTGGACTTTTTTTTTTCAGTTTAAGTTTAAGTGTGTAACCTATATTTAAACTATGGCATTTATGTCTGAAACAAAGTTGTTGTTATTATTGTTATTTATTATTGTTATAAGGGATTAAATTTTCTGATTAAAAAATATATCTTCCTACAATACCAATGTATCAAACAGTAATGATATTAAGGCAAAAAAGGTTGTGTATGCAAAGGACTTTCAGGTGTTGCAAACCATTTTCTATTTTAGTCGAGAACATTGTAAAAAAAAAACTGTTTATTAAAAATAGATAAATGAATGAATGAATAAATACATCCCTAATCTGTAATTTACTGCCAAGGAGGGATGTAAAACGAGTTTAATAAAAAAACAAGTAATATAGGCATGTGAAACCTGTTTTTTCATCAAATGTCAAATGATTGAGTGTGTGGCAATTCGTGTTTGTGTGCGCGGGTGAGTGTCTAATGTGTGTGCGCGCGCGTGTGCGCGTGTGTATGTATGTATGTATGTATGCGTGCGTGCGTGCGTATGCGCGTGTGTGCGTTCGATGTGTGTCTCTGGCTTATGTGTGCATTTGTGTGTGCAGTGAGAGCGTGTGCCGCGCGGCGTCAGCGGATAGCTCGGAGGAGGCGCACAGCGCGAAAGAGTGTTCGCCCACACCGCAAGTGGTCGACTACGCATCGGCACACGGGTACGCTTGTCTTTTCTCCTTGTTACCTTGAAGCATCATCTTGTAATAATCATCTTTGTATAGTATAAATAAATAAATAAAAATAAAATAAATAATATCTTCACACATTCATTACACATAGCACCATCTAGTTCCTAAGTAAGCAACTTAATGCTTGTATTATGGATACCAGACAGTTGATATACTACATACATTACTGTTTTTTTGTAAATACATACAAATTATAAATACAAAACATCCACGACTCGGGTGCAAAGGTAAAATGTTAACACATTCACTTTCTTTCACTATGTATGCAATTGGATATTTTTTGTTTTTTTTACACTCTTTCTTTCAATTATGCAATTTGAATATTTTCACTAATAATATAATTATAAAATAAGAACTCCATCTTTAGTTCTTATTTTATCTGAGCGTTTTAGTTTTAAATCACAATTTTTGTTGACAATTAATCTCTTTAAATATTGATGAATATAATATGTACAGAAATGTATTTTTTTTTGGTTTTAATATTATTATTTTTTTAAATATTTTCAGAGATTACAATTCTAGTCATTTGGCCCGAGACAAAATGAAATCGTACGAAACGGACGAGAATGGATTTATTATAACCAAAGGTATATTTTTTATTATTATTTTTTATTGCTCGAAATATCTGGTTTCGAGAAATGCCTTGATATACAGTTTTTCATATAAATGGTTAACGCTCTCGCTAGCGAGTGCGGTCATTATAAACTCGTGGTAAAGGTACCGATATATTATATCGGTCGGACGATAAAAGTATTGGGGACTAAACAATAAAGTGGCTTATTGAATGTACCCCAAGCGGATGTATTCTTTTGTTCAGGCGGCCTCAGGGAGAGTGAGGTTTTGGAGGCGCTGTGCAAGTTGGACGTGTCGCAGGCGCCGCCCGAGCAGTGGGAGACTCTCCTGTCGGCCACACAGGAGATTATACAGCACGGCGATTGCAGGAAGCCCTGCGAATATTTCAAGTCAGTACTTCCCGCTCTCTTGTTAGTATCAGTAGACAGTAGAAAAACTGTCGCGCTTTTTGAAGTGAAAGCTTGTTTAGGCGGGCTTGAGCAGTTTGTAGGGAGAATTTGGCAAAAAAGTAAAAGGAGGCAGATAAGGTAGCAAGGTAAAACGGATAATTTGGCCGAGGGGTAAAACAGAGAATTTTGCAGAGTGGTAAAACAGAGAATTTGGTGGAGGGGTAATACAGATGAAGGGGTAAAAAAAAGAGAATTCGACAGTGGGGTAGAAAAAAAGCTAATTTGGCAGAGGGATAAAACAGATAATTCGGCAGAGGTAAAAAAATGAATTCGGCAGAGGGGTAAAACAGATAATTTTGTAGAGGGGTAAAAAAAAGTGAATTTGGCAGAGGGGTAAAACTGAGAATTCGGCAGAGGGGTACTACAAATAATTTGACAGTGGGGTAATACAGATAATTTGCACCAGCTATGGCACCAGCTAGTTGTACAATAAATTGAATGTTCAGCGATCACAACTATCCGAACTTTGTATTTCAGAAATATAGTTCGCGTAGCGTTGGCGGCACTGTCGATAGAAGACCGTTCCGGTAACAAGGAGAATACAGAGAGTTCCGGCAACGCTCAACAACCTTCCGGTAAGAAAGGCTTTCCGTATGGCACACTATTTTGAAAATTTAATTTTGAATTAGGTTTTATCTAATTCATGCCCAATAAAAGAAGGATATCGAAATGTGTTAACATTTAAGCACATATTAACATTAATAAGCAAGGGTTGATAAAATTGTTACGAGTGACAGGGTTAATAAAACACTGTAACGATTGATTGGGTTAATATAAATCGTAACTAGTGACTGGGTTAATAAAGTGACACAGGTTTAATAAAATTGTAACGAGTGACTGGCTTAATAAAGTGACACAGGGTTTAAAAATTGTAACGAGTGATGGGTTAGTGAAAATTGTAACGAGTGACCGGGTTAATAAAGTGACAGGGTTAATAAAGTGACATAGGGTTAATAAAGTGACAGGGTTAATAAAGTGACATAGGGTTAATAAAGTGACATAGGGTTAATAAAGTGACACAGGGTTGATAGAAACTTTAACGAGTGCACCGCTTTTTTTCCCGGCAGCAATGGAGCGCGCTGCGGCGGCCGGCGTCAAAGTTGTCGTGTGGCTGTGCCGTCGACCGGAAACCAGGAGCCAATGGCTGGACTACTTTGATCTAATCTTGCTGAAACTGATCAACGCCTACGGCAGCCTCAGCAAGGACGTCATGAGAGCTGTCGACGCGGGTATGCCTCACATCGCCAACGCACTGCCCGCCTCGCAAGTGTTGGCACTCTTGAAACCTGTGATCCGCACTCGCGGGTACCCGACGGCGCTGTGTGCGCTGAAGTTGGCAACGGAGGTGGCCAAGGCGAGGGGTCACGAGTTGGGCGACGAGTTGGTCGGGCAGTTGATGGACAGCGTGGCGCAGTTGGCGGACCACGAGGACTCGGCGGTGCGAAAGGCGGCCGTGTTTTGTATGGTGGCGTTCACGTTCGCACTCGGCGAGGAGAGAATGCAGCCGCATTTGAGGATGTTGTCGGTCAGCAAGATGAGGTTGTTGGAGGTGAGTTGAATTCAATCTAGGCTAGATCTAGACTAAACTCTGGTTGTGTGCTTAACAAGATAATTATGCGGATGTTATATGTCAGCAAAGAAGAGATTGCTGGAGATGAGATGGATTAAAATGAATCTAGATTGATCTAGCTAGATTCTGATCGTTGGAAGAAGGTAACCATAGCCCATGTTATTCCCTGACAATGTAGTTTGCCAACGGTGAAATATTTTTTTAAATTGGTCCAGTAGTTTCGGAGCCTATTCAATGCAAACAAACAAACAAATCTTTCCTCTTTATAATATTAGTAAGTATAGATATGTATGTAAGGAAATTGGTGATCTCCACTCCAGGTGTACCTAAGCAAGCAACGCGGCGGCGAGTCGTCACGCGGCACTCCGCCCCACGGCGCCCACGGAGCCCACGCCGCCCACGCCACGTAGCGTCGGCGACATCGGCGCACGACCACGCGCGCCACGCAGACCGACGCACACTGACGTCTCGCACGCGTCCCCGCGCGCCCCCGCGCGCCCCCGCGCGCCCCCTCGCGCCTCCACGCGCCCCCGAGCGCCCCCGCGCGTGCTCACGCATCCCACGCGTCGCAGCCCTCACTCACTCTCACTATGCTAAGTTTCCCTTCATAATACTCTCGTCACTGGCGCTGACTGACATTATTGACTGACGCTCACATTGTCAAGTGAATAAATATTATAATTATGAAAGTCTCGAGGCCAACGCACATTAGAGTTAGAGGGACCAGCAAAGAATATTTAAAACTTTAAGGCTTTTGATGATTCAAATTTCGTTGTGTGTAATATGGCGCGGAATGCCGTAGCATTTAATACATACAAATGAACAATAGAAATATGTAATACAATCAAATTTGAATTGTATAAAGAGAAAAAGAAAAAAAAACTTATGCTGCAAAATACTATAAAAAATATATTTAAATACTCTGCAGTGTCGTCCTCCAAATTGCGTTGACTCTCAGTGTTCATTATTCCAACATTAATTTGTCCACCAAGTAAAACTGACTTTTTTTTTCTATATATTTGATATATATTGAGCGCTTTGACTGAAGAAAGTAACCACAAATACATTCTGTATATTATTCAATTTGACCGCAAGAGCTGTGCCGCTCGTTTAATGTGAGCGGAGAGGCGGGGGGGTTGAGGTTAGGCCGCTACTGTCTCTCTGTCTGTCCGTCGTCTACGCTTGCCTTTATCAGCAACACAAGAGATAAAATAATTATCCAGAGATCGGTCGTGCCATATCACGTCACATCGAAATTGGGATTTTAAAATGGCCGAATTTAAAAAAAAACAACAAAAAGAGTAACGCGTATATGGCCAAAATAGTTAAGTTTTAAAATGTTTTAAATAGATATCTTAAGATCTGTCCGACAATGTCTCTCTCGTGTGAATCCGTGCTGTTTCCTCCGCAATGTCAACGAGCGGTACAGCGGTTTCGGTCAAACTGTAGAATAATTTTCATTTGCATCTTTTAGATTATCGCACTAACCTCTATACGATTAAAACCTAAACAATAGGTCATATAATTTAGATTTTAAGAGAATACAGATAAGACTTTAATATCTTAAAAGTCTCAAAAAGACTTTACAATTTTAAAAGTTTCCAAAGCTTTACAATCTTACTAGTGACCTAGACTTTAAAATCTTATAGTCTCAAAAAAAAACCTTACAATATCAAAAGTGTCCAAGACTTTAAAATATTAAAAGTTTCCAAGACCTTTATTATCTGAAAAGTCAATAACCTTACAATCTCAAAAGTGTCCTAGACTTTAAAATATTAAAAGTTTCCAAGACTAAAAAATCTTAAAAGTCACCAAGACTTTACTATCTTAAAAGTCTCAAAAACCTTACAATCTCAAATGTGTCCAAGACTTTAAAATATTAAAAGGTTCCAAGACTAAAAAATCTTAAAAGTCACCAAGACTTTACTATCTGAAAAGTCTTAATAACCTTACAATCTCAAAAGTGTCCTAGACTTTAAAATATTAATAGTTTCCAAGGCATTACAATCTTAAGTGACCTAGACTTTAAAATCTTAAAAGCCACAAAAAAACCTTACATTCTTAAAAACTGTTCAAGACTAAAATCTTTAAAGTTTCCAAGGCTTTACAATCTTGAAAGTCTCCAAGACTTTACAATCTTAAAAGTGACCTACACTTTAAAAACCTTAAGTCTCCAAGAGTTTACAATCTTATAAGCGTCCTACGTTTTAAAATCTTAAAAGTCTTAAAACACTCGATTGTTTTTCATGTTCTGGGCGATAATTTAAACGCTGCTTAACAAGTGTAATGTAATACAGACTTTATTGGGCTAAAATTCTAAAAAAATTAGAATTTATGTTAAATTTTCACATATTATTTTTGTTTAAATAAAATATTTTGCTCAAAAATATACAATATAGTAAAAAAATAAATGTATGTTAGTATAAATAAATACAAATGGCGGACAGTTTTAAATTAACATAAAAAATTTTTTTTTTCTTAGAATCAAAGTCCATTAAAGTTTGTTTGTTCCGTCAACAGATGTCGCTCTAAAAGTTTTTCCTACGAGTTACGCGCCAGTGACTTTTTTTTGTTTTTCCCCCTTATTTAAAAGCCAAAACATAATAATAAATAATACATATAAAAAAATATATTTATTTATATATGAATTGTTAAACAAACCGTTAACAGAAACTAAAAATTTTTTTTAAAGAAGTAACTATTCATAAAAAAACATTATATTTGTGCGAATCGTGCTATTTGTATGTTTGTCATCAATTCTGATATTACAATATAAAATTATTTGGACATTTTTTGTCTATGAACGTTTGAAAGTTGAAAAAAAAATCACGTTTAAACCAAAATATTTGCCTTTTTAATGAAATCGTACGACTAAACCGAAAATCTAATTTGTTTGATTTTAAGCCTTATTTCGTACTGAATAGAGCTCAATTTCGCTTAATTACCTACATTTTTAAACGTAAATGCGAATCGATGGGTTGACAAGGGTGTCGTCATGAATGCTGAATGAATAGGTCTGTTGGGCATTTTTTGGAAAAAAAAATTCAATAATAGAGGTTTTTTTAGAACGCTGTGCAAAAATAAAGCTCCGTACACACGTTTACGGGCGAAAAACCGTCTCCCGTATACGTGTTTAGTTTGTAAACTTTTTCTGTTGTTGTAAAGACTGATTTGCGTTTTGACGTTTTGTCAATTGAAGATTTTAAAGTGGTCTGTTGCGTTTTGTGTCGGCGTTCTAAAAAAAAAATTCAAAATATTGAAATTTTAATCCAAAAAATTGGTTTGTTATGCGTCGATATTTATTATGCCTATACCTACATTTATGTGTATGTATGTATGTATGTATTTGTATGTATTGTACAGGATTTTTTATATTGACGTTTATAAATTTTGCTGTTTTTCATCATAGTATATTATTATTGAGTATAATTATGATGACACACTCGTATAATATAATTATTATATATTATATAAAATAGTGATTTAAAAAGTGACTCTCGTGTGCTGTGTCAATAAAAATAAAAGTGTGGTCACAAAGTCGTAGACGAAATTGTCTGGTCATCTCAAATATAAACGTATTGCAAATATAAATATATATATAAAAAAAACTAGCTGCTCTCCGCGACTTCGTCCGCGTTATTATACTATACTTTTTTGCCAAGCGTTGGATATTTATTTTTAGATTTTAGGTGCCCCATTATATTAGAAATATTTAGACCTACATGTCCATCTTCAAATTCTATTTCGAGTATCGGTAAAATATTTATTTAAATCGCAACAGCAGTTGCGAAGATACAAACAAACAAACAAACTTTAACTTTTTATATAAATTAGTAATTATAGACAAAAATGAGTATAAAAAAGTGGTATGCGGTTTTGTGTGCTAAATAGATAAATAAAAAATTAAGACATTTTATTTTGTTTTTAGCAAAAAAAAATTGACGTTTTTTGTCTAAAACAGTAAATAAAAAAAAAAAAAAAAAAACAAATTTAGTAAAATGCAAAAATGACATTACAGTTAAAGTTGAACAAGATATTTATATCCTTGGATTTTTTTTTAAATCGAATGACAAGCAAATTGAGAAGTATTTGAGATGATCATCCGATTGTGTAGACTACAGTTTTTTTATACATATATGTTTCAACCGCCATCAATGAGAGAATCACTATTAATATTACTACTTTCAGGGTAGCCTTCTTTGGATGTGAGTCATGCTAGTGTCAAAATATATTAGATTCGCTAAATACACATTTTGAAACTGTAAATTTAACGTTTTTTTACATGAATTCTCACGAATTGGTGTATTTTTTTTGGTAAAATATCGTTTAATTGTAGATTTGAGATTTGAGAGTGTGCACTGTATACTGTCAACGAAAAAAAATCATTTCAAGCGATATTTTCAATAAACTAGTATCACTTTTTCTATAAAAATTAGCTTACCACTTACCGTTGATATCATACTTATTGCAATAGATAAAAATTGGATAAATTATGTCTCTTAAATAAACATATTATGTTTCGGTGACTTTAGCGCGAGGATAGAAATAGTCAAGTTTTCTTACTAACGAGAGATTTATGGAATAAGAATGACTTCACTTAGTAATTCTTAAATTTCTGCCTTCGATTGGTAATAAAACACCAATGGGGTGACCAGTTTTTTAGAAAAAGAAAAACATCAATCCACAACAAGTATGGATATTGCGTGGCAAATGACAAAGCGACACATAAAAAGTATTTACGCCTAAAACGCAATCATGGCGGAGTCAGGGGTGAAAGGTAGTAACGACCAATTTGTGCTATTCATTTTAAACTCCAATGCGTTGACGTAAAGTAGCATTTTCTCTAAACGACAGACGTTTGGTTGGTTTTAAATGACAGCTGACACAGTTGCTCTCTAATATGTCACTTTTAAATGTTCCATAAATTTCGTAGCGTTTTGTATGACATGCGAAATCCATACTTGTAGTAGATTGATGAAAAAAAAAATCAAAAAGCTCTTGTGGTCGTGTCATAATTTTTTTTTGATATTAACAAATATTTCTATGCTATAAGTGCCAGGCTATTATTTGTTTATTTATTTACAAAGAAAAAAAAACGCGTGTAGTGTTGTGTGAGTGGTGTCGCTGTCGTTTTTGTATAGATGTCGCTAGTGTCTGCTGGGCGCAGTTGGTCGGCTGGATAGAGAGCTGATTTAAATTTTCAGTTTAAATCATAACAATACCTATATATATAATATATATCTACTTGGTCTTAAATAAACATTAGGCCTCACGCGTATTTTTGCCACATTAAGCCTAAAATTGTAATTCCCTTGGTCCTGGACTTTTTTTTCTGTAAATATGTCAATTTGTACCTAATTTTTTGACTGTTCATTTTCTCGTTCGTGTCTATCCAGTTCCAATAAGTCTAAAATATTATGCAGTTTGTCTGTTTGTCTGTCATATAATATTTTTATACACATCGTGTAAGCCTATCGAAAATATCCAGTTGAAAATTGCCATTGTAGATGTTTGAAGATACTCATTACCGGATACAGAATTCCGGAGAGATATGTTTAATTAGACATTCGAAAAAAATTACCTTACAGGATTTGCAATTTAAAATAAAATTTTATATTTCAAAAAAAAAATACTAAATTATTGTCTGTAGGTACGTTACAAAAAAAAATCGTGTCGTGTGATTGTGACCGTACACCGTATACGGTTAAACCGTAAACCGCATACGCGTGAACGTATCCTTATATTGATTGTGTGGCGTAGCATTTTTCCTGTACCGGCTAGTTTATGATATTGTGCCTTTGTCGAAAATATTATGTTTTGGTCTCTCGCAAATAATATATAAATATAATATAATATCGACATATTATTATTATGTCCAAAAACTATGAAAACGCGGTTCGTTTCGAATTGAGCTAGCTAGAAAATATCATCCGGTTTTTATCGCATTTTTAAATGAAATATAGTGGCGCCTTTAAAATATATGAAATGCTTTAGATAAAGCCCGTCACACACGTAGTTATAGTATATATTATTATATAAATTATAGCAAGGCATATTTTACGATATATTTTCTATACTAATATTGGAGTGACCGCACGCGCAGCTATAATATATATTTCTATCACGTCACCAACGTATACCGTATATTAATATATATTATAGCTTCGTGTGTGACGGGCTTAAAACGTTATTTTCAAACTGAGTTTAGCTTTAAATCATTGGTCATATAGTTATCTTAGTCTTTTTTCTATTTTTAAATATTTTCATAAGTACTAAACACGTAGGTGACAATGTGACACGTTGTCACCTAGGTTACCACCTACTAAACACCTAGGTGACAATGTGACACGTCACCTAGGTTACCAACTACTAAACACGTAGGTAACAATGTGAGACGTTGTCACCTAGGTCACCACCTACTAAACACGTAGGTGACAATGTGAGACATTGTCACCTAGGTTACTACTTACTAAACACGTAGGTGACAATGTGAGACGTTGTCACCTACGTGTTTAGTGACGACAGATTTTTTTTAAAAATATACTAATCAACAGTCATACATTTCTTCTTAATGCTTTAAGCCCGTCACAAACGTAGCTATAATATATATATATATATATAATATTACGGTATACGTTGGTGACGTCATAGAAATATATTATATTATAGCTGCGCGTGCGGTCACTCAAATGTTTGTATAGAAAATATATATCGTAATATGCCTTGCTATAATTTATAAAATATATATATTATAGCTACCATACGTGTGTGACGGGTTTTATGATTCTAATTTCTTTTTTTCTTTCTCTCTCTGTGTGTGTTTGGTTTTATATGTACGCCTGCCATTTTTTTTTGTATGCAGAATATTATATTAGCAACTTTTTTTAATGAATCTCAATTTAAAGGGTGCCCGTTTTTTTTTTTTTTTTTAGTTTTTCTTTTATCGTTTCTATAGTTCTTTTTTTTGTTCAAACTGCATCGGTTTTTCTTTTTCTTTTTTTTTTTCATCATACATTGTTGTATGTATATGCGGTTTCATAACATATTAAGTAATAACATAAATTATGTGGGCTTGAAAATTGTTTTATAAAAAAATTAATTTAATAAGTCATGTGTATGTATTGTATTTCTTTTTTTGTATTTTGCATTTATACCATTTTCCAATGTTTTTTTTAAGCCGACGTGCAGTGAAATTGAAATTGATGAGTTATTTATTTTTAAATTAATTCAAATTTAATGTATAAAATGTTTGCGAGTCGCGTTCGAAAGTAAAGCGCGAGTTGCGTCGATAGATGGCGCTATATTAGTGATCACGACCGATGGGCGTAATTATTTTGAAAGCATCACAAATTATGTAAATATATATAATTATGTAAAGGTGATTTATATATAAAAAAATATTTTCGTTACTCCACCGTTGTACCGTTCGTTTTTTTAAAACGCGGCGTAATGACATAATTTATTAAGGGCGCAGATGCGCCTACCTTACCAAGTAGCTACGTTACCTTACCTTACCTTACCTTACCTTATCTTGCCTTACCAAGTAGCTACCTTACCTTACCTTCCTTACCTTACCAAATAGCTACCTTACCTTACCTTACCTTACCTTACCTTACCTTACCTTACCTTACCTTACCTTACCCTACCTTACCTTACCAAGTAGCTACATTACCTTCCTTACCAAATAGCTACCTTACCTTACCCCTACCTTATCAAGTTGCTACCTTACATTACCTTACCTTACCTTAACTTAACTTAACTTACCTGCCATTCTAAGACCTTTTATACTTTTATAAAGCACTTTCTTGTCTGCTTTACTGTATTTTTAGATTGACGTATCGATGCTAACGAGTGAATATGATTTCAATTTTTAGGCACTATCGCCACAATCTGGCGACGGTGACCATCCTTTTGCATAACCACCCCCCCCCCCCCCCCGTGAGTTCTGAATTCTAAAATGTCTAAGATCAATAACTCGTATAAGGTCTTTATCTCGCCAAATTCGAAGACATACAAGGTCATACATGATGTTTGTGCCCTTATATGAAATTGTGTCATTTGGCCACATTTTTAAACACTTGTCGGTTAGATACGGTTGTATGTTTGTTTGTTTGTACGTTGTATTGTTTTGTTTTTTTAAATACATACGTTTCTTCTTCCATTATACGATACGCAGTTTAACAAATTGAACAAGTCGACAACAATTTTTGAAATTAATATATGTATATTGAGGAACTACTTACACTTATTTTTTGTTTGAAATTTAACAAAAAAAAAATTCAACAAAAAAAAAATTTTTTTTTTTTTGGAAATATATAAGTTTTTTGATTTTTAAATTTAATGCAGTCAAGTGTGGGGAAATTATTTGTATTAAAAATGCCTTACAAGTAAAGTTAACGGTGTGAAGAAAATAACTTAATTTTTTTTTAAAAAAGCGAGATATTTGTATTTGTATTTTTCCATAATACAAATTCTCGAAAGAGAGTCGAAAGTTTTTTGTATGAGTGTCTTTTTAATGAATTTTTCCATTCAAATTATGTTGTTAATGAATATACTTACTTACTTACTTGTATTATGTAGTTTTCCAATACATGTGGTTTTTTTTTGTGATTTAAGTTACGGACAGACATACTACTACATATTACAGACAGAGTATAGTTTTGCTAATTCTCCTTAGATGAGTCCTAGGTTATATAAATCGGTAAATTCAAAATCGGAAGATGTCAACGGATGACAAAAGATTAAAAAAAAAATGAAATCTTTATTATATAAGTAATATGTCGCAGGATATTCGAAGAAATTGGATTTTCGCAATAATCCTAGTACGATCTTAGTTTCGGTACGATTATTAGTTCTTAGTTCGGTCCTTTGCAATAGTAGCTTGTACTAGGATTATTGTGAAAGTTCAATTTTTTTGGAATATCCTGCGACATTTATAAAAATCAATATTAGTCTCGCAAAAATGGGTAGACCTATTTTGATTCGGTTTTGACCATTGTAAAGAGGGATATAATAAGATAAGAGGGGGAAAAGTATGTAAATATATATAAAAGGGCGTCTAATGTCTAATAAAGAAAGAGTGTAGGTATATCGAAGTGTATAATCAGTAGGTATGTCTGTTCGTGATTTGATTTTTTTTTTGTATATTTTGCTGAGTACGATTCTCGGACGTTTCTATTGGATGGTAAGTGGTAAAAGATGGCCGAGAATGCGCACGCTGAGCTAATAATGTAACCCTGGTACGTTTGCGTTGGAAATGTGCATTTACTTATATACAATTTTATTATTATTATTATTATACTTATTATATTAAATTAATTATAGAAATCCAGCTTGTTGAGTGTTTGGTACAGAGTTGAGTGTATCCACTAATTAATATTGTAACTTTGTATTTAATAAAAAATTGTAATTGATTTAATTAATGTATGATAGTTATAAATAAAACGATTTTTAAAGCCTTAAAGTTTTTTTATTTCTCCATCAAAGATAATTGATTGGTCTCGTTGAGAGATAGAGAGCTATACAAAAGCAATAGCTCCTAAAATGTGGCAACTTTCAACTTTTTATAATCGTCACTTTTTATCACTTTTTACTCAGTTTTATTATATTTTTACACAGTTTCACTATGTACGCAAACTGGTATTTTATTATGCCTAAAATTTAATAAAACATTCGGCACGTACACATCACAGACAGTTTGCAGTGTGACTGACTCGGGTACGCCGAATTTGGCGTACTATTTTATGCCGCATTTTACAAGTACGACGGCGGTATCTAGTCAAGCGCAGCGAGACCAATCATTTATCAATGGCCTAAAGCCTTTCTCGATAAATGGACTATCCAACACAAAAAGAATTTTTCAATTCGAACCAGTAGTTTCTGAGATTAACGCGCTCAACCAAACAAACAAACAAACTCTTAAGTTTTATTATTATTAAGTAAATTTTAAAATTGTAACTTGACAAAATAACAAAGACAAGACGCAATACTTAAAGCAAACCAAACATTTGGAACAAACAAACGCACATTAAATCAATTACAAATTTATACGTGCACTTACTTATCTGTTTTATAAATAATATCAGTTATACTTATTTATTTTCTGCTCCGCTATCGGAGATCGCCTAAAAGGTTTTCCACATGTATTTTTTGATGTTTTTTTTTTTATAAAAACCTATAAAAATCTCGTCTTGAGCTGTAGATACTTAAGTACTAGGTGGAGATTATAAAAATTTCTATGGTGTAATTAAATTTTGAATGTAGATTATAGATACAGCATCAAACTCTATTCCCCGATTTATTTCAATATTATATAAATAGGTACCATACATTGTTTCTTATATAAAACAATATACTTAAAATAATATTATTTAGGTTACGAAGTTTTATCAAAATCGGCTCAGTAGTTTAGGAGTTTATTGACGTCAAACAATGTGACACGTAGATAATTTATATAAATGTCGTAGGCAGATCGTAAAGTACCTATGAGATCAAAAATCTTTCACCAAAAGTCAAAAATAGGTGCGACGAGGAGCGGAGCGAAGCAAAGCGAGGAGGAGCGTGTTAGGTTTACATGGGAATAAATTTGGGGAGCCAAGCGAAGCGGAGCAGAGTGAGGCGACCCTCTCAGTTTTAACAGAAATATGATCTGCTCAGGAATATCATGATAGATATGCCCAATTTTACGATGTGCCGACGACAAATACATACCGCTATCGATTTGGCGTCCGATATGGACTTCTTCTTCTCCTTCGGTCTCACTCTTGACAGAGTGGTCGTGGGACGTGGTCATCATTTCAGGTGTTGGTGGCAAGCTTAACAACACGCCGCCATTCCTCTCTGATGGCCGCCTTCCTCATGCACTCCTGTAGTGACGATGGACCATCCACTCTAGCTTTAATCTGGTCCGTCCATCTCATGGGTGATCTTCCCCGTGGCCTGGTACCCTCAACCTTTCCCTGGACCACAAGTCGCTCAATAGCCACCTCCCCCCAGCGGCAGACGTGGCCAAAGAAAGTGAGGATACGGGACTGTACTAGACATGACAAACGCTGCTTAATGGACAATTTTTGCATTTATCCGATATGGACTATAGTTGCATTTATCTGGCTTCCAACAACTTTTGGCGTCCACATACGGACGCCAGATCTATATGAGATATTGTACCTATTAGAAAATTTTCAGATAATTTATTTTATAATCTCGTCCTTCAGTACCACATACATATTGACCACCTACGAATACTGTTTCAAAAACAGCTAAACTAAGTTTGTCGAGTTGTGAGCAACGTAAATTTGTTCAGGTGGTACAGCCTTTGAGTCAAAAACAATACTTAAATTAATTTTATATAGAAATCCAAGAATTGTTTGTCACAATTAAAGAGTATGCGACGCAGTTCTGTGTTGAATTCGCAACTTGACTGTCGCATCGTCTTCCAGAATGTTGGCGAAATTTTTCATTTTATCTTTGGCTCTGATTTATTGCTCTGCTGGTGAGTACCTACTTGCTGTATTGTTTTTTTTTGTATCTATAATAATATCTTTACTATAATGTATCTTTCTATAGATGTACGATTTTTTTCAAAAATTTTAATTATTTTTTGAGTTTATCTACAAACAAACATATAAATAACTAAATGTTGCGAGCGACTTCGTCCGCGTAACTTTATAAAATATGTGCTATGTTACTCGCTGAAAATAAACCTTCTCTAGCTTTCTATAGGTGAAAGAATTTTTAAAATAAGTAGGTCCAGTATTTCTCGGAGCTTATTCAATTCAAACAAACAATCAAATCTTTCCTCTATAATATTAGCACAGTATACTTATTTCATACAGTAGGCCGACGCCTTTGATGTTGGGCGATACCGCCGCCTGTGTAGGTATTTAAAAATTACGGAAGGGTTGACACAAATTAAGTAATATAAAATGTGCTTGAGTACCTTTCTTCATCGTGCGGAAATTGATGAAAGCTTAGTTCTTTATTTATGCGAGATAAAGATTTGCACGCACTTACAGCACATGCCGTATGCACCATTTTGATTTATATATATATACGTATGAACTGTCCGTTATATATATATATATATAAACCGTCCTACTGTATGAAATAAGTACCTATGCTGTGATATTAGTATAGATTGATACTTATATAATTATATTTCACGTCGTTTTATACTTACGATAAGAATATAATTTTCAGGACCCTCTGACAAAGTCAGACCATGTCAGCTGAACGATTGGAAATGTATCGCGGACAACCTTGGCGCTAACTCGAAATGCAATCCCAATGTCGTAGATTCGATTCCCAGCAAGTACACAATCGACAAATTCAACTTCGACACACCATACTTCAATTCCTCATATATTGACCACAATCTCATTATCAGAAATCACGACAAATGTACTATTTCAGAATTTATGTAAGTATTTTTTTTATATTATAAAGGGGCCAGACAGGCTGACGGCCTACTTTTTGGTAGGCAACATTAGGGAGAGAGGGGTTGGGGTGGGCTGGAGCTTGCTATCGTGCCACCAGTTCCTTCTGAATATATTTTAACTTTTTCTAGTATGTAGTTTCTTTTGCCCGTTTTCTAACACAAACATTTGCCCCTAGCCGGATTCGAACCCGCGACCGTTTGGTTAACAGCTAGGGATTACTAGCGACTAGACCAAACGTGTCGTCAGAAGTAACTGCGCAGTACTTTTCGATTTGATCCAACCGGAACCGTTCCACTTGCGAAACACGAGGCACGAGCGGGGGTTTCATCCCTTCGTGGTTGAAGTTCCTCGGTCACGCACGAAGCGTTACAGTTCCACCTTCCTTGTCCTAATTGCTAAGGAGTGGAACTCATTGCCTGCGTCTGTGTTTCCCCAAAATTACAAGCTCGGGGTCTTCAAATGTAGGGTAAAGGAGCACTTACTAGGTAAACGTGGTCCATCTACACCCGCATCTGCACCTTACATCAAGTGAGATCGCGGCCAAGCGCTGCCTTGACTTATATATAGGTATAAAAAAGTATGTAAACTGCGAGTTGAAAAAATGAAAGTTTTTTTATTATTTTTATAGTTAAATATTAATATAATTTCAGGTTTCACGTTAGCGCAGACACTTTAGTCGTCGGCATCGATTGTCCGCAGTTAGACTTCGAGTCAGATCGGACCCTAATACAGCATTGTTCACTAAAAGAGGACACCACTTACAAATACCACATTAGAGGCACATACCGTAAGTATCTCTAAGGGCCTCTTTCACCAACTACAAGTACCTAAAGTGTTGATTTAGTTACTTTTGGAAATAATTTTATGTTTTATTAAATTATGGACTCGGTTTAGTGTATCCTTCGATAGGCGTTTTTTTTTATTATTTTCTTTTTAATGTTTGGGACTTTTACCGTACAAACAAAACAACAACAAACAGCTAAATTATTCCCGGTGACAGGTGACTTTAAATGACGGTTAGCCTACTTGACAGATGGTGAAAGAGGCCCTAAGTGATAAGGGTGGCCCCACCCCAAATTTTATTTTTTGGCAAAACAATGTTTACCGGGTCAGCTAATAGTATATATTTTATGAGAATTTTATTTACATGCATAAAATATTAGTCAACTCTTATTGCCTTTCTCATTACAGCACTAATTCGTCTAACGATCAATCTGAAACACGCCGACGCTTTGGATCTTTGCTCCGCCTTCACATTCGCCGATGTAACTGCACTGCCTGTCTTCCACATCGACCCACTCGGTAAATAATTATTTATTTAGGTATTAGCTAGTGATCGCAACTAGTGACGCGTGAAAAAAAGTAGCCTATCCTGTGTCCCGTACGTCTACATACACACATACATACATTTTTTTCTATGTCCTTTCTGGTGTCCCAGACAACGTGTATGCAAAATTTCATCATGATCGGTTCAGTAGTTTTGGCGTGAAAGCGAAACAGACAGAGTTACTTTCGCATTTATAATACTAGCTGGTGCTCGCGACTTCGTCCGCGTTCTGGATGAAAGGTACCTACCCTATGTCCTTTCTGGTGTCCCAGACAACGTGTATGCAAAATTTAATGGTGATCGGTTCAGTAGTTTTTGCATGAAAGAGTTACAAACATCCATACATACATCCATACAAACTTTCGCATTTATAATATATAAAGTAAGGATTAGCTAGCTAGTGACCGCGACTTCGTCCGCGTTGAAAAGCGAAGGCTCCTGCTTGTCAGGACACAGGCTCCTGCTTAAAAAGATTCTTCAATCATGGATTTATTATAAAAACGAGTTTACTGAAAAAAAATTTTTCAAAAAAAATTGAAAATTAAAAAAATATATTATTTATACTTTTTTTACAGACAAACCAACAGCAAACTTTTTGACAAGAGATCTCACACATCTGAACATCTACGAGAGAGAAACCTTTCATTGCCGCGCATCTCAACTGGCCAGATACTTTATCAACTCGCTAATTTGTGATTTCGGTTGTGACTTTTAATAAATCTCATAAGATAAAAAAAGTACTAAAGGACTCTTAAATTAATTACAAAATCATTAATACAAAATCATCATTTAAATAATATTAAAAATTTTTGAAAAAATTAAATACAATTCTTAATTGTCTTTAATTTTTTTTAGAGTAATCGCGCCAAATATTATGGACAACCTCCAGATTAAATAACATATTACATAACTTTTGTTGTAACTATATAACATTTACACATTATTTCACTGTTATATAACATGTATAACAGAGTTATATAATTTGGACGCACGTCAAAACTGTTACGGTCTATATTTAGTGCACTTTGTGCAAAACTAATTTATTAATATCTGTATTCCAAAAATTTGCATAGCCAAAGTAATTAATATTAAAAATAAAATAAATAAATAGAAGTAAAGTAATATTAGAAAGAAAATTTATGTCTGTCAAGTTTTTATTTTAACACATTTTCATATTTTATATTCCTGTTTTAATACCTAAATAAATATTAGTAAGTACTTACAATAAATATGGCGTTTTATTTATTAATTGTTTTGCATTATTTTTTTAAAGGGTGGCCTAGCTAATTTAAACCCTAAACTATAATAATAAAATATAATATTTTAAATAATCTAAATTATAATTAACTATCAGCATCTCTGTCACTTTCCACACTCGTTAAGTGAAAGCATTACTAAAATTGGTAGAGCGGTTTAGAAGTCCATAGAGGACAAACATACATTTATTTTTTGTATATTATATACTTAATTAAATAAATAAATGTAAATCAACGCGTCAACTCTACCTTAGGACTCCACTGTTGCAGGTACATAGGCCTCCCTCGTAATTTCCTAATACGGTCGTATTAGGGTTAGACCCAGACCCAGCTCAGAAGCTGAGTCTGGGTCCACGGCATAAGTTCACTATTTATTGCTCTAAAGTCGTGAACGGTCATGTGTCTAGAATTTCTTGGACAAGAGAATACTTCGTAATTTTCGGAACACTGATAGATTCATTGTTTAAAAAAAACACAAAGATTAATTTAAATCGGTTTATTTATAAAAAATGATCACAATGTTGTAACACTGCATTTATAGGGACTTTCTGAAAGGCCAAGCTTAATTTATAACTGCTTAGTTATATGAATACCATCGATATCGAGGAAGAAAGTAAGTATGCTAATAAAAATTAATTATATTTTGGTTTAAGCATTTATTAAATTCTCAAGAAATTAAATTCTTAGAATAGAAATGTACACAAAACAATTATAATTTAACAAAAATGTCAAAAGTTGAGTCCAGAGTATATAATGATGTTATAAAACATAGTTATATAGCATGTTTTTAAATATCTGCACCAACAGAACCCTGTTAAGGTGTGTCGAAATTAAATACCATGTTATATAACTATGTTGTATCACTCTCTTGTATAACATCATTTAACATTGCTGTATAACATTGCAACATAAAACAAAACTCACAATAAAATAACAATGTAATATAACGAATATATAACGTTTATATTTATTACTTTTTTTTTAACACATATATAACACATGCTATATAACCGATAACTATGTTTTACAACATATTTTATTATATAGAATGGACTCACCTCTGTGATTGAATGCATTTTCTCAAGTTTTTCAATTAATTTTCAATTTTCGGTTTTCCGTCGAATACGATGATACTCTCATTAAAATTTCATATTTTGAAATCTAAACATCTAAGAACAAGTCAATACATTTTTTGAAATTGAAAAAATATTATTTATTATTTCATGAAACGACAAAACATTATGGCATATTATTATCACTATATAGGTTTTTATTATTAACTATATTATTTATTTGAGAAAGGCACACAGCCTTTACTATGCATAAAACAGAAAAGTGAGTAGCGTTTTCAACTAATTTCTTTGCAAATGTAAACAATTTACAAAGAAAATTAATTATAATGAGGGCCTCTTTCACCAACTACAAGTAAAGTGTTGATTAGTTACTTTTCTAGTAAGTAGTAACAGTAAACTACCTTTTTTTGTAAATT
This sequence comes from Synanthedon tipuliformis, assembly GCA_947623395.1. NCBI lineage: Eukaryota > Metazoa > Arthropoda > Insecta > Lepidoptera > Sesiidae > Synanthedon > Synanthedon tipuliformis. The sequence goes on along the minus strand of OX392434.1, from coordinate 4,789,476 downwards.
ATATTTTTTCAATTGCCAGACAATTCAAATCTGATTGCCAATGCGAGAATATTCCAACACAAATGGATTTAAATGTAATAAAAGATAGTTTTGTAGCGGTAATCCACAAATTTTGAAAACGATTTTTTAAAATGCCAAACAAATAAAATACAAAAACATTTAAGTCAGAAAAAAACATTTTTTTTAAATGTCAGATAATTCAAATCTGATACTTATTGGCAATTTCGCGTATATTCGAATATCGATACATTTAGCGCTAGTACAGATATGGCGGGAACCGCGCGATTTTCGCGCGGTTATGTCTGAACGATACAAAACAACTCATATAAATAAGAACCGCGCGATTTCAGAATCGCGCGGTTCCCGCCGTGTCTGAACTAACGCTAATGGAAAATATAGTTATGTAGCGGTAAAATACTACATACCTTTTGTGATATTTTTTTAAATGCCAGACAATTTGAATTGCCAATGCCAATGCCAATACATTTAAATGAAAGAAAAGATCATTGCTAAAGATTTTTTTAAATGGCAGACAATTCATATCTTATTGCCAATGTTGAGATCATTCCGTAGTTAATGATATTTTTTATAATGCCAAAGATAATTGATTGGTCTCGCTGCGCTCGACTAGATAGCTCCGAAAATGTGGCAACTTTTTATTGCAGTGTGTGTAAAAAATCGTCACTTTTTATCACTTTTTACCCAGATTTATTATATTTTTACACAGTTTCACTACGCAAACTGGTATTTTATTATGCCTAAATTTAATAAAACATTCGGCACGTACACATCACAGACAGTTTGCAGTGTGACTGGCTCGGGTACGCCGAATTCGGCGTACTATTTTATGCCGCATTTTACAAGTACGACGGCGGTATCTAGTCGAGCGCAGCGAGAGAGAGACCAATCATTTATCTATGGTCGCGTTATTCCAATATCAACACATTTAAAAAAAAGAAAAGGTAGATTATATCTACCATCTTTTGTAAATGATATTTTTTTAAATGCCAGACAGTAATATTTTACTGTAAACTGACTGCAATCACGTTTGAATTAAGTTTCATTTAATACCAATACATAATATATGTACATTTTTTTAATAATAACATAATTATATTTAAATACTTATTTTATCTTAATTAACTTAAAGTCATAGTAATGAGCATGTTCAGATAATAATCCTCAAATAGATATGTAGGTACTAAAATTCGAAGACATTTAGATATTGGGAAAATTGGAAAGCCTGAGTCAAAATCTATAATAGGGTGTTGACAAAGATAATTGATTGGTCTCGCTGCGATCGACTAGATAGAGCGCTATACTAAAGCGATAGCGCCGTGAATGCGGCAACTTTTTATTGTAGTGTGTGTAAAACATCGTCAATTTTTATCACTTTTTACACAGTTTCACTACACAAACTGGTATTATATTATGCTCAAAATTTAATAAAACGTTCGACACGTACACATCACAGACAGTTTGCAGTGTGGCTGGCTCGGGTACGACGAATTCGGCGTAGTATTTTTTTGCCGCATTTTAAAATTACAACGGCGGTATCTAGTCGAGCGCAGCGAGACCAACCATTCTATGGGGTGTTGACTACTAATTAATATTATTTTTTAGATTCAAAACAAAATTTTGACATTATGAGCATCAGCTTTGTCATCTGTCATTTAAAGAAAATGAGACTTTACGCCAACGCATTCGAGTTTAAAATGAATAGTAGAAGTTGGTCGTTACTATACTACCTTTCACCATTGACTCCGCCATGATTCCGTTTTAGGCGTACTTTTCATGTGCCACTTTGGCGTTTGTCACACGAAATCCATACTTGTAGTACTTCGATGGTTTAATGACATTCAATAATTAAGATTTGATCGATTTTAATCTTAATTATTTAATTAGATTGAGATTGAGATCGAATGTCGACACAATTAAATACATAATATTAATTAATATTTTTTGTTAATTAACAAAAAATATCATTAGTATAATTAATAATTAATAGTGTTATTACTAAGTAACACTAATAATTTTTGTCTTTTTAAACTAATAACACAAATGTGTTATGTGTTTTACTTTTAATAACAAACATATCGATAAAATAAAATATAACTTAAGTCTTAACTTAACCAGTAGTCTGGTAACATGGGTAACATAAATTTTATACTTTTTCTTTATATATAACGAAATTATATAATATAGTTATAAATGATCGATATGTTATATAATAAAGTTATATATTTATATGATTTACTTAATTATAGTTCTTTAATACTGATTTAGTGTTTCTCACACACCACCAGATGGCGCTGAGATGTTTGTTCATTATTTTTTGTGTGTGTTCAATTTTTTTTTCAACATTTTTGTAACTAATTATCCAATTTTAAGTTCAATATTACCTACCCCCTATTTTTTCAAAAAAAATCAATACTACCCTAACTTTTGGACCCAAAACAAATTATACTACTTCTAAAACATTACAATGATAACTTTTATACAATTGAGCTTAAGGTCAAAATGGTCAAAAGTCAAAAAATGAAAAAAAATAAATGGTCAAATACAAGTTATATTTCTAATTGTTAAATTTAAATGAAGTAATTTAATTTTAAAAAGACCAAATTACGATTACAATTACAATTTAAATGAAATGAATTAAATTACAATTTCATTTTTGATATTTTAATTACATCTGACTAAATTTAATTTAAAAAAGACCAAATTACAATTACATTTTCAATTTAACTTTTTTTTAGCAAAAACATCAATTTTAAATATTAATGTAACTTAAGTAACTTGACTTAACCTTAAGTTACATAAATAAAATATTTTAGTTAATTGTAATATTAAGGGTTAACATTTATTGGTAATATGTAAACGAGTGTGTCTGTATGTAACATAGGTCTCACCTTTCTTTTCATGAACCTGAAAATTATTGAAAAAAATAATATAACATATTATTATAAAAAATAAATAATTCAATATTAATGAAAAAATATAGTTTTGAATGAAAAAAAAAAAAAAAACGATATTTCTAAAAACTAATATATAAAATATTCAATATTTTTACAACTAAAAAATAATAAAAAAAAAACATTTAATTATAAATAAAAATTATAAATAATAATAATTTAATTATATACATTTAACGTTAATGAAAAAAATCTTTGGCAAAAAATTATAATAAAGTAAATTTTATGGGTTTTTATCAATAAATCAAAATATAATAGAAAGATGTTAGTTTGCATAATTTTGATTAGTATATTTTTTGAAAAATTTTTGCTTTGGCTATGACATTATTAATGATTTATTAGTAATTAATGTTTAATGTTATTATTAACACATGCTAAGTTTTATGTTATTATTGCAACAAATAAATTTTGTGTCATGTTAGTCACAATTTATACCCGATGACGATTACCTGATGGTATGCGTGCAGTCTGCTGATGGTATGTTGGTCAATTTTTTAAGACAATTTTTTTTATTATAGCAAATTATAGATTTCTTCGTATTAAAGAAGCAATAACACAAATGATGGATTAAAGAATTTTTTTTCAAAAAAAATCCATGTGGTATTATTATCCTAAATATTGGATAACCATGGTTTAAAAACTTATACATAATTTGTTATTTTATTTAATTTATTTTTATTATTATTGTAATCATTTAAAAAGGCCCAAAAAAACAAAAGAAAAATATTTTTATTCGTGTCATAAAATTCTATTATATGACATCGAAAAATTATTTTTTAAGCAATATTTCGAAAAAAATAATTGTATTTACCTCCGAATATAATTAGCGAACCAATACTATAATAAATAAATAATAATAATAAGTAATAGTATATTTTTTTTATTTTGATGTACAAAAGAATAGAAATAAAACGACTTAATTTTTTTAAACCGTTTTTTGAGTTAATATATTTTCACTACACAAAATAAAATTTTTTGGGCCACCTAAATATTTTATTTAATCTAGAATATTTCGCGTTATAACTGTACCTACTACTATTATTGTAGTCTTGCACTTATAATGAAAAAATAAAATAAAAAAAAAGTAAAAATGAATTCATTTTTTTTCAGTCCATCTACGAATATAACTTTTTATTACTTAAAAAAAATTTTTTTTTTTGAAAAAATTGTACTTAATATATACCTCTAGCGTTAATATTAGAAAATTTAAAGTGAAATAAATATCACATACATTTTACAGTCAAATTCAAAATTGTACTTTTATTCAATAAATATTAAACAATATTAAAGAAAAATTAACAAAAAATACTAAACAATAATTGATAAAGTTTCACCATTTGTTTTTCTGCTTACAACATAACTATCAAATATTATACAGTGTGTCCGTCCGTTCATGGACTAGCGATATTTGTAGCGACATAAATTACAACTATTTTAATACACAGATACACTGATTTGTGGCAGCCATTTTATTTTTTTTCTTCAAATATTCTCTACGCGTGTACAAAAAAAACCTATCTTTCAAAGTTTTGGTCTTACTGAGATAAAAATAGACTTTTTTTATAAATAGTTCAGATTTTTGTTCTCGCAAAAAATTGCAGTAATTTTTTGAAGAGTTCACACAACTGCAAAAAATTTCTGCAATTAAATTTAAGTTACTGCAAAAACAACTCCTAGGTATTACTTAGTAGCGTCACTGAGCGTAATTACTAATTACATACTTAGCGTCATTGAGTGTGACGGTGACGTTTAGTGCTTTTTTCTAATCCCAAAATTGCCCAACGTGCCAAAAAAAAAAAAAAAACAGTTCTACATTAAACGTGATGAGCGCGACAGTCACGCGAGTTCAATACTTTTTCCGCACCCAAAAAGTGCCCAACGTGCCCAAAAAAAATTATCTTCAAAATTACCCAAAAGCAACAGCTATGACCTTTTTTTAATTTTTTTTTATACGAGATCTTCAATATTTTTATTTGTATTTGTTTATTTTTTATCTCAGTAAGACCAAAACTTATAGAAAAAAAATTTTTTTTTGTACACGTAAAGAATATTTAAAGAAAAAAAAAACAAAATGGCTGCCACATAGAGGGGAAGTAGTATTGACTTCAGTATTTCATATTTTGTATATTAAAATATTTGTAAAATATATATGACCGGCCATACTGTATAATTTAATAATTATGTAATTTAATTCTTGATTGTTCAATTCATCAATACATGAAAAAATCACATTTAATGGCACATCAATATTAAATAATTATATTATTAGATATATAATTTTTTTTTCACGATATTTTCACTAATCCTATTATCACACGCGACCTTCTTATGAGCTAATTTTCTAATGTAAAGAAAAAACATTATTACAACTCGATTTGGATCCTATATATGGAGTTTAAGAAACAGATTTAAGAATTAAGAATTCGAAAAATATGCGAAATGGGTCACACAAACACATCAAAATCCTTATTAATATTAATATTATTTATAAATGCGAAAGTAAATCTGTCTGTCTGTCACGCTGTCACGTCAGGGATACAAGAAATGACATAGAACAAAAAAATATATGATGTATGTATGTATGTATGTTGAGTCCGATTCTTATTTTTTCTTACATAGGGGTGGGAGGAGTCAAAATCTGTCAAAAATCATCTTAAATAATAAATGAATGGCAGCTAAAAGTGCCCAAAGTGCCTAAAGATTTGAACAAATTGAAACACTTCAAAACAATTTGAACTATGTCCTTTTTTGGTGTACCCTAAAAGTGCCTAAAGATTATCTCACTTCAAAACAATTTGAACTGTCTATATATGTCCTTTTTGGTGTGCCCTAAAAGTGCCCAAAGTGCCCAAAGATTATCTCACTTCAAAACAATTTAAACTTTTTAGTGTGCCCTAAATGTTGTGACTATTTTTCTCTCCACATCATGTAGAGAACATTAGCTAATATTTAAACCTTGAAGAGAAGCGAAGTCGCGGGTAAGACCTAGTCTCAACGCCACATTGGATCCGCGTCGAGTCGTCTAGATATGACAAATTTAATATGATTTCGTTAACAACTTTTAAAAGGCAATTAGTCTACAACCTATAAGCGCAAGCGCATTCACATTTATCACCGCCACCCACCCACCGTTACCGTTACCACATACCGTCACCACCGTTAACGACAACAACCATGGTTAGTTACTTGGGCGTTTTGATTCTATTCTTTGGTAGTTTTTTGGGTTTCATCCTGTTCCTTCTTACCTGAGTTAGACGCTTTCTTTCGCATCTGTGAAAGTAGAAATAAATTGCTGAATTGCTGAACATTTTTATGACTAACTAGCTGTTGGTCCAAAGATATTTGATTGGTCTCGCTGCGCTCGACTAGATAGAGCGCTATACAAAAGCGATAGCTCCGTGAATGCGGCAACTTTTTATTGTAGTGTGTGTAAAACATCGTCACTTTTTATCACTTTTTACACATTTATTTTATTTATTTATTTATTTTTATTTTTATTTTTTATTTTTATTTTTTTTTTTTATTTTTATTCTGAACAACAACCCTACAGCAAAACAAAATAATATACAATAGATATCATATTACTGCTTCATTGCCAGTTACAGGGCTCTACTGTGTAAGACGTAAAAAAAAAAAAAGAGAAAATTACAGTTATATTACCTAAGCCTAACCTAATTAATAATTCTAAACAACGGGGAAGGGATGCGTGCGTGCGTGCGTGCGTGTGTGTGTGTGTGTGTGTGTGTGTGTTTGTGTGTGGTTCCATTTAATTATCTTTAAGTGTATTCGCGACGCTTATCATATTTTTATCATATTTTTACAGTTTCACTACGCAAACTGGCATTTTATTAATTGGCACTCAAAATTTAATAAAACATTCGGCACGTACACATCACAGATAGTTTGCAGTGTGACTGGCTCGGGTACGCCGAATTCGGCGTACTATTTTATGCCGAATTTTTCAAGTACGACGGCGGTATTTAGTCGAGCGCAGCTAGACCAATCATTCATCTATGGTAATGGCCTTTCATAAAAATGTCAGATTCTCAAGGAGTAAACTCCAAAGAGGGTTACTCACCTGTCATTGGCCACGGGATCGGCCAATAGGCGGGCGAGCAGGTGCATCTGCGTGGGCGACACTCGGTGGGCCGTGGCCTGGTCGTGGGCGACGCACGCGTTGCCGCCCCACGCGTGGTACGAGAACGTGGGATCGTCCCGCGGAGTGACCCGCGGCCGGCTGCGAGCCGCACATATGCCTGCGCACCGTGCCAAATTAAATGGCGTTACTAAAAATTTTAGCTATTTACTAAAAATGCTAGTACTATTACTATAAAATGTTATAGTAAATAGTACTAACATTTTTAGTAATAGTAAAATTTAAAATTTGTAGTAAGTAACATTACTAATAATGCTAGTACCGACTATTACTATAAATGTTATAGTAATAGTACTAGCATTTTTAGTAATAGTAAAATTTAAATCTTTTAGTAAGTAGCATTACTAGAAATGCTAGTACTATTACTATAAAATGTCATAGTAATAGTACTAGCATTTTAGTAATAGTAAGTATGAAGCGATAAGTTGTAATGACAAGGATACACGACAAGTTCTCCTAGTGTGACAATAATTTTCTAATTTCCGAAGAAAACTCACCGGTTATATAAATGTCCTCCAAATGAAAGAAATGTGTGGTCAACGCGGCGTTGTAGAGCGCCTTCGCCGCCGGTGTGCTGAGCACGTATCCGGTCCCGGATAAATATTTCGGATACACTTTGGCACCGTACATGTATCGCGGACTGTACCTTAAGTGGGGGAAAAAACAGTGTATCAGATAGTAACTATTATTTAATCTGTGGTATTGGTATTAAAGTTCACTTTTGATTGCTCGCTTATTATGAAAAGAAAGACGTGTTGACTTGAAGGCGATTTTATTTCAACTGAAAATGTAACACCAATTTAACCTAGCATTCAACTAGCTGTTTTGCACGCGACTTCGTCCTCGTAACTTTATTAAGTATAGCCTTTGTTACTCGCTGATAATGTAGCTTTCTCTTAGGTGATCCACTAGTTTGGCTGAAGCCGAAGCGTCTGTTTCGGCCAGACACTTCACTGGGAGTAGTTTTTTGACCGAAGGTGGTTGAAGGCAAAGCCGAAGTCGTACTTCGGCCAGAAACTTCATCAAAGGTGGTTTTTTTGGCCAAAGGTGGCTGAAGCCAAAGCCAAAGCCGAAGCTTCAGCTAGACACTTCATCGAAGGTGGTTTTTTGGCCAAAGGTGGCTGAAGCCAAATCCGCAGCTTCGGCCAGACACTTCACCGAAGGTGGTTTTTTTGGCAAAAGGTGGCTGAAGCCAAAGCCGAAGTCGAAGCTTCGGCCAGACACTTCACTAAAGGTGTTTTTTTGGCCGAAGGTGGCTGAAGCCAAAGCCAAAGTCGAAGTCGAAGTTTCGGCCATACACTTCACCGAACGTGGTTTTTTGGCCCAAGGTGGCTGAAGCCGAAGCCGAAACCTCAGCCAGACACCAATATTTAGACACACTATAATTTTGCTAAATTTGGAAGAACTGTCTACAGATGGCTATGTCATGTGATAGTCTACTGTACATCACGCCTTCTTACCACTTACTGGTTGTGTCCTGGACCGGTCTCGCCCCACAGAACAGATCCCCGATCAGCAAATACTCCTTATCCCTGTGACCCTTCGCCACTAAACTGTCGTGATGTTCCGAGCGATTTTTAAGGTTCACCATTAAATTTGGCACATTTATGTACATGTCGTCGTCCGTTTTCAACACGTATCGGACTGTAAGAGGCGCACAGATGTTGACAAGTTGCATATAAACATCATCAATGTACTTACAACATTGATGATATTTCCATTATAATTTACAATTATTCATTATGTACATTAAAAATCAATAATAATTTTTTTTTTAAATGTTACTAAGTAATTTATGTTTTATCGCTTGAGTTTAGTAACGGAAAATCAATTTTAATTCTCAAATTAACTGACTCTGTAGTGTATGCATCTTGGATTTGTTCACTGGCAACATTACGTAAGGCAGTCTAAGACGTACCACGTGACGGAGGCAGTCGATCCACGGGGATAGGGAGTTGCGTGTGTGTCCGGGAGTGATACGGGAGAGAATATATAGGTGACTTTGACGCGTGAGCACTACAGACTCTTTTTTTCAAATAATATGTTATGATCAATATACTTATTTATATATCTATATTGATGATATTAAAAAACATTTAAAAAAGTATGGATTAGTAAGATTATAGGATTAAACTAATAGCTAATAAAACCGCCCACTTACCACTTTCTTTGCAATTGTTTGTAATCCATTTCAACATCATTATCGATTTTAATGTTAAATTATTATATGTATCCAAAAAACCCTCTTGTATTATGTCTTTGTATTTATTCGATTCTGCTTCAATACTACCCTGCATTTCCGTGTCATTCTCCTTAGCTGGCAACCCCAATATAAAAACTAGCTTAAAATCTCTCACAACATCGTCAATGTTGCCCTCTTTATCCTTCTTAAACGCATTCTTAACCTTTTTCAATTTAGACAAAATATTCATCAAGTCCGGCGAATTTTCTGAACCTTTTGGGGGTATTCTCATAATGTTGCTCTCGTATTCGTTGTAATCGTAATTCTCCTCCAACTCCCTACTCATATCGAACTCTGGCAACACCGACTCCTCTTCATCGTCGAACCTTTTCTCTTCGACCAACATATTGTCATCCGCATTCATATTTTCCTGTATAGCCTTCGCCAGTTCAGGCAAAAGTCTTTTGAAGCCGGAAATTTCGCGTTTTATCCTGCTCGAGTTTAAAGTTAGATTGTGTAACGAACGCGTCGTCAACGTCGGGTAAAGATCGTACGTGTAATTGTAGTTCTTGTATTTCTCGCGAATTTCGTTGAAAATTTTCAGTGTTGCCATGTATTTTTTGTAATTACCCCACGTCTCTCTAATGGCCAGGCGACGTTTAAAGTTTTCAGTGGACGAGCAAACGACAATGAGGAGGAAAAGTTGATTTTTTTTATTGATTTTATTTGTATTAGGGCAAACGTCAGACGGTTCGCGTATTATGGTAACGTTGTTTGGTTGGACGTAGATTTTTGTGTCGCGATTCGTATGGACGGACCAGCCGGACACAAAAACTGGGGAAAAATTAAAAAAAAAATAAACACAGAATGAATTGAAAGCTTTATTAGTTACTAGCTGGCGCCCAATTCTATATATTTTTAGATGATCACATTACTTTTTTTCTTGATGAAAGGTAACCCTATGTCCTTTCTTGTATCACTGTCAACGTGTATGCAAAATTTCATGATGATCGGTTGAGTAATTAAGGCGTGAAAAGGAAGCAGACAGACAGACAGAGTTACTTTTGCATTTATAATATTAGGACTATCTTACGTAAGACCCCCCCCCTCTAATCCCTCCTTAAATAGTGTTACGTAATAAATTAATTTCCCCTTGTCTACTATAAAAGGTGTCAACCTGAATGAAAATTTTTGAAAATAAATAAATTGATAAAAATTTACTCTGTATGAATTTTTTTTTTTTTTAATTTAAAATACCTTTTGGCAACTGGTGATTAGCTTTATTGTAAACAGGTATGTACATGAGGACGCAAAACAATATCATGGCCGTGCTGAAGAGGAAGAACTTCGCTAGGATCGTGAACGTGCACCTCCTGTCTTTCTCTTCGGACGAGATCTGTTGGATGTATGGAGCGTAGTGTCTTTGTGTGTCGTTCCTAAAAAAAATCCACTTTCGTTAAGTGAGTAAGGGATGTCAGACTCACTGACCTGTAATATGTAAACTCGACAAATAAAGTGCTTTATCATTATCACCATAAGATTGAACATTGTTTGTATGTTGTAGAATGTGATAAGGTCTGTTTTCCTTTGAAAATTCAAAGTGACAATTTCTATTGCTATCTTTATTAGCGATGACAAATTATGTCAATCAGTAATCAATACCTATTTCGAAAGCCTTTAGCGAATTTTGAAATGAATGGAATTTGTAATCGAAACTGATAAAGCACTTTTCTTGCCTGCTTTACCACTGGACAGGCTGCTGTCAAATTAGTTTTATGCCTATTTGAAAAACGCCATTGTGGCGCTGTAGGCTACAGAACGAGTGTCCATGGAACTAAAATTAGTCATACAATAACTAAAATTGTCCATAAAACATTTACATAATACATGAAAAGCCACGAGGGCCTTTATCAGAGCTCATAGTGTATTAAATATGTGGGTATGCGGGCGTGGACAGATAAATCACGAGTTCAAAGCAATCCGTCCAAACGCGTGGTTTCGTGCCGCCGTCTCGAACATAAGTGCCCTCCGGACAAGATGGCCGCCCTGCTAACCATCGGCAATGACGCTTCGCTAGGCTGACTTTGACAGCTAAACGTCAACCTGATGTGTGACATTGGCAGATGCGCCGTCATACACATTTCCTCATGTTTCAAAACACAAGCGGACACAAATAAACTTAAACACTCCCTAAGACACCAACAAATAGAAATAAAACAGATACTATTATATGTACATATCTATGGAATAAAAATACGCAAACGTCAAAATTAGTTCTTGGTACTTTCGAGGGCGGCGCGGCGTTTCAAAATGGTACACGAAATTATGTGTCATTTGTATGGGCAGCCTGTCCAGTGGTATATATTACAGGTCAGTGGTCAGACTCCATTTCACCATCCCTTATCCTAAATACTTTTATGGTCCGCAGCGTACTTGCAGCACCTGTGGCGTTGCTCGTGTTGTAGGCGACGGTAGCCACCTACCATCAAGTGTACCTTCAGTCTGTTTGACTTACCATCAAGTGGACCTTCAGTCTGTCTGTCGACTTTAACATATAAAAAAAGTGTGTGTGTGTCAGCTCCTACGCACGACTGGAGTTTAGAGTAAACTCCAGTCGTGCGTAGGAGTATCCTTACGAAGTATCCTTACGAACGATAAATAAATACGAAACGAACAAATAAATATCAGCGCCATCTCTGTTCGAATTATGGCACCGGTTACCGGTGATTACCGGTAACCGGTACCACCGATATTCTGTTACCTGTAACCTGTATTCTGTTGATTACCGGTGCCATCTAGTTTTCGCAAAGATGTATTATTACGTAACACATTCTAGTTTCAGAGATATTGTGTAGATGGCGCTTAAAGTTAATAACTAACGCGTAACGCTAGACGTGTGACAATTTTGATTTTACTCCCATAAATTTTCATAGCACGGGCTTATACATATTATATGAAAATCGATACTTCAAAAAGTTTATCTATTACGATAAATGCAGTGAAGAGAGTTAAATTGTCATAATTACCTGTACGACAATAATATCGGACTTTCGTCGCTGTGTGAGGAACATATTGTGTCGTCGTCTTCCCAATGTGATCTTCCATCTTCATAGGCCATGTATTGGTGCTGAAACAGGTAAGGACTATTTTTAAGATAAAATGTACCCGACGGTCTAACAGTATAGGTATTAGCGGAACTGATGCCGTCTTTGTTGCAATTTTTTTTATATATTTTTTATAAGAGATGGGTTAGCTCTTGGCTAACAACCAGCCATGTGGCAAGGATGAGGCCTAAGGTGGAGCGAGCTCACCTAGAAGATGCCTATTCACTCGAACCTTGAAAATATTAGGGTTATAATTATGTGCTCAAAGATGAATAATTTTCCCTGTTTTTTCCACATTTTCGACTGTTTCTTCGCTCCTATTAGTCGCAACGTGATGTTATAAAGCCTAAAGCCTTCCTCGATAAATGATCTATCCAACACAAAAAGAATTTTTCAATTCGAACCAGTAGTTCCTGAGATTAGCGCGTTCAAACAAACAAACAAACTCTTCAGCTTTATAATATTAGTAAAGTATAGATAGGAGCTGTCCAGGCGTAAAGTATCGCTTGACCCTATTTAGGATGCCCAGCTTTTTGGCTGCTGTTTGGGCTTTGGACTCAATAGATGGCTTTAACTCAGTGTTTTGGCTAGGTAAGTGGCTACCGTCTCTTACAAAGCGACGCCACAGGTGTTGCAAATGCGGTACCGACAACAGTGGGATTACGGGTAAAGTCGGTGCAAATTATATGCTATAGATGGTAGACCTCCATAGTAGGAATTTGCAGAAAAAAAATCATTCGTGCGAAGCCTAAAGCAGGTCGCTAGTTATAAATTATGATAATTTTATCAAGGCGTTATCGTAAATATGACTAACAGAAATAATAGGTTAGTTAGAGGGAAATAATATTTTAATTTTATAAATCTAAAAATTCGATAAAGTGAACAAAGTTCCATTATCCTTTTACAATAAACTAAAAATAGTTAGAACGTTATAGTTATTTCATTTATAATATTTTTTCCTTTATAAAAGTACTAGCTGGTGCCCGCGACTCCGTCCGCGTTCTGGATGAAAGGTACCCTATGTCCTTTCGGGTGTCCCAGACAACGTGTATGCAAAATTTCATGGTGATCGGTTCAGTAGTTTTTGCGTGAAAGAGTTACAAACATCCATACATACATCCATACATCCATACAAACTTTCGCATTTATAATATTAAAATAAGAAATAGGATATAGGATATGCTAAGCAATTTTAGTCAATTACTTAGTTACGTGACTATAATTTTTTCTCTAAAAAGTGAGTCTTATAAAGAGAACTGCTTACTTACTTTGAGTGCTACAATTATTGTAAATATTTATGATACTACTACATATTGGCACTCTATACGACCTTGCATATGAGTACCTAATTTACAAAATTCATAGCTAAGTACCTACTTATAACGCCTGTCGACATGGGTAGGTAATAACCGCAGATGGAAGAAAAATACAGATTGGTGACTCACTATCTGAGCATGGTTCTCATATACTGAGTCCAATGAACTTAGTATCACTCAGTCGCTCATAGGTCTTGCATACATACTCATGATACGTTAAAGATATGGACACAATGTTTGTTAAAAAAATTTAAACATTTGTCGACTCTTTCTATTATTACGTGTGAAGAATATATGTAAAAAGAATAAAATAAAGTAATAAAAAGCCAATATAAAGAAAGGCAAGCCTTTGCATGGACATAAGAATACATAATTTAAATCAAAGTTTAGCCGCCAGAGTGCTTTGAGATAGACGGCAAAACAGGGAAAAATCATTCAGCTGCGTAATTGCTTTGAAATGTGATTTTAATATGTATTTATTTTTTTAAATACTAGCTGGTGCCCGCGCCTTCGTCCGCGTTCTGGATGAAAGGTACCCTATGTCCTTTCTGGTGTCCCAGACAACGTGTATGCAAAATTTCATGGTGATAGGTTCAGTAGTTTTTGCGTGAAAGAGTTACAAACATCCATACATACATCCATATAAACTTTCGCATTTATGATATTAGTAATACGGAATTTATTAACATAAATGGTGTGACAGAGAGAACGCTCTACAAAACTGAATATAGCCGATCTCGCTCTTGTTCCCGAGATGCCATATTAAATGCTGCTTTACTTGCTGTAACGTACCTTATCTTTTTTTTGCTTCCATCTACGGTAATAACAGGTATTTATTTACCTTTCGTGTGAAACTGTTAAAATTAATGTTTGCCTTTATCACACTATTATAACTAGAAGTTGTTATATAAAGTTCCATAAACGTAACCAATATTCATATTAAGTAATATTATATGAGAAAGTTTGTCTGTTTGTTACCTTTTCACGCCTTCAATATACTCAATCGATCAATATGAAATTTTGCATACATGCTGTCAGGGATGCAGGAGAGGACATAGGGTATTCTTTCATCCAGAAAAAAGTACTGTTCCCGACTCCCGAGGGATAATTTAAAATATAAAATTTAAAAATAGTAAAAATAAAAAGCGGCGCCACCGTCGTCACGGCAATAAAAATGTCGGGCGTTATAGGTAATTATTGCTTATGTATATGTTCTATTTTCTCAGGTGCTATGTTATTTAGCAAAAAATAATCCTTATGATGAAGCCTTTCGATCGGTATGATAAAGCTCGGTATATACAGGATCATTTTTTTTCTCGTGTAGCGGGTTCGATTCCCGGTTCAACCATGTAATTATTTAAAAATCTATGAATGCAGTTTATATTGTTTTTAAAATTAAAATAATGTCTTCTTTCAGTAAAATGTTCCATCTACAATATTCAAGGTACTTTCCCTCCATGTGGCATAGTCGTGGGACGCCCTGTATAGTAGGTACGCAGCTTTACTTACGCAAATAAAAGGTGGCCACAGCCCCGGATCTTCAATTTTTTTTAGGCGGGGCAAAAACTGAAAAATGCCGCCCCCGCACACATTTATTTTTGAATCTAGTTATCTTTAAAAATTCAGCTATCATATGTCCACTAATTGATTGACATTTGGACATAGGCCTTCCGGAAATAATGCATTCATCGCTGTTCTTTCTGTGTTAAGGATATTTATTTACAGATATATAGATATGAACGTGTAGGATATATATTCTATACACAGCACAGGATAGGATTTAAAATAAGTATATGTATAATAAAAATAAAAATGAAATATATTATTGCATTTGTAAATTGAAATTTAAATTGGCCACCGTGGCCATAATTGAATTATGTATATAGTTAGTGAAAACTTTTATGGTAACATTTATAGAGGTGTTGTTCCACATATTAAAAACACGTGACCGTTATGCCCAGCACAGACGTAGTTATAATAGGTAGGTATGTACCTACTAATATTATAAAGAGAAAAAATTTGTACCTGTTTGTAATGAATAAACACAAAAACTACTAAACCTGATTTTGATGAAACTTCGTAACTATGTGTACCTAATGTGGTCCAACTTAAAAGATAGGATAGTCTTTATTTTGAATCCAGGCGAAGCCGGCAGAGTGTAGCTAATACCTAACATTATAAGTGCGAGTTTGTACGTTTGTTACTTAATCACGCACACATTACTTACTTACGCAAAAACAGATTTGGATGAAATTTGGCAGACAGATAGTTTATTACCTGGATTAAACATTTAGAATACCTTTTTTCCTGTTTTGTATGATTTTTAAAAAAAGAACTACGACGCGTACGAATTCGCGGGCACAACCTAGTATTTTTTTTTGAAACTCTATATTTAAATATATACCTCAAATATACCTATAATATAGGCGCGTCTGTGCTTGGTTTTAAGTGGCGCAAGAACTGTACCTACATCTACATACATAATTTACAAAATAACAACCAGGTCGCTCTTTACAAATACTGTCTTCCATCCGGTTTTAAAATTGCACAACAGACCGCGGTGCGGAACATAGATAGGTACCTAGAAAATTGCCTTTAACATAATAAAAAAGGCAATTAAGAGCTAAACGTCGCTCGATAAGACCTGTTTAGATGAACTTAGATGCACAAATCTGCATTAAAACACGGGAGTTAATTAAATTAAATCTGCAATTCTGTAAAATAACTTACTTGTTTGCTATTATATAGCTTAAAACGTTCAACTTGGTTCGCAGCACTGATTAGGTATTATTTCATAACTTTGTTGTAATTTGTTCGGTAGTGTATTAAATTAGTAATTTTTCGCATTTATTTACATGAAGCATGAACCACAACACGACTATTCGTTCGATAAACTTAGACTGCAGACAATTTAGTGTTGCCATACTTCAAACTATGAATACCACATGCAACAACTACAAAAAATACAAAATAAAAAGTAAATTTTTTAATTTACATAAATTTTTACAATATTTATTTAAATTAATTTACAAAAGTTCTACTATCAGTGTAAATATTACTAAAGTTAATATTCACTCTTTAATATTTCTCAAGGAAATCCAAAACATAAATGGTTATTCATTTAATATAAATGTGAATGTTTGAATTAAATTAAATATCAACATTTAATAACAATCTGTAAAAAACCTTAAATAATAATGAAAAATTAAATCAAATTCTAAATAAAATTCAATAAATAAAATACGCGGCGTGGAACAGAACGTAATGATGTTTACAAATGGAACTGTCAATGTCAATTGTCAACTGTCAAGTCAATTCTGTCAGTGTTATGTTATGTCATTAATTTTCATTTTCATTCACTGCTTTTGTTATAAAAATTTTAGTGCAAAAAAGGGAAATCAATGATGACTACTATACAAAAGACACAGATTTTATCTATGTACAAAATACTTCTGAGAGAAGCACATAAGTTTCCTAATTATAATTTCAGGTATTCTAATTTCTAAACAAATTGTGTTAACCTCAAAATTTTCTATAGAATAGATACATTTTTGTTTTCCTTATATTTGAGTTATATATATATATCTCTATATAAAGGTATATAAAATATTATTCCTTATATTATATTATATTCGGTGTGCAATTTATATAATTTTATATCCTATATTTTAAGTTGGACCAAATATCAAATCGGTTCAGTAGTTTAGGAGTTCATCACGAACAAACATGTGACACGTAATTTTTTATATATTATATAAGGATATTATATAAAACTGTATTTTTACAAAAATTTTGAATCTTACAGATCCTATGCATTGCGAAGAATCAGAGATGCCTTTAAAGAAAACAAGTCATTGAACGATCAGAAAATTATTAAAAATGAATTCGAATATGCTAAAAATAATCTCGACATTATCAGGCGTCAGGTAAGATCGATAACATTAAGTTTATTTATATAAATACTAGCTGGTGCCCGCGACTTCGTCCGCGTTCTGGATGAAAGGTACCCTATGTCCTTTCTGGTGTCCCAGACAACGTGTATGCAAAATTTCATGGTGATCGATTCGGTAGTTTTTGCGTGAAAGAGTTACAAACATCCATCTATACATCCATACATCCAAACTTTCGCATTTATAATATTAGTATGGAAGTATGGTTAGTATGGAAGTATGGATGGATATTGAGGTCTAACTTTATTGAAACTACATACTCTAACAAATTGTCTTATATCATCTAATAGTATAAAGAGAAAAGTTTTTTGTATTTTTGTTTGTAATGAATAAACTCAAAAACTAGTGGTACGATTTTAAAAGTTCTATCACCCGTAGAAAGCTACATATGTCATCAGCGAGTAACATAAGCTATATTTTATAAAGTTACCAAAGTCGCGTGCAACAGCTATGTATTTTATTTATATTTTTGGTGGAACAGGTTTTTTTACATCCGGTTTTTTATCTTTCAGGTCGCAATCGGACACATGTATAAGAGTGACAAATTAGTAATTGAAAATTTATGAAGATGCTTGTTCATTGTTAACTTATCTTGCATTAGATATAATTAAGTTATAGACTAAATACACTACACCGACAGATTAAACCAAATAAATTTTTTCCTTTTCTACAACATCTTATCGTTCCTAATATAATAATACTAGTCCAAGATTTTTAGATATTCGCAAAACAAAAAATCCTGATAATTGATTTTTCGATTGGATTATGTCAGAGAGTGTCCCCTAAGTATAAAACCAAGTTAAGATAAAAACAATATTTTGGAAACCTTGTCGCCAAAACTGTCCGCATCTGTCTGTTTCTTCTTCTTCTACTTCTAAACTACCTAACGGATTTTGACAAGGTTTGCACTAATGAAAAGAGGGATAAACAAGGAAGGTTGGTGTGTATAAAAAAAATAGCATCCCAAGTGAAGCCGGGAGCGGATCGCTAGTACATTAAAAAACATAATAAAATGATATTTTCTAAATAGAAAAAACGCGAGAAATTAGAAATTTACTTAGCTTTGTGCCCGCTCTTAAGTTGTTAAAAGTAGAATGATATTTTAAACAATTAAATGTCTCATGTTATAACCAAGTAATCTTATTACAGATATATTTAATTACTGTAGTGTACTAGATTTTATGTTGCAAACGCTCATGTCTGATTTATGTTGCATAAATCATGTTGGATGTTACACAGATTTAAGCATAATTTAAGCATAGGTACTTACTTAAATATTATACCTATGCTTAAATATTATTATAATATTAAGATTGAATATTTTTAAACATGAAAATGTTGAACACTGACCAATTGGTTGGTCAATTGATTGGTCAATTGATTGGTCAATTGGTTGGTCAATTGATTGGTCAATTGGTTGGTCAATTGGTTGGTCAGTGGGTCAGAAATGGTCTCGTGGCCTACCGAGTAGTCCTAAAACTATTGTAGGTCCAATGAGCACATAAAAGGAGCCGCATATTGTGATTAACTGGAAAATGTATTATTTATTGCATTTTATTGTAGTTGTAATTCAATTATTGTAAATAAATCTATGTTTCAATTTATGAGTTTTTATTAATTAAAAAAAATCTAAATTAAAATATATACCTATAGGTATCCAAATCTGTTGCTAATCTAATAATGGTGCTATAATATTGAAATGGATAATCCGTACTAATATTATAAATGCGAAAGTTTGTATGGATGTATGGATGGATGGATGGATGGATGTTTGTAACTCTTTCACGCAAAAACTACTGAACAGATCACCATGAAATTTTGATACACGTTGTCTGGGACACCAGAAAGGACATAGGGTACCTTTCATACAGAAAAAAAGTACTGCTCCCGAGGGATTATCTAAAATTAAGGAAACTATCTCCTGGCTAAGTATAATAGCAATAACGATGTCAGGCGATATATTGCTTTTTCAACGCGGACGAAGTCGCGGGCACCAGCTAGTCTAATATATAAAATTCTCGTGTCGCGGTGTTTGTTGCCAAACTCCTCCATAACGGCTGGACCGATTTTGATGAAATTTTGTGTGCCTATCGGGTAGATCTGAGAATCGGCCAACATCTATTTTTCATACCCCTAAAATGTTAAAGGTGGTGGTCCATTCCAATTTTTATTTTATTTTTTGGCAAAATAACTTTTGCCGGGTCAGCTATTAAATGGAATGTGAGTTTGTTTGTTTGTTACGCTTTCACGCAAAAACTACTGAACCGATCACCATGAAATTTTGCATACACGCTGCCACGTTAGATAATAAGGCCGGAATGGTTACTGCCGCCAAACGGGCTGCCACTGAGAGGGAAAATTTAAAAAAACTTCATAAAATATATATAGTTTTTTATTGCGTATTAGTAAGTAGGTACATAATTTATAGGCAAACATTTTTTTTTAAATTGCGCTTGTGATTTATTGACCCAAGTATAAGTCATACTATACTAAACCGGACCCAAAACAAATAACTCATAAGATTAAGTACTTATCATAGATGAATGATTGGTCTCGCTGCGCTCGACTAGATACCGCCGCTGTACTTATAAAATGCGGCAAAAAATACTACGCCGATTTCGGCGTACCCGAGCCAGACACACTGCAGACTGTCTGTGATGTGTACGTGCCGAATGTTTTATTAAATTTTGAGCATAATAAAATGCCAGTTTGCATACATAGTGAAACTGTGTAAAAAGTGATAAAAAGTGACGATGTTTTACACACACTACAATAAAAAGTTGCCGCATTCACGGAGCTATCGCTTTTGTATAGCGCTCTATCTAGTCGAGCGCAGCGAGACCAATCAAATATCTTTGGCATATAAGTTACTTTTGAATATTATATTATTATATAAAAAAATATCAAAATATACTAAATATTGAATAAAACAACCATAGTTGTCTTTTGCAACATACAATATGAAGGATTGTTATTTTATTTTTGCAATAATTTTTTTTTTGTTTTATGGCCCTTTATTATTAAGCAGCGATATATTATAGCTAGGTTTGTGACGGGCTTTAATTTGTGATTGAATCATACATGGGTCAATGTTTCTTCTCTACATAAGTACTTAAGTAAATCTTACTTAAAAGTTATTTGACTGCCGCGCTGCTATCCTCAAGCGAAACTACACCACGGTTGGCCTCCAACGAATTAGTTCTGGCCTTGGCTTTCCTCTTCTCATCTTTATGCTGATGTTTCTTGTGGCTTTTCTTGTGTTTTTTCTTGTGAGTGTGCTTGTGTTTCTTGCGGCCGTCGGTCGTGTCGGCAGCGCTTCTTCTGCCCGAAGTATCAACGGGCGCCATGTATGTTAACTGCGGTTCCTGAACAAATACAAGAAGATACATTATGTTCATGTACATAATGTATCTTCATACATTATGTATATTAATGTATGTATGTATGTACATTATGTACACACATACATTATGTAAGTCTTTCCTTAAGGTTTTGTTCAATGATTATTGCATTGGTCTCGCTACGCTCGACTAGATAGAGTAGGTACCATACAAAAACGATAGCTCCGTAAATGCGGCAGTTTTTTATTGTAGTGTGTGTAAAACATCGTCACTTTTTATCACTTTTTACAAAGTTTTATTATATTTTTACACAGTTTCATTAAGTATGTACACAAACTGGCATTTTGTTATGCTCAAAATTTAATAAAACATTCCGCACGTACACATCACAGACAGTTTGCAGCGTGAGTGGCTCGGATAAGCCGAATTCGGCGTAGGATTTTTTGCCGCATTTCACAAGTAGGTATGCAGCGGTATCTAGTCGAGCGCAGCGAGACCAATAATTTATGGGTTAAGATTATTAAAATGAGGATTTTCTTAAGATTGTTAAATTAAATTTCTTAAGATTTTCTTACTTGTTGAAAATGTTGTTGATTGCACTGTTACCTTTATTTATGTACGTACATTGAGTTATATAATACTAGCGTAAGGACCGGGTAAATGGCACCAGTTCATTGGCCCTAAAAAAATCTCAATTTAGGGCCAACTAACGGCAGTCGTCGAAACACCGAAACAACAGCACAAATGCTGTTATTTCATATTATTATTCTTCTGTAAGTGGGCTGATTATATCAGGAGTTAAAAAGAGTTGGCGGTACCTTTGAGGAATCGGCTCTTCTCACTACATTATTGCTCGCGTCGCTGAAGTAAGAGAATCCGCTCAGGTGAGGGTCTTCAACGAAGAGTGGCTGCTCAGTCTTCGCATCGACGGTCACGTGCACATATTTGCTGCGGGTTTGCGATTTGAATCTGATAAAAATATCTATAAGTAGGTACATACTAATAAAATAATGTGGAGGGTGATGACACGTTTGGTCTAATGGCTAGTAACCCTAGCTGTTAACCAAGCAGTCGCGGATTCGAATCCCGCTAGGGGCATATGTTTATGTGTTAAGGTGTAAACACACGCCAATCCTAAAAATTTGCAGTTTTAAAAAAATATGTTACAAGAAACTGTCAATGCAATTGGTTTGAAAAAAATATATGTTACACTTAAACATGTGAAGAACAAAATATATTGTTTAGAATTTCCATCGAAGTAGTAGAAACCCCACAATAAAATTTAGAACATAAGAAGAATTTGACTTATATTGAAATTTGTTTCGAAAACGGTTTATTGCGCGAAAATGATTCCTGCACCGAATAATAAGTCAATGTCATTTAAAAAAAAATTATTGATTTTTTTATTTTTTTTTAATGTAGTTTTAATGAAAACTACAAAAAACCACATTTGTCGGGCCTGTTGAATTGTTTCCGCCGCCTCGGAACTCTAAATATATGGAGCTACAGTGTCTCAGTGACTGCGTCGAGGTGTGGATTACGTTTGTGTTTTTCGTGCGGAATTAGTTTGATATATATAAACATTCTAAAGGTCATTTCGGTGAAGGTCAAATGGTCAATGTCATTGGCCTTTGTGAATCCCTTAACATTTACCTTTGTACCTGAGTCATGGATGTTTGTATTTACAAAAAAAGTAATGTATGTAGTATCAACTTTCTGGTATCCACAATACAAGCATTAGTTGCTTAGAGTGGAACTAGATGGTGCTGTGTGGAATGTGTTAAGATATATATTACCTATACCTACTTATTTATTATATTTAAAAAAAATGATAATGACAATACTTACCTGAATTAACATATATGATACTTTTTATGATGATATTTATATGAGAAATATAAAATATTTGACGCGCAATGGCAGCGCTACTTCCGTCACAGCGATATAAATATCAGGAGTTAGGATAATATTATCCGTCCGCATTGCAAAATTGAATCCGCATTAGATAAGGCTATACTTAGTTGATAAATAAATATAATATTATTTTAAAATATAAGTATGCCATGTCGTAGTTCTTACTCTTTCTTACAGTTAGTATAAATTCCCGGCACCTAAGTTGGCAAGAATGGCGAAATACGCAGAAGTCGTTTTTTAGATCTAATCGGGTATCAAGCGGGACGAGGGGGACGGGATAAAATAGGTCCGAGTGCGCGATTGGTTGGCCACTCGACCCTCGTTTCCCGCACCTTGCATACGTCCCGCTTACTCCCTCGTACACTTGCGCCCATAAAAATTCTACCAGTTGTTTTTGTTAAAAAATGATCCTATTGTTGTTTTCTTAAATTTTATTTATTGGTTTTGTGTTTTAGTTTTCTGTTTTTTTGAACTTTTTGATTTGAATTGTAATGCCACGAACAAACATCATCACAAACATTAATTTAAAATATTATGAAAACAACATTGACCCTTTTTATTGCACGTAAGTGTAGGATGCGCAAACTTTCCCCCACTACGTTAAAATCTTGCCAAGTTATGTGCCGGTCACTGACTGACGATTAGAAGCGACCTACTTCACCCTATCAAGCAGACTGTCAGCCTGTCTGCCACTAACAAAATCAGTGGAATTCAAATCCATACCTCTTATATTTATCTGTGTTGGCATTGGGATCCGATTTCTTGGGTTTTCCAAGCATTTTCTGAAGATGTTCCCTAGTTGATTCTAGGGCCGATCTGTAAATGTGAAAACACTCATATTGATGGATCATAATTGCTCTATTTCTGTTTTATTTGTAGTAAAGACAAACACTTTCGTCCCCCACCACAAACCGGTTCCAACTCAGCATAATCATAGAGTAAATAGTATTTTTCTAGTATTGGTTAAGGTTAGTTTACTCTATGGCATAATGCAGCTTGTAAAAATCTGCGCTGGTCTTTCGTTAGAGCCGATTACGCACTTACTGAACAAAACATAATACATAAAAGCTCCAAAAAACAAAGAAAGTTTTCCAAAATAAAATAGAACCTATAAATATATAATACAAAAAGACCAATATTTAAAGAAAAAAGAAAATATCATCCGTTAGGGAAAAAAAAAATCCGTACCTACTAATATTATAAATGCGAAAGTTTGTATGGATGTATGTATTGATGTTTGTAACTATTCCACGCACAAACTACTGAAGCGATCACCATGAAATTTTACATACACTTTGTCTGGGACACCAGAAAGGCCATAGACTACCTTTCATCCAGAACGCGGACTAAGTTGCGGGCGCCAGCTATTAACAAATATATTCAGAAGCACTGGTGTCGTTCCGCAGTTGCTCCTCGATTTTATGGTGTTCGAAAATACTTACTTTTTCTCCCCACTAACTTCATCCGTCGGCTTCGTCTGCTGAACCTTTTCGCTCATCTTCTGCACGACGTTCTCAATATCACGCATCCTGCTTCCGATGGCGTCCACCAACGCTTGGAGGTTATTCGACTTGTCTTTCTCGCCTACCCCTGCCACTGCTTTCTCTTCGTCACCAGACAAATCTGCTTCCGCATTCTCATTATGGGTCTGTATTAGGGTAAAGAGAAGAATAAATTACATCTTCTGTAATTTTATTTTTGTATCTATTTATACTAATACCTATTATAAAGAGGAAAGTTGGAAGTTGGTAATAAATAAATAAATAAACAAAGATAATTGATTGGTCTCGCTGCGCTCGAGTAGATAGAGCGCCATACAAAAGCAATAACTCCGTAAATGCGGCAACTTTTTATTGTAGTGTTACTTTTTATCACAGTTTTACCACGCAAACTGGTGTTTTATTATGCCCAAAATTTAATAAAACATTCGGCACGTACATATCACAGACAGTTTGCAGTGTGACTGGCTCGGGTACGCCGAATTCGGCGTAGTATTTGTTGCCGCATTTTACAACTACGACGGCGGTATCTAGTAGAGCGTAGCGAGACCAATTATTAATCTAAGGAGGAAAGATTTGTTTGTTTATTTGAATTGAATAGGCTCCGAAACTATAGGACCGATTTGAAAATTTCTTTCACTGTTGGAAAGCTACATTATCAGCTAGTAACATCCGGACTTCCGTACTATCCGTACTAATATTATAGATGCGAAAGTTTGTATGGATGTATGGATGTATGTATGGATGTTTGTAACTCTTTTACGCAAAAACTACTGAACCGATCACCATGAAATTTTGCATACACGTTGTCTGGGACACCAGAAAGGACACAGAGTACCTTTCATCCAGAAAAAATAGTACTGCTTCCGAGGGATTATCTAAAATTAAGGAAACTAACTCCTGGCTAAGTATAATAGCAATAACGATGTCAGGCGATATATTGCTTTTTCAACGCGGACGAAGTCGCGGGCACCAGCTAGTAGGCTATATTTTATAAAGTTACGCGGACGAAGTCGCGTGAAACAGCTAGTTAAAAATATAACTAATAAAAAAAAATTTACTTTGAGATCCATTTCGTTCAACAATTCCGGTTCGCTCCACTGGCTCTGAGGTATCTCTGTCCAAGTAGTCCCTTCATTCTTTTCAGGCTATAAAGGAGAAAGAAAGAAATAAAATACAAATAAATAATAAATAATTAAAAAATTATCTTCACACATTCCACACAGCACCATCTAGTTCCACACACTAAGCAACTAATTCTTGTATTGTGGATATGTAGTATAGTACTTTTTTTTGTAAATACATATTATACAGATAAAAAACATCCATGACTCAGGTGCAAAGGTAAAATGTTAACACATAAACATTTGCCATAACACATAACATTGCAGGATTCGAACTCGCGACCGTTTGGTTAAGGTTAACAGCTGAGGTTACTATAACCACTAGACCAAACGTGTCGTCAAATATCTTGTGAAAGCAAAACAGTCAGTCTTACCGCCTTAACTATTCAACCGATCATAATGAAATTTTACATACACGTTGTCAGCGATATAGGAAAGGACATAGGGTACCTTTCATATAAAAAAAAGTACCTATTGTACCGGGCAAAAGTGTAATAGCCATAAAGATGGCGTTATATTGCTCATTTATTTTTAACTAGCTGGTGCCCGCGACTTCGTCCGCGTTCTGGATGAAAGGTACCCTTTTTTTTAACGTTGGGTAATCCTCTTGGATACCCGGCAGTGAAGGGGACACTGCGGGGTTATGCCGGCTAAAACCCAACGACTTTCTATCTATCGCGGCCGTTGATGGGCGGGGTCGTGGGGACGTTGTTACACGACCGGTGCCCCGCCACGGCTATCCCACGCGGGGAGGCCTGTGCAGGGAGCACAGACCTCCCCGCGTGGGATCCTCGGCGTACCCGAGAGTGGAGGTACGCGCCGGCCTACTCGGGGGACCTTACGACGGGCGGCAGTCTCCTCCAAGACCACCTCCCGGGTCCCAGTCAGGGTGGAATAGGCGCCTGCGCCCAAGCCTTCTAAGTATGTATGTAATACGGATTATTAACTCTGACGAAGTCGCGGAAACCAGCTTATCTATATCTGTACCTACTAATATTATAAAGAGAGAGAAGATTTGTATGTTTGTAATGACTAAACTCAAAAACTAGTGGACCGATTTTGAAAATTCTTTCACCTGTAGAAAGCTACGTTTTCCGGGAGTAACATAGGCTATATTTTATAGAGTAACGTAGGCGATGTCGCGTGCAACATCTAGTATTATATTAAAAGAAGTGTTATGTTACCTTATCATTAGCGTCATAATGAGTATCTTGTGTATCTTCGACAGTATCGAATTTGGTCTGCGGAAGTTTCACGTATTCGTCCGTCGAAGAAGAACTCTTGCGCATCTTTTTCTTCTTCCTTCCCGTTTCGTTGTTTCTCTCTTTTTTCACTTCATCCTTTGTCGACAACGCGATCTGACACATTTATAAAATTTACATTTTAAAAAGATACTTAGGTACACAATAATGATATTTTTGCTGCAACACCAAAAAAATGGCTTGACAAAAAAAAAATTTAACGCAGACGAAGTCGCGGACATTAGTTTGTCTATATTACTTTACTAATATTATAAAGAGTTGATTGTATAATGAGTTATAAGATTTGATTGTTTGTTTGTTTGCATTGAATAGGCTCCGAAACTAAGTAATGGACCGATTTGAAAAATTCTTTTACTGTTTTTGGGCAGTCCTTTGGCAGGAAATTCAGAAACTGAAGTAATAAGTCTAATGAGTAAACTGGTGAATTAGTGAAATAGACGAGTAAGGAAACTGACCAGTGGTAGGTACGCTAACTCGGAGTAACAACCCCCTTACAGAAGAATACCGTGAAATACCTGCATGTGTGCTTTTGCGCTTGTGTGAATGAATAAGGGATGCCAGATAACATTTCCTTATCCCTTCCTTAAACCTTAATATGGAAAATAGAAAGGTAAGTATGTAACTTTAAGTATATGTATGAAAAATATGAATGTGTGTATGAAAAGCTTCTCACCACAATATCAGGTGACGCGGAGGCCCTCAGCTTGAGGTCTTTGCATGGTTCTTCCTTGGAAATCTTGGTTGATCTCAACACTTTTTCCGGTTGCGTTTCTGAACCCAATTCGTAAACGGGTCCTTCAGCAACACCTCTATGTAAAGAACACAAATCTCTTACATTTGAAGTTGAACAGTTTAAACACAGTCTGGACAGTTAAAGTAGCAGTCTGGACAGTCTGGACAGTAAAAGCAGCAGTCTGGACAGTTAAATTAGATTAAAAGTTTAAACAGTCTGGACAGTTAAAGCCAAAGTCTGGACAGTAAAACAGTTTAAAAGTGTGAACCGTCTGGACAGTTAAAGCCACAGTCTGGACAGTTAAAACAGTTTAAAAGTTCAAGCGGTCTGGACAGTTAAAACAGTTTAAAAGTTTAAACAGTTTGGACAGTTAAAGCCGCAGTCTGGACAGTTAAAACAGTTTAAGAGTTTAAACAGTCTAAACAGTTAAAGCAGTTTAAAAGTTTAAGCAGTCTGGACAGTTAATACAGTTTACAGCTAAATTAGATTAAAAGTTTAAGCAGTCTGGACAGTTAAAACAGTTTAAAAGTTTAAGCAGTCTAGACAGTTAAAATAGTTTAAAAGTGTAAACAGTCTGGACAGTTAAATGAGATTATAAGTTTAAACAGTGAACATCCATTAAATAGATTTCTGCCACCAACACCTGAAATGATGACCACGACCACTCTGTCAAGAGTGAGACCGAAGAAGAAGACAGAGAAGTAAGTATGAGATGCAGGCAGATATAAAAGTTAAGTATTTAACAATAATTCTGCTTACTTTTGTGCGAATGGAGTTCCACCTGTGGGCGGAGGTTTCTTCATTTTATACATGTGACTCCATGGCGCAGCAGGTAGCGTCTCCCATGGTTGTCCTAACACCCTCGTCCACACTTCGCCGCGGACTACCACCAGACATCTGATGGGAGAAAATATCGAAATCTACATTATATATAGGTAATCCGTACTAATATTACAAATGCGAAAGTTTGTATGGATGTATGGATGTATGTATGGATGTTTGTAACTCTTTCACGCAAAAACTACTGAATCGATTACCATGAAATTTTGCATACACGTTGTCTGGGACACCAGAAAGGACATAGAGTACCTTTCATCCAGAACGCGGACGAAGTCGCGTGCGACAGCTAGTGAATAATAACAAAATAAAAATAAATAGTGAGCGAACGTACCTAAGCCGGGTGCAACAATATGGAAATTGTATGTTTGTGTCTTCAACGACTTCTTCGCATTCGATTGCTGATTCGGGAGCCTCCACACGTTTGCAACTGAAAAATTATACAAACCTATTATATACATATAAATGTGTATCGAGATATTGTATGTTTCCCAAATATAAATAAAATGAATAAAAATATAAAAGGCGATGTATGTGTCGTGGGTAGATCGTAGAATTGGGCAAAGTATGAAATCAAAAATTCACCAAAAGTCAAATATAAGTGCGACGAGGAGCGGAGCGAAGCAAAGGGAGGAGGAGCGTGTTAGGTTCACATGGAAATAAATCTGGGGATCCGAGCGAAGCGGAGCGGAGTGAACCGACCCTCTCAGTTTTAACAGAAATATGATCTGCCCAGGAATATCATGATATGCCCAATTCTACGATGTGCCGACGACATATGCATGATATTGAAAGGGTATATCAGTCAGTTGACCGAATGCGTCCGCTATTGGTCTCACTATTCCGGTTAATATGTACGGTCCAGCGACATTCTTAGAATGTCGCTTGTACGGTCGGACTACTAGGAAAAAAAAGTCTCACTAGTTCGGTCAACCGGACTGTTAACCGGACTACTGGGAAGGACCGAATTTAATAGTTGTTCATTGCTACCTAAACACCTATAATATATGTATGTAGAATTTCAGCTATGAATTAAAAATTAATATGGTAAAAAATCCTTAAAAAGATCCGCTAAAAAGTAACGGATACGAATACGGATACGGATATCC
Source organism: Synanthedon tipuliformis (assembly GCA_947623395.1). Lineage (NCBI taxonomy): Eukaryota > Metazoa > Arthropoda > Insecta > Lepidoptera > Sesiidae > Synanthedon > Synanthedon tipuliformis. The sequence goes on along the minus strand of OX392434.1, from coordinate 4,759,977 downwards.
GGCACGTCACTAATAGGTAATTACATACCCAACGGTGTAAATGGCGAGGTTCCGCCCTCCCGGTTGACAACGGTGTCTGGTACACGAATAGGCATCAGCCCATTCAGAATAGGCGGCATGCTTCTGCATAGTCCTAGGATCTGTGCAATCTGAAACCAGACATTTTGAAAATTAACTTATTGCATTTTACTAATGCAACATGTAAAAATAATTCTTGAATATAGCGATATTAACATAAATGTTGCTGTGAATTTACGAAAATGGTCAATCTTAAAACTATCATGTTCGACGATAAATCTGTTGAGTTGTATAAAGCTGGAAAAGGTAACAGACAGACGGACATACACAGTTTCTTTACTTTTACCATACTCTTCCGTTTTTAAATATAAGAAGTGTATTTTGAATATTTGTAAGTCTGACGATTTGAAAATCTGACCTTTTGAAAGTAAACGAAGAAGACTTAGCTTCCCCACTCCATTCTGGATGAAAGGCATCCTATATCCTTTCTTGTATCCCTGACAGAGTATAATATGGAAAATTTCAGTGGTAAAGATGTGAACCGACAGACAGACAGAGTTACTTTCACATTTGTAATATTAGTATGGAAGTATGGATCAATATGGACTAGTATGGATTAGTATGGATTAGTATGGATTAGTATGGATTAGTATGGATTAGTATGGATTAGTATGGATTAGTATGGATTAGTATGGATTAGTATGGATTAGTATGGATTAGTATGGATTAGTATGGATGACTTACACTGATCCTTATAATCATCGGTAACAGGATTGCCATTGACAACAGTCAATAATTTGACAAAAATTAAGTAAATCAAAATCATATTACTTATGTCTTAAAAAACACTTGTCTACTATTGCAACGAGAGCATTTCTCAAACTGATGATATCGCTTGTTTTCATCACAAAGGTAACATGTACACTCGACAAAATAAACTACTTAGTCGGATTTGGATTTTATTTTTCCATTTATAATCATTAAAATTTTATGTCCAAGTGTGTGCTTGGACACACTTGGTTTTTTTTTTGTATTGTTTAATAAAGATGTTTTAAATACTTAGTGAAAGTAACGAACAACGAAGTTCGAAAACAATAAAATGTATGGAATTGCCATATCCCGTCGCTAAATCACGTGATACACCTCATACATTTTACTCTTTCTAACTTCGTTATCGTTTTAAATTGTTACTTTAACTACGGCCACTGGTCGTCTATCCACCTTGTGAGATGCTTGTGAGTGGATTTCCTGTGCTGCACTCGCCTGCTTGTAACCCACTTGTAACCAAAGACTATATAAGTATAATTGGGAGTGTAACCTCTTTTCGAAAATTTCTTTATTATCTCAGAATATAATATAATAGGTAAGTACTAGCTGTTGTACGCGACTTTGCTCGCATAACTTAGAAATATAAAATATAGCCTATGCTACTTGCTAATAATTCGGTTCAGTAGTTTTTGTGTTTATTCATTACTAACATACATTTTTTTTCTCTTATAATATTACTAGCTGTTGAACGCGAATTCACCCGAGAAAGAATTTTCGGACACTAGCAAGTTTGGGTATCCTAAAAATTCTAAGCAGTTATATTGTGTTGACTGTACTTGAAAATTCTACCACAAATAGGAACTGTATTGTATACAAATGTTATCAAAACGTCACCGTATCCTGCCTTTGTGTTAAATGTTTGAGTTTTTTTTTTACTTTTTTATAGACAGTCAACAGAGGCAGGGCTCACTGAGTTCCGCACTCATAAATTCCTCACTCAGAAGACTATATGCTGTATTATCAGCACCAAAGATAATTGATTGGTCTCGCTGCGCTTGACTAGATAGAGTGCTACACAAAAGCAATAGCTCCGAAAATGTGGCAACTTTTTATTGTAGTGTGTGTAAAAAATCGTCATTTTTTATCACTTTTTACCCAGTTTTATTATATTTTTACACAGTTTCACTACGCAAACTGGTATTTTATTATGCCTAAAATTTAATAAAATATTCGGCACGTACACATCACAGACAGTTTGCAGTGTGACTGGCTCGGGTACGCCGAATTCGGCGTACTATTTTATGCCGCATTTTACAAGTAAAACGGCGGTATCTAGTCGAGCGCAGCGAGACCAATCATTTATCTATGATCAGCACATATTTCGACAACCCCGTTGGATGAGTGGTTAGAGTGGTTAGACTCGTCTAACATTCTGCTCCAGTGGCCCCGAGGTCGAGCCTCGGCAGGGTCTACTTTACATATAAATAAATATCTAAATATGAATATCTTTACAGATACCACACAAATCACCATCTTAGTTATATAAGGAACTACTATTTTTGCTAAAATCAAAATTAACACCTTCTACTAGTTGGATTCGAAAATTTCTTTCACCAATCATGAGTCATTTGTGTAAAGGCAGTGCTTAGCCTAAATTATATCCGAAATTCCCCACAAGGATCCCAAGTTTTTAGTAGTAAACTAGCTGACCCGGCAAAAAATAAATTTTTGGGGTGTAACCACCTTTAACATTTAGGGGTATGAAAAATAGATGTTGGCCGATTCTCAGACCTACCCTCAGATAAGCACACAAAATTTCATCAAAATCGGTCCAGCCGTTTCGGAGGAGTTTGGCAACAAACACCGCGACACGAGAATTTTATATATTAGATTTTTCTGGACATAAGCTCTATTGAGTTGAGCGATTTGGTCGCTTCGAGTGTGCAGTGTGCACACACCCTAACGAAAAGGTGCCATTTTTAATTTCGAAATGTGTTTATCTAGTTCAAAAGTCGATTCAAATAAATTTAAAGTAATGTCAATAATATCATGCACGATATGCCAAAGATAGCAATAGAAATTGTCACTTTGAATTTACAAAGGAAAACAGACCTTATCATTCTGCAACATACAAACAATGTTCAATCTTAGGGTGATAATAAAGCACTTAATTTGTCGAGACTTTTAATTTAAGTATATGCATTAAAAAAAAATCAAGACATTTAAAATTGATAGCATAATAATATTCTAAGATAGATAATGTAATGTATAGCGTTGTCTCTTTTTTTATGTCGATACTGACCACTGACATATCGACTGCTGCAAAGAACAAAAAGATATCTGCATTTTACCGAATTTACATAAATTAATTCAGAATTCTTTATTTTATCTAGTGATATTTTTTTTTCATAAAAAATCTTATTTTTTATGGGTATTTTGTCGCGTAATTAAAGACATAGATACATTGATCTAAACTATAGATGCGGCGTAGCAAGCAAAAAGCTCCGAAATCTGTGGTAGTATTAAAATCATACTTACGAACTTACTGAGAGATTGACACGCAATGCCAAATGAATATTACTTTTGTAAAAAGAAACTAGTTAAAAGTCTTCTGTACTAACGCATCAATGTATACTGCACAACGATATTGTCTAGCTTACGACGAGCGAGCGACTATGTGCGAATTCGTCCACTTCGGCTCGAGTGGACGAATTTTACTACCATTTTTTGTGGGCTACGCCGTGTCTATACTCCCAATTATACTTATATAGTCTTTGCATAGATACACCATTTTTTTACAAAGTAACGAAGTATACACACACATCTACAATTGTCCGTATGTACGTCGTACAATTTCGCATGTATCAGTCGCATAACCGCTTTTGTCACGGGGCGGTTGACTTTTTTTGAGCTGCCTTATTTATTTATTATTCCTACAACGTCAATATATTATTATTATAGTCTGTGACACAGACTGATATCAAGCGATCAAATTTCTTTTGCGTGTTGCTGGCTGAATACAAACCAAACACATTCCAACACAAGTTTTGTGTCCACATAAGTAATAACCAGTAAGTAAGTTCATAAATAAAGCGAATATGATAAATTATTTTATTATTATTTGTGTCTGTGTGGCGGTAAGTCTGACTGTTATTTTTTTAAATATAGATTAAAAAATATTGATTATTATAAGTACTACATATTACATACAGCTAGTATGTAGTATATAGTATATATTATGTAATAGTATGTTGTACTACATATTATTATTTTATACTACTAGCTGTTGCACGCGATTTCGCCCGCGTAACTTTATAAAATACTAGCTGGTGCTCGCGACTTCGTCCGCGTTCTGCATGAAAGGTAGTCTATGTCCTTTTTGGTGTCCCAGACAACGTGTATGCAAAATTTCATGGTGATCGGTTCAGCAGTTTTTGCGTGAAAGAGTTACAAACATCCATACATACATCCATACATCCAAACAAACTTTCGCATTTATAATATTAATAGGATTAATAGGATATAGTGCGGATAGCATTTTCAAAATCGGTCCACTACTTTTCGAGTTTATTCATTATTCATTACAAATATACAAATCTGTCTTTATTACCTATCTAAGCTATATTTATCAGCGAGTACTATAGGCTATATTTTATAAAGTTACGCGGACGAAGTCGCGTGCAACAGCTAGTAATATTATATGGAAAGTCGGGATTTAGTTTATAATTATTAATAATACCTTGTACAAAGATAATGGATTGGTCTCGCTGCGCCGACTAGATAGAGCGCTATACACAAGCAATAGCAGCGCAAGCGCTAGCAAAATGTGGCAACTTTTTATTGTAGTGTGTGTAAAAAATCGTCACTTTTTACCCAGATTTATTATATTTTTACACAGTTTCACTACGCAAACTGGTATTTTACAATGCCTAAAATTTAATAAAACATTTGGCACGTACACATCACAGACAGTTTGCAGTGTGACTGGCTCGGATACGCCGAATTCGGCGTACTATTTTATGCCGCATTTTACAAGTACGACGGCGGTATCTAGTCGAGCGCACCTAGACCAATCATTTATCTATGACCTTGTAGGTATACTCACATATGTTTCAATGACTCTTTGTTGACGACAAAAATGTTTGATTTGTCAAAGTGCTCTGATAATGTTTTATTTAATTAAATACTCAATTGTTTATTTGTAGTTTGATAATAAAATAGATATTATCTGGTAATAAAATACCAAACAGCACAATACGTTGTTACTTCAGAGTGGTCTTCTTTAAGGGCATTAGAATTGAATTAGTTTGGGTATCTAACCCATTTGGTATCTACCCTATTGGTATTTTAATGCCTACCCTCAAATAATAGCGTATATGTGCAGTTTTGTTTTGGTAATTGTGTAAGGGATGCCGGAGCCCATTACCCCATCCCGTCCTTATCCTAATGCCTTGATCACACGTACCGAGCAAACGGCGACAATGCTCTCGGCCGAGTACTCGGTGTATATAAACATAGCGCTGAGTGCTGGGCCGAGCGCTCGACCGAACAAAGCGGCGAGACAGTAGGCTCGGCCCCCTACCCGTGCTATTTACTAGGCCAAGTACCGACCCTCCCTCGTCTGAACGTGCACTCATGCACTGTCTCGCGCCACTGATTGTCATCACGTTGCCGCGCGCGCCATTTCTTGAGATATTTTTTGTTTGAACTGACTGTGCTAATTTCAAAATATGTGTGAACAGCTACTCGCTTATGGTGGGCATATACACAACGAGAAATCGTTACGATTAGACTGTACAGTTCGAACGGTACCAATAAATCGCTACGTGGATGTTATAAAACTGTACAGTTTCGTCCGATTTTTTAAGACTGTGCAGTCGAACGGAACAATACGAAAATTTCAATTGATTACCGGAATCGGAAGAACTGTGCCGACTGATCGTAACGTGTATGCGCTCGTTCAGTTTTCGTGTTCGTTTCGTTGTCAGCCATCGTGACACGTGTGCGTCGGCACCGTTTATTGTACCGTCTGATCGTAACGATTTCTCGTAGAGTATATAGCTTGTATGCCATGTACGATAAACTGTACCATTCGAACTATACAGTCTAATCGTAACGATTTCTCGTTGTGTATATGCCCACCATAATATCACTATCTCGGCCGAGAAACATTTTATTGTCTCGCCCGTTTGCTCGGTACTCGTACGTGTGATCAAGGCAATAAATACTTCTATGGTCGGCAGCGTAATTGCGCCACCTGTGGCGTTGCTCGTGTTATACGACGGTAGCCACCTACCATCAAGTGGACCTTCAGTCTGATTGACTTACCATCAAGTGGGCAGAGAGCCAATCTGACGACCTGATTGCAGATCTGATTTGCAGATATCAAGTGTTACCGGTATGGCGGGAATGCAAACTATCAAACTTTCGGACGGTAATCACATGCCAGCAATCGCTTTGGGAACTTATTTGGGATATGATCAGGTGACAATTTTGTGGAGAAACCTCTATTTTCATTTTTAACTAGCGCCCGGGATGCAATTTTTATATACACAGACCTTCCTAGTTTCTCCCTCTTTCCGTGAGTGAAAACCGAATTAAAATCGGTTGATTAGTTTTGGAGTCCATAGACTAGCAAACGCCCTCGGCTTAGCACGGAGTTGAAATACATACATAAACAAAGTCCTCCGCCACGTTTGTCTGTCTGTCTGTCTGTTCGGGATAAACTGAAAACTTTTTGCTGTGCGTTGATAGTCAGTCAGGCAGGTCGAACAATTTTGTTAGTGTATAGTTTAAAATGTCAGCAAGTAGTTACATCGGTCTTATTGGTAATATTATCGGGGAAGCATAATTATTATGTCTGGCATTGAATTTCGAATGATAAACATTATTGTCGAATTTCGCCAACACTATCGCTTTTACAAATATATATTGAGTAGGTATCAAAAATCATTTTTGTACGCTCAAACCGCTTAAATAAAGTTTACTATAAAAAAAAAACAGTCCTGTGGGGAAGAGATTTTTTTTATTAGTTTTGTGGCAGTCTTAGCAAGTATTTTAGACTTTCGCCACCTGGAAAATATGACGTCATATTTTCCACGTGACATCATAATTTTTTTGTAAGTGTTTATCTAAAAATAAAATGTTCAACGCCTAAAAAAATTGGTATATTAAAAGGCTAATATAAAATTATAATATGACAACATATTTTTCAAATTGCAGAATGGAATTGTAAAGCCGAAAAACAATGAATTCCGTGATATCATCGCTAGAGCTATTGTTTTGGGCTATCGGCATTTCGATACAGCCTCCATTTACGGGACCGAAGAAGAGCTGGGTAAAGGAATCAAAATGAAAATCGATGAAGGAGTCGTCAAAAGAGAGGAAATATTTGTCACCACAAAGGTAAGTGGCGAGAGAAGCTTTGGTAATCATTCTTCTAACATTTTCTATCGTACCTTCGGCAGTTCCACAGGGATCAATATTGGGGCCAACCCTAATTATTCATTGCGACCGAAATTTCACCTGTATAATCGCCATAAATGGTAAATGGTACTTTGGTACTTTTTGAGAATCTGCACTTTTGAGAACCCAGTCTTTTTGAGAATCTGCACTTTTGAGAACTAGTCTTTTTGAGAATCTGCACTTTTGAGAACCAGTCTTTTTGAGAATCTGCACTTTTGAGAACCCAGTCTTTTTGAGAATCTGCACTTTTGAGAACTAGTTTTTTTGAGAATCTGCACTTTTGAGAACCAGTCTTTTTGAGAATCTGCACTTTTGAGAAACAGTCTTTTTGAGAATCTGCACTTTTGAGAACCAGTCTTTTTGAGAATCTGCACTTTTGAGAACCAGTCTTTTTGAGAATCTGCACTTTTGAGAACCCAGTCTTTTTGAGAATCTGCACTTTTGAGAACTAGTTTTTTTGAGAATCTGCACTTTTGAGAACCAGTCTTTTTGAGAATCTGCACTTTTGAGAAACAGTCTTTTTGAGAATCTGCACTTTTGAGAAACAGTCTTTTTGAGAATCTGCACTTTTGAGAACCCAGTCTTTATGAGAATCAGCCCCTTTGAGTATCTGTTCATTTGCTCAAAAACCATCTAGTTCCACAGTAAGCAACTAATGCTTGTATTATGGATACCAGACAGTTGATATACTACATAGATTACTTTTTTTTTGTAAATACATACATATTATAAATACAAAACATCCATGACTCGGGTGCAAAGGTAAATTGGTAGCACAAAAACATTCGCCTCTGGCGGGATTCGAACCCCCGACCGTTTGGTTACTAGCCACTGGACCAAACGTAACGTGTCGTCATTGTCTCCCTTACATCCTTTTATGACTTAAAAAAGCGCACACTTCTCAATTTGATATTATTTTTTCAGTTATGGAATACCAGCCACAGAAGAGATGAAGTTGAAGCAGCGCTCAGGGAGTCGTTGAGAAAATTGTCTCTGGATTATGTCGACTTATATTTGATGCATTGGCCTATTGGTTTGAACGTGTGTCCATAATTTTGATATTTGTTTATTTTTCTATCTTTCTATCTATACTAATATAACAAGAGGGGAAAGATTTGATTGTTTGTTTGTTTGCATTGAATAGGCTCCGAAACTACTCGACCGATTTGAAAAATTCTTTCACTGTTGGGAAGCTATATTATCAGGGAGTAACATAGACTATATTTTATAAAAAAAAAGTTACACCTGGATTTTTAACCTGGAAAAATGTTATGGTCCTGTATGGTTACCAAAAAACGAACAGCAGCACGTATACAAAGTCGCGGGCACAGCTAGTTATAAAATTAAGTCCCTTTGTCTCTCTGTTTTTATTTACACTTCTAAACCAACACTGATTCGTAAACTATTTAGGTTTTAGGTTTAGAAGAAATTTATTCTCACTAAGAATTACAAAATTCACTTACATGAGAAACTTAAAACTAATACATATAAAACAAATTAATTCACGTTGCAAGCATACCTACTTAAAAAAAAAACATATAATAGCAAACACATAAATACAAATTACCAATATCAACAACAATATATATATATAAAAAACACGTAACACCTTCAACCTACTAAAAATACACATTTCAAAGAGTGGGTAGAATTTACAAGAACAATGACAAACTAAATGAAAAACATTGATATACAGTACTAGAAGGGACATCACATCGTGTTTTTTTTTTTTTTTTTTTTTTTTTTTAAATTATGTTCAATCTTTTTTATTTTTTATAGTATACTAATATGTTATTATTTTAAAATGTGTATCTTAATAAGTTTTTTAAAAGTATTAGTAGTCTTTGCATTTTTTAGACAAGTAAAGTAAAATATATATGTGTATGATTGACATTCATTATTTTAGTCTCTTTGTAAATTTTGCTAGTAGGTACTAAGAAGTTATAGTGAAATAGTGATTTAATTAATTTATTCTGCGCAATTTGGATTAGATTTAAATTAGTTTTAGCAGCTGAACCCCAGATTTCGATTAGGTAGTCTATATGAGGCTTAATAAGCGTGTTATAAATAACATATCGCACTTTCTCAGGTAGACATCCTGCGATGCGTCGTATTGCTCCTGTTAGGGAAGACAATTTAGATCTAATTTTTTCGATATGCGGCTGCCATGTAAGATTTTTATCTAAAATAAGGCCAAGGTATTTTTCTTTAACTACTTGATTTATTAATTTTGTATTTATTCGTAGGGGATCATAAGGTGGAACTTTTTTGTTTTTGGCCGCAAATATTAAATAATTAGTTTTTTCGATATTTATAGTCAACAAGTTAGACTCAAACCACGCATTGAGCAAATTGAGATCATATTGTGCCTCTGCTACCATTTTAGTGATAGAATTATCAAAGTAGAATAGACTAGTGTCATCTGCATACAAAGTGATGTCCCCTTTTAAACCAATTTCATTTATATTATTGTTAGAATAGAAGGGAGATAATGACTTTTTTAAAAAGAATAATTAATTAAATCAACACTTCATAATTAATACAAAATTCATCATTAACGAATAAAAGGAAAATCAAAGTAAGATGACAAATAACTAAACGAATTGGTTGCTATCTTGTACATAATGCTAATTCACACAAAACAATAACTTTTCTATATAAACCGAATGACACGAGTGACCTTAGATTGAAGTTGTTACTTTAAAGAGCGCTCGAAACGAAATGTGTCGTATTGCCGACTCGGGTTGTTTATATACACACGTAGGGTAGTTTTAGATATCACTCTCAATATTCGTAAGTGTAGTGCGGTAGTTTTGGCCATTTTTCGGAAGTATTGCTGATACGGCCTTTCCTGACGATGTGTCGCCCCCGACACCACCATGTTGACAGAATTGCTGGATCCAGCAACCTCTGCTGACAGATGCCCTGGAGCCAGCCACCTTTGCTGACGGATGCTCTGGAGTCAGCCACCTCTGCTGACGGATGCGCTGGAACCAGCCATCTCTGCCGCTCGGCTTCGTTTCTATGAACATAACCATCAAGGACACAAACATTGGGCAAATAAGCAATTTTCTTATTCATTAGTAAACACGCATACGTCGTCTATTAGATAATTACGATAGAGACGTCTGTAAATACATAGTCAAACCAATACGGAGCTCAGGCCTTTTATGCTTCGGTAGCACAGGTCTGCGGCCTGGAGTAGCGCCGCAGCTTGGCCGACGTCCTTCGGAAGCGCAGGTCTGCGGCCTGGAGATAGCGCCGCAGCTTGGCTGACGTCCTTCTTCGGAAGCGCAGGCCTGCTATCTGGAGACAGCATTGCGTCTGACTGGCCTCCCTCGACGTGGACTCAGCATTTAAACTGTAACATGACCTCACTAACGGGTCGACGCTGTAGAGCACTTGCCTGAAGACTAACTTAACAGGCTGTATACCTGACGACTTACGCATTAGTAAAATAATCGATTAAGCCATCGGCAATGCGAAGCGTGGAAGACTAACTTCACCACACCCAAATAAATTTTATCTGTAGAAAAGGACATAGAAAATAAAAACATACACATTAAATATTAATGCTATGGGTGGAAGACTTACTTAACCACACCCAAATAATTTTTAACTGTAGAAAAGGACATAGAAAATAAAAACATACACATTAAATATTAATGCTATGGGTGGAAGACTTACTTAACCACACCCAAATAATTTTTATTTGTAGAAAAGGACATAGAAAATAAAAACATACACGTTAAATATTAACGCTATGGGTGGAAGACTTACTTAACCACACCCAAATGAATTTTATCTGTAATAAAGGACATAGAAAACAATATTTGAATAACATGTAAGCGCCGTGGGTGGAAGACTAACTTAACAACACCCGAATTAGCGCCATGGGTGGAAGACTAACTTAACAACACCCGAATTAGCACTATGGGTGGAAGACACACTTAACAACACCCGAGAAATACATTAGCGCCATGGGTGGAAGACTTACTTAACAACACCCGAGAAATATATTAGCGCTATGGGTGGAAGACACACTTAACAACACCCGAATAATATGTTAGCGCCATGGGTGGAAGACTAACTTAACAACACCCAATTGAAAATTCATGTTTCTGTATTAGCGCCATTCTTGACACCATGTTTCGGTGCGACATTTACTCTGTTGCATCATATGTATATTGTGCTGCAGTTTGCATAGGCTCTGCTCAACAGCAAAGCCCGTGGTGACCTCTCGGTAATACATAAATTATGGCTCTCGCATGCCAGGGTCGAGCTTTACCGACATCTGAGAAAATCTGAGCAAACACGTGGTCATCATCATTTTGAACATTTGTTTCATACAGAATATTGTAGATGGGGGACTTATAGTCTGAAGCTAATCCCAAACAAATACGTAATTAATTTTCATGTGACAATTCTAAAAGTTACGATACAAACACAAGCGTGCACTCAAGTGTTCGTAGCGTCATGTAAAAACGGTAAAGTTACATTGATTAGCTTCAGAACAAGAAGTAGAAACCGTAAATATTTAGACGATGCGTGATGAATGTTTGATGTTAGATTTGAAACCAAACCATATACTGTAAACTTTTACCACGTCCCGTTCCTAAATCTGAGACTCAAGAGTTTGGACGTTTCATCAACTGACAGAGGCTCAGAGTTCGCATGTCTCTACCACCAGATGGTGACCCAAAATTCACATGACTCACAGACATGACTCAAGGAAGAGCAGCGAGCCCTCTTTGACGTGCAGTCGCAGCACCCAAGCTCAGGTTTAAATACATCGCTGGCCGGACTCCATTCTACCGGCCCTTTGCACGACCCTGCTCACAAATCACCAACAGAGGTGGTGCGTGGTCGCTGCTGGTCATAACGCTACTAATCTGTAAGCAACTCAAATGCTAGCTGTCTCTTAGGAGTCAGCAAAGATATCGATACAGTAAAGATTTCGAGTGCGACATTTCGCAGCAGCTTTGGGTTAACAAATGTTACACACACTAACTCTACAAGTATTATTTGAACACGGTTTGGCAGTATCTTTCATGACATTACAGCAGTAATAAAATGCTTTGAACTACTACTTTACTGACCCCATCAAGAAATGATTGTCAAAAATTCAGTCTCGACTATATAAAACTATGTCAAATAAAACGGCGTTAGAGAAATGTTTAAGTTTATCAACATCTTGTTGATATAAAGGGCAATACTTGTTGATACAAATTAAGCAGTACTTTGAGAAAAAGTCAACAACAGTAAAGACATACTTTAAGTCATTTTACTATAGAAGGTGTCCGTGTACATTAGCAAGAATTCCTAGGCTGATTCGGCTGTTATATGTGCTAAACATATCATGGAAATACTGATTCTTACGAACTGTTTCAGCCTCGGAAACCAAATAAATGTTGGAGTATCAAGTCAGTAGTTCTGTCTGCAGAGAGCTGATGATTATCATCACAAACACTCGTGTATTCATCACGGAACAGACTAAAGTCTGTGTCCCTTAGGAATGTAACACCATAGACAGTAAAACATTAAATAGGAATTTCTAAAATTATCAACTGGTTTTTAATCACATACCGCCTTTGATAAGTACTCATTCCCTTTCCTTAGTCAAGCCGTTACTCCTTACGTCTCAGCATCAACCGATCTTTGCTCAACTGTTCGGACTGCGGATATGAGCAACACTAGTAGGTAGAGGTTTGCGCCTGAGGAAGTCACTTTCCTCCAGTCTAGACTTCTAGAGCGAATATGATCCTGTAAACATACAGCGGGCAAAACGACCACAACACAAAATAATAAGCAGTAGGTTCGTTTTAAAATTGATACCGCTCAAATATTGACGGAAACGTAGATGGGCGCTCATTACTGCCAGTGTTTCTAATCCTCAGCCAGGAAAAGAGATTTAGCACCTCGAGCCGGTCCAATGGAACAAGCAACGCTACTTGATCTCATTACGAAATCACTGCCAAAGTACCAACCCAATCACACTCGCATCGGTGTGAAGCTCCGTGGGCAGCCTTAGTGTTAAATATTTCTGGAATTGACTAATTAGAAAGAAGCACAAGCAATAATATATTCGTAGACAGTATTTTTATATACGCGCCTCAAGAAGGAATTATTCATCTTAAGAATCCTCGGTATACTCGCAGTATACTCGATGCCGTTTAACATCCCTCGCCATATATCTTGTTTGAGCTCGGCCGTACCTGACCTTGTCTTACCAACCTTCCCAAATATCTCAGTGTTCAGAAAATTACATGACGGTAGCATCGAAGTACTAAGACTGTGGAATTTGCGTTATTAATGCCAAAGTGGAACATAAAAAGTACGCCTAAAACGGAATCATGGCGGAGTCTTTGTGCGTCCATGGTAAAAGGTAGTAAAGAGCAAGTATATTGACATAAAGTCACATTTTGTGTCACACTCTGCTTTCATGACTTCATGACACTTTCACACCTTCATGACACGGTTCATGCTCTATGCATAATGTTACTTTTGAATGTTAAAAGTTAGTACTTTGTATGGCGTGCGGAATCCATATTCTTAGTACATTGATGTGACAAGTCAACTAGACTATTTTCGTTTTCGATCTAATATTTTATACGAAAACTTGCCTCTCTCTTTTTTCATCTGATTCTGATTTTAATAAAATGTCGAGTGTCTTTTAAATTACAGCTGATAATACGATTCTTGTTTTAGATCGATTTTAAGCAAAAGTTTACTTTACTAGTACTTTCTACAACCATTCTTTGGGCGCACCCTAGAGGACAAATTTCTATTAAATGCCTCTTTCGTTTACGAAAAACATAAAATTTAGATGCTTCACCACAGCATATATAACACGAAGCCATGCTTTTATTTGTAAACTTCATGGCACAATACCATTTCTACACTACAGAACATTTTACAGAACTATCGCATAGCGATTGAATAGCGCAGTAGCTACTTGAACTTGAATTCGGTTTTTACCTTACTCCACGATCTATTATTTACTCGTTACCTAGTCATTTAGCCACGAATATAAAATGTAAACGTCACATAAACGTCTATTACCTATCCGTCCGAGACTACCGCAGTCATTCCTAATCATGGAATTATCGAAATCATGGAACATTAGAGGCTATGACAAATTATAAGCCCTCGTCTTTAAAAGAATCGCTGACGTTCAACAATACTATTTGCAGCGTCCTTTTATTATTACTTTTTTTTTTTAAGTATATGTTGTAGTCAGGTAGATTTCAATCTATTCTAGCGGTCACGGATACGGAATCGTGAATCAAGTGTAGTGTAACCCGTTCCCTGCTGACTAGCAGAAATCGGTGCAGTCGAGAATGTCAACAATGACGTATAACTTTCGACTGTCGTTCGCGGTGGATCCACTGACGATTAATAAATAAATAAAATACAAGTTACGCGAACTATCACGAAGACTATAATAGTAACAAGAACGATGATCAGCGAATCTTGTAACAATCTTGAGACCCAACGACTACCGCTACACGAACAAGGCTAACCTTTTAGGCGAGCGGCGCAAAACCCTATCAATTGGGCCCTGTCCGTCTCGGACACGCGAGCCATTTCTGAGTACACTGAGTACTGGTCACTTGAGCTAAGTTGTGAGTCACCCTAGCTGAATATCACTTGTCCTATGCCTGGAATCGCGCCTGCTTCTGGACCTAACCACATTGCATTCACGCGACTCACCTGGAGTGCGTTTCCGGTTGTGTACCATGCTTAACTTTCAAGAAATAAAATAACTCACTCACCTGGTATACAGGTACAACATAACACAAGAAAGCTATAACGCTATAACTAAGCTTAGCTACAGCTTAAGAAAGCAACCAACCGCAAAAGGACACAATAAACTAAACACGTTAATTAACAACGTAAATTGTTAACCTAATAGATTAACACTATGGCCGAGTTACTTGGTTTTTCCTGTATAATGGGCTTATGTGATCTTTATCCCACTTCTGATGTTAGAATAGAAGGGAGATAATGACTTTTTTAAAAAGAATAATTAATTAAATCAACACTTCATAATTAATACAAAATTCATCATTAACGAATAAAAGGAAAATCAAAGTAAGATGACAAATAACTAAACGAATTGGTTGCTATCTTGTACATAATGCTAATTCACACAAAACAATAACTTTTCTATATAAACCGAATGACACGAGTGACCTTAGATTGAAGTTGTTACTTTAAAGAGCGCTCGAAACGAAATGTGTCGTATTGCCGACTCGGGTTGTTTATATACACACGTAGGGTAGTTTTAGATATCACTCTCAATATTCGTAAGTGTAGTGCGGTAGTTTTGGCCATTTTTCGGAAGTATTGCTGATATTATTTATATATATTAAGAACAATAACGGCCCTAGGATCGATCCTTGAGGGACACCGCATGTGACAGATTTGGGACTACTTGTATGATCTCCTATTTTTACAACTTGATAGCGATGTTGCAAGTAAGATTTAAAAATATCGTAAGCTGTACCCGTTATATTTATATTACTCAACTTGTTCAGCAACAACTGGTGGCTGACAGTATCAAAGGCCTTTTTTAAATCTATAAAAACTCCCAGTACAATTTTCTTTTGGTCAATATTTATTTTTATTTTGCTTACTAGATCAATTGTTGCTGATAAAGTATTTGACTTGCATCTAAAACCGTACTGCCTTTCATTTAGAAAATTTATTGAGGTAAGGAAAGCTATCAGACGACAATAAAGTATTTTTTCAAAGATCTTAGATATAATTGGCAGCACAGAAATAGGTCTATAGTTACCCGGTTCCAACTTGCTCCCTTTTTTGTAAATAGGGCTGATTTTGGCCATTTTTAGGCTCTCAGGAAAATATCCTGTTTCCATACAGTTATTTATGCAACTGACAAGTTCAACAATAATTAAATCTTTTATACTTTTGATAACTTTCACACTGATGCCGTCTAATCCGGAGCTAGTATTAAATTTAAGATTATTTATTATTTCATTAACTTCGATAGGCGTAGTAGGAGTCAATTCAGAAAGTCTTTCTGTAGTAGTTTTACACAAACTAACATCAGCTTCACCGATATTGCACTTATTAGGTATTTCGTCAGCCAATTTTTGTGCGATACTAGTGAAATATTCATTAAAATATTCACATATTTCAAGTTGATCTGCAATAATTCCACTCTTTGTTAGGAGTTGAGACGGGACCGACGCGTCTTTGTTTCTGTTTGAAGATAGACTATTAATCAAGCACCACATTTTTGCCGGTTTATTCATGCAATTTGTAAACTTATCAAAATAAAAATTCTTTTTAGCATTATTTATGTTCTTTGCAACCTCACCTCTTTTCTTCAAAAATTGCTTTTCCAGTATTTTTTCATTAGGGTTATTTTTCATTTTTCGCCAAAGTAAATTTCTTTCATTTATACCTTCTATAATTTCTTTATTTATCCAGTCTTGTTTTGGTTCATTAATGATTTTTGTTTTACTCATTTTGCTTTTTGCAATACATCTTATCAGTTTACCATTCAATATACTAAAATCATTTTCAGTATTTGGAGTAGTATCTTCTTGGACGAGTCTATGTAGTAACAAGTAATTTATAGCCTCAAATTTTATCTTCTTTTTTGTTGTAGGCATGTACTTTTCAACTTCAAAATATATCTGTTTATGATCTGATAAGGATGAGTTTATAATTGCTAAATGAAAGTCTTTTTCTTTCAAATTGGAACAAACATGATCTATGATGGTTCTAGTTTCAGACGTTTCACGAGTACAAAAAACATCAGAAATATTGTTTAGTATAATATATCCACTTTCACTTAAAACTCTCTTATAGCTAGTGACCTGCTTTGTCTTGCCTAATAAGTTGTAGTTGAAATCGCCAAATATTAAGGCCCTCTTTCTTTTTAGAAGTTGTGATGAGTAGATGTCGAGAAAATTGTCGGAGTTACCGTGGTTAGTTCGATATATTGCACCAATATCTACACAAAATTTGTCTATGTGAATCCATAAATAATGGTTTCCATTTAGTGTAAGTTCTTCAATGAGTTCATGTTCTAAGTTGTTATGTGCAAATATAGAAACTCCACCACCTCTATTCTCCGACCTGTAGTTATAATAATGTGTATAACCAGGCAAACACAATGACTTAGCTTCCTCATCAGACTTTATCCATGTTTCAGCCAATACAATAATATGAATTATGCTTTGAAAAGACTTTATTATGCATTTCAGCTCATCAAATTTTCCTGGTTTAACTATACTTCGGACGTTAGAGTAAAAGCATTTTAAGGAACCTTTGCTAGTATTTATATTTTTATAACAGTCCGCTATTTGATACGTAATATTTTTGTCATAGGTGAGTCGCCCCTCATACTTGCTTATGTCTATTACTTTTAGTTTTTTGACGATGACGTTAGTATCTTTGGCACTCCTTTTATATACTTTATTCTAAGATTTGTTTCTCCATTAGAAGAGCGACGTTCAAGTTCAATCTTAAGGTTTTCTAAATAAACTCTTTGGTTAGGTGTTTGGTCAGAATACTTAGATCCTGATCACAGGGTCATTCTTCAGATTGCTGCGATTGTGTAATAGAGACATAGCTATTTCTTTAGAAGAAAAACAAACTTTTATAGGCCGGTTTTTGTCCTTATTAAATTTACCGAGACGGTATATATTAATTGGTTCAGGGCAACTCTCCGACAATGATTTTAACACCTTGCCTACCTCGATATTGTCGGATTCATGTTTATCAGAAGTACCATTCACATTGGCTTCAATCATTCCAATTATGATGATATTTTTAGATCTTTGATTTCAGTCATGTCATTAGTGGTAAAGTCTCAGTGGACGTCTTTTGAACGGATTCCTGTAATCTATTTATTTCTGTAAACTATTTATTTTAAGTGATTGAATTTTGAGCCCCAAAAATTGTCTTTTTGTTTACTGTTTGACTATTTTCTGTTGTTGTTTGACGACACGTTTGGTCTAGTGGCTAGCAACCCTAGCTGTTAACCAAGCGGTCGCGGGTTCGAATCCCGCTAGGGGCAAATGTTTATGTGTTAACGTTTTTCCTTTGTACCTGAGTCATGGATGTTTTGTATTTATAATATGTATGTATTTACAAAAAAAAAAAGTTTTGTATGTAGTATATCAACTGTCTGGTATCCATAATACAAGCATTATTTGCTTACTTTGGAACTAGATGGTGCTGTGTGGAATGTGTGAATATTTATTATTATTATTATTACTATGGGAAAATATCGCCTTTATTACAGTCAGACTATACTTATACCGATGTGGACTACTTGGAGACATGGGCAGCGATGGAAGATGTCCAAAGGAAGTCTTTAACGAAATCTATTGGAATATCAAATTTTAATCAAAGCCAAATTGAAAGGCTTTCGAGCAAATGCAGTATTCGACCCGTGGCTTTGCAAATTGAGGTAATTATATCCAGGGCAAAGATAATGGATTGGTCTCGCTGCGCTCGACTAGATAGAACGCTATACAAATGCAATAGCTCCGAAAATGTGGCAACTTTTTATTGTAGTGTTTGTAAAAAATAGTCACTTTTTACACAGTTTTATTATATTTTTACACAGTTTCACTATGTACGCAAACTGGTATTTTATTATGCCTAAAATTTAATAAAACATTCGGCACGTACACATCACAGACAGTTTGCAGTGTGACTGGCTCGGGTACGCCGAATTCGGCGTACTATTTTATGCCGCATTTTACAGGTACGACTGCGGTATCTAGTCGAGCGCAGCGAGACCAATCATTTATCTATGCACGTAATTGTTCAAGTTATCACTTCTGTCGGAACTTCCGGAGTGCTACTGTTTTTTTTATCCAGGTCCACACTCAACTACCGCAAACTGACTTGGTACTATACGCTCAAAAGCACAATATAACCATCATGGCGTACAGCCCTTTCGGTTCTCTGGTCCAAAGACCTGGCTTCCAGGATTCAGTGTCGTCTACTCAGAATAAAAAGGTTCTCAGTGGAATTTCTGACAAATATAAGAAGACTCAGCAACAAATAGTTTTGAGATGGCTGGTAAGTCTGCAAAAAATATTTTTTCAAATTCAACTGTGTTTAGACTCATTCCATAATATGCATTTTTGTGCACTTTTTCCATCATAATTATAATAAGATCTTTGTTGTTAAAAGTTGTAAATGAAATATTTTAATACAACAATAAAGAATATAATAAGATTTTTTATCTATATCCTTACTAATATTATAAATGTGAATGTGAGTTTGTTTGTTTGTTACGCTTTCACGCAAAAACTACTGAACCGATCACCATGAAATTTTGCATACAAGTTGTCTGGGACACTAGAAAAAGCATAGAGTACCATTCATCCAGAACGCGGACGAAGTCGCGGGCACCAGCTAGTGTACTAATATTATAAAATATTTATGTGAGTTTGTTTGTTTGTTACGCTTTCACGCAAAAACTACTGAACCGATCACCTTTAAATTTTGCATACACATTGTCTGGGACACCAGAAAGGACATAGGGTACCTTTCATCCATAACGCGGACTAAGTCGCGGGCACAAGCTAGTTATAAATAATCATATAATTACTGTTTTATCTACAATAAGTTATAAATAAGATCACTTTAAGTGAGCTCACTCTCTTAATGTGATCTCTTAAGCCTTCTCTCTCAAGAGCTTCTTAATTAAAACCTTCGGCGAAAGCTTCGGCTTCGGCCAGGTTTTGGGCCGAAAGCCGAAGGTGGTTTTTTTGGCCGAAGGTGGCCACAGCCGAAGCCGAAGCTTCTTGCCATCAAAAAACTAGTTATCAGCCTGCTTGCCATCATTTATCATTAAAAAAATACTCGTTTCAGGTGGACAGAAACATAGTGCCAATACCCAAGACGGTAACAGAAAAACGTCTCCAAGAAAACATAGATATATTTAATTTTAAACTTAATTCAGATGACATAGAAGCGATTAACAATATACGCGGTGAAACAACAAGATACACACTTCCTTCGTTCTGGCAAAATCATCCTTATTATCCGTTCGAGAGAGTTGAAAATCCTATAGCAGATCCTTTTAAAACGACAGTGTAATTTTAAAAGTCAAATTTGAGAATAAAATTTAAAAATAAAGTTTTTGTAAATATATTATTATACCTACCCACTACTTGAAAATATATTATCATAACTACCCACCAAACGTTGTTTTGAAAAAAAAAATTTTTTTTTGAGGTGGTCCACCCTTATAACTTAGGGAATGTACACAAAAAATTTCAAAAAATCATAATTTTGTTTTTTTCAACCAAAATAACCTTACAACTGTGCCTATATAGGCCTACTACAGTACAGGTACTATACATAATATATATTAAAACATTTAAATTTGTCTCACATAATAAAAAACTTATTGTCACCCTATTAGAAAGGGTCACATAACCTCTCTTATACACGTCTTGCTCTGCGAGTACCTACTCATGTCAGTCCTGCTTATTATATTAGGCCTCTACCCTTGCCTCTACTCTCCACAACCAAAAACGCCGAATATTCTGAGTTATCTTAAACGTATGAAAAATAAAAAAAAATATCACATTTTTCAATACATATAAAAATTACAATATAAATATTTGATTTGGAAAATATTAAGTTCAAGTTATGTAGCGCCATCTATACGCAACTAGCAGTTTTAACAAGTAGTCATAGTTGAAGCATGATATACTTACTTCCCCATTTGACCGCTAGATGGCCCCGTCTCGAATAAATACATGCTATCGTTACATTTATACTGCACCCACTAGTCGGGCAGTTAGCAATGCCTTACCTATTCTTTCATGCTACGGCTTACACATATAAACGGACTGCTTGCAGTTTATGAACATTTTTTGAGCCCTCCCTTGTACGGAATCTCGTACTAAAGGGAGTCAATTATGTATCTAAATGATAGATATTATATATTTCAATTTGTATCGAACGAATCGATCGAATTAAATCGATTAATTCGTATTCGTAATTTAGTTTGGTACAGTACAGCGAATAGTGATGCCTCCTGTCCTGCTTCTGTTATGTACCTTTAAATAGATTTATTTATTACAAACAAACAGTCGGTCGGTCGGACACATAATCAGAGAAATTCAGCAGCATAGCAAAGCAAAAGAAAATTTCAAAATACAGCTAGCGTAGCGCAGAGCGCTAGCGATCGATGCCCGAAGACATTGCCCTTCTGTGTGAAACATTGTGGTCAGGGGCCTTAGTCAAAGCTGTGGTCAAAGTAACAACTTACAACGATAACGAAGTTCGAAAACAATCACGTGACTCATCACATACATTTTATTCTTTCGAATCGAATCGCTACGGAGCGAATGCCACTTGTCTTAAGGCCCATGGGCCTTAGTCAAAGTAACAATAAGCGATAACGAAACAATAAAGAAGTTCAAAAACAATAAAATGTATGGGATTGACATTTATGTCGTCGCTAAATCACGTGACACATCTCATACTTTTATTACGCTTTTATTCTTTCGAAATTCTTTCGAGCGAATGCCACTTTGTCTAAAGGCCCTGGTCAGTGGTCCAGAGACCACAATGTTGAATTTGCAAATATGTTGAATTCGCAAAATGTTGAATTACGTAAAAAGTGGTAAAAAGTTGAATTTCCCACCCGGATCACAATTTATTAAATTGTACTAAAACAAAAATCACGCGCTAGGACTCGGCAACTATTGATTTTACAACAAAAGTTTTATACAAAAATTGTAAAAAAATTGAGATATTTTCCAAAAAAAATTCTAGTTGTGTGCCAGGTCACTCGATTAGATTCCATATATTTTATTCACATTTTTGTTGATTCGATTCTTATGAAAAACATAAATAATTTTAATTAAAAATTTGGCAAATATGTACGCTATGTAAAACAAATTCAGCGACATCTGTCAAGCTTTAATAGCAACTTTTACAAGTCGGCACAAATAATCGAAATTAATCCCGCCAGATGTCGCCGCTTCGGCAGGTTATATCGCGCTATCGACTTGTAGCCGCGTATCGACGACCCAAATTCCTTGCCACAGAACCGACAAGACCTTACTTCATAGGATCATTTCTATAGTAAGCTCTTCGCTAAGACATTCACGCTATGTGAGTATCGAAACCGCCACGATGAGGAGGCGTGGCGCGGCGCCCTGAGCGTGAGGCGGGCGATGGTGGTCCATTAGCCCTCGATGATCGTTCGCTTTTCCCTTCGGGGAAAAGGGTGGGGCGTTGTCGCTGTCTGAGTGGTATTTTTGAAAACTATTTTATGAACCAATTACTCTTACTCCCGGTTAGATATGTGTAGGTACTAGGTCGCGATTGAACGAATCTATTGAACCGGGTCTCCAATTTCTCGCGACTGATCGGGTCACTGTGACAGAAATGATTCTATCAGTTCGTGTGGCTCGTTTTAGTTCGGTTCGCGACTTCGCGAGTAATAATATACCGTATTCTGCCCGCGTTAAAGTCTATTTTTATGTTATTTCGTTATTACTCGCGAACCGAACTAAAACGAACCACACTAGACCTTGCGATGTGCGAACTATGAACTATATATTAGATCTCAGTCGGTTCTAATCGAAGGAATGGTTCGTTCAATTATAAAATATTAGTGATCCGCGACCTGTTATCTGTTGACTGAACTTATAATCCGTTAATGTAGCATATTATAGAGTTAGTTTATGTGTTAAAATAAAAGTGTTATGGTGTTTTATGTGTTTGTATTTATTGACTTATTGTATTTCGATTGTTTTTTTGGTTATAATTATTAATTTCTTTAGTGTTAATGGTGTTAGTGTTTGGTGGTGGTTTGGATAATATTTTAACATTTTGTGGTTGTGGTACTAATTTCAGTTTTTTTGCTTTTTTAAATAATCGTGTTGCAAATTGCTTATTTAATTATATTATTATATTGCCTATTTTTTTATAAATACAATACTGTAAATTCATATTAATTGCCCTGAGAAGAGACCTATCCTATGTATTAATGAGAAAATCCTGACCTGAATGAATGAACCAAAATATTTTGTTAGTTACTGGAAAACGGACGGTTCCAGGCTTTCGGGCGCACTCGAACCAATAGATCGATTGAACGGGTCGAAAGAACCGGGTCGTTTTTGTGACAGGTCAATACTGATTCGGATCTTTACAATTGAGCGAACCACACATGACTACTCCCGGTCATCAGCCAATCCCATCATGGGATGGGAAATCCCATCCCAGTTAAGGCTTACTCAACATTTTACTTACTCCCAGTCACCAGCCAGTCCCATGTCCAATCCAATCCCATGATTGGATGGGACAGACAGGGGGACTGGGAGTTGTCCACACTCCAGTCTCGTCTCCACTCCATCCAGCCCACCCAGCTCTCCATTAGTCCATTCTCCACTCACTCCGTACGGATGCAAAATTCGCAAAATTATTAAGGGCTTCCAAGGTCCAGCAAAGAGTATATAATCAACTACCTGCGTTTACCATGAGTTACCTATAATGACCGCATTCGCTAGCGAGAGCGATCATCATTGTAAACTCATGGTAAGGGTACTGACTGATTGGAACGTCGGTTTGTTTGTGTCGATTACTATCGATCGATCGATATAAGAATTATAAGATGTAAATAAATATTGTTCGTATGCTTTTGTATCGATATCGTAATTATTTCAAAAACCTTTTGATTATAGTATTAATAATAATAATAATAAAATAGGTACCTAACCGCTTTCAGCAAAATATCCCATCTACGATATATATGGTTTTTTCCATAGATAAATGATTGGTCTCGCTGCACTTGACTAGATATCGCCGTCGTACTTGTAAAATGCGGCATAAAATAGTACGCCGAATTCGGCGTACCCGATCCAGTCACACTACAAACTGTCTGTGATGTGTACGTGTTGAATTTTTTATTAAATTTTAGGCATAGTAAAATACCAGTTTGCGTAGTGAAACTGTGTAAAAATATAATAAAACTGGGTAAAAAGTGATAAAAAGTGACAATTTTTTACACACACTACTATAAAAAGTTGCCAAATTTTCGGAGCTATTGCTTTTGTATAGCGCTCTATCTAGTCGAGCGCAGCGAGACCAATCAATTATCTTTGGTTTTTTTCCTTTCATGTCGCATAGTCTTGGTACTCCGGGCGATATCAGGAGCGGGTTACGAGATAAAAAATAAAAATGCTTTTTTTTATAACAATATCTCTATAATTATGGCACTTTTCAAAGACAAACTTTTTAACATTAAGTTCGAAGCAAACAAGGAATAATACTGTGTTCATTATTGTCAGTAACTTTGTAACAAATCAAAGTTACTTTACACTTTTGGTTTTAAGTTTCTGCAGTTTTTAGAGATGCCCATCAAACTACTACAACATGGAAACCGCACGCCATACAAAACACTAGAAAATTTATGGAACATTTAAAAGTGACATATTATTTGTAGAGCATCAAGTCTGTCATCTGTCATTTAAAAAACCAAACATCTGTCATTTAAAGAAAATGTTACTTTACGTCAAGACATTGGAGTTTAAAATGAATAGTAGAAGCTGGTCGTTACTACCTATCACCATTGACTCCGCCATCATTCCGTTTTAGGCGTACTTTTTATGTGCCGCTTTGGCATTTGTGACGCAAATTCCATTGTAGTAGTATTTCGATGGAGAAGGTACAACTTATTGTGCAGTTACATTTTTTTTTTAATTTAATAACAAACACCTATCACTTCATTTAATTATTATAAATTAAATTAAAAGAAAAATATAGTAAAATAATAATTTTTTTTTATTCATCAACATAAACTTAAATATATAGATATAGTAACACTTAATATTATACTTAAAAAAAAATAACTGCACTAAATAAGTGTACTAAATTAGGTAAACCCTGTGTCATACTGAAGAAACTCAACAGACAGGCCACAATATGTTTATAGTGTGGCCATTAAATTAGCGATATAGCACTTCAAAAATAATCATACTCGACTACGGCGGGCCCATTTTCTTTTATATTTTGAAGATTAGTAGCATTCTAGGACATTCTTATGAAGAGTTCTCTATTTATTTTTAAGTTTAATTATTTTATAAACTACCTATGAATAAATTCAAAATATTAAAAATTATAGATCCGAATAGATTGCGATTGGATAGCATATTATGGGTTGGTCTCAAACGGTCTAGAACGAAATTTGACTAGTTGTAGTTTAGCCTACATCGCAATATGACTATGTACTAGGTAAATTCGACGACACGTTTGGTCTAGCGGCTAGTAACCCTAGCTGTTAACCAAGCGGTCGCGGGTTCGAATCCCGCTAGGGGCCAATGTTTATGTGTTTAACATTTTACCTTTGTACCTGAGTCATGGGTGTTTTGTATTTATAATAAGTATGTATTTACAAAAAAAGAGTAATGTATGTAGTATATCAACTGTCTGTTATCCATAATACAAGCATTAAGTTGCTTACTTTGGCACCAGATGGTGCTGTGTGGAATGTGTGAATATAAAAAAAAAAATACGCAAAACGACTAGTTAGTATATTTCCTAAATAGTATTAGGTTTTATTGCTCTTTAAATATATTATTACATAATTTTTACTATGACATTACAATAAGTATGTTTTCATTACAACATGTAGCAATGTTACTATGGAAATTTATTTTATCATGTTATCATCACGACATTTGATATAGAAGTAATCAAGAGAAAAGATTTGTTTGTTTATTTGTTTGTTTGTTTGTTTGCATTGAATAGGCTCCGAAACTAGTGGACCGATTTGAAAATTTCTTTCACTGTTAGGAAGCTACATTATCAGCGAGTAACATAGGCTATATTTTATAAAGTTACGCGGACGAAGTATCTTGCAACAGCTAGTCGCATATAAAACGTTTTGCGACTTTATATTACAAAAAAGTTATTTTTTTATCCATACGCTTGCTATATCACTAATTTAATGGCCCCAACCGCATGTAACATTGTCGAGCCGGCGCAACTGTGAGCCTAAATCATTTATGTTAGTTTCTTGCACAAGCATTAACAGCCGGTTAGAATCATCAAAAGTGCAGTTTATGAAAAAAAAAATTACCTACATACTTATTTAGATAAACCAATTTTACTTAGAAATATTCATTTTAATTTTGTCTCTTATAAAATACTTAGGGGTGGCATTTTGATCACTGAACAATTTGTTAAATAAATATTTTATTTTTCACTTCCAATTTTGGAAAAGTTCATAAAATGTCACTTTTAAAAAAAAAAAAAAAAAAAAATTAATAATATAAACCCAAACAACCCACCGGCGACCTGGTTTATCTAAATAAAATACATGCTTAAATAAATTTGCCAGTCGTTATCACATTTATAGTACATGGCAATAAATTATGTTAAAAATTATTAATAATAATAAATAATTAATTAATAAAAATGTCTAATTGACTAAAATCATTTGTTTTTCGTTCGGATCAGCTAAGTATCATCTAAGTATGCGTGATATGCAAGAACTTGATAGGTGAAAAGGGAAGAAAGAGTTACTTTTAAACTTTTGTTGAAATATATTTTCTGTCGCTTATTTATTTATTAAATACAAAATTGTTCTTAAAAAAAAAACAACAAATTTTGAAAAAATTTCATCCTACATATTTATTTGTGACGGATTACTATTTTTTTGGAGTTTACTTCCTTGAGAATCGATTTTCAAATCGTA
Source organism: Synanthedon tipuliformis (assembly GCA_947623395.1). NCBI lineage: Eukaryota > Metazoa > Arthropoda > Insecta > Lepidoptera > Sesiidae > Synanthedon > Synanthedon tipuliformis. The sequence continues at coordinate 4,733,006 of OX392434.1, read as the reverse complement.
TTAAATATTAATGAAAATTTATGGGAGTAAAATCAAAATTGTCACACTGTATACGTTACGTTCTATTTTCGAATATTTTAGAATATCTCTTTTAAGTTTCAGAGATGTTGCGCCATCTACACAATATCACTGAAACTAGAATACGTTACGCAATAATACATCTTTGCGAACAGAGATGGCGCTGATATTAATTCGTTATGATTTTATTATGTATTTTATAATCGTCCTTAAGTAAGGAGTAAACTCCACACACACTCTTCTTTCTCATATTAAACACAATACAGACAGACAGACAGACAATATACAGACGAAAGTATACTTCAACAATCAACAATATACATTATAATATTGCATTCTTAAACAACTAATTATTTTTATAAATATTAGAATTAAAGCGATAAAGGTATTAATATAACGTCATGTTACCTAACTCTTAATGGATGTTTTAATATAAAATTTTATGGAGATTTAAGTTAGCTGTTACTAAAAAAAAAACCAATAAAATTACACAGTTTTTAACAAAAAAAACAACAGATGGCGCTGATAACGCCCATGTAAATGGTACTGCATTTTGGCGATAGATGGCGTTATTTGAATATGTTAATTTGTTGTAATTAAAAAAAGTAACAAATTTAACAGAATATAAATATATTTTTTTGAAAAAAAAAATATATATAGCAAAAGTGACAGCTATCTTAAATATTGACATAGTTAGTATCGGTTCTGCATTCAAATGTGTTTAATGGCTGGGTGGCAAGCCTCGCTATAGTGCTGTGTAACATGCTAGAACCACGTATAGTTATAGTATAGGTATTTTCATAACAGATTCGTAGTTACAGTTTATATGAAGAATGAAAGAAGGAACGAACGTTCTGCAACATTACCTACCTGCTACTTATAAAAGTAGCAGTAGCGATAACTGGGGGCCTACTATCACCTCTTAAAGCGATGCAAAAACGAGTGAGTAAACGAGATGGCGCAATACATGATGTAAGGCGACATCTCCCTCACTCAATCGTCTTTGCATCGTTTTAAGAGGTGATAGTAGGGCCCCTGTTGTCATTTGTCTCCGAGACAAAATAGACAAATAAATAAACAAATAATGTCCTAAATATTTTAACTGTTTCCCGTTTGTTAGACAAATGAAGGCTTTTTTTAATTATAGTACCTAGTCATAAAGAACTTGTAAAATTTCACTACATACTTACTTGGGTTTTTAAAAATAAGATTTTATTAGTAAGCAATACAAAGTAAGAAGATACAAATAAGAATCCATTTTTATCTATCCACTTAGGTACAAAAAAAAATGTCAATAAAAATAAATATAATAAATAATATCTATTTAATCAATTATAATAATGTCAAAAAATTTGAACTACTGAGACTTTTTGGTTTCGATAGTCCAATAATTAATGCAATTGAACTACTGACACTAAAAAAGTCCCAATAGTTTGACTTTGGACTAATGAGACTTTTGTTTCGATAGTCCAAATAATTAATGCAATTGAACTACTGACACTAAAAAAGTCCCAATAGTTTGACTTTGGACTAATGAGACTTTTGTTTCGATAGTCCAAATAATTAATGCAATTGAACTACTGACACTAAAAAAGTCCCAATAGTTTGACTTTGGACTAATGAGACTTTTGTTTCGATAGTCCAAATAATTAATGCAATTGAACTACTGACACTAAAAAAGTCCCACTACTTTGACTTTGGACTACTGAGACTTTGTTTTTGATAGTCCAATTAATTAATGCAGTTGGACTATTGAGGCATTGGTTCGATAGTCCAATTAATTAATGTAATTGAACTACTCAAATAGTTATTCATAATGTTGCAGAAAACTCGTATATGGTTAGGAATTTTTTTAATAACGTCTCCAATGATTTTTATCATGCAATGCAAATGTGATAATTTTCTTATGACATTATACAAGAGGTGTATATTTTATTTAAGTATTAGATGAATTATAACACTAAATTAGTCGTAACAATTAAGGGAAGATATTAAGTAGGTATAAGATTATTGTAAGCTATTATATTTTTTAACTATATTTTACAATACGTTTTCATATATCTTAAACTAATATTTGCACTGAACATTATTTATTTTTTTAAAAACTATTTTTAATAATACGATGATATGGTGGTAATGCAGCGCTACGTTGATATTTTTTTTAATTGCGTTTCCAGCTTGGATTCTTAATTTTTAATCTATCATATTTTTAGGTAATTTGATACGAACGGAAGTACGCGCGTGAAATCCTCAATAACTAGTCTTTGCTTGCGATGTATAACTACATATTTATGGTTTAACCAATAAGGCCCATAGTATTTACAGACTTTTTAACAATAATGGACTATGCTTAAGTCACACGCGTTTTTTAATTTTTTTCAAGGTAGCATAGCAAAGCAATGCACCATAATATTTCAATAGAAAATAATAGTACATACTCAGACTATAAAGGCTTTTTATACTAGCTCTAAGACGCAGCGCTGCTATGAAACTTTATCAATTATTTATTTATTTAATATTTATAAATAAATTAATACGTAAAACCTAGCTATCATTTATACCGAGGCGGTAACTAATGTGTGTAAACCTTTGAAAAGGGACTACATTTTGTATGTAAAGCTATGTATGAATTTTATCTCACTTATTTTCTCATTTTAGCTATTAAGTAAACTCAAAGACTGTAAGCGTTCAAAGGCCTGCAGTAGCACGATTTCGAATTTAAATTTTGATACGATTTTATGAAAATTAATTTATTTAAATCAACTTCAAAACTATCAAAAGTAGTAAGTAGGCATTTTTATTTATTAAATAATTTTTTTTTTAAATAGGTTTCAAAATTAAAAAAAAATTAAATTAAATTAAAACTCAAACTGTTTTTTTCTTCTTCATTATATCATACTTAGTGCATCATATTTTAGCATTAAATTGGAAGCGTATTTGGATTTCTTTAGTAAAATAAAAATTCAAAATTCAAATTTATTTTCTGATTAAATTTTCGGATTTTAATAGATAATGTCCCACCTATTCAATCAACAAGTTGTAATGCTTCCAATATGATTAAATAACCATCTATTAAGTAAATAAGTAATCATCTTTTAAGCAAGTAAGTGATCATCTTTTAAGCAAATAAGTGATCATCTGTGAAGTAAGTAAGTGATTACCCTTTTTAGTAAATAAGTTATCATCTTCTAGTGATAATCTTTTAAGTAAGTAAGTGATCATCTTAAGCAAGTAAGTAATCATCTTTTAAGTAAGGGATCATCTTTTAGGTAAGTGAATGATCATCTTTTAAGAAGTAACTAATCATCTTTTAAGTAAGTAACTAATCATCTTTTAAGTAAGGGATCATCTTTTAGGTAAGTAGGTGAATGATCATCTTTTAAGCAGGTAAGTAATCATCTTTTGAGTAATTCATTTGTAGGCAACGCTGAAATATTGGGCCACATTGGTCCAGAAGCTACATTTTAAAGGCTATTTTTTTTTTACTTACAGTCTGCTAATCTAGATTTATTGAACTTTTTCTTTGACCACTGACAAAAACATTATTTACAAGTCAATCATTTTGTACTGATCTCACGCGCACACACTTGAACATTCAACTCTTTTTACAAAACGCTCAGGAAACTTAACAAAATTTTTATATATTATATTATATGTATATAATATATATAATTTATATTTAATGTTAAACATTAAATTACTTGGTGTTGATCTTCCTAAATTACTTTTATAGCTATATTTTATTAATACGAGGTCACAATTCATTATCTTATTGCCTCTAAAATCTCTATCTTCAATAATTATCCCTTTTAAGTAAATATCCTAAACTATCCGTTTCAAACTTCACACGCGAATTATTAACAAACAAAACAAAAAATATCCACTCTCAAACCATGCTTTATTAATTTGAAAAAAAAAAATAATGGTCACATCCTTATTTTCTACGAAAAATGACATAATTGGACATACGACACATTTTTAAAGAGTTTTTTTTTCCGTGATTCGTTATTTTTTGTTATTAAAGATCTAACTTGATGTTATGTTCTTTAAATAAACAACATAGATATAATTACATATTATATTGTTAGCGTCTGCTATTTGTGTCGACTGAAGTTGATTGAAAAGTGCTCAGTGACGTTTCAAAAGAGGTGTTCAATCATTCAGATTCATTCAGTGGTATGATATTGAAAGGGTATCAGTCAGCAGAACGAACGCGTCCGCGAAGAGAGTAGGTCATCGCACAGTCATCTTATCTTATCTTCTGGCTAATTTACTCTTTTTTCTTTATTTTTAGCATCTAATATTAGGGATTGATGTTTTTATTACTTTATTTTTAGCATGTAATATTAGGGATTGATGTTGTTTTACTTTATTTTTAGCATGTAATATTAGGGGATTGAGGTTTTTTTTACTTAATTTTTAGCATGTATAATATTAGGGGATTGAGGTTTTTTTTACTTAATTTTTAGCATGTAATATTAGGGATTGATGGTTTTTACTTAATTTTTAGCATGTAATATTAGGGGATTGAGGTTTTTTTTACTTAATTTTTAGCATGTATAATATTAGGGATTGATGTTTTTTTACTTTGTATTTAGCATGTAATATTTAACACTGTTTTCTTTCTTTCTTTTTAGCATGTATATTTTTAGTACTTTTTAATTTTTTCTTTCAATGTTAAAATAACTAAAAATAAAAGAAAATGTGTCATGAAAGATAAAAACAAAAATTTCTATATTTTCCAAAGATGTCAAATTCCATAGAAAATTCCCAAGCAGTAAACCTACGCCTTTCCATAAACACAAAAAATCTCTTATATAAAAACCACAAACCGCTATCATGTCACTATTAGTCCTACTGCTGTCTAGAATTTCGGCAGTTCTGGCTAGTTCTTTATCGAAGTAACCTTTTTTATGTATTATTATAAATTTTCTATCTACAGTGTGTTTCACATTTATCAATAGTGCGTGTCTATGAGCAAAGTACGATACAGTCTGTATCGATTTAAGCGTCGCGAGAAAAAACTTCGAGAGTAACGTGTCGACTGTCGATAAAGATAACGCGTTGAATTTATCAGTGGCACATCACTATGTGACCGAACAATCTATTATACAGGATGTTCTCATTAATCGTTAGAATGGTCGACGTGAAAAATGTGATTCTTTTCTGGACTATTTAGTACAAGTTTATTACCAACTATTTGCTAATTGATTTCATAGAATTGTTAATTAATATTAAGTATGCAGATAAAATATAATAATATAAATGCAGAACGTGATAAGTTGCATTTGATGAAGTCTATTTGGTTTTCACAATTATACATGATTATACCAAATATGTAATTAATCTTGCCTTTAAATGGAAATTTAAATTTAATTTAAATTAATTAATATTAATTATTAAATTATTAATTAATATTAATTATTAAATTATTAATTAATTATTAATTAATTATTAATTAATTATTAATTAATTAATTTAACTTTAAATTTAAATGACAAGATATAAATAAATTTTGTACAAAAACTCTTAGTGATTTTCTTTATCTACTATATAAAAGATAGGATTGTTTTCATTTTGAACACGGGCGAAGCCGGGAGTGTGTAGCTAGTCTACTATGAAATCCATTATTGGGACATAAATGACAATTTCTTCATATAAAATCGTGGGCGGCATAATTTAGTAGATAATTAGCTACTTTTAAACAAATTTTGTTAAAAAAAACTCAAACAAATATGACATGTACTTGACCAACAATCTGATTTCAAGTCAGTCAATTTTTCTCAAGCAATCATAGTACAAGTTAGTACTTTGGTTAGTTTGGCGCGAGATGGCGCTATGTGACATGTAATATAACATGTATAATAGCGTATTAAAAAAATTATAATTTTTCTAATCATCACCATCATCATCATCAATAAATTAATCATCATAATAAAATTCATGTAATACTAAGCCAATATTAATTTCTGTGTAAGTATATCTGTGAAAACCAAACTGTTCAAACACTAAAAATCTACAACTACAATTTTTTTTGGACGAAAAATGTTTAATCTCAACTATAGATTCGGGACGCCGGTACTCTTAGTCGGTCGATTCTGTATCGAATCGTCACGCCGTTACACGAACAAATGTAACGAACGTTAATCGCGTTAACGTTTATCGTTAACAACGCACGACTAAGTGAATCGGCCATCACTAGCGTCCTACTTCACCTGCGGCATGCGCATGCTAATAAAGCCAGTGCTGCGATCAGGGCCAGTGTTGTGCCGACTGTTGTGGCCGTATTGCACATGTCCTCCTCGCAGAAACACATGTGGCCAGTGCCTGAACTTTCCATCATACACACATGGTCGACCATGAACAAATTAATTTGCAGTTGGGAAGTGCAAGTCCGTCGAACGACCTCGTACGCTGAAACAACACAACACAAATGTTAGCGTCTGCTGTATGGAGGGTAGAAGTAAAGGGTAACGGACTTAGGGCGCGTTCACATTAGGTCGCAAGCAACACGGCAGCAGCGCGGCTTCTTATTATTTAACAGCAGACGATTTGCAACCAACTTGCGACAGGCGAAAACTTTCTATTAATTTGTGCAATATCACACTAAATCGTGTTTTTGGTATCACGTAAGAGATGGGTTAGCTCTTGGCCAACAACCAGCCATGTGGCAAGGATGAGGCCTAAGATGGAGCGAGCTCACTCAGAAGATGCCTATTCAACTTATTATAAGGAGTTCCAAACCTTGGCAGTGCGCATTATAAAGGATGTTTCAAAGCGCGACTATGTTTGCGATAAGGACTCTTACGGACAATAACTAAAATTAAAGTGCATCATTTTTGTATGGCAACCGACGCGATTGCAAGTCGTCTGCTAAAGTCGGCCATTAGATTGCGACCTAATGTAAAGGCGCCCTAACATGGATGTTAAACTCTCATATTTAATAAATACGAACGAACGAATAAATACGATTATTTATTGATCGCAAAAAATACAAGAGAATATGACACTGACACACAATGACAATTAAATAGATCATAATTATTTAACACTAGATGTTGCACGCGACTTGGTCCGCGTAACTTTATCAAATATAGCCTATGTTACTCGCTGATAATAAATAGCTTCCTAACAGTGACAGAATTTTTCAAATCGGTCGCCTTCGGATTAATTTCGCAGTAATTTCGGAGCCTATTCTATTCAATTCAAACAGGTCTGTTGTGAACAATCTCTATCATCTAGTAATAATCTCTATCATCTAGTAATAATTGATTAAAAAGTCTACATGAACGAGTAATGAATGAATTTCTCCTATAATTTGTCTCACTAACAGTCAGTTGCACAAAGCTTCTTTAAAATTGGCATTAACTAACGAGTCCTGGGGCCTTACCACGACCTCTTATAGCATTATTATTTTAGTCTTACTTTCAAATTTCGTACCATGACCCCTTAAATGTAAGCTTACTTTAATGTTGTTTCTATAAGCAGTTTTGTGACGTCATTCGCTATTTCGTTCAATCAATTCGTACCATGACAATAAGAATTATTGTTTTTATGTCAAATTTAGCAATCTTAAAAAAGATAAATAATAAGATAATAAGATAGATAATCTTAATCTTTATACTTAGGACTCTGTGGCATTATTTAGCAGGGAATAGACAATCATGCAAATATCATTCGTTCACGGCAGGAATATAACAATATTGTTTTGTGGACGTCATGGTACGAATTTGAGTAATATTACTTTAAGCTTGAAACATGATAGTTTACTAAAAGTTCATGGTACGGCCCCTTATCCCTAATGGGTACATTAACTTTAAAGAAGTTTCACAAAATGATTGACGGTTTCTTTAAAGGCGCTAGAGTCTCTTTGTGCAACGCTTTTTCTCTTAAAGATTAAAGATAAGATCTTGTCTGACACTTCTTTAGTTAAATTTTAATGGAGCATTAAAGTTGACGTTAATATAGCTCTGTGCAACACACTTTAAGAGGGCTATTACATTTCGGCGCTGAGCAAGTTTAGGTATTTGGCGTAGAGCGAACGAGCCAAGGGTACGTTGAGCGATATCCTCTCACAAAACTCGCACTGTAGCGTGACTAACGATCTTGATAGTCGCAATATTTTTCGATAATTTTTTTAACACTAGATATTGAAGCAATAATATTTCTCGAATGCCCTCGTTTTTTTATTCTAAAATAATTAAAAACCATTACACATTTATTATTTATTTCTATTCTTAAGTAGTTATGTTCTTATTGTGACTCTCTTATATACAAGGTCCTAATTTATTAGTGTCTTTCCTTTGACTTTGACTTTTTTATGGGAGATCAAAAAATATTTTTCGTTTGTCAACTTATGTTTCTTTGGGAAAGTTGTTCAGTTTCAGCAACATTTTCACCACCTTAAAGTCTCAAATAAATTAGGACTATATATTTATATAGTACATATAAGGTTAAATAACATTATGAGACGAAACTTTACGTGGTCATTTTTTAGTTGAACGTTTGTATTGAATTGAATCATTCGGTTAATTACTAAACATCAACTTGTATTTTATGATTGTTCTAAAATTTGTCGTAACTCGATAACGGTGCGTCTTAGAGCAAAAATAACGAAAATTTGGTCCCCCTTTAGTATACCGGATACCGGATGATTTTTTACCGAAATTTTATGTATTTTTGGTATGTGTGAAAAAAACGGCCAGCTACAAGCAGAATAACAATAATGAATATACTATCTAATATAAGAAGATACGACATATACATTAACTAAAATGTTCTGTACGAAAGAAAATAAATACTCAGAACGCAACGATCAAAACCCTGCCCTCGTACTTTACAATGTTCTAGTACGCACACAATAATAGAGTTTACACGGCATGCAACGCACACAGCGATAATATCGACACGATAACGGTCTGACCTCGACAAGCGCTCGCGCGATACTAAGCCCACATCGCCGGCGCAGTGTATTATATAGTACTTTTATTTAATTTATTAAAAAATAATAGTAGCTATTTAAAAAGTAAAAAAAAATTGCATAATTTCAGAAAGAGTTGAAGATTATTTCAGTATAAAAATTAAGTAAATATGACGTAGAACTTCGGAGATATTTTGACTTGTTTCGAAGCCTTTCGGTCGATAATTGAATTACGTGTAGTTTTTTTTTCTTTACATAAAAGGCATATAACGAAAAAGTGTTTCATAATTATTAAAGTAGAGGATGCTTATAAGAAGAACATAATTTTTGTAATGATCTATAGTGAACAGAATCTCCAAATTAGACCTCTCAAATAGAGTCTCCGTGAGTTTTTGACAAAACATGCATCGGGAGAATGATTATTACTAAATAAATAAATAAGTTATCTAAAATTCGCTTCGAGGTTATTAAAGAAGATAAAACGAACTATTATTATCACTTAATAGTTATTTCAAGCAACCAAGGGAAGTCGTACAATTTGAACGAAGTAACCTTACATCCTCGCGTTTTTTTTATAATAGCCCTCTTAATGATTCCTTAGGTTTTAAAGGGGACTTTATAATTTAAAGAACGTTTCTGCAACTGGCTGTAAGAGCTACATGCAGCTGTTGTAGAACTAATAGTAGACTAACCGAAAATACTTACGACTCTTTGAGTAGCGCACCATTTTGACGCAACACCCGCTACAAACCTGCAGAGGGGGCTGGTCTCTCGGCAACGCTGTGTAGTTGAAGGGATCCTTACACCTGGGATCCGTCCAGCTGTCGCACTCATAGCAGTATATCGTTCGTGCTGGAATAAGTTTAGACAAATTGAAACATGAAAATATGTTTGCGAGAGCCTTTCATTTTAGTAAAGCAATGGGTAAGTATAAAATGCATTATTTTTACAACTCAAAAACTGTATGCGTTGAAATAAAAAATTAAGTACAGGGATATTTTTGGTCGCTTACATAGATATAGAAAGAATGGCCCGAGCAGTAACTGCACGAAAATGACCACTCTCTAGAAAGAGAGAAAGCGATCGTGCGACCAAAACTTATCAATTTCCTGTAATTCCTGTACTAAGTTGGAGAACAAATTAAAATTCTAGAAAGAGACAACTAGTGGCCGCACGATTGCTTCGTCTCTCATACACTTTTCTGCTCGTATTTACTTTACAACTGGATATGGAACGCTCAGTCCATTCCTCAGACTATACAGTGATGCTAGGTCCATTCTCTCTGTGTCTATGAATACCTCCTTGTTTTAGTATAAAGTGTTCTGTGTTAATACATACCAATTCATTTTACAGTGACAATTGAGAGTTAATAAATTACAGTTGTATTAATCTGCCAATTTTCAATTTATTTTCTATTTTCATGGTTGGCAATTATTATTAAATTAAAAAAGCGGCTATTAAATTAACTTGCTATTACTTACTTTTAACAGAGGTTAAGAATACAGAACAAAAAAAGCAACTGTCAACACGCATGAAGCTGAGGAAACAGAGAGTACTTTTGTTATTCTGTGGACATCGCGTGCGTTACATCAAATCATGGGAAATAGAGGTAAGGATGACCAACTTAACTGTCAAACTAGTGGTTCAGATTTGGGCTTTTGTAATATTGGTGTTTGGTGCGATTGGTTGGTTGCGTAGTTCATGAAACCACCGTAATAAAATGCTACTTCAGCGCCACACCCCAATGCTACTACAGCGCCTCTTATTGACTGGTCGCCGACTACCACTTTCTCATGTATAAAGTTTGTCCTCCTTAACTATATTCTTCATGGTTACTTCAAGCAAATTATGTATAGTCGGGGTAAGAAAAGGTTCATCACCTTAAAGTCGATATTACAAAGGAATTAATTTGAAAACTGACTAAGGACAACCCTAAAATCGGGGCAGTAGTGGGGAGTCCCCTGGATCGCTTCCTAGATCGCCTCTAATTATGTTTACGATTTGCCTACACTTGAGGCGATCAAGGGAGCGATCTAGGGGGCTCCTCACCACTGCCCCGATATTGTCACCGATTTTAGGGCCGTGTGTAGACGCCTTTAGATTTTTATATCTTTGATTTTTCAAGGACGAATTACCTACATACAGCACCTGCTAGTATTAAATATGATTATATGTATAATAAAAAATTATTTAAATTACATACAATAATCATTTTAATAACAACACTGAAGTCTGAAGACTAACTAAGTATTGCTGAAATATTTTTTTTTAATTTGGATGAGTTGTCCTACATTCAAACTTTGCCTCTATAAAATATTATCTGGTATAGATATATTTTTTTCATTTATGAACATACCTATACTTTTGTTGTATGTGTGTGTGAAATGACTAAGAACACACGTAAAATCTAAACGGTTACCTAACGCTATGGAGTCTAGGTACTGAACAATTCAGTCGCTATGCGAACCTATGACCTACATTCACTGTAAGTCCGTGCTTTTCGTTTAAAGCAACCAACATCAAGGCCAAGCGGTCACGCGACCGCATAGCTTTTATATCCATATATACTTACTAATATTGTAAATCTGTCTGTCTGTCTGTCTGTTACCTTTTCACGATTTTCTTATCCCCTCCAAATAACTTATCCTTTATCTAGCAGTGCTCTTACAGCATCTATACTCAATACTCTCTTTTTTTTAACAAACGTGTACCAAAAAATTTTCACTGCATAGCTATTGGTTCATAAAATTCGTTTTACCAATAAGAACGCGCCTAAGGCACTTCTAGGGGCGGGACTTATCCTTAGGCGCGTTCTTATTGGATAAACGAATTTTATGGACCAATAGCAATGCAGTGAAAATTTTTGGTACTCGTTTGTTAAAAAAAAGCAGACTATAGTCTACATCACTACAGCATAGGCGACGATAGCCACATGCCATCAAGATGGCCGTCAAGGTGTTTCTCTATCTATAAGGACCTCTTTCACCAACTACAAGTAAAGTGTTGATTAGTTACTTTTAGAAATAATTTTATGTTAAATTAAATTATATATTTTTTTTATTATTTTCTTTTAATCTTTGGGACTTTTACTGTACAAACAAAGGTATATCTATCAGCTAAATTATGCCCGGTGACAGGTGACTTTAAATTACGGTTAGCCTACTTGACAGACGGTGAAAGAGGCCCTAAGTGTCCATAAGATAATCTTTTTGAAGTAATAGTTTAAGTGGGCACAGAAGCCGATTATATAAGAGTAGTATAAGCACAGCATACTTATTTCCTACAGTAGGCCGACGCCTTTGATGTTGGGCGATACCGCCGCCTGTGTAGGTGTTTAAAAATTACGGAAGGGTTGACACAAATTAAGTAATATAAAATGTGCTTAAGTACCTTTCTTCATAGTGCGGAAATTGATGAAAGCTTAGTTCTTTATTTATGCGAGATAAAGATTTGCACGCACTTACAGCACATGCCGTATGCACCATTTTGATTTATATAATAAATTAAAAACTGAAAGACGCGATAGCCCTGGAATATTTATCCCAAGCTACTAAGAACGACGAAGTATGCAGCTTGGGCACGTCCCACTCGCGCCTCACCCCTCACGCCCCGCACGATTGCCCTGTCTAGACGTCTCCGTCGGCCTACTGTATGAAATAAGTATGCTGTGGTATAAGTATCCATTGCGTACCCACAAATTGGCTTAAGTGGTCTTAGCGTTTCACTTTGAATATTATGACGTGAAAGCAATATCGATCGCTATGGAAAATAAGCACACATGCAAGCGATAAAAAAACAATGCTTGTTTTCTAACCACATATACTTAGATAGCCCACATGCTATGCTTTATAAAATTACCTAACATTAAATAAAATTTGTTAGTAATGAATGTTCCCATTGTTGTTACTTAGCTCAGGGGATGAAAGAATGTGCCCAATGATTATTGCATTGGTCTCGCTACGCTCGACTAGATAGAGTACAATACAAACACGATAGCTCCGTAAATGCGGCAGTTTTTTATTGTAGTGTGTGTAAATGTAAAACATCGTTTTATCACTTTTTACACAGTTTTATTATATTTTTACACAGTTTCACTACGCAAACTGGTATTTTATTATGCCTAAAATTTAATAAAACATTCGGCACGTACACATCACGGACAGTTTGCAGAGTGACTGGCTCAGGTACGCCGAATTCGGTGTAGTATTTTTTGCCGCATTTTACCGCATTTTAGACCAATCATTAATCTATGTTTTTTACTTTATGTATATCAAAGTATAGGTAGGTATACGGTACTTAATAATAATAATAAAAAATATTTAAAGTTTTGTTTGTTTCAGCTAATCTCCAAAATGGCTGGGCAGCTTTTGTCTGGAAACTAGCAGAAAGCTGATGTTATAGGCTATTCTAATTTTAGAAAATTAATTAAATAAATAAATAAATATAATCTATCGAATAATGGGGTGGTACATCACTAAAACTGTCAAAAAATCTTTTACTTATCAGAAAACAAACACTGTTTTTAAAGAAAATATAGAAATTTTTAGCAACTAACGCCTAATTACTTATAAGCTCTTAACAATTAAACACTCAATCAAATTACCTTTTTACGTTTCGACTCAGTCGAGGGTATTTTGAAAAATTCATTTTATAATTATAACTACCCACATTTTCGAAGAAAAAAATTGTACTTACATCTGTAAATATTATTCGAATAAATTCGAATTCGAAATAATTTATCGAGTATATTTTCAAATTCCATTTCTATATCTATAACTACCCACATTTTCGAAGAAAAAAATTGGACATTAAGTAATCTGTAAATATTATTTAGAAATAGATGTCCCTAAAAAGCAATGATGCAGATGAACACCTATAATAATTATGCTTTTTAAAAGCTGTCAGCGCTTCACAAAAAGCTTATAAAATTCTTTTTTTTATATAAGAATATTCGAATACTTACTTTGGCATTCCGCCTGTACAAGGGGGCTGAGACTTAGTGCCCATAATGCTGAAAATCCATGCATTAGTTAGTGTAAAACAAGTTAAAATCAATAGGAAACAATAATTAATAAAAAAACAAACAAATCAAAAATTCAACAACCTATACATTGTCCTGTAAATAACTGAATTTTCAGTAAAAAAAATGGCGCGTGGCTGTGTCACGCTGTGTCGTGGACGCGGCCATGTTTTTACGTGAATACGTGTAGGTAGAGCTATATTAGTTCTTCTTTGAGAGTATTATAATTATGTAACCAAAAAATTGTTTTTTTTTAATCGACTATATGTCGGCAAATATTAACAATAGAGAAAAAAGTTTTAGATAAAAAAGATGGGAAATTTCATCCTCTATAAGAAAGGTTCTTACTATTTTCAACGTAAAACTCACCGTTTACGAGTTATCATCAAAAAGGCGTTTTTCAAGATGGCGGCTTACGCGGGCGGACTTGGTTTTATACTTAGAGGACACTCTCTGACACAATCCAATCGAAAAATCAATTATCAGGATTTTTTGTTTTGCGAACCCATTTTTGGAGCTAAAAATCTTGGACTAAAACGTCATAAGTTTATAGAGTAAAAAAAATAAATACCAAAGACTGAGCCGAATTTCTTTACAAATATTACCTAATATATGTTAGCGATACTAAATTTAATATAACACATATCCAGGCCACGATCTTTTGAATCAATCAATCTAAATATTTAGTCCTTACACAAATTATAATAATATTATCTGATATATAAAATTCTCGTGTCGCGGTATTTGTTGCCAAACTCCTCCTAAACGGCTGTATCGATTTTGATGAAATTTTGTGTGCTTATCGGGTAGGGCTGAGAATCGGCCAACATCTATTTTTCATACCCCTAAATGTTAAGGGTGGTCCACCCCAATTTTTTTTTTTTTGCAAAACAACGTTTGTCGGGTCAGCTACTATTTTATAAAAAGTTACGCGGACGAAATCGGGTGCAACAACTAGTAGTATAATAAAGTAAAGTAAGTAAACTTATGGAAGGTATCCTTATTATTATATTATTCCTTACTATTCCTTATTTCTTACTAATAATTTTAAACGTGAAAATAACTCTGTCTGTTTGTGTGTCTATCGGTCTGTCTTTTCACACTATAATACTACTCAACAGATAAGCATGAAATTTTGCATACACGTTGTCAGGGATACAAAAAAGGACATAGGGACCTTTCATCAAAAAAAAAAAGTACTGCTTCCGAGGGATCATTTAAAATTAAGAAAACTAACGCCTGGCAAAAGTGTTATTGCAATAAATATTTATTAATTTAATTTAAAATTTAATAAAAAAAATTCTAAATTTTAATTTTTTGAAATTCATTAATTAATTTTTTGTCAGATCTTATTGCTTATTTTAATTAATATTTTATATTGATTATGTATATTTATTTTGCAACGCGGAAGAAGTCGCGGACACCAGCTAGTCTAAAAACCTAATAACTTAATAAATTTGACCCTGCTTCAATCGGAAACTTTACGACTATTTTTGTAACCTACAGATAACCTTATTTTTTCTTACATCGATATCAATTTCTTAAAATACTTTAATATGCACTAATCTATTAAGTAGTTGATATTGAATATTCTACATATATATGTTTATTTTTTTTTTAATTTTATTTATAATAAATATCTCGCCACATTATGTTAGCAAAAAAAATTTTTTTTGACTCATTAGAGCGTGACCTGAATATAAAACAAGACAAAACATGTTTTAAAAATGTTTTAAAAACAACCTTACCATTGAAAAAAATATATGTTTTTTTTTTGGAAATCAGGAATATTTTATTTCTGTAATCAAAACAGTAGATAATTGTAAACTCGACAAATAAAGTGCTTTATCACCCTAAGATTGAACATTTTTTGAATGTTGTAGAATGATAATAAGGTCACTTTTCCTTTGAAAATTCAAAGTGACAATTTCTATTGCTATCTTTATTAGCGATGACAAATTATGTCAATCAGTAATCAATACCTATTTCAAATCTAAGCCTTAGAGAATTTTGAAATGAATGGAATTCGTAATCGAAAATGATAAAGCACTTTTCTTGTCTGCTTTACCTAGTACCTAGTAATAATATCTGAAAATCAAACTTCAGTTATTCACAGGAGCGCAAGTACGTCTGAACCGAACCTGATTCCCACGTGTTATTTTTTTTTTAGTGTATGTAGTAATAAATGTGTAGGTATTGAAGATAATTACATATATTAATTTTTGTTACATGCAACATTTAATTACCCATTAAATTGTACCTTTAAAAACATAGCAACACACAATCGTACACAACCAACACTTCGAGACGAACAATTAGCGCTGCAAACACATCGATAAATATAACAATATAATTTTGACAGGTCACATCACTATAAAGTGCAGGGAAGAGAACGCTAAAAGAGGACATAATAAAGGGGACTTTCAAGTATTACGTAACGCAATTTGGGGGGAGGGGGGGGGGTGTCTTGTACATTTCGAACATCGCGTTACGTAACATTTTTTTTTATTTAAATAAAAAACTAGGAAATTCAAATCACCTAAATCAGCATCCTTTTTCCATTATTATTTGACAACATTTAAAATATACTACAAATTGTGGTCACCCTATCAGAAAATAGCGAAAAAAAAAAAATGTCAATTTATTTTAAGCTAAATTATGTATTTGCAAATTATATGAAAAAAAAAAACATAATTTTTGAAATTTCATCTTGGCGCCTAAACGCCCTGTGACTGGCTGCAACTCTGATGACGTCATACGCCAGTAAACATTACAGAAACAGCGTTATCGGCGCGGTTTTGGAAATTTAATACTTTAACATTGATTTTTATTAATAATACAGATTAAGTAGGATCTCCCGAAAATATCAATTTAGTGTGCTTATTATGTAATAACAGTACTAATATTATAAATGCGAAAGTTTGTACGGATGTATGGATGTATGTATGGATGTTTGTAACTCTTTCACGCTAAAACTACTGAACCGATGACCATGAAATTTTGCATACACGTTATCTGGGACACCAGAAAGTACATAGGGTACCTTTCATCCAGAAAAAAAGTACTGCTCTGGAGGGATTATCTAAAATTAAGGAAACTCACTCCTGGCTAACTATAATAGCAATAACGATGTTAGGCGATATTTTGCTTTTTCAACGCGGACGAAGTCGCGGGCACCAGCTAGGATAGAATAATTTGATACGATTTCCTAAAATTAGTCAAATAACGGACCCCTCGAGTGTATTACGTCATTATTATTTTGTTATACCAAATAGGCAACCCTTTTTTTGGTCAAAATGGTCACTTGGCTGTAACGTATCGTTAGGGAGTTGGAGCGAGGGCAAAGGAAAACGTTACGGCGCGTTACATGGGGGGGAGGGAGGCTCAAAGATCTTCAAAAATTGCTTTACGTAATACTTGAACGCCCCCTAACATTGTCGTCACTAGATGGCGTTACTAAATCGATTGTGAATTCCACCAACATAGGTGTGACGCATCGGAAAGATTTTGTACAGTTAATGTACGGGGACAAATAGCGCCATCTAGCGACGGAGAGAAGACCAAATCGATTGAAATGCATTTGCAGCTACCACCAACACAATACTTGAACACCTACATACAGACGTACAGTAAGGTATCAGGTATATAATATATATATACACACATATACGCTCAATAAACGCATATTACCAGTCCTGATGCACGAATTTGCCTTTACTTGGTCCACTCCGAACCAGGACATGAGGAGAACTGGAAAAATAAACATTCTAGTTATAATATAATAAATAAATATAAATATATTCACACATTCCATACAGCACCATATAGTTCCAAAGTAAGCAACTTAATGCTTGTATTATGGATACCAGACGGTTGATATACTACATACTTACATTACTTTTTTTTGTAAATACATACATATTATTATAAATACAAAACATCCATGACTCAGGTACAAAGGTAAATGTTAACACATAAACATTTGCCCATAGCGGGTTCGAATCCTATAATTATAACTAGCTGTTAAGCTAGGGTTGCTAGGCACTAGACCAAACGTGTTGTCAAACCAAAATGTGCTAAGTGCAAAAGTATATACCTACTTTGAGATTATTTTTTTAAGTCATTGTCGACAGACAGGCTGACGGTCCAACAGACATTTCAATTTTATTTATTAGTATAGAATGCATTTATTAGTAATATATAGATAGGTATATCTATAATACATATCTATTGAAAACACGTTTGGTCTAGCTAGTGGCTAGTAACCCTAGCTGTTAACCAAACGGTCGCGGGTTCGAATCCCGCTAGGGGCAAATGTTTATGTGTTAACATTTACCTTTGTACCTGAGTTGTGGATGTTTGTATTTTTAATATGTACTTAAGTAATTACAAAAAAAAGGAATTGTATGTAGTATATCAACTGTCTGGTATCCATAATACATACAAGCATTAGTTGCATAGTGTGGAACTAGATGGTGCTGTGTGAATATTAAAAAAAATGAATTGAATTGAATTGATGTCTAGTCTACGCTTAAAATACGAAAGATATTTCTAAAATTAAAATTTATAATAAAACGAAAGTATATCACCGGTGGGCTACGATACGATAGTAAGTCAGAAATAGATCGCAATATTAAGAACGTTGCGCTATCGTAGTTCGCATCCACATTATGTTATGACGTGAAAAAATTATATATAGGTAAAGTGGGACATGTTTGGCAGTGGGTCACGCGAATGCGACACGCATTTTATATTATATTCTGTTAATAAATCACACTTAACTTTTCACCGCGATTGTACAATAAAAATGATAATAATGTACAATCGCGTTGAAAAGTTAACGATTCAAATATATTATTGTCATTGACAATAATTTTAGAGCATCGTTTCTCAACCGGGAGGTCGCGACCCCCAGGGGGATTTATTTTTAAAGGTTTTTAAGGGTTTTTAAAGGGGGTCGCAGTATATTGAAAAATAATAAATAGCGAGTTCCGAACTGTTACTGGGGTATAATAATTTCGCATGAGTAAGAAGTAGCAAAGGGTATCAATGTTTTCAAAACCAGTGAAGGCTAATATAATGTATAGCAGATAAAAATAGCGCGCCATTATTATAATTTTATAGAGATGGAGGGTCGCAAGACTTTTTAGTTAACTTTTTGGCTTTTTCGTAGTACGCGACATATAAAAGGTTGAGAAACGATATTTTAGAGAAACAAAAAGTTCAGAGTGGTTCTCGAGGAAGGTTTTAGTATATAATTTACAAAGTTACGCGGGCGAAGTCGCGGGCAGCAGCTAGTAATGTGTATATGTTACTTAGAAGCAGTTTGACCTCAGGCATGAAGTAAATTGCATCCGTTAGGTAAAACGTTTACCGAATCCAGTTAATCTGGTAATTAAACCTTGGCCACGTCATAACCAGGAGTGATTATAAATTTATACTAGCGGACCGCCTCCGGGTTGGCACGGACTTTTCTGCAAATCCATGTATACTAATCCTTATAAGTAACTCTCAGCCAGTTGCAGAGCCGTTCTTTAAATTATAAAGTCACCTTTAAAACCTAAGGAATCATTAAAGTGTTGCACAAAGCTACATTAACATCAACTTTAATGCTTCATTAAAATTTAACTAAAGAAGTGTCAAACAAGACCTTATCCTTTATCTTTAAGAGAAAAAGCGTTGCAGAAAGCGACGTTAGCGCCTTTAAAGGGGCCGTCAATTGTTTTGTGAAACGTCTATAAAGTTAATGTACCCTTTAGGGGTAAGGACTCGTTAGTTAATGCCAATTTTAAAGAACCTTTGCGCAACTGACTGTCTCTGTCTGTTTGTCTGTTACCTTTTCACGCCTTAACTACTCAACCGATCATTGTGAAATATTGCATAGACGTTGTCAGGGATACAAGAAAGGGTACTTACTTACCTACCTTCATCCAGAAAAAAAAATACTGTTACCAAGGGACTATCTAAAATAAAATAAAAAAAAAAAAACTAACGCCTGCCCAAAGTGACCCCAACAAGGGGTCGCTTGACCCCTTATAATACATTGATTTTATATATTTTTTATTTTTCAATCGCGCGCACCAGCTATGAACATACGTATGTAAAAACTACTACTACTTACTACTAGTTCTATAATAATTACTCATATATTTTCTTCTTCAACGCGGACAAAGTCGCGGGCACCGGCTCGTATTTAATAAAGTCACTTTATAAAAATAGAAATAAAAATACCTGGCACGGGAAATATCCACCGCATTTTGACAACTCGCCCGTAGCGCAACGTCCACCGTGAGGCCCTCAGCTCGGCTGGTCAGCCATCACCTCCATAGACACAGAACAACAAAATACAATTAGCTACGGACACCGAGACAGAGTTCTTTTTTTAAAATATACTAATTGAACTCGGCCATGCTTCGCTGTGGGCAGCAACGTTTCACGGTCGCCAATGTATGAAACAAAGATAATTAATTGGTCTCGCTGCGCTCGACTAGATAGAGCGCTATACAAAAGCAATAGCTCCGAAAATGTGGCAACTTTTTATTGTAGTGTGTGTAAAAAATCGTCACTTTTTATCATTTTTTACCCAGTTTTATTATATTTTTACACAGTTTCACTACGCAAACTGGTATTTTATTATGCCTAAAATTTAATAAAACATTCGGCACGTACACATCACAGGCAATTTGCAGTGTGACTAGTTCGGATACGCCGACTTCGGCGTACTATTTTATGCCGCATTTTACAAGTACGACGGCGGTATCTAGTCGAGTGCAGCGAGACCAATCATATATCTATGGCTTCCGGCTTCGCCGGAATTCAAAATAAAAACTATTCATCTTTTAAGTTGGACCAAATCACACATAGTAACGAAGTTTTATCCAAATCGGTTCAGTAGTTTAAGAGTCCATCGCGAACAAACATGTGACACGTAATTCTTTTAATAAATATATAAGGATATTAAGATAAATGGCTACTACATTGTTTTACATAGTATAATTTGAAATCGTTTTTCATGTTTGAGTATACGCTTCAAAAACTCGAGAATGGGTGGACCGATTTTAATTCGGTTTTCACATATGGAAAGAGGGATAAAGGGGGAAGGTTTATGTATATAAAAAAAATACATCCCGGGCGAACCCGGAAGCGGGTCGATTGACTTGAAAGTCCTTGCATTTTTAACCCACGACGTCCGACGCAAAAGCCTCCATTTTGCGTCGGTTTTCGACCTGTTTATCTGTGTATCTGTCTGTGACATCATTGCTCCCAAAATAATGAACCGATTTTGAGTCGGCTTCTTTTGTTTAACAGCTGACACGATGGAGATGGTTCTTGGCTATAATTTATTAACATTTGTTCAGGCGTTTGCAGTTCATCAGCCCCTTTACTAGTTGACGAAGGGATCTCACTAACTTCCACAGGTTCGATGATTTGAAATTTGGTAGAAATTGTGTATGATTTTAAATTTGTGTACTGGTATTGTTACTTCGATAATTCCATGACATGGTAACCTTGACCTGATGCTGCAGCATCGAGTAGTCTGCGGTATACTATTAAACTCCTCGGCAACTTACATAAGATATAATCGATTTAAAAAAAAATTTTGGATATAACGTGTTTGGGCTCATTAGAACAGGCTCTCAATAAAAAAAATAAAAAATATAAAAAATATATTTATTAACAATTAGAAAAACTGTTTTTACAATAACCATGATTGAAGACTCCTATTAAGCGGAAGCCTGTGCCAGGAATAAAAGCGAATATTCTCAATAAAATTTTCAATTCTCAATTTCTCAATTCTCAATAGAATGTCGGGGTTTAGTTTATAATTTTTAATTTATAAAAAAATCTAATATAATTTAATTTTCAGCTAGGTTACTTTTTGACTAAATTAAGTAAATTTTATGTAGCATTCACTCTTACCTTTTTTATATCTATCTTCTTACGTAATATAAAAAAAAACCGTCATTGGAACGCACTATTCACATTACCATGTGATTTTTTTTAATTTAACCATTAAAAAAATCTAAATCAAGGTTATCATATCACATTATATTATAAGTATGCCATTTTTATGTAACCAAGCCACTAGGTTTATTGAAAAAAAAAAATGTTAGATCTGTTCGCACTGCTCACGATTTGTGGTGATTTTGGTGTATTTCATTTTGCAATAAACAAAAGAAATTGTGTAAAAACAAGGTGAGAATTTGTTTCACGGTATGAATCTTGTGTGCTTGTAGTAGATGAGTAGGTAACACGTTTTAGTGAAGAAATGTATGCGCGGACATTATTGATTTTTGACAAGTTCCGCTACCTAGTAATAGCGTATTTGTTTACTAGCGAGACCTCTTTTTTTGCCTTTTTCTCGACTATACACGACAAAATAATAATTTTTACAAATTGTAACTAAAATTTTTAAGCAAATTTATTATTAAATGCAAATCTTGAACGTAAATATATATTGAAACAGTGAAATATTGGAATCACACATTAGGATTTTTTTCAGAATTTTAGTTAAACTATAGCACCGAGAAAATTATAATGCAAGTTAAAGACTACTTAGTATGTACTTACCGACTGATTCGTTATTTAATTTACTTAACAATGACGCAAACTACTGTACAGGATTAGCACCGAACGTTATAAACATTTTCTATTCATTTTAAGAATTTAATTTTGTATAAATTTATAATATTTGATTAAATGTTAGAAGGAAATTGTCGTTTTTGATTTCATTTTTTTATTATTGCGGTGCAAAACATCTGCACCTCGCGCGCTTATGTAGCAACTGTCAATGTTTCCACGCAAGAAAATAATTTCTACCACTTTTTAATTTTCGTTTGTTAAACTACTGTGAGACAGAAACTATAGCTGGATAATAATAAATATTATTATCATTTTATAAGAGAATGTTACTGAAAATGTACCCTTTTTGATAATGGTAATATACTCGTAATTTTCTTTTTAATTTATCAAAAATAAATATTGAAAATATATTACAATCAAATTATTCCACAAATATTCAAATTAAAAAGAAAAAAGACAACTTGATTCTTGATTAATGTTTACATGCATTACAATCGGTTCTCCTGGTAAAGTTTTCTAATCAATGTTCTGTCTTGTATATGAGTCATTTGTTTATGTATTGATATGATTTCTTTATTGAAACAAAGAAATAAGTCACACCAATGTTTTTATTATCAGCATATCTAAAAAATAGGAAACTAGAAAAAAAGAATCAGTTTTTATATTTTTCCTATCTTCTAAAATTATTAAGATATTAAACGTTAAAGTGTGACCGCGCTAACATGTGACGTCACGCCGCGAGTTGGCGCTTGCGTGCTTACATACTTTGGCTCGTTGAGCTCGCGGCGTGACGTCATCGCATGATCGCAAATTAAAAAATGCTGTGAAACTTTACAACGCTGTAACTTTTATTTATTTTATTTATTTATTTTTGAAACCCTCGCCCGATTTTGAAGAAACAAAAATTATAATTATTTGCACGAGGACGCGCAATAATGGAGTAACTTTTATATTCATATTTTGACATGTTGGTGTGACTCATTCAATTATTCTACCAAAATGGTAGCATTTTTTTAGGTTAGAACACAGACGAACCGGCATTGGCCGCGAGGTGCCGCTATGCGGAGATGTGAAACATTTGTCTCCGTTGAATAAACTAATATCATTCCATCCGTATTCATATTGGTATATCATAAATAATAAACACATACTTTTTCAAGCTTCCGCTACAAAATAAAAAGCAAACTTTTTTTGATTTATTTAGGACATTAGGTAATTACAAAAAATATTAATTAAAAATAAACCAGCCCTGTTATAAAAATTCGACGAAAATATCTCCTATAACCTGAGACGTTAAAACCTTTTACAACTGGACCGCTAGTATCTGCAACAGATGGCGCTAAACTAATAATTAGCAACTTTAATGTAAAAGGATTTTTCGACATAAATTATTATTAGCAATAATAGATTAATGTGGCTATGTATCTAAACTAAAACGCAGTTTGCCTTATCTGTTGGCCTTGTCGGGAATCGAACCCGCGTAGCCATTCACCAAAGGTTTAGGCGTTCAGCGCTATGTCAGTGCTTAGCTTGTGTAGAAATTGATAGTTTCAAAAAATTTTAAATATTCATTCGTGAAAATCTTTCATTTTTTTACTAATTAATTTATTAGACATAATAATTAATTAATCGACACGTACCTTACTGTTGTAAAATAATTATAGTAGGTATAGGTCATATGCTGCAAAAATAGTTTTTTTTAAATATTATTATGGGTAGGCAACGCAATAGTGTACATATAAATTTTATAAAACAAATTGCATAACATAGCTAAGCTTGCACAAATTACATTTATAGGCTACCACAGTTTGCATTTTCAACTATGTAATCATAGTTATATTCATAGTTATCCAACTAATCGCAAAAGGAAATTTATATCATAAAAAACCGGACCCCATAACGAGTGCTCGATAGGCACAGATAATATAGGCACAGCATATAAATAAGTATGCTGTGATATGGGTATATTATGTACTAGCTGGTGCCCGTAAATTCGTACGTAATTTTTTTAAAAACTCGGCAGCAATCTAACATTTTTCCATGATATTAAAAGTATCCTATGGTTTAATCCAATTAATCATCAATACATACCTGAAAACCGCATTCAAATCAGTTTAGCATGATTTTATTATATACTAGCTGTTGCACGCAACTTCGTCCGCGAACTTCTTGAGATTATACTATACATTACAGACTATGATTTTTTAAGTAATTACAGACATATAAAGCTTCTCTCTTTCTAATATTAGTATAGAAATAGATTGATATATGTACTTAGATTTGAATTAAATAAATCCGTAATTGAAAGTTGCGTGTTCCCATCAAAGATTACAAAAAATGATAAAAACATGATAGTTGAAACAATTTTTTTATTAAAAAACTATATATTTAATGTAAAGTTTATTCAAAAATATAAAACGCCTGGTTGACGATATGGTGACAAGTAAAATTCAGTTATTAAAATTCAGATATTAAATTCAGTTATTAAAATTCAGATATTAAATTCAGTTATTACATTCAGTTAAAAAATTCAGATATTAAATTCAGTTAATAAATTCCGTTATTAAAATTCAGATATTAACATTCAGTTATTAAATCCCGTTATTAAATTCAGTTCTTAAATCCAGTTATTAAATTCAGTTTATAAAGTCCGTTATTAACTTCAGTTATTAAAATTCAGATATTAAATTCAGTTATTACATTCAGTTATTAAAATTCAGATATTAAATTCAGTTAATAAAGTCCGTTATTAACTTCAGTTATTAAAATTCAGATATTAAATTCAGTTATTAAATTCAGTTATTGCAAATGTTTACATTCACAATGTGTTGTCCGTTTCTTGGACTCACAATGCATACATACATCATCGTCACTGTTCTCCTCAATTTCTGTCATAGTAAGTCCGCATTGAGGGCATATTGTTCTGGCGTCCTTTACTGACGCAGCGCACTTCGGTTTTTGACAACAACTGTTATTTCTGTTTAAATATTCATTTTGTGACATTGCGATCGCCTCATTTATTTCTTCATCAACATCAACATCAAGTGAATGTCTCGATTTGCAACCTGTCCAACTCATTTGTTCAGCTTCATCAAACCCAGACGAACTTTTTCTTGGTTTAGAATCGATACTTGGACGTGATAATCTTGCGTCTGATTTTAACATTTTTAACTCGGATCCACTACCTTGACTCGATCTGTATTTTGTATTAGGAAAATACTGTTCTTTATTTTTTGACGAAGGCATTACATTATCAGTATCCCTACTGTCTATTTGAGAAGACATTCTTTTGCAATAAACTTTTGATTCTTTGACATCATTTTTCATTTTCGCCGAATGTGTTTTTCGTGCGTCCTCTGTATTTTTTAATTTATCAATAAAGTTTTCTATTAACTTCGAATTGTTATCAAAATTAATGCATATTTTTTTAAGGGATTTGTCTATTTCTTTTTTCATTTGTTCACGAGTGGCACAATTGTGACCCACCGATTCAATATCGTTCAAACGTTTCGCCATTATGTTTCTGATTTCATGTATTATTTCTTCATGTTGGCAGTTGAATTCGAAAGCATTTAAGAAATCTGATACTTCTGTTTTCATTCTGACCTCAAGAATTTCGTCTCTAATCAAACTTTCATCAGGTGATTCAACTTTAGTAAGCTCGGTTATTAACTTATTTCTTTTGATTAGAGGATCTTTAGCTGCGTTACCCGAACCTGTCGCTTGTTCTTGATATTTCATTAAAGCGTTTTGTATTTGTACTTTAGGAAGCATCTGGCTATCTATATCTTCTTTATTGTACGAATATTCAATAAAGTTGTCCACAATATCTTCTGTGACTCTCTTTTTTGTGAAACTATCCTGTGGTTTTATACTTCCTTTATTTAGAAAATCTTCAACGGTTTTGTTCAATTCTTGTCTGTACTCTTGACGTATAACTTCATTCCTTATAGGTATTTTAATAATATTTAAATCTTTAATTAATGACTGTTTTCTCAAACCTTTACATTCGTGTCGATTACAATAAAAGGTTAAGTTAGTTAATATTTTGTCCAATTCACCGTCAAGTTGTTGGCAATAAAAACAATCATTATGAAGGGCTTTGCTGTTAGCATTAAGTTCACTAACAATAGTGATTATTCGAGTAAGAATTTGTCGTTTAATGTTCAGTTCTTCTTCCTCTGTGTCAAATTTTAGCGGCAAATCTCGACACCACGAATCGACAGTCTCTTCAATAATATCAGCGGTATTTTTGTAAGCTATGGGAGTAGATTTTGGACAACACTCCCTATTATCTGAACGCGCTGAAACATCAGGAACAAAATCGGTTAAATTTTTATTCTTTTTATTAGTAAGACTTTTAATTTTAGCATTATTGTTCACTGTAAAACATTTTCTTGTTTCTGTTGATGATTTTAATTTACACTGAAGTCTATCCGCATAATCATCCAAATTGGCTTCTTTTCCTGTCTTCAGCGGTAATTTGGCTAAAATTTTAACTATTTCCTTGTGAATTACTTCGTCTTTATCATTGTTTAATTCCATTTCACGGAGACGTACAGCCAACGTGTCTAATATTTGATCTCTATGAAATATTTCACACATGTCATTAGTTTCTTTTGTGGGTATTTCATCCAACCAAGTATCTATTTCCACTCTTGTTTTAATTTGTTCTACTTTATTTTGCAGAGAGAAATTAGACATAGGGACTGCAAATAGAGATCTATATAGTTCATTATATATCTGATCGTTCGTTAATGGAACATTATTGTTTCTATAAACGTCTTGAGTATATTTATCAAGGTCCGCTCTTATCCTTTTTTCGTATTTCGTTTTTATTGGTTCGTCAGAGTTATCGAAGTTTTGTATTATAAACATTTTGGCTAAATTAGTTTTGTACAATTGTAGACCAGGATCAGTAGATACGACTGAAATTGGCATTGATGTTTCTATTGTATTTTCTAAATCTCGTTTATAAATATCTCCTGCATTTTTTTCGTCTATTAGATTTTTATAATTCATTACTTTTTTAATAAAATCGTTCTTCAACTTTTCTTTCTTTTTCTTTACTTCTGGATAATCCCGAAGATTATGCAGGATTACATTTACTTTGCCAGACAGAAGTTCTTCATATAAATCGTTATCTCTAGAGCCTAAGCTTAAATTTAATTTATCAATTTCTTGGAAAATTTCTTTAGCTGTGTTGTTTTTTAATGTTTTCACTTCATCTTTTCCTTTAATGGGTAGATCATTTGTCCATTTTTCAATAAATTCTACTAACAATTGATCAGGATTTCTCGGTTTGGTTTGACAAGACGGCGAGGTACACAATTGAGATTTTGTCTTGTTCTTTGAAGAGGGTAATCGTTGCGTGTTTGAAGGTTTTGATTTATCTTTTACTTTTGAAAGATCTTTGGAATTTAGCTTGTTTTGGTATTCAATGTAACTGTTTATTTTGAGATCTTCTTTATTAACTCTCTCCATTCTGTTTTTTAATTGAGTCAATACAACAGACTTGGCCATTTCTTGAGTGCTTACAAGCGGTAACTCATGAACCCAATTATCGATATAACTATTTAGTTCTGAATCAGCTTTAGTGTCATTAGGATTGGCCATTATTTTTCTTTCTCGTGCTGCCATTTTTTCTGCTAAATTACAAACCATAGAGACTAAAGCTTCATTGTCTTGTTGGCTTTGTACTGATTGTAAAGACAAATTGCGTAACCAATCAGAAATTTCTTTGGCGTAACCAAGTTTTAAGCCAAATATTCTTACCGATTCATCATCAGGCACAGGTACGTCAGCAAGTGCATTATAGCAGGCCCCTTTTGTTGGTTTAGATGTATTCTGTAATATT
Organism: Synanthedon tipuliformis; assembly: GCA_947623395.1. Lineage (NCBI taxonomy): Eukaryota > Metazoa > Arthropoda > Insecta > Lepidoptera > Sesiidae > Synanthedon > Synanthedon tipuliformis. Next base: position 4,704,608 of record OX392434.1, on the reverse strand, counting down.
ATCTTTATTTCTTGTATTAACCGGGTAACCCATGCCTCTAATTTTAATTCGTCGTCAATGTCACTGCCGTGAATACGAATGTACTCTTCTAAGAAATCAGCTAAGTTTTGTTCGTTAAGTCCGCTTGTTTCATTTGATACCACATCATGTTCAGTGTCAGATAGACCACAGTAAGAACATTTGTGTTTATGATCAGCAATATTTTTTAAAAGATCTTCGGTTGCGTGAATGATGTGTTTCGGATTTTTGTCAAGAATAGGAAGCTTTTTCATGCTTTCTGTTATGATTTCTCTTGCTTTATCTTCAAAAGTACAACTACAAGGAGTAACTTCTTCCACATTTGAAAGTTCTTGAGACAGATCGATAACGAACTCAGCGCGTTGTATATTTTTTGTTGTATTAAATGACTCATCCATTGGTGTATCTTTAATCCAATCTGATATTATTTTGATATAATGCAATTGTTTTCCCAATTTTTCTGGTGCAGACAATTGTTCTGTTTCATTGGAACCTTGGTTTACACTTTGGTTATTAAGAATAGATACTTCGTTTTCTAAAAGTTTTCCAATCGCATTTGCAGCTATTGGATCATCGACTTCATCTTTGTATTGTATGAACTTTGTTACAACGTCTTTCATTGCATTACTGTTATCATCATCCAATGAAGTACAAGGCTCAGAGGAGCCTGGTGGTCGGCAACATGAATTCGCAGCAAAGACTTCAAGGTGGTCTTGATTCATTTTCATCTCAGTCTTTAACGTTTTTCTAGTAATAACAAGTGATTCTGTATTTGATTGAGTTTTCCCATCACTTTTTAAACAATTAGTTTTGTTTTTATATAATTCTTCAATTTTTAATTTACTCTGTCCACTTTCTTCTTCATTTATTTTAAAATCATGTTCAGAATATTTTTGTCGTATTTCACCAGTGCTTTTTCTTTGATTGTTCAGTAAGTTGTTTATTAATGCATCTCTAACACTTTTCGAAGAATTTTCGTTTATTTCTTTATCTGTGTCAAGGTTTTCTGTATAACGTTCATTTTCTATCGATCCTTTTTTATAGTTTTGCGCTTCATCTTTACTCGTAATGTTTTTTTCTATATCTATAACACAAATATCTGAATAATTTTTATTATTATCTTTATTTTTAGACAAATTTGTATTTTTTTGCGAGTTATTATCTTCGGCACATGTCTTCGTTAGCAAGGTTTCTTCAAAATTCAGTGAGTTTATTCTACGTAACCTTTGCATAAAATTATCAATTACTCCATTATCATATGTGTTTTCATTACTCGCGTTCGATGTTTTCTTTAAAATGTTTAAACAATGCAATGTCTTTTCAATTTCACGCCCGACGTCATTTTCGTAATTCTTATCGTTAATATTGAAATTCAATAATTTACTGATAAGCCTTTCAATAATTTTTTCCGTTTCAATTTCCATTGAATGTGTTTTATAGAAATATGATAAAATATTTTGTAACCATTTCGTTATTTCTTCTCTAAGACTTGCTTCGTATATTTTTTTGCTTCTTAAAGACACAACATCATATGTCACAGTATTTCGAAGGGGAACTGTGGATGCATCATCTGAGGAAATACTATTTAGCATTTCTGTTCCGTTCTCGTCTTCGTTGTTGTGTTCTTCGTTGAGTTGGCAACAATTGGAATTTTCATTCATTTTGATATTTAATTTTGATTGTTGGTTTAATTGTAATTTTGAAGTCACTGGGGTTACTGGCGTCTGAAAACAACGACAATATAAATTATTGCCTATATTATGCACTCTGGCATCCCTTACTCACTCATCGAAATACAACTGCACATATTATGTTGTTACTAGCTGGTGCCCGCGACTTCGTGCGCTGTCTGTATGAAAGGTACCCTATGTCCTTTCTGGTGTCCCATACAACGTGTATGCAAAATTTCATGGTGATCGGTTCAGTAGATTTTGCGTGAAATAGTTACAAACATCCATACATCCATACAAACTTTCGCATTTATAATATTAGTACTGATTTCTGTAAGGGAGTGGTTAAACACATTTGTTACACGTTTATTTCAAAATCTATACTAATACTAATATCATATTATAAGGCTGAAGAGTTTGTTTGTTTGATTGAACGCGTTAATCTCAGGAGCTACTAGTTCGGATTGAAAAATTAATTTTGTGTTATGGATAGTCCATTTATCGAGAAAAGCTTTAGGCTATATAACTTTTTAAATGCGGATGAAGTCGCGAGCAACAGCTAATATAGAAATATAATTTAAGTTTTAAACTTTTAGTAACTTACTACAAGTATATCCGGTTTGATTTTGGTGTAACTAACATTCAAGTGACACTGTTTTCGATGCTCTTCCAGTCTCTTTTTCAACTTTGGACACATTTTTGGATTGCTTGACTGAAATTAAAAAAAAAAAACATAATGGCAATCAAAAAACGTGCACTTATGGAACACTTTTAAAGCGGTAGAGTCGTAGATTGTTCTTTGGGCCGCTGAATATTGAGTCGATTGGACTCAGTAGGTACATGAGGGGCCCTAGCCAAGAGCAAACGTACAGTCATAAACGCTACGCTCAGGCTACGCTACGTTTGGAAGAAAGCGTTGTGATTGGTCAAAATTTTATGTGGGCGTTTCAACAACCAATCACCGGGCTTTATTGTGTTTCGTAAGTACGCAAAGGGAGCTCTTGCATTGATTTGCTCTTGGCTAGGGCCCGAGGTCTATGCGCGAATACTGAATCATTGTAAGATTTTACCAATAAACAATCATTTCTACTAAAATATTTATTTTTTAACTTCGTGATTGATGTTCGTGTTACAGTTCCACCTTCCTTGTCCTTGTCCGAACTGCTAAGGAGTGGAACTCATTGCCCGCGTCTGTGTTTCCCCAAAATTACAACCTTGGTCTTCAAATGTGGGGTAAATGGGCACTTACTAGGTAAGCGTATGTAAGGTAGCAAATGTAGGGTAAATGGGCACTTACCTTACTGCACCTTACATCAAGTGAGATCGCGGCCAAGCGCTGCCTTGATTTTTATAAAAAAAAAAAAAAAAAAAAAACCATATACTTACATCAACAGCTCTCGACTTGAATATATATCTGAGTAATATGTCAACATTTTTGCTTTTCTTCATGTTATTTTTGTTATTCTCAACACTATCTCTTGCCGTCGGGTTTTGGTGTCTCTTGCAGCTGAATCTCTTTACTTTAACGGGTATCCTACTTTTGGTTGATGACGTTGATCTGAAAACTTTAAAAATGATGTAATATAATAATGACGACACGTTTGGTCTAGTGGCTAGTAACCCTAGCTGTTAACCAAGCGGTCGCGGGTTCGAATCCCGCTAGGGGCAAATGTTTATGTGTTAACATTTTACCTTTGTACCCGAGTCATGGGTGTTTTGTGTTTATAATATGTATGTATTTACAAAAAAGTAATCTATGTAGTATATCAACTAGCTGGTATCCATAATACAAGCATTTAGTTGCTTAGTGTGGAATGTGTGAAGATATTTATTTATTACTAGCTGGTGCTCGCGACTTCGTCCGCGTGGAATAGTTATTTTTGGGAATAATTTGGGTATCTCGAACGGTTTTCGCAGCGCACGCAACGGAAGCCCTCAAAGATGAATAATTTTCCCCGTTTTTTTCCACATTTTCGAATAGTATAGATAATATAAATGATAGATATGAAAATCGATTTTTAAGAAATAAACTCCAAAAATATACCTTGTCTATTAAAAGGGTTGGTACATAGCAGTGTGATGGCAAGTCCAGATGATGGCAGACCGTGTATGACACCCAGCACACCGTCTTCGACCTCCATAATTCATCAGTCCCATCATAAATCACCAATCATCACACTATTACAGAAATTTGCATTAAAATATATGTAAAGATATCAATAAATTTTTTTACATATTTTTTACTTGTCAAATATATTTGTCAAAAGATTCGTGAGGTTGGAAATTTTGAGAATAGAAGTTAGAAGTAAGGAGTTCTCTAACTATACATAGAAAGTGTCCGTCGAATACGCTCAATTAGGCGGCGCTGTAGTAGCATTGATGTGTGATAGTAGCATTTTAATGACGGTTATTTCATGAACTACGCAACCATCCAATCATATCCAACACCAATGCTACACTAGCGCCATTCTGGTCAATTTATGAACTACCTACAATTTAATGTTTTTAGCTTGACACTCTTTCAGTTTAATAACAATGTAAGTTGTTCTTTACCTCTACCCCCGTAATTTAAATTAAAAAATTAAAACACTAGCGCCATTCTGGTCAATTTATGAACTACTATTTAATGCTTTTAGCTTGCCGCTTTTTCAGTTTAACAACCATGTAATTTGGTCCTTCTTTACCTCTACCCCCATAATTTTAAATTAAAAAACCGATGTCACAGACTAACTAAATGTACTCGTAGTACATTAATTTAGTTAGCGCCCGTGAGAACGGGTAGCGCGGGCTCGCCTGTTGGCGCGTGGCGCGTGCTCGCTCGTACAAATCGGCTCAGCTCGCCGCGACTTGTGATATCTCGCGCCGTGAGAAGCCACTACAACACAAGTAGGTGCTGCAAGAGCGCTACCGACCATAGAAGGATTAAGGATAAGGGATAAGGAAAGGATGGGGTAATGGGCTAGGAAGGGAAGGGGTAATGGGCTAGGATGAGATGGGGTAATGGGCTCTGGCATTACTCACTCATTGAAACACAAAAACACAAATGCTGTTATTTCACTGTGTTCTTCTGTAAGGTTGCTGGGTGGTTACTGCCGCCAAACGGGCTGCGCAAATGATTGCAAACGGAGGGTGCCCTATAAGTAAAATTATTTTTGAGCTTTATGCTGGTTTTTTGTTACCTAGAATATTTAATATAAATCCTTCTTAAATTATAATATCTGATTAAAAATATAATAAAGAGATTAAAAAAAAATAGAAATATAAGAAGAAACTTTGACGTTTTGATTTGATATTTTATATAGAAAGAATATTTGAAAATTCTAAATTTCTCTGTAATTTTTTCCCTATTATTATAGTTTTTTTGATGTGTTTTTATTAGAAAAACAGTGTTTTTTTTCAGCGAATACCTTTACATAAGTAATTATATTTTATGAAAATAAAATTAAAAGAAACAGAAAGCAATGTAAGTATAAAAAGTTTTTAGTACTAGATAGATGTGCCATTAGGTCCTGGATCCTGGATTTCTGGTCAACACTTAGCCACAGGCACCAGAGGGGTGAGAGGTGCACAACTAAGTTAGTTCGACTTTGTTGGGCTTATTTACGTAGCTCAGCTGCCATAGTTTGCGGTGGACGCACATGTATGAAAAACTGGCTCAACTATGCGAGCTAAGTGTAATCTAGCAAATGACCTTATCACATAGCTGATGCTTTATTATATGTTTGTAATCATATGCAAGAACATAGGGTTAATAATTTATTATATAAAGAAACAATATTATATTTAAGATACACGTTTGACAATCGGAGTTACGAGCTTGTTAGAAAATTTGCTATGGCAACGGACTTCTTTTTAATTCTTCTATTAAACCATAAATTATGCTCCGTGATGTAGACTCAAACACTAAGCTAATGGATACCCACCGCCCTGGGGACAGACCGGTGGGTTATGTCTGACTCCTGCCCCGAGGTGACCTGCCGACTAAACCTCTTGGCGTCCTCCGCGTCCTCTATGAGGTGAAGTTGCGGGGTCGGACGAACACTCTTCCGCAACTGCGCCCGGGAACAATATACTTACCTACTTTATTTCTAGACGAAAGGTATCCTATGTCCTTTCCTGTATCTCTGACAACGTGTATGCAAAACTTATGAGGTCCGAGGAACACTCCTCCGCAACTGTGCCGCGGGGGTCCGGAACCGGACACTGCTCATTGGGACGGCGCACCCGAAACGCCAAAGTGCGCCGCGCCCCTCAGGATGAAGTCCCCATCTACCGCCCTAACGATCTGTGGACCTAGTGCGAGTTTTACTCGATCAAACGCATCGAACGCGCAAACTTCAATTTGTAATAAAGCAGCGCCACCTACTGGCTAACATGTAACGCTGCTTCATTCTCATACAAATTGACGTTAACGCGTTCGACGCGTTTGATCGATTAAAACTCGCACTTGGCCCTCTGATAAGGGCTATGGGTCGACGGTGGATCCAAGATGCTTCTGACCGTTCTTATTTTAAAATTATGGAGGACGCCTACTTCCAGCAGTGGACGAGATGAGATGAGATGCGATGCGATGCGATGAAATGAGATGAAATGAGATGAAATGAGATGAAATGAGATGAAATTAGATGAAATGAGATGAAATGAGATGAAATGAGATGAAATGAAATGAGATGAGATTAGATGAGTTGAGTTGAGATGTGGTTCGCGCTAACATTTTGCATATTTGTTGCAGGCCAATCAGCCACCACGACCTCTGGCAGAATTTCTACAGAAACCACATATGTTCAGTTAGAAACGTCCGGACCTCGGTATTTTTTTTATTATTTATTTTCTTTAACAATCGCATTGTTTTTTTTTCTTCACACATTCCACACAGCACCATCTAGTTCCACAGTAAGCAACTAAAGCTTGTATTATGGATACTAGACAGTTGATATACTACATACAATACGTTTTTTGTAAATACATACATATTATAAATACAAAACATCCATGACTCAGGTACATAGGTAAATGTTAACACAAAAATATTTGCCCCTAGCGGGATTCGAACCCGCGACCGTTTGGTTGACAGCTAGGGTTACTATAGCCACTAGACCAAACGTGTCGTTACTTGCCTTTTTAATTAACACTTTGTTTTCCAGCATATCCCTGAAGATCTGAACAATTGAATATGGAGATGGGAGGCGGGATGGTGGCCGTGGTTCGCGGGTTGGGGGAGGATGGACTCGCTGTCACACTGCTCGACGCCGGCAAACAGTACACTCTTGTCCCAAACAAAGGTTTGTTTATTTCTAGGTTGTATTCTAGGTTGTTGTCTAGCTGATGCCGTCGACACGTCCCCGTTGGAAAATAAAAAAAAATAACTCCGGCGCCAGCGACTTCGTCTGCGTTAAAAAAGTAGCCTATCTTGTGTCCCGTACGTCTAAATGTTTATCTACCAAGTTTCATGAAAATCAGTTAATTCGTTTAAGAGTTATGGAGGAACATACATACATACTACTCTAACAGATTTATTATTAGCATTGATTTGCTTACGTTGACAGAGACATGTGTGCCGAATCCCTCCACTCGCCTTAAATAGACAGTCGATCTGGTGTAAATACGCCTTTATTCTCTGTCCTCTAGAGTGCAAAAACATCGTGCCGAAAAATCACAATTCGCAGCAGTCATGTTATGCTGCTGTCGATGCCGGGACTCAGTCTTCAGAACAATGCGACTCCAGCATCCAGGTGACTGACGACGCTTACGTTAGCACTTATAAGGTACGGACTTTTTTCGTTAAACCTTTCTTGATTTTATTTTAATAAAGGAATTGTTTATTTAAATCTATAACTATACGTAACTACTTATAATACAATAATTTGCGAATATAATACTTTGAGTATATAATAATTTGAGAATATGATAATTTGCGAATATAATAAATTTGCGAATATAATATTTTGAGAATATAATAATTTGCGAATCCTACTAATATTATAAATGCGAAAGTTTGTTTGGATGTATGGATGTAATGGATGTTTATAACTCTTTCACGCAAAAACTACTGAATGGATTTCAATGGAATTTTCCATACACGTCTGGGACACCATGTAAGGACATAGGGTATTTTATAAAGTTACGCGGGCGATGTCGCGTGCAGCAGCTAGTATATAATATTATGCTCACAAGCGAAACTTATTTTGACCATTAGTAATATTAGTATTGATTTTTTTCAGACAGCCCACTGTAACATAACATCTACATCTCCAAATGTACTTGTGTCGGAATTTCCACCACAACGCGCTCAATGGCATCGAGGTAAAACTAATGTTTTTGAACAGAAAACTTTTTTAGGCACTTAGTATGGGGAAAAAATAGTGACCTCGCGCCGTCACGCTCGATGAGCGACACCCTCAATGACGTTTAATTGTGTGAAATAAGCGCCATCTAGCCGAATTAGTACGTACTTCTTGGTACATAATAAGCTTAACATCGTCAATGGTTTGTTAAGATGTTAACAGGTGGCGTAGTTTTCACTTTTGACGTGCAGTCCTACGACTGACAGTTTTTCATGTTAAAAGTCATCAGACAGGCTGACGATTTATGTATAAATTTTATACATGTTTTCATTACTAGGCCAATCAAACTTTGAAGTTGGCGGTGTCAGCAGCGGAGGTATTCCTTTGGTCGGGTTCAAGGAAGAGACGAATCGCATTGAAAGAAGTAAACTAATTGATTTTTTTTTAAAGTAACGAACTTATGTATACAGTTTAGTTATTTGTAGGCATAATTTCTTTACTTTTGTGATGGATAGAGTCAAGTTGCGGGCACTAGCTAGTAACTGATAAATCATTTTCGATAATTTTGACGACACGTTTGGTTTAGTGGCTAGTAACCCTAACTGTTAACCAAACGGTCGCGGGTTCGAATCCCGCTAGAGGCAAATGTTTACCTATATCTTAACATTTTTACATTTGTGCCTGAGTCATGGATGTTTTGTATTTAATATGTAGGTATTTACAAAAAAAGTAATCTATGTAGTATATCAACTAGCTGGTATCCAAAATACAAGCATAATAGTTGCTTAATATAGAACTGGATGTTGTTGTGTGGAATGTGTGAAGATATTTATTTATTATTTATAATTTATTTAATTTTCAATTGCAGTACCAAAAGCATCAAGAGAGTTTGACGCGTTTGCGAAAACCCTCCGCAAGTATCCGGTCCCAGCGGCTAGGTCTTCGGAAATGGTGCAAAGACTGATCAGCTACACGTCGAAGAGGAATTGTAAATTTCGGAGTTAGTACGTAAATTTGGAAGCTGAGTTTGTCTATAAACGGAGTTTGTCTATAACATGTCTATAGAGTTTGTCTATATATCTCCCAGGAGTGTACCTACGTCCTTTTGAGGTTTCCATATGAGGAGTGTCATTTCAAAAGGACTTATTTCCACTTATGATTAAAAATGAAGTAATGTTTGGAATCCATTTTTCGTATTCGTTTGCACTTCTATACCAAATTATTTGTAACAATAATGTTTAATTCCTCTACATTTGACTTTCATTTCACGTGTGCAGAACAAATACGCTTATTTCCACGTAATTTACTCACACCATCTAAGGCACAAAAGATTCTTTTACAAACCGACTTAATTCCAATACATAATTCGATTTATTGAAAAATCGGATAAGGTGGAAATAAGTCCTTTTGAAATGACACTCATATATATATACGTTAACAAGCTAAAATTAAAAATTATAAACTAACCTCCCGACTTTCTATTGAGCCCAAACACGTTTATCGTACGGCTGTGTTTCTGAGGAGTTGGTTATCCCGCAGACTACGACACTGCAGCATCAGGTCAAGGTTACTATGTCATGGAACTAAGTACCACAGAAGAAACAGTATACCAAATTTTACATCAATCAAACCTGTAGAAGTTAATGAAATTAAGAAATGAGCTAAACTAACAGCTATAAACCACAAATATAAAAATTCTTATAAAAGTTCTTATAAATTATAGCTATAAACCAGGGCCGCGGAACTTTAACGTGTAAAAGTCTGATCAATCCCGGATCAAAACGATCTATCTGTGTAGGAGTTACGATTCCACACACATGTCGCAAAATGTCACATTTGCACAACGTCACTTTAGCAAAATGTCACGTTCGCACAACGTCACTAACAAAATGTCACATTCGCACAACGTCACTTTAGCAAAATGTCACATTCGCACAACGTCACTAACAAAATGTCACATTCGCACAACGTCACTTTAGCAAAATGTCACATTCGCACAACGTCACTTTAGCAAAATGTCACATTTGCACAACGTCACTTTAGCAAAATGTCACGTTCGCACAACGTCACTAACAAAATGTCACATTCGCACAACGTCACACGCATTGAATAGGCTCCGAAACTACTGGTCCAATTTGAAAAATTCTTTCACTGTTGGGAAGCTACATTGTCAGAGAGTAATATAAGCCTATGTATTTTTTTAAAAAAAATTAGGTATCCTTACTAAAACTTCAATAATATAATAACAAAAAAATGAATACTTTCAGGTGATGTCCACAGTTCCATGGCAAAAGAGATTTTGTTGGAGACATCTACGACGCCTAAACGATCCGATGCAGATTCCAAAGATATGAAAATAGCAGACGAGCCGCCCACAAGGGATGGCGAGCCTGAACAGGGGAAAAAGTTATTGAGGAAAGAGTCTTGTGAAAATTTTGATGTAATGAAGAGGAAAAATAAAATTAATGTGAGTATGGATAAAATAAATAAATATTTTCAAACCATAGATGAATGATTGGTCTCGCTGCGCTCGACTAGATACCGTCGTCGTACTTGTCAAATGCGGCAAAAAATAGTACGCCGAATTCGGCGTACCCGAGCTAGTCACACTGCAAACTGTCTGTGATGTGTACGTGCCGAATGTTTTATTAAATTTTAGGCATAATAAAATACCAGTTTGCGTACATAGTGAAACTGTGTAAAAATATAATAAAACTGGGTAAAAAGTGATAAAAAGTGACGATTTTTTTACACACACTACAATAAAAATGTATGCGTCAGTCCAAAACTAACAGCGTCAAAAGTGAAACTTTTTATGTAATTCAAAAACTGTCAATAAGTGTACAAAAAAATACATTGCAGCAAAGAAAAATTGACTGGAAATTATAATAAAAATGATTTATAATAAAAATCAAGAAAAATCTACAGACTATCCCGAATTAATTACTACGGAAGTTTCACTCGTACGTACTATTATTTACATATACATAAAACTATATACATATACGTACAAGTGAAACTTCCATAGTAATTAATTCGGGATAGTCTGTAGATTTTTCTTGATTTTTATTATAAATCATTTTTATTATAATTTCCAGTCAATTTTTCTTTGCTGCAATGTATTTTTTTGTACACTTATTGACAGTTTTTGAATTACATAAAAAGTTTCACTTTTGACGCTGTTAGTTTTGGACTGACGCATACATTTTTTGTATCTTCATTGACAATAACTGAGAATAAAAACAATATTAAAAATTTTTTAATATGAAATAATTTAATAGACATATACATATATATATATATATATATATATATATATATATATATATATATATATATATTACATATACATAAACATTCTACATTAAGAAAAGAACTATATAAGTAATTAATATGACTTATGTTAACGAGTTAACTCTCATGACAAAACGCTAGTGTCCCATAAAAAGTTTCACTTCAATAAACTCACCAATGTCATGATATCATTTGCCAAATCTCTTGCTAGATCATGAGATATGAAACAACTCAGTCCACTGAGTGCTAATCCTGCTTCATATTGATTCTGAGCATTTAAATCTTTCCTTATCATATTTGTAGTGAGCATAAGTAACTCTGAGTCTGAGCTGCTAAGTACCCGATTCTTTTGTAAGTGAATTTGTTTGAACTCATCACCTCAATAATATTGAATATAGCCCATGATATGTCATATCCTAACATTTGAAGCTAAAATAAATGTCAATTTAATTAATAATTACAACAGTTACACTTACAAATTCGATCTACTTAAGACCTAAGTACTTACGTATGTCAGCTTAGCGACAGCGTTAGCTTTCTTATGTTATGTTATCTTGTCGTAGTTCCACTTTAATTTCTTCCATACATTGTGCTATGTACTTGGCCTAAAATCGAATATTATATAAAAAAATATAACATTCAAAACTTATTTACATGTTTATTAAGTAAATAGTAACAATTTCTGATGTGTACCTACCTCGTTATCTTTATTATTCCTTATACCACGCACTAAATCGGTGAGATTTTTATCGAACATTCTTTCGAAGTTCCCCTTTACTTTCTTTAGTGCCATTTTATTGAATTATTTTCCATAAACATATAATTAAAAAATAAGGACGTTGAACACTTGAAGCATGACTGTATTATCTTAAAGAAGATAAGTTTTACACAACACTAAATTAAAAATAAAATTCAGGATTCGCCAGGCAGTCATAAAACCAAACTTTGTCATTTGTGATTTGTTAGTTAAACGTCAGACAGATGGATGACAGTAATGTCATCCATCTGTATATAGTATGATAAGATCATACTCTATAATCCGTAGCATATAGAGAATGAACTATGTCTGTGTAGTACTCATTTTTTCCATAATATTAATTAGTTGTTCTGTATTTATCCAATTTATCCGACACAGACTGTCAATGTCAACAGTGTCACTGTCAGTCAACATCAACAATTTTCTTTCCGCCTCTCTCACTCTGCTAGAGTGAGAGAGGCGGTAATAAGAAAGAGACAAGGAGTTTAACATCTGTGAGTTTAACAGTTTAACACTTAACAGTTTGTTAGCTCGACGAGTTCACTCTCATGACAAAAAGTTTCACTTCAATAGTGTCCCATAAAAAGTTTCACTTCAAAAAGTTGCCAAATTTTCGGAGCTATTGCTTTTGTATAGCGCTCTATCTAGTCGAGCGCAGCGAGACCAATCAATTATCTTTGTTTCAAACATTCCACACAGCACCATCTAGTTCCACAGTAAGCAACTAATGCTTGTATTATGGATACCAGACAGTTGATATGATATATTACATAGATTACTTTTTTTTGTAAATACATAAATATTATAAATACAAAACAACAATGACTCAGGTACAAAGGTAAAATGTTAACACATAAACATTTGCCCCTAGCGGGATTCGAACCCGCGACCGTTTGGTTAACAGCTAGGGTTACTAGCCACTAGACCAAACGGTAGAAGGCTACATTAATGGGCTATATTTTATAAAATTACGTGGGGGAAGTCGCGTGAAACAGCTAGTTAAATAGTTAATAAATAAAAATATTTTAAACTTAGCTCTGTTGTTTCAGAATAATAATTCAGTAAATATAGAAGTTCAAGGTAAGTTCCTTTCTTTATAGCTATATATATTTTTGATGATTATATATCTACAGAAAAAGTTGACAAATGTGTGGGGATAGGGTTAACAAAATAACTCGCATGTAGGCATTTAAGGCATTTAGGCAAAAATTTTGTCTACACTAATAGGTATTATAAAGAGAAAACATTTGTATGCTTGTTTGTAATCATTTGTAATGAATAAACTTAAACTACTGAACCGATTTTAAATATTCGTTCACCTTTAGTAAGCTACATTATCAGGGAATAACATAGGCTAAGTATATTTTATAAAGTTACGCGGACTATCAGTCAGTTGCACAAAGGTTCTTTAAAATTGGCATTAACTAACGAGTCCTTATTCCTAATGGGTACATTAACTTTAAAGACGTTTCACAAAACGATTGACGGTACTTTAAAGGCGCTAACGTCGCTTTGTGCAACGCTTTTTCTCTTAAAGATAAAGGATAAGGTCTTGTTTGACACTTCTTTAGTTAAATTTTAATGAAGCATTAAAGTTAATGTAGCTTTGTGCAACACTTTAATGATTCCTTAGGTTTCAAAGGTGACTTTATAATTTAAAGAACGTTTCTGCAACTGGCTGTCAGTCGCGTGCAACAGCTAGTGGATTGTAAAAAAAATATTCCTTAAACCAATAATTTTTAATGATCGCATAGAACTCGCGTATGGTAATGTACGATAATCTCAAAATTTAAGAGCGTAGGTATGACCTATTGAACCTATAAGAAGCGTTACCAAGCGTTAGTTTTTTTTATTATTTTATTTTAAATTATCCCTAGGCAATAGTCCTATTTTTCTGCATGAAACGTACCCTATGTCCTTTTCTATATCCTTGACGATGTGTATGCAAAACTTCATGATGATCAGTTTAGTAGTCAAGGCTTAAAAAGGTAACAGACAGATAGATATAATAATTATTACTTATAAGTATTAGCTTGGATTAAGTATGGATACTTCGGCTTGCAGAGTCTGCAGTCATGGTGTCGAAGGGAGTGATGACACTTCAAAGAATAAGAAACGTGAGTTTTTTTTTATTGGTGTCCCAAATATCTTTAACACATCAACTCTCTTGTTTTAAGATGATACTTAAACTTCTCTCTTAATGAACAACTTTCTTAAAGTGACAACTTCTAAAAACGACAACTTCCTAAGACGTCTTTTGCAAAATAGACCAATTCTTAAAAAGGACAATTACGAAAATAACAATTTCCGAAAAGCATCTATAAAGCTATATTATAAAGCTGAAGAGTATCTTTGTTTGTTTGTTAGTTTGAACGCGCTAATCTCAGGAACTACTGGTTCGAATTGAAAAATTCTTTTTGTGTTGGATAGATCATTTATCGAGGAAGGCTTTAGGCTATATAACATCACGTTGCGACTAATAGGAGCGAAGAAACAGTCGGAAATGTGGAAAAAACGGGCAAAATTATTCATCTTTGAGAGCTTCCGTTGCGTGCGCTGCGAAAACCGTTCGAGATACCCAAACGATTCCCAAAATAACTATTCCACGCAGACGAAGTCGCGAGCACCAGCTAGTGTAAAATGTAGGTAATTTAAACGTTGCAGGTTGCCGTGTCTCTCACACCGATGTCTTCGTGTACTCGTCACCACAATTGTATCCAAACAACGTTGAATCACGAAGCTGCTTTCAAATGTATTCAAACAACACTAAGCGAAATAAAAATGAGAAAATCGGTCCAAACATTGAGCTCTATAGATGTGCGTAAGAAGAGATGCAAGAATGTTAGAAGAACCAGGTCTCAAGAAGAGTCTCGAGTCAAGAAGAGTGATATTCTCGAGTGGTTTGAGGACATGTTGAATGATCACTTTGTATTCACAGCGAAGGGAAGTCTCAAGAAGAAGAATTACAGCTTAAAACAGGATGATTGTGGAAATATTCGTATTAGATTCGGCGAATGTTTAACTAATGTTCCAATGGATGATTGCAAAACAGATTCTGAAGAGTATTTACCGTGTGAAGATAGTTGTCATGATGCTGATAATAACAAAAATGTATTTCATTCGGTCGCTCAAGTGTTTACAGCTAATGTAGCTAACAACCCTAATTTAAAACTCGATAGCACTAAGTTAAAGTATGTAGCTTACAATTGGTTTCAAGATATACCGATGAAATCTTATGATTTTCTCAACAGAGGCGTGAACAAGGATGAAATTTTTAATGTACTTTTTCAAAAAATTATCGCCACTTATGAAATAACTTTGGGTTTTAAAGCGATGAGAAGGTTTAAAGAACAAATTGTAAATTTTCTTGATGAAATTCCATTAATAATTAATGGACGCAGCAACAAGAGCGTTTATTTAAATCAACTAGCCGATTTGTTGATTGAGAATCTTCAGAGCAACGGTATTAGCAATAAATTTGAGAATGAAAATCACACGAACACAAATCAGAGTATTAAGATTAATTTGCCTGGTTGTCAATATAGGAGACCTGTTATGTTATCAGAACAAGAGTTAAGGGCGTTTGTAACTGATGAAATAGAAGATTTTTTTAATAAATTTGATTTAATAGTAAAAGTAAATTTGTTGAAAAGCATTGTCACACGAATAGTTTTTACACTTTCAAGAAGAGCAGAAAAATGTACTCTCTTATGTGACGATAGGAAAGTTAAGGAAGAAATTGTGGCTATTTTCCATGAAATAGGCATATTGTCTCCTGAACAGGCTATCGTTTTTGCAAATTCATTAAAAGATAATTTCATACAACTCTTGAAAAGGGTCCAAAGAGAAAACGCGAATGTTTTCAATGTTTTTCAAAACTCATGTGAAATTTCCAATACAAGAACGCCAAAAAGTAAAATTGTGACAATGGAAAGTAACAGTTCTGAAATGGATTATTTAGTACAAAAAATACACGAATGGTTAAAAAACTTGCAATTAGATGTAGATCACTATAATAGGTTCCGAATAGTGAAAAAATTAGCTGAAGATATTTTGGATAGATGCAAATATTTAGTATTGAATCCTTCAAGTAGGGGTTCTGCTGAAGAGGAGCTGAGGTATTTAAAATATCAGATATTCAAACGGGTCGGTAAGGTTGTTGGGGAAGATAATACAGAAATTATAGAAGCAGCGCCAGATCTCATGGCAAGAATAAAAACTATTATCGACATGTACAATACGAATCACGAAGAAACTAGGCAATATGGTCAACAAGCAAACCGTGCTAGAGGAATTCCTAATTTTTCAGATAATCTTAAAAAAGATATTCTGACGGACGCTTTTAATCCAGTCATAGAAAGTCAAAAGTTTAACGAAATAATGAATTTTAAGCAGAAAATTGAGAGAAGCCCTGCAAATTTTCTAAAAGTTCCTTTTGAGATACATCCAAGTTTAAACAAATCACAACCTCTAGGAGCAAACAATGATTGTTTGGGGCGTGGGGCTTGTTGCTCCAAAGATCCAACAATTGGGGATGAAACAGCCGCTTACGTAGAACAAATTAATATGGAACACGCAAATTATCTCGATCAGTGGGTGCAAGAAATACCGATGCCGGAAGAGACTGAAACTAAAGAAAATATAGATAAGGCAAGGCAAGGCATTCTGGCTGCAGTTTGGAAAGCTATAGCGAAGGTGAAATGCAATCCTGAGGTTTACAACAACAGTTACCTCTTTGAAGATCTTTTTGACGATGAACTTGATAAGGTTTTCGATATGATTCCTGACTCACCTCAGTTAGATGCAATCAAACCAGTTTTAAAGTCAAAATTAATAGCAAAAACGTCTGATACTTTAAGAAATCTCAGAGAACGTCATCCAAATTATAGAAATCAGGTAATTGCCAATGTTACTCGCAGAAAAAATATACTCACTCGTGATAAAGTAGTATCAGACGAAGCAGAATTGTACGAGGAATTTAAAATTAAAAAACTCGTGGATGATTTTATACTTAGTGTGAGGTACACAGACGACGATAAGGTGAAAGCTAATATCTATAGAAAGAAGCTAATAAAGGGAGTGGAACAGTTTGTGGCACAATTAAAGGAAATTTACGGCGCCCAGTTACATGAAATGAATGAAGAAGTGTATAGAAATGATATTTTAAATGCAATGATCCGTGTTCCACGACCAAACGAAGATACCATTAGGCAAGAAGTAGATAAAATACTTCTTGAAATCGAAATTGAGAAATGGTTCGATGACCTCCCTCTAATAGAGAACAGTGACCAGATTGAAAAACAAATGAGAAAAAGAAAGAGAGATATGTTGGCGATGAAAATTTATGAAATGGAAAAAGAATTAAACCTTCAAGAAAGCTGTGGTGAAAGAGCTTTAAAGCATGAAATATCAAATTTCTTAGACAAAATGCCTCTGAAAAAAGAAGAGAAGCCCAACATCAATTTTATGATTGAAGAACTTGTAAACAGAGTAAAAAACAGACAGAAAGAGCCCACATTTCAAAATGGCAGAGAAAGACGAAATTCGGTAGATTTTCAAGAGCCTTTAAATTACGATGAATTTGGAAAAAATATACCTTGTCATTCATCTTTTGCTGAAGCTAAAGTAGAAAACCAACCTGAAAATGGTCAAACCTCACAATTTCCTAATGTTTGCGGCTATGATTCTTTTGCAGGTTATAAACCTGTATCCTCAACTTTACGTCAAGATATTGATCAAGCTGCTTGTCGTAAAGCCAGTTTTGTACCTTCAGTCTCTGAACCTATTGAGGAAGAACAGAAATGGTACACGCTACACGAATCAGCAGACATTAAAGATAAGAGGTCTTGTGTAAAACCTGATGGAACGTCTTGTTGTAAGACAACAGATGCAACAGAGGTTGACAGAAGAGCAAGACAATCGTCCCCAGTACCAAAAGAGCCTAAACGTACGGAACAAAAAATGCCAGATCTTGCAGAAGTAAGATCCGGTAGAGGACAACATAAAAGATTTCATAGAGACTCGAATGTGGCAATGAAGACAAATGCACAGGATATGGATCCAAAACAATACTTAAAACAAAAAGAAGACAATCAGTATCAAAGAAACAAGATGAGAATTACTGGTAGTAACATTCCAGGTTCAAAAAACATTGAAACACAGGCCGGGCAAGGAGTGTTGGGTACTAGTCAAATGCCAGGACCTAGTTGCAAGTCTAGACCTTGGGTTAGTCAACAGAACGACTCAGCCCAAATATCAAGAGATAACGGAGCAAACTGGCCAAATCAGAGTATAGCAACTCCCAATACTATGAGCTTGTTGAAGCTTGTTGAAAATGATCGTGCAAACCAATATGGTCCGACGCCTGAACAAAATATACCTAATAGAATTCCAACTCGACCAGGCAAAGAAGCAGCGCCACGGAATATCCCAAGAGATATGCCGAGACAACGATTAAATTTTGACAATCTAGCAGAACAACAGACAGGAGCAGAAGAAGAGGACTTCCGTTGCAGATGTTTAGAACGTTATAGAGCTTGGAGAAAAATATGCGAGACAAGACAAGATGATAACAATATGTTCCCTCCTCCTCCCTGTATTGGATGGTCTCCTTATGCGCTTTGGCCACCGTATTCCTGTTTCTTTCCATAAGTAATTGCTTTATTTCCGATGTTAATTTTTTTTCAATATTATTCGGATCGGATACATTCTTTTCAGTCTATAAAATTTGTGTATAAATTACTTAATTATGAGAATATTATAAATAAAAATAACCATTTTCAATGTAGCTAATTTTATTATGTTCAAAAAGTATTGGTACTATATTTAGCTCTATTTAATTGTGCAATTAAATATGTATTTATTATTAATAAATTGATTGGTGTATCCTCTTGATCAGTTTTTTCTTTTTTCTTTTTTAACGACTTCGAGTGGTCCACACAGTTAAACAAAGTAGGTGGACTACGGCCCTCCCTCCACTTGGCTCCCACGTCTAGGATCCCATGGGATCCAGGGCAATACCTAGATCAGTCATTATTACTTAACCGTGTCCCTCCGTCCACTTGGCTCCCATGTCTAGGATCCCATGGGATCCAAAGATATTTTTTTTGGATTCTGGCTCCCATGGGATCCTAAAGTAATTTTTTATTTCTCTTGGCTCCCAAAGGATCGTAGGATAATTTTTTACAGCCGTTGAATCCCATTTCATTCTAATGATAACATAAAGATATATTAAGTCTCCATTTCGTAAAATGAACAAATGAGCTCTTGTTGTCTACTTATCACTGCGGAAATACTGATCTACTTCCAAAGCTAGATTTTGAGTTACATGGATGTAATTTTTTCCTTTTTTTTATGTTAAGGTCCACTTGTTGGTAGGTGGCTACCGTCGCCTGTAAGCACAAGCAACGCCACAGGTGCTTCAAGTAATAACGTTTCTATCAATTAGGATCCCAAGGGATTCTAGACGTGGGAGCCAAGTGGAGGGAGGCAATATATCTATCAAGTAAGAATTGAATGAAAATGAACGATAAAACAAACCCATTGTAGTAGATAGTTGATATTTGAAAAATAACTTTTTTTTTAAATTTTGGTTATCGTTATCCATAAGATTTAGTACACATTCGTCAGATTCCACTTTAAATGCTAGATATTATTGTTCAATATTATTATAATAAAGGTATTAATGTTATTTTAAAAATATGTTTTAATTTTATTGATTAAAAAATCTTATGGGATCCACGGTAATAAAGTGATTATCTTTGAATCCTATCGAATCACAATGGGATTGAAAGTAACAAAATAATTATCTTTGAATCCTATCGAATGACAATGGGAGCCAGAATCCAAAAAAAGTATCTGGATCCCATGGGATCCTAGACATGAGAGCCAAGTGGAGGGAGGCAACCGTGTAACCTTCAATAACACACGAAACTTATTAAACTTTCTAAAGTTGGTTTGAAAACTAGCTAATAGCTTGAAAACCGTTAAGCTAATCAAAAAGCCTCCCTTCACTTGACTCCCACGTTTAGGATCCCATGGGATTAGCAGTAGTTCGGTTGAAATCCCGCTGTAGTACCGAACTACCGATACTCTTTAGTAACAACAGTTCGGTAAGTATTTTGCGAAAACCTTAATAGGTACAAAAAGTGTCAAGGGCAGAGTTACCATTATCCTCATTAAATTCTAAATAAAATACCCGCTGTTATACAACCAAGAAGTATACTACTAGTAGTACAAATGCTACAATATCACTAGTACTACTGGTAGTACAAGTGACACTTGTTCTTATTTTTGATCTCCTCCCTCCACTTGGCTCCCACGTTCGTATATTCATATAATTATAGATGATTAATTCTGACTCTAAAATATATTGGGGTTGGATTAAAATAATTAAGATACCATAAACTTTCGATTTATTTATCTTGAGAACAAATTACTTTGATGAGAACAAAAACCTCTACGACATTTGAGGTTTGTGTGAATATTAGAATGTCTGATTGAATTTCCTTGAGAGGTGCAAGATTGAAAGCACGAATTCTTGGGTCTCGTTCCATCGCATTTTGTCCATATGTAGCTTTTGCATTTACATCCGCCTAAATCTTTATCGAAGGTCTGATTGTATTCGTTGGGTACGTATGCTGAACAAGGCTCGTAGTCATCGTTGTCCATAGACATCAAAAACTCTTTGGTAGAATCTCGAACTTGACTTCGTGGCCTCGTGCAAGGAGTTGTCGGGTGTGATTGTGGTCGGTTACCATCATCGGAATCTATGACAGATGATTGCGTTTCTGTAGCTACATAGTTAGGCTGTGGGAAATCCGAATTTTCATCTTGTCTGGGAATCTCGAACGTTGCATTTGGACATGAAAAAGAGAGACGCTTTGGACTTTTCAGCTGCGGTTTTCTATTAGGACAATCTGGACTGTTATATAATGGACAGGGAATTGTACTTTGTTCTGGAAAATGTTCAGTAATTTCATCTGGATTTGACATATCTGTCGACTCCCAAGCGTACTCATTTATGTTTACTTTTGGTATTATCTCTTGGGGCTTCACACTTGAGAGACATGGTGGAACCTGGGTCGAGGAACTGAGTTGTTTTTTAGGTTGTCTACCTGAATTGACTTTTGTAAAACTAGGGCACTGTTTGTAAGAAGGACAAACTTCGGTTTGACTGCCGGCGTTTATAGGCGAAGAACCTAACATAGCGTCTCGACAGGAAGGGGGCTTTGCACATGGTAATGGTTTGTTACAGGCTGCTCTTTCTCTAATTTTGCGTAAATAATCTCTGTCTTCATCGCTCAATGAACTTCCTTGTATTACTATTGTTGAAGGATCGCAGCCGCCACCGCAAATAGCTTTTTGCGATAGATATTTCTGATAGGCACATGAAATTTCTGGGCCATCAACCCTAGTTGAAGCGTTGAACTTTCTTGTATTTTCTGTATTTTTTAAACTATCTATTAATCTCGTTGCAAACTGCTCCACATTATCTGCATCTGATCTTATATATTTTTTCAAAAATTTGACTATTTCTTTCTTCATCACAGCTTTATAGTCACTTTCGGAATATGTCTCTTTTGCCATTTCAGCTTCATGTAAGTATTTTGCTAGTAATGTAATTAATTTACTTCTCTGTAATTCTTCAGCTCCTGTCAAAGTTTTTAATGGTAATCTTTCAAGCCAATCATTGATTTCATTTTTAATTCTTGTTTGCTCTATTTGGTTTTTTATTGCTTCGTCGCTCGGAACTGGTATTTTCATTAATGCATTGTACAAACCTTGACTTAATTTAGTCGTATCCAATGGAGCAGCCGGACAACGTTTGAGATAACTGTCGCAAAATCTCTCAAGTTCGTCATGGATTTTTCGCCTGTATTTATTCTTTAGGTTTTCATCATCTACGGTAAAATGCAAGTTGACGAAAGCATCGGCAAGATTCTCTTTTATGATTTCAAAAGAAGCTTCTTTGTCAATTGATGAAAAATGCGGTGCAGGTAGATATTTAGATACAGTATCGCGTAGTCGTTCTTTATAATCTCGCGCAGCAAGTTCATCTTGGGTTTTCTTTTTTCCATCTTTAACTACGATTATAAGTTTTTCTTTTAAAGCAGGTAAATTGGATTCATCTACTGGTAAATTCAACAGCAAGGTATCAACTTCTTCTCTTAATAAATCTTCATAAAGCATGTCGTCATTGAAAATATCTGGGTTCATATTAAGTTCGCCTATTTTATGTAATAATCTATTTGTAATATCACGCTTTATAGGTTTTGTTTTTTCTATTTCCGTAACCGATGTTCCTGATTTAAATGGAATTTCGTCACACCATTTTTCGATGTTTTTGTGAAAAGTATTTAAACCAGTTCCCATAGATTCAGAGCGTTTTTGTAAAGAATCACCAGACATTTTTCGTTTTGATATATCTTGAAACATTTGAGTAGCTTTCAGTTTATCAATCAAATTCTTTGCTAATACTCGAATATTGTCGTCGCTTTCTTGGCTCTGATCTAATGGAAATTTATTTAAATGATTCATGGTTTCTTTGATTAGTATTTCGTCAAGTACATCTTCAGAATAAGATTCTGATTGTCTCAAAATATTTTTTAAACTATTAGCCAAATGAATTACTAAGTCTTCCATCTCACGTTTTTCTGATGAATTTCGTCTTTGATATGTTGATAAATCTTTAAGCCAATCCATAATGACTCCACGGAGATTCTCTTCTATAAATTCACTGGTGTCTTCCATTAAGATACTTTGAGTCAACTGGCCGTCTTTTAAAAAGCCTCTATTTATTAATATGCTTTTGAGTTGTTGAGTGAAGTTGTTAATGTCATATTCAATGTTTGGTTTAAACAATTTTCGTAAACAATCAGTAATTTCAGTATCAACATCACAATTATTTAATTGTAGTTTGTTAAACAACTCCTTGATAATTTGTTCATTATACCTTTGGTCATTAGAAGCAAAAGCATCTGATGGGAAACCGCTAATGAATGTTGAAATTTCTTCTTGTAGTTGAGAATCAGTTAGCATTGGACTAGTCATTCTATGTCGATTTTTAGGTTTAATTAGATTTGGAACTGATATATTTTTTAACATGTCCCTAAGACTCTTTACTTGAGACATTACATTTTCCACGACATTGTCATTGAACTTTTTGTTGAACCATCTAAACATTTGATATTTCAAATGTTCCAACTCTTCTGTCTCCGAGAGAGTACTGGGATTAATTTGTAAATATTTCTGTCTATCAATAATGTCTGAGGTCAAATCTTTTATAAAAGCTTTTTTGAATTTTCTGTCGTTCTCAGAGTTAAAGTCAAGATGTAATTTGTCTATCCATAATTCTATTGAGTCGTTTAATTTATTCATATACATAACTTCTTCAGGACTTGCGGGTGAGACATTGTAGTCTGAACTATCTACAAAAATAGGTAATAATTCGTTCTCATCTCTTTCCGTGTGAAAAGACATAATTGATCCTCGAGGTGTTGAAGTCTTAAAAACGTTTTTCAAACGATCCATTAGCGTTTTGGCGTAGTTATTTTGTAAACTTTCACCGATCTGCAACTTCTTGAGACATTTTTTAATTTCTTTATTCATAAGGTCCTCTTTCTGGATAGGATTTATTAGCGGATCGTACATTATCTCTTCGAGTTTCGGCAGAAGTTCCCCAACAGCTTCTTTTTTCTGTTCAGGGGATTTTTTTCCCAAAATTTCATCAAAAAAATTTGATAGAATTTTACTGGCGCCATTTTGAAATACATTATCTGTTAAAACACCTGTGCCTTCTTTTACATTTTTAGAACTTTCTCCTTTATTTATATTTCTCTTTTGTCCTGGTCTTTTATCTAGTGGACTATATCTATTTTTTTCTTGTTCAGTACTCATTTCCTGCCTATCATAACTTCCTTTATAGGGATGTTCTCTTCTTGCTACTGTTTTCTGAGCTGACCTTTTTGTTGAGCTACTTATATCTTTTCTTTCATCACTATCTGATACTTCACTATCGTCTTTACTAACGTTCTCAAAATTTACTCCTGTAATTCCCTTATGTTTTGGGTCTAGTGTTTGTGGATTCCAGCGCTTTCGTTGTTTCGGTAATTTCTTATATATGAGGTCGGTCGCAAGTTTATCAATAATTTTAGGGTCTAGATTAATGGCTGCCTTTTTCGAAACCTTCTGTAACCAATTTTTTGTTACATCCTTTAATTTTATTTTAACATTTTCATCATCACCAGACTTGGATAGTAATGTTTGTAAAGTACGCAATAGGTCTGTAATATCTTTGTCAGGTACAGAAGCTGCTAACTCAGGTATGTTATTTAGCCATTCCAAAATTAACGGCTCTGTCATCTGTGTTTGTGTATCATTTGATGACTCGAACGACTCACTCCTATTTTGCTTAATCTTATTGTCATCAGCACCTCTAAAAACTTTTGGTATTTCCTCCTTTATTATCTTGCGACAAGTTTCTTCGTCAACCCCATTTTTTTGCAATTCTTTTAATTTTAGTGCTAAATGTTTCGCCTTCTCTTTATTTTTTGGATCCAGTAATTCAGCATTATCTTGTAGCAAACCCATTAACTGCGGCGAATAATGTTCATCAAAATTTGCTGTAGATTTGTCTAAAGATTTAGTAACATCCCACAGTTGGTTTACTATATCATTAACATATTCGTCTTCATCTTCCGAACTCATTTCATTACCTTTCATTACATTTAATTGATTTAACAAATCTTTAACTTCTTTCCGTATTTCTTTTTGAATGTCCTCTTCGTTACCTTTTTGTAATGGTATTGTGTCCAGTCTTTCACAAAGTTTTTCCACCATATTATTAACTTCTGATATATCGTTTGAATCATCAGTAGAAATTCCGAGAATATTAAAAATCCAATCAGAAACTAGTTTTTGAAACTCCTCTTTCAAACCAGCACCAGGTCTTTTTTCAGAAAATATTTCAGGTGATATCGTAATTAGTTCATCAGCTAATTTATTATTTTGTTGCTCTAATTGATCTAAATTCAATTCACTTTGTAAAGGCAGTTCTTGGTTTATTTGCTTTAGTTTATCTCTTAACATTTCTTTGTATTGGTAATTACTTTTAGGTCTATTTATTATTATTTCTTTGAGTTCATTAATAATGTTTTGTCTGAGATCTGCTTTATCTATTGGATGACCTTCAAAATCCACTGACTCCAAAGGTAATTTGTCCAACCAATTCATTACTAACTGTTCAAATTCAGCGGTAGGTTTTGATATTTCTTTTAACCTATTTAAAAGATTATCACTTAGTTTATTTCTAAATACTTCACTTTCATCTTCACCTTCCGGACACCATATAGGCAATGCCTTAACAGCTGTTTGAATTTCATTTTTAACTGCATCAATATTGTCGTCATTGATTTTATTAATTTTTAACTTATCCGCTAAAGATTTAACTATATCTTCCCTTTTCTTTCTAGCCTTTGGACATTCAGTAGCAAATATTGGCAGCTCGTGAAGCCACGCAGTCAATTGAAGGTCAACGTTTCGTTCGTATTTACTTTTTGAACAAAAACAGGGTTTAGTTTTCTTCAGAGATCTCATGCAATGTTCCCATGATGGTTTCTGCTTTAACTCTTGCGATCTGCAGAGGCATTCTGGTTCTGGCTCATCAATTTTGGAAATATTTAGTGGATCGCGCAAATTTAACTCTCGACAAGAGCATTTATTCACCGGTTTCTTGCAGAATGGGCCTATCTGTAATAAAATTCAAAAACGTTAATTAAATAAATTTCTGTATCCAGAAAAAAGGCTCTCCGGGCCTATTATTTCTAAGATCTATGGTGTACTAGACCCGAATAACGTTTTTAGAAGTCTGACAATCTAGTCACGAATATCTTTATGTTCCTTAGGCAACGGTTGCCATTTTTTTTTTAAGTGGAAACTTCTTTAGGCGCGTTGGGCATTTTTGAGTTGGGAAAGAACTCGCGACCTGTAAGCGTGTAACCGACACCTCTGTTTTGTATATAAGAAAGTACTTTACTGAGGATTCAAAAAACTCCCAGGAATGCCACTTTTTTATTATTATTAAAGATTGGTTTGCTTTTGGCCAGCATCTAGAGCTGTATGAGGTCTACCATAGATTGGATAATCAGCCTACTATCCGACCATAATATGTTAAAAAAACATACTCACTGCCCATGGAGATTCACTTGACAATGGTTCTTCATTTCCGGATGATGTTGTGAGTGTCCCTACAACAACAACACACGTCAGTCGTTGGACTTAACGTCAGAAGTGAAACAAAACAAAAAGTTTAAATAGTTTATTTTTTGGCGACACGTTTGGTCTAGTGGCTAGTAACCCTAGTTGTTAACCAAACGGTCGCGGGTTCGAATCCCGCTAGGGGCAAATGTTTATGTGTTAACATTTTACCTTTGTACCTGAGTCATGGATGTTTTGTATTTATTATATGTATTTACAAAAAAAAAGTAATGTATGTAGTATATCAACTGTCTCTGGTATTCATAATACAAGCATTAAGTTGCTTACTTTGGAACTAGATAGTGCTGTGTGGAATGTGTGAATATATTTATTTATTATTTGTTATTATTTTTTATTATTATCGACGACAGGGGCCCCTAGCCAAGAGCATGCCAATGCAAACGTTTCGTTGCGTTCTGACGAATAGAAACGCAATAAAGCCCGGTGATTGGTTGTTGTAACGCCCACATAAATTTTTGACAAATCACCGGGCCTAATTTAGTTTCTATTCGTCAGAACGCAACGAAACGTTTGCATTAGCATGCTCTTGGCTAGGGCCCCAGGTGCTACGCATGTATGTAACGCGCGCCTATAATTTTTTGTCCAGCAAGTAAAGTATACCTATGGATATTTTAACTTTTTAATTGTACTAGCGTTACCAAGTCAAGTAGTATCACTAGCGCTATTAATGGTACAGTCCAATGGTACTAAAGCAACTTTGTATAAATAATTCTCGTGTCGCAGTGTTTGTTGCCAAACTTCTTCGAAATGGCTGGACCGATTTTGATGAAATTTTGTGTGCTGAGAATCAGCCATCTATTTTTCATACCCCTAAATGTTAAAGGTGGTCCACCCCAATTTTTTTGGCAAAACAACGTTTGTCGGGTCAGCTAGTAATGATAATATAATATTTTTTGTTGGAACAACATAAAATATTGTCTTGTCTCTTACCTTGAGTCCGCGCATTTGAGGAACGAGGACACTGAAAAAAATATAATTATTGAATCTATAGAGCAATATCAGAACAAAATGAATTAAGTAGGTACACAGGAAGATCCAATGTGGATTAATTAAATTGAAAAATAAAAACCAAGCGCTTTAAAACATCCATACTTACTTACTAATATTATAAATGCGAAAGTTTGTATGGATGTATAGATGTATGTTTGTAACTCTTTCACGCAAAAACTACTGAACCGATCATCATGAAATTTTGCATACACGTTGTCTGGGATACCAGAATGGACATAGGGTACCTTTCATCCAGAAAAAAGTACTGCTCCCGAGGTATTATCTAAAATTAAGGAAACTAACTCCTGGCTAAGTGTAATAGCAATAACGATGTTAGGCGATATATTGGTTTTTCAACGCGGACGAAGTCGCGGGCACCAGCTAGTATTAAAATAAATTATAGCAAGGCATATTACGATATATTTTCTATACAAATATTGGAGTGACCACACACGCAGCTATAATATAATATATTTCTATGACGTCACCAATGTAATATATATATATTATGGCACGGTATATTAACATATTATGTATATTATAGCTACGTGTGAGACGGCCTTAAGACTCCCACTAAACTTTACCAAAAATAATTCAAAGAAAAAGCATTTTATTGTTACGAGTAACTTACATTCGTTTCACAATTATTCAACTCTGGATGATGACTCAATTGATGATTTCGTAAACGGCTCGATATATTCATGCACTCCTGTAACAAAGTTAAAATAATATTGTATCTTATTTACAAGTAAATTTAAAGTGCTGGATGAAAGGTTCCCTATGTCCTTTCTGGTGTCCCAGACAACGTGTATGCAAAATTTCATGGTTATAATATTAGTACTAATGTAGCACTCAGCGCCATCTAGGGAAATCTGTTTAAAACAATGTAGCACTCTACTTCGAATAGTGGAAAAAGTCGGTCATAGTTACACAGTGTTTTGACAGATGGCGCTACATGATTAGTTAATAAAATTAAAGCTGCTGCCCGCGACTTCGCCCACGTAACTTTGTAAATTATATACTAAAACCTTCTTCGAGAACTCTATCCATTAGTGAAAAGAAATAAAAAATAATCTGGATGTAATTTAATAGTTATTCATTACTACCTAAACACCTATAAGTATTATGTAAGAATTTCAGCTATGAATTACAAATTAATAAGGTAAAAGATCCATAAAATGATCCGCCAAAAAGTAACGGATACGGATACGGATACGGATAAGCATATCCGGCACATCACTAGTATTGACTAGTATGGATGTTACTTGAGTTCTTACTTGAGATCCATCGTCCACGATCTGTTTTATTGTGTCTTTTATAAAGTTGGTCAGATATAGTACGTCTCTCTCGCTCGAACGGCCGCGCTTCGTGGGCGAGGGAGACGCGTTCAAATAATCGTACATTTCACTCTGATCATCTCTTCTTAATCTTGAACTGTTTAAAAATTAATACAGGCACATTAGTATCAAAATATTCAACCAAACGATACAGGCAATATTATATTAACAGAAAATATTTGTATTTTTGTATGTTTGTAATGAATAAACTCAAAAACTGGTGGAGCGATTTTGAAAATTCTTTCATCTATAGAAAGCTACATTATCAGCGAGTAACATAGGGAACATAGACTATATTCATAGATAAATGATTGGTCTCGCTGCGCTCGACTAGATACCGCCATCGTACTTGTAAAATGCGGCATAAAATAGTACGCCGAATTCGGCGTACCCGAGCTAGTCACACTGCAAACTGTCTGTGATGTGTACGTGCCGAATGTTTTATTAAATTTTAGGCATAATAAAATACCAGTTTGAGTATTTAAACAGTGTAAAAATATAAAAAAACTGGGTAAAAAGTGACAATCAATTATCTTTGGCTATATTTTATAAATTAACGCGGACGAAGTCGCCTGCAACAGTTAGTGATATATAAAAAACGGTCTCTTTTTGGCAACAGACTACATCTACATGCTAGCAACAGGCTACAGCAAAAATCGATCTTGCTGCGAATTTTTAAGCACTAAAAGCACCTTCGTTTTCGTGCTGTTAAATACATTTTTTGTACCTATACTATATATAACACATACCTATCGTTTAATACAGGCGACATAGAATGTCTAGATCTTAGATTTCTATTGATATTCAATCTAATCTCCAATTTCTTGACGTGGGCGTCTGACATTTCAGTTTGAGTCATCAAATCGGATACAGTCTGCACTAACTTCGACGGGTTCTTGCAGACCTCTCTCCTTTTCCCATCAGATTTTCTTCTTTCAGTGTGTCTCCTTACTGGAATTATAATAATATACAGGATGGAACTTTTTTAACCAGAGCCCTGATTCTGTATGGCAACTACTCTTGACAAGACAAGGCAAGATACGTTAATGTCTTGCCTTGTCTTGTCATGAAATTCTTATGTCTTATGCCCCCAGCTGTGATAACATAATAATATTATCTGTGTTGTCAGTGGAATTGTCAAATAAATACAATAGTATACTGTGGTTTCTGTGAAATCATATCGTGCCTTAGATAAAATTGTCTTGGGACATAAGACATAAGAATTTCATGACATTAACGTATCTTGCCTTGTCTTGTCAAGAGTAGTTGCTATACAGAATCAGGGCCCTGGAGGGAAAATACTCTAAATTCTTAGAAATAGAAAAAATTACTCAATGGAAACATTCCTCTATATATTTTTTTGAAAGAAGCAAAACTGTTCCCAAAGTATAACCATATTTATTAATTACTACGTGAAAACTAGAGGGGTATATACTTCAGGTGGTCACCAAAAAAGGTGGGGAGGGGAGGGTCTTGGCATATCCTACAGGTGGTCAACGAGAGGGGGGAAGGGGGGAGGAACAAATTATAAAAAAAAGGTCGCGTAGTATGGGTAGGTTCCCTTAGTTGCTGTTAATACTTACTGTGCTTAGCTTGTGTTCGGTCCAACAGCTTCTGTATGAGTTCTGCAGATCTTGTGTTAGCAACGATCGGATACTTTCTCAGGGAATTTGCGAACAAATCCGTGTGAAGAGACGTGCGAACGCGTAGCGGACCTTAAAAAAGCTCAAGTTACAAGAGCTCAAAGTTACAAGAGTTCAAAGTTACAAGAGCTCAAAGTTACAAGACTTATAGTTTTATGGTATTTTTACATGAAATTAATTACAGCGCAACGACTGTTAGGTTATCTAGTACATATGTACTTCCATACTAATATTATTAATGCTAAAGTAACTCTGTCTGTCTGTCTGCTACCTTTTCACGCCTTAACAACTCAACCGATCATCATTAAATTTCGCATACACGTAGTCAGCGATACAAGAAAGGACATAGGGTACCTTTTATCCAGAAAAAAGTACTGCTTCCGAGTGATCGTCTAAAAACATAAAAAATTGGGCGCCACTGTCGCGTGGCGGCGCCACCGTCGTCATACTAGCGATAACTATGTCATATATTTTCTTTTTCAAAGCGAACGAAGTCGCGGGCACCAGCTAGTTAGTTAGTAATAATATTTACTCACTTCGACTGACTTCCCGTCTTTGCATTGGAGTATCAACAGAGTATGACGGCGAAGGCGGTTCGACGTTACAATGATTTACCTGCTAAATTAAATTGATTTAGCGCTTGTTCAGACACGGCGGGAACCGCGCGATTTCAAAATCGCGCGGAAATCACGCGGGTCTTATTTATATGAGCCACTATGTAATCGTTCAGACATAACGCCTCTTGATCAACCGCGCGGTTACCGCAACTCAACCGCCAGAAAATAGAATCGCGCGTTTCTATTACTATGGAGTCCTTTGATTACTGAAATATCGAAGCGATTCGTAAACCGCGCGGTTTACGCAAGTCTGAACTAGCGCTTAGTAT
This sequence comes from Synanthedon tipuliformis, assembly GCA_947623395.1. Lineage (NCBI taxonomy): Eukaryota > Metazoa > Arthropoda > Insecta > Lepidoptera > Sesiidae > Synanthedon > Synanthedon tipuliformis. Next base: position 4,673,452 of record OX392434.1, on the reverse strand, counting down.
GTGACATACTAACCGCGCGGTACCAGCAACGAAACTGAACGCGAAGGAAAGACTCCATAGTAATAGAAACGACCGCGCGATTCTATTTTCTGGCGGTTGAGTTGCGGTAACTTCGCGGTTGATCAAGAGGCGCGGTTATGTCTGAACGATTACATAGTGGCTCATATAAATAAGTACCGCGCGATTTCCATGCGATTTTAATATCGCGCGATTCCCGCCGTGTCTGAACTAGCGCTTAGTGGCTAGTCTAGTAACCCTAGCTGTTAACCAAACGGTCGCGGGTTAGAATCCCGCCAGGGGCAAATGTATACCTAAGTGTTGACATTTTACCTTATGTATTTACAAAAAATATTAATGTATGTATTTACAAAAAAAAGTAATCTATATAGTATATCAAATCAACTGTCTGGTATCCATAATACAAAAATTAAGTTGCTTACTGTGCAAATAGATGGTGCTGTGTGGAATGTGTGAAGATATTTATTATTATTATATATATATTCTAAAAAAAAGAAAATTTCAAAATTTATTTCATTTCCCTTACTTATTAATTACTTACTTGAAAGTTAGCCTCATATTTATTTTCATTCATGATTTTAGTAGTGGCTATAGAAGTTGGCGAATTATTTCTATCGGCAACAGTTGATCCCACACTTTCTAGCTGGAAGAAATAAATTCTTAGTTTTTTTTCTTTGTGTTAAGTCGCCAGACAGGCTGACGGTCCACTTGTAATACAGGCAATAGAGAATTTTTTTCTGCACTAAATTACAACTCTTTTTTGTTCCTAAATAGATTCAGTATCACGTACTGACCCTAAATTTGTTCTAAATACAAAAATTCCTTACAAATTAGGCGGGCGGAAGTGCCGCCATTTTGACAAAAACCGTTATAGGCCATATTTCCGTAACCGTGCACTTGAGGCCAAAAATCGTAATAACCTTTATTGTAGATAAATAAATTTCCTATCTTTTTTTTTCAACAATTTTTTTTCTATCACTTACCGTTTACGACTTATTCGACTGTTACGATTTGTTTATGGCCATTATTGTATTAATAAACTTAGGGGTATAAAAATATTAGTCTACGACCTTTTCTCAGATACCTACCGAATATAGGTACACAAAAAATTTAACATTACAAACACTGTGACACGAGATATAATTTTATGTATATATATATATGTATATAGATAGATGTTAAATAAATAAAAATCGCACCGAAGGCGGAGCCGGAAGCGGGTAGCTAGTAGGTAGTTTATAAAATCTTACTTGTCGTTAGGCTGTTGTGATCTCCATTCGAATCCTTCGGTCCTGAGGTGTGTTGAGAGGTATTTTTGTGTTTTCTTAACAAAGTGACGGCCAATCCTGCATCTTGAAGATTTCGTATGATAGCAAGAAGGCAGTCTTTATTATCATCCATTTTTAATAACGCGGTAAAGGTACGTTCTGTGGATGAAAAAAAAATCACTATAATATTATATTTTGTAAGTGGTATTATTTTTTGGTATAATTCTTCGATTAAGGAATATTTTGTTTTATAATGCACCATCTTTTGCACGCGAATTCGTCCGCGTAGCTTTAAGTATAAAAAATATATAGGCTACTAGCTGGTGCCCGCGACTTCGTCCGCGTTGAAAAAGCAATATATCGCCTGACACCATTATTGCTATTATACTTAGCCAGGAGTTAGTTTCCTTAATTTTAGATGATCCCTCGGGAGCAGTACTTTTCTTCTGGATGAAAGGTACCCTATGTCCTTTCTGGTGTCCCAGACAACGTGTATGCAAAATTTCATGGTGATCGGTTCAGTAGTTTTTGCGTGAAAGAGTTACAAACATTCATACATAAATACAAACTTTCGCATTTATAATATTAGTACGGATGGTATCTTAGACTATAGCTTTTTCCTGCAACTTTTCCTTTTCCTTTCCCCCCCCCCCCCTTTTCCTGGGTATTAAATTATTTATCTATTCAATCATTATTATACACATTATTACGTAAATGCAGGCGTCCATTTTTTTATTTTCATTTTTAGTTAATACCTCGAGGATAATACTTTTTTACTGGATGAAAGGTACCCTATGTCTTTTTCTATTTCCTTGACAACGTGTATGCAAAATTTCACGATAATCGGTTGAGTACTTAAGGCGTGAAAGCGCAACAAACAAACAAACAAACAAATAAATTAGTGGGTAGGTACTAACAGACATTTTAAGTAGACGCAGCATCGAAAAGCATAAGTCAGGCCTGTAACAGCCTTGCCAGTTTTCTGATAGAGGTATTGGCCTAAAAATAATATAATAGATAATAATAAGGCTCACATCACATATTTATTTCTAGACTAGCTGGTGCCCGCGACTTTGTCCGCTTTAAAAAAGAAAATATATGAGTAACAACAACGAAGCTATATTTTATGTCTGGCGTCCCTGATAACATAGCTTTATATAGGTATTTTTTATTTTTTATATAAGTCAAGGCAGCGCTTGGCCGCGATCTCACTTGATAACCAATAGATTATCAAGTGAGATCCAAGATACCAAGACCACGCTTACCCAATAGATTCCCATTTACCTTACGTTTGAAGACCCCGAGCTTGTAATTTTGGGGAAACACAGACGCAGGCAATGAGTTCCACTCCTTAGCAGTTAGGACAAGGAAGGTGGAACTGTAACGCTTCGTGCGTGACCGAGGAACTCCCCCGGTGACGGTTCCAAAGTCCCTTACGGACTGAACCATACCCATCTCGAGTTGGAGTTTTAGTGCGGTAAGAATCCCACATAACCTTATGCCAGTTGCATTGCATGCGGCATCTGTCATAAGGTACTTTTTGAAAGTTTCTTCGCTCGTAAAAAAAAAGAGAAACTTCAACCACGAAGGGATGAAATCCCCGCCCGCGCCTCGTGTTTCGCAAGTGGAACGGTTCCGGTTGGATCAAATCGAAGAGAATGGACGCACACTCTCCATGGTGCAGACGATAGAAAATTGATAGGCATGCTACTTTTCGAACAAACAATCAAATCTTTCCTCTTTATAATATTAGTGATATAGAAGTACTTACATTATAACTTGTATATAAAATTTTTAAAATAAATTTTAATAAAACATCTGATATATTTTGATATAATTACACAAGATTTGATAGATGACAAAATTATTTGACATTAAACATAATAATATCTTCTAGAAGTAGGTCTCATGTATAGGCTACCTACATCTATATACTAGCTGACCCGGCAAATGTAGTTTTGACAAAAAAAAAATTTTGGAGTGAGCCACCCTTATCATTTAGGGGTAGGTATACAAAATAATTTACCACCTATTTTCAGACTTACCGAATATACGCAAAATCGAATATATAAAATTCTCGTGTCGCGGTGTTTGTTGCCAAACTCCTCCGAAACGGCTGGACCGATTTTGATAAAATTTTATGTGCTTATCGGGTAGGTCCGAGAATCGGCCAACATCTATTTTTCATACCCCTAAATGTTAAGGGTGGTCCACACCAATTTTTTTTTATTTTTTTGCAAAACAACGTTTGACGGGTCAGCTAGTATTTAATAAAAAATAGTCAAGCCGCTTCGGAGGAGTTTGGTTACAAACACCGTGACACTGACACTAGAATTTTATATACATATATCATATAGATTACCTACTAGGTTTTGCCCGCGACTAGGTCCGCGTCTACCAAATTTACGCGCTGGACTAATCTGAAGATTGTCTGAAAATTTCATCAAAATTGGTTCAGCGGTTTTAGAGTCCATAGGGAACATACATACATATCTACATACTACATACATACAGATTGGCTTTTATATATAATTATATAGAAATAATTATATCACCAATAGTTAGAATAGAATTCCAAGATTGACATAACATTCGATGCGGGCGAAGCCGCGGGAACCTGCCATGTTCTAAAAATTATGACACAACGCCTGAAAAATTTATAACAGCAATGACGATGAAAGGCGTTATATTGCTATACACTTTACGTAAGGCGCTACGCTTTAACTTTTCAACGCGGACGAAGTCTGGCATCAACTGTAGTTCATTATAATTATGTACTTAATTAGTGTAAGTTGTGTAAACCACGCTATGCGCACCATTTTAATGCGGTTTCCACTAATGGATAGAGTGGTTCTCGAGGAAGGTTTTAATATAGGTTTTAATTATATAATTTACAAAGTTACGCGGGCGAAGTCGCGGGCAGCAGCTAGTTAAAAATAAACTAAAGACCGCGTTGGTCGAAGAGATACTATTTCGTTGAACAAAATTTAGTGCTGTAAACAATATAGGTAGGTACTTGATATTAGATAATTGATACCTACTTCACATTAAAATTAAATATTCAAAGACAACTTGCTAATACATTGTTTATTTAAAATTGAGATAAAGTTAATATATTGGTCATACCTATATTGTACATTTTTCAATAATTATTATTCTATTCTATTCTATTGCGAATGGATGTAATTAGTATTTAAAAAGTGGTCCAAATGAGAAAGTACATAAAATGCTAATAAATCTTTTATAATACTAGGCCGTTATCATTTTATCAAGGCCGTTACAAAGATAGTTTGAAGTATCTCCTAATAATACAAATTGAGTTGTCGTCTGTCCTATAAAGCTCGTGTGTCCATCTGACAACACATAATCGTCTAACGGACAATATCTTGTTAAGCAAAACTATATCTACTGACTATACCATTTGATTAATTTAGTTTATAACAGACTCGTTGAAATACGACCCCGTTTTGTACACTGTTTTATGTTATACTAGTGACCCGCTCCCAGCTTCGCTCGGAATGCAATTTTTTTTATATACGCAAACCGTCCTCTTTTATCCCCCTATCCATTAGTGAAAACCGTATCAAAATCAGTTGAGTAGTTTAGAAGAAATTAGCGGAGAAACAAAAAAGGCGGATAGCGACTTTATTTTTCACTTATAACTAGCAGGGGCCCTAGCCAAGAGCATACCAATGCAAACGTTTCGTTGCGTTCTGACGAATAGAAACGAAATAAAGCCCGGCGATTGGTCAAAAATTTATGTGGGCGTTACAACAACCAATCACCGGGCTTTATTTCGTTTCTATTCGTCAGAACGCAACGAAACGTTTGCATTGGTATGCTCTTGGCTAGGGCCCCTGATGCCAGCGATTCGTCCGCGTTTAAAATGTTATATAATCTAAAACCTTCCTCGAGAACCACTCTATCCATTGGTGAAAACAACATGAAAATCGGTGCAGTAGTTTTTGAGTTTATCACGAACATACAGACAGAAAGACAGACGCGGCGGAGGACTTTGTTTTATAATATGTAGTGATATACTAGCGACCCACACACACACACACACACACACATACATACATACATTATTATTTTTCATTTTCGAAATTAAAAAAAAATATTTACCCGATAATAAGCACACAAAATTTCATCAAAATCGGTCCAGCCGTTTCGGAGGAGTTTGGCAACAAACACCGCGACACGAGAATTTTATACCTAAGTATATTAGATAGATATAAATCTTAGCACCACCTATGGGATAAAATTTAGTCTTAGCGAAAATTATATGTCAAAAGTAATAATATTCTAGAACTTGTTAAACAAAAAAATGAATAAGTCCCTACATTATTATTATTACAGTTAACGCAACAACTCAGTCAGAAAAAAATCTTTATCTATTTTTAATAATACCCTATACTTAAGTAAGTCAAGTAGTAAAGGTAAAAAAAATTGAGTTAAAATTTTTGCTTCTATTTCGTCTAGACTCAACAAAAAATAAAAATAAATCAAAATTGTACGGAAACACTTATGTGTAAGTATTTAACGACACTCTTAATGTCTTGGAATAAGGTTTAATTTTGATTGTCTGGCTCCTTTGACTTGGGCAGTTATTAATGCGATACAGAATGACAGTTGCTACATTCCGATGATAAAGCACTCTACAGACGATGCACTAAGTTTCGCGCGTTTTACAAGCGTTTTAAAAACTCTACTAAGTAATACTTGTTAGCACTCTCTACTTGGGGTAAAGTCGGGGTAAAAAAACCTTCGTCAGTTTTTAAATTCATTCCCTTATCAAATCGTAGACACTTAGTACCTTTTGAAACTAAAGCAACCAGAAAAGTCAATGTTTTGTTTTGAAATGAAAGTTTGGCGTGACTGATTGGCCTGACGTCTTTAATCAAATGTCGACTTTATGGTGACGAACCTTTTCTTACCTCGACTGTACATTAATTAAACCATTTTATATTTGGTCCAAATACTTTTATCGTCCTACCGATAAATCAAAACTCCAATTCCAACTCTAAGGTGCGTGGACATGCGACGACGACCTCTCTTCGCGAAAGAGTTCGTTCAATATCATAGCACCGAATGAGTCTGAATGAATGATAACCTCCTTTTGAAACGTCACGGAACACTTTTCAATCAACTTCAGTCGACATAAACACAATATGTAGCAGACGCTAACATACTATATATATTTTAGTGAAGATTACAAAATTTGGTAGGTACATTTTTTATATTATAAAAGGTGGCACAGGCTGAAAGTCCACTTGTTGGTAGGTGGTTACCGTCGGCTAAGTACACCAGGATGGTGCTGGTGGTAGTGTCAGGTGAAGTAAATATTCATTCAATAGTTTTGGTATTGAATGAATATTATAAGGCATTCAATATTTTTGGTAACAATAAGATAAAGCTGTTAACATTTGAAATATTATAGAATATTTATTTCTATTATATTTAAAATGAAGCCTAATTCCGTAAACTATAATATCAAAAATTAAATAGCATTTATATAAACGCCCGTCGTCTGTAGACGACATTGGGCTAAGCTGCGCCCGCGCGTGCAATGTAGTGAGTGAGCAGAGCAAAGCAGACAACTTCAGACCAGTTTGTGCCCGGCTATCATGCGCGCAAGACGTACGCGCCTCGACAAAAACCGTTTGCCATTCAAAAAATACCGTTACAACAAACAAATTGACTTCTCAGGTGTACGAAATTTGAAACGCAATGAATCAGTGGTTGTGTAACAAAAACTTAGTGAATTATTAACGCCATTGTCAATTGTAACGTTGCTAAATAAGCCATAAACGTGAAAACATGATTTCGTAAACAAAATGGAGGACGTATACACAATTAAAGTTAAAACTAAGCCCGATACAAGAAACTTGTATCCGTCTGAGAGGAGATATTCTGCCTCAACTGTGTCCGGTTTAGCATGGGTGCACATAGCTTTGGCTGCCACCTCTTTCCTCTTAGCCTGTTTGGCCCTCGTGAGTTCTAATGCAGAAAATCATGGTCTAACCACATTGAACGTTACAAACGATGGACATGTGGCCAGAAACGAAACGCCATATGTAACAGGCAACGATACAAGCAACAATGAAACTTCAAACACCGACGAGGTAAACATGGACTCTAATTACATACTAATTGTTGCTCCCACATTAGTAACAATTTTCGGTTTGGCTGCGGGAATTGCATCAATTATGGCTTCGGTGAGATGGTACATAGATCATAATATCACATGGCTGTTCATTGTCTCTTTGTTTTCAACTATATTCGCCCTGATCTCCTTTATAATGGTCATAGTATGGTTTGTGAACACGACAGAGGGTGATATTTCTGATTTTTACAAAGATAAGGTACCGTTTAAGGAATATTTTATTGTGAAACACGCAGACGTTATCGACAGGAACGAATCTCATATGATTATTGGACGCAATGCGACCACAGGAGATGATGATAACAACTCACGTCTGTTCACAAAACGTGTTTTATCTGTGAACATATTGATTGCGGCATTCCTCGAGTTACTCTGGTCAATACTGAGCATTAAAATCGCTTATAAAGGCATGAAATCGAATTACAAAGACGAGGACGAACGCAGAGGCAACTGCATATCAGTTGTGACCACAATAAAAGGTAATAACACAAGAAAATTACCGAGAAACGGTAAACTTTTGGCACCGAAACCCGATCTGATTGAACATTATCCGAATAAAAAAATCAAAAGAATATTTTTGGCACAGACTGACAACAGTTTCTACTTGAAGAATCATAATAATAAAGGGAAACCTAACACGGAGACGAGCTCGGAGTTTTACAAGGAGAGGATGATGAGTTTTCTCAACAGATGCGCTTCCTTGGAGGGAGTGTCTAACACGGAATTGAGGACACCAAGTGTACAATCGGAGAATGCACTGAACCCTATAGCGGAAGTGGAGAGCGTTGAGATCAATGTGCCGGAAGAAGAGACACAGGTAAATAAAAGAGATAGAATGACACCTGTCAGTTGGGGTGATTCCCCGGAGCACACGGTATACAATCAGAACAATATAAACTTTGATAAAATATTCAATTTTCATACGAAAAAAGAACAAGAGACGAACAAGAATGAAAAAGCTAGTGAAGAAATAAGTGAAAATTAAATGAGTTAATTAGCTATGCGTGTATGCGCACAGCTGTTGAGATAATTTGCTCAATGGGACGTGATAGTGCGGGGAAAGTGTAGTTTTTTTTTTAGTAATAATTAATTATGTTTAAAAAAAAACTTTTATTAAATTGAACATTAGACGAGTAAAGCCCGTCACACACGTAGCTATAATATTTATATTAAATATAAATTATAGCAAGGCATATTACGATATTTTTTCTATACAAATATTGTAGTGACCGCACACGCAGCTATAATATATATTAATACAAAGATAATTGATTGGTCTCGCTGCGCTCGACTAGATAGAGCGCTATACAAAAGCAATAGCTCCGTAAAAGCGGCAACTTTTTATTGTAGTGTGTGTAAAAAATCGTCACTTTTTATTACTTTTTACACAGTTTTATTATATTTTTACACAGTTTCAATACGCAAACCGGTATTTTATTATGTCCAAAATTTAATAAAACATTCGGCATGTACACATCACAGACAGCTTGCAGTGTGACTGGCTCGGGTACGCCGCATTCGGGGTACTATTTTTTGCCGCATTTGACAAGTACGACGGCGGTATCTAGTCGAGCGCAGCGAGACCAATCATTCATCTATGTATTAATATATATTTTTCTATGACGTCACCAATGTATAAATAAAGTAATTCATATTTACGATATATTAATATATATTATAGCTACGTTTGTGTCTGGCTTTATTTTAGATTTATTTAAATCTTCGCAATGAAATGACAAGTTAATGCATTTTTATGTATTATTATTACTATAATTAAGTAGCTTATAACATTTTTTTTACTGGATACCTACTCATTTACTTAAGAAAGTAAAAATGTGATGACAGCTCAGAATTATATTTTATTTATTTGCAACAATACAAGCCCTTGTCTTTGAAATGGATGGATCTTATTACGAACTAGCTGGTGCCCGCGACTTCGTCCGCGTTGAAAAAGCAATATATCGCCTGACATCGTTATTGCTATTATACTTAGCCAGGAGTTAGTTTCCTTAATTTTATATGATCCCTTGGGAGCAGTACTTTTTTTCTGGATGAAAGGTACCCTATGTCCTTTCTGGTGTCCCAGAAAACGTGTATGCAAAATTTCATGGTGATCGGTTCAGTAGTTTTTGCGTGAAAGAGTTACAAACATCCATACATACATACATACATACTTTCGCATTTATAATATTAAGTACGGATGCTACTCGCTGATAATGTAGCTTTCTATAGGTGAAAGAATTTTTCAAAATCGGTCCAGTAGTTTTTGAGTTTATTCATTATAAACCAAAATACAAATTCGGTGATCGAGCTTCGCTCGGGCCAATGTAAGAAAGAAAGTCTAAGAAATATAATAGAAAAAAAAATCAAGAATACTTAATTGAATTAATAAGTAATACCTAATTGAAAATATGATAAAACGAGCAAGCAGTATTACTTTTGTAACCGTTCCTTAAAAGAAACTACCTAAAACGAATTTTCTGGAAAATAAGACCCTGACAAATCAATTTCTAGATCTAATAAACTCCTAACCCTAGATTTGCGTAAAAATCGTTAGAGCCGTTTGCGAGATCGTCGTGGCATAGAAGAATTCCACGTTAGGATAGGATTGCTATGAAGTCTAGTATTTGCATTGGCCAAAAAGCAGATAGTTACTCGTAACATCTAATATATAAAATTCTGCGGTGTTTGTTGCCAAACTCCTCCGAAACGGCTCGACCGATTTTGATGAAATTTTGTGTGCTTATCGGGTAGGTCTGAGAATCGGCCTACATCTATTTTTCATACCCCTAAATGTTAAGGGTGGTCCACTCCAAAATTTTTATTTTTATTTTTCGCAAAACAACTTTTGCCGGGTCAGCTAGTGTAGATATAAAAATCACCTATGCTATGTATTGTATGTATATCGAATTAAAGCCAGGGTCATTGCTATAACTTGTGTAGTGAGTGACAAGGTTAAGTTGATAACCTGATAAATTTCGTATTTTTTTTAAATAACTTTCTATAAGTATAAAATTTATTACCACGTGACTTTTGAGGATTTTAAATTATGTCATGAAAAGCTATACTGTCTTACATTTATTTTATTATATTACTAGCTGTGCTCGCGACTTCGTCCGCGTGGAATAGTTATTTTCGGAATCATTTGGGTATCTCGAACGGTATAAAAACGGTATCTCGAATATTATAAAGCTGAAGAGTTTGTTTGTTTGTTTGTTTGAACGCGCTAATCTCAGAAACTACTGGTTCGAATTGAAAAAATCTTTTTGTGTTGGATAGATCATTTATCGAGGAAGGCTTTAGGCTATATAACATCACGTTGCGACTAATAGGAGCGAAGAAACAGTCGAAAATATGGAAAAAAACGGGGGAAATTATTCATCTTTGAGGGCTTCCGTTGCGTGCGCTGCGAAAACCGTTCGAGATACCCAAATGATTCCCAAAATAACTATTCCATGCGGACGAAGTCGCGAGCACCAGCTAGTTTTAAATAGTAGCTAATTTTACTTCAACTAAAATTTATTCTGAATTATTTTTTCTTTCTTTTGCATTGATAGTCACTCAGGACAAAGCACTTTATAAGTAGGTATAGATTTCTAAAAATTTGTACTAAAATGTTACGAGAATATTTGACTACTTTTTTTTTGAAATCTCCAAGTCACTTTAGAGCAACGGGAACCAGATATTTTTAAACCAAACCGGTATTTGTGACCTTAGATTGGCCTTGAATATCTTGAGTCGCGTAACCTGACGTTCTGATATTTTTCAGTTAACTTAGGCTGGGTTGCACCATCTTACTTTAACTATAACCAACGTCGCAACTTCAGTTAATTCGCACTCATTTCCGGCCGAAAATGAGTTTTAGGCCGAAAATGAGTTGCACCAGTTAACCAGCTATGATTATTTGTTAACTGGTGCAACTCATTTTCGGCCTAACCGTTATTTTAACTCAAGTTGCGGCGTTGGTTATAGTTAAAGTTAGATGGTGCAACCCAGCCTTAATGAGACAAATAAAGTGCTTTATCACCCTAAGATTGAACATTCTTTGTATGTCGTAGAATGATAAGGTCTGTTTTCCTTTGAAAATTCAAGGTGACAATTTCTATTGCTATCTTTATTAGCGATGACCACAGACATCTGTGGCGATGACAAATTATGTCAAACAGAATCAATATTTCAAATCTAAGCCTTGGCGAATTTTGAAATGAATGGAATTTGTAATCGAAACTGATAAAGCACTTTTCTTGACTGCAGTACGTTCGACTACCATTCTAGATTGGAAAATTAACCGAATTTTGTTTAGTATACTCGTACACTGCGCGGGTAGGCCAATAAGTAGCTGAACGTTCATCTACATATTCAATTCTACCGTCCGGCTATGCCGACACGACTGTTATTGTATAGAAAGTATTAGAATTTTTCATTTATAAGTAGGTACACAAACATTCCTCAAATTCCAAGTTAAAACCCAAAGATAATAGATTGGTCTCGCTGCGCTCGACTAGATAGAGCACTATACAAAAGCGATAGCTCCGTGAATGCGGCAACTTTAGTAGTGTGTGTAATTCATCGTCACTTTTTATCAGTTTTTACACAGTTTTATTATATTTTTACGCAGTTTCACTACTCAAACTAGCATTTTATTATGCTCAAAATTTAATAAAACATTCGGCAAGTACACATCACAGACAGTTTGCAGTGAGACTGACTCGGGTACGCCGAATTCAGCGTAGTATTTTTTGCCGCATTTTACAAGTACAACGACGGTATCTAGTCGAGCGCAGCCAGACAAATCATTCATCTATGCATATAATTTTTTTTATCAGCTAGTACCTATTTTATAAAGTTACGCAGGCGAAGTCGCGTGCAACAGCTTGTATTTCAATAAAGTAAAAAAAAACTGTATAAGTACACTTAAATTATGCACATTGAAACAAAGCCGTATTGCGTGCCAACTGAGTAATTTGATCTCTCCTCGTTGTTTTAATAGATTCGTTCTTCTTTATTGAACAACTCGATAAAAATTTCATAACATATTCGCATTTCGAAGTAGATATCTTTCCACAGTCTACTCTAAGGACATTATATTTATTTACTAGCTGTTGCACGCGACATCGCCCGCGTACCTTTATAAAATACTAGCTGGTGCCTGCGACTTCGTCCGCGTTCTGGATTAAAGGTAACCCTATGTCCTTTCTGGTGTCCCAGACAATATGTATGCAAAATTTCATGGTGATCGGTTCAGTAGCTTTTGCGTGAAAGAGTTACAAACATCCATACATACTTTCGCATTTATAATATTAGTAGGACTAGATGACCGGACAAACGTTGTTTTGCCAAAAAATAAAAAATAAAAATTTTGGGTGGACCACCCTTAACATTTAGGGGTATGAAAAATAGATGTTGGCCGATTTTTAGAACTACCCGATAAGCACACAAAATTTCATCAAAATCGGTCCAGCCGTTTCGGAGCAGTTTGGCAACAAACACCCCGACACGAGAATTTTATATATTAGATTTATTTACTAGCTGTTGCACGCGACATCGGCCGTGTACCTTTATAAAATATAGCCTATGTTACTCGCTGACAATGTAGTTTTCTATAGGTTAAAGAATTTTCAAAATCGGTCCAGTAGTTTTTGAGTTTATTCATAAATCTCTTTATCAATCAAGTCTAGTGGACTGTCAGCCTGTCTGCCGACCTTAACACAAAAAAAGTACTGTAAGAAGATGGTGTCTGTCGCCAGACTGGTTGCCAAAATGCTTACAAAACGCAAGGTGCCTGCTTTATTGACGTTTATCTACTTTATATGGAAAAGACACGTCTATTTGAGAGGAGTTTAGCCTTTTAAGAAAGATCAATGAAGGTTCACCCTTATAAGAACATATGTAGTTACCATTTACCTGTATGTCGAGATCGAGGCCAAACTACTTTTTTTATAATACCTAGTACCATAGAGTAAATAGACCGTACTAATATTATAAATGCGAAAGTTTGTATGGATGTATGTATGGATGTTTGTAACTCTTTCACGCAAAAACTACTGAACCGATCACCATGAAATTTTGCATACACGTTGTCTGGGACACCAGAAAGGACATAGGGTGTACCTTTCATCCAGAAAAAAAGTACTGCTCCCGAGGGATTATCTAAAATTAAGGAAACTAACTCCTGGCTAAGTGTAATAGCAATAATGATGTCAGGCGATATATTGCTTTTTCAACGCGGACGAAGTCGCGGGCACCAGCTAGTATTTAATATTTACTCTAAGCTAGTACCTACTCCCTTTTTTATGTTAAAGTCAATAGACAGGCTGGCGGTCCAAGGAGCATTCAAGTATTAAGAATTTTTGACCCCAATGTAACGCGAAGATAAATGATTGGTCTCGCTGCGCTGACTAGATACCGCCGTCGTACTTGTAAAATGCGGCATAAAATAATACGCCGAATTCGGCGTACCCGAGCCAGTCACACTGCAAACTGTCTGTGATGTGTACGTGCCGAATGTTTTATTAAATTTTGGGCATAATAAAATACCAGTTCGCGTAGTGAAACTGTGTAAAAAGTGATAAAAACTGACTATGTTTTACACACACTACAATAAAAATTGCCGCATTCATGGAGCTATTGTTTCTACATAGCGCGGTATCTAGTCTATAGCAGCGAAACCAATCATTAATCTATGGCTCTAAGCGTTTTTCTTTCCTTAAACGTTAAGTTTAGGACCAAGTTTACTAAGGCTGGGTTGCACCATCTTACTTTAACAATAACAATGTCGCAACTTCAGTTAATTCGCACTCATTTTCGGCAGAATATGAGTGCGAAAAGGGATCCTAGGATATATTTTTTTGCATTTTGGCTCCCATGGGATCATAAAGTATTTTTTTGTTTCTCTAAGACGTACAATACACTCGAGGGATTCCCCTGCCGCCCCTGTAACGCATCGTACCTAACGTTTTACAAGACACCCCCCCCCCCCCCCAAATTGCGTCACGTAATACTTGAACGTCCTCCCACCTTGATGGTATGTGGCTACCATCGCCTCTAACACAAGCAACGCCAGTGCTTCAAATGCGTTGCCGACCATAGAAGGATTAAGGATAAGTGATAAGGCCGTTTCAAATTTGGCTATGGTCTTTATTTTTTTTAATGTTAAAGTGACAGACAGGCTCACAGTCCACTTGATGGTATGTGGCTACCATCGCCTCTAACACAAGCAACGCCAGTGCTTCAAATGCGTTGCCGACCATAGAAGGATTAAGGATAAGTGATAAGGCCGTTTCAAATTTGGCTATGGTCTTTATTTTTTTTAATGTTAAAGTGACAGACAGGCTCACAGTCCACTTGATGGTATGTGGCTACCGTCGCCTGTAACACAAGCAACGCCAGTGCTTCAAATGCGTTGCCGACCATAGAAGGATTAAGGATAAGTGATAGGGCCGTTTCAAATTTGGCTATGGTCTTTATTTTTTTTAATGTTAAAGTGACAGACAGGCTCACAGTCCACTTGATGGTATGTGGCTACCGTCGCCTGTAACACAAGCAACGCCAGTGCTTCAAATGCGTTGCCGACCATAGAAGGATTAAGGATAAGTGATAAGGCCGTTTCAAATTTGGCTATGGTCTTTATTTTTTTTAATGTTAAAGTGACAGACAGGCTCACAGTCCACTTGATGGTATGTGGCTACCGTCGCCTGTAACACAAGCAACGCCAGTGCTTCAAATGCGTTGCCGACCATAGAAGGATTAAGGATAAGTGATAAGGCCGTTTCAAATTTGGCTATGGTCTTTATTTTTTTTAATGTTAAAGTGACAGACAGGCTCACAGTCCACTTGATGGTATGTGGCTACCGTCGCCTGTAACACAAGCAACGCCAGTGCTTCAAATGCGTTGCCGACCATAGAAGGATTAAGGATAAGTGATAAGGCCGTTTCAAATTTGGCTATGGTCTTTATTTTTTTTAATGTTAAAGTGACAGACAGGCTCACAGTCCACTTGATGGTATGTGGCTACCGTCGCCTGTAACACAAGCAACGCCAGTGCTTCAAATGCGTTGCCGACCATAGAAGGATTAAGGATAAGTGATAAGGCCGTTTCAAATTTGGCTATGGTCTTTATTTTTTTTAATGTTAAAGTGACAGACAGGCTCACAGTCCACTTGATGGTATGTGGCTACCGTCGCCTGTAACATAAGCAACGGTGGTGCTCCAAGTGCTCTCTGACCATAGAAGGATGAAGGATAAGGAACGAAGGCGTTGCTTGTGTTATGGCGACGGTAGCCATTTACCATCAAGTTAGTCAACCTGTCTGTTGACCTTATCAAAAAAAAACTAATAATAATAAAACAATTTTAATCCAAAAATGCATTTTATTTGGCGTTCAAAGGAACAAAAAAATTTCAAAAAATATTCCCAACAATTTTCTTACAAAATATAACAAAGTATCAAAAATACTCAGTTTTTTTTTAAATCTTAGAATTAATTACAAAAATATTTCTTACTTAATTAACACTTAAATACTTAGGGCCTATTTCACCATCTCTGAGTAAAGTGTCAAGTAGCCTACTTGACACTTTACTCGCCATTTAGTCACTTACGAGTTTCACCATCTTCGAGTATCATTACTCGAGAGTGATTTCAAATGATATCGAAACAAGATACTCGTAACATTTACTCGCCAATTAGTGTTACTTGAGAAGTAACTAATCAACACTTTACTTGTAGTTTGTGAAAGAGGCGCTAATAAAATTGTGTAGTTTTGGTGAAAAAAACAACATTTTTTTTCTTACTTTATTTCCTATATAAATAATAAATTATTGTCACCGTTATTCACAAAAAGCCAGAGTTTGATTTTTGGCAGATTAATCCGGAATCAATTATGTATGTAATTTATTTTATTGCATTTACTTTATTTTAGACTTTTAGACTTAAACTTTTTAGTCTTTTAGACGTGAAAATTTAATAGTTCATTTAATTATTGTATTATTTTGATAATACAATAAATTTTGTACACAACAGATTCTAGTTACAATTTAGGATACCTAATTACCTAGATTAATGAAAACTTAAAATTTTTATTAAATTAAATTAGGAATTTATTAATTAAGTAATTAATTTAGAAATTTGAAATTTGCCTTTTTGGTTTGACAACTATTTTGAGTAATCTTTTAGACAACCAAAAAAATATATACTATTTGAAATTGAATTTCAGTAACAAAGTAAAAGTAAAAATAAAAGTAAGTCCCTTCGAGGACACTTCGTGGACTTAATCGGTGGGCCTCACATCCACATCGGTGGCCTTAGAGCAGTTTTAAGACTACCCTACACATAGGTGGCCTTAGAGCAGTTTTAAGACTACCCTACACATAGGTGGCCTTAGAGCAGTTTTAAAAGTACCCTACATCGGTGGCCTTAGAGCAGTTTTAAGACTACCCTACACATAGGTGGCCTTAGAGCAGTTTTAAGACTACCCTACACATAGGTGGCCTTAGAGCAGTTTTAAAAGTACCCTACATCGGTGGCCTTAGAGCAGTTTTAAGACTACCCTACACATAGGTGGCCTTAGAGCAGTTTTAAAAGTACCCTACATCGGTGGCCTTAGAGCAGTTTTAAGACTACCCTACACATAGGTGGCCTTAGAGCAGTTTTAAGACTACCCTACACATAGGTGGCCTTAGAGCAGTTTTAAAAGTACCCTACATCGGTGGCCTTAGAGCAGTTTTAAGACTACCCTACACATAGGTGGCCTTAGAGCAGTTTTAAAAGTACCCTACATCGGTGGCCTTAGAGCAGTTTTAAGACTACCCTACACATAGGTGGCCTTAGAGCAGTTTTAAGACTACCCTACACATAGGTGGCCTTAGAGCAGTTTTAAGACTACCCTACACATAGGTGGCCTTAGAGCAGTTTTAAAAGTACCCTACATCGGTGGCCTTAGAGCAGTTTTAAGACTACCCTACACATAGGTGGCCTTAGAGCAGTTTTAAAAGTACCCTACATCGGTGGCCTTAGAGCAGTTTTAAGACTACCCTACACATAGGTGGCCTTAGAGCAGTTTTAAAAGTACCCTACATCGGTGGCCTTAGAGCAGTTTTAAGACTACCCTACACATAGGTGGCCTTAGAGCAGTTTTAAGACTACCCTACACATAGGTGGCCTTAGAGCAGTTTTAAAAGTACCCTACATCGGTGGCCTTAGAGCAGTTTTAAGACTACCCTACACATAGGTGGCCTTAGAGCAGTTTTAAGACTACCCTACACATAGGTGGCCTTAGAGCAGTTTTAAAAGTACCCTACATCGGTGGCCTTAGAGCAGTTTTAAGACTACCCTACACATAGGTGGCCTTAGAGCAGTTTTAAAAGTACCCTCCATCGGTGGCCTTAGAGCAGTTTTAAGACTACCCTACACATAGGTGGCCTTAGAGCAGTTTTAAGACTACCCTACACATAGGTGGCCTTAGAGCAGTTTTAAGACTACCCTACACATAGGTGGCCTTAGAGCAGTTTTAAAAGTACCCTACATCGGTGGCCTTAGAGCAGTTTTAAGACTACCCTACACATAGGTGGCCTTAGAGCAGTTTTAAAAGTACCCTACATCGGTGGCCTTAGAGCAGTTTTAAGACTACCCTACACATAGGTGGCCTTAGAGCAGTTTTAAAAGTACCCTACATCGGTGGCCTTAGAGCAGTTTTAAGACTACCCTACACATAGGTGGCCTTAGAGCAGTTTTAAAAGTACCCTACATCGGTGGCCTTAGAGCAGTTTTAAGACTACCCTACACATAGGTGGCCTTAGAGCAGTTTTAAAAGTACCCTACATCGGTGGCCTTAGAGCAGTTTTAAGACTACCCTACACATAGGTGGCCTTAGAGCAGTTTTAAGACTACCCTACACATAGGTGGCCTTAGAGCAGTTTTAAAAGTACCCTACATCGGTGGCCTTAGAGCAGTTTTAAGACTACCCTACACATAGGTGGCCTTAGAGCAGTTTTAAAAGTACCCTCCATCGGTGGCCTTAGAGCAGTTTTAAGACTACCCTACACATAGGTGGCCTTAGAGCAGTTTTAAGACTACCCTACACATAGGTGGCCTTAGAGCAGTTTTAAGACTACCCTACACATAGGTGGCCTTAGAGCAGTTTTAAAAGTACCCTCCATCGGTGGCCTTAGAGCAGTTTTAAGACTACCCTACACATAGGTGGCCTTAGAGCAGTTTTAAGACTACCCTACACATAGGTGGCCTTAGAGCAGTTTTAAGACTACCCTACACATAGGTGGCCTTAGAGCAGTTTTAAAAGTACCCTACATCGGTGGCCTTAGAGCAGTTTTAAGACTACCCTACACATAGGTGGCCTTAGAGCAGTTTTAAAAGTACCCTACATCGGTGGCCTTAGAGCAGTTTTAAGACTACCCTACACATAGGTGGCCTTAGAGCAGTTTTAAAAGTACCCTACATCGGTGGCCTTAGAGCAGTTTTAAGACTACCCTACACATAGGTGGCCTTAGAGCAGTTTTAAAAGTACCCTACATCGGTGGCCTTAGAGCAGTTTTAAGACTACCCTACACATAGGTGGCCTTAGAGCAGTTTTAAAAGTACCCTACATCGGTGGCCTTAGAGCAGTTTTAAGACTACCCTACACATAGGTGGCCTTAGAGCAGTTTTAAGACTACCCTACACATAGGTGGCCTTAGAGCAGTTTTAAAAGTACCCTACATCGGTGGCCTTAGAGCAGTTTTAAGACTACCCTACACATAGGTGGCCTTAGAGCAGTTTTAAAAGTACCCTACATCGGTGGCCTTAGAGCAGTTTTAAGACTACCCTACACATAGGTGGCCTTAGAGCAGTTTTAAGACTACCCTACACATAGGTGGCCTTAGAGCAGTTTTAAGACTACCCTACACATAGGTGGCCTTAGAGCAGTTTTAAAAGTACCCTACATCGGTGGCCTTAGAGCAGTTTTAAGACTACCCTACACATAGGTGGCCTTAGAGCAGTTTTAAAAGTACCCTACATCGGTGGCCTTAGAGCAGTTTTAAGACTACCCTACACATAGGTGGCCTTAGAGCAGTTTTAAAAGTACCCTACATCGGTGGCCTTAGAGCAGTTTTAAGACTACCCTACACATAGGTGGCCTTAGAGCAGTTTTAAGACTACCCTACACATAGGTGGCCTTAGAGCAGTTTTAAAAGTACCCTACATCGGTGGCCTTAGAGCAGTTTTAAGACTACCCTACACATAGGTGGCCTTAGAGCAGTTTTAAGACTACCCTACACATAGGTGGCCTTAGAGCAGTTTTAAAAGTACCCTACATCGGTGGCCTTAGAGCAGTTTTAAGACTACCCTACACATAGGTGGCCTTAGAGCAGTTTTAAAAGTACCCTCCATCGGTGGCCTTAGAGCAGTTTTAAGACTACCCTACACATAGGTGGCCTTAGAGCAGTTTTAAGACTACCCTACACATAGGTGGCCTTAGAGCAGTTTTAAGACTACCCTACACATAGGTGGCCTTAGAGCAGTTTTAAAAGTACCCTACATCGGTGGCCTTAGAGCAGTTTTAAGACTACCCTACACATAGGTGGCCTTAGAGCAGTTTTAAGACTACCCTACACATAGGTGGCCTTAGAGCAGTTTTAAAAGTACCCTACATCGGTGGCCTTAGAGCAGTTTTAAGACTACCCTACACATAGGTGGCCTTAGAGCAGTTTTAAGACTACCCTACACATAGGTGGCCTTAGAGCAGTTTTAAAAGTACCCTACATCGGTGGCCTTAGAGCAGTTTTAAAAGTACCCTACATCGGTGGCCTTAGAGCAGTTTTAAAAGTACCCTACATCGGTGGCCTTAGAGCAGTTTTAAGACTACCCTACACATAGGTGGCCTTAGAGCAGTTTTAAGACTACCCTACACATAGGTGGCCTTAGAGCAGTTTTAAAAGTACCCTACATCGGTGGCCTTAGAGCAGTTTTAAGACTACCCTACACATAGGTGGCCTTAGAGCAGTTTTAAAAGTACCCTACATCGGTGGCCTTAGAGCAGTTTTAAGACTACCCTACACATAGGTGGCCTTAGAGCAGTTTTAAAAGTACCCTACATCGGTGGCCTTAGAGCAGTTTTAAGACTACCCTACACATAGGTGGCCTTAGAGCAGTTTTAAGACTACCCTACACATAGGTGGCCTTAGAGCAGTTTTAAAAGTACCCTACATCGGTGGCCTTAGAGCAGTTTTAAGACTACCCTACACATAGGTGGCCTTAGAGCAGTTTTAAGACTACCCTACACATAGGTGGCCTTAGAGCAGTTTTAAAAGTACCCTACATCGGTGGCCTTAGAGCAGTTTTAAGACTACCCTACACATAGGTGGCCTTAGAGCAGTTTTAAGACTACCCTACACATAGGTGGCCTTAGAGCAGTTTTAAAAGTACCCTACATCGGTGGCCTTAGAGCAGTTTTAAGACTACCCTACACATAGGTGGCCTTAGAGCAGTTTTAAAAGTACCCTACATCGGTGGCCTTAGAGCAGTTTTAAGACTACCCTACACATAGGTGGCCTTAGAGCAGTTTTAAGACTACCCTACACATAGGTGGCCTTAGAGCAGTTTTAAAAGTACCCTACATCGGTGGCCTTAGAGCAGTTTTAAGACTACCCTACACATAGGTGGCCTTAGAGCAGTTTTAAGACTACCCTACACATAGGTGGCCTTAGAGCAGTTTTAAAAGTACCCTACATCGGTGGCCTTAGAGCAGTTTTAAGACTACCCTACACATAGGTGGCCTTAGAGCAGTTTTAAAAGTACCCTACATCGGTGGCCTTAGAGCAGTTTTAAGACTACCCTACACATAGGTGGCCTTAGAGCAGTTTTAAGACTACCCTACACATAGGTGGCCTTAGAGCAGTTTTAAGACTACCCTACACATAGGTGGCCTTAGAGCAGTTTTAAAAGTACCCTACATCGGTGGCCTTAGAGCAGTTTTAAAAGTACCCTACATCGGTGGCCTTAGAGCAGTTTTAAAAGTACCCTACATCGGTGGCCTTAGAGCAGTTTTAAGACTACCCTACACATAGGTGGCCTTAGAGCAGTTTTAAGACTACCCTACACATAGGTGGCCTTAGAGCAGTTTTAAAAGTACCCTACATCGGTGGCCTTAGAGCAGTTTTAAGACTACCCTACACATAGGTGGCCTTAGAGCAGTTTTAAGACTACCCTACACATAGGTGGCCTTAGAGCAGTTTTAAAAGTACCCTACATCGGTGGCCTTAGAGCAGTTTTAAGACTACCCTACACATAGGTGGCCTTAGAGCAGTTTTAAAAGTACCCTACATCGGTGGCCTTAGAGCAGTTTTAAGACTACCCTACACATAGGTGGCCTTAGAGCAGTTTTAAAAGTACCCTACATCGGTGGCCTTAGAGCAGTTTTAAGACTACCCTACACATAGGTGGCCTTAGAGCAGTTTTAAAAGTACCCTACATCGGTGGCCTTAGAGCAGTTTTAAGACTACCCTACACATAGGTGGCCTTAGAGCAGTTTTAAGACTACCCTACACATAGGTGGCCTTAGAGCAGTTTTAAAAGTACCCTACATCGGTGGCCTTAGAGCAGTTTTAAGACTACCCTACACATAGGTGGCCTTAGAGCAGTTTTAAGACTACCCTACACATAGGTGGCCTTAGAGCAGTTTTAAAAGTACCCTACATCGGTGGCCTTAGAGCAGTTTTAAGACTACCCTACACATAGGTGGCCTTAGAGCAGTTTTAAGACTACCCTACACATAGGTGGCCTTAGAGCAGTTTTAAAAGTACCCTACATCGGTGGCCTTAGAGCAGTTTTAAGACTACCCTACACATAGGTGGCCTTAGAGCAGTTTTAAGACTACCCTACACATAGGTGGCCTTAGAGCAGTTTTAAAAGTACCCTACATCGGTGGCCTTAGAGCAGTTTTAAGACTACCCTACACATAGGTGGCCTTAGAGCAGTTTTAAGACTACCCTACACATAGGTGGCCTTAGAGCAGTTTTAAAAGTACCCTACATCGGTGGCCTTAGAGCAGTTTTAAGACTACCCTACACATAGGTGGCCTTAGAGCAGTTTTAAGACTACCCTACACATAGGTGGCCTTAGAGCAGTTTTAAAAGTACCCTACATCGGTGGCCTTAGAGCAGTTTTAAGACTACCCTACACATAGGTGGCCTTAGAGCAGTTTTAAAAGTACCCTACATCGGTGGCCTTAGAGCAGTTTTAAGACTACCCTACACATAGGTGGCCTTAGAGCAGTTTTAAGACTACCCTACACATAGGTGGCCTTAGAGCAGTTTTAAGACTACCCTACACATAGGTGGCCTTAGAGCAGTTTTAAAAGTACCCTACATCGGTGGCCTTAGAGCAGTTTTAAAAGTACCCTACATCGGTGGCCTTAGAGCAGTTTTAAAAGTACCCTACATCGGTGGCCTTAGAGCAGTTTTAAGACTACCCTACACATAGGTGGCCTTAGAGCAGTTTTAAGACTACCCTACACATAGGTGGCCTTAGAGCAGTTTTAAAAGTACCCTACATCGGTGGCCTTAGAGCAGTTTTAAGACTACCCTACACATAGGTGGCCTTAGAGCAGTTTTAAAAGTACCCTACATCGGTGGCCTTAGAGCAGTTTTAAGACTACCCTACACATAGGTGGCCTTAGAGCAGTTTTAAGACTACCCTACACATAGGTGGCCTTAGAGCAGTTTTAAAAGTACCCTACATCGGTGGCCTTAGAGCAGTTTTAAGACTACCCTACACATAGGTGGCCTTAGAGCAGTTTTAAAAGTACCCTACATCGGTGGCCTTAGAGCAGTTTTAAGACTACCCTACACATAGGTGGCCTTAGAGCAGTTTTAAGACTACCCTACACATAGGTGGCCTTAGAGCAGTTTTAAAAGTACCCTACATCGGTGGCCTTAGAGCAGTTTTAAGACTACCCTACACATAGGTGGCCTTAGAGCAGTTTTAAGACTACCCTACACATAGGTGGCCTTAGAGCAGTTTTAAAAGTACCCTACATCGGTGGCCTTAGAGCAGTTTTAAGACTACCCTACACATAGGTGGCCTTAGAGCAGTTTTAAGACTACCCTACACATAGGTGGCCTTAGAGCAGTTTTAAAAGTACCCTACATCGGTGGCCTTAGAGCAGTTTTAAGACTACCCTACACATAGGTGGCCTTAGAGCAGTTTTAAGACTACCCTACACATAGGTGGCCTTAGAGCAGTTTTAAAAGTACCCTACATCGGTGGCCTTAGAGCAGTTTTAAGACTACCCTACACATAGGTGGCCTTAGAGCAGTTTTAAGACTACCCTACACATAGGTGGCCTTAGAGCAGTTTTAAGACTACCCTACACATAGGTGGCCTTAGAGCAGTTTTAAGACTACCCTACACATAGGTGGCCTTAGAGCAGTTTTAAGACTACCCTACACATAGGTGGCCTTAGAGCAGTTTTAAGACTACCCTACACATAGGTGGCCTTAGAGCAGTTTTAAAAGTACCCTACATCGGTGGCCTTAGAGCAGTCTTAGACTACCCTATTATGCTTATTATGCTGAAAGTGGTTCCTCAGTGAAATACGGATGCTCCAAACAGTCCAATGCTGTCAGCCTCTTCGACGGATCGAAGACCAGCATACGCTGAAAAATAAAACAATAATAATGTCAGTCATTTGTGACTACATTAAATGGAATTATTAAAAAATAATAATAATCATTTAATTCAGATACATATTAAGGTGTAAACACACGCCAATCCTAAAAATTTGCATTTTGAAAAAAATATGTTAGAAGAAACTGTCAATGCAATTGTTTTGAAAAAAATATATGTTATACTTAAACACGTGAAGAACAAATTGTATTGTTTATAAATTCCATCAAAGTAGTAGAAACCCCACAATAAAAGTTAGAACATAAGAAGAATTTGACTTATATTGAAAATTGTTGCGAAAACGGTTTATTGCGCGCACATGATTCCTACACCGAATAATAAGTCAATATCATTTAAAAAAAAATTATTGATTTTTTTATTTTTTTTTAATGTAGTTTTAATGAAAAGTACAAAAAACCACATTTATCAGGCCTGTTGAATTGTTTCCGCCGCCTCGGAACTCTAAATATATGGAGCTACAGTGTCTCAGTGACTGCGTTGAGGTGTGGATTACGTTTGTGTTTTTGGTGTGGAATTAGTATGATATATATAAACATTCTAAAGGTCATATCGGTGAAGGTCAAATCGTCAATGTCATTCGCCTTTGTGAATCCCTTAAGCATTTTAGCCAGGTTCCACCTTGACCGGGACCCGGGCGGTGGTCTTGGGGGAGACTGCCGCCCGTCGTAAGGTCCCCGAGTGGGCTGGCGTACCTCCACTCTTGGGTACGCCGAGGTACTGACAGGGAGCATAGGCCACCCCGCGTGGGATAGCCGCGGCACCGAAGTCGTGTAATAACGTCCCCACGACCCCGCGACGGCGACCGTGGTAGATAGAAATTCGTTGGGTTTTACCCGGCATAACCCCGCAGTGTCCCCTACACTGCCGGGTATCCGAGAGGATTTTCCAACGTTAAAAAAAAAGGGTACCTTGATGAGATCCAATGCGTGGGGATGTATCCTAGGTATGACGTCTGCCAGGTCCTGCGGTGGATAGTCGGGGAAACTGTCCGCCACTATGGACACGTCGTCGGGCCACTCGTCGCGCGGCGGACGTCCTATTAGCCTGTCGAATCAAAACAAATCAAATCAAATCAAATCAACAATCGAGTTACATGTATTTATGTAAACTTAAGTTGATACCTAAGTTGAATTCATTAACTACCAGTGGAATTAACTTAACTACACCACCCTACACAAATGAGTCTGTCTGTCTGTCTGTCTGTCCGGTTCCATTTACACCAATATTCCCACAGTCTCACCTGAATATGCAGTGGACCTGGTGGGGGTCCGAAGACCCCGGCAGCAGAGGATTTAACCACCCACCCTACACACATGAGTTTGTCTGTCTGTCCGGTTCACATTTACACCAATGTTCCCCCCGTCTCACCTGAATATGCAGTGGAGCTGGTGGGAGTCCGAGGACCCGGGGAGCAGTGGAGACCTGGTGTGGAGCTGGGACAGAACGCAGCCAGCGGACCAGACGTCCACGGCCGTGTTGTACGATATGCCCAGGAGCACTTCCGGGGGACGGTACCAGAGGGTCACCACCTGGAAAGTCCACGTTCGGGTGTTAAGTATACATACAAATCTCTCTTTGTAATGTTAGTATAGATACGGCCCAAATAGTCCTTAGACTAACGAGTTAGATAGTATGTATAGATCACCTTTAATCAATCAACTTCAGTCGACATAATAAATGTAAATAGCAGACACTAACACGATTAAAATATAATGAAACTGTAAAAATATAATGAAACTGTGTAAAAATATAATGAAACTGTGTAAAAATATTATGAAACTGTGTAAAAATATTATGAAACTGTGTAAAAATATTATGAAACTGTGTAAAAATATTATGAAACTGTGTAAAAAGATAGTGAAACTGTGTAAAAAGTGATAAAAATTGACGATGTTTTTAGGTAGCGCAGAATCTAGTCGAGCGAGACCAATCATTAATCTAAGGACACTTAAATTTGTTCTTACCACGCTTGTGAGTTTCATCTCCGTGTCGTAAGTCTTGGCGAGGCCAAAGTCTGCGAGTTTCACTCGGCCCTGCGAAGTCACGAGCAGGTTGTGGGGCTTCAGGTCCCTGTGGACTATTCGGTGCGAGTGGAGGAAGTCCACTCCGGACAGTATGTCGAAGGACATGCTCTGGAAGTGTACAAAGCGTTGGTTCAACTTTCAATTTCATGCCACGGTGTACTTTCTATATATATTTTTTATTTATTTAATTACAAAAACATATATATTTATTTAGTTTATTGACTGTGTTGCTGACAAACAGGTAGAGTTACTTTCACAATTATTTAAATAAATATTAGTAAATTAGTAATTAGTATTACTAATTAAATTAAGTAATTAATTAATTAGTTCGAAAACATAGGCCGTCTAATTATGTCCAATTTAAACATGAATTACAAAATATGTCTAAATATAATCACTACATAGTATAAAACAAAGTAGCTTTTTCTGTCCCTATGTCCCTTTGTATGCTTAGATCTTTAAAACTACGCAACGGATTTTAATGCGGTTTTCACTAATGGGTAGAGTGGTTCTCGAGGAAGGTTTAAGTACATAATTTACTAAGTTACGCGGGCGAAGTCGCGGGCAGCAGCTTTAATTTTATTAACACGTAATTTTATAAACTATAACTAACATGTAGTGCCATCTGTTAACTTTTAGATGAATTAGAGTACTACATTGCTTCAAACAGAATTCCCTAGATGGCGTTGTAAATTTTGCATACACGTTGTCTGGGACTCCAAAAAGGACATAGGGTACCTTTCATCCAGAACGCGGACGAAGTCGCGGGCACCAGCTAGTTAAATATATAAGTATAATAAAAAACATAATAAACTATTGTAAATAGTTGTTAAATAATTTAAATTTATTGAACATTATGTATTATTAAGGAGTAAATATTCCAAAAGGACCTGACTGACACGCAAGCTAGACCAGAAATCGAACCTGCGACTGTCAATTTGACAGCCAACACTCACCCTTATTCTTCTCTCCGAGAGCGGTGCGGGTGCTTTCTTCAAATACGACTCGAGGTCTTGTTCGACATGTTCAAAGACCAAAAACAGAACCAGCTGTTGATCTCGCTCAACGGATTGACCTCCGTGGCAGACGTCTAATAATCTGGAATCGATTGGAAAAATAATATAATAAATAATTTTATTACTATTATGATCAGTCAGTCTGTCAACTATAAGACTATAAGACAGAGATTGACCTTCCTGTGAGGGTCACTCTATCTTGTTTGATTAAACACTAGCTGCTGCTCGCGACTTCGTCCGCGTGGAATAGTTATTTTGGGAATAATTTGCGTATCTCGAACGGTTTTCGCAGCGCACGCAACGGAAGCCCTCAAAGGTGAATAATTTTCCCCGTTTTTTCCACATTTTCGACTGTTTCTTCGCACCTATTAGTCGCAACGTGATGTTATATAGCCTAAAGCCTTCCTCGATAAATGATCTATCCAACACAAAAAGAATTTTTCAATTCGAACCACTAGTTCCTGAGATTAGTGCGTCCAAACAAACAAACGAACAAATAAATAAACAAACTCTTCAGCTTTATAATATTAGTATAGATTTACTTATAAAATTTTTTACTTAGACAGGTCCATAAATTCCTGCCTCTCTAGTCTCCTAATATGGTCTGGTTTTGTAAGTCTGGCAGCCAAAGGGTCAGGCCTAGTTGCTTAGTCTTAGTCGCTGTTTATATTGTATTGCATTCAACTTAATTTCCTCAGAAACTGTTGGTATGGAGAAGTGTTCGTGCAGTTCTGAAGTCTTTATGAAACACGGGGCATTGGATATCCACTTCAGGATCGAATTCTGGAGTCTCTGCATTATTAATATATTTGAGGAGCAAGCTCCAATATATATTACTAATAACAGTACTCCACTCGATGAAACGTTTGGTCTAGGTAGTGGCTAGTAACCCTAGCTGTTAACCAAACCGTCGCGGGTTCGAATCCCGCTAGGGGCAAATGTTTATGTGTTAACATTTTACCTTTGTACCTGAGTCATGGATGTTTGTATTTATAATATGTATGTATTTACATAAAAAAAAGTAATCATGTAGAAAAAAAAGTATATCGAATCAACTGTCTGGTATCCATAATACAAGCATTAGTTGCTTATTATGGAACTATATGATGCTGTGTGGAATGTGTGAAGATATTTATTTATTTACTAGCTGGCGCCCGCGACTTCGTCCGCGTGAAAAAAGTAGCCTATTCTGTGTCCTGTACGTCTAAATTTTTACTAGTACTACTAAGTTTCATGAAAATCAGTTAATTCGTTTAAGAGTTATGGAGGAACATACATACATACATACATACATACATACATACACTTACAGATTTATTATTAGTATCGATATAAAAAAAATATATTAGGATATACCTCACTATATTAGGATGTCTATACGCTTCCAATTGTCTTAAGAGAGCAATTTCTCTTATTGTGTTCAACGGAATGCCGTCTTCTGTTAGAGCCACCTTAACCTTCTTCATTGCAACAATCTGTCCGTTGTTGTGGAGATCTCTAGCTTTGTATACTGTGCCGTAGGCTCCTGAAAAAAAAATGTAAAAAGATAGTTCAATGGACAATAATAATATAATAATTTTTTATTTATCAATTAACAAATCCATAAACATGTGCATTGCAAGTAACATTTTGAATCTATACTAATATTATAAAGCTGAAGAGGTTGTTTGTTTGAACGCGCAAATCTCAGGAACTACTGGATAGAATTGAAAAATTATTTTTGTGTTGGATAGATCACTTATCGAGGAAGGCTGTAGGCTATATAACATCACGTTGCGACTAATAGCAGCTAAGAAACAGTCGAAAATGTGGAAAAAACGGGGGAAATTATTCATCTTTGAGATACCCAAATGATTCCCAAAATAACTATTCCATGCGGACGAAGTCGCGAGCACCAGCTAGTACTAGCGTCTAAACTAGGCCTAGCCTGTATCTTAGACCCTAGTTATTGATAACAATTTACAGACATTTTATACACATTTTTAGACATTTTCGATTTTATAAATTTATATCCTAGACTGACTTGCAGCTAAGATCGGATTTTGAACCTGTTAGTGTGATAGGCAGCCAAAGCTACGATTTCTTTCTTGTCTGTATTCATCCTAAGTATGTTATGGTCTTCAGCGTTTCTAACGAATGTCTAACGATGAAGTCTTTGGATGATACTCAATTTTGAGACACAGGAGGTGTCCCACAGCTAGATACCGTAAGTCCAAACGAGCTTTAGTATAGTTTTATAAGTCAGAATCTTATTGTCTATAGACAACTTTGAATTTCTGAACTTAAAACAAGCCTTTGTACCGCAATTTGATCTCTTGCCATTTAGCCAGTGACTATGTGTTTTTCCAAGTAAGCTTGCAATCCAGATGCATGTCCAGGTATTTGACGGTATCATTTTGTGGTAGACATAATTATTATGGTTATTGGACTGTTACTATGTGTAGTGTATGCATCTTGGATTTGTTCACTAGCAACATTACAAGCATCACCTAAAACGTACCACGTGACTGATGCCAGCGATCTACGTGGGATAGTTAGTTGCGTGTTGTCTGTCTGTTCGGGAGTGATGTGTGAGCATATAGAAGTTACTCTATTGCGTGAGCCTCGGAGAGCATAAGAAAGGGCACTACACTATGTTTAATGTTACTATGTTAATTACTACTGTTTAAGTCATTTATTTATTACTTACATTAAATTAAAATAACAAAAAGGTATGAAGAATAAAATAAATATTTACATTTCCTTGTCAGTCTGTAATTGGCTTATATAACAATTCTATATATTATACTTAACTACTACTTACAAGTTCATTATGAAATTATAGTTATTGTCAAGCCGTTGCTGTATAAATAAATAAATAAATTAATTAATTAATATAGCATGAATAAATAAATTAATATATTAATTTATTTATTACATATAAAGATTTATTCATTTATTTTAAATCAAGAGAACTACCTATTTTTTGTTATTACACAAAACATACAACACTATCTGTTGCACGCTACTTTGTCTGCGTAACTTTATAAAATATAGCCTATGTTACTCTCTGATAATGTAGCTTTCTATAGGTGAAAGAATTTTTAAAATCACACCAGTAGTTTTTGAGTTTATTCGTTACAAACAAAAATATAAATTTTGTCTGTATAATATTACTAGCTGAATGTATGAACATATAATATAGGCTATAATGAATGTATAATTATAGCCCATATTATATAATAATATAGCTTCCCAACAGTAAAAGAATTTTTCAAATCGGTCCAGTAGTTTTGGAGCCTATTCAATTCAAAAAACAAACGAATCTTTCCTCTTTATAATATTAGTATACTAGCTGGTGCCCGCGACTTCGTCCGCGTTCTGGATGAAAGGTATATGTCCTTCCTGGTGTCCCAGACAACCTGTATGCAAAATTTTGTGGTGATCGGTTCAGATTTTGCGTGAAAGAGTTACAAACATCCATACATCCAAACAAACTTTCGCATT
The DNA here is from genome assembly GCA_947623395.1 of Synanthedon tipuliformis. Taxonomy (NCBI): domain Eukaryota; kingdom Metazoa; phylum Arthropoda; class Insecta; order Lepidoptera; family Sesiidae; genus Synanthedon; species Synanthedon tipuliformis. The sequence goes on along the minus strand of OX392434.1, from coordinate 4,642,797 downwards.
TATAATATTAGTAGGATAAGTATAAATGATAATTTAGCTTCCCAACAGTAAAAGAAATTTTCAAATAGGTCCAATAGTTTCGGAGCCTATTCAATGCAAACAAACAAACGAATCTTTCTTCTTAATATTAGTATAAGTAGATATGTTAATAACAAAAAAATTAGTTAATTTTCGTACACATTAGAAGCAGAAAATAAGTGGATTGCACTCGAAATTAAATCAAAAGTAATGTGGAATATTATAGAAATTGTTTTAGAAAAAGCCGGACGGACGCCGGTGGCGTCGCGTGCTAAATTAGGTTTTAGGTTAGGTTTTGTTAAATTTACCTGTGCCTATAAGGTTAAGTTCTTCGTAATTGTTCGCAGGCTGGAGAAAAGCACTCACATCACCCACAGCGCTAACGGAAGCCATTCCCGTGTTTTGTGAAGTACGTTTTTCATTATTTCCATCCGACATTGTATAGTAATAAACACAAACAAATCGTAATAAAAAAATATAACGGCTCTTCCTTCAGTGTTCAATACTTTTGTATTAACAGTAAATCGCGGCTACATTACTTTATTCGCGGCACACAAATATAATATCACTAATGTTGCATTTAAAACTAGTTTTAAAGTTTCTTCACTCAAATAAAAGTTGGTTTTCTTTTGAAGGACAAATTAAAAAAATCTCCTTCCACCACTATATAGCAACAAAACAACAAACAACACACAAGCAAACCAAAAGTCAAAACCAAAACACAACACACCTGCCTGTGTCGTGTAAGCAATGCAATCAAAATTAAATGGTTATTCTCTGCCCGATGTCTGCCTGCTATTTGAAAGAAATTCTCGGCCTGATGTATGCGATTGTAATTGGTCGGATTATACGAACTGTAGTGTAAACTTGTAAAGCACCATCTCTGTATTGCTGCGTAAACTACGTTCCATTGAGAAAAGAGGTAGAGTCGGAAGAGGTAGAGTATCATTAATAAAGTACTCTGTGTAATAACTTCTATACATAATTATATTATGCCATGTTCTATGGAAGACGTGTGGAAGCCCGAAGCTCAATGGAAGCCAAAGAAATTGTACTAAAAGCATATTATTCTATGGTGGAAGCATTGTGGAAGAGTATCACGTGATGTGACCACCGAAAGCTTTTTAGACACAGATTATAAAGTTATATACCTATTATGTCTAAAGATTTTAGAAGACAAACACAACACAATTAATTAATGTATATGAGTCTTTGGTATGAGTATCTACCTAAATAAATAATTATCGCAGACCCTAGACAGCTTTTTTAAAATTTTAACTTGTGCAACTCAAACTCAGTTCTTTGAGTAGATAAGCGCTAGATTGCCTGTAAGTGCCTACAATTTTTCATATTACCATAATATGAATGATCTATAATATAATGCTCTAGCTAGCGAATGCGGTAATTGAAATCACTGATAATTCAAAATATTCACCCGTCGATCGACTATTTTATCACGTTGAAAGTTTCAACTTGAAACTCATGCACACTACAAGAGTGGTGCTGATATGATTTAGGCAATTAAAAAAATTAGCATCTTATTTTATTTACATTTTACTATGCTTACTTATTTATAATAAATAAATAAATAATCACATTAAAATATAAATTGATATACCTACAAGTATTTATAATAAATAGCCGGTACCACAAATTCATGAGAAGTTACTTTCTATACTTAAAAACCCCGTAAAAAAAAGTAAAAACTACAAAAATAGAACGCATTTAATCGACCTAGGGCTCGTCCGGGATTTGAACCCGGGACCTCTCGCACCCGAAGCGAGAATCATACCCCTAGACCAACGAGCCTGTGCGATTTTGCTTGAAATTATTCAACTATACAAATTGTTAGTATATTCTTAAGTGAGAGTACATAAAGCAAATAAATATAAGTACTAAAACATAGGTACATCATTATTTAGAATTACATATTTACAGTTACGTACAAAAGTTATTTATTATTTAGTCATAAAAAGAAGAATCGTAAGTAACTTAAAGTGTCTAGGTACATTAATAAGTAAATAAATGATAATCTCGAATTGAATTAAAACTATATTTTTGAGTGGATACAAATCTTGAAATCCATTTAATAACACATAAATATAAAACAGCTCGCGGCGTTTTAGAAAGTTGCGCGGGAAAGGTGAAAAAAATTACCGCTACACGCCATTCGCTACCCGTCCTTGTCACTCTCGTTGCTTTCGAATTTACTATCTCCATGGCACTCGTCACTCTAGTAGGTATTTGAATTTGGAATTTTCAGTCAGACAGTCCGCTGCGTTGAGTGAACGTCGAACGGAACGTAGATCGGCTCTTTTATAAATTTGAAAACGGAATGATATTTTTTTTAATCAACTGTCCAAGGAAACATTTTCTATATGAATCCTTATAAATAATAAGTTCTGTGTAAACTGTGTGACACATAAGGTGGTCAATTCTATAACATTATAAATATTGTTTGCAAACGGAACTTCGTGTGTGTATGATAAAATGTGAAAGTTGGTTTTACATGTTGGTGACTATTTTTTGCAACTCTTTCCCTGCTTAAAACAGCTGTTTGTGGCTTCTTCGTTTGCTTCGGTAAGTTTAAACATTACATACTAAGTAATTTCTATAATATAAAAGTTTTGTGTCTCCGGGATGAACTGCTAAACTACTGAACCGATTTTGATAAAATTTCGTAACTATGTGTAATTTAGTCCAACTTAAAGATACTTTTTATATTGAACCCGGGCGAAGCCGGAAGCGGGTCACTAGTAATATATAATTATTGATTATAGGCACAATTTACTTGGGTGACAGATTTGACCAAAAAATGACTTATAAGATATGTTCGTATCATACGAATTATTTTGCCTGGTTATTTTGGACCCTATTCCGCTCTTTTTGACAAAATAATTTGGATAAGGGAATTATGATGTAATATGTATAAGTAATACTAGTAGTAGACAACTCTCCATTTTTACAGTTTATTATATATATTATGATACTAGCTGGCGCCCGCGACTTCGTCCGCGTAAAAAGTAGCCTAAGTATATCCTGTGTCCCGTACGTCTAAAATGTTTATCTACCAAGTTGTGTGTATGCCTGCGCGTGTGTGTGCTTGCGTGTAAGTGCGTAACGTCAGTGTGTAACGAAAACCAAAAATTGCAAAAACATAAAAATACAAAAAAATTAAAAAACATACAAATAAAAACATGCACTTTCAAGTGCATGTTTTTGCAAAGGCAAAGTGCGTAAGTAGATTTTAATAAATTCAATATAGGTATTCGAGGTTTGACCTTGAAAATGAAATTTGCGGGTATTTTACTTATGATATTCGTAATCCACGAGTCAAAATACAGGTGTATTACGAAAATTCAGATTGATTGGAGGTATGGGCTTTTCAGAACTTTATCCTACTTTTTTATAATTATTTTCAATCACTTTTTTTTTTGACGAGGAAAAATCCGCTTACAAATTCCCTACCGCTTACTAGGCGATAGGGATATGTGGGGGTCGCCCAGCGCCTGATGTTAGCGGCACTGGGAATACCCACTAAAACTCCCCGATGCCTCCTTGCCCTGTGAGCGGGGTGAACCAGGCTCTGCCGAGGCAACTGACTCCGATCCACCCCCAGGGCAGCCTAGCCATTGCTAGCCATTGCTAGCCTTTATTTATTGTAACACTAGCTGGTGCCCGCGACTTCGTCCGCGTTCTGGATGAAAGGTACCCTATGTCCTTTTTGGAGTCCCAGACAACGTGTATGCAAAATTTACAACGCCATCTAGGGAATTCTGTTTGAAGCAATGTAGTACTCTAATTCATCTAAAAGTTAACAGATGGCACTACATGTTAGTTATAGTTTATAAAATTACGTGTTAATAAAATTAAAGCTGCTGCCCGCGACTTCGCCCGCGTAACTTAGTAAATTATGTACTTAAACCTTCCTCGAGAACCACTCTACCCATTAGTGAAAACCGCATTAAAATCCGTTGCGTAGTTTTAAAGATCTAAGCATACAAAGGGACATAGGGACAGAAAAAGCGACTTTGTTTTATACTATGTAGTGATAAAATATGTTTTATTAATTTAGTGGAAACTTTGCCGATTTATGTTTTTCTTGTATGTATGATGTATGTGTAATGTGTATAGAGATATTGTATGTTTCCCTAAATTAAATAAAATAAAAATAAATAAAAATATTATTAGGCCGTCGCTAAATCACGTGATACATCACATGTCCCATACATTTTTGATTTTATTTACCCCTGAGTGCTAATGTATACTTATGTATTTTTCTTCAATTTTATTATTTACTATATATATTTACTATATAAATCGGTACAGAGTTTATTGAACTATTACTTATCCTTTATTTTTTGCTCATACTCACCCATATGTGTACTACAGCGTAAATACAGTTACAAATTTTTAATCTGTAGCTAACTCATGCGTTTCATTCGTATAAATTATTCTGTGGCAAGTGTAAGTACCTACTTCATTTGTCTATTAGACAATTTTAAATTTATATGGTTCCGTTTACATTTCAATCAAATATCGAAGAATTCGAAGACCACTAACAGAAAATGCAAAAACGAATTTCGGACATTTTTCTTTCTAATCCCTTTTTGTTCAGTTCTGAATTTCTGAAATGATTTCTGGTAAATAACTCAACTAATTCACGACAGTCGACCTTTTAAGGATAGGATAATATACTGGTTTTAGTTTTAGCAAGGATGTATTATTACGTAACATATTCTATTTATCTCTGCGCCATCTACACATCTACGCAATATCTATGAAACTTCATAGATATTCTAAAATTAAAACTCGTAACGCATACCGTGTGACAATTTTGATTTTACTCCCATAAATTTTAATACCCCGGGCCATAGATTGATAAACAATTGTTCTCGCTGCGCTCGACAAGATACAGCCGTCGTACTTGTCAAACGCGAAAAAAATACTACGCCGAATTCGGCGTACCCGAACCATTCCCTACAAGGTGCTTAACTTGTAATTTGATAAAAAAATATTTACAACCGAAAATGTTGACCGAAAAAAAGGTAAAAAAATTACAAATTTAAGGATATTGGCCTTGCAAATAATGCAGATACGAAAGATATTTTCTATAGCTTTTCAACCTCAAAGCTTCCTGAAAAAACCCTGAAAGTTTCAAAGGGCTGCGATATTTTTTCTTAATGTCCGCAATGTTTAAAATTTTCATTTTTGCTGAAAATTAAGATAACTTTTCAATCAAGCAATTTTTCATTTTTTATCCTTAAGGCTGCGGACCGTTAAAAATTGACTCTCATCGAATTTTTGGCGCTGCTTATAACATTGTTTTCAAACTGATTTAGGAAAAACTTAGAAATATTTTTATAACCAAGAAAAATTTATAATATGGTTAATAGTTAAGTATTTTTTAAGCGTTTGTTTATAGGGTATATATTAGGTAAAAATGGAGTTAAACACAGCTCTGCCAAGCCCTACAGTATGTTGAGCTATGTTCACGGACCAATGACATAACAACTAATGATAAATTAGAAAATCTATTCAGATCTGAAGTTTTCTTATGTGGTCGTCCTTAAATTGATCTGATTATTTTTTTGCAAAACTAATTCATGTTCTTAAGTAAGAACGTTAAATATTGTCTTTTATCAAATTTTTCACTAATTTTTTTTTTCATTTTTAACATAGTTACGTAACAACAATTAGAAATTAACATTTATTATCATAAAGGACAAGTGTTTAGGTACAATAAAAAGCTATGGTTTCTGTATAAAAATTAAGAAAAGTAATTATTTTATTGATAAGAAAATACCGGCAATCAAACTCCTCAGTGACCGGTGAGCGGTCGTTGCGTTCAGACGTGTGCTCCGTGTTAAATTTTTACATGTTTTTTGCGATCGAACAAATATCTTTGTCTCGCTCACTCTCAGAGATTTTGCGCTTCTGTTAGCATATCGAAAGTTGCTTTACTTTATTTATTTTCAACATTATTTTCGAACTTTTTGGTAGTTAGTTAGTTTTTGTTTTTGTTATACAGGGTGTGGCCTGTAATAGGGGCAATAAATTTAAACGCTGATTATACAGAGTATACGTAGTTACCTTGACCTTATCTTAATGCTATAAAGTTTTTAAACTCAGAGATATGGCCTTTCAAAGTTACAATACATAATCAATGAATTTCATGATCGCTTAATTGTCGGTTATCGATCCTTAGTTATCTTGGTACTGGACATTGCTTGGTACGGGGGACGATGTTTCTTAATAAGATAGTATCTACTTAACAATCCATCAATCGAAACTAGTTCTTAACCTCACGCATTAGAAACTACAAATATCATGAGAGCGGTATTCCGTGTTTCTTTGTTAGCATGTTTGCTTTTGACAGCAAATTTATTTGATTTTGACAGCAAAAGTCAAGATATTTACAATTCACGCTTTCTAACCTCTTTTTTATTGATCTGATCTTGTTATTTTATTTTGACTTTGTCTTTGGCAATAATGTGACTTGATAATCAATGGCCGTCACTGATATAATGACAATTTACGTCAATATTGTAAACCAAAATTTTCCAATTTGCAATAATTAAACAAGTTACAATATTAATATTAGTTAAATATGTACATGATACAACAAGAGCAAAAGTAAACCGAGCTTTGTGTTAAGTTAACTACTAACAACGAGTACCTATCTTCCGGGCAGGTAAATAGCCCAGTTGTTGTCATCTTAAAACAACGAATGTGGTGTCACCAATGCGGTTCTGATTGTGGAGTGAGTGTTCAGTCAGAGTAACACCGAAATTCTTCGTTCGTTTCGACAAGACTCTGTCCTCAGTACGTGTTGTGTCGGAGTGGTGTCAAACAAGGAACAGGTCGTACGATCGTAGTCGTGTTCTTGCTAAACAAACATCCATACAAATTGTTTAAAGTGCAAGTTGAGTGTTTAAGAGGTTACCCGTGAGATAAAAATAATTATTATTAATGATTAGCACTGTTTTTGTTGGAACTGTTTAATAAATAGTTTGAAGTTGCTTTATAGCGTTTTACTCATTTCGATTTTTCCCTAGTTCACGCCCATTATTAAAGTTGTAACCTGTTACGTAATGTTAAAAGAAGTGACTATTTAATTAATAAGTGCATACGTTAAATAAGCAATATTGATGTATTCACTAGATTTTCTAATACGTGAAAACGATAGTAAATGTCACTGTCAAGTACGCCGGCTAGACACATGATGTCTGCAGTACATTGCTGGCTCTATTAATTTTGTTAGGAAATAACGGTAAATTAGTTTTTCATTTTATTTAATTGAGAGCATTCGGAATTAATTACTGGTTAGTTAAAGGGTCTACATTTTAATTTTTTGCTCCTATTACAGGCCACACCCTGTATATATTATTATTGGGTCATAATGGAAAAAGATATGCTTGTGTAAAAAAAGGAAATGCAAGTCAAATATCATAAGCATTATATATTATATTCGTATATGTTATATTATATTATATTATATTATATTATATTATATTATATATGTTATAATAATTATAAAAAAAAATTAGGTATATATATTATTACTAGCTTTTATGGAAGAGTGAAGGCTCCTGGCACAGGCTTCCGCTCAAAAAAGTCTTCAATCATGTAATATCATCTCAATTTCTAATAATGAAATGAACACAACCTTATTCACAATAATAATATAGAATCTGCTAGCAACTTTTCTATATTCTAAATTAACTAAAACTAATTCTAAAAAACAAGTCTGTTTCTAAAATTTCTAAAATATCTAAAATTTCTAAAACTTCTAAAATTTCTACATTTCTAACATTCTAAAATTTCTAAAATTTCTAAAATTTCTTGGAGCTAGCGCGCCGACTGTATCTATTTATTGGATTAACTATTATAGCATAACAATGCATGTATAATATATTTAGAAATGTTGAAAATTGGGTGTTTTCAATAACATGAAATTAAAAAAATTCTCTTTCTAAGTCTCTTTCTAAAATTTCTAAAACTTCTAAAATTTCTACATTTCTAACATTCTAAAATTTCTAACATTTCTAAAATTTCTTGGAGCTAGCGCGCCGACTGTATCTATTTATTGGATTAACTATTATAGCATAACAAATCCATGTATAATATATTTAGAATTGTTGAAAATTGGGTATTTTCAATAACATGAAATTAAAAAATGTCTCTTTCTAAAATTTCTAAAACTTCTAAAATTTCTACATTTCTAACATTCTAAAATTTCTAACATTTCTAAAATTTCTTGGAGCTAGCGCGCCGACTGTATCTATTTATTGGATTAACTATTATAGCATAACAATGCATGTATAATATATTTAGAGATGTTGAAAATTGGGTATTTTCAATAACATGAAATTAAAAAATTTCTCTTTCTAAGTCTCTTTCTAAAAATTCTAAAACTTCTAAAATTTCTACATTTCTAACATTCTAAAATTTCTAACATTTCTAAAATTTCTTGGAGCTAGCGCGCCGACTATATCTATTTATTGGATTAACTATTATAGCATAACAAATCCATGTATAATATATTTAGAATTGTTGAAAATTGGGTATTTTCAATAACATGAAATTAAAAAATGTCTCTTTCTAAAATTTCTAAAACTTCTAAAATTTCTACATTTCTAACATTCTAAAATTTCTAACATTTCTAAAATTTCTTGGAGCTAGCGCGCCGACTGTATCTATTTATTGGATTAACTATTATAGCATAACAATGCATGTATAATATATTTAGAGATGTTGAAAATTGGGTATTTTCAATAACATGAAATTAAAAAATTTCTCTTTCTAAGTCTCTTTCTAAAAATTCTAAAACTTCTAAAATTTCTAACATTTCTAACATTCTAAAATTTCTAACATTTCTAAAATTTCTTGGAGCTAGCGCGCCGACTGTATCTATTTATTGGATTAACTATTATAGCTTAATTAATGCATGTATAATATATTTAGAAATGTTGAAAATTGGGTATTTTCAATAACATGAAATTAAAAAATTCTAGTAAAATATTAAAAGCAATAAGTAGAGCAAGATTCTATTGATAAATTACGAGTATTATAACGCAGGATGTCAGCGGAGGTGCTCCCCACGCGCACGGTTTTTTTCGACTCTATTTCGTAGTTTTGCACCGATAGACTGAGCTCTTAAGTAATTTGAGCTCAAATTGCTTTTTTTTGCAAAAATCCATATTTTTTTCATTAGAAGCCTTTAATCATTGAAAAAAAAATTTAAATAAACCTAGCTGTAAGCATACCTAGGCACGCAATTTCGATTTCGATCTGTTTTTGAATATATAAAAAACCTTTTTTTGTATTAAATAAATAAATAAATAAATAAATAAATAATAAATATCTTCACACATTCCACACAGCACCATCTCATTACACACTAAGCAACTTAATGCTTGTATTATGGATACCAGACAGTTGATATACTACATACATTACTTTTTTTTGTAAATACATACATATTATAAACACAAAACACCCATGACTCAGGTGCAAAGGTAAAATGTTAACACATAAACATTTGCCCCTAGCGGGATTCGAACCCGCGACCGCTTGGTTAACAGCTAGGGTTACTAGCCACTAGACCAAACGTGTCGTCGAATATTACCTTATATTTTATATTTTTATATATTTTTTTACCTTTTTTCGTAGAGATGAAACCAAAAGTTTTTAGAAATGAATACTTAATTTCATTTTACGCGTCGTAAACCAAAGCGTAAGTATAGCTAAGTATGTGGGTCACCTGCTGCGGCCCGGCCCTTACTCACACTCACACCGTTACTCGAACGTGCGCATGATCAGCCATGCGCCTACTATTATGCCTCATAATAGGTATACTGAGACGTGGCATTTCATGGGGAACCACCATAGATAAATGATTGGTCTCGCTGCGCTCGAATAGATACCGCCGTCGTACTTGTAAAATGCGGCATAAAATAGTACGGCGATTTCGGCGTACCCGAGCCAGTCACACTGTAAACTGTCTGTGATGTGTACGTGCCGAATGTTTTATTAAATTTTAGGCATAATAAAATACCAGTTTGCATAGTGAAACTGTGTAAAAATATAATAAAACTGCTGCTGCCCGCGACTTCGTCCGCGTTCTGGATGAAAGGTGCCCTATGTCCTTTCTGGTGTCCCAGACAACGTGTTTGCAAAATTTCATGGTGATCGGTTTAGTAGTTTTTGCGTAAAAGAGTTACAAACATCCATACATCCAAACAAACTTTCGCATGTATAATATTATTAGTAGGATTATCACGGTGTGTCCCAATCGTTTATTTTGGAGCCGCTAATATAAGTTCGAGTCAAGATTTTCTAGACGTGAAAACCAAAGGATTCCTTGCGTACATCAAGTACTGATAGTACTGATAGCAAGAGCAGGTAACACTGACACCATAACCGCAGGTATAACCGGGAACAGAACCGGTTACCGCCGGTCATTGGGTCGACACTCGACCAACTCGACAGTCAAGGCACGCCTGCATGTAACTACAGCAACATTGATGTTTTATTTTTGTTATTACGGTTGTGTTTTACAAAAACCAAAAGGACTATAAGGCTCATACAAGGACTCTTCATATGCACTATAATTTATATTATTTAACTACTTAGCTGATGCCCGCGACTTCGTCCGCGTTCTGGATGAAAGGTACCCTCTGTGTCCTTTCTGGTGTCTCAGACAACGTGTATGTAAAATTTTATGGTGATCGGTTCAGTAGTTTTTGCGTGAAAGAGTTACAAACATCCATCCATACATCCAACCATACATTCATCCATCCCAATATCCATCCAAACTTTGCATTTATAATATGAGTACGGATATATTTATATGTCGTCGGCACATCGTAGAATTGGGCATATCATGATATTCCTGGGTAGATCATATTTCTGTTAAAACTGAGAGGGTCGCCTCACTCCGCTCCGCTTCGCTTCGCTCGGCTCCCCAAATTTATTTCCATGTAAACCTAACACGCTTCACCTCGCTTTGCTTCGCTCCGCTCCTCGTCGCACCTATTTTTGACTTTTGGTGAAAGATTTTTGATTTCATACTTTACGATCTGCCCAATTCTACGATCTGCCCACGACACATATAAAAACTGTACCAATTTTCAAAACTACACGAATTATTTCTCCTGATTTTTCTAATTTGACTGGGCTCTACATAGATATGCAACAAATCAAGAAAATGACATTAGACTACAAGTGGTTTTAATGTATCTAGAAGCTAGACTTAGTGAAGAGCTTGAAATCCGCGATAATAGAGGTTGGCGACTTGGCGACCTCATTTCTCGCGAAACCCCCATTACACGACTGCGTCGAGCGACTTGTTGTGCAACTGGTATGTGTTTGTTACGCGACATCCGGACAACGGTTGACTCACACTTGCGCGACGGTGAGCATGATGGTGGCCACTTGCATAAGTTCACCGTCATTTTCGAATATGTGAGTCACGTGCGGTATGTCCTATTTGGAAAGAGACATCCTCATCTTGTCTAAATCCCACTTTTTCGGACCAAGCGCTTTAAAATATCCTTTATAATGCGCACTGTCAAGGTTTGGAACTCCTGAGCTCATATGACCCAAATGTTTTTAATGTTGGAGTATTAGGCATCTTCTGGGTGAGCTCGCTCCATCATAGGCCTCATCCTTACTACACGGCTGGTTTGGTTGCTGGCTAACCAAATTAAAATCTGAAAGACGCGATAGCCCTGGAATATTTATCCCAAGCTACTAAGAACGACGAAGTATGCAGCTTGGGCACGTCCCACTCGCGCCTCACCCCTCACGCCCCGCACGATTGCCCTGTCTAGACGTCTCCGTCGGCCTACTGTATGAAATAAGTACCTATGCTGTGATATTAGGATGTATAATTAATGTATTACTAATAATACAAATAGGATAATACAAACGTGGGGTAACAAGAGCGATGGCCTTGAAACGGATTGGGCCGATTTGTGGCCCGAATACCAGGACACACTGGCTCAAACATTGGCGCCAACATAAAATGTTTTGATAACAAACATGAGGCTATAACGGTCAATCGTATTCTTCGTTACGAGTAACTTGCGTAGAGCTTAGTGTCTACTAGAATTGGCTCTATTTGTGTGTTCATATAAATTATCAGAAAAAAAGCACAAGTGCTTATACACTTATACTTGATAGTATAGATTAATACTTATACTTTAAAAACCTTTTGTAAATATTAATTATTAATCATTTAATTATTATCTATACTAATATTATAGAGATAAAATATTTGTACATACATACCTTGTAATTTTGTTTGTAATGAGTAAACTCAAAAACTATTGGACCATTTAAAAAAAAATCTCATATAGAAGAAGGCTACGTTATCAGCAAGTAACATAGGCTATATTTTATAAACTTACGCTGACGAAGTCGCGTGTAACAGCTAGTGTATAATAATTTGGTAGAGGTTTAGCATTCTCTTCACTGTCAGTTTCTCCACTGTCTATAATTTCTTATAAATCACTTAACATATTTTAATACGGTTTCTACTAATAGAAGAGCGATAAACGAGGAAGATTTGGGGATAGGTACTTACTTATAATTTGCAGGAAAAAATTGCATCCATAATTTAAAATGTACTCTGTGTATGTAATTCCTATGTCACCGGCCTTGCATTACGTCTGTTTAATGCATTAGTCTGTGGCAGTCTTACGATTCGATTGCCATTTCTAGTCGCATTACATTGCCAACAAACATCCGCCTTGTCACGCGTAACGCATACTTAATTCTTACAGTTATTTAGATTAATAATTCAGCACTTGTGCGCCAATGTTCTATTGTCCTTATTTCCTTGGCTCGGTTTATTTATTCTTTTCTGCAAATTTGTCATTACACTCTTAATAGGTTATCATACAGAGCACAGAACACTAACAGATTGTATGTATGTAGGCTTCCACCGCTAGATGTACCTAGGCCTTTCCCAAGGCTCGTCAGCACGTACGCGTCCTTTTGCCCTCCGCATTCAGCCGCTTTCTGCGAAGCCCTTTAGGCAAAGATAATTGATTGGTCTCGCTGCGCTCGACTTATTATATTTTTACACAGTTTCAATACGCAAACTGGTATTTTATTATGCCTAAAATTTAATAAAACATTAGGCACGTACACATCACAGACAGTTTGCAGTGTGACTGGCTCGGGTACGCCGAAGTCGGCGTACTATTTTATGCCGCATTTTACAAGTACGACGGCGGTATCTAGTCGAGCGCAGCGAGACCAATCATTTATCTATGCCCTTCAGGTTTTCCTACGAAGCCTTTAAGAAAATAATAATAATAACTAAATTTTTATGTTACAGATATATTTTAAATGTGAAGAGTTTGAAGAAAACAACGAAAATGGTGTTCTATTGCCGAGTGATGTGTATCTGGCACCGATGAATTACTGTCGTACTGTCAAATTTCACGCCAAAACAAGATGGCCGCCGTGGAAAAATGGCGGAGACGATTCGGCGCTGTTCTCTTCGTCATACTAATACAAGTTATTAATGGTATGTATGATGATTCAATAATAAGAATTTAATGTAGATAAGTAGGCGGATAAAGTTCAAAAAATACAACATTATTTATTGGTCTCGCTGCGCTCGACTAGATAGAGCGCTATACAAAAGCAATGCTCCGAAAATGTGGCAACTTTTTATTGTAGTGTGTGTAAAAAATCGTCACTTTTTATCACTTTTTACCCAGTTTCATTACGCTAACTGATATTTTATTATGCCCAAAATTTAATAAAACATTCGGCACGTACATATCACAGACAGTTTGCAGTGTGACTGGCTCGGGTACGCCGAATTCGGCGTAGTATTTCTTGCCGCATTTTACAAGTACAACGGATCTAGTCGAGCGCAGCGAGACCAATCATTCATCTATGACAAATCTCAAGGGGCCCCTAAGTATTTTGTTTCTATCCAAGTTATTAAGTAACGGCGTATACTAAAACCACTTGACCACACCTTCGCCATAAAAATGTGTGTCGGCTTCAAGTAACTTGACAACTGTACTGTTATTTTTAAATACTCACGAGACGAGACTTTTGCGGAAAGACAAAATCAAAGTCAAAATATTTGTTCATCAAATACTCGTAGGTTATGTGTCTTTTATAAGGTGTACTTCGGAGAGTGTGCTCGGGAGCTGCATGAGCTGATACCGCCTTCCTCTTTCTTCCGTCGGACATACAGACGTACAAATGGCTACCATCCTCATCTTGTCGAAATCCCTTCTTTTCGGACCAAGCGCTTTGAAACATCTATACTAATATTATAAAGCTGAAGAGTTTGTTTGTTTGTTTGTTTGTATGTTTGTTTGAATGCGCTAATCCCAGGAACTAATGGTTCGAATTGAAAAATTCTTTTTGTGTTGGATAGATCATTTATCGAGGAAGGCTTTAGGCTTTATAACATCACGTTGCGACTAATAGAAGCGAAGAAACAGTCGAAAATGTGGAAAAAACGGGGAAACTTATTCATGTTTGAGGGCTTGCGTTGCGTGCGCTGCGAAAACCGTTCGAGATACCCAAATGATTCCCAAAATAACTATTCCACGCGGACGAAGTCGCGAGCACCAGCTAGTCTTTTATAATGCGCACTGCCAGGGCTTGGAACTCCCTGCCGGCGTCTGTATTTCCGAGCACATATAACCCTAATCTTTTCAAGGTTCGAGTGAATAGGCATCTTCTGGGTGAGCTCGCTCCATCTTAGGCCTCGTCCTTGCCACATGGCTGGTTGTTGGCCAAGAGCTAACCAATCTCTTATAAAAAAAAATGGTTTCTCCAAGAAAATATTTTGATTGTCATTAAAAATTTAAATGTACCACGGTTTAGATTACCCTAGCTAGCTAGCTAGCTAGCTAGGTAACCCTAGCTGTTAACCAAACGGTCGCGGGTTCGAATCCCGCTAGTGGCAAATGTTTATGTGTTAATATTTACCGTTGTACCTGAGTCGTGGATGTTTTTTTTATTTATACTCCATAGAAATTTTTCATGAAAGGAAAACCTTTAATTTTTTTTAAGAAAATCTAAAATTGGAGCTAAATATTTTGTAGGTAATCGAGTAAGTACGTGAGATTGTTTTATATAGGAGAAACTGTCTGCGATGATGAAATTCGAATTACCTAATAACCAAGCTCATTTTATTTGCCGCAGATTTCGTTTCGCGATTTAAGTTTTATTTTTGTACTTAAGTTGGCTGTAACTATCCAAGCATGACCTAAACACCGATAGCGAATACCGATGCGCACGCTACACTTTTTCTCCCTATTAAATTGTAGCAGACAATACCCTATTCAGTTCGGCTTTGAGAGGTTTTTGACGTGGATATGTCTTTATAATAAACTAGCTGGTGCTCGCGACTTTTTCGCAAAACAACGTTTGCCGGGTCAGCTAGTGTAGATATAAAAATCACCTATGCTATAGCATAGGTGATTTGTATATCAAATTAAAGCCAGGGTTTGCTATAACTTGTGTAGTGGAGTGACAAGGTTAAGTTGATAACCCGATAATTTTCGTATTTTTTTCAAGTAACTTTCTATAAGTATAAAATGTATTACAACGTCACTTTTGAGGATTTTAAATTTGTCATGAAAAGCTATGTCTTACATTTATTTTATTATATTATACTAGCTGGTGCTCGCGACTTCGTCCGTGTGGAATAGTTATTTTGGGAATCATTTGGGAATCTCGAACGGTTTTCGCAGCGCACGCAACGGAAGACCTCAAAGATGAATAATTTTCCCCGTTTTTTCCACATTTTCGACTGTTTCTTCGCTCCTATTAGTCGCAACGTGATGTTATATAGCCTAAAGCTTTCCTCGATAAAGGATCTATCCAACACAAAAAGAATTTTTCAATTCGAACCACTAGTTCCTGAGATTAGCGCGTTCAAACAAACAAACAAACAAACTCTTCAGCTTTATAATATTAGTATAGATTTGCTTTCATATAAATCCGTTCGTACTTAATATTATAAATGCGAAAGTTTGTATGGATGTATAGATGGATGTATGGATGTTTGTAACTCTTTCACGCAAAAACTACTGAACCGGTCACCATAAACTTTTGCATACACGTTGACTGGGACTCCAGAAAGGACATAGGGTACCTTTCATCCAGAACGCGGACGAAGTGGCGGACACCAGCTAGTACTGCATAATTTATAGTCTGCAAAATTTATAGTCTCCGGGATCGTCAAAATTATCAATTACGTAAAAAAATCAAATAAAATTTTACTTATCCACATTATACTTACTTATTACATATTTTGAATGAATAATATTCAATTTTCTACTTGTCGGTTTTTTAAACCTTTTGACAGTTAAGTATGGAATAATGATAAGTAACTTATTGTAAAGATATGAGTGACATAACCATCGCGCGACACATGCAAACAATAGCTACAGACATGACATTCGCTTTCACTCAATATAATGTCTGATCAAATGATTGAGTAACACTGTATAGGACAAGGAATTACTTAGGATTACTTAGTACTACCACAGCATACTTATTTCCTACAGTAGGTCGACGCCTTTGAAGTTGGGCGATACCGCCGCCTGTGTAGGTATTTAAAAATTACGGAAGGGTTACACAAATTAAGTAATATAAAATGTGCTTAAGTACCTTTCTTCATCGTGCGGAGATTGATGAAAGCTTAGTTCTTTATTTATGCGAGATAAAGATTTGCACGCACTTACAGCACATGCCGTATGCACCATTTTGATTTATATAACAAATTAAAATCTGAAAGACGCGATAGCCCTGGAATATTTATCCCAAGCTACTAAGAGCGACGAAGTATGCAGCTTGGGCACGTCCCACTCTCGCCTCACCCCTCACGCCCCGCACGATTGCCCTGTCTAGACGTCTCCGTCGGCCTACTGTACGAAATAAGTATGCTGTGGTACTACTTAATATTACTTAGTACCATTTAGCTGAATATTGATTAGTAGGTATGAGTAGTCCTGCAAATTGCCAGTTACATCTAAATTTATAAAATTGAAATCTTTTTAATACAACTATACAGACAGCTTCACCTGGGTCCGGTTAGATGGGTTAGTACCTATACATAATATATAGCAGATGTCCATTTGGAGGAGTGGAATAGAATCTGAAATCTAGATTTTTACGATCAAGACGTCCATGGTCGCGATCAAGACCCAAGCCTCCTAATCCTAATTTACCACTTTACGAACCAACGACCTCTATAATCAAAAGTGAAATAATTATCAATTTTTAAAATGTCTCGAGTGTTTCCAAATATTACCCTCCACATATTAATAAAATTAGAGAATCCTCTTTCTCTTTATAATGTTAGTATTGGTTAAAGACTTTGAATCCTTGTAGTTGACCCTATCATGCTTAAAATTCTTACAGATCCTTTATTTGAATTACGTATTGTTTCATTTCAGGTTACGAAGAGACCTTCACCGTGTCACAGCTATCACCAAAGTCTGCTAAGATCGAGAACTTCCCTCAAGGTGTTATTCAAACAAGCGCAGACATTGCATTTAATTTAGAACCTAGTGCTAAGTACGACGACAGTGACGAGACACCTGAAGATATCCTCACAGACGTCGAGGAAGATAAACATTACATTGTGGCTAGATCTGCAGATCCCAACGATAGAGAATCTAGATCAATTAATATAGATGAAATACCATTATCAAACAACAATGAAATCGACAACGAATTAGAATTACATAATAAAAGAAAGTATTATGATATACAACCAACTAAAACTATAGATTTTATCAGAGATGATGATGTAATTGTTGCCTCCGAGGGTTTTGGGGATAAATTTGAATTTAATTTTCCGGGGGAATCCAAAAGGGTCCCGAAGGCGCGCGCACTGGCGCCTATGGGGCCCAGAATCAGGCCTACTGCAGTGCAACCGATTTTTGCAACAGCGACCCCTAGGGATCAAGGTCGTCAGAATACAGAAATTCAAAACATCATCACGGGCATTGTCAAACTTTTAAATGGCAACGTGAACGTTCAAGCCAATTCTCAGCTTCTCAACGGCCGGCCTGGGCGTCCAATGGCTTCCAGGATTAACAATCGCGGCCCGCCTAGGATATCTGACGTGCCACCGTTGCCTGAATTCGATAAACCTGTCACCCCACCGGCTCACGCGTACCATCCAACAAAAATTCCGCCTCCCTATCCCTTCGATCGACCTCCACATCATGGTGTCAATTTGCCCGAGCAAATTGTACCTCCACTGACTCAGCACCGTCCTGGATTCGTGCGACCAATACCTCCATGGTCGCGACCTAGACCCAGGCCTCCAACGCGACGGCCAAATCCTAATTTACCACTTTACAAACCAACCTTACCACCTCTGCCTGATCTTCCCGACTTAGAAGACTCTAAACCCGATGAAGAAGGAATCGCAAGCGAAAACGAGACTTCCCATTCAGAAAACACATTAAATTTGGACAAAGAAACTGTATCGGCCATAAATCTACAAGATATTACCACGTCTACAGAAAAAACTTCAGAAACCCCCGAAACAACAACTACAAGTACTACTACTACAACGACAACAACAGAACCACCAACTACAACTTCTACTTCTACTACTACTACAACAACAACAACAACAGAAAAACCAACAACAACAACTGAAATAACAACAAAGCATACAACCACAACAGAGAGAAGTACAACCGAAAAGAGTACCACCACAGAAAAATCAAAGACTGACAAACCAAAAATTGAAAAAAAGAAAGAACATGTATTTGGTGATAAAGATAAACCAAATAAACACAAGGTTATTGAAGATAAACCAATAAATAAAACTAAAAACGAGTCGACTCTACATGAGCTGGAAGCTTCAATGAGCGATAGTAAAGTCGTTGCAGCTTCCATTGCTGCTCCGACACCAACTGAGGGACTAATCTCTCATGCATCAGCCACCATTGAAACGTCAAGTATGGAGACGATCGTTGAAACTTCTTCGATAAATTCACAACCAAGTGAGTACATATTAAGTTACATATTAGTTTAAGTACACATTAAGTTTACTCCTTGCGAACAATAAGTAAATCCCTGTCATTCAATTACATTTTAATCCTACTAATTCCACTAATATTATAAATGCGAAAGTTTGTCTGGATGTTTGTAACTCTTTCACGCAAAAACTACTTAACCGATCACCATGAAAGTTTGCATACACGTTGTCTGGGATACCAGAAGGACATGGGGTACCTTTCATCCAGAACGCGGACGAAGTCGCGGGCACCAGCTAGTATTATAAATGCGAAAGTTTGTATGGATGTTTGTAACTCTTTCACGCAAAAACTACTTAACCGATCACCATGAAAGTTTGCATACACGTTGTCTGGGATACCAGAAGGACATGGGGTACCTTTCACCCAGAACGCGGACGAAGTCGCGGGCACCAGCTAGTATTATAAATGCGAAAGTTTGTATGGATGTTTGTAACTCTTTCACGCAAAAACTAGTGAACCGATCACCATGAAATTTTGCATACACGTTGTCTGGGACATCAGAAAGGACATAGGGTACCTTTCATCCAGAACGCGGACGAAGTCGTGGGCACTAGCTAGTAAACAATATATTGTTCTTTTTTTATCGTAGCATCGCAAAGCATTCCCTACAATCCTTACCGTCCGCGTCCCGGTATTGTACTGGACGACCCCGACTTCAAACCACACGGTTCCCGTCACCGTGAGGTCATCACAGCTCCGGAAACTCACCTGCCAGGGTACGGAGAAATATTCGACGTGACCGTTTCAGCAGTTCAAGGTCCCGGGGAGAAGGAGGCTTCGTGTAAGTAGTTTTAGAACTGTCGCAATGCTAGACTCATTTTGACTTTGACAGAAAAATAATAGACTGGCCAAAGATAAAATTGATTGGTCTCGCTGCGCTCGACTAGATAGAGCGCTATACAAAAGCAATAGCTCCGTGAATGTGGCAACTTTTTATTGTAGTGTGTGTAAAAAATCGTCACTTATTATCACTTTTTACCCAGTTTTATTATATTTTTATACAGTTTCACTACGCAAACTGGTATTTTATTATGCCTAAAATTTAATAAAACATTCGGCACGTACACATCACAGACAGTTTGCAGCGTGACTGGTTCGGGTACGCCGAATTCGGCGTACTATTTTATGCCGCATTTGACAAGTACGACGGCGGTATCTTAGTCGAGCGCAGCGAGACCAATCATTTATCTATGAGAATAATATTTTAAGAACATTTAAAACATACATAGGTAACATAAATTACCAGTTAGCGTAGTGAAACTGTGTAAAAATATAATAAAACTGTGTAAAAAGTGATAAAAAGTGACGATTTTTTACACACACTACAATAAAAAGTTGCCACATTTTCGGAGCTATTGCTTCTCTTTGGCGCTCTATCTAGTCGAGCGCAGCGAGACCAATCAATTATCTTTGTTTTATATTATTGTATTCTAAATGCGTAACATAAGGTCAAGATACTATAAATTTTATAACTATATAATACCATAAATATATAATACTATAATTATATAACTATATAATACCATAAATATATAATACTATATATTTTATAACTATATGATACCATAAATATATAATACTATATATTTTATAACTATATAATACCATAAATATATAATACTATATATTTTATAACTATATAATACCATAAATAAAATAAAATAAAATAAAATAAAAATGACTGACCATTTCTCCAGTCCACATAGAAAACGTGAATCCTTTATCTGGCGAAGCCGAGAGAGACGACATCATAGTATCGGCGTCAGGCGAACAAGGATTCGTGTCTATCGATGGAAAGCGAACATATCTCAACTTGTTCGACACAGCAACAATACAACCGTCCAGAGTACAGCAACACCGTCACACTGGTGAGTTGAAATAAGGGTTACCAGAGATATAAGTACCCTGGTAAATTAAATTTACCAGGGTCCTTATATCTCTGGTAAATTTAAAGGAATAGGTATATCTCTATATTAATATAAAAATTACTTGTCACGTTGTTTGACGCCAATGAACTCCTAAACTACTTACTGAACCGATTTTGATAAAACTTCGTAACTATGTGTAGTTTGATCCAACTCAAAAAATACGACAGTTTTTAATCTTAAACCCGGCCGAAGCCGGGAGCGTGTAGCTAGTATCGTACTACTGATACTACACCATAATTATATAGTCAGGATGTTACTGTGGTAGCAAATAAAGGTGTATCTGTTAAAAAAATTATACTAATCAATGTCAATGAAATATTTACTATGAGAATTTAATCAGGCGCTAAATTTTTAAAATTATCTTTATTAGTTCACATTAAGGGATTCACAAAGGCGAATGACATTGACGATTTGACCTTCACCGATATGACCTTTAGAGTGTTTATATATATCAAAAACTAAATCCGCAAGAAAAACACAAACGTAGTCCACACCTCAACGCAGTCACTGAGACACTGTAGCTCCATTTATTTAGAGTTCCGAGGCGGCGGAAACAATTCAACAGGCCCGACAAATGTGGTTTTTTGTACTTTTCATTAAAACAACATTAAAAAATAAATAAAAAAAAAACAATAAAATTTTTTTAAATGACATTTCCTTATTATTCGGTGTAGTAATCATTTGCGCGCAATAAACCGTTTTCGCAAAAAATATCAATATAAGTATGTCAAATTCTTCTTATGTTCTAACTTTTATTGTGGGGTTTCTATTACTTCGATGGAAATTCTAAACAATACAATTTGTTCTTCACATGTTTAAGTATAACATATATTTTTTTCTAACCAATTGCGTTGACAGTTTCTTGTAACATATTTAAAAAAAAAAAATGCAAATTTTTAGGATTTGCGTGTGTTTACACCTTAATGATTCTCAGACCTACCCGATAATTTTATTTTAATTTTATGCACACAACATTTTATCAAAATCGGTCCAGCCGTTTCGGAGGAGTTTGGCAACAAACACCGCGACACGAGAATTTTATATATTAGATTTATTATAATTTTCCAGTTCAAGCAACACAACATCCTCAACCACCAAGTCCAGCCATTGGAACCGGAGTGGCTATACCGGCTGACGATATACCAGTTGCTCCTGTCAGAAGACCGCCCCCCGTCAAAAGACCACAGCAGCCGTACAGAAGACCGCAGCCAACTGTCAGGTATATTCTTCTCTAATTCTATAGCATTTTTGCAATGGACCTATTATTTCGTTTACAAATTTTTGTAATTTTGCCTTGAATTCTTGAATGATTGTTTTCTATTTTATTTTTTAAAATCAAATGTCACATGTCACACGTTACGCGTTACAGGCTACAATATGTTTCAATCACCCTTATTTTGTATCGTATCCATTCACTTTATGGATAACGCAACCGTTATAGATGTCGTCGGCACATCGTAGAATTGGGCATATGGTGATATTCCTGGGCAGATCATATTTCTGTTAATACTGAGAGGGTCGCCTCAATCCGCTCCGCTTCGCTCGGTTCCCCAAATTTATTTCCATGTAAACCTAACACGCTCCCCATCGCTTTGCTTCGCTCCGCTCCTCGTCGCTCTTATTTTTTTGACTTTTGGTGAAAGATTTTTGATTTCATACTTTATGATCTGCCCAATTCTACGATCTGCCCACGACATAGACTTAATTTAAACTTTTGCATTGGTTTTAAAGGTAAGCGGTCTTACTACAAAAACATTAAACACACTATAATCAGGCTTAAAACACGTGTTAAAAAAAAACTTTACTACAAAAGAGTGTCTATGCATTGTTTAGGGTTTAACAATGCTTGAGCATTATTTAAATTTAACCACCGCCATATGCTAGTTTAACGAGTGTCTATCTAGTTAACGGCCTCTCTTCCTCTGACGTATTGTGTCAAATTTCGTTTTGCGTATACTTAATATTAAAGATTTCTTTTGATTTTATAAATGAGTATGGATATTTTAAATTTAATTGACATGGAGGATATGGATTACATGGATAATTTTTGAGATAGAATACATCGTGAGAGAATTAATCTATTCGAATATATAACTTTGGTAACAAGATTATTTATTCAATAAAGGATGATCTACCATGTGATGCTAGAGGTGGATCCTCAAATAAAAATTTTATTTAACAATTTTAACAAATCAAACTTTACATTTGACCACATTTGACAATTACGTCAGTGTTAGTTACGTTCCATTATGCTCAATATTTTTTGGTATTACGAAATTTTATAAAAATTCTAACGTATTTGTTGTAATTTATTACTTATTCCAATCTTATAATTTGCTGATATTATTAATATAATCCGTAATAATAGCTTGTGAAAACCAAAATTCATCATTATACGCCTATCAGATCTGCGTAAAATGAAAACGACATGAATGCAGGGCGAGTGACTGAATGAATGTTTGCTAAGGTTGCCATAATTCAATAACATGCACGTACTTTAACACTGTCTACCGAAACAAGCACTAAATAAGGTTTTGTGGTAGGGACATTTTAAACGCTCGCTGACCAATGCTTAAATGCTTAATGCTTGTCTAACTAAGCATGTGTTTGAACAGTGCTTACTGAATCTTTTGTAGTAAGACCGTTAATGTCTATAACGGTTGCGTTTTCTATAAAGTCTATAGAATATCTTCAATATGTTTTTTAAATTATATTTATTAAATTATTTATTTATTCATTCGTTCGTATTTATTATAAATTACTAGCTGATGCCCGCGACTTCGTCCGCGTTCTGCACGAGAGGTACCCTATGTCCTTTCTGGTGTCTCAGACAACGTGTATGCAAAATTTCATGGTGATCGGTTCAGTAGTTTTTGCGTGAATGCATAACAAACAAACAAACTCACATTCACATTTATAATATTAGCACAGCATACTTTTCCTACAGTAGGCCGACGCCTTTGATGTTGGGCGATACCGCCACCTGTGTAGGTATTTAAAAATTACGGAAGGGTTGACACAAATTAAGTAATATAAAATGTGCTTAAGTACCTTTCTTCATCGTGCGGAAATTGATGAAAGCTTAGTTCTTTATTTATGCGAGATAATGATTTGCACGCACTTACAGCACACGACGTATGCACCATTTTGATTTATATAATAAATTAAAAACTGAAAGACGCGATAGCCCTGGAATATTTATCCCAAGCTACTAAGAACGACGAAGTATGCAGCTTGGGCACGTCCCACTCGCGCCTCACCCCTCACGCCCCGCACGATTGCCCTGTCTAGACGTCTCCATCGGCCTAATGTACGAAATAAGTATGCTGTGATATTAGTAAGGATTTATTTCTCGTTCGCAACTAGTAAACTCCAATCGTGCGTCGGAACTGACACACACACATTTTTTTTAAATTTCAGAATCGATACTTGTATAGTGGGCGACGACTCAACGTGTGATCAAGCTCAGAACGAAAAATGCAGAACCGAATCTGGTGAGTTCATTTTATTAAGAATTTAATGCTAACCTATATAACCTTATCCCTTATCCCTTTCTTTGTCCTTTATATCCTTTATCCTACTGTAGTCGACGGATCACTTGCGATGCTTGTGTTATAGGTGACGGTTTATAACATTAACATAATATTCTCATTCATTCCAAGGGGCCCTAGCCAAGAGCATACCAATGCGAACGTTTCGTTGCGTTCTGACGAATAGAAACGAAATAAAGCCCGGTGATTGGTCAAAAATTTATGTGGGCGTTACAACAACCAATCACCGGGCTTTGTTTTATGTTCTATCAAAAATGCCTCTCGGACTTTCATTCTACATAGGTACTGTATCTTTCTTTTATCCATAACTCATTCATGCTTTTGCGCCTTCTGTCCTATTCTTTCTATATTAAATATATATATTTATTCCAATGATTATTACATTGGTCTCGCTACACTCGACTAGATAGAATACTATATACAAAAGCGATAGTTCCGTAAATGCGGCAGTTTTTTATTGTAGTGTGTGTAAAACATCGTCACTTTTTATCACTTTTTACACAGTTTTATTATATTTTTACACAGTTTCACTATGCAATCTGGTATTTTATTATGCCTAAAATTTAATAAAACATTCGGCACGTACACATCACAGACAGTTTGCAGTGTGACTGGCACGGGTACGCCGAATTCGGCGTACTATTTTATGCTGCATTTTACAAGTACAACGGAGTTATCTAGTTGAGCGCAGCGAGACCAATCATTCATCTATGTTTTATTCCTTATTTCTAATTTCCTTAGGCCTTGTACGAGTAAGTCTGATATATGATGTTTTTTGAAGGCATATCGAGTTGTCAATGTCGGGCCGGTTACGCGAGACGCGTTCATAGGGACCCTTGTCGCCGAGTGGTGGCGCTGCTGCTCAGCTTAAGGGTCGACAGGCTCTACGACAGAAAGGTAGGTTGTATGACATACATAAATAAATAAATAAATAATAAATATATTCACACATTCCACACAGCACCATCTAGTTCCAAAGTAAACAACTTAATGCTTGTATTATGGATACCAAACAGTTGATATATTACATACAATACTTTTTTTTTGTAAATACATACATATTATAAATACAAAACATCCATGACTCAGGTACAAAGGTAAATGTTAACACATAAACATTTGCCCCTAGCGGGATTCGAACCCGCGACCGCTTGGTTAACAGCTAGGTATACTAGCCACTAGACCAAACGTGACGTCAAATATAATAATAGTTATTTTATTTTTATTTTATATTATAGTTTACTAGCTAAAGGTTTAACTGTGGCTCAGTCAACAACGTTTCACGGTTGCCATAACAACGGTCAACGTATAAAATATACTTTGGAACTAGATGGTGCTGTGCGGAATGTGTGAATATTTATTTATTTATTTACTTATATGTTTTTTTTTTATTTACAAAAATCTGTTTAAGTTGGAATTTTGAAAAAAAAAAAAAAAAGTTCATTCCTCTATTTAAAATTTCAAAGTTGCTTTATCCGTTGGAATTTTGAAAAAAAAAAAAGGAATTCAATCCGTCGGCTTATTTTTTGAGTTTTTGAAGCATACACAAACCAACGTAACATTTTTATTTTATACATATATGGATTAAAAAGGTCGACAGCCTAACATAGTGGGATTAAGGATAGGTATTAGGAAGGGATAGGGAAATGGGCTTAAACAATCTTCTCTCTTTCTTTATAATATTATAAAGAAAGAGAGAAGATTTGTATTTTTGTTTGCAATAAATAAACTCAAAACCTACTAGACCGATTTTGAAAATTCCGTCACATATAGAAAGCTACACTATCAGCGTGTAACATAATAGGCTATCCTTACTAATATTATAAATGTGAATGTGAGTTTGTTTGTTTGTTTATTACGCATTCACGCAAAAACTACTGAACCGATCACCATGAAATTTTGCATACACGTTGTCTGGGACACCAGAAAGGACACAGAGTACCTTTCATCCAGAAAAAATAGTACTGCTTCCGAGGGATTATCTAAAATTAAGGAAACTAACTCCTGGCTAAGTACAATAGCAATAACGATGTCAGGCGATATATTGCTTTTTCAACGCGGACGAAGTAGCGTGCAACAGCTAGTTAAATACAAAAGCATCTTTCTTTTGTTTCCAGGTGGCTTGGGACGCGAAATTGAATGACAGAGATTCCGATCCGTTCCAACAGTTAAGCTATGAAGCTGTCAGAGCTGTAAGTATGACCTACCCTACACACGTTAGATAGAATATTAAAAACTACCCTCAACTGTTTCTTATTTACAAAAAAAACAACTAAGAAAATTTAACTTTTATCCCTCTCTACTTCGGACACATTAATTAAAATCACTTTGTGTACACTTTTTCGCTGCGCTCGGCTAGATACCGCCGTCGTACTTGTAAAATGCGGCATAAAATAGTACGCCGAATTCGGCGTACCCGAGCCAGTCACACTGCAAAATGTCCGTGATGTGTACGTGCCGAATGTTTTATTAAATTTTGAGCATAATAAAATACCAGTTTATAAAAAGTGACGATGTTTTACACACACTACAATAAAAAGTTGCCACATTTTCGGAGCTATTGCTTTTGCATAGCGCTCTATCTAGTCGAGCGCAGCGAGACCACCATTGATTCCATTTTAGGCGTACTTTTTATGTGCCGCTTTGGCATTCGTCACGCAATATCCATAGTTGTAGTACATTGATGTTTTTTCTACCCTGACTGTACCCGATGTTTTGCTATTTACAGATTGATTCTGCGTTTTCAATGACCCCGTTTTCGGATGATTTCGTTAGCGGTTCAGTAAACACCATATACAAGGGCGAACAGAATCGCGATGGACTTTTCGTCAACTTCACCGTACTGGTAAGTTAATTTGTGTGTTTTTAACAAATTTAACGTTTTTTTTTTATATTGGCAGTTGGCAGGCAAGCTGACGAGGCCCTTAGGGAACCTACCTATACTACGTGACCCGTTTAAGGGGGGAGAAGGGGAGGGGTCTTAGGTTTTTGTTAGTCTGTTTTTACTTTTTCTTTTTTCTTCTTGATAATATATTTTTCATTTTTATTATTTCAATATGAGGATTTTTTTGTTTTACTTTCTATTTGCAAACAAATGATTTAAAACTTACGTACTTAATATACATACTTAATACTTATACTTAATACTTAAGAATATATTAAATAAAAATTAAATGAAATATGCCGAATTTTGACCATTATAGTTACAAATACAAAAATACAAATACAAAATAATTTATTGACATTTTTTCATTTAATAATTTAAATTAAATTTAAATTTTCATTTAATTTAGTTGCAATTAGATTTAGTTTAGTTAGTTAGTTGCAATTAGTTTGCAATTTAGTTAATTATCATCATACATACGTATTTTTAGTATTCATGAATATAATTATATATTCTGTCTTGTACTTTGTTGAATAAATAAATAAAAAAAATTATTTTAAAGTGTTAAGAAAAATAAATTTTATTTTCAGCTCGAAGAAAGTCCGGAGTCTGTCCGTCCATCGATATCGACGGACATACAGAAACACTTGCTCGGTGTTATTAGAAGGCGTTCGAACAACGTTGGAGCTTCGGCCTTGTGGGTCGACACGCCTGCCGGAAGTGTGATGCCTTTGACAGGTAATTATTTAGGGATTTCCACTGACAAGAAGGCCTTTTTTTAACGTTGGGAAATCCTCTTGGATACCCGGCAGTGAAGGGGACACTGCGGGGTTATGCCGGCTAAATCCCGACGACTTTCTATCTATCGCGGCCGTTGATGGGCGGGGTCGTGGGGACGTTGTTACACGACCGGTGCCCCGCAACGGATATCCCACGCGGGGAGGCCCACCGTGCTCCCTGTCAGATCCACGGCGTACCCGAGAGTGGAGGTACGCGCCGGCCCACTCGGTGGACCTTACGACGGGCGGCAGTCTCCCCCAAGACCACCACCCGGGGTGACAAGAGGGCCTAGTGCGAGTTTTACTCTATCAAACGCGTCGAACGCGTAAATGTAAATTTGTATGGGAATGAAGCAGCGCCACCTGGTGGCTAATGTGTAGCACTGCTTCAGTCCAATACAAATTTATGTTTACGCGTTCGATGAGTTTGATAGATTAAAACTCGCACTAAGCCCTCTATAATATATAGGTACCACTGGACAGGCTGTCCAATACAAATGACAGATAAATTTTTGTACCATTTTAAAACGCCGCCCTCGATCGTACCGTGAACTAATTTTGACGTTTGCGTATTTTTTTCTTTAGTACGAATATTTATGTTTTTTTCAATGAATATTGTAACATTTGATGTTTACTTTTCAGATGTGGACGAATGCGCTTCTGCGGAACTGAATGACTGCCATCATCTCGCTTATTGCACAAACACTTGGGGAGGCTTCAGGTACTTAGATGTCTAAATATTATATTTGTTTTATTATGTTAGGACCCCCTACTGGGGTGTTCCAAACAGTTCTACGATAGAACTGTTTGGAACAAAAAAAAATCCAACTAGTTCTACTGCACAGCTTCGGGCACATTAATTAAACCACTGTTCTTTATGTTTAGTCCAAATACTTTTATCCTCCGACCGATACATCAAAACTACAATTCCAACTATAAGAGTTGCGGACATACGACAATGACCTCTCTTCGCGAACGGGTTAAAACCGGTTAAAACGGGTTAAAACCGTCACTGTATATACTGTATATGTACAAATTTCAGATGCACATGTCCGGAGACGACTTTGGACAGTCACGCCGGAGACTCTTTGCACGGCGGCAGAAGGTGTCAGGCCTGTTCCGCCTCCCACTGCAACGACAGGGGCGTCTGCCACTACACCAACAATCGGCCCCATTGCATGTGAGATATTTCATCCTTACTAATATTATAAACTAGCTGGTGCCCGCGACTTAGGGCCGGTTCCTATATCCCAACAACGAATCGTTTTTGCCTACCAACGGTACTTATAGCCACGAGTCGTAAGGGTGACGCGTTCCTATATTCATCTACTTGTAGAAAACTTGTGGAACGCTTTGTTACAATCCGTTGAAAACGAGTAGTTACTTGTAAACAGTGACGAATGGTAGATTATAGGAACCCGCTGTTAGTCCGCGTTCTGCACGAAAGGTACCCTCTGTGTCCTTTCTCGTGTCCCAGACTACGTGTATGCAAAATTTCACGGTGATCGGTTCAGTAGTTTTTGGGTGAATGCGTAACAAACATCCATACATAATACAGAGGGATACAAACTTTCGCACTTATAATACTAGCTAGTGCTCGCAACTTCGTCCTGGTTGAAAAAGCAATATATCGCCTGACATCGTTATTGCTATTATACTTAGCCAGGAGTTAGTTTCCTTAATTTTAGATAATCCCTCGGGAGCAGTACTTTTTTTCTGGATGAAAGGTACCTTATGTCCTTTCTGGTGTCCCAGACAACGTGTATGCAAAATTTCATGGTGATCGGTTCATTAGTTTTTGCGTGAAAGAGTTACAAACATCCATACATACATCCACTATTAAATATAATGTCATTTTGATTTGTTTTCAGATGCAATTCAGGTTATTACGGTTCAACTTGCGAAGTGGACGGTGAAGTGGTCGGAGTGGCCGTCGGTGCGTCCCTTGCGGCTGCTCTAGTCATCGCCCTTACTTTGGCTGCATTGTTGTCTTGGAGGTAAAAACAAATTGTATATTTATATTAAGTATATAAAATTCTCGTGTTAGGTCATCAATTTTTTTTTTTCTTTTTTGAAAAAACAGTGCTGGTGAAGTCTAAAATTTATTTGCAAGTTTTATCTTTCTTTTTACAGTCGAAAATGGTCTCGAGAACAGAAAGCCGTCGGTATGGGATCGCCTGTTTTCAACTATATGACAGCGAATACAGTTAAAACTCCTCCAGTAGGACAACCACCTTATCAGGTCTGTGCTTTTTTTATAAAAAAAAAATGATACTCCTAATGTATTCTTGACAATGACATGTGTATGCAAAATTTCAGGATAATCTGTTGAGTAATTAAGGTGTGAAAGAGTAACAAATAAACAAACTCACTTTTGCATTTATAATACAGTAAAGATTATGGTTAACTAAAAAGTTACAATATAATTTTTTTACCAACTTCTCCATAAATTTGTATTTATTGTATCAACTTTTGAATGAATTTGTATGTATTGTAACAACTTTTGAATAAATTTGTATTTATTGTATCAACTTCTGAATAAATTTGTATGTATTGTGTCAACTTCTGAATAAATTTGTATATATTTTATCAACTTCTCCATTAATTTGTATGTATTGTGTCAACTTCTGAATAAAATTTGTATATATTTTACCAACTTCTAAATTAATATTGTATTTATTTTGCCAGGTGTCATTGGAAGAGAGGATGCGTTGGGCACAAATAGCCGAAGCAATGGCTCAGGCAAACCATTACGCTGTGAGTACCGAACGACTTACCTTACACCCGCATTTACAAACAAATTCAAATTAGTAGCCCGTCTGGCGACAGTAACCACCACCTTACAGGAGACCACTGTGAAATATCAGCATATGTGCTGCTATGTTTCAGTAATTGAGTAAGGACTCATTTTGACGACTGTATTGACGACAAGTTTGTCTAATGGCTAGTATGTACCCTTTTCTTTTTTTTTTAACGTTGGGAAATTCTCTAGGATTCCCGGCAGTTAAGGGGACACTGCGGGTGTTATGCCGGATTCCTACCGGGTAAAACCCAACGACTTTCTTTCTATAGTGGCCGTTGATGGGCGCGGTCGTGGGGCCGTTATTACACGACCGGTGCCCCGCCACGGCTATCCCACGCGGGGAGGCCTGTGCTCCCTGTCAGATCCTCGGCGTACCCGAAAGTGGAGGTACGCCGGCCTACTCGGGGGACCTTACGACGGGCGGCAGTCTCCCCCAAGACCACCGCCCGGGTCCCGGTCAGGGTGGAAGGCGGCGGATATAGGCCACCCGCCTGCGCCCGAGCCTTCTCCGGCGGATTGGCTGGGAGAGGGGATCCTCTTCCCGCTGCCTTTCCGCCGCATGGCTACTACCCCTAGTAACAGCTAGGGGTACTAGCCATGCGGTCTAGCTGATACCAGCCATACCAAACGATCGCGGGTTCGTATCCCGCTAGGGATAAATGTTTATGTGTTAACATTTCACCTTTGTACCTGAGTCATGGATGTTTTGTATTTATAATATGTATGTATTTACAAAAAAAAGTAATGTATGTAGTATATCAACTGTCTGGTATCCAATATACAAGCATTAGTTGCTTAGTGTGGAACTAGATGGTGCTGTGTGGAATGTGTTAAGATATTTAATAATAATAATTAATAATAAATTATATTAATAGTAAATACATACATATTATAAATACAAAACATCCATGACTCAGGTACAAAGGTAAGACGTTAACACATAAACATTTGCCCCTAGCGGGATTCGAACCCGCGACCGTTTGGTTAACAGCTAGGGTTACTAGCCACTAGACCAAACGCGTCGAGACACGTCGAACATGTTTATTATTTATTTATTAGTTAATGAATTATGATTTTGTTAATATTACAGCAGCCTGAACCGACACAGATGGCGACAAGACCATCTTCCGCCATGTTTGGTGGATACCCGACACTGCCACCAGTGCCTTTGCCAAGGTGAGTTGGTTTTATAAGGAAATAGCTGGATCCAGGCACATTTCGTTGCGGCGCTTTTGAACACTGCTTATACAGGATACCACTCTATCCATTGGCGAAAACAGCATGGAAATCGGTGCAGTAGTTTTTGAGTTATGTAAGGATGTATAATATGTAATGAATATTTGTTTCAAGGTTGGGTCTTCATAACCCGCATCACACGGGCACATTGAATACGGTCGCCTCGAGAGCGAACACAACAGGATCACATCACAATCTCTATGGTGAGTAAGAAACAGCGAAACAGTAGTCAGTCAAAAATAAAAAATAAAAATATTGATTCATTATTTTGGTTTCTCCGAGAAACTCTTATGATAGTCATTTTAAAATTTAAATTTGCCAGGGTTTCGGAAAAAAGCCAAAATGATGATGATCCTGAGAAGAAACACAGGATACTGATCTATGTGTCATCTTTAAAAATAATAAACAGTCTATATGACCTCGAAATCCCAAAGATCTAGTAATCTCTCATTAAGTACTAATGATTGCGAAATGCAGCGTGCCCTGTCCAGATCACTTCCCAAATACAGACGAGAGCCAACTTTGAAAAGCTTATTTCCAAAGTTGACTCAGCTGGGACTCGAACCCGGGAACCCTGAGTAGTCAGGCAAGCACCCTTACCACTCATCCAACGGGTCGTTGCTGTTAGCCCAGATGCTTTTACAATATCACGATGGTCTTCTCTAAGTGGGTCCTCACTGTCGTCAGAGTGTCAGACTGACAGCACTAATGCTATTTTGACATTAAAACAGTCAGTGTCAGACTGACAGCACTAATGCTATTTTGACATAAAACGGTCAGTGTCAGACTGACAGCACTAATGCTATTTTGACATAAAACGGTCAGTGTCAGACTGACAGCACTATGCTATTTTGACATAAAAACGGTCAGTCAGCACTAATGCTATTTTGATCAGTGTCAGACTGATAGCACTAATGCTATTTTGACATAAAAACGGTCATTGTCAGACTGACAGCACTAATGCTATTTTGACATTAAAACAGTGTCAGATTGACAGCACTAATGCTATTTTGACATTAAAACAGTCTCAAAATGCCTTTCAGGCTACACAAACCACATGGCGTGCGAATCAACTAGCTCCGAGGCCTCCAGCCACGTCCAGGAGCGTGATTTGATTATGCCTAGACCTAAATCTAGGGCTAGAAGTCTACACGTAAGTACTATACGTTGAATGAATGATTTATTCTATACTAGTTGGTGCCAGCGACTTCGTCCGCGTTGAAAAAGCAATATATCGCCTGACATATTGCTATTATATACTTAGCCAGGAGTTAGTTTCCTTAATTTTATATGATCCCTTGGGAGCAGTACTTTTTTTCTGGATGAAAGTTGCCCTATGTCCTTTCTGGTGTCCCAGACAACGTGTATGCAAAATTTCATGGTGATCGGTTCAGTAGTTTTTGCGTGAAAGAGTTACAAACATACATACATACAAACTTTCGCATTTATAATATTAGTTTTTTATTTTTCCAGAATCAAAGCGGCATCTATTACGATGTGGATTACGAGAACGCTCCAGAAGCTATATACGGGACGAAAGGAATTCCGCTTTCGACATATACAGTGAGCAGGGGACCTCCCTTCTATAGGGCATAGTATTTGTAAGTATCGATGGTTGTCTGTCTGTTTGTCTTGTGAAATACGTTCGCTTAGTACGCGCTGATTAATAGGAGTTTATCGCTTAGGGAACGCGCCCATACTACGTGACCCACCTTCAAGGGGGGGAGGGCGTCCTCATAATACCACTCTTGGTCACGGGGGGGGGGGGGGTCCTCAAAATAACACTCTTAGTCACCTGGGGGGCGGGAGGTTGTCTTCAAAATACCACTCTTGGTCACCGGGGGGCGGGAGGGTGTCTTCAAAATACCAGTCTAGATCACAGAGGGGGAGGAGGGTCGTCAAAATACCACTCTTAGTCACCTGGGGGGCGGGAGGTTGTCTTCAAAATACCACTCTTGGTTACCGGAGGGGTGGGGGTCCTCAAAATACCAATATTGGTCACCGGGGGGTGAGAGGTTGTCTTCAAAATGCCACTCTTGATCACCGGGGGAAGGTGGTCCTCAAAATACCACTCTTGGTCAGCGGGGGGGCGGGAGGTTGTCTTCAAAATACCACTCTTGGTCACTGGGGTGGAGGGGGTCCTCAAAATACCAGTATTGGTCACCCGGGTTTTGAGAGGTTGTCTTCAAAATGCCACTCTTGGTCACCGGGGGGAAGGTGGTCCTCAAAATACCACTCTTGGTCACCGGGGAGAGGAGGTTTCTTAGGTTTTGTCGCGTAGTCTGTTTTTACATAACCTTTTTCTTCTTGATAATATATTTTTCACTTGTAATTATAGCGTATGCACTCACTCCTGGCTTTTCTTGCTCGGATTAGCAGATAAACTTCTATTAAGTCAGTAATAATAGTAACTTTTTGATAGATAGGTTACCACAAAAAGTATATTTGTTACATTTGCTACATTTGGTAGATTTGTATCATTTCATAAAAAATTGTGAACGATAAAGCATCTATTAGAATTACTTTTTTATTTAGGTAAATCTAAAATAAAAGTTTGTTTATATTATAATGTATTAAATAAATATACTTACATATTACGTTTTTGAAAATATACATTTTTGAAAAAATAAAAGTAAAAATAGGTAATATTTTTGTATATTATATAAAATAAGACTGCTTTTAGTTATTAAGATGTATTATTATTTTTAACATTTAAGTTTTGCGGGCGTGAAACTTATGACGCGTACAGTGATAGCACAGTTAAATATTAATTTTGAAAAGTTTTGAAAATTTTTAAAAAGTTTTTGAAGTTTTGAAAAGTTTTCAAAAATTTTCAATTTCAAAAATGCAATAAGTTAACGAAAATACTCCGGCGTTACGTGTTTTCTATGCTAGTAGTGTACCAGTCGTTTTAACTACCGCTCAAATAAAGATACATTCACGTCCGCATCAAAAGTGAAAAATTTTTTAGCATAAACTAGTCTGTAAATAAAATATTTAAAAAAGTTCTGTCGTAGAACTGCACGTTAAAAGTGAAAACTTAGCTTGGTTCGATGTGTGTGAAAACACACATTGAGCGTCACTCAGCGTCACTGAGCGTGACGACTCAATGCTTTTTCCGCATCCCAAAATTGCATCAACATTAAATCTTACTTAGCGTGACGTGGTAGTCACTTAGCTTCACAATAATTATATTTATACATACACATTGAGCCTCACTGAGCTTCATTGAGCGTCACTGAGCGTCACTGAGCGTGACGGCTCAATGCTTTTTCCGCATCCCAAAATTGCATCAGCATTAAATCTTACTTAGCGTGACGTGGTGGTCACTTAGCTTCACAATAATTATATTTATACATACACATTGAGCCTCACTGAGCTTCATTGAGCGTCACTGAGCGTCACTGAGCGTGACGGCTCAATGCTTTTTCCGCATCCCAAAATTGCATCAACATTAAATCTTACTTAGCGTGACGTGGTGGTCACTTAGCTTCACAATAATTATATTTATACATACACATTGAGCCTCACTGAGCTTCATTGAGCGTCACTGAGCGTCACTGAGCGTGACGGCTCAATGCTTTTTCCGCATCCCAAAATTGCATCAACATTAAATCTTACTTAGCGTGATGTGCTAAGTAAGATTTACTTAGCTTCACAATATATTTATACATACACATTGAGCCTCACTAAGCCTCATTGAGCCTCACTGAGCCTCACTGAGCGTCACTGAGCGTGACGGCTCAATGCTTTTTCTGCATCCCAAAATTGCATCAACATTAAATCATACTTAGCGTGATGTGCTAAGTAAGATTTACTTAGCTTCACAATATATTTATACATACACATTGAGCCTCACTTAGCTCAATGAGCCTCACTGAGCGTCACTGAGCGTCACTGAGCGTCACTGAGCGTGGCGGTAACGCGAATTCAGTGCCTTTTCCCCATCCCGAAATTGCCCAACCTTCCTAAAAAAAAGTTTAATGCTTTTTCCATGCCAAAAGTGCCCAAATGTGCCTAAACAAGTTTTCACTACAAAAACTGTTTTTACATAGTTTACATAATTATGTTTATTGTTAATAAAAATTAAATAAATATTGTAACAATATTATATCAATATATTAATATGTTGGTTTGTAAATAGTAATTTATAGGTAATTAAATAGTACTAAAATAGGTTTTTACGATAAAATTCTTAATAAATTTTGATTTTTTTTTCCATTTCGCAAACCATCGATACTGTTAAATTGTTTTATTTTTATTCGTATTTTTTCATCGAATTTCTATATGACTGATTTTTCATTGAAATTATTTTACAACGAATTTTTTCATTGTTGAATATTATTTTAGATAGATTTTTTTGTTACAATTAATATTTAAAAAAGAAAATCTTAAATGGTCAGTCAAATTTATATATTATTTTAAGATTACTAAAATTAGTAAAAATAAAACTTACCTACAATATTACCTACAATTTTTAAAATGATTTTTTTAAATTGATTTAAAAAAAACATATTCAAGGCCAGGATATTCGAGCGTAGTTACTTTGAATATCCAGAGCATAGTTACTTCAATTGAATAGTTACATTGAATATCCTGGGCCTTAAAAGAATTTTTGAAATGATCATAACAGATTTTCCAAAGATAATTGATTGGTTTCGCTGCGCTCGACTAGAGATAGATAGAGCGCTATACAAAGCGATAGCTCCGTGAATGCGGCAACTTTTTATTGTAGTGTGTGTAAAAAATTGTCACTTTTTATCACTTTTTACACAGTTTTATTATATTTTTACACAGTTTCACTATGTATGCAAACTGGCATTTTATTATGCTCAAAATTTAATAAAACATTCCTCACGTACACATCACAGACAGTTTGCAGTGTGACTGGCTCGGGTACGCCGAATTCGGCGTACTATTTTTTGCCGCATTTTACAAGTACAACGGCGGTATCTAGTCGAGCGCAGCGAGACCAATCATTCATCTATGAGATTTTCTTTTTACTAATTTTCGTAGTTATTACCATTAAGCATGTTTGGTATTAATTTATATATTATATTATAGAAATATATATAATATATTTATATGTACTTATTATAATGAAATTTTAAGATATTTTTTTATTAAATAGTGTTAGTCATATTACACTTAAATATTTAAGTATAAAAAGATGAATGAAATATTTTTATAGCTGGTCAAGTTTTTTGACAAAATGCATTTATGTCGACTATAAAATTTATGTAAATTTTATCAATAAATTAAAGTAATTAATATACATACATACCTTATTAGATATTTTATTTAAGTATGTAAATTATTTTTAGTATTTAAAGCATTTTTTTATGTAAAAAAGTTGTATGTTTTTAATAATGAATTATGTGCATAACTTAATATAGCAACGAATAATTTCTGACTTCAGAATTAAATATATATAAATATATAAGTTGAATAAAATATTGCTAATAAAAAATTTTTTTTATTAAAAACTAGCTGTTGCACGCGACTTGGTCCGCATAACTTTATAAAATATTAGCCTATGTTGATCGCTGATGATGTTAAGATTGGCAGACAGGCTGACGATCCACTTGATGGTAACATATTGTGCTGCTTCTATTATTTTGCGAATGTAATGTTTTGCGAATATAATATTTTGAGAATATAATAATTTGCGAATATAACATTATGCTCATAACCCGTAAGTTAGACAGACTGTATGTCCACTTGATGGTAAGGTAGACAGATTATATGTCCACTTGATGGTAAGTCAGACAGACTATATGTCCACTTGATGGTAAGTTAAACAGGCTGACGTTCCACTTGATGGTAAGTCAGACAGACTATATATGTCTACTTGATGGTAAGTCAGACAGACTATATGTCCACTTGATGGTAAGTTAAACAGGCTGACGTTCCACTTGATGGTAAGTCAGACAGACTATATATGTCTACTTGATGGTAAGGTAGACAGACTATATGTCCACTTGATGGTAAGTTAAACAGGCTGACGTTCCACTTGATGGTAAGTCAGACAGACTATATATGTCTACTTGATGGTAAGTCAGACAGACTGTAGGTATGTCTACTTGATGGTAAGTTAGACAGATTGACTATCCACTTGATGGTATGTGGTTACCGGTGCTGCAACTGCGCTGCCAACTACAGCAGGATTAAAGATAAGACTGCAGGATTGCAGAATTTCATTGGTTTTATTGTATGCAGAGCATTGGTTGAGTATTTAAAGCGTGAAAACGTAACAAACGAACAAACAAATGGAACAACATATTT
Organism: Synanthedon tipuliformis; assembly: GCA_947623395.1. Taxonomy (NCBI): domain Eukaryota; kingdom Metazoa; phylum Arthropoda; class Insecta; order Lepidoptera; family Sesiidae; genus Synanthedon; species Synanthedon tipuliformis. The sequence goes on along the minus strand of OX392434.1, from coordinate 4,604,255 downwards.
GTTCTTATTTCGAATGGCCTAAGTTTAAGTAAGTATTTGTAGGTTAGAAACAATTAAAGGAAAAATAAACACTACAATTTTTTTTCATTTTATTAAAATATTACAATGTAATATTGGCACTATAATTAAATAGTAAAAAAACAAACTTAAACAACTATAAATGCAACTGACCATGTTATAGACTTGTACTTAATAGGTATTTTGAATAAATTAAACTTAAATAAGGCCGCGTGGACGGACGTTGTCTTTGCCTCAAATGTGTTTTAAAAAAACACCTGTCAATTGTAAAAATATTTCGGCGTAAAATTATTTTTGACAATTAATTAATTTTTCAAACTCTATTTTTCTTTTATTTATTATTTTTTATTAAAAAATAAAGCCGCTTTAATACTATATTTATTAATTAAAATATTTTATTAATTTGTTTTTGAGCAATTCTTGAGCGTTATGAGTAAAGTAATTTTCTACTGAGTATTAATTCTAAATTTACCACACATTATTTATTTCCTTATCATTTTTCTTGTTCTATTTTTTACTTTTTAAGTAGCAATTGTTTAATACGTTGTAGTTAAATCTGTAACCCGATTCGTCAATGTCATCTGTGACCAAATTGTCGCTGTGGAAGTGTACGTAGAGCGGTCCTGGCGGAGTTGCTGTGGAAGATATTTCAATAATTATTAAACAAGCTATAATTATACCAAAGATAAATGATTGGTCTCGCTGCGCTCGACTAGATACCGCCGTCGTTCTTGTAAAATGCGGCATAAAATAGTAAGGCCGAATTCGGCGTACCCGAGCCAGTCACACTGCAAACTGTCTGTGATGTGTACGTGCCGAATGTTTTAATAAATTTTAGGCATAATAAAATATCAGTTTGCGTAGTGAAACTGTGTAAGAATATAATAAAACTGGGTAAAAAGTGATAAAAACTGACGATTTTTTACACACACTACAGTAAAAAGTTTCGGAGTTATTGCTTTTGCATAGCGCTCTATCTAGTCGAGCGCAGCGAGACCAATCAATTATCTTTGCTATAATTATACATTATACTTAGTTAAATTATAAGTGGAGGAAGTATCTAACAGATGGCGCTATCTTAATAATATTAAATAATTTAAAAAATTGCGATAACAACTGTCCTATCTTTTAAGGTAAACCAAATTACATAGTTACGAAGTTTTATCAAAATCGGTTCAGTAGTATCTTGCCCACGTGCTTAGCCACGATAGATGTCTGCTCAAATTGATTATGATGGGTAAGGTGGAAGGGAAGAGACGCGCTGGGCGAAGAAGAAAGTCGTGGCTCAGAAATATCCGAGAGTGGACTGGAATCTGGAATTGCCTCGGTCGAACAGCTGTTTCAGTTGGATCTTGACAGGGACCGGTTCAGGAGGTTGACGGTCTGGACTGGAATACTATTAATTGGACTGGAATACTATTAATAGGACTGGAATTCTTGAGTCAAGTCATGAAAATAACTTACAAGCAATGATTTGGTTGGAAGCGCTGGTTCCGCAGAACTTTGAACCTCTCAGTCCATCGGCAGTTTCGGCTTCCGGTATGAAGAGGTAGTCCTCAGATTGAGCCAGTCCTTGAGTTACCGGGTTTATTTGACAATCTGTGTCAAGGTATAGATTTTCTCCTTCGCGATGCGCCATGTCGAAACTGGCTGCTGTTAGTCTGAAAAGTAAATAGAAATAAGTAATTAATTATCCCAAAATTAGCGAAGGTGAACGCGGATTTTTTTTTTAATATTTACACATTCCACACAGCACCATCTAGTTCCAAAGTAAGCAACTTAATGCTTGTTTTATGGATACCAGACAGTTGATATACTACATACAATACTTTTTTGTAAATACATACATATTATAAATACAAAACATCCATGACTCAGGTACAAAGGTAAATGTTAACACATAAACATTTGCCCCTAGCGGGATTCGAACCCGCGACCGCTTGGTTAACAGCTATTTACTAGCCACTAGACCAAACGTGTCGTCAAATTTTTCAATTTTTCAACGCGGATGAAGTAGCGGGCACCAGGTAGTATAAAATTTATATATTTATTTATTATTACAATGCCTCCAACGAGGCAAGTATCTAAAATCATCGAAATCATGTAAGTCAATCAACACTTGGCGGATGCCAACGCAATTAAAGTAGGCATAGCCTGCACCAACCAAAGTTCTAAGTTACATTTTAAGTTCTAAGTTTATATTGCAACAAGTATACTTACTTGATACCACAAACGTCCGACGTCCGTTTGAAGCAAGACGCGTAAGCCAAATTAGCTATATAAGGTCCAGCACCTCGGTTATAATTGAACGACTCGAATGCTCCAGAACGATCAGGGTAATACTGAAGACAACCAGGAGGAGCTGAAACAACCATAAACATTTAGATATTTGACCTAAAGGATGTATATATTTTTGAAGTGAAAACTTCATTAGGCATCCCAACGATGGTTCGGAGGAACTGAGCGTCACTGACCATCACGCTCAGTGACGATGAGGAACTGAGCGTCACTGACCATTACGCTCAGTGACGCTCAGTTCCAAACTCGTTTTGAATAACAAATAATTGGATCTCAGTGAGAAAATGCTATACGTGAACTTTTGAAAGTATACAAGTAAATAATAAATAAATAAATAAATATTTTCACACATTCTACACAGCACCATCTAGTTCCACAATAAGCAACTAATGCTTGTATTATGGATACCAGACAGTTGATTTGATATACTACATAGATTACTTTTTTTGTAATAAGTATTATAAATACAAAACATCCATGACTCAGGTACAAAGGTAAAATGTTAACATATAAACATTTGCCCCTAGCCGGATTCGAACTCGCGACCGTTTGGTTAACAGCTAGGGTTACTAGCCACTAGACCAAACGTGTCATGGTATTATTATTATTAATGTAACATAATTATTAATAAAATATAATAATATTAATTATCATATTATTATTAATGTGTGTATTAATAATAATATGATAATTTGATTCATGATGAAATCAATAAAATAAAAAAATAAAAATATATATGAAAAATTCTATTTACCAATTAAATATTCATCTCTGTCTGCAGACGTAGTCAGTGGAGTAGACGGCAATGATGAAGTGATGGCTTCGAAAAGACCGTCGCGGTATTTTCTGTAAAAATATTGGAAAAAATTAATTGATATTTCATATGATTTATCTTTTTTTGAACACTGCTATTACCTATTAAAAAATAAATAAAAGTTTAGTGTGTATCCAAAAATTTTTTTCTGAAACTTATTTATTTTTGTCTAGTTACAACTAGCAAATTTCCCTACGCCTTCCTAATTACTCTGGTAAAAGACATTTCTTGCTATATCTATGTTTTTGTAGACTATAGCTATAATATATGCCTATGCCTATACACTGACCTATGGCTATACCCCAAAGTATTGAATTTTGGTGTATATCCAAAAAAATCTTTTTCTTCGTAAAAGACATTTTTGTCGTGTCTATGTCTATGTCTATGTCTATGTCTATGTCTATGTCTATGTCTATGTCTATGTCTATGTCTATTACTAACCCCAAAGTATTGAAGCATTCCAACTGCTGCACTTTGATTTTCCAAGTAGCCTGTGGAAGATTAGGTTGAGTGTTGCGATCAGCTATCTTGAAGTTAATACGGATTGACCGACTGTTCGTGGATGCATTCACTCGTACGTATACTGAAAAAAAAAAACACATAAGTATTCATTATAATATATTATATATTCATTATATTGAAGCAGAAAAAAAAACTGATATTCATGACGAAATTATTAGCTGAAGCTTTTATTTATTTACTAGATATTGCACGCGATTTCGTGCAACATCTAGTACATAAATAATGCCCATACATAATGCCCATAACTTTTTTTATGAAATGTCTATGTTACTCGCTGATAATGTAGCTTTCTGTAGGTAAAATAATTTTTAAAATCGGATCACTAGTTTTTGAGTTTATTCATTAAAAATATAGGTGTGTGTGTGTGTGTGTGTGTGTGTGTGAGAGAGAGAGGGAGAGAGATATTTAGTTATTAGTCTTACACAAACTACAAGTAAAGTGTTGATTAGTTACTTTTAGAAATAATTTTATGTTTTATTAAATTATGCACTCGGTTTAGTGCATCCTTCGATAGGCGAATATTTTTCATTATTTTCTTTTTAATGTTTGGGACTTTTACCGTACGAGTACAAACAAAGGTATATCAGCTAAATTATTCCCCAGTCATTTAGTAACTCTAAATGACGGTTAGCCCACTTGACAGACGGTGAAAGAGGGCCTTAAACTTACAATGCTGCCCATTGTTGTCGCCGCACAGAGGAGGGAGTACGTCGGAGTTGGCTTGCAGATTAGTGATTTGGAAGATGTCGTTCCTGCAGCTGTAACCTGGCCTTTGGGTTACATTTTCCACTGTTTCTACCTGTTACAACAAAATGACGGTTTTAACGCCATCTATCGTTTTGTATATATATTTCGTTTATTAGTATTATGCTTGCTAGTTTATTATGCTGCTTAGTGGCTATTTCTGTCTTCTAGAGTACCAGTATCACTTCGTCCATTGCTGAAATATTGTGATCGCCACGTAAACTAAAGCTCTCTACCAATACCTACCACGTCAAGAAACTGTAGTACTTTTTTGATAGATGCATTCCTCACATCTTCACGAGCCATTGTGTGGCTTCCTAAGATGTGACTACGCTTGTGCATCAAAGGGCCACACTCGCACAGGATATGCATATATTTCGTTTAATATGAATTATTAATCGTAGGTTATATTAAAACATATTATATAATATACAGCCCTTATCTACGCTAATATTGTAATTAAATCGATCAAACGCCACGAACACAAACGTAAATTTGTATGGGAATGAAGCAGCGCCACCTAGTGGTTAACGTGTAGCGCTGCTTGATTCCTATACAAATTTACGTTTACGCGTTCGACGCGTTTCATCGAGTAAAACTCGCACTAGGCCCTCAACACAAGTGACTTACCGTAGTAGGCGGTGCCAGATTGAATATTTCAAAGTCAATCCTCATTTGACAGACATTGTTGTTGTTAATTTCAACATTGTACGAACATTCCAGACCCGCCGACTCCTTGTTCAACGGTGGATTGGTGAAAATTGCTACTTTGGTATTGGTTCTAACGTCACAAGCGTTCACTGGAACAAAGAATAGCGCCATCTGTTAATGATTGTAATAACTAAAAGTCTTTTATTTCTTACAAATTCACGATTACGCGTTCGATGCGTTTGATCAAGCAAAACTCACACTACACACACTTTTTTTCCAGACCACAGCAAATTTGGAAAAGATTCCAAAGTTGACCTCGCCGGGAATCGAATCCCGGCACCCTTATCTTTAATCCAACGGCTAGTTGAAAAAAGTTTAAAAAAGTAGGTACTTACAAGAACAGCACGTAGCAAATACTCCGCAAAAGCCTATAGCTTTTCCACCCTGCGTGTTACACTGGTTCCTTGAGAGGCAAACTCCACCTGTAGCCCGATCGGAGCCTAAACATTGTTCACCATTACCCACTGTAAAAATGCTGCCCGGTGCTTGTCTGGGACCTGTAAATCAATTTTATGATCATCGTCATAATAATATTAAGGGCTTCTTTCACCAACTACAAGTAAAGAATAACACTGAGGCCCTAAACCTCAGTGGTTTTTAGTGTCATCATTTTACATGTACCTACTTATTATATTATTAGAATAAGGGCCTCTTTCACCAACTACAAGTAAAGTGTTACTTTTAGAAATAATTTTATGTTTTATTAAATTCTGCACTCAGTTTAGTGCATACTTCGATATGCGAATTTTTATTATTATTTTCTTTTCAATGTATATGTGATTTTTACCGTACAAACAAAAGTATATATCAGCTAAATTCCCGGTGACAGGTGACATTAAATCACGGTTAGCCTACTTGACAGATGGTGAAAGAGGCCCTAAACATAATAACATAATAAAACTCGGAATAATTGATCAGCGCCATCTGTGGACGAATGGCGACGACTTACTTCTGAAAAGGTTCGATGCAGCTCCGCACTGAATTACCGCCACTAACAACAGAAGCCTGTTTATATGTAGCGTCATCTCTACAAACTACCTGCAAAAAAGAAAATAAATCTATATATATATGAATTTTATGGCAGACAGGCTGACAGTCTACTTGATGGTATGTGGCTACCGTCGCCGATAGCACAGGCAACGCCACAGGCGCTGCAAGTGGGGCTATAAAATATAGCTATAATCCATCTATAATCCTTATATATTATATACTTACTAGCTGTTGCACGCAACTTCGTCAACTTTATGAAATAGGCACTGGCTGACCCGGCAAACGTTGTTTTGCCAAAAAATAAAAATAAAAATTTGGGGTGGACCATCCTTAACATTTAGGGGTATAAAAAATAGATGTTGGCCGATTCTCAGACCTACCCGATAAGCACACAAAATTTCATTAAGATCGGTCCAGCCGTTTCGGAGGAGTTTGGCAACAAACACCGCGACACGAGAATTTTATATATTAGATATTGTATATATTTCATATGCAAATCGATCCTTAAGGAGTAAACTCCAAAAAAAATATTTATACAATTTTTGAATAATAAATTCGAATTTTGGAACAATGTATGAATAAAAATTTCGCGTGAAATATTTTTTAAATACACTTTTTTTTTGCGAATATACTTCATATCATTGGCGTGACGCCAAAAAATTTTCACGTTTCATAAATCGTTACAAAAAAAACGGATGACTATGATTACTTTTATTGATATACATAGTTAAGTTATACAGAGGAACATTATTAAATTAGATCATACAAGCTGGTTCCCGAGACTTCGTCCGCGTTCTGGATGAAAGGTACCCTATGTCCTATCTGGTGTCCCAGACAACGTGTATGCAAAATTTCATGGTGATCGGTTCAGTAGTTTTTGCGTGAAAGAGTTACAAACATCCATACATACATCCATACAAACTTTCGCATTTATAATATTAGTACGGACTAGCTGTTGCACGAGACTTCGTGCGCGTATCTTTATAAAATATAGGCTATGATGTTACTTGTAGATAATATAGCTTTGTATAGGTGCAAGAATTTTTAAAAACTGCTTGAGTTTATTCATTACAAACAATATCGAAATTCAAAATTCAAGTTTCAATATCGAAAGCTTGAAAGTTTGAATTAAATAATACTAGCTACACTCTCCCGGCTTTGTCCGGGTTCAAAATAAAAACACATAGTTACAAAGTTTTATCAAAATCGGTTCAGTAGTGTAGGAGTCCATTGGCGTCAAACAACGTGACACGTAATTTTTTTATATATAAGTAGATATAAAAAATATATTTTAATTCCGTCAAAATATTATTAAGTACGTGTTTACTTAAAACTTGAAACTAGTCAAGTTCATCGAACTGAGCAACCGGTTGAACAGTTAAGCAATAACTTGGGTTTAACTTATTGGTTAGCTGCGCAAGATAATCTCCGTTCTACTATACTATATTGATTCAATAAAACTAATTGCTATTTTAATTTTGTATATTTATATTTTTATTATAAATAATAACTGGTTGTCGGCTTCCTCTCGGTAATTAAGGCGATAACTTTTAATTTAAGGCGAATGTATATTGTTTTAAGGGCCTCTTTCACCACGTCTGAGTAAAGTGTCATAAAAGCTAAAGAATCGTCTTTTAATTTAGGCGAATGAATGCTTGAAAGTATATTGTTTTAAGGGATTCTTTCATCATCTCTGAGTAAAGTGTCAAGTAGGCTAACCGCCATTTAAAGTCACCGGTAAGAAAGCGTACGAGTTTCACCATCTTCGATTAGCATTACTTAAAGTCGCGTTCAACAGCTAGTCTATACTAATATTATAAAGCTGAAGAGTTTGTTTGTTTGAACGCGCTAATCTCAGGAACTACTGGTACGAATTGAAAAATTGAAGAGAAATCAAAAGATATTTTCAAATTTATTAATAACTAGCTGGTACTCGCGACTTCGTCCGCGTGGAATAGTTATTTTGGGAATCATTTGGGTATCTCGAACGGTTTTCGCAGCGCACGCAACGGAAGCCCTCAAAGATGAATAATTTTCCCCGTTTTTTTCCACATTTTCGACTGTTTCTTCGCTCCTATTAGTCGCAACGTGATGTTATATAGCCTAAAGCCTTCCTCGATAAATTATCTATCCGACACGAAAATAATTTTTTAATTCGAACCAGTAGTTCCTGAGATCAGCGCGTTCAAACAAACAAACAAACAAACTCTTCAGCTTTATAATATTATATAGTACTTATAGATAGATTTTTTCCAAACAAAACACACACAATACTTTGGTGGCTTACATTCACCAAAGTGTTAAAAATAGCTTAGAATAAAAATTTTGTTAATAAATGGTTTTCTATAGACCATTAGCGACCTTGATATCGTTAGCACCATTCGTCTATCTATTGAGTATTGCTTCCGGTATTTGGTTTACTTAAGTACCTACTTAATATGTCTTGGATTAAATTGATGGTAAGTGGTTACCATCTACTAAGAACACAAGCAACGCCTAAGATGTTGCAAATGACATTTAATTGAATTTTACAATTGATTACATCACAAAACCTAAAGGGCCATAAAACAAAAAATCCAAAAATTATTGCAAAAATACAATCAATCACAAACCTTCATAAATTGTATGTTGCATAAAGACTTATGGTTGTTTTATTCAATATTTAGTATATTTTGATATATTTTTTATATTCAAAAGTAACTTATATTATTATGCTTATATCTCTTCTAGTATTCAGTTTATTATAAAAGTACTTAAAACATTTAATGCTAATTAAAAAATACGCTTCTAACTATGTATAATATGCATATATATTTGATATATATCTAAAAAGAAAAAAATAGACAAAAATAATTTATTTATTTTTCGATTAGCTCTTCTGTAAAAAGTGAAATTTTGATTTGTGGCCAGAAATTTTCATCCAGAAAAAAGTACTGTTTAAAAAAAAACTACATAACTCCTGGCAAAATTATAAAAGCAATAAAGATGTCAGGCGTTAAGTATATTGCTAATATATTTTTTATTTTTCAACGCGAACGAAGTCGCGGGCACCAGCTAGTTACTATATTTTTTTTCCTATATAAAGAAAAATCACAATTTCTTCGCGTTTGTAATTTTGTCAATAACAAAATTATTATTTTTTATTTTTCAACGCAGACGAAGTCACGAGCAACAGCTAGTTGCTAGAAGTATTTTTCTAATATAAAAGAAAAATCAATATTTCTTGCCGTATATTATTGATTAATAATAAAATGAAAGTAATAACTTTTAAATGCATAGATAAGATAGATAGATGGACACTTCAATCTTAGTTTTATTTCTACACTTTAATTTTTAATAAGTCTAATAAACTTTTTATTGACACTAATTTTTTATGATATTTATAATAATAGATAAAAATAAAATTGTACGTACGTGAGTCCGCGGCTAAGGTGGCTCCGGAAATGTAGGAATTACATAACGTTCGCCTTTATATAGAGTCTACTGGCTGTAACCGTTTCATAGTCTAGGAGCCGAGCGACGAGTCTATTGTATTGTATTGTACTTCTATATATTTAAGCATACATTAGGACAGACAGACAGACAGACAGCGGGAAGCGACTTTGTTTTATACTATGTTGTGATATATATATATATAGAAAAATTACGTGTCACGTTGTTTGTTTCCAATGAACTCCTAAACTACTGAACCGATTTTGATAAAACTTCGTAACTATGTGTCATTTGGTCCAACTTAAAAGATAGGTTAGTTTTTATTTTGAACCCGGTAGAAGTCAGGAGCGTGTAGCTAGTATAATAATTATATAAAAATCAATATAAGGATGTTTGTTCTCTATGGAGTCCTAAATCACTCAAATGATTTTTAATCTGTTTTCACTTATGGAATGTGGAATAAACTGAGACGGTTACTTATTATTTAATTTAATTTATGTAATTTATTTTATTTTCAACAAAAACCCTACAGCAAAACAATATAACATAGATATAATATTACCATATACATTGCCACGACAGGTTTGGTCTAGTAGCTAGTAACCCTAGCTGTTAAGCGGTCGCGGGTTCGAATCCCGCTAGGGGCAAGTGTTTATGTGTTAACATTTCCCTTTGTACCTGAGTTATGATTGTTTTGTATTTATAATTATTAATACACTATAAATTATGATATGTATATTAAAAAAAGTATTATATGTGGTATATCAACTGTCTGGGATCCATAATACCAGTATTAGGTTGCTTACTTTGGAACTAGATGGTTTTGTGTGTAATGTGTGAATATATTTATTATTTTTAGTATTTACAGGGTTTCATTATGTAGGACTTAAACAGATATTATGACTTAAGTTAAATATTAATTCTAAACACAGTGTGTGTGTGTGTGTGTGTATGTGTGTGTGTGTAGAAAAATAAAATGGGTTTAAAAAAAACCAACAGTAAAAAGGTGACAGCTCCGAGACTATCACTTCAAACACGTCAAGCGGACAAAATGAGCTTAAAAATCGTATTCAAAAATAACTAAATATAGAAATTTATTAACACGTCATAACATGATGGAAATTTGCACTAATACAAAATGAAGAGAACAATAGAAAACATGTTATTCTATTCATTCATTGATATACTCTGTGGAACAGTTAGAAAAATTAATGGTACAACGGTGTTTATTTGGATTTTCATTTGACAGAGTTACATAGTAAGTATTTTTACACATTATAATATTTTAAACAAAGATAATTGATTGATCTCGCTGCGCTCGACTAGATAGAGCGCTATACAAAAGCAATAGCTCCGAAAATGTGGCAACTTTTTATTGTAGTTTGTGTAAAACATCGTCACTTTTTATCACTTTTTACACAGTTTTATTATATTTTTACACAGTTTCACTACGCAAACTGGTATTTTATTATGCCTAAAATTTAATAAAACATTCGGCACGTACACATCACAGACAGTTTGCAGTGTGACTGGCTCGGGTACGCCGAATTCGGCGTACTATTTTATGACGCATTTTACAAGTACGACAGTGGTATCTAGTCGAGCGCAGCGAGACCAATCAATCTATGATTTTAAACTAACTGGCGCCCGCGACTTCGTCCGCGTGAAAAAAGTAGCCTATCCTGTGTCCCGTAAGTCTATGTTTAGCTACCAAGTTTCATGAAAATCAGTTAATTCTTTTAAGAGTTATGGTTTAAGAGTTAAGAGTTATGACTTGTGTTAGGTCTTGTGGCTAGTAACTCTAGCTGTTAACCAAGCGGTCGCGGGTTCGAATCCCGCTAGGAGCAAATGTTTATGTGTTAACGTTTTACTTTTGTACCTGGGTCATGGATGTTTTGTATTTATATGTATGTATTTATAAAAAAAAAAGTATTAACTGTTTGGTATCCATAATACAAGCATTAAGTTGCTTACTTTGGAACTAGATGGTGCTGTGTGGAATGTGTGAATATTAAAAAAAAGTTACATACATACATACAATACAATACCTACACTTACAGATTTATTATTAATATTGATTGATGAAGCACTAAATTTGGTACTGGATGTTGTACAAATAGATACAATACAAATTGTGATTTAGGTACAAAACTGAGAATAGTAAGCATAACTAACTCAAATTTATTAAAATATAATCGTAGGTCATAGATAAATGATTGGTCTCGCTGCGCTCGACTAGATACCCCCGTCGTACTTGTAAAATGCGGCATAAAATAGTACGCCGATTTCGGCGTACCCGAGCCAGTCACACTGCAAACTGTCTGTGATGTGTACGTGCCGAATGTTTTATTAAATTTTAGGCATAATAAAATACCAGTTTGCGTAGTGAAACTGTATAAAAATTAATAAAACTGTGTAAAAAGTGATAAAAAGTGACGATTTTTTACACACACTACAATAAAAAGTTGCCACATTTTCGGAGCTATTGCTTTTGTATAGCGCTCTATCTAGTCGAGCGCAATGAGACCAATCAATTATCTTTGTTCGTAGGTATTAACATGATACCTACTTCCTATCGAGTATAAATTCCTATCGAGTATGATAAGGTTTTTAGTGCTATTCATTACATAGGGCTTGGTATCTATGTATTAGATTCAAAAGCATTTTACCTTTGTTTTTGGTACTTCATCACCTCAGCCGTAGAACGTCCACTGCTGGACATAGGCTTCCCCCACAATTTTCCAATAGGATAGGATAGGACCGGTTAGAATAAAGATTGAGCGCCACTGTCGTCAAAGCGGTTAAGGTAATAATGAAGTCTGAGAATGAAGTCTAACTAGGGTTGCCAGATACAGACTTATCATTTCTTGGATATTTCTCGGGGTTACGAACGGAGTTGGAGTTTTGGAGTACAAAACTCTAAATTACTTACTTGTTAGGTATTTTAGAAGGAATAAAAATTTTTTTTTTGTTAAATCCATGTTAGCCATGGCTCTCTTTGGCTTTCTTTGGCTATATTAAAATCATCTTACTTAAATCAGAATAAATCAAATTACTTAAACTACTTTTTTCAATATTTTTCGCTAGATTTTACAATTTTTACAAGTTTTTGTCCATCACTGCTTTGCAAAACTGATAAAATTTCTAAGTAAGACTTCAAAATTAATATGAGTTTGCAGTTCTGACTTGATCAAATCCATGGACATTCTGTTTCGATCTAGTCCATAAAATTGTTTAACAGACTAAAATTTTTTGGCAAAAGGCGTGGAATTGACAAACCAAAAACAACTACATATTTTTTTTTTCACATTTACAGTCATTGGAATTGTTTATTCTAAAGAAATAGGCCCAACCGTTGCAGGCTTAACTTTGTGAAAAAAAAAACTAGGTAATGAAAAAAAAAATTGTGAAAAAATTCCACAAAAAAATACACGAAAAATTCCGGGACTTTCCCGGATTTCCCGGCCATCTGGAAACCCCGAGTCTAACAGAGGTGACCACCAACTTATCAGATGATTCATCACCACGTCCTCAGTCGGGAGTGTATCACCAGTATTACTAAGAAGATGGATATTCTGATATACATCAGATTATCCATATTCTTAGTAATAGCTGTATATTAGTCTACTAGCTGTGCTCGCGACTTCGTCCGCGTGGAATAGTTATTTTGGGAATCATTTGTGTATCACGAACGGTTTTCGCAGCGCACGCAACGCAAGCCCTCAAAGATGAATAATTTTCCCCGTTTTTTTCCACATTTTCGACTGTTTCTTCGCTCCTATTAGTCGCAACGTGATGTTATATAGCCTAAAGCTTTCCTCGATAAATGATCTATCCAATACAAAAAGAATTTTTCAATTCGAACCAGTAGTTCCTGAGATTAGCGCGTTCAAACAAACAAACTCTTCAGCTTTATAATATTAATCTATACGATTAGTCTATAGCTGATAGAGAGAACTTCTTGATATTTGCTCCCAAGACGTATAACGAACACAGTGGTAACGTTCGCCCTTAAGAGCTGTTACGTAACAGTTCAATGATTTGACAAGTCGATGTCCGTTGACACTACAATTCAAACAAGCAAACAGACAAACACACAAATATTTCCAGCGCGTCAATATGGGGGCATTGTACTACTTTTGTTTGGATACGAAATGTTTGTCAAATGTTGAAATAGGCAGAAAAAGTCGCGCGTATTTACCAAGTGGATAAAAATCAAAGAAGGATGGGATATTTGAATCTTCAGTTGCATTTTTGAAGTCAACGACATGTGATCACGCGCAGTGCCAGGTTAGCTATATAGCAGGCGATTGGCTTAGTCAACCCTTGTCAACCCTATTCAACCCTGACCCGGGCGGTGGTCTTGAGGTAGAATGCCGCCCGTCATAAGGTTGCCGGCCAGAGATGGCCGGCGTACCTCCACCTTCGGGTACGCCGAGGTTCCGACAAGGAGCGTACCCCTCCCCGCGCTGGATAGCCGTGGCGGGGCACCGAAGTCGTGTCATAACATCTCCGCGGACGCTGGAAAGTTTTTGGGTTTTAGCAGGTATGAATCCGTTATAACCCCGCAGTAAACATTTATTTATTTAATTATTTTTTTATTTTAATTTAATTTTTAATGTTTCTTATGTCATATTTAATTAGGTATTCCTGCCATTCCTGCCTCTTTAGTCTCCTAATATGGTCTGATTTTGTAAGTCTGGCAGCCAAAGGGTCAGGCTTAGTCGCTTAGTCTTAGTCGCTTAGTCTGAGTCGCTTAGTCTTAGTTCCTTAGTCGCTGTTTATATCGTTTTGCATTCAACTTAATTTCCTCAGAAACTGTTGGTATGGAGAAGTGTGCAGTTCTGAGGTCTTTATTATGAACCATGGGGCATTGGATATCCACTTCAGGATCTAGTTCTGGAGTTTGCATGATAAATATGTTGAAAGAGCTCTAGCTATTTCCCACAGCTGAATACCATCCTGTCCTATCCTACTAGTTAAAAAACTATAAAGCCGAATACTATTATAAATGCGAAAGTTTTTTTTGGATGTATGGATGTATGTATGGATGTTTGTAACTCTTTCACGCAAAAACTACTGAACTGATCACCATTAAATTTAGCATACACGTTGTCTGGGACACCAGAAAGGACATAAGGTACCTTTCATCCAGAAAAAAAGTACTGCTCCCGAGGGATTATCTAAAATTAAGGAAACTAACTCCTGGCTAAGTATACCTAATAGCAATAACGATGTCAGGCGATATATTGCTTTTTCAATGCGGACGAAGTCGCGGGCACCAACTAGTACATCCATATAGGCGTATAACCACTTTGTATATCAGTAGCTTAGTAGCAGTAGCAGATATATAAAAAAATTTATTATGCTTAAATACAAAAAATATATATTCGAAGAACAGTAAACATTCTTACTTGCCTATTAAATAATTAATAGTCTTATGTCAAACTTAAGTATCTACTATTGGTAACTAATTAAGTTAAGACTTTGAATTAACATGTGAATTTTATTTTTAACTCAAAATTTTAGCTGAAGTCAAATAAAAAATAAATAAAAAAAAAACTCACCAACAGAAGTTATGTATGCAGACGATTAGTCATTACTGGTGAATACAGTCACGCACGAAATTGTTAAGGATAAAGTCACATAAGTATAAAAATTTAGTACTTACCAATTTTTTTGTCCTCACATTTCAGTAAGTATTAGGTAGGTACTCTTTTTACAATAAAATTGAAAAAAATGTTTATTAACAGTTAGAAAAATCGTATTTACAATAACTATGATTGAAGACTCCTTTTAAGCTGAACAATATTTAAGTATTTTTACAAATTTCAAAATTTTAACTACATTTGATTTGTACATATCTAATTCTCTATATTATATAGGTATAAAAATTACGTGTCACGTTGTTTGAGACCTAAACTATACTGAACCGAACTTCTAAATATACTGAACCGAGCGAAGCCGGGAGCGTGAAGCTAGTCACGGTCCCGGCGCGCTAGTTCGTGTCACGGCGTTTGTTGCCAAAGTCCTCCGCAACGGCTGGACCGATTTTGATGAAATTTTGTGCGCTTATCGGATAGGTCTGAGAATCGGCCAATATCTATTTTTTATACCCCTAAATGTTAAGGGTGGTCCAACCCAAAAATTTATTTTTTATTTTTTCGCAAAAAACGTTTGCCGGGTCAGGTAGTTTATTTCTAAATTTTTACAATGTTTAAGTATCTGTATAGAGAATAAATTAGAAAAAATATAGCTATAAATTCAGCCTACAGCAAGACAAGGCTTAAGTTACTTATAGGGGTTTTTATTAGGTCTGCAGAGTGATGAACCTCCTGTCAATAAGTGCAATGTCAAAAAATCAGCCTTTTAAAGAGACGTGATTTCTTCTTCTGCAGAATGTACATTAAAGTCAATTATAAATGAACTAGCTGGTGCCCGCGACTTTCTCCGCGTTGAAAAAAATATTTAAGTAATATAACGCTTGGCCTTTTATTACAATAACAACTGTTTTTTATTTTATTTTAAATGATCCCTTTGGAACAGTACTATTTATCTTTTCTTGTATCCCTGACAAGACAGACAGGCAGTTACTTTAACATTTATAATATAGATTAGGACAACACAGATTTGTGTTGTTTGATATCTTGATTGATTGATACCTTTAATCTTAAAAATCTTTAATCGTTAATCAGAAAAATCTGTTCAAGTTCCTACTTGAAAAGCTAAAAATTACCCTACAGATTTATCCAAGATTTGAGCTTTTTCTGTACCAAATAACAAATAAAATAACAAATAACTTAATAAAAAAAGTCTATCACATAAAGCTCTCAATAAATAGATTGTCATAAAATTAAATGACTTTCACTTAAGTCACTTGCGATCTCGACAGTACAAAGTTAATTTCCCTATCTCGTCGTATGTCAACATTGGCTGGAGTTAACTGTACATAGAGATAGACCGGACGGCCCGAGCCGATCGGTTTTACGTATTTTGTAACCTGTTTTCATGTGTGGGGTCACTAAAAGAGCTTTTTTCATCAAAGTTATTAGTACGTCTATTTTTAGATAATAGTTCATAGATTGAAATCAAAGATCATCTCCCTGCATATAATTACAATGGTAATTGATAAACAGAGATCAATAAGGTCTCGGTTAGAAATAGCAACAATATATAAATAAGACCATTCCATGATTACTCCTTACTTATTGGTCGTAGGAATACATGAGATTTGCGTTTCTGACATTTCTGAGATATCATAATATGAAGGCATCTAGTACAATTAATTAATAACATTTCACAGGTAAAGTTATCATAATTACTGATTAAGTGCCAACAAAGTTTTTGCATGAAAACTTCCCAGCCATAAAGCAATTTAAAAAATGAGTAATATATTTTATGATGTACAGATCCCAAAATATTGGAATTCTTAGCGTATGTTTGTTTTATTACTTTTGCGAGTTCAATAAATCTTGCTTCGCATTCTGTCTTCAGTTATTACAGACAAGTAAGTTAAGACAACTAATTATTTAATTTTATTAATTTTTTAGGCGTATTTATTTTTAGATTTTAGTTTAGTTTAGTTTTATTTAGATTAATAATTATATTTTATTTAGATAATAATTAATGTAATTAACATGTAAAAAAATATATTGTTTCAATACATTAAAAAAAAAATATTTAATACACCTATAACTTACTTTATTCGCTTGTACAGGGTGCCCTTGCTACCCTAATACAAGGACCTTTCATTACACTCTAAGGGCCGGTATTTCAGTCTTTACTTAAGTCTTAAACCTAACTAAGCTTCACTTCACCATAAAGCTAAGCTTAGTCAGGAACGATTTTGTATTGAGTGAAAGTTGAAATACACTATAGTAAAGTTAAGCCTCACTTAAATTTTATTCCTAATAATAGTAATAGTTGAAATACTGACCCTAAGTAACATAAGTTTTTTTTATTATTAATAGAGATGGGTTTTATTATTAGAAATGAGTATATCTCTTAAGTATATACTCATTTTAAAATAAACTCAATGTCCGCTCCTGACTGTTTTTCCACTAACTCATACACCACGCTGATCTAGTGGCCCAACATAATCTAGCTGCAGCGAGTAATGTAAAAACAACTTTTTTCAACTTATTAGTTCATTGCCTTATGTTTCGACATACTATAGTAATCATCTCCACAGGTCCGACCGAGACGTAAAATGAATGAAATTCTATCGAATCACCTTAACAACATGGACGGTAAAGTAATAAAGCCTCCAATCGCATTACTGCATAGAATTACACTCAAGATTGACACGCGACTAAGTTATAATAAGTTAAGATTGGAATTTAAAAAAAGAATTTCAGATGTCAGCTTAGTTTTTTTACGCAACACACGTACTCTAATGAAGTTTTATCATTATAAAATTACTACTTAGTTGGCGCGCGCGACTTCGTCTGTCACTTTTTTTAGTTGTTAACATTAATTGTTTCCCTTAAAATATTAAAACACTAGTTGTCGCACGTGACTTCGTCCGCGTAACTTTGTAAATTATATACTAAAACCTTCCCGGAGAATCACTCTATCAATTAGTGAAAACCGCATTAAAATCTGTTGCGTAGTTCTAAAGATCTAAGCATACATAGGGACAGACAGACAGACAGCGGCAAGCTACTTTGTTGTATACTATGTAGTGATGATGGTTGGTGATCTTCTGTAAAGCGGTGGTCCCTGCAGCCAGATAGGCTGCCTAAGTGACTGCCCAACGCAGTGTGCCTTTTTTTTAACGTTGGAAAATCTTCTTGGATACCCGGCAGTGAAGGGGACACTGCGGGGTTATACCGGCTAAAACCCAACGACTTTCATTCTATCGTGGCCGTTGATGGGCGGGGTCGTGGGGACGTTGTTACACGACTTCGGTACCCCGCAACGGATATCTCACGCGGGGTGGCCCGCGCTCCCTGACAGATCCTCGGCGTACCCGAGAGTGGAAAAACCCAACGACTTTCTATCTATCGCCCCCGTTGATGGGCGGGGTCATGGGGACGTTATTACACGACTTCGGTGCCCCGCCACGGATATCCCACGCGGGGAGGCCTGTGCTCCCGTCAGATCCTCGGCGTACCCGAAAGTGGAGGTACGCCGGCCTACTCGGGGGACCTTACGACGGGCGGCAGTCTCCAACGCGGTTTTCCCTGCCACTATTAATATCGTTGGTATTGAGTTATACTTATACTTAGTTCGGATATAGAACAACGCTTATTATGGACCATAGACTATAGAGCACTTTACTTTAGCAAAATTTAAATACTAGGAATTGGAAATGAGTAAGCAAGTAGTAAAGGCGGTAGTGTGAGGTAGTGGGGGAAAGGGGGGGGGGAGGTGAGTGGAGTGGAGTAGAAGTAGACAGAGCGGTGAAAGAAAACATATGTCTACAGATGCATATTTTAATCCTAAATTATTACAATGTGGGACATGACATAGAGATGTTAATACCGCTCTTTTTAAAAAAAAAATTTAAAATCCATTTTTAATTTTTGCATAGCGTCAAGTCGTGAGTCGCATCACAATTATTAATATATAGAAACTAACTGGTGCCCGCTACTTCGTCCGCGTTGTGTATAGCAATATAACGCTTGACCTCTTGTTGCTATAACACATTGGCTAGGCGTTAGTTTTTTTTATTTTATTTTAGATTATCCCTTGGGAACTTTTAATAGTTGTCAAAATGGCTTCTTATACCATGAAACAGATAGCGCCGGCCGTTTCGTTTGAGAGAAAAGGAACGAGAGTCGGGTTGGTTTACATTGTTTGCGTTGTCTCCTTGACTTTACCTTAATATGAATGTGAGGCCTCTTTCACACGCCAATATTGCTACTGTTACTACTGCTAGTTTTTCTCAAAAAGAAAACTATAAGAGATCCTTATAGAAAAATTATTCCGGTTAATGAAACTCCATTTTCTGTACGATCATTCATTGCTGAGATTTCGATTGATGATCAATGACAAAAAGTTCCTTTTTTTATTGAAAGTCGGATATCAAAGTAGAGAAAAAAAAAACAAATTGAAGCTATATACACAACCTATCCGGTAACTTGCATTTGTTTAGCTGTAAAAAAAATTTCAATCTCGTAGATTTATAAAAGTAATTTTTTCTACCCAATTAGGATTGCGTAATAACCGAGGCTAATAAATAGCTGATGGGATTCTAGACGTGGGAGCCAAGTGGAGGGAGGCGAAAAAAATTGGACTAATAAAGCTTCAAGCTTTTTCACTGATAGATACTTCCTATATACCTACGATTCCTTATCCTTCCTTTATTCCTTATTTTTTTCCAGTAATGTGTATATTAATTTTAATATTGTGTAATGGTAATAACAACTCTATATAAGTACATATGCATTTGTGAATGATTCGCGCCACTAGCTAGTCAGTCCGCAATAAGTCTGGATTTGTATGAGACTCTCGGCGGGTTGCGGTCAATCTTGAAAATGAGGCATACTGCAAATTGACTGGTATTGTTTTAACCGCAAGGTAATAAAGTTTTCAAGAAATGTGTTATATATAGAATCATTTTAGTTTAGTGTTTAGAATTATTACAGCACCTATATACCTTTTTTTCCTTTTTTTTTTCGTTTTTAATTTGCTATAATATAATATACTGGCTGTTGCACGCGACTTCGCCAGCATATCTTTATAAAATATAGCCTATGTTACTTGTTAATAACGTAGCTTTCTATAGGTGAAAGAATTTTTAAAATAGCTCCAGTAGTTTTTGAGTTTATTCATTAAAAACATACAAATCTTCTCTCTTTTTATTAGTGTAGATGTATTTTGTTACTGGTTTAAAAAGCTATTTATAATTGCTGTCAGAGAAGTGTAACAGCTAATTCATTAAGCCAACTCAAAGCAGTAGCTAAGCTCATTGCGTCATACCCCTCTAGAGGGGAAAAAAAAAAGATCGTGAATAATTCTAATCGTAACTAATGTTATAAATGCGGAAGTGAGTTTGTTTGTTTGTTACTCTTTCACGCCTTAACTACTTAACGGAACACCAAAAAAGCGAGGAGCTACAGCGGAATGACACCAGCGTCTTCTGAATATACTTTTGTATTTTTTTTCTAGTATTTTATTTTTTCCTGTAACAATGTTTTTGTATTATATGTGAGGTTTATAGTTTTGGTATTGTACTGTAATATTTTTGGAAATTTTCTTGTATTTTTTTTTTTGAGCTTTTGTGTATGTGTATAATTATGTGTAAATAAACCTCACCATCGGCTCTAACGGAAGACCAGCTTTCTGGTTTCTAAAACCTGCATTATGCTGAGTTGGAGCCGGTTTGTTGCAGGAGACGTTTATGTGTGTCTTTTAAGTTTTTTTTATGTACCTATGTCTATGTATGTCCTTTGTAGCAAATAAAATTTTATTCTATTCTATTCTATTCTATTCTATATTAAATCCTCAGTCAAAATGAACATACACAGATATCAAACTTTGTCTGCAACATATCCGTTAATACCAACTCATGATCCGGACATTATTGAGAATGCCCATTTGAACTGAGCATAACAAGAGAAGTCAGCGTATTTCTAGTTATGAATGGAAAATGAGATATAAAAGGAAAACTATGTATTGTTGGGATTTTAAAAAGATTTTTTTTAGATATTCTTCTAAATTATTTTTTTTTATTTGAATCGCTATCGGGTTCTGTGTTGCATTGCTCAATATCATGTTAATTTTAGTTAAAAATAAAGTAGAAGAATGTAATCAATCTGTAAATCAAACTTTCACACATAGATAAATGATCGGTCTTGCTACGCTCCACTAGATACCGCCGTCGTTCTTGTAAAATGTGGCAACAAATACTACGCCGAATTCGGCGTACCCGAGCCAGTCACACTGCAAACTGTCTGTGATGTGTACGTGCGGAATGTTTTATTAAATTTTAGGCATAATAAAATGCCAGTTTGCATAGTGAAACTGCGTAAAAATATGAATGAAACTGGGTAAAAAGTGATAAAAAGTGACGATTTTTTTACACACACTACAGTAAAAAGTTGCCACATTTTCGGAGCTATTGCTTTTGTATAGCGCTCTATCTAGTCGAGCGCAGCGAGACCAATCAATTATCTTTGCTTTCACATTAAAAATATATGAATAGTACAATCAAATTGGATAGGATCGAATTTTTATTATGATATGTATATTACTAGCTGACCCGACAAACGTTGTTTTGCAAAAAAATAAAAAATAAATTTTTGGGGTTGACCACTCTTAACATTTAGGGGTGTAAAAAATAGATGTTGGCCGATTCTCAGACCTACCGATAAGCACACAAAGTTTTGGATGAAAGGTAACCCTATGTCCTTTCTGGAGTCCCAGACAACGTGTATGCAAAATTTCATGGTGATCGGTTCAGTAGTTTTTGCGTGAAAGAGTTATAAACATCCATACATACATCCATACAAACTTTCGCATTTATAATATTAGTACGGATTCTATTTCGAGATGAGGATGGTAACCAGCCGTAAGTACATCTGTATGTCCGATGGAAGAAAGGGGAAGGCGGTATGAGCTCATGCTGCTCCTGAGCACACTCTCCGAAGTACATCTTTATTTTATTTTATCTTTATTTTATTTTATCTTTTAAAAGAAATATATATCGCGCCCTAAGACTATAGGGGTCCGGAAAGAGGTTGGGAAACTCTGGCTTATAGAGTCAGTCTTATGCATTTTTGCATAAATACGTTGAAGAAGTCATCTTGCCATACTGTTTGCTATTGTGCCGGCGTACCAATATATTATCATATTTCCAGGGCATATTTATTTTTGAAAAACTTATGCATTCAATGAATTAACACCGTACGCTTTTGAAAAATGTATCTTTTAATTTCAAATGAATACAAGAGTTGTTGAGAGGCAAAATATTCGAAAAAAGCATTTTTTTTTCTGAATGAAAGTATTTCGCGAACGCGTCCGACGGACGAGTAGCCTGTTGTAGTGATGTGCTTGACCGCTCTTGAATACATAATATCGATAAATAATTATATATCTTCACACATTCCACACAGCACCATCTAGTTCCACACTAAGCAACTAATGATTGTATTATGAATTTTTAAGTTGATATACTCTACATACTTTACATAGATTACTTTTTTTTGTAAATACATACGTAATATATATACAAAACATCTATGACCCTAAAATGTTAACATATAAACATTTGCCCCTAGCGGGATTCGAACCCGCAACTGTTTGGTTAACAGCTAGGGTTACTAGCTGCGTCGCGAAGGGAGGTTGTTGTCGTATGTCCGCGCATCTTACATTTGGAATTGTATTTCTGATATGTCGGTTGGACATATCAGAAATAAGGTTAAGGGTGGTTAAGGGTTAAAAGTATAGGGACTAAACATAAAGTGGTTTTAATTAATGTACCCGATGTAGAGAGTGATAATATAAAAAAAATCAGTGGCACTCCGGGAGCGCCGACAGAAGTCAACTATTAACAATTGAACAATTACGTGTTTATTTTTTAAAGCATCAGGAAATATTTTATTCTGCAGGAAATACTTTTAATTGAAGTGTTTTTTTATTAATTATTATAAACTACTACTACTAAAATTATACTATCCACTACCAGTAAAAACAGTAAGCTTTTAGTAGCTCTTCTATACTGAAAATATTGACGACCTTTTTGGAATATCACTGACCGTTTTCTATTTTTATTTGAAATTACTGTGTTATTTTATAATTGTTAACAGACGTGTCGGTTACGGTAACAGTGTCGCGAGTTCAATGGTTTTTCCCATCTCAAAAATGCTCACAAATCCTTGGTTCACTAAGGAAGTTTTCACTTCAAAAATAAATTTTATCGATCATCCTTAGCGCAAGCACGCGACATCACTACTTTTGCATTCAGTAGCCAAAGTTTACATGTCTGTAGAATAATTTTAGCATCAAAATTTTTTTTATGAATTCACTGATTTTTATGCTTTTTTATATGCATTAAACATTTAATGAAAGTATCAATATGGAGCGAAAAATATTTCTGTAATAATTTTTTATGTGCAATGCAAGATAATATTTTATTTTTAAATAGTATTGGACTATTGGACTATTGACTGGAGTTTACTCCTTACGAACGATTATAAAAAATTAAATAATATTGTGTAGATGGCGCAATATCTCTGAAACTTCTGATATTCTAAATTATAAAAAAAAAATAGAATGTAAACCTTCGCATAACATAACGCATTCGTGTAACAATTTTGATTTTACTCCCATAAATTTTCATATATCAATACCAAAGATATTTGATTAGTCTCGCTGCGCTCGACTAGATAGAGCGCTATACAAGAGCGATAGCTCCGTGAATGCGGCAACTTTTTATTGTAATGTGTGTAAAACATCGTCACTTTTTAACACTTTTTACACAGTTTTACCACGCAAACTGGTATTTTATTATGCCTAAAATTTAATAAAACATTCGGTACGTACACATCACAGTAAGTTTGCAGTGTGACTGGCTCGGGTACGCCGAATTCGGCGTAGTATTTTTTGCCGCATTTTAGATGTACAACGGCGGTATCTAGTCGAGCGCAGCGAGACCAATCATTCATCTATGATCAATATTCAATACTAATAATAAATCTGTAAGTGTCTGTCTCTTTTCATAAAGTTCGTAGTGTTTTTTTTTATGGCATGCGAAATCCATAGTTGTGATACATATGATGCCTATTTACTTATCAATATTTTTCACATGAACTAAACAGTAGGATACATTTTGTTATCAAGATGTCTGCAACGTTCTGTATGAGCATTCTTTCAGTTGCATGCTCTCGGCTCCCATATCTACAATACTTCCGTCGGCTTAGCTAGAAAAATGTTCGCTTTTTAAATATTTCACTAAATAAAATCGAGTAAAACGTATCGGAGACAGTACTTTCTTATTATGTAAACAGTAAATAATGGAGCCAAGGATGAGGTTCCATCAGCGCTGTGTGTGACTCGTTGCACACACAGCATATGCTGAGTTGGGTGCATATTGGGGTCGATGCACTGGTGCATGCACTGGCAAATATGACAGTATGGCAAGTATTGCTAATAATTATAATTACCTTTGTTCTGTTTCTTCTTGTTCTTGTGTGCATGTGCTATTTTTATTGGCTCAATAAAATTTATTTTCTTTCTTTCTTTCTTTCTTTCTAAATAACTTGTCTTAATTACAAATTACATGGAAAGTGGTTAAAAATTATAAAGTAATTGGCTCGTCACAGTTGCTCTATTATAATAAGGGGTAGAGTGTTTAGTAAGAGAAAGGACAAGTCACTCAAACGGTATTAAGAGAACACCTGAGCCACGCCGGTGACACAATACTCTAACCGCCGTTTAAGTTATAACTAACAGTTAGGTTATTGAAGGCTGACGCATGACGCTGACGTTGTGTCTGCCTTAACGAGTATCAAAGTACTTGGAGAAGGTTTCGGGATGGTTTATCGGAAGTATAAACGATCTATAGTGGAGTTGCTTACGGTAAGTTAGTAAGTATGTTAATTTTTAATTTATTGTATACACGAGATGAGAACGTCACGCTGGCCCAACTATCAAATGACTCTTTTAAGGTCGGACATTAGAAAAAGTATAAAGTAGACTAAGATTTAAAATAATGTATAGTGGTCTGTCATTATGTATGCGGCATGACGTAACACTGAATTAAAAATATTAATTCATAGCATTAAAAAGACTCTGTAATAAGTAAGTAACGAAATTGCCATTATTTGTTTAATTAATTTTTTTTCTAATTTCCATTGATTCGAAATTTAAATATATAATTATGTACTTACTTAAATTTAAATTTTATTTGCCATAGTTTAAAAGACTTTTATTTTATTTCATTTTATTAATTTTTGAGACACAACTAGAAATAAAAACAAAAATATAGAAAAAAGACAAAAAAATAAAAAATAAAAAATATTTCACTAGCGTGTCTATTCACAGGTAGATAATTATGTCTAACTTAACTAGTTAATTGCATACGTAAGGAAAGGTATCACAAATTTCTAACAAGTAATAATTAATCCTTAACAATCAGTTAAGAGCACGGTGCAATTAGACTCCTGAAATGACGCTCAGCTCGGGCAAGATGGAAAAAGTTGAGGAACTTTTTGCCACAACATTTATTTAGGTCATTAATTAAATAAAACATAATTATAATGTCCGCTTATTTATATAATGTTACAAGGAAACCAGAAATTTAGTAATTATTAAAAATAATCGGTGTTCTCTGTTCCATACGCTTCATATTAAAAGGGTATATATAAAGTACTCTGTAATTAAGTTACAATATAAAGTAGGTACTCTGTGGCATGACATAAAAAAGGTAATCTGACTGACACAAGTGCACTAGCACTACGCTGGTGTATTCTGTATTATTAGGCAAACAGTGACCATCTACCATCAAGATGCCTGTTGCATAAACATAATATATTTATCGAAACATTGTCAAGAAATTATAAAAATTTAATAAATATACAATTTTCATAAAATAATATTAGAAATACTTAGTAAAAAAAGTTTATGACATACTAGCTGTTGCCCGCGACTTCGTCCGCGTTCGAAATGTTATATAGCCTCCTAACTAAAGCCTTTCTCGATAAATAGACTATCCAACACAAAAATAATTTTTCAATCGAAGCAATAGTTCCTGAGATTAGCGCGTTCAACCAACCAAACAAACAAACAAACTCTTCAGCTTTATATAGATTAAATTTGTATACCCCGTGGAAGAGCGGAGTCAAAACTTAGGATATCAGATAAATGTATATTATGTAGGTATGTATACGAAATTTATATGTTACTAACTGGTGCTCGCGACTTCGTCCGCGTGGAATAGTTATTTTGGGAATAATTTGGGTATCTCGAACGGTTTTCGCAGCGCACGCAACGGAAGCCCTCAAAGATGAATAATTTTCCCCGTTTTTTCCACATTTTCGACTGTTTCTTCGCTCCTATTAGTCGCAATGTGATGTTACATAGCCTAAAGCCTTCCTCGATAAATGATCTATCCAACACAAAAAGAATTTTTCAATTCGAACCAGTAGTTCCTGAGATTAGCGCGTTCAAACAAATAAACAAACTCTTCAGCTT
The DNA here is from genome assembly GCA_947623395.1 of Synanthedon tipuliformis. Classification (NCBI taxonomy): domain Eukaryota; kingdom Metazoa; phylum Arthropoda; class Insecta; order Lepidoptera; family Sesiidae; genus Synanthedon; species Synanthedon tipuliformis. The sequence goes on along the minus strand of OX392434.1, from coordinate 4,577,587 downwards.
TATAATATTAGTATAGATATGTATATAAATTTGTCTAATAAATTACCCATATTATTAAAAAAAATTATGATTATAAAGAAATTCAATTTTAAAAAAGGAACCTTTATTCCGAAGCGCTAGACTACCTTCTTGGCGTAACCTATTTTATTTTATTTTTCAAAATGGCGCACGACACCTACCTGTGTAAAGGCCCCTCATTTGACACGATCCTATGCGGGGTCACGCGTGTGTCACCTATCAACAATAACTAATAATACAACTCATATTCTATGGGTTTGTTTTCTTTTTAAATGAAAATTATATTCGTACAATATCAAATTCAAATTCAAATCAAATCAAATCATTTATTTATTTATAACAAATAACAGAAAAAGAGTAAAAAAAAAGACAAAGACAGTATAAAGAAAAAGTTATTTGTTACAAAAAGGTCCCTACTCAGTATTTGCTGAATATAGTATACAAAGTTGTTGTAATTTTAAATAATGTCCACCATAGATAAATGATAGGTCTCGCTGCGCTCGACTAGATACCGCCGTCGTACTTGTAAAATGCGGCATAAAATAGTACGCCGAATTCGGAGTACCCGAGCCAGTCACACTGCAAACTGTCTGTGATGTGTACGTGCCGAATGTTTTATTAAATTTTAGGCATAATAAAATATCTGTTTGCGTAGTGAAACTGTGTAAAAATATAATAAAACTGGGTAAAAAGTGATAAAAAGTGACGATTTTTTACACACACTACAATAAAAAGTTGCCGCATTTACGGAGCTATTGCTTTTGTATAGCGCTCTATCTAGTCGAGCGCAGCGAGACCAATCAATTATCTTTGAATGTCCACATATTCAACCGACAAGCGGTGTGCAAATCAATAACAATTTCTCTAGATAATTTAATAAAATAATTATTGTAAGTATTTTTCTTTATTTTTATTTATTTTTATGCTAGGTATATTTATGTAAGATATAGCTAGCATCGCTTGCACTATATAGTTGCATTTATCCTTCGGTTTAAATTTTTATGTTATTACTTATTCGTAGGTAGCTACATAGTACAGGCTGTTGCATGCGACTTCGTACGCCTAACTTCATAAAATACTAGCTGACCCGGCAAATGTTGTTTTGCGAAAAAATAAAAAATAAATTTTTGGAGTGGACCACCCTTAACATTTAGGGGTATAATTTACAATTTATTTATTTACAATATCAATGATTGAAGACTCCTTTTAAGCGGAAGCCTGTGCCAGGAGCCTTCGCTCTTCCATAAAAGCTAGTAATAATATTCCTAATAATACCTATATAATTTATTTATTTTTAAACAAGAAAAAAAGTTTTTTATTTTTAAATAGAACGATTGTGTGTTAGTGTGTGTGTATAAAAAATAGATGTTGGCCGATTCTCAGACCTACCCGTGAAGCACACAAAATTTCATCAAAATCGGTCCAGCCGTTTCGGAGGAGTTTGGCAACAAACACCGCAACACGAGAATTTTATTCGCTGATAATATTCGCTTTTTATAGGTGAAAGAATTTTAAAAATCGGTCTACTAGTTTTTTTGAGTTTATTGATTACAAACATACAAATCTTCTCTCTTTATTATTAGTTAGATAAACACAGTCCCCTGTCGTGTCTTTCAATACTCGTAATTCTTTTTAAGAGAAAACAACGCAATGATTTAAAAAAATATTATAAAAGTAGAGGTATTTGTCGTATATAATATACACGGCTCTGGCGAAATGAACACGAAAATAATTGTCGGATAAATCCGACTCTGGCGAAAATAATGAGTAGGTAAATGTTACGAGTATCTTCATGTCAATTTCATAGAAATTAATCTAGAGTAAAGCTACTCGAAGATGGTGAATCTCATACGCTTTCTTACCGGTGACTTTAAATGGCGGTTAGTCTACTTGACACTTTACTCAGATATGGTGAAAGAGGCTCTTAGTCTTCGCTACATAATTAGCTAATTATTTATAGTTAAACTGTTTTGGCTACTGTTCTATTTTTTCTGCTTTATTTTATCTAATACTAGCTGGTGCCTGTGGCTTCGTCTGCGTTGTAAAATAAAAATATATGAGCAAATAACGCTTGACCTCTTGTTGCTGTAACACAAGCTGATCTTGTTAACACTTTACTCAGAGATGGTCCTAGAGTAATATATCTAGGTACTTGTTGGAATTATTACTCTATGTTTAAAATGGCGACGTTAGACGAAATTTTCAACCAAATTATCGGACCGAATTCTAAATAATCTTTTTCTTGATTTGTCACAAAATACAAAATACCCCCCACCCCTCCCACCCTGTACCAGTACTTGTCAACAATAGATGGAGAAGCAGGAACTCGCTAATTGGTATAGCCCGGAGCTGTTTGGAGTCAACGGATGCACATTTACGGGACAAAAACGAATGGAGTCGCCCTAGAGTTAAAAGAAAACTTTTAACAACCACATCTTTGTAGAAGTTTGTTGTTGAGGCTTTGTTAAATATATTTTCTATATACTTAGTGGCACTATTTTTTTTTAAAGTTTAATAATTTAATTTATTAGAATTTTTTAATGGTTGCTATTGTTAGCGACATAAGTTGATTGATTAAAGCGGAAAGTATAGTAGGTAAATCATTCGGATTCATTCGGTAGCATGTAGAGTTGGTCATTATAACGACAGCAGATTATGTAATGCATTATTTTTGTATAACTGATAACACATTATAGAATATTGCTGTTATACTGTTATCGTTATCGTTGTCAAGCAAAGTGTTTTTGTCTGTATTATTACCGCCTGTTATTAGTTAATTAATTCAAGCCTCTTGCAGGACGAAATAAAGTTCAAATTTGCTCAAACAGCATTCGTTATTATTCTGTTATGAATAACTCATTTTGTTCATACGATTATAGACTTTCTGTATTTTGAAATAAAGTCCATTTAAATTTTTAACAGTTACACAACGTAATTGATTGTGTGTTGCGAAGTTGCTTTTGTTATTTGCGTTTTGTTTGTGTTATGTTATGAGTCAGTTCAGTTCAGTTCAATTGCGGTTGCACGTTATTGCTGCATTTTGTGTGTGGTAAGACTATTTAGGTATTCGAGTAGGTTTTTGCTTTTAAACATAATCTGTTAATATTATAGGTATTACGTGTTTGTATTTATAGTGTATTATAGTGTATATTTTGTATATAGTGTTTTTTTTTATGTATTATTTTGTATAATTTTAATAACTCGTGAACGTTAAAATGCCTATTATGTTAACAAAACAATAAGCAAAAATCCTAATATTGTAATCACTATCCATTATCAAAACAGCAATAACAGGATAACAGACAACAGTTTTCAATAATAGTTATTCAAAAAAATTCTCGTATGAATTTTTTGCGTCGCATTCGGTTAACATTATTGAGAAAAAATATTCTCCCAAATATCTATTATTCTGATTTCACTAGCTCGGACAGAGGGCACCCTGTAAGAATTGTGGTACTCAATAAAAATTATAATATCTACTTTTCTACTCCACGGTTTTTTGTGTTCTCTCGAAGTTCACTAATGTTATGCTTTCTCAAAAATATATATTTGCATAAATATTAAATGTAATAATTTATATACGTAAACAGGAATGTTGGGAAGTTTAAAAATGCTTTTGCTAGCTTTTTTTAGGTCCTGAGAACGACGCGACGACTTGCTCATTGGCTTAGACCTCGTCTAGGCATCCTAGTGATTGTCAGACATCAATAGGGATTGCGCAAAAAAATAGGCTTTATTAAATAGAAGCAAAAATATATATTAATACGATGTTACTCGTATACAACTACTATGAGTAGTTGCTTGCAATAAATCCATACATTTATGTCTGTCTGTTACCTTATTACGCGTTAACCACTCAACGGATCATCTTGAAATTTTGTATACACGTGGTCAGGGATACACGAAAGGATATAGAATAGAATAAGTTTTTATTTGTGGCAAAAGACTTTTTTTTATTATTTGACGACACGTTTGGTCTAGTGACTAGTAACCCTAGCTGTTAACCAAGCGGTCGCGGGTTCGAATCCCGCTAGGGGCAAATGTTTATGTGCTAACATTTACCTTTGTACCTGTGTCATGGATGTTTTGTATTTATAATATATTATGTATGTATTTACAAAAAAAAATGATCTATGTAATATACTTAGATTACTTTCTGTCTGGTATCAATTATACAAGCATTAAGTTGCTTAGTGTGGAACTAGATGGTGCTGTGTGGAGTGTGGAATGTGTGAAGTTATGTGAAGATATATTTAAAACATACATAGGTAACATATAGAAAGTCAAACACAAACGTCCCCTGCCACAAACCGGCTCCAGCTCAGCATAATGCAGGTTGTAAAAAACCTGTGCTGGTCTTCCATTAGAGCCGATGTTTAGGTTACGCACTTACTAAAAGCTCAAAAAACAAAGGAAGTTTTCAAAAATAAAATATTTAAAGTTAACACGTTAATTGTCAAGCCGAAATACTGTACTTATGTAAACTCGACAAATAAAGTAGTTTATCACCCTAAGATTGAACATTGTTTGTATGTTGTAGAATGATAAGGTATGTTTTCCTTTGAAAATTCAAAGTGACGATTTCTATTGCTATCTTTATTAGCGCTGACAAATTATGTCAATCAGTAATCAATACCTATTTCAAATCTAAGCCTTAGCGAATTTTGAAATGAATGGAATTTGTAATCGAAACTGATAAAGCACTTTTCTTGTCTGCTTTACCTAGATGGCCAAAATAATAAAATCCTTGAATGTATTACCCTAGTGGCCAAAACAAATACCAGAAGCTATTTTATTATTCATACATTATTGTAAGGTACCACCACGCGACGTCGCGTTGTCAGCCACACCATAAGAGGGCGCTTCACGCGACCTCGTGTTATGTAGCAATTAACGTGTTAAATGAAGACCAGTGAACTGGATCGATAAAGCTGACAAATGTTTGAGCATCTAGTTTTAGATCATTTGTAAGACCTAGCTTTGAATGTGCTAACGACGTATTCATGTTACCACTCTTAGTAAGTTATTTACTGTCTGAGTGCTTCGTGTAGTGTTTAATAATGGGGTCAAATCTCTCAAGGCATCTAAAGTGCCTTCATGCCTTCGCAAAGTGGTGTAATAATACCATAGATATGATGGATTATAGTGTCTTTTATAAGATGTAGTTCGGATGTAGATGGCCTAGAAGGGCCTTGCGCACATGGTTGTCTAGCTGTGTGTGCCTGCACAAGGTCCCTTCCTTCGCGTGGGTATTGCCTGGGTGTCTCCGGGCAATCCCTTTCTTTGGCGATAGCCTAGCCAGTAATGGCTAGGCTGCCCTGGGGGTAGATCGGAGTTAGTTGCCTCGGCAGAGCCCGGTCCACTCCGCTCACAGGGCAAGGAGGCACCGGGGAGATTTAGTGGGTATTCCCAGTGCCGCTAACATCCTAACATCAGGTGCTGGGCGACTCCCACATATCCCTATCGCCTAGCCAGCGGTAGGGAATCTGTAAGCGGATTTCTTTTCCGCTTACAGATTTCTTAACCCTACTACGGTCTGCAGCGCATTTGTAGCAACTATGGCGTTGCTTGTGTATAAGCGATGGTAGCCACTTACCAGCAAGTGGAATGTCAGCTTGTCTGTTGGCCTTAACATTAAAAAAAACAATAAGTAGCATGTTCCACATGCTTTTTTGTTTTAGCATTTTTTTTTTGCCTCTGGCGTCCTGGACCATAAGTTTTGTTGATTTCATGCGTGTATTTGTAGGTATTCATTTAATTAAATGCTCTTTTAGTGCATTTCAATGTAGGCTCTATACCACCTGAGGCTGACATGGAAACTGCGTACAATACATCATATCGCTTTTACATTGGTGGACGAAATGGTGATTGTGGATCTTTAAACTTAGGTAAAAGCTGTCGGTTTATTCATACTAATGTTATAAACTAGCTGTTGCACGTGACTGCGTCGGCGTAACTTTATAAAATACTAGCTGGTGGCCGCGACTTTGTCTGCGTTTAAAAATCAATATATCACCTTACATCGTTATTGCTATTACACTTAGCCAGGAGTTAGTTTCCTTAATTTTAGATGATACTTCGGGAGCAGTACTTTTTTCTGGATGAAAGGTACCCTATGTCCTTTCTGGTGTCCCAGACAACGTGTATGCAAAATTTCATGGTGATCGGTTCAGTAGTTTTTGCGTGAAAGAGTTACAAACATCCATACAAACTTTCGCATTTATAATAATTACAGTACGGATAGGCTGATGTTACTCAGTGATAAAGTAGCTTTCTATAGGTGAAAGAATTTTTTAAATCGGCCGAGATTACTTAGTTTATAATTTTAGTTATAGCCTCTTCCATAATACAATAATTAGAGCCTCTTTCACTAACAAGTTAAGTGTTGATTAGTTACTTTTCAAGTAACGCTAATTGGCGAGTAAATGTTACGAGTATCTTGTTTCAATTTCATTAAAACTACCAGCGAAATTTAAGACTTTAAATGGCGATTAGCCTACTTGACACTTTACTCAGATATGGTGAAAGAGGCTCTAAAGTCTTCCTTACATAATTAGGTAATTATTTATAGTTGAAAACTGCTTTGGCTACTGTTCTATTTTTTTCTGCTTTATTTTATGTAATACTAGCTGGTGCCCGGGACTTCGTCCGTGTTGTACAAACAATATAACGCTTGACCTCTTGTTGCTACAACACTTTGGTCAGGCGTTAGTTTTTTTTTATTTAAGATGATCCCTCTAATAAATAAAGGATAAGGATATTAATCCTTTATCTTACTAGTCTGCAGCACCTGAAGCGTTACTTGTGTTATGTAGCGTAGGTAGGGAAAAAAACTGGGTAGCCAGTTCAGCCAGACAGGCTGAAGGGTAGTAGCCTGTCTGGCGAGCTTAACATTAAGGCTGGGTTGCACCATCTAACTTTAACTATAACCAACGCCGCAACTTGAGTTAAAATAACGGTTAGGCCGAAAATGAGTTGCAACAGTTAACAAATAATCATAGCTGGTTAACTGGTGCAACTCATTTTCGGCCTAAAACTCATTTTCGGCCGAAAATGAGTGCGAATTAACTGAAGTTGCGACGTTGGTTATAGTTAAAGTAAGATGGTGCAACCCAGCCTAAATGAAACTGTGGCGGCGATTAGTACTCTGTGCGCAACAAGAGCTGTCAGTATTATATTATCGTCCGTCACTCTTCTTCTTCTGTACACCTAATTTAAGTTGACTTAATTATTACTTCTTGTAAGACTTCATTACAATACAATACCTATTTGTAAACACGGTGTTTTCATTTGGCCGATGACAATAAAGGCTTGCTAAACCCATAAAACATTATGGTATCCATAAAAGGTAAAATCCGTACTAATATTATAAATACGAAAGTTTGTATGGATGTTTGTAACTCTTTCACGTAAAAACTAGTGAACCGATCGCCATGAAATTTTGCATACACGTTGTCTGGAACACCAGAAAGGACATAGGGTACGTTTCATCCAGAACGCGGACGAAGTCGCGGGCACCAGCTAGTGATAAATAAAACTCGAACTTTCGTTTTGAAAATTTATTAAATAAAATTATTTATAATACAATTGTCGAACTGTCTGTAATTTTTTTTACACTTTTCGGTGTTTAAATACATTTTGTGATCTTATTTTATTGTTAAGAAAATTTGTACTAATTTCTTACGCTGTATTTAGTTACTTTAATTACATTTAAATATTTTTTATTTATTGTAATTATTTTATTAAGGGCCTCTTTCACCAAGTACAAGTAAAGTGTTGATTAGTTACTTTCCAAGTAAAGCTAATTGTCGAGTAAATTTTATGAGTATCTTGTGTCAATTTCATTGTATTTACCCATTGGGTAATACTACTCGAAGTTGGTAAATCTCGTACGCTTTCTTACCGGTGACTTTGAATGGCGGTTAGACTACTTGACACTTTACTCAGAGATGGTGAAAGAGGCCCTAAATTAAACAAAATTAAGTACATATTTAGCAAGCACATTAAAAAATAATGCTTAGATATATTGATTGTTACTAGGTTTAATAGTATGCATTAAAGTTTTTTTTTTAAATATGAAAGTACAATTAATAAAATTAATTAAATTGAAATTAAGTAACATTATTAATTATTCAAAATAAAAGGAATATTTTTTTTTACTTTTAACTTTTTATTTTATAATCTTTTTTACTTTTTTTTGGCTTTCCTTAATCCTAAACACAAATAAACAACGCAAAGATAATGTATTGGTCTCGCTGCGCTCGACTAGATAGAGCGCTATACAAAAGCGATAGCTCCAAAAATGTGGCAACTTTTTATTGTAGTGTGTGTAAGACATTGTCACTTTTTATCACTTTTTACTCAGTTTCATTACGCAAACTAGTATTTTATTATGCCTAAAATTTAATAAAACATTTAGCACGTACACATCACAGACAGTTTGCAGTGTGACTGGCTCGGGTACGCCGAATTCGGCGTACTATTTTATGCCGCATTTTACAAGTACGACGGGGGTATCTAGTCGAGCGCAGCGAGACCAATCATTCATCTATGTAAACAACGGTAGACCTTAAAATTATAAATTTGCTCGCCTTAAGGACAGTGTGGTGACCAATTTAATAAATAATAATAATAATAGATAATAATAAAAATAATAATCTTTATTTTTACAAAAACACATTTTTACACTAGCTTAAAATTACACAAAAATTTAAATTTTAACATAGTTATAATATAATTTTCTAATACTCTAACTCCCTAATAAATAAATAAATAAATAAATAAATATCTTAACACATTCCACACAGCACCATCTAGTTTCACAGTAAGCAACTAATGCTTGCATTATGGATACCAGACAGTTGATATACTACATACATTACTTTTTTTTGTAAATACATACATATTATAAATACAAAACATCCATGACCCAGTTACAAAGGTAGGTCTGACGACGCGTTTGGTCTAGTGGCTAGTAACCCTAGCTGTTAACCAAGCGGTCGCGGGTTCGAATCCCGCTAGGGGCAAATGTTTATGTGTTAACGTTTTACCTTTGTACCTGAGTCATGGATGTTTTGTATTTATAATATGTATGTATTTACAAAAAAAAAGGATTGTATGTAGTATATCAACCGTCTGGTATCCATAATGCAAGCATTAGTTGCTTACTTTGGAACAAGATGGTGCTGTGTGGAATTTAAAAAAAAAGAACGTTAACACATATTATGTAATATTACCAATTTAATAATATATTTATTAACTAGTTTCTTGATAAATCTTGTTTCTTGATAAATCTTGTTTCTTGATAGTTTGTTGTATCAATAAAGAACATGCCCTTATCAGTTCTCCGTCCAGTAGTATAAACACACGGGGCTGGAAAAATGACAAGGGCACGTAACTTTATTTTTTCTCTTCACCACCGCCATCTGTCGTCGAGTAGCGTAAGCTTCCACTACACTCTTCGAGTGTTTAGATGTCGCCACCGTCGAATAATTCAATCCTGCGTCTTAACTGTGCTCTCTAAGTACTTACATATTTTTGAACACTATAATTAAAACGCAGAAATTGCAAATAGGTCTTAGTTCTTCATTCTTGGTGCATAAATACTGTTTAAAAAAAAATAAAAATAATTCACTTGGGCAGCCGCTCTGGCAGCAGTGACTACCCCCCTTTTACAGAAAACCATCACATCCATACTAATATTATAAATGCGAAAGTAACTCTGTCTGTCTGTCTGTCTGCTACCTTTTCACGCCTTAACTACTCGACCATTATGAAATTGTGCATATACGTTGTCAGGGATACAAGAAAGGACATAGGGTACCAAGGAAAAAAGTACTGTTCCTGAGTGATCGTTTATAAATATAAAGAATTGGGCGCCACTGTCGCGTGGCGGCGCCACCGTCGTCACACCGATAACGATGTCGGGCGTTATTAACATTCAGTACTCCAGTCAACTTTCTTGATTCAGCAAATACCTGAAACAATTAGTACAAATGTTATAAATGCGAAAGTTTGTATGGATGTATGTATGTTGTTTGACGACACGTTTGGTCTAGTGGCTAGTAACCCTAGCTGTTAACCAAGCGGTCGCGGGTTCGAATCCCGCTAGGGGCAAATGTTTATGTGTTAACGTTTTACCTTTGTACCTGAGTCATGGATGTTTGTATTTCTAATATGTATGTATTTACAAAAAAAAAGTATTGTATGTAGTATATCAACCGTCTCGTATCCATAATACAAGCATTAAGTTGCTTACTTTGGAACTAGATGGTGCTGTGTGGAATGTGTGAATATTTATTTATTTTATTTCATTTTGTAACTCATAATAATTGTAACAGATAATAATTGTAGATTCACTAGATGATGACACTAGTTTATTAGGGACACGAGGCTATTACGCTTGCGAGTTGTTAAAATGTAAGATTTATTTTCTCAATCAGTTGAAGAAAAGTTTCCCGAAAACGGTTGTCAGGTGCAGCTAACCGCCAAGCAATTTATCAAGCGGCGACCACCGGCCACCGATCTAATGATTCGAGCCGGGATTTTTCATGTTACGCTCGATTGGCAAATACCGCCTGCTACCTCCTCGCTTACACTTAATGTTATTCAATTTCTAGCGTACAAACGAAGGGCCTCTTTCACCAACTAGGTAGGTACAAGTAAAGTGTTGATTAGTTACTTTTCAAGTAACGCTAATCGGCGAGTAAATGTTACAATGATTCGAGCCGGGATTTTTCATGTTACGCTCGATTGGCAAATACCGCCTGCTACCTCCTCGCTTACACTTAATGTTATTCAATTTCTAGCTAGCGTTCAAACGAAGGGCCTCTTTCACCGACTACTGATTTTATAATATCTATACTAATATTATAAAGCTAAAGAGTTTGTTTGTTTGAACGCGCTAATCTCAGGAACTATTGGTTCGAATTGAAAAATTCTTTTTGTATTGGATAGATCATTTATCGAGAAAGGCTTTAGGTTATATAACATCACGTTGCGACTAATAGGAGCGAAGAAACAGTCGAAAATGTGGAAAAAACGGGGAAAATTATTCATCTTTGAGGGCTTCCGTTGCGTGCGCTGCGAAAACCGTTCGAGATACCCAAATGATTCCCAAAATAACTATTACACGCGGACGAAGTCGCGAGCACCAGCTGGTGTAGTGATATAATTAATTATTCTAGACAGTTCCATATTTGGTAAACTAATAAATAAGTAAAAGCATTTTCTTAAATATTCTAAGGGCCTCTTTCACCGACTAGATACAAGTAAAGTGTTGAGTAGTTACTTTTCAAGTAACGCTAGTAATAGCGAGTAAATGTTACGAGTATCTTGTGTCAATTCATTGAAATTACCTCTGAGTAATGCTACTCGAGGATGATGGTGAAACTCGTACGCTTTCTTACCTTGTAATTTACTCATTACAAACATACAAAAATACTAATCTCCTCTTTTTATTAATATTTAGTTAGGATTTCAAAACATTATATTTTTTTACATACTAAGTACTTATAATATTTAGTATTTAGTAATTAATTAATCGTCTTTATTAATATTAAGTTAGGATTACAAACACTATATTTTCTTACATACTAAGTACTTATAATATTTAGTATTTAATAATTAATTCATCGTCTTTATTAATATTAAGTTAGGATTACAAACACTATATTTTCTTACATACTACTTATAATATTTAGTCTGAGTTTACAAATGAACCGGCTGTAAAACTAAACCGCAAAATGAATTGGGCAGAAATGAGTTAATCTGGCACTTGGTGGGCAGAATCTGAATCAGGTCAGAAATCACTGTACCTCTGTCCGGACTAATTGAATATAACGGAGAGAGAAATGTTTCGTTCATTTATTACTAGTTTTCTCTTATTTCGTTTATAATACCTCCTTTCAGAGTTGGGAGCAATTATTATGAAGATTAATATTAGGGCCTCTTTCACGATCTCTGAGTAAAGTGTCAAGTAGACTAAAGTTAAAGACACCGGTAAGAAAGCGTACGACTTTCACCATCGTCGAGTAGCATTACTCGAGGGTAATTTTAATGAAATTGACGCAAGGTACTCGTAACATTTACTCGCCAATTAGCGTTACTTGAAAAGTAACTAATCAACACTTTACTTGTAGTTGGTGAAAGAGGCCCTTAGAATATTAAAAAACTCTTACTTATTTATATGGACTGTCGACAATAAATAATTAATATATGTAAATGAATTTTAATTAGTTTAAGGGCCTCTTTCACCAACTACAACAAGTAAAGGGTTGATTAGTTACTTTTAGAAATAATTTTACGTTTTATTAAATTATGCACTCGGTTTATGTAGTGCATCCTTCGATAGGCGATTAATTTTTGTTATTTCCTTTTTAATGTTTGAGACTTTTACCGTACGTACGGTTAGTTTTTTTTTTCGTCACAAATAACTTGTTATACTTAGTTCTTGCATTTCACGAAGGCGAGTGGGATTTAGTTGTAGTAAACACTTGTCTGTATATGTGTCACAGTGTGCGTGATATCGAAAGAGGGTATGGTTTGTATAAAAAAACGCAACTTACGCACACTATCGCAATGTGCGTGTACACGTTCAACCACAAGCAAAACTCACTCGCCTTCGTGAAATGCAGACTATACGAAAAAACTAACCCCTCAAGAGAGTCACATATTACCTACTTTGAAGAGAAAAAAAAAATTGTAACCACGTATCGACGAACACGGGAACGCGGTAAATGGACCAGGCGCAGATTTATGAGTGCGGCCAGTAAATCCACTTAAATGGACCGAAAACGTTCGCGGTCAAAATGTCACCGGTCAAAATTGAAATTTTCAATTCGCTACCGTCCAATTCTGTCATTACAGACAAATAGAAATTGAACAATATACCTACACGACTAGATGTTGCATGCGACTTCGTCCGCGTAACTTTATTTATAAAATATGTTACTCGCTGATAATATAGCTTCCCAAACAGTGAAAGAATTTTCTAAAATCGGTCCAGTAGTTTTTGAGTTTATTCATTATCTACAAACATACAAAAATACAAATCTTTACTGTTTATAATAATTATATATATTAGTGCAAATCCTTAATAAGAAAATATATAAGTCACACTAGAAAAATATAAAGGAGGCCTACATCGAGCTCTTACGGTTCTCACTCTCATGATGATGATGATGATGATGATGATGATGATGATAATGATGGTAAAATATTACAGTCATTGTGATGAAATATACTCACTAAATTATAGGTAGTAGATTCAAAGACCGCCATCTATATTTACGAGAAGACCGGATTCATCACTCCTGTAAATAAAATAATACAGATATTTTAATTTTATTTAGTAGATATTGGGAGAAATTTTATTTAGTAGATATTGGGAGAAATTTTATTTAGTAGATATTGGGGGTAATTTTATTTAGTAGATATTGGGGGTAATTTTATTTAGTAGATATTGGGGGGAATTTTATTTAGTAAATATTGTGAGGAATTTTATTTAGTAGCCCGCCTAGTGACAGTAATCATCCTCTTACAGGAGATAACTCCTACAAAACCTTAAGAGGTTGGGTTAAAGCAACATTTTTTAAATTTCGAATGTTTTTTTACATTAAAAGCACAGAAATTCAAAAAATAATATTTCCTCAAAATCCGCTACATTATGGTCGTATGTGGAGTATGAACAGGATTTATGTAGCAAAGTTAACTAATGAGAAAGTGGAAACGTTGAACTCGGAGTGAGGCCGATTGACGAGGGTCGTACTTATCTATCAATTATTGTCAATATGTGGAGCTGTGTGGCTGTCCGTGTCAAAATTTATTGAAAATTTGTTACTTTGCCTTTCCAATTATGTACATACTATTATAGTAAGTGTTTGTTGAATTTTCAATTACAAGTTAATATTTATTTAGTTATTAATTGATTGCAAATTACTAATTATTAATTAGTAAGTGGACCGTCAACCTGTCTGACGACTTTAAATTTAAAAAAAATTGGTGTGTCAGCACATTACAAAAAGAAATGTGTGTGTGTGTCGCACGACTGAAGTTTACTCCTTACGAACGATAAATTAATAACGAACGAACGAATAATATAAATAAACAATTTAATAAATATAATTAAACCATTATAATAATACAATTAATAATATGTATTACATGTATTAAAACACTATTAATTATATTATAAATATGTATTGAAGCATATTGTAGCCTGCCAGGCGTAACGTGTGACATGTGACATTTTGATTTTACCCCCATAAATACCCCATACCCCAGGTTTATAAAAAAATCAACAGTATAATACATTATAATACATTTCAGCTTCATTTATAATCCACACAAAAATTAATTTTCATCATAAAAATACCAAAATAAGCACAAATAAGTATTTCTCAACTAATTAGCCCCACCATTCATAATACGAAGGCACTTAAATGTGACAGAGAAGGTCATGTAGGGTCATTAGTGTAGCGAAAATGTCCCTTAAGAGGTCGTTACAGACGTATTATATTTATTGGGAGGGTCTAAATCAATTTTTAATTTCGATGTGCTTCGATAATAATTTTTATGGGTTTTTGTTACATTTTTTTTTGGTTGAATTTGTCACCCCCACAGGGCGTTTCGCTTTAAGTTTTATAGCTGAAAAAAAAAAAAAGCAATCGCCAGCCATCTTGATGCGAGGGTAGTACCTACTTATATCAAGAATTATATAAATACTAGCTGGTGCCAGCGACTTCGTCCGCGTTCTGGATGAAAGGTATGTCCCTATGTCCTTTCTGGTGTCCCAGACAACGTGTATGCAAAATTTCATGGTGATCGGTTCAGTAGTTTTTGCGTGAAAGAGTTACAAACATCCATACATACATCCATACATCCAAACAAACTTTCGCATTTATAATATTAGTACTGATAACATTTATCTTCACACATTCCACACAGCACCATCTAGTTCCACACTAAGCAACTAATGCTTGTATTATGGATACCAGACAGTTGATATACTACATACATTACTTTTTTTGTAAATACATACACATTATAAATACAAAACATCCATGACTCAGGTACAAAGGTATAAATGTTAACACATAAACATTTGCCCCTAGCGGGATTCGAACCCGCGACCGCTTGGTTAACAGCTAGGGTTACTAGCCACTAGACCAAACGTGTCGTCAAAAGAAATATCATTACATACATATTCTCTTACAATATTCTGTATCTACTAAGAGTCTGTCAATGATGCATTAAAAAAAACATACGAGCAATAAACTTTAAAAAAATATTTTGAAAGCTAAGAAAAGCTAGTATTTTAGATAAAAGAGAAAAAAAAATACAAACACCACAATTTTTTGTGGTTGAAATCATATTGCTATATCACGCGCCCTTTCCCCGGCATATTCTTTTAGCAAAATTTGAATAGAAACTCATTTAACATAATGTATTATAATGGCGGTGCGATTAAAAGAAAAAAAAAAATACTGCATTATTATTATTGTACATTTTTTTATAATTATACTAGCTGGTACGTGCGACTTCGCCCGCATAACTATATAAAATATAGCCTATGTTACTCGCTGATGATGTAGCTTTCTATATGTGAAAGAATTTTCAAAATTGGTAAAATCGTTTTTGAGTTTACAAACATACAAATCTTCTCTATAAGAAAATAATTTTTGTCGGATAAATCCGACTCTGGCGGTTAAGGTATTATAACGCACTCTGCCGATTCGATCAGTATTGTTTGACAGACAACTCGTGTTTGAGTGCAGTCGTTTTAGCATTTTAAAACAAGCTCTCTTTGTGGTACCTATCGCCAATTTGCAACTTCAATCGAGAGTTCCAATGGTAGAGGCAAACAAACATGTTCGAGCTTCGGTCACGAGTTAGTTGGTAACGTGCAAACGGCACAACATACAAATTGATGGGCATTGTTGGTCATACATAGATATGGGTTTCGAACGAGGCGACTCCCTCATTGATGCGGTGTTGCATGAATCATTGAGGGCGGATAACGCTGCAGTTTAGAATGGATGCATCAAAGTAACACTTTTAGAGCTATATAGTGCTCCTATTACCTACCTTTATTCGTATTGCTTTATAACATTTCAAATAAGTATGTTTAACTTGCGTGTGAGCTTCTAAAGCCTTTATTGATGTTGAGTTATAGGATTTTAAATATGTTTAACATTATATGTGAGTTAGAAATTGTTATTATACTAGTAACCTTCCCCCAGATTCGCACGGTTTTTTTTTTTTTATGCAAAAATACACAAACCGTCTTTGTTTATCGCTATTTCCGTGAGTGAAAAAAAAAACCTAAAGTAATCTGCATACGTAAAGATAGTTTTCATAATTAATATTTCTATAGTTATCTTCACTTTAATATGTATTCCTGTTTACGCGAACTATGTGCTGAGTTTTAAATATGAATTTATTCTTTTTGTTATTCTGAAGTAATGACATTCTGTAGTAGACTAGATAGAACGATGAATTTCTTCTCACACAAAAGATCGTGCCTGAGCTCAACTGATGTTTAGAAAAAAATTAAGCAGAATTTACCATGAAGTAAAATATTGTCTATAAAACCTATAATTAGTTTTTTTTTTAATTAATATCTATTTTATTATTACCAAAAACTACAGTTATCATACAAAGATTGCATCATGACAATTGCATCATTTGCCTCAAACGAGGCGCGAGTACCTCATGAATTTATACCAGTTTCCCCACCCTAATTTACTCAGTTTCGCACAATCAAATAACCTGTGATTTTATTGCTATCAATTTTACGTTGAGACCAATAAGATTGAATTAGAAAGTGCAATTACTGCCCTTTGTCTAGTACAAATAAGGTTGTAATCGGGATAACACCTCACTAGAGGTTTCTTTATTATTAGCGCCATTTTTCATGGTGCCCTAATAAGGTAATTTATTGTTGGACGCGACTCTTCGGTATTTATTGCATTGACGGTGTGTGGTATATTATTTGATAATGTTCACACTATGTAGGTATTTTTAATCTATAGTTATAAGAGGAGAGATTTGATTGTTTGTTTGTTTGAATTGTATAGGCTTCGAAACTACTGGACCCGATTTGAAAAATATAGCTTCCCATCAGGAAGCTATATTTATCAGCGAGTAACATAGTCTACGAGTAATCCGTACTTAATATTATAAATGCGAAAATTTGTATGGATTTATGTATGGATGTTTGTAACTCTTTCACGCAAAAACTACTGAACTGATCACCATGAAATTTTGTATACACGTTGTCTGGGATTATTACACCAGAAAGGACATACTTACTATTTTTCTTTAATATGAAATACCTTTCATATCCGCTCCCGAAGGATCATCTAAAATTAAGGAAACTAACTCCTGGCTAAGTGTAATAGCAACAACAATGTCAAGCGATATATTGCTTTTTCAACACGGACGAAGTCGCGCTTTCGAAGTCGCGTGCAAAACAGCTATTATTAAATATTAAAAAAAAAGTTAAAACAAATTTAGTGCCAATTAATTTTCACATAGATTTCCTTTAATAAAAAACACGTTTGACTTAGTAAAACTCAAAATAGTTTTCTACCGTAGCGCATGTAGGGTACACTTATGGGGTTGCCAGTGCCCACACACATTCGCAGTTGTGTGAATTAGTTTCAAAACAACAGAGGCACGCTATCGTTCATTAGTTCCAAACAAAAGCTGTTACGTTTGCATTGAATATTTTACGCCCTATCCCCGACGCTGCGAGGCAGAAATTTGATGATGTATCCCGTACTGGGACTGTGTTATGATGCTACGTATAAACTATGCATGGAATTTGTATTGACGCGGAGAGTTGAGTGAGCGGCGCCATCTGTAATTGGAATGGGAAGCTGAGCGTCGCGCTACCCGACGCTAGGTGGCGTCACGGGATTACATTAACTTTTTGGTAACAATTTTCTTTACGATCTACATAGTTTGTTGATAAGATATTATTATTAATAATTAGCTGGTGCTCGCGACTTCGTCCGTGTGGAATAGTTATTTTGGGAATCATTTGGATATCTCGAACGGTTTTCGCAGCGCACGCAACGGAAGCCCTCAAAGATGAAAAATTTTCCCCGTTTTTTTCCACATTTTCGACTGTTTCTTCGCTCCTATTAGTCGCAACGTGATGTAGCCTAAAGCCTTCCCCGATAAATGATCTATCCAACACAAAAAGAATTTTTTAAAACGAACCAGTAGTTCCTGAGATTAGCGCGTTCAAACAAACAAACTCTTCAGCTTTATAATATTAGTAAGTATAGATAAGCTCGCTACATTCTATTATACCTACCTATTGAGGTGTGCAAGCAAATATTTTGAGAATTAAATTATATAACAATACTAATAATTAATGACTAAAGTTATCAGACATGATAATCTTTTAAATTATTGCAACATTTATTAATTAGTAATTATTTAATTTTCTTTATTAAATATTAATTAATACTTATTCTTCTAAGATTTCTTATAGAATTTTTAGAACTACATTTGGCAGATAAATTATTATTTAATACGAAGTTAAAATATTAATAAAATGTAAGTTTTGGCAACTTAAAATTTATAAATCATTTACCTGTTCTCGGCTTCGGTCAGGTTGCATTTTTACATAATACTTAATATATTGTTTATTCCTCTTTCCATAAACCGAATTAAAACACGAATCCGTTGGATGGTTTATACTCCAGTAAATAAAGAATTTAACTTTGCACTATCCTACCGATCCAATTTTTTTTTCTATAAGTTTTAGGATCACTTACTGAGTATAAAATCACAAAATGCTGACAGATTCAGGTGGAGCTTCAGGCGCAATCCGGAAAAACCTTTTTGTCCTATATCTCGGAAACTATGCACTTGAGGACAAAAGCCATAGGAATCATTATTGTAGGAAATTAAATTTTGCATCTTTTTTTTCTTGTAATTTTTTTTTGTAAAATTTACCGTTAACGATTTATGGCTCATTTAATGAACACTTTTTTATATCTCGGCCTATAACTCGTATAATATTGGATTAATCAATAAAATGCTTCTGATCATTATTAAAAATCGATCTATTCCCCACAACTTTTGTTTGAAACTTTTACTTCTAATGTCCATACTTTTTGAGCTATAGGACGTTTAATGTAGAAATGCCGACGCTCTATTAGGAACTATTAGGAACTCACCTATCTGTTGAAAAAATTTCATCAAAATTTGCTTAGGAAAAAATTCAATTTGGTTGTTATTATATTTGCACATAGTATACAATATTGTATGTTTGGTATTAAGTAGATATATAGATATAGCAGTAATGTTGTGGTCACACCTGAGTACCCATAAGATTATCTTTACCACATTGGCTGTAAAAGTTTTAAGCGCGGCTTACATGAGGCAATATTAATAATAATATTTATTAACATTTTTTTGTTTGTTTATTTGTTAGTTAGTCAGTTAGTCATAATAATTTATTATTATTTGATCAAAAAGTATTTTAAAATAATAAACGATTTGCTCAATTAAAAAAAATGAACATTAATAATGAAATATTTAATTTTGAAATATTCCGAATATTTTTTCACACACTTCTTGTATTTTTTCTTGACAATAATTTCATTTTCATTTCATTCATGAGATAGTCACATATTTTATTTACATTTCCATATACTCGTAATTGTAAGCTTTTACCAGTGAAATCATAGTATGTATGACTGTATGTATTATTCTGATATATAAACTATACTAGCTGGTGCCCGCGACTTCTTCCGCGTTGAAAAAGCAATACTATATCGCCTGACATGGTTAGTTTCCTTAATTTTAGATAATCCCTCGGGAGCAGAACTTTTTTTCTGGATGAAAGGTACCCTATGTCCTTTCTGGTGTCCCAGACAACGTGTATGCAATTCAGTATTTTTTGCGTGAAAGAGTTACAAACATCCATACATACATCCATACAAACTTTCGCATTTATGATATTAGTAGGAAGGATAGTAGGATATTATAATAACTTTTTATATTATCATTTTTATATTTATAATTACATATTATTATTTTTAGCTTGTGGCATTTAAACATATAAGTAATAATCTTAACAGTATTCTAATAGCAAATGGGTGATATTCGAGTGACATTTTAACGCACATCTCTTGAGAATATGAGCAAAGAGGTTTCGTACACCAATGCGTAGAGTTAGCTCCACTCGCCGTGTCGCGTGTAAGCCCAGCTTAAAACGTGTTGCCGGTTGCCGTATTAAATTTAAAGATATTTACTTAGGACAAGCGAACTCAGTGGTTACTAACTAGATTCTGTTTGTGTTTGTTACCAAATGTTTGTTGGTGAAGGACAGGGAGCGTGGCGTTTTTGTACAAAAGTAAAGGACAGAGCTACGTTTATAATCTTAGAGGTGGGACGAGAAATATGTTTATTAAAAATTTTATGGTCCCCAATGGCGGCTCGGTAGTTTTATATAATGCCATTGGTAAATGGGCAGGGCATATAGTATACGGAGAGCCGACGGTCGCTAGGGCCGGAAGGTTCTCGAGTGGAGGCCACGGACCAGCAAGTGCAGCGTAGGACGTCCACTCACAAGGTGGACAGACGACCTAATAAAGGCCGCGGGTCAGCGGTGGATCCAGGCTGCTTCTGACCGGTCCTATTGGAAAATTATGGGGGAGGCCTATGTCCAGCAGTGGACGTCCTACGGCTGAGATGATGAAATGAGGTGTATAGTAACGATAGCCCAATAAATATAAATGAATAAATAAATAAATATTTTCACACATTCCACACAGCACCATCTAGTTCCACAGTAAGCAACTAATGCTTGTAATTATTGGATACCAGACCAGACAGTTGATATACTGCATAGATTACTTTTTTTTTTGTAAATAAGTACCTACATACATATCCATGACTCAGGTACAAAAGTTAATACAGAAAAATTTGCCCCTAGCGGGATTCGAACCTGCGACCGTTTTGTTAACACCTAGGGTTACTAGTCACTAGAGAAGAAAGAAAAAAATAAAAAAAATGTGTGTGTTAGCTCCGACACACGACTGGAGTTTACTCCTTACGAACGATAAATAAATAATTTAATAAATACGAACGAAAGAATAAACAAATACCGGTGCCATCTAGTTTTCGCAAGGATGTATTATTACGTAACACATTCTAGTTTCATATATATTGTGTAGATGGCGCTAAAAGTTAAAACTAACGCGTAAAATGTGACAATTCTGAATTTACTCCCACAAATATTCATACCTCTGGCTTATATTAAATAATATATGAAATTCGATTCTTGATGAAAAACACCAAAAAAAATAAAAAAAAATACTTAGTTATTTTGACATTACACTCTTAATTTTTTTTTATTAGTACTTTATAGAGGAGTCAATAAATTTCGAAATGACACCGATAAGAGTCCGACTGTTCCACTGACCTATGAGTCACCCCAGACGCAGTAATGAGTGTAAATGCAATCAAACCAACCCCAAATCATCCCTAAGCCTTTTAACATGCGGGCGTGCCATATGTCCCTCACTCACCCTCATTCCGATCTGCATCCCCTTGTCTAATTAGATTAGTCTAATTAACTTTTGATTCTATATTCCTGAATTCATCATTTGTTTTGGAGAAGAATTCATATTTTTTCGTGTAGTTTTTTTTTTATTTATTGACTATCTGTTGTAAGCGTAACTTTGTAAAATATAGGCTATGTTAACTTAAACGCGTATTTTAACAAACAAAAATACAAAAATACAAATCTTTTCTCTATGTCCGTACTAATTTTATAAATGCGAAAGGTCCTTTCTGGTGTCCCAGACAACGTGTATGCAAAATTTCATGGTGATCGGTTCACTAGTTTTTGCGTGAAAGAGTCACAAACATCCATACATACATCCATACATCCAAACAAACTTTCGTATTTATAATATTAGTAGGATAGGAAGTAGGATAGTCCAATTTTGAAAAAAAAAATCTTTGTTTGGGAGTGACAGATCACTGCGATTCAGATTCTGAAAACGGATGGCGACTTTTGTATCTGAAGATAATTATGACAAAAAAATCATAAATGATAACGAACTATCTATGGTGTTTGTAATAATTACGCTATAAACCACCTATAACCTGGGGTGGGGGGTGACCAGAACGTCCCAATTACCGAGTTTATTGGGCGACTAAACAGACATTTCCTGTACGTTCCTTTGTTTTGTTTTACGACTTTTTTACACTCAGATTTATATATTTGATGGAAGCGTCCGCATTGATAGGAATTTTCTTTTAAACTACCCGCGAACTTTTTTATTTTTTTGTACCCACTAAGCAAGCAAGGAAATATTTATGTATAGCTGTCGTGGGGCCCTAATCAAGAACATACCAATGCTAACGTTTCGTTGCGTTCTGACGAATAGAAACTAAATTAGGCCCGGTGATTGGTCAAAAATTTATGTGGGCGTTACAACAACCAATCAACGGGCTTTATTGCGTTTCTATTCGTCAGAACGCAACGAAACGTTTGCATTGGTATGTTCTTGGCTACGGCCCCTGTCCACATGTGGACTCGCGATAGAGGGCTCTGCAGCGACGTACATTGAAAATCAGAGGGCCTACTATCACCTCTTAAAACGATGCAAAAACGAGTGAGTAAACGAGATGGCGCAATACATGATGTAAGGCGACATCTCCCTCACTCAATCGTCTTTGCATCGCTTTAAGAGGTGATAGTACGGCCCCAGTCAAAGACTATATAAGTATAATTGGGAGTATAGACACGGCGTAGCCCACAAAAAATGGTAGTAGTAAAGTTCGTCCACTCGAGCCGAAGTGGACGAATTCGCACATAGTCGCTCGCTAGTCGTAAGCTAGTCAATATCATTGTGTAGTATACATTGATGCGTTAGTACAGAAGACTTTTAACTAGTTTCTTTTTACAAAAGCAATATTCATTTGGAATTGCGTGTCAATCTCTCAGTAAGTTCGTAAGTATGATTTTAATACTACCACGGGGTTCGGGCTTTTTGCTTGCTACGCCGCATCTATAGTTGAGATCAATGGGCCCCAGTATGTCAAAGTGTTCGAGCGGTTCGAGTACAGGAGCAGAGCACACAGTCAATTCTTTAGAACCCGTCCAATAGAGGGATATCTCACAGGCTCGTACGCGCACTCAACGGAAAGACTCTCGACACGTCTACTCTCGGCCGTGGCTCTCGTATATCTGACGACTGAGGTTGTGCCAACGAGACAGTTCTTGTCTGTGTGAGTTAGAATGGACAAGCGCAAGCGCATATAGAAATTCCATTGCGAAGAGGCACTACCTGTAACATATACCTACCACTGGACATGCTGTCTCATACAAAATTAAATGACAGCTATAGATTTAAGACACTCCTATCTTTTTAGTCTTCAAGTATTATTTAGATGACATAGTATTAAAACCATTGAAAAAATCATACTTTTGAATTCTCCTTGTAAATATTATTAACCGTTTCCAGTATTTAGTAAACTGTGTCCCACCACTCCCACAGGTCAATGTGAGGGGCGAGGTGGCGGTGACCTCGCTAATGTCAATTCGTTCCATATTATAATAAATAGATATCCTATCCTATCCTATCCTATCCTTCCTATTACATTATATATTACATAATATTATAAATGCGAAAGTTTGTATGGATGTATGTATGGATGTTTGTAACTGTTTCACGCAAAAACTACTGAACCGATTACCATGAAATTTTGCATACACGTTGTCTGGGACACCAGAAAGGACATGGGGTACCTTTCGTGCAGAACGCGGACGAAGTCGCGGGCACCAGCTAGTTGTTTATAATGTTCATAGGTTGAGTTTAATTGTTAAATCGAGTGAACCGTCGACCTTAATATACAAATTAAAGAATTGTTTTTCATTAATAAAATTATACTTAAATTAAGTCAATTTTGTTAATTCGATTGAATTTTAAATCAGTCGATTTAAAATAATAATTTTTTAATAAATAATAATTAATAATAAATAATTTATTATATCTAGGTCTATATGGAATTATTAAAAATAGTAGGTACTTACCTAGTTATTCATATCTGTCGATTTTCAGTACGTTCTTTCGGCGGTAGTTTTATTTAAAAAAAATTTAAATTATTAAGTAATTGTACATTTTTTTTTATTTAAGTAGATGCAACATAGAGACACACTGACAGTAATTTCCTAAGACGCTTTAAATATTAACGCTTAAAGAGACGAAACTGGAATTTGGCGAATTTTTACTAAATATGTTGCATTTTATGTTGCATTTTATGTTGCATGTCCTTCGTGCAGTGTCTTTCTTTCTTCTAATAATTGCATTTAGATCCATTATAGCTACTAACTACACTACGCGTATAGCTATAGCTTACAATAGCTTTAAAACTTATAGTTTTAAGACTTTAATCTATACTAATATTATAAAGAGGAAATATTAGTTTGTTTGTTTGTTTGTTTGCATTGAATAGGCTCCGAAACTACTTGACCGATTTGAAAAATTCTTTCACTGTTTGGAAGCTATATTATCAGCGAGTAACATAGTAGGTTATATTTTATAAAATAACGCGGACGAAGTCGCGTGCAACAGCTAGTAAGTAATATATAAAAGGAATTTTAGACCAAGCAATTATCCACTGAGAGCTATTTAATATATAAAATTCTCGTGTCGCAGTGTCTGTTGCCAAACTCCTCCGAAACGGCTGGACCGATTTTGATGAAATTTTGTGTGCTTATCGGGTAGGTCTGAGAATCGGTCAACATCCATTTTTCATACCCGTAAATGTTAAGGGTGGTCCACCCCAATTTATTTTTTATTTTTTGGCAAAACAACGCTTGCGGGATCGGCTACTCTCTTAATAAAATCTAATTAAGGTACTTGTCAGTAATCTCTATCAAAATATCTGCGCGCCACATAGGAATTACTGTCAGGAAAAAAAATCCCCATACCAAATATTGTATTATTTTCAAATTATACGTTTTTCTGCTCGCATTTGAAATTCAAAATATTTTATTTTTCTAAATAAAAAAACCAGCCGAAGTCCTTCATACTACGCTGAAGGCAACTCAACCCGACGACGTCTCGGATCCTTGCACGTGTGCCCGTGACGCTATGTGTATGTATGTATGTATGTAGGTACATCTGCAACAAACAAAGCGAGCCCCTTTTCAATAACCTATTTTAGAAATCCGGTCTTGAACACAGATGGAGTAAGAAGAGACTATTTTTTTTTTTGCTTCTTTAATGTTCAAATTCAATGAGATCAAACTAAGTCATAGTAATTATAGCCTAACCGGTACAGCTACAAAAAAAATTGCGTGTGTCAGCTCCGACAAACGAATGGAGCATAGATGAATGATTGGTCTCGCTGCGTTCAACTAGATACAGCCGTTGTACTTGTAAAATGCGGCAAAAAATAGTACGCCGAGTTCGGCGTACCCAATCCAGTCAGACTGCAAACTGTGATGTGTACGTGCCGAATGTTTTATTAAATTTTGAGCATAATAAAATGCCAGTTTGCGTAGTGAAACTGTGTAAAAATATAATAAAACTGTGTAAAAAGTGATAAAAAGTGACAATGTTTTACACACACTACAATAAAAAACTGCCGCATTTACGGAGCTATCGTTTTTGTATAGTACCTACTCTATCTTGTCGAGCGTAGCGAGACCAATGCAATAATCATTGGATTATAAGAAAAAATATTAAATTTTAAATAAGTATATTTACATACTATTTAATATAAATAAATCCTGCCTAGGCATGTTACAAATTAACGAGGTTTTACGGCGACCACGCCACGCTCAAGCTTTTAAAAAAATACTCGAGCATCCACCGAGCGTGGTTTCAGCTTTAAAATAGGTACAAATAATTACTGTGCCTTTGTTACGGAAGCCGAAAAAAAAAATTTAAAAAAAAACGAGCGACAAAGGAAGTATCGCGAAATGCGGCCTCTAATTAAAAAACTCTAATTTCAAAAATGGAACAGGCGTGTTCGAAAACGCGGCCGGGAATGAGAATTATGCTGAAACAAAAGTGTATGTTTCGTTGTCTATGAAGAGCTATGGTCCTATTGTTCTCTTTTGAAAAATTGTCTCTGGTCTGACCGATTCGAGGCGATGACGAATCTTACTGATTTTTGCTTTTTTTGCAAAATTACCAGCAATAATTATAATTTAAAAAGATTTTTATGAAAGTCGATTGCAATTTTTGCAGAAAATTAAAGTACCTACCTACTTGAAAACTAAAGAAAATTCAAATTACGTTTGTAGTAAATTATATAAGATGGATTACTAAATTACAAGAAATTTTACTATTAAGTACCATACATACTCAGATCAAATAAGAATTTAAGACAGAATTTTTCTTACAACATAACGAAGCCGGCTTTATAATATGTGGCTTTATTTATTTGTAGGTGTAGACCGTTACTCATTTTTTTTTAAATATTGATTTCCAAGTTAACTTACGTGTGAAATGTGATTCCATCCAACTTTTTATTTTATGGAGACTGGTTTTTACACTCTTTCACTACGGAATTACATTTTCACTAGTAAATATTTTAATAAGGCTAGGCGTAATTTGATTGCATTTGTGTGCGTGTATTGTATCGTATAATGTGCATGGCGAAGGCGAAATTTTACCGGCTTCAAACTGCCGTCCACAGAGCTCTATCTTTAGTTCTTGTTTTATCTGAGATCACATAGTAAAAGACGTAAAACGAATTATATCATTTTAATAAATTAATTGATTAATTAGTATAACTTATAATATATTACTTACATAAAATCATTACAACAAATAATAATTACCAGCATTTATATCAGTAACGACTCGAGTATCTGTGACGCCATGTTTTAACAAATATCGCAAGCGTTGTTTACTTATCTGACACAATTATCTATCGACACAAGTAAATATGTAATGGGCACATAAGCACAGAGTATAATATCCCGCGTCACCATCTATCTGACATCGGACTGGCTGAATGGAATACGGAATGCAACAAAGAAAAAAAATGTATTTATACACACGCCGAGGTCTCTATGGGTGTACGAAAATGGAAAAAACAATAAGTACTGCCTGGACGCGTGATGGGCACGAGAACTTTTCAAAAAAAGAACGAGAAATCGAATTTGGAATCGAATTTTAAAAATGTAGCACGACGGATGTCCGCGACGTCAATTTGTGGCAGGATGCAACCAATAGCGCTTGTTCCCGCGTCGTGCGACCGCTCGCACATGCGCAAGGGCCTCGCTAGGGAGTTCTCATTCGTTGTCGCGTTTTTAGCTAATGATTAGTGCTAGTGATGTGACTCACCGCAATAGTGAATGAGACATAATCGATAGATAATATTGTTTATGTATGTGTAACCATAAAATATTATCTTGTACAAATACGACTTCGTGTCGCTCCCGGCGCGTGGTCAATGGACTCCAGACAGTCAACAGATTTCAATAAAAAAATTAATACTAAGTTAAAAAACTGGCAAAAAAAAACTCATTGGTTTTCTATTATATAATATATGATGATAATTTTTCATTTTGTTAGTAGAAACAAATTATCTAATTAGATTAGATTAATTATTATAACAAGAATATAAATAAAATTACAGGAGTATTGAGGAATGATGCAATTGACGATTGAATCAAACGAGGATCGACTCTCACACTAGTGTCACATCATTAGCTAGTGCACAGAGTTACGTTACGAGCAGTAAATTGAAATCGCAGGGATTGTGGAGAGAAAAATTAAAAATAACAGCAAGCTTCATGGGGTAACTGAGATGGGGGGCGAGAGAGCCTAGATTAGGGCTACCACAATGGCATATGAACCGAGGATTTTGTATTGATTTTTGCGACTATTTTTGCTTTCAAATCATCACGTAACAAAATACATTGCGTAGTTCAGAAGTAAGCGGAGACTTTTTGGAGACTTTTGTAAGACTTTTTAAGACTCCTGTAAGACTTTGCGGAGACTTCTGTAAGATTTTTTGGACTTTTCTCCTTAAAATTGATTTCATTAAACCGGTATGAAAATTTATGGGAGTAAAATCAAATGTCACACGTTACCCGTTACGCGATACAGGCTACAATATGCTTCAATACATATTAATATAATATAATACCTACATATATAATATAAGGTCAAGTTGACAACTTAGTTTTTTTTTACGAAATTATAAATTACTTTAAAAAACTACAATAAATGTGTGCTTCTTTGTAATACTTCGCTTGCCCTGATAATGATAAGTAGGTCCATTACATATTAGGTATATGAACAACTATGTTCTTTTACAAACAACACAATGATACATAAACTCAAATATATGTAGAAAAATTCATACTTAAAATTCAACGAAACAAAAAAAACTGGGACAATGTATGACATTATGCGTCCATTCTAAATTCAAAATTTGTTTTGAATAAAAAAAGAAACGTTTTCCAAGTAATTTCGGCGACAAAGGTCTTTATTCATTCATTCATTCAAAAGCTATTTATGGAATTCGTAATTTCAAATTCAAATTATCGAACCGATTTCGTCATCCGATAAACAGAGTACTGATGTGGCTTTATTAGTTTCACAGCGGCCATGTTGTGTCATGTTCGGGTTGTTTTTTTTTTTATTATTACACTACCAACCTCCTTGGCCTAAATTTCAATTAAAGAACACGTGTTGGCTTAAACAATCCTTTTACAGAGATCGTTTTGAATAAATATTCTAGTCTGCCACAGACAATCTATGCTTATAAAATTATTTATCCTGTGACTGACTAAGTTTAGATAGTTAGCTGAAATTTGGAAAAGGTTTTTTTGAAAATTTTGGGGCGGTTCACTAATAATTATGTTCATCGCTAAATGAGCATATCTGGTATTCTACATATTACATACATATTTCTACATGTTGGTGTTTTCATATAATATGCGTCAGTAAAAACCCCTCTTTTTTAAAAAAAAAAAAAAAAAAACAATTCTTTTCTTTTTTTTATTATCTAAGTAAAAGAAAGACACCATATTCAGTTTTAATCCCCCATTTTTCGATTATTTTATTTTATAGATTTACCTTAAATATTTCGAAAACTATGCGGTTTAGCGCAAAAGTGCACAGGACAAAAATAATCTACATTGAATTGCGAACTAAAATGGTCTATAGCATAATTTTGCTAAAGTGAACGGTTCCAGAGTTACGGAGGGTGTAAAGTAGCAAGTGTGCGTTTTTTTTTTTTAGATTTTGTTTGTTTAGATTTTTTGGAGTTTGCTCCTTAAAATATCAAATTTATGATAATTCTCCGGTTCGAGCGAGATCAATTCCAGCGAGTTGTCTAGTAACTCAACAATGATAGAGGGAGAAGAGCGTTGCAGCATTTAAAAAAAGAATATAAAACAACCGATCGGCCATGTTTACAGAGATGGCGCGGGTGGCGGTGTCGCAATTTGAATTTATTCTGTGCCCCCTGTTATCGCGACGCGGGGTCATCGTTTCCTATCGCTTTTATCGCCGTCACTTCCCGTTCGACATTTCAAATATTGAATTTTTTTCCGCGATCGACTCAATTTTGTTTATTTTTTACATTAAACTCCCGACACTTTTTTTGTTAACCTCAAACAAATCGTAAGATAGTGATTGCTGAAGTAAGATAATGACAAATTTCACGTAAGTGGGTATTTATTTTTATAACTATAGTAGTATTTTATGAAATACTAGCTGGTGCCCGCGACTTCGTCCGCGTTCTGGATGAAAGGTACCCTATGTCCTTTCTGGTGTCTCAGACAATGTGTACTTATGTAAAATTTCATGGTGATCGGTTCAGTAGTTTTTGCGTGAAAGAGTAACAAATATCCATACATCCATACACCCATATAAACTTTCGCATTTATAATATTAGTACGGAAGTGCGGACTAGCCGTGACCGCGACTTTTGAAGATCCTTTGGGAACCTAAATAATTTGGTATCCCTTTATTTTAATCTAGGTACTAAACTGACATTTATAATTTTATCTCTAGGAACTAATATTATAAAGAGAGAAGATTTGTATGTTTGTAATGAATAAACTCAAAAACTTTATCAAGTAGGTAAGTATGTATCAGAATATCATTAAAATACGAGCAGTGGTTTACCAGAAAAGGTTCAAACTTCTAAGCTCATACTTAAATGGAATTAAACAATATGTTTGAATCCACAGAAAACTTCCATTACAACATGTTGCCAAAGAAAAGAGTCTATGCATCGGACAGATTTATTGGAAGAATTGTTATCTGAGACATTCGTTCGAAAGCAGACGATCTTGATTCGAGTTATCACGGTAGGGGCCGACCACAGACAAACTAACTCTCTTTGTTATGTTTCTGACACGAGAGATTAGACAACTTATTGAACTTATTAACAATATTGAAACTATTGTGTGCTAGATTCTTAAAATTTTGAAATATCAGTACACTAAAGCCTGGCTGATGCACATATGAAAAAAAGAACCTTCGGATTGACGCATTAGGGTATTTTATTAATTTCTATAGTAATTATAGTATAATACATAAATAATTTTGATGCGCATATGAAAGAAGGAACCTTCGGATTGATTATTCATTTCTATAATAATTATAGTATAATACATAAATAATTTTGACATATTATGACTATTGCAGTACAGAGACTATAAAAAAGTTATCTTAAGGTACACAGCACTTTTAAATTTGAATTTATATAGGTAATTCCTTAACAAACTGACAAGGCTTTGTCAGCCGGAAAATATAATCCTCGGTTAAAATTTACTTATTAGCGCGGCTACTTAACCACAGATTAAATTAACCTTTAGTTAATTAAATGTTTTATTCATTTCCCTGCGTGAGTTCTAACACATTGTTGCTAGTCAAGATAAATTATCGCTCGATTGCAGTGATTTACCATTGCATTGACACATACCTACTGACGAAGGTGACGAAGAGTACAGTATCAATTTTAGAGTCAAAGTGTTGCCAATTCTCAAAATTTTTGATACGGAGGAGATAGGTATTTAATACACTTCATACTCAACATGTAATATGTATACATAATACGAAATTTTATCAGTGAAAGACAATATTATCATAATAAAATAGCTAAAAAAATGAAATATATGTTGTCGGCACATCGTAGAATTGGGCATATCATGATATTCCTGGGCAGATCATAATATTTCTGTTAAAACTGACAGGGTCGCCTCACTCCGCTCTGCTTCGCTCGGCTCCCCAAAATTATTTCCATGTAAACCTAACACGCTCCTCCTCGCTTTACTTCGCTCCGCTCCTCGTCGCACCTATTTTTGACTTTTGGTGAAACATTTTTGATTTCATACTTTACGATCTGCCCAATTCTACGATCTGCCCACCACATTACACTAATAAATCAGCATGTTAATTAGTTAACACGTCAACAATAATGTCGAAATTGAAACAAAAGTCGGCTATGTACTGCGTTTGAAGCGTAAAAAGGCGGGAGAATTGTCCCCGGGAACGTTCCGCGTGCCATTAGTTCGGTGCGCGAATTGAGGTCAATTGTTGTTTGTCCATTGGGCTCGTTACGGAGCGGCCATATTTGAAATAATTTGGAAATGGAACGCTCGGTGTTCCCCGCCGCGCCACCGATTCGCGGGACGTTAGGATCTCGAATTATTCATAATATAGTTTTTTCCTTCTAGAGGCAAAGGAATTGCTCGACTATGCAGCATTTAGTTGGGCCTTGCACTATTACCTATTCTGTGGTTGGGCGTTGTTCTCATAACTTCATAGTATAGTTTAGAATCTTAGAGTCATTTTGATTTTCAAATATGTAATGCCAAATTTTCTTCTTTATTTTTATTTTCTTTGGTTTTGTTCTGTTAAAATCAAAATCAAAATATTTATTTATTATTAATTGGGTTTCTACAAGAAACTAGCTTATGATCGTCATTATAAATTTAAATTTAATACTACCTAACTCTTAGTTCTTAGTTCTACTATTTCTCCCAACTAGTCTGCAACTTACAACTTAGAAAATCGATGGTTAAGTACTTACCTACTTAGTTTATAATTTTTAATTATAACTTTTTAATAAATTTAACTGCTCTTTTACTTTGTGGACGTCCACGCTTAATTTTTTTTTTAATTCTTAGATAACAAAATGACTTGTAAGTAGTTCGACAATACCCGTACAATTTGTTCGGCTGTCTGGACATGTAGAAATAAACGTCTCCACAAAGTTGTTTCAAAGTGCATTTATTGTGGAGATCTTGTTCGATTTTCGTGAAATCCTCAAAGGAGGTTGGTTCCTTTCCTCAATATTCCTAAGTAGCTTGTGGGATAGTAGTTTGTTCAAGTCAATATATTCTGTGGTGCCTACTACGTTATCTAAGTATCGATATTACACTTTTAAACTAATAATTATTATTGCATTGGTCTCGCTCCGCTCGACTAGATAGAGTACCTACTACTAGATAGAACGATAGCTGAGTAAATGCGGCAGTTTTTTATTGTAGTGTGTAAAATATCGTGACTTTTTATCACTTTTTACACAGTGTCACTACGCAAACTGGCATTTTATTATGATCAAAATTAAATAAAACATTCGGCACGTACACATCACAGACAGTTTGCAGTGTGACTGGCTCGGGTACGCCGAATTCGGCGTAGTATTTTTTGCCGTATTTTACAAGTTCAACGGTGGTATCTAGTAGAGCGCAGCGAGACCAATCATTCATCTATGGTACCAGGTAACACTTTGTTTAGAAAATCAAGGAACAAATTTTATTATGTCAACTTGATCCCCTAAAAAAATTGCTTGAAACTCTCACACACACACACGCACAGATACACACACACACGCCACTCTATCCCTTATTACAAAGGCGTTACGACATTTATTTAGATAAATTTATTGTCACTTGTAGTGAACAATGGAATAAATGGCACAAAAGTTTTTTCCTGCTTCGTGCGACAATAGCGAGTCTTTGGCGGCGGCCATTTTGATTTTTAACGGGCAAATTATTATTATTAGGAGAACACAAAATCAAGACTATTTGCTAGTTCTTTATATAAAAATAACCGTTGATTTTATGTCCTCACTATACCGAGAATTCCCGTGGGAATATATCTGTCGTCGGCACATCGTAGAATTGGGCATATCATGATATTCCTGGGCAGATTATATTTCTATTAAAACTGAGAGGGTCGCCTCACTCCGCTCCGCTCCGCAAATTTATTTTCATGTAAATCTAACACGCTTCCTCCTCGCTTTGCTTCGCTCCGCTCCTCGTCGCACCTATTTTTGACTTTTGGTGAAAGATTTTCGATCTGCCCACGACATATCGATGCTGTGTTTTCAACGAATAGGCTACCAGACAGACATAGGGACCAGCAAAGGTTCCAATTTCAAACGCTTCCAGCGAATGCGTTATGAATGTTATGATGTTAAAGTGCGTTCTATTTTTGAATATTTTAGAATATCTCTGAAGTTTCTTAGACATTGGCGCCATCTACACAATATTTATTATTTAAAAAAAGAATAATGTTGTTCTTTCGTAACGAGTAAACGGTTTAAACTACAGTCGTGTATTATCGGAGCTGTGGAGCTAACACACATTTTTTCAGTCTCTCTTTCACTCTTAAGAGTCTTGAGTGAGTGAGTGAGTGTCTACTAAGATAGACGTGATATAGTAGAGATAGACATTTAACATCCGCCTATGAATAAGTATCTTTAATTTATTTTTTTATAAATACCTAGTAGGTACCTATTGGACTCATAACGCAATACAAACATAAGCTATATTGAATCTAAATCTAAACTATTTAAACAACAAGATTTAATATAGTTACCTAATAGTATAATACAAGGAAAAAATAATTACCTACTTAATTAAAAGTATTTTTAATATTATTAACACGTTTTCCTGAAACGTACCTACGCTACGATTATTAATTTAATAGATTTTCCGCGTATTTTTTGATGACCGATTGAGAATTTGACACGTGAAATGATAACAGACAGACAGGCAGACAAAGACGTCTTATCTGTGTAAGGAGTGATATTGTGCTAACTGCAAAGCAACGTATTGAGAAAACATGGAGAAAACTATGAACTGAGAACAAATTAAGACATACAAAAGACTAATGAACCGATCACCATGAATATTTGCTTACAGGTTGTCTGGGACACCAGAAAGGGCATAGGGTACCTACCTTTCATACAGAAAAAATTACTGCTCCCGAGTGATCATCTAAAATTAAGGAAACTAACTCCTGGCTAAGTATAATAGCAGTGACGATGTCAGGCGATATATTTGCTTTTTCAACGCGGACGAAGTCGCGGGCACCAGCTAGTAGGTATTTTATAAAGTTACGCGGACTACGTCGCGTGCTGGAACAGCTATAGTTTTACAAAACCGATTCAGACCGCGATGGTGGTCTCTAAAACGCTTACATAACTTGGGTTCAGTCAGCAGTAAGTATTATTATAAGCTAAGTTGAAGCTAAGTAGGTATACAAACATCATGTATTGAGAACAAAAGTATGTATCGTATTTCAGACCGCATTGTTAAAAGCTGACATCACCGCGAGTCATAATTATTGGAAGCTGCTCTGTGAGTAAGTATACATCTAAATATGGTTCAATAAGCGTTAAAACTACTCTATGTTATCCGTACTAATATTATAAATGCGAAAGTTTGTATGGGTGTGTATGTTTGTAACTCTTTCACGCAAAAACTACTGAACCGATCACCATGAAATTTTGCATACACGTTGTCTGGGACACCAGAAAGGACATAGGGTGCCTTTCATCCAGAACGCGGACGAAGTCGCGGGCACCAGCTATATAAATCATATCGCTGTTGCGTATCTATTAAAATAAAGATACCTACTAGCTGTTGCACGCGTTTTTTTCCGCATATAACTTTATAAAATATAGCCTATATGTTACTCGCTGATAATATAGCTTCCTAACAGTGAAAGAATTTTTCAAATCGGTCCAATAGTTTCGGAGCTTGTTCAATGCAAACAAACAAACAAACCATCTTATCTTATAATATTAGTATAGTATAGAATCATCTTTATAATATTAGTATAGAAGAATATCCATACTAAGATTATTAAATGTGAAAGTAACTCAGCCTGTCTGTCTGTCTCTTTGTTACCCTTTTCTGTTACTCAACCGATCATCATGAAATTTTTCATATTGTCATGTTGTCAGGGATACAGGAAAGGACATAGGGTACCTTTGTATAGAGGAATAGGGAACCTGGCCTCATCCTTACTACACAGCTGGTTGTTGGCCAAGCAATAGCAAATCCATCTCTATTAAAATTTTTAAAAAAATCCTAAGAAAACCGGGCACAGACGAAGTCGCGGGCAAATGTCAGTTTACAATAAAGTTTTAGCTACACTGCCTGCAATAAATTCGAAACAATATTTTGTTTACAATAAACATTGTTAAGTTTACGCTCGTTTACAACAAACTCACTGCTCCGGATAAAATTATCAACAATTTTATCATTCGGTTATCAGCGGGCGAAGGCCAATCTTTATCGTTAACTTGTACTCATATTTAATATTTAATTACACAATACCAACAATTTGTAATATACTTAAATGAGGATTGTAGTACAAACGGTCGCGGGTTCGAATTCCGCTAGGGGCAAAATGTTTATTAAATGTGTTAACATTTTACCTTTGTACCTGAATCATCAAAATGATAAAAACCATCAAAAGACGCAAGATTGAATATCTTGGCTACGTGCTTAGGCATGATAGATGTCTGCTCCGATTGATTATGATGGGTAAGGTGGAAGGAAAGAGACGCGCTGGGTGAAGAAGAAAGTCGTGGCTCAGAAATATCCGAGTCTCAGGATCTCAGGATCTCAGGATCTCAGGATTGCCTCGGTCGGTTGAGCTGTTCCAGTGGGCACTTGATAGGGACCGATTCAGGAGGTTGACGGCTGACCTTCAGGACTGAAGAGGCACATAGAGAGAGAGAGAGAGAGAGAGAGAGACTGTGCAACTAGATGGTGCTGTGTGGAATGTCTGAAAGTTTGAAGATATTTATTTAAGTATTTTATTGATTCTTTCATATTTGTTAACCCCGGACGCCCGACGCGAAAGAGGGATGTCATAATGTCATAATTTCTCAAATCGGTCCAGTAGTTTCGGAGCCTATTCAGTTCAAACAAACAAACAATCAAATCTTTGCTCTTTAGTTATAGATAATATTAGTACCTGTAGAAAACACACGAACATAGACGCGATTTAGAGCTAGTGTTTCCCAAAAGGCGACAATGAACGGTTAAATTTCAAAATTCGAAACATAATTTCACATCTAAAATTTGTGACGCAAAGAATAATAGCACTTTATAGAAATACCTGAACAAGCTCTCGGCCCTCTGCGAATAGGGTATCGATCGGGCCGCACTTACAATAGCTGCGCGTCACAATTCACGAGAGAGAGGCGGGAAATGACTATATGTATAATAGAGAGTGTAACACAATTCCTAATATTTATCATAAAACATAACGTGCAATCTTATTTATTGTTAGTAAGGACGGTAAGTAAACTAACGGCCTACGCGCTAGTTCAGACACGGCGGGAATCGCGCGATTTCCGCGCGTAAACTGCGCGGTTATGTCTGAACGTATATAAATAAAACCCGCGCGATTTCAGAATCGCATGGAATTATAATCATATTATTAAAATCATATAATATTCTAAAATTTATATATTATAAAATTATAAATTAAATCATAAAATAAAATTATTATAAAATCACGTAAGTGGTATCCAATGAAATAGGCAAAATATAAACAGTGCGCTTCTTGCGCGCTTTGTTGCACAGATTTTGTTAGCACTGTCTGTTCTATATTATAGAGTTCAATGTGTTCAGGTATGTTTATTTAGTCTGTGTGTATTTGATATGTTTGATTGTGTGTTTATAATATTATCGCTTTTAAATTTGGACTACGAAGTAGAGCATATCGGTTGGAGAGGGATTCTTTCTATATTATTCTTTTCTATTTACGAGACTACGGAACGCAGTGTGCTCTACCATCGCTAGTGACAAAAGAAATGTTGCAGCCAATGTCTTTTGACTTGGACCACACGCAGAGGGTGTGGTGTTAGCATCAAAAACTTATTGACTAAAGCACTTATATGCGAACTCCCGTCGTGTGATGATGCATGTAATAATTTGTAATTTGATTTTATCGTGTCTTAAATAGCTTGCATGAGGTATGGATGGCAAAAATAAATTAAAGATATTTTGACTTCTTTGCTTTGCTGTAATTTTGCTTCCATAATGGGAGGTATAAACTAAAAGTGATGATAACAAAAGCTACATTATCTATCATATACATCCAAAATTTAATTACACCACTCGATATAGCTAAAGGATCGAAGAATATTTTGATATCTATACTATAATATTATAAAGCTGAAGAGTTTGTTTGTTTATTTGTTTGTTTGTTTGAACGCCCTAATCTCAGGAACTACTGGTTCGAATTGAAAAATTATCGTTATCGAGGAAGGTTTTAGGCTATATAACATCACGTTGCGACTAATAGGAGCGAATAAACAGTCGAAAATGTGGAAAAAAACGGGGAAAATTATTCATCTTTGAGGGCTTCCGTTGCGTGCGCTGCGAAAACCGTTCGAGATACCCAAATGATTCCCAAAATAACTATTCCACGCGGACGAAGTCGCGAGCACCAGCTAGTTATTACATACTTTATTATCTCCATCGAGACATAGAAGCTAATTCCTGCATCGAATTTCCATCATATCATTGGAAACCACTAATTCCAACTAAATACATCAGAATTTAATTTTTCTACACCTAGTTACTCAAATCGCGCTCAACGATCGAAATTCAAACACATCTGCGTTAAAATACAAATAGAAATAAAATCAGGGATCTCTTGGCCCCTTCGTCTTTCAATTAATATCCCTATTCAGTTCCGTTCAATACCCGCATTGGTTCCCATAAAGCCCGCAGTCTCATTGTCCCAAAACTGAGCGCACCACGTGCGGGGCAGATGGCCGAACGCTGCGCCCGAGTTTATTTTAGCGACCTCTCGGTACGGTGACCACGATTTCGTGGGGACATTTTGATGTGAATACGTTTTTAAATTTGCTTCCATAGTCCATAGAGAAGTTTCATAATGTTATTTTATTTAAATAGTATATTTAATGTGAAGGAATTAAAACATAGATCAAAGCTTGAAATTGGAAATTTAAAAAACCATCAATAAATGACTGAGAAATAGATTATTTAAGTTTGCGTATTTTAGCGCGGTAAGACTTGCTTGTGACGTCATTTGACCTATTAGAGATCGTCGTACTATGACATACCTATCAGTTCGTCGTCTAGGTCATGTGACGTCACACGCTGGACATCCGTGTAGTTATCTATTAATTTATTTTATCTTAAATGCAACGAAATCTAATAAATTTTATTTTATGTATGATAAGTTCCAAAGAATTTATTTCATAAGCTTTATTCTAGAAACATTTTATATTTAGAACACTCCACAATATGATAATTAAAATTAAAATCTAATAACGCTGTCTGCTGTAGAATTGAGAACATTTAAATTTGACGTGTGCTGTCAATGATTATAGCAGTGGCGTTCCAGTTCATTCCTTTGTGATGCCAATTAATGAGAGTTGTTCACAATTACTGTAAAACACTCGATTGTGTTGTTACTATGACGGTATATTAGAGTACAATTACCTTTTATGTTAAAAAAAACAATGATCTTTTGGTGCAAACCTCTCCAACCAGAGCTCATTACGGGAGCTCATTCATAATAAATTGTCACCATCGTCAATCCTATAGAAAAATTAACCCAATACATACAGCAAATATTTGATTGAGGAACTGATAAACGAACATTTTTAAAAAGTTGGGCTCGATATGAACACAGTCCATTTATTTCTTCACAACACACTCTAAACTTTCCGTTTTACCACAGCATAAAAACTTAACATGAAAAGTCCAAGGAATAAACTGAATCATGGTCACCGTACATAAGCATGCTTGTCAACGGCTTGCTTGGATCGAATAAGCACATGTAAAGACTGCATCCGGATTGAAATTCAATAAAAAAATATATTATTTAAGTTTAAGTAGGTATGTAGGTACATACTTATATACATTAAGACTTTCTAGAACAAAGAATTTATTGTTTCATAGGTATGAAACAAAAAAAATACATGTTAAGTAAGTAAAATTTTTTATGAATTAATTTTATTGTTCAAAAACTAGTAAAGTAAGTACCTAGGTATTCCTATTAGTAACCAATGGTTGTTTGTACTTAAAATTTAAGGTAAGTATATTAATTATTTATATGTTAATCTTTACATAGTACGAGTAAGTACACAGTCGCTTTTAAACATCGACGCTTCTCGCCGTCCGACCTTCTCTCTGCATGTACGCTTAGACTTAGATTTTTTAAATTAAAGTTTTTACTAATAGCTAACAGAGAGAGCGTTAAAGGAGGGAAGAAAAAAATTTCGCCCGTGCGTAGCCGGGAGCGGGAGCAAGTCTAGAGCAGGTCACTAGAATAAAATTATTTTGAGAGTTGGTCTACTTGGTCTGGTATCAAGAAATTACTCTGTCTTAAATATCTCGAAACCAAGGACAAGCTTATATTGACATTTATGAAAAATTGGTTTAGCTTAAAATTATATAGAGATAGGGAGATAGGCCATAATTATTACAAAGCGATAGATGACGCCCATTATCTATCAGTTAAATACTCTAAATAGGTGATGAAGTAAATCTAAGATAAATAAAATATTAAAATAAAATTGATACAAAAACATTAAATCACTTACCAAAAGACGACCAATTTTAGGCAGAATATAATTGTCTTGCACACAGAAATTTAAAAAAAAACACAAGTAACTATCCGCCATTTTCGCAAACTCCTATTTTAAAATAGAGTAGCACGCGAACGCGTTTGACATTGACTTTGACACTGACAAAATTTACTTTTAAAAAACCATGTTAAGTTAACTAGATAAATGAGTAACACAGTTTAACATTTATCTAAAAGTTTCATAAATTTATCTTACAAGAACTATTAAATACAATAAAAACACACTATAAACACGACAGCCAAAATCGCACTAAACGAAATGAATGAAAAACTGAATGGTTTGCAGACAGAAATAGTTCAGGGCGGGGAGGGAATAAATTTTAACATAACAATTTATGCGCTTAAAGCAAATGTGCATATTAGACTAGCGTCCCATCTATACTGTTACTATAAATAATAAAATGCAATAAATTATTACACTAATTCGCTTTTTTTGAAAAGAGAATTATCTATTTACATAATATAAAAGTATTAGACGCTAAAGTCTTTCATATTTATGTCAAAAAGTAAACTTTTTCCGGATTATTTGAAAGTTGTTACTAAGCGCTATGTAGCATGTAAAGCGCTTTTTGGTGGCAAACAACAATTTAGCGAGAAATGGGCACGTAGCAATCGACCAATAGGATGCGTAGAATTCTAGCATGTTTAGGGGAGGCCACAGATTCTAAAACTGTCGTTTAATCATAGTAATACTAATATTATAACGTGAGAAGATTTGTATGTTTGTTTGTAATGAATAAACTCAAAAACTACTGGACCGATTTGGAAAATTCTTTCACCTATAGAAAGCTACATTATCAGCGAATAACACATATTTTATAAAGTTTCGCGGGCGAAATCGCGTGCAACAGCTAGTTATTAATAAACTGTTAGTGCTTTGCCTGCTATTAATATTTTCATTAAAACAATAAAAAAGTAAGAGTTTATAAAGATTACTGCATGTTTTTTCTCTTTTATTTTTTTATTTTTATTTTTTTATATAAGTCAAGGCAGCGCTTGGCCGCGAGAGTAGAGTACGTAGAGTTCTTTGTGCAATATTTTTCTAGTTATATCTTTTTTCAATTAAAATACTCTATTGACACTAATGGATTAAATTTATTTATGGAATAACTTAATTAAACTTATGTTATAATAAAAACAAAGTTCCGTTAAATTCAACTCAGCGCAATTTGTTTTTTAGACAATAATGATTGCGGTCTCTATAAAAAAGAACAATAGCCCATTTTTATTATTTGTAAATATATCATATAAAAAACAGATAATAATAAAATAATATTAGTATGAGTATGTAGTTGGTCTAATATTAAATAATATTAATTGACGGTTGACGGCTATACTATTTAGCTGAGCGGTGTTTTTGTTATTGTTTTATTTTATTCTTGTTATTTAGATATTGTTATAACAGTTTATTTGTATTTGCTTTTGGTTTTTTTCTTCGTTTGCTTTCAATTGTTTATTATTTAGTTGCTATGCGTGTGTTATCGGTCGTCTCAAATTCTAGTTTGTAGTTTATCTGTGTATGCCTTGAAATTGCCATATGTTACCTATACATAAATTTTTTGTGTGTGCTGTTGGTGTACTTTTTGGAAAAATATAATAAAATATAAAGTTTTAATTGTAGCATAAGATCTGTTGATTGTACGTGCCTAAACTGTGTCGAAATGCGCTTCAGGAGACTTGGCTGCTACCGTATGATATTCCGTACTTGGAAGCTATAGATGATAATTTTGATAAATCTTACTAAATTAAAATTGTAAATATTATGTTTTTGTTGATATTTCCAAATTAAGTTTCTTGATTGTAAATTATCCGAAATAAATATTATTATTATATAAAATACATATAATAAAAAAACGCTTTAACAAATAAAAATGTATGACTGAATATCTCACTTTTTATTTCAGATTACATACAGCACTAGAAAAGTTTAGGCACCGCTCCCATGGGCGGTGGTGAAATACTTTTTTCTTCTCTCTGTGCATTTAAGTGTCTTCCAATGTTAGCGGTAACTTTGAGAAACAGTGCACGAAGAATGCTCCCTTTATTGGGATAAATAGAATGAGTTCGTTTTATTCTGGAGCAGTAACAATATTTGGAATGAATATTATGTATGTGTTTAGACCATGTTTAGACACAGGCTCATAGCAACGAGCTTGGTTAGTGAGACAAACACTTGACTACTAAACGGCTGACGAAGGTTCAAATCCTAGTCGGATTTTTGCACTACTGAGTCTTATCATTTGTAATTGAGATTTGTTTGTTTGTTCACATTAAATAGGCTCCGAAACTACTGGACCGATTTGAAAAATTCTTTCACTGTTGGGAAGCTATATTATCAGCTATATTTTATAAATTTTCCCGAGCGAAGCCGCGTGCAAAAGCTAGTCTTTACATAGTATAAAACAAAGTCGCTTTTTCTGTCCCTATGTCCCTTTGTATGCTTAGATCTTTAAAACTACGCAACGGATTTTAATGCGGTTTTCACTAATGGGTAGAGTGGTTCTCGAGGAAGGTTTATAAGTACCTAAGTTACGCGGGCGAAGTCGCGGGCAGCAGCTAGTATTCTATAAATGAAATCGAAATCTAAATTATCGGTGAGTATATTTTATAAAGTAACGCGGGCGAAGTCGCGTACAACAGCCAGTAGTATATAATATTTGAGTGGTGCTTGTATAGTCTGTTCAAAAGTCTTTGTAATAAAGGAGCCATTACTGAAGTCATACATATTATTTCTAGTAGCTATAGTTACATTATCATTAGAGACATGTTAAGCCGCAAGTATTACTCGTAAATGTATTTTTCAAAAAGCCCAGCGGAAAATTAAAAGATTTCTTTTAGCTTCCGCATAGTTACTTGAAAATTTCAAGTTAGAGTAATGGAAGTACTGTGTTGGCAGGGAAAAGCTTCGTAATTACACTCTTGGGTGGAATCACAGGGTTTCGTTGTGGCTAGAGTGATAAGCGGAGCGGATAGCTACAAGACAACCGCTAAATCTTAAGGCGAGGACTTAGCTGAAAAGCGTTTTTTTCGTCGCCTATTTTGACTTCTTAGAGTAAAATTACAAGTCAGATAAAAATACAGTGCTTAATAGACTATATTGAAAAAAGTTTGAATCGGACAGATTTATAAAAAAAAGTCCATTTTCTGAGAAAAAAAATTAGTAAAATACTGCTAAAATAAACTTACTGTTCACAGAAATAAGAATTTTCCGTGACAACTACTTTTGTTTTTAGGCTTATTAATTAACTCAAGTTTTACACTAAAGTTTGAATCGGCTACTCTTATTTCTTTCTTCATATTTTACACAATATTTAAGAAAAACCTTCCAATTTTAAATTTGTTCGGTTGTCTCCGAGAAGCTACAAAATTTGTTGTGCAAATTTACACCTTATTCATAGGATATAAGGTTGCGCTTATTTGGTAAAAATTGTGTTCGGTCTGAGGTTAGTCCTCGTCTTAACAAGAAAAAGATGTAAGAGATTGAATTCATATAGATTTTATTATTAGAATTAAACTTATCACAAGCATAAACTTGAAAAGTGTTATATATAGTTTAATGTTATTATATATAAATAGCATCATTTAAAAAAAATATAGTAATAGATAAAACAATTTCTTGATGATGAATTCAAATAAACAAACAATCAAATCTTTATTCTTTATAATATTCGTATATAGACTAGCTGCTGCGACTTCACCCCCGTACCTTTGTAAATTAATATACTTAAACCCTCCCCGAGAACCACTCTATCCATTGGTGAAAACAGCATGAAAATCGGTGAAGTAGTTTTTGAGTTTATCGCGAACAGACAGACAGACAGACAGATAGAGAGATAGATGCGGCATAGGACTTTGTTTTATGATGAAGATGCCTTTCTTTGTATAACAATTGTACCTATATTATTGTGTATTTACTAACATAGTTTTAAGTTA
Organism: Synanthedon tipuliformis; assembly: GCA_947623395.1. Lineage (NCBI taxonomy): Eukaryota > Metazoa > Arthropoda > Insecta > Lepidoptera > Sesiidae > Synanthedon > Synanthedon tipuliformis. The sequence continues at coordinate 4,533,737 of OX392434.1, read as the reverse complement.
ATTCTTACTAACCAATATGGATCTGTGCAATCCGAAAAATAAAAATTTATTATTATTATTATTCACATATATTTATTTTATTTCTTAATTTTAATTTTTTTTACAATAAATATTATAAAAAGAAATAATTATAATTATTATAATGTAGTGAAGGATATAGGCAATCGCTACCTGAATCGCTACATCCCATCACTAAGCGCTTAGACACCGCGACCTACATACACGTCAGAATGGAAATGATCTTTTAACGCGTCTCTTTGTCTCTCTACGAATGTTCATATATGTAATTGTGGACTAAATACGCTGTAATGGATTTCACCGCCCTTTAATTAAGGGTAGGTACTTGTGCACTTTATACTAAAAAAAAAGTGCATACTGTTGACGCCGTTTTACATATAAACAGGCACACATAGCACACACATAAACAAACGCATCTCACACTCATAATATACCCACATTTTTATATCGATTGGTCTAATGGCTAGTAACCCTAGCTGTTAACCAAGCGGTCGCGGGTTCGAATCCCGCTAGGGGCAAATGTTTATGTGTTAACATTTACCTTTGTACCTGAGTCATGGATGTTTTGTGTTTATAATATGTATATATTTACAAAAGAAAAGTAATGTATGTAGTATATCAACTGTCTGGTATCCATAATACAAGCATTAATTTGCTTACTTTGGAACTAGATGGTACTGTGTGTAATGTGTGAATATATATATTATTACCCCCCTTTTCCTACCTTAAAAAAAGACAGACGCTTACAAGTGGTCGCCGCGCTCACATAATATATCAGCAAAATTATATATTATATACTCAAAACGCGTGTGTGGTATGTGAAACCTCTAAAAATTGAACGCTAATAATCAATAAAAAAACTCGTGAAGTGTGGTGGAGACGAACCAGCGCGGAAGGAGCAGGCGAACCTGTTTATTGGGTAAGTCTGTCTTGACCCCTCCTTTCACCCACCACATACCTTTCTGTCTGTCTGTCTGTAAATAATTATAGCAAAAATATTATCGTGCTACTAGCACCTAACTGGCTACTAGCTGAACCGGCAAATTTTTGGTGTGGCCTTATCACTTAAGGGGTATAAAAAATAGTTTACGACCCATTCTCAGGTCTACCGAAAAAAAAAAGCCATAAAAATCTGTCAAGTAGTTTCGGAGGAGTTAGGTTACAAACAGTGTGACACGAGAATCCTTACATATTATTAAAAAATGTCATGCTGTTTTCACCAATGGAGAGAGTGGTTCTCGAGGAAGGTTTTAGTATATAATTTACAAAGTTACACGGGTGAAGTCGCGGGCAGCAGCTAGTTTTATATATTTATTATATAGAAGATTAGGTGTTTTCATTTATTTATTTATTTATTTATTTATTTATTTACTTACTTATTTCAAACAAAATCCACAATTCAACATAAAATTTAAGTACAGACAAAAACCAAAAAACATACCTAACAGCCACTTACGGATTTTACATTTTGTACAATTAGAATAATAAAAAAAATGAAAAAAAAAACTACAAATTTAAGTACATATCTTTAGTAATTTCTAATTTGACGAACCCTTTGGATAAGTGGTAAGGGTGCTTGCCTTACGTCTCAAAGGGCTCCGAGTTCGATTCTCGACTGGGTCAACATTAGAAATGTACTTTTCAAGAATTGCTGTTCTGGATTTGGAAAGTAATGCCACCAAGTTTTTTTGCTAAAAAAATGTTGGAATTTTTAACAAACAAGAAAACAATGACAAGGCCACACTCGAAGCTCACCTAGACTGCGCTTTTACTAGCAAGCCTTTTGTTCAAGTTAGCAACTGGGGTAGGCCTAAGCTATTTTCAGATTACCCTAAGCTAAGAGCAGTGTTCTTTCAACTTTAGAATATTTTTCATAATATTTAGCTTTTTTTAGGTGCAATTGATACTATGTGAATTAAATCCGTACTAATATTATAAATGCGAAAGTTTGTATGGATGTTTGTGACTCTTTCACGCAAAAACTACTGAACCGATCACCATGAAATTTTGCATACACGTTGTCTGGGACACCAGAAAGGACATAGGGTGTACCTTTCATCTAAAACGCGGACGAAGTCACGGGCACCAGCTAGTACCTATATAAAAATTTCTTGTCACGTTGATTGACGCCAATCTAACTGAAGTCGTAAACTACTACACCGATTTTGATAAAACTTCGTAACTATGTATGATGTGTAATTTGAACCAACTTAAAAGATAGGATAGTTTTTCTTTCGAACCCGGTCGAAGCCGGAAGCTTGTAGCTAGTATAAATATTATTTTTCATCTCATGTCTAAAAAGTATAAATTATAATGCCTATTATAATATTTACTTATACTTTTTTTATTTTTACTTTTTAAATTTTATTTACATACTAGCTGGTGCTCGCGACTTCGTCCGCGTGGAATAGTTATTTTGGGAATCATTTGGGTATTTCGAACGGTTTTCGCAGCGTACGCAACGCTCAAAGATGAATAATTTTCCCCGTTTTTCCACATTTTCGACTGTTTCTTCGCTCCTATTAGTCGCAACGTGATGTTACATAGCCTAAAGCCTTCCTCGATAAATGATCTATCCAACACAAAAGGAATTTTTCAATTCGAACCAGTAGTTCCTGAGATTAGCGCGTTCAAACAAACAAACAAACTCTTCAGCTTTATAATATTAGTATAGATTTGTATTACAGTCAAGTCTGCGATCGGCTTTAAACAAGTTTTTCTCTTTGACTAAGTTACCCTTAACTAATTTATGAGTGACATGAATTTTAATAGATAAAATATGTTTAGAGTAGCAATTTGCAAAAAGGGCTTAGCACAATAAAATAAAATTGCAACGGAAGTTACCCATTGTACAAACAAACATGTAGGTACCCAGTACCCAAGCGGTCGCGGGTTCGAATCCCGCTAGGGGCAAATGTTTATGTGTTAACATTTACCTTTGTACCTGAGTCATGGATGTTTTGTGTTTATAATATGTATATATTTACAAAAGAAAAGTAATGTATGTAGTATATCAACTGTCTGGTATCCATAATACAAGCATTAATTTGCTTACTTTGGAACTAGATGGTACTGTGTGTAATGTGTGAATATATATATTATTACCCCCCTTTTCCTACCTTAAAAAAAGACAGACGCTTACAAGTGGTCGCCGCGCTCACATAATATATCAGCAAAATTATATATTATATACTCAAAACGCGTGTGTGGTATGTGAAACCTCTAAAAATTGAACGCTAATAATCAATAAAAAAACTCGTGAAGTGTGGTGGAGACGAACCAGCGCGGAAGGAGCAGGCGAACCTGTTTATTGGGTAAGTCTGTCTTGACCCCTCCTTTCACCCACCACATACCTTTCTGTCTGTCTGTCTGTAAATAATTATAGCAAAAATATTATCGTGCTACTAGCACCTAACTGGCTACTAGCTGAACCGGCAAATTTTTGGTGTGGCCTTATCACTTAAGGGGTATAAAAAATAGTTTACGACCCATTCTCAGGTCTACCGAAAAAAAAAAGCCATAAAAATCTGTCAAGTAGTTTCGGAGGAGTTAGGTTACAAACAGTGTGACACGAGAATCCTTACATATTATTAAAAAATGTCATGCTGTTTTCACCAATGGAGAGAGTGGTTCTCGAGGAAGGTTTTAGTATATAATTTACAAAGTTACACGGGTGAAGTCGCGGGCAGCAGCTAGTTTTATATATTTATTATATAGAAGATTAGGTGTTTTCATTTATTTATTTATTTATTTATTTATTTATTTACTTACTTATTTCAAACAAAATCCACAATTCAACATAAAATTTAAGTACAGACAAAAACCAAAAAACATACCTAACAGCCACTTACGGATTTTACATTTTGTACAATTAGAATAATAAAAAAAATGAAAAAAAAAACTACAAATTTAAGTACATATCTTTAGTAATTTCTAATTTGACGAACCCTTTGGATAAGTGGTAAGGGTGCTTGCCTTACGTCTCAAAGGGCTCCGAGTTCGATTCTCGACTGGGTCAACATTAGAAATGTACTTTTCAAGAATTGCTGTTCTGGATTTGGAAAGTAATGCCACCAAGTTTTTTTGCTAAAAAAATGTTGGAATTTTTAACAAACAAGAAAACAATGACAAGGCCACACTCGAAGCTCACCTAGACTGCGCTTTTACTAGCAAGCCTTTTGTTCAAGTTAGCAACTGGGGTAGGCCTAAGCTATTTTCAGATTACCCTAAGCTAAGAGCAGTGTTCTTTCAACTTTAGAATATTTTTCATAATATTTAGCTTTTTTTAGGTGCAATTGATACTATGTGAATTAAATCCGTACTAATATTATAAATGCGAAAGTTTGTATGGATGTTTGTGACTCTTTCACGCAAAAACTACTGAACCGATCACCATGAAATTTTGCATACACGTTGTCTGGGACACCAGAAAGGACATAGGGTGTACCTTTCATCTAAAACGCGGACGAAGTCACGGGCACCAGCTAGTACCTATATAAAAATTTCTTGTCACGTTGATTGACGCCAATCTAACTGAAGTCTTAAACTACTACACCGATTTTGATAAAACTTCGTAACTATGTATGATGTGTAATTTGAACCAACTTAAAAGATAGGATAGTTTTTCTTTCGAACCCGGTCGAAGCCGGAAGCTTGTAGCTAGTATAAATATTATTTTTCATCTCATGTCTAAAAAGTATAAATTATAATGCCTATTATAATATTTACTTATACTTTTTTTATTTTTACTTTTTAAATTTTATTTACATACTAGCTGGTGCTCGCGACTTCGTCCGCGTGGAATAGTTATTTTGGGAATCATTTGGGTATTTCGAACGGTTTTCGCAGCGTACGCAACGCTCAAAGATGAATAATTTTCCCCGTTTTTCCACATTTTCGACTGTTTCTTCGCTCCTATTAGTCGCAACGTGATGTTACATAGCCTAAAGCCTTCCTCGATAAATGATCTATCCAACACAAAAGGAATTTTTCAATTCGAACCAGTAGTTCCTGAGATTAGCGCGTTCAAACAAACAAACAAACTCTTCAGCTTTATAATATTAGTATAGATTTGTATTACAGTCAAGTCTGCGATCGGCTTTAAACAAGTTTTTCTCTTTGACTAAGTTACCCTTAACTAATTTATGAGTGACATGAATTTTAATAGATAAAATATGTTTAGAGTAGCAATTTGCAAAAAGGGCTTAGCACAATAAAATAAAATTGCAACGGAAGTTACCCATTGTACAAACAAACATGTAGGTACCCAGTACCCACATGTCTATACAGATGCTTATGCGTAGCGTATATATAATGCAAAGGGGCCCGGTGTGATCACAGTATAGCGGTCAAACAGTAAAGAAAGTATGCACTATGCGACATTAAGTAGTGGAGTGTGTGTATAGTGGAAACTTTGCTGATTTATGTTTTTCTTACATTTATGTGTAATGTGTATCGAGATATTGTATGTTACCCTAATATAAATATAAATAAAAAATATATAAAAAAAAAATAAAGTTTTTATAAAATATTTTTTTATAAATAAATTCATTATAAAATGTTATATACAATAACTACTATATAAAATACCCGGCAAACGTTATTTTGCCACCCTTATCACTTAGGGGTATAAAAATAGTTTACGACCTATTCTCAAACCTACCGAATATACACAAAAAATTACATGTCGTTTTGGAGGAGTTTGGTTGCAAACACTGTGACACGAGAATTTTATATATATTGATTACTACCTGGTGCCCGCGACTTTTCCGCATTCTGGATGAAAGGTAACCTATGTCCTTTCTGGAGTCCCAGATAACGTGTATGCAAAATTTCATGGTGATCATTTTTATTACTATGTAGATGTACTATGTATCAGCCTATCTGTCTGCTAATGTACTTTGTAATGCTAATGTCACGCGGACAGAGTCGCGTGCAACAGCTAGTATAAAATATTGTAACAGAATTTGAACTCCTCTATCTGTTTTTCTGCTGAATTCTTCTGAACCATCCAACGTAATTTGGTCTTATTTCCACTATAAGAAAGAGCAATAAACGCAGAAGGATATATTATGATTTACAGGAAAATGTATCCGTAGGAAGCTTACGGATACACCCTAGGAACCCTAGCTGTTAGGGTTTGCTTAGAACCCTAGCAGCTGTTTTAACATTACAATAAATTGTGTTACCTACCTATTATAAGATTTTTGTTAGTGCTGTTGGTGTAACTTTTGAAAAATAAATAAATAAACAATGATGAACTATTAATCCCATTAAGTAATAATAAACATTCTATTGCATAGACGAATACGCGTATTATTATTAACGAGTTACCGAGTTATTTGATATGTACAGCGATCCCGCCCATAACCGAATAATTAAATTTAAACGTTCACCTACTGTCATTCCAACTATACTGTTGTAACGCAAAGGGGCCAGAGTAATATGGCAGGTAAGGGAATTTCATTAGTGAGTCCGAGCCCCGGAAAATATCGTGGCAAACCCCGCTAATCTGACGTTATAAGCACTGAGATTTAATACACATATATTAAAAAATGCAAAGGCCCAACAAACGCGAAGATATGGGTTTAATTTTGACTTTTAACTTTCTCAAAACGCTTTTGATAATGGGCTAATTGTAGCTGTTAATTTCCAGGGCCTTAACTTTCCATTTACTTAGTACGAATGTCATCATCATACAAAATTTGTTGGATTTTAATTAAAAATTCAAAACATTTTTTTTTATTAACCAAGCGGTCGCGAGTTCGAATCCCGCTAGGGGCAAATGTTTATGTATTAACATTTTACCTTTGCACCTGAGTCATGGATGTTTTGTATTTATAATATGTATGTATTTACAAAAAAAAGTAATGTATGTAGCTGTCTGGTATTCATAATACAAGCATTAAGTTGCTTATTGTGAAACTAGATGGTGCTGTGTGGAATGTGTGAATATTTTTATTTGTTTATTTAGGATCGGTATTTACCGAAACAAAACAGCACATAATTATTCTGTTATTTAACGTAATAAATACACCAAACAACATGCAAAATGTGATAATAGACAATTGTTAAAACACATCGTTGTCACGTTGTGCGACGAGGGCTTTAGAGTAACCGCAGCTAAGCGTTAATTCTAAGCAGATTTGGCCACAGTAACTTGAACATTGCAGTAAGCAATCTACCGGAACAGTTATTTAAAAAAATCGATTACAATAGAATTATACAATTTTTTTTTCAACTACACGGAATTTGATCTGCGTAATATATTTTAATAATATTATAAACTAGCTGCTGCCCGCGACTTCGTCCGCGTAAATTTGTAAATTATATACTAAAACCTTGCACGAGAACCACTCTATCCATTAGTGAAAACCGCATTAAAATCCGTTGCGCAGTTTTAAAGATCTAAGCATACATAGGGACAGACAGACAGACAGACAGCGGGAAGCGACTCTGTTTTATACTATGCAGTAATGCGAAAGTTTGTATGAAATATTAGAAATTTCGATGTTTGTTCCTTAATGATATACTGACATAATTTTTAAATTACTTTTAAACAAATTTATAAAGTAAAATGTAAAATATAAAATATTGGTGTGATAAATAAATATTTGATTTGTATACTTGATGATTGTAACAAAAATTATTAAATGAAAAAGCATTCATTAAATTTTCTTTATAAGTTTATAGTTTTTCATTAAAGTTTAAAAAAGTAATAAGGTTCTAGATTAATTTTAAGGATAGAAATTCTTCAAAGCAATAGAAATAGCTTCATCTGAATACCAGAAAAAAATAATATTCTTTTTCTCTTTTTAATCAAAACCGGCTCAGTTCCCTCACTGCAAATTACCTTGTACTGTGTTTGTACGTACTGGGAGGTAAGCTTGGGGAATAATAATTAGCACGCAAAAGCCAACAAAACTTTATGCTTAAAGCTACAAGAAAATGTAATCATAGATGGGAGTGTTTTTGGGTAAATTAGACAATAGACATACATACATACGTACCTACCAACAATATAAAGGTGATTACATAATACGCGTGTGTAGGTGCGCTAAGACACTGTTGTCTTCTTGTTGGCTATACTCTATACTAATACTAGCTACACGCTCCCGGCTTCACCCGGGTTCAAAATAAAGGTTATTCTATCTTTTAAGTTGGATCAAATTACACATAGTTACTAAGTTTTATCAAAATCGTTTCAGAAATTTTTATATCATCAGTATTAATAAACTATAATTAATATTATAAATGCGAAAGTTTGTATGTATGGATGGATGGGTGGATGAATGGATGTTTATAACTCTTTCACGCAAAAACTACTGAACCGATCATCATGTAATTTTGCATACACGTTGTCTGGGACACCAGAAAGGAAATAGGGTACCTTTCATCCAGAATGCGGACGAAGTGGCGGGCACCAGCTAGTACGAGTATTAAGATTACAAAGAGAGATTTTTATTTTTGTTTGTAATGAATAAACTCAAAAACTACTGGACCAATTTTGAAAATTCTTTCACCTATAGAAAGCTATCCGTACTTCCGTACTAATGTTATAAATGCGAAAGTTTGTATGTATGTATGGATGTTTGTAACTCATTCACACAAAAACTACTGAACCGATCACCATGAAATTTAGCATACACGTTGTCTGGGACACCAGAAAGGACATAGGGCACCTTTCATCCAGAACGCGGACAAAGTTGCGGGCGGCAGAAAAAGTCTACATTGTCTGTATATTATTAAACGGTTGGTCCAGTTACATTACACAAATGCTAATGACGCGACAATGTTGCGCTTTGTTTATCTAAATAATAAACAAAATGTCCTTTTGTTCATATTTGGACGTCGAGGGTCAGGAAATGAGATAAGGGGCTCGTCGTTCAATAAAGTCCGCAGAAGCGGCCGGATGGGACCACACTTTTAATAATACTAACTAACTAGCAGACTCGTATTTATTTTATTTTCATTTAAAATATTTTCTAGGAAGTGTTCTAGGTCATCTCTTACTTACTCTTCGTCAGAGCCTTATCTATAAATAATAATAAAACTAAACTAAACTCCTCTCAAAAGGCTAAGTATTATAAAATCACTGATTATTTAAATGACAATGAAGCCTGGATTTAAGCAATTCGGAGCTCATAGGTGTTGTGTTGTATTACTTGTATTGTATGTATATTTTAATATTTTTATTATTATTTTTAAATTGAATTGTAGTATACATAGTTGTTATTTTATATTTTAAAGATGACAAAAAGATTAGTATCCTGAGTTTCTTTCGGGGTTTCTTCTCAGGATCGTCATCTTGGCTTTTTTCCGAAACCCTGGTAAATTAAAATTTATAATGACGATCATAAGAGTTTCTTGTAGAAACCCAATTGATAAATAAATATTTGTTTTTTTTTTATTTTGTAACGAGTTAATACACTATTCGCCCAAATTTATCTCGCCCAAATGGGCGAATTGTCATGAAGGGGTGATTACTGTCGCCCGACTGGCTGCCCAAAATGACTGTAAAACGCATACCCAGCCACTTCTTAAGTAAGTAGTAGTAAACACATTTTCTTCCATCTACGGCAGAACTTAACACGTTAATTGCTGCATAACGCGACGTCGCGTGAAGCGGCCTATTGTGACGTTGCCGTTAACGCGACTACGCATGGTGGCGCTTTACAATAATGTACGAACCATAAAATAGCAGCCGCAGCGTATTGACTTCTGGTATTTGTTTTGGCCATCTAGATAAGTTCAACATTTCGGCTTGGTAATTAACGTGTTAAAAGATTTCAGCCTCTAATTCCAATGTTAATAGCCAGACTTGCATTATGATCCAATACAAAAGAAGAAAAAAATATATGGAAAAACAAACTCACCAATCCGGATTATCTGGTCGTGGTCACTGCCTGTAAACAGAAAAGAGTCCATTAGAAGCATTCAGCCGTTAGGGTGACCATACGTTCTCGTGTTTCGTGGATAAACTTCCACGAATTCAATTTATATTCTATTTTTGAAGTGAAAACTTGTTTAGGCGTGTTAGGCATTTTTGAGATGCGAAAAAACTATTCAACTCGCGACCTGTTACCGTAATCGTGTAATGGATTAATTTAAAAAAATAACAATTTTTTGTTTGGGAAAAAAACATTGAACTCGCAACTTGTTACCGTGTAACCGTTTAACCGACAAATCTGTATATATATAAGTATGTACTTTCCTAACGATTCAAAAAATGAACACGTAAATGTTCAAGTATTCACTTCTGTCGGCACTCTCGGAGTGCCTCTGTTTTTTTTTCTCTAATTAAGGTATAATTTATTTGGTGTTACTTAGATTGGTGTGCCAACTTTGACTTAGATGACGACCATTTTATTTAATGCCTGCCTCGTTGGACGCCTTGTGATCATAAATAAGTAAATAAATAAATAAATAAACAAATAAATATACATACTTATTATAAAAGGTCGACTTGATGGTAAGTGGCTACCGCCACCTATAACACAAGCTACGCACAAGTACTGAAAGTGGGCTTCCGACCATAGAAGAATTATAGATAATTTATAAGGAAGGGATGAGGTAATGTCCAAACTTGAACACGGACTGTGGTCACCCTACTTAACCGGCTGTGGTCGGTTGTGATCCGGTAATAACCGCTTTTGAGCCCCGGTTTTCAATGACACTTTCATGTTGGAATGTACATGTTTATTAGCTTACATTTTTCAGAATTCTCTTTTTAATATTAATTAAATTAGGCCTTTTAGAACTAGTGATCAGAAGTAAAAAAAAAATCTGAACTGGATAGTCATAATTAAGTGAGTCATAATAATCACTAGTGTTAGCGTCGACTGTAGCTATTTAGATCGACTAAAGTTGATTAATTAAGGATAGAAGTATAGTAAATAGTGCTCCAATAGTACTTGTACTATCTAATAGTACTTGTACTATTATCTATTCTGTGTTTTTGGCTAAGTTTAATCCATTTTCCATGTAGATTAAATGTTGGGTGGGTGTTGGTTTTAATCGTCGAAGTCTTAATCGTTGGTGGTTGGAATTTTAGTTAAAAAAAAAAAAACAAAATCGGTAAGCAATTACCGTAGCGACAATTTTAGAATTTAAAAAAAAGTAAATTTTCAAGTACCCTCAGTTATACAAGTCGAATTCCGGTTACAACCGCTCCAAACCGCTTCAAACTGGCTAACGAATCGCCAAGTTAGTGGGTATGATGAAAAAATATTTTTTGTTTTTTTTTTTTTTTTTTTTTCTAAAAATCAGTCGACAATTTTTCGAACAACAATACGGAAGTTATTTATAAAAGTTCTGACGTCTGAGTCCCTGCAGACTTTAGCGCGAAGTTTTCCCTAACCTTCATCGAAATACTACAATTATGGAATTCGCGTGAATAATGCCAAAACGGCACATAAAAAGTACGCCTAACGGAATCATGGCGGACTCAATGGTAAAAGGTAGTAACGACTAAGTTCTACTATTGATTTCAAATTCCAATGTGTTGACGACAATAAATATTTACTCATACTCTTAGGTGTTAATAATAATCATACTTACATATACATAATATAATAATAAACAGGAAAGATTTGATTGTTTGTTTGCATTGAATAAGCTCCGAAACTATTGGACCGATTTGAAAAATTCTTTCATCAGCGAGTAACATGGGCTATCAATCATCAGTCAATACTAATAATAAATATGTAAGTGTGGGCATTGCATGTATGTATGTTCCTCCATAACTCTTAAACGAATTAAATGATTTTCTTGAAACTTGGTAGATAAGCATTTAGACGTACGGGACACAGGATAGGCTACTTTTTTCACACGGATGAAGTCGCGGGCGCCAGCTAGTCTATACTTAATATTATAAAGCTGAAGAGTTTGTTTGTTTGAACGCGTTAATCTCAGGAACTACTGGTTCGAATTGAAAAATTATTTTTGTGTTGGATAGATCATTTATCGAGGAAGGCTTTAGGCTATATAACATCACGTTGCGACCAATAGGAGCGAAGAAACAGTCGAAAATGTGGAAAAATTATTCATCTTTGAGGGCTTCCGTTGCGTGCGCTGCGAAAACCGTTCGAGATACCCAAATTATTCCCAAAATAACTATTCCACGCGGACGAAGTCGCGAGCACCAGCTAGTATTTTATAAAGTTACGCGGACTACGTCGCTTGCAACAGCTAGTATTTTTTATTTTAAATGCGGACAAAGTAGCGACCTCCAAACAAAGAATAATATTGCCCTACACAAAGTTATAAGAGCACTTCTCAGAATTAAACGATAAGTATGAGTCCGCATATGCAGTAACTTAAACCTTTGTTGAACATTAAAAATATAGTTGAGTTTTCAAAATCAGCGAAGCGCATAGTCTGGAATGTTTATCTAACATTGTAAAGTGCTTAGCGGAGCGTTCGTAAGCCGATATAAAAATATGCGTTTGAATAAATACACTTATGTTATCACACATTATAATATACTAGCTGTTGCCCGCGACTTCATTCAAATGTTATATAGCCTAAAGCCTTTCTCGATAAATGGACTATCCAACACAAAAATAATTTTTCAATTCGAACCAGTAGTTCCAATTATTAACGCGTTCAAACAAACAAACTCTTCAGCTTTTTTATCCGTACTAATATTATAAATGCGAAAGTTTTTATGGATGTATGGATGTATGTACCTAACTCTTTCACGCAAAAACTACTGAACCGATCACCATAAAACTTTGCATACATGTTGTGTGAGACACCAGAAAGGACATAGGGTACCTTTCATCCAGAACGCGGACGAAGTCGCGAGCACCAGCTAGTAATATTATAAATGCGAAAGATTGTATGGATGTATGTATGTATGTATGGATGTTTGTAACTCTTTCACGCAAAAATTACTGAACCGATCACCATGAAATTTTGCATGCACGTTGTCCGGGACACCAGAAAGGACCTTTCAATCAGAATGCGGACGAAGTCATGAGCACCAGCTAGTTTTAGTTATATAGATGAAAATAAAATATTTATATTGATTAATTCCAAGTAAACTAAGACCACAAATTAATGCAACGCGCGCAATAATCTGCAGTGCACATTTGACAAAGAAATCCAACTGAAATCCTAGTATTTAGCAACAATGAACATTCACAAGTTTAATCTACACTCGCCAAAACCAAAGTTCACGTGAAAGTTCCCTCTTGAAATGTCTATCGGGCTATATATTTTGGCATAAATTCAAAGTTCGGCCTTTGCCGCGAATATCTTTTAGCAAAATGGCTCGGAAACTATGCAACTGCTTGGAGACGCGCGAATAGTTCGCGCCATATTTGGCTTGCAGCGCCATCTATCGTGAGTTATTGTTTTCTATACTTTTTTATGTTCTTTTTGTATTTTAGGGCTTTTACCTTTAGAAAGGTATGTCAGCCAGTTTTCTATACTATAAAGAGAAATATTTGATTGTACTGAACCGATTTGAAAAAATCTTTCATTGTTCGGAAGCTATAATATCAACGAGTAACTTGGGCTATATTTTATAAAAGTTATGCAGACGAAGTCGCCTGCAACAACTAGTAATTAATATATTTCAAGCACTATGTCAGTGATTTAAGCATTATTTTATGTGTTCTGTGTTAATTAAAAGCTGGCAGCAAACGCCTGCCAAAATTGTTATAGCAACAAGACTTAGAGGTCAAGCGTTATATTTCTTATAATTTTCAACGCGGAAGAAATCTAATAAAATAAAAATAAAAAGCAAAAAATAATTATCACTACGCTATTAACAAAAAAATCGACCGCCATAGACAAAGCTATAGAAATTCATAAATGATATTTCCACATAATATAATGTCACTATAACATAACCATAGAGTAATAACCCCATTACGAAAATGCCAAGGTATTTACGCATCGCGTAACAAGGGTAGAACGCCGTTAATACCCCTTGGGAATACACATTGTCTATATAGCAGTACTGGAGAACACATAGAAGACTATCCTAGAAATATCTAAGTCTACCTACTTTTCTTGGAGAGACACAGGTTTTTATCTACCTTAATAAATTCATATTTGTAGTCCGTAAGCAAAGATAAATGATTGGTCTCGCTGCGCTCGACTAGATAGAGCGCTTACAAAAGCGGTAGCTCCGTGAATGCGGCAACTTTTTATTGTAGTGTGTATAAAAGATCGTCACTTTTTATCGCTTTTTACACAGTTTTATTAATTTTTTACACAGTTTCACTACGCATACTGGCATTTTATTATGCTCAAAATTTAATAAAACATTCGGCACGTACACATCAGCGACAGTTTGCAGTGTAACTAATTCGGCGAAGTATTTTTTTCCACATTTTACATGTACAACAGCGGTATCTAGTCGAGCGCAGCAAAACCAATCATTCATCTATGTCCGTAACTAAAAAAAAGCTTTTTTTTCCGATTATAACCCAAATATTTTTAAAGTTGGAGTGAATAAGCATCTTCTGGGTGAGCTCGCTCCATCTTAGGCCTCATCTTTGCTACACGGCTAGATGCTGGCCAAGAGCAAACCCATCTCAAATAAATAAAAAGGTATGAACTTCTAAAAAAGCATAATGTGCTGTTGTGTTTCGCTTCCTTATCCCTTATCCTTAATTCTACTATGGTCAGCAAAGCATTTGCAGCATATGTGACGTTGCTTGTGGTAGGTTATAGGTGGCGGTAGCCACGTGGCTACCGTCACCATCAAGTGGACCGTCAGCCTGTCTGATGACATTAACATAAAAAAATAACTCTTAAGCAAAATGTAACATGAGCGTTTGACATTATACTATAATAAAATTTGAAAATTTTTCTACACACTCAGTTATTATAAAACTTTTACAATTTTTCACGTCTTCAAATATTTCTAGATTTCTAGGACATATATATTGCTTTCAATTCTGTGCCAGACGACGATAATGTATAACGGACAATTGAATTAGATTTTTTTATTAGAGATAGGTTTGCTCTTGGCCAATATCTAGCTGTGTAGCAAAGATGATGGCCTTAGAATCATTATTAGAATCATCCTACACTAGACTAACGGCCCAGGCTTCGCCCGGAAGCAATTCGGAAGATAGTACTAATTAAATTAGGATTTCAGGAAGGACACAGGCTACACATTCCAATAGGGCACTAGGCTATATAAAAATACAGATCCAACGCTTGGCAAAAATATCAGCGAGTAGCATAGGCTATATTTTACAAAGTTACTCGGACGAAGTCGCGGGCACGAGTTAGTATTTATATAAACAAACAAGTTAACTGAATTGGTTACACAAATTGTATTGTAGAAAGACTCAATACGAAAAAAAAATCAATATAATCATTTTCTAAGAAATGTCAATGATAAGAAGACATCAATCATCCTCCTAAAAAGCTCGGAAAAGCGAGGAAAAGTTATTGTGAAGGCCTTTTTTTGTAAATATGATTTTTTTCGTGTTAATGAATTGTCATAGGTATTCATTTACCTTAGGCGGTGAGGTCGACAAAAGAGGGAGGTATCTGAATTTTATTTTTTTTGCAAGCTTTTAGTAAGTAAGTTTTGCAAGACGAAATGCTGAACCAAAACAAATACCAGAAGCCAATATGCTGCGGCTTTTATATAGTAAGACACCATCACGTGACGTCGCGTTATCGTCATAATAGACCGCTTCACGCGATGTCGCGTTATGTGGCAATGACCGTGTTAAACCTCTACATCGGCTCTAACGAAAGACTAGCGCAGGTTTTTACAGTCTGCGTTATGCTGAGTTGGAGCTGGTTTGTGGCGGAGGACTTTTGTGAGTGTCTTTCTATATGTTATAAGTATGTTTTAATTTAATTTAATGAGTGTCCTTTGCTACAAATAAAATTTTATTCTATTCTATTCTAAATACAACGCAAAGCGGTAACATTTTTTTTAAACTGACAACACTAACATCATTGCTAAATTTGTTTGGAAACTCAAGCTTTTAAAAGTAATTCGGAACCACTATCACATCCGTACTATTTAATTTAAGAATATTATAAATGCGAAAGTTTGTATGGATGTATGTATGGATGTTTGTAACTCTTTTACGCAAAAACTACTGAACCGATCACCATGAAATTTTGCATACACGTTGTCTGAGACACCAGAAAGGACACAGAGGGTAGCTTTCATCCAGAACGCGGACGAAGTCGCGGGCACCAGCTAGTAGAGTAATATGTAAAACTCAAGCCAATAAGCTAAACAAGTAAGGATTCTAATAGGAATAAGTAGTTCCCGCAATCATAGTACCTATTCAGAGAAAATAAAACACGACAATTTACTCGAGCAGTCCTCAAATTTCAGACGTACCCTATAATCTTATCACTCATATGAATAGGCAGAGACTTGATTGTATGATATCCTTACATAGAATAAATTGTAGTCGTTTTTGAGTCTGTCTGTCTGTATGTCCACTAACTGATAAGTATATTCGAGAATTTCCACTAACTGATAAATAAAAAAATAAAATAAATAAATAAATATATTCACACATTCCACACAGCACCATCTAGTTCAAAATTAAGCAACTTAATGCTTGTATTATAGATACCAGACAGTTGATATAATACGTACAATATTTTTTTTGTAAATACATACATATTATAAATACAAAATATCCATGACTCAGGTACAGGTACTCAGGTATATTCGACAGTTTCCCTTATTTCCTTCTCTGCTAGATTTAAATAAGGTTCCCTTTATTTAAATCTAGATTACTTAAGGCTAATATTTAAGTAGGCTAATGTTTTATTGTTTTAATTTTTATTGTTAATTAAGTGTTAGTTAGTTGTTAGTAACTTAATAGTTATCATTAGTGTTTAGTTAGAAGTTAGAATTAATCATGATATGCACATAATTTAAGACTGCCATTTAGTTAATTATCACACACACACGTATTTTTGTTTTCACGAATTTGATTGTATTCTGTCTGTGTGCTTTGTTAAATCCGTACTAACATTATAAATGCGAAAGTTTGTATGGATGTATGTATGGATGTTTGTAACTCTTTCACGCAAAAACTACTGAACCGATCATCATTAAATTTTGCATACACGTTGTCTGGAACACCAGAAAGGACATGAGGTACCTTTCATCCAGAAAAAAGTACTGCTCCCGAGGGATCATCTAAAATTAAAGAAACTAACTCCTGGCTAAGTGTAATAGCAATAACGATGTCAGGCGATATATTGCTTTTTCAACGCGGACGAAGTCGCGGGCACCATCTAGTTGTAAATGTAAGGTTTTAGTTTTAAATTTAGTACCTAACTTGTCAGTCATAGTTGATTTTTTTTTAAATCTGCTACAACGTCCCCTATGGCACGTGCAACAGAATATATTATGCAATATTGTTCACTTAAATCACACACACACAAACATGGATACAGTGCGTGAGTGTGCGTTGGAATGTGCAATATTAAGAGCTCTAACGTTAGTGACGCGCTGTGCGTTTGATCGCTGCTCTATATCGATAAATACCAATGTGTTATCGTGACTTAAATTTTACACCATTTATTGTATAGGTATCTACTGTGCATTTATTCTCGGTAAGTATTACGTAACGTAATTTTACACGTAAAATAAAATAAAATAAAATAAATAAAATAAGTAACGCAATTTTAATGGAAAACATTGGTTTTATGGTTCTTGTAAAACGTTACGATGCGTTACAGGGGCGGGAGGGGAATCCCTAGAGTGTATTGTACGCCATTTTTATTTTGTTCTCTCAAGTTGGTAACGCCTTTCGTTGGTAAAAACGGTCACTTGGTTGTTACGATGAATTCTTCTTCTTCTCTTTTAGTGTCTTGGCTCCATCAGATCTTCACTGTTATTTATAAAAATAGCAATATAAAATAGACTTTTTAAAATAAAAAAAAGGATTTTTATTATTTATACAGTAAGTATAGCCTTAGCCTTTTTGTAGTTGTATATGTACGCGCAAAGAAGAAAGTAATATTCAAGAGAAATATTAATTAAAAAGAATTTGGAAGAATTTCACTCTAAATTTTATTTCTAGACCTACCAGAATATACCCTTAGTATTATTTATTCGTAGCTTTTAGGTCTATCTTTATATAAGCTTAGAAGTGTATTATAATAATTATATCTTGCCCATAAATAAAGCAAATATTTCGCAAGAATCCATCTATTCACAAATTATAAGCTGCAGAATTTCCTATTTTTGTCATTTATCATTTAATAAAGTGTAAAATTTCTGTCATAATTGTATTAATTAGGGAAAGGCGGGAGCAAAAAGCATGACAGAGGCGGACATAACTTCATTAACGATCTACCCTTTTGCGGACATAAATAAACTATAGTGACGATTCAGCTGCTTTGCTCTGTCGTTTTTTTATTCTTATTTCATATTACACTGGCTAGTGCCCGCGACTTCGTCTGCGTTAAAAAATTGAAAAATACAACACCTGCGAAAATATCTGCTATCGACAATGGCGTCTTCGGGCCCCATGCGGCCCGCCAACTAATTTCTTACAGCCCCCAGAAGCTAAACAAAATATTGTACCTAGCGCCATCTAGCCTAGTTAGAAGGGATCCACTCTGTGAGCTTCCAGATGCACGTCTGGAATGCAGTTTGCGGGTTGCAACTACAAAAATAAAACAAATACCGACACATTCGTCAAAAATCGAATTGATTGATTAAACTTTTTAACCAATAAAGATTATTGCACTTTAAAATGCACTTTTATGGTGGTAAAGTGACATGGAGCATTGTGGCCCTTCAGACGATGTGAAATCTTTGGCCCTTGCACTAAAAAAGGTTGAAGACCCTTGCATTAGACGATCTCTCGTTACGCGGACGAAGTCACGTGCAACAGCTAGTACCTCCTATATTAAATGTTGATTTAGTATGTACTATATAGAACTATCATTATTACATTACAGGAATGCACGAGGAAGGCGGCCATCATTGAGGAATGACGGCGTGTTGTTAAGCTTGCCACCAACACCTGAAATGATGACCACGACCACTCTGTCAAGAGTGAGACCGAAGAAGAAAAATATAGTACTATATCTATACTAATATTATAAAACTGAAGAGTTTGTTTGTTTGTTTGAACGCGCTAATCTCAGGAACTACTGGTTCGAATTGAAAAATTCTTTTTGTGTTGGATAGATCATTTATCAAGGAAGGCTTTAGGCTATATAACATCACGTTGCGACTAATAGGAGCGAAGAAACAGTCGAAAATGTGGAAAAAAAATGGGAAAATTATTCATCTTTGAGGGCTTCCGTTGCGTGCGCTGCGAAAACCGTTCGAGATACTCAAATGATTCACAAAATAACTATTCCACGCGGACGAAGTCGCGAGAACCAGCTAGTGTTAGATAAAGTCCAATAAGCATTGTAAAAGTCTATAGTAAATACTCCATTTAAAATTATTTACAAACAGGGCCAGTTATGCCCAAAATTAACCGCCAAAATGATTATTCCACATCGATAACCAATTATTTTAAGTGGACGAGACCCCATCACTTGAGTTCAGACATCTTATTACAATTCAATTATAAAGTTGAGTGTTAACCTGGGTCCATCATCTGAGGTAATAGCTTGGAAATTGGTGGGAAAACAGATAATTTCAGGGTGTTTTAAAGTCGGCAGGATATCAAGATTGCTAACTGAGCAATTTTGTTGGCTTCAACACCTCGCCATATTTACATTTCAACCAACATATTTTACATATTTTTCGATATTTATATACTAATATTATATAGAGAAGATTTGAATTTATGTATTTTTGTTTGTAACGAATTAACATACAAACTACTGTACCGATTTTAATAGTTCTTTCACTTATAGAAAGCTACATTATCTAGGACATGTGCAACAACTAGTCACTTATATAATTTCTTATGAAATTTTTATAAATGAAAACTTCAACACCTGACAAAAATAATTTATTCAATCTGTATTGCTTATATATTTATGTTAGTATGGCTTATTTTTATTATTAGACGATCCCTCAGGAACAAAAAGAAAGAACATAGTGTACCTTTCGTTCAGAATAAAAGTATTCTGAACGAAAGGTACACTATGTTCTTTTCTTTACCCCTGAAACGTGTTTGCGAAATTTCCTGGTGATCGGTACCTTTACCATGAGTTTACAATGACTGCACTCGCTAGCGAAAGCGTAAAATATTTATATGGAAAATTGTCATTTTGACATTGACTTTTAAAGATCTAAGCATACATAGGGACAGACAGACAGCGAGAAGCGACTTTGTTTTATACTATGTAGTGATACAAAAATAATAAATATAAATAAAATTATAAATAGAACAGAATATTATCGAATCGAAATAATAATGTGTTATATTGTAAATAAAAAATAATAAAAAATTGTTTTCCTAATTGTTAAAAAGTATCGACACTAAACTAGTCCCATCACTAGAGGCTCACAGACGTCCTCTATCGATCGCGGCTACATCTCGCTGGGGAACTGGCGCTTACTTCATTCTTCCACTAAAAGGGACACTGAACTATTGACCTCTTTTATTTATAGTCCGAACCAGGTTCGAACTCGCAAGTATCCTTGTTAGGCTTTTGAACCTATAACTATTTCAGTTACTAACTATACAGATGGAAAAATAAGTCGGGCCCTGGCGGGAAACTACCTTAAATCCTTAAGTTGGCTCATTTTACATAAAGGAGACATTCCTTTATTTTTAAAAAGAAACAAAACTGCATTTAAAGATTTTCTAAAACTCCTTGACTCGCCCAGGACTCGAACCAACTAAAATAAAAAAAATAAACACTCGCTATTTTATTGTACTAATCGATAGAATTATTATTCCGGATAAAATTTCTCTAACAAACATTTGATCTTACTCTCGTCTGTCGTACAAGATATCCATGAAGAATACTTATATTATAACTAACTAACTAACTATTACTAACTATTTTAAGTCTACTAGCTGACCCGGCAAAAGACGTTTTGCAAAAAAAAAACCTTATCATTTAGGGATAAAATATAGTTTACAACCTACTCTCAGACCTATCGAATGTAAACTAGACAAATAAAGTGCTTTATCATTATCAACCTAAGATTGAATATTCTTTGTATGTTGTAGAATGATAGGTCTGTTTTCCTTTGAAAATTCAAAGTGACAATTTCTATTGCTATCTTTATTAGCGATGACAAATTATGTCAATCAGTAATCAATACCTATTTCAAATATAAGCCTTTAGCGAATTTTGAAATGAACGGAATTTGTAATCGAAACTGATAAAGCACTTTTCTTGTCTGCTTTACACAAAAAAATATATATAAAAATCTGTCAAGCCGTGCCGGAGGAGTTTGGTTAGAAACACTGCGACACGAGAATTTTATATATTTCTAGCTGTTGCCCGCGACTTCGTCCGCGTTCTGGATGAAAGGTACCCTATGTCCTTTCTGGTGTCCCATATAACATGTATGCAAAATGTCACGGTGATCGGTTCAGTAGTTTTTACGTGAAAGAGTTACAAACATCCATCCATCTATACATCCATACAAACTTTCGCATTTATAATATTAGTACGGATGTATAGTAAACTCCAAAAATTGTATCCGTGCGTATCCGGGGTCGGATCGCTAGTTTTATATACCTATATAATAAATTTGAATTCCTCAACATCCAATAAATATTTATGTATGAAAATCCAATGTGAGCGATTGAATTCTTGTTGAGATTGATGTTTGTCGATAGGGGGAGTTGTAGGTAGGTACTTATAATTTGTGAAATTGAACGTCGTATGATACTTTTTTTTAAAAAAAACAACTAGCTGACCCGACAAATGTTGTTTTGTGAAAAAATAAAAAATAAATTTTTGGGGTGGACCACCCTTAACATTTAGGGGTATGAAAAATAGATGTTGGCCGATTCTCAGACCTACCCGATAAGCACACAAAATTTCATTAAAATCGGTCCAGCCATTTCGGAGGAGTTTGGTAACAAACACTGCGACACAAGAATTTTATATATTACTAGCTGGTGCCCGCGACTTCGTCCGCGTTCTGGATGAAAGGTACCCTATGTCCTTTTTGGAGTCCCAGACAACGTGTATGCAAAATTTACAACGCCATCTAGGGAATTCTGTTTGAAGCAATGTAGTACTCTAATTCATCTAAAAGTTAACAGATGGCACTACATGTTAGTTATAGTTTATAAAATTACGTGTTAATAAAATTAAAGCTGCTGCCCGCGACTTCGCTCGCGTAACTTAGTAAATTATGTACTTAAACCTTCCTCGAGAACCACTCTACCCATTAGTGAAAACCGCATTAAAATCCGTTGCGTAGTTTTAAAGATCTAAGCATACAAAGGGACATAGGGACAGAAAAAGCGACTTTGTTTTATACTATGTAGTGATTAGATTAGACTAGCTGGTGCCCGCGACTTCGTCCACGTTGAAAAAGCAATATATCGCCTGACATCTTATTGCTATTATACTTAGCCAGGAGTTAGTTTCCTTAATTTTAGATAATCCCTCCAGAGCAGTACTTTTTTCTGGATGAAAGGTACCCTATGTCCTTTCTGGAGTCCCAGACAACGTGTATGCAAAATTTCATGGTGATCGGTTCAGTAGTTTTTGCGTGAAAGAGTTACAAACATCCATACATACATCCATACATCCATACAAATTTTCGCATTAATAATTTTAATATATAATATATATAGTACGGATAGAGATAGTATACTTATTAGTATAGATATATCCGATTTATTATTATTTATGCCCCATTTCTGTCTATTTGTAAGTACAATTAGATGCTTCATAAAAATGGACCCAAAATGCATCTATCTAAAAGATTGTAAGACACCCCTGCTAGACGCTGAAGGGGCTAACTTTAGGGGTGTAAATGAATAATTTATCTCTCGAGTGTATTATAATATAACAGTATACCTACAGGGTTATGGAGGGCCTGGAATATTATTTGGGACATTTTTCTTGTTCTTGTGGGGGGACATTACGTATAAATTGAATAATCATATTTGTATGTCATAGATAAATGATTAGTCTCGCTGTGCTCGACTAGATACCGCCGTACTTGTAAAATGCGGCATAAAATAGCACGCCGAATTATGCGTACCCGAGCCAGTCACACTGCAAACTGTCTGTGATGTGTACGTGCTGAATGTTTTATTAAATTTTAGGCATAATAAAATGCCAGTTTGCGTACATAGTGAAACTGTGTAAAAATATAATAAAACTGGGTAAAAAGTGATAAAAAGTGACGATTTTTTATACACACTACAATAAAAAGTTGCCACATTTTCGGAGCTATTGCTTTTGTATAGTGCTCTATCTAGTCGAGCGCAGTGAGACCTATCAATTATCTTCGTTGTATGTATTGAAAATATACTTTGATGGGAATATAAATGCCTCAATAGAAAAAATAGCTTTTTTAAAACACTAGCTGGTGCCCTCGACTTCGTCCGCGTGATGTTATATAGCCTTGGCCTAAAGTTTTCCTCGATAAATGGACTATCCAACACAAAAAGAACAAACAACGCGTTCATCCAACCAAACAAACAAACTTCAGTTTTATAATATTAGTATAAATAGACATTTTAGAACTACTTTTGCTTTCCTAATGAGTGGTAAGGGTGCTTTTCTAACGTCTCGTGTTCATCATCTCATCATAAGCTCGATATAAAACGAACTAAACCAAGCTCACGACTCGACTAGAAGGGAACATACTGATTTGTTATACTAAGGGCCTCTTTCACCAATTACAAGTAAAGTGTTGATTAGTTACTTTTAGAAATAATTTTTTGTTTTATTAAATTATGAACTAGGTTTAATGCATTTTTCGATAGGCGATTTTTTTTATTATTTTCTTTTTAATGTTTGGGACTTCTACCGTACAAACTAAGGTAATTATCAGCTCCATCATCCCCGGTGAATTTAAATGACGGTTAGCCTACTTGAGGCCCTAATGAGTATTTTAAGAATTTACCGAGTCGACGTTCACTATGTTACTTGAAATATAATATATTTTTAAATATTACTTCTTTACTTAGTATCCTATTATTTCCTATTAATATTATAAATGCGAAAGTTTGTTTGTATGTATGGATGTTTGTAACTCTTTCACGCAAAAACTAGTGAACCGATCACCATGAAATTTTGCATACACGTTGTCTGGGACACCAGAAAGGACATAGGGTACCTTTCATCCAAAACGCGGACGAAGTCGCGAGCACCAGCTAGTATTTTAATATATTCAAATTTTATATTGAAACGTTGTTTTGCCAAAAAATATAAAATAAAAAAATTTGGGATGGGCCACCCTTATCAATTAGGGGTGTAAGAAATAGTTTACGACCTATTCTCAGACTTACTACCGAATACACAAAAAAATCATAAAAATGGTTTTGGTCGAGTTTGGTTACAAACATTGTGACATGAGAATTTTTTATGTATTAGGTATTAACGTTGTTTTGCGAAAAAATAAAAAATAAATTTTTGGTGTGGACCACCCTTAACATTTAGGGGTATAAAAAATAGATGTTGGCCGATTCTCAGGCCTATCCGATAAGCACACAAAATTTCATCAAAATCGGTCCAGCCGTTTCGGAGGAGTTTGGCAACAAACACAACGACACGAGAATTTTATATATTAGATAGAAGATAGAGATAATACTCAAAGTCGTTTTAAATACATAAGCCGTTAATAGGTAAGGTAGTAAAGTCTGGATTTACCTATACAGTATTGATTTGAATTAGTTTTTCAAAATTACAATTAAAAATACCTCCAAAAAAATAATATAAAATATATTTTTAATTTCTATAAATAAATCCCATAATTTAATTATTTTCATAACATTTTTTTTAAATAAATTTTTAAGCTATTTTAAGCAATATTAGGCAAATATTAAGCAAATACTAAGCAATACCCTGAAACGTTGCCATATCGCTGTACCTATTATTCATATTCGTTTTAGTGTTGCCAGCTTATACTATCTTATAAAAGGATCCGTAAAATTCCCAATTTAAGACATGATTTAGAATAAATTAAATTTAACAAATTTTCATCCCTCTTATCATACAAGAAATTTGCAAATTTTCCAAAAAAAAAAACCTTTTTAAAAACATTTCGTTATTTCTGCTACGAAATTGCAATTAATAATGTTATACGAAGTGTCACGTTTAGTGCAAACTTAATTATCAGAATATCATAAGATGCAATAAGGCGGTAACTCGCGATCAATGTTATACGATTTTCAGCTGTACGCACGAGCAAATAAAGTGCATTTTGCAATAAGCTAGTCGAGAGCACTGTGGTTATTTTTACACACCGTTGTCTCGGAAATCAATAAGTACAATCTTGGCTAGTTTAATAGCTTAGATTTGTATTTTTTTACCACTTACCTTCACGGAGCTGGCGCCACAGCACTTCACAGTAAGAATTAGGATAAAAAAATTAAATAAAATAAAAAAATAAATAAATCAAACAATTTTATTGAAACAATAAACAAGCAGAGTGGAGGTGTTGCAAATAAAATTCAGGTAAAAAAAATAGCGAAAGGTGACGGACGGAGAATTAAAAAAACACGCGAGCGACAACCGCTCGCTTCGAAAGGTACTGGCTCTCTGAACTAAGGAGCGCTGGGGCGCGTTTATATACGTGCGCGAGATGAGGTGGGAGGGGGATCGACAGCCATTTTGAATCGTTGCCATGGAGACGAGGAGATGGCCTATTACGGTAGGGTGGCGGAGATTAGTTGTACCGTCAGCAAAAGCATTTATTTGTAAGTAGGTTTTGTCCGCGACTTCGTCCGCGAGGAATGTAAGGTATGGGTTATCTAGGATGAATAACTGCGGAGTGTATTGCACTTTTGAGAAAACAAGAAAACATTTAAAACTACCTTTTTTATCGTAGGTTTTTAATTATTTATTTATTTATTTTTCGAGTATTGTAACATTATATCTCTTTTAATATAATGCCTGAAAAAATATATGAACATTATAACGCCTGACTCTTTATTGCTGTTATCGTTTTGCCAGGCGTTAGATTTTTGCCACGGTCTTTTCTGTATCTCTGACATTTCTGACAATGTGAATGCAAATTTCAGACAGACAGACACAGTCACTTTCACATTTATAGCAGTGCTATTATTATGAATATAGTATTTAATCCGTACTAATATTAGTTTGTATGGATGTATGGATGTTTGCAACTCTTTAACGCAAAAACTACTGAACCGATCACCATTAAATTTTGCATACACGTTGTCTGGGACACCAGAAAGGACATAGGGTACCTTTCATCCAGAACGCGGACGAAGTCGCGTGCACCGGCTAGTTTAACTATAATTGTTGAGATCTGTAATACAAAGATAATTTCTTATGAATGGTTGCGTTATTAGATAAAATACGTACTAGTAAAAATATGTGTGTAGGTATGTGTGTGGTTTGTGGTGTATATATATTTTTCATTATTAAAAAAATGTTATGAAGGCCTGAATCTTTGTTTTTACATTCTTTACGATCCGTGGCCTTGCTTTATTACATATTATTATAAGTAATTGTATAAAGAAGGTAAAAAAAACTTTAATGAAAATTTGAACAATTTAATGAAATTGAAAAATAAAATTAAGTTTTTTTTTGCTAACGGTACGAACCCTGCGTCTGTATCAACCCTCATAGCACACAAAGATACAAACTCACACGCACGCATCTTGGGGGAGATCGCTGTGCACAATGGATACATGCTTTCCAACTAACAGCGCTGTGTCGTTATCCTAAACAGGATCAAGTACAATGAGACACAGCGGCGACACGCTGCGACACGTTGCGACGCACAGTTGCAGCAACTAGCCTATTGTGGACAAACTCTATAGTTATGTGTATACCCGTCTTTTTCACTCGGTAAGGGTTAAGAAAAGGCGCTGTTGCTGTCTCGCTCTAGCGCGAGTGTAGTGAAAATTGCAAAAAAAAAAGTTTAGCGGTAATTATTTTAATGAGTAAAATGTGGAGTTGTTTGTTTCGCGCCTAAAATATGTTGCAAACTATTCGTTTAATTGTATTTTTTTAGATAGATATATAGATTTTACGTATAGGTATATTTATTTTTCGACTCGTTCAACGTAACTGAAAAATTGAATAGATTGCATTCTATCTTATTTTAAAGGTAAAACTGTAAATTTACCTCCCCAGTACATTTTGTGAATATTTTATTCGCACACCTTAACGGCACATCCAAAATAATTTCGACTTTATTGCAATAGAGACAGAGATAGTTTTGGATCGTTCGCAACTAAGATGAGCATTGTAACTTTGTATTTTGTGGTTAAATATTTAATAGAGCGTTAGTATTGCTTCTGGACACGAGATGGCGCTATTAGGGCTGTGTTTTTTTTTTAAGGTAAAAAGTATAGTCTGTAGTTTATTCTTTTTTGTTAATTATTTAAAAAATTAAGTTATTGGAATACTCTTGAATATTATATGAATATTATCGCTTTATTTGTATTCATTAGTTTAATATATATTTAAGCTACTTGCCAATAGATGTCACTGATCATTTTTAAATTTGAATTTAAATAAACGAATTCTGTAATCAAAAAAAGCTAAAAACCGTCATATCACATGTTAACGAGAAAATCATATTTTTTATTGATATTTTCTATGTTAAGGTCGTCAGACAGGCTGACGGTCCACATGATGGTATGTGGCTACCGTTGCCTATAACTCAAGCAACGCCATAGGTGCTACAATTGCGCTGCCATACTGGGATTGAGGATAAGTGCGAAAGTTGAACTTTTGCATTTATAATATTACTAGCTGCTGTCCGCGACTTCGCCCGCGTAACTTTTGTAAAGTATATAACTTAACGTAACTTTGTAAAACCTTCCTCTTGAATCACTCTATTTTAAAAATTTCATCAAAGTCCGTTGCGTAGTTTTAAAGATCTAAGCATATATAGATACAGACAGACAGACAGACAGACAGCGGGAAGCGACTTTGTTTTATACTATATAATATGTAGGTATGTAGTGATGATGTAGTGACAAACATACAAAAATACAAATCTTTTCTCTTTGTAATATTATTAGCTGTTGCGCGCGACTTTGCCCGCGTAGCTTTATAAAATATAGCCCACATTATGTTACTCGCTGATAATGTAGCTTTCTATATGTTAAAAAAAAATATTAAAATCAATCCACTAGTTTTTGAGTTTATTCATTACAAACAAATATACAAATCTTTTCCATTTACAATATTAGTATAGACTAGCTGGTGCTCGCGACTTCGTCCGCGTGGAATAGTTATTTTGGGAATAATTTGGGTATCTCGAACGGTTTTCGCAGCGCACGCAACGGAAGCCCTCAAAGATGAATAATTTTCCCCGTTTTTTCCACATTTTCGACTGTTTCTTCGCTCCTATTGGTCGCAACGTGATGTTATATAGCCTAAAGCCTTCCTCGATAAATGATCTATCCAACACAAAAATAATTTTTCAATTTGAACCAGTAGTTTCTGAGATTAGCGCGTTCAAACAAACAAACAAACAAACTCTTCAGCTTTATAATATTAGTATAGATAAATTAAATGGAATAACACTAAAAAGTCTCACGCAGGTTAAAAATTACTAAGCACTAAATTTGCACACTAAGCGTTTGAGCTAGCTCTTCTAGCGGATAACCAAAAGGGTGTAATAAATCAAAACCGCTTCAATGTCAGCTGAAACAAGTGAAATGTTACAAGAGAATAATGAAATTGTTCGCGAGTCATTTAACTGCACTCGTAGCCGGACAGACAGACGGACAAATAGCGTTCAACACTTCATTATGAATGCGAACAGTCACGGTAACATGGAATTTCTTGTTCATCAATACAAATTTCAAGCTAAATACTTACCTGTTTTGCAAGCGCTGTATACCTACATAAAAAAATATCTTAGATAAATGATTGGTCTCGCTGCGCTCGACTAGATAGAGCGCTATACAAAAACAATAGCTCCGTGAATGCGGCAACTTTTTATTGTAGTGTGTGTAAAAAATCGTAACTTTTTATCACTTTTTACCCAGTTTTATTATATTTTTACACAGTTTTTTTCACTATGTACGCAAACTGGTATTTTATTATGCCTAAATTTTAATAAAACATTCGGCACGTACACATCACAGACAATTTGCAGTGTGACTGGCTCGGCTACGCCGAATTCGGCGTAGTATTTTTGCCGCATTTTACAAGTACGATGGCGGTATCTTTTCGAGCGTAGCGAGACCAATTTTATTCATCTAAGCTTAACAAATTATCTAGGCCATGTAGACAGACTTATAAAGCGTGAAGTCACTTATACTATGTAAAACCAGTAGGATAATTCACATGAGTCGAAGTCCAAAATGACTTGCAGGTGTGCGTCGCGGAATTCCTAAAAATGTTCATTAAAAACTACACAAAACAATGGAGTTAAAGTACATTTATGTTTTTTTTAATTTACATTTTTGCTTATCCTACTACTCGTAATATTAATAACTTACGAAAGTTTGTATGGATGTATGTATGGATGTTTGTAACTCTTTCACGCAAAAACTACTGAACCGATCACCATGAAATGTTGCATACACGTTGTCTGGGACACCAGAAAGGACATAGGGTATAGGTAGGGTATAGGTAGGGTATAGGTAGGGTATAGGTAGGGTATAGGTAGGGTATAGGTAGGGTATAGGTAGGGTATAGGTAGGGTATAGGTAGGTAGGACATAGGTAGGGTACCTTTGTACCGCGACTTCGTCTGCGTTGATAAAGCAATATATCGCCTGACATTGTTATTGCTATTACACTTAGCCAGGAGTTACTTTCCTTAATTTTGGATGATCCCTCGGGAGCAGTTAATTTTTTCTGGATGAAAGGTGCCCTATGTCCTTTCTGGTGTCCCAGACAACGTGTATGCAAAATTTCATGATGATCGGTTCAGTAGTTTTTGCTTGAAAGAGTTACAAACATCCATACATCCATACAAACTTTCGTATTTATAGGATTTATAGAATTAGTATGAAAGTATGGATTGCAATCAACTAGATTCCAGTATGATTCCAGTACTCTAAATGTTTCTTTTCTGTTCTCTATCGTGGAATGTATATTTTGATTTTTTTATTTGAGCAATTATTACAAAAGTTGAACCACTTTTGAAAAAGCAATTAACTCCTCACATTACTGGAATTTTTATCTCGTACGCGCTTTGTGTGAACCATTGATGTATTGACGACATAGATATGGCTGCGTAATTATTTTGTGGTAGCATTGCATTTCGTAATCGTAATGATTATACTAATTATAAAGAGGAAAGATTTGTTTGTTTGTTTGTTTGCATTGAATAGGCTCCGAAACTACTGGAGCGATTTGAAAAATTCTTTCACTGTTAGGAAGCTATATTATTAGCGAGTAACATAGGCTATATTTTATAAAGTTACACGAACGAAGTCGCGTGCAAAAGCTAGTAATAAATAATTAGTCACAGGAAGTAACTACTGCATTATGGATGATCTTATTAAATGTCCAAATTTTAGAAAATTAAAGCTAATTGAAGCCTTTTTTAAAGAGTGAATAGGTAACAGACAGACAGAGTTACTTTCACATAGTTTATTAATATTAATCTATTAATATGTACCTAAATTATTCAGTAACATTATTTGTTTGTCCGAAATCTTTCAAATTAGTCACTGTCTGGTGCTAAAAGTCTTGCTAATAATACGCTCCAATTGGCTATTTGACAATATTAAAAATATACTACAAATTGTGGTTATCCTATCAGAAAAAAGCGTAAAAAAAAAACATGTCACTTATTTTAAGCTAAATTATGTATATTTTTTGCAAATTGTATGAAAAATAATCATAATTTTTGAAATTTTATCTTGGCGCCGAAAAACCCTATGACTGGTTACAACTTTGATGACGTCATACGCTAGTAAACATATCAGACATAGAGTAATATAATGGTGTTTATTCACTTAATATAAATTATTTGTGTCATCATTCAATTCTGTTGTGTGACGTCACACGTATTAAAAACCAGCGCCATTACAGAAACAGCGTTTTTGGCGCGATTTTGGAAATTTAAACTTTAACATTGATTTTTATTTTATTAATAATACATTAGATCTCCCGGAAATATCAATGTAGTGTGCTTATTATGTAATAAAGAATAATTTAAAACGATTTTCTAAAATTAGTCAAATAACGGATTGGGGTGTCTCGGAGTCCTCAGAAAGCGTAAGCCATATGACATATCTATTTATATTTTATGTCATTGGTGTTTACTGTTGGGCGTACTGAAAGAGGGCGGTGAAAAGTTGTTCTTTCGCTAGATATGTTGAATGCAGGAGAATTTTTTCATATACGTACATGCTCAAGCAGAAAACCTGTGCCTATAATACTGTTTCAAATGAAACGTATTTTTCTCTTTGTTTAAAACCATTTCCGTATTCGTTTCTCCTAGTTGAAAGAGTTAAAATTCAGAATATTGAATTTAGTAAAGATTTTAACTGTTGCATGTCAGTATATTTATGAAAATTTATTTTATGTGCATAAAAATATTAGTCAATTTAATAAAAATATGATGTACACAATATTAATACTAGGTTTAAAAATGATTTTGATTTACATAAAACGCGACTCCACAAAATAATTAATTATTTTGTGGGCCAATGTATACGGTTTTATAATAAACTACCTGAGATAATCAGAGCCTTAGGGTGGGTTGCATCGTAGCACGGTTAAAGTAAAAGTTGACGTCAAATTGTCACTAACAATAACCCTGACTTTAACAGTTTCTGCGAAACGCGTTGCACCGCCATATTCGTAAGCTTAGTTAAAGTTGACAGTTTGACGCGTTCATATGGCAGTTTTGACACTTGACGTTATAGTTAACAATAACAATAACCCTTAACCAGCGAAAAATGTGCGGTTACGGGTACGGTCAAAGTTATGACGTCATTTGATTATTTGTTAACTGGTGCAACTCATTTTCGGCCTAACCGTTACTTTAACTGAAGTTGCGACGTTTGTTATAGTTAAAGTAAGATGGTGCAACCCACCCTTAAGTATCTATAAATAAATTTAAAAGTGTCATTAAAACTAAACTCGTCTCAAAAGGCTTAATAGCCTTTTATAATTAAAATCACTGATTATTTAAATGACAATGAAGCCTGGATTTAAGCAATTCGGAGCTCATAGGTGTTGTGTTGTATTACTTGTATTGTATGTATATTTTAATATTTTTATTATTATTTTTAAATTGAATTGTAGTATACATAGTTGTTATTTTATATTTTAAAGATGACAAAAAGATTAGTAACCTGAGTTTCTTTCGGGGTTTCTTCTCAGGATCGTCATCTTGGCTTTTTTCCGAAACCCTGGTAAATTTAAATTTATAATGACGATCATAAGAGTTTCATGTAGAAACCAAATTGATAAATGAATATTTTGATTTTGATTTTGATTTATTGACAGAAAGAATACAGAGGGGCTGCCAAGTTTATAGTACTTGGCAGATCAGCTGCCAGCTTATATTGAAAGATTGAACAGACTGACAGTTATATTTTTTTTATTTTTCAACGCAAACAAAGCCGCGGAAATCAGCTTGTAAGATTATATACAAAGATTATTACAAATTACAAATATTACGCCTTAATTTACTGGTGTTCTGATTGGATGTAGTTTCTGACGCCAGACGTGCAGCTGCGAAGATTGCAATTCCAAATATGTTGTTAAAATAGCATAGCTTGCAGTGTGACCTGTGATTTAAGTAAGATTGTTTATTTTTTCACAATATAGGGGCGACTAACGGTCATTGTTCTTGTTTGTATGTCAGGTGTCAACATTAACTCGCTAGGGGCGAAACGACCAAAATATATTGAAAATGTTATCCAAAACAAGACATTTTTTAAAGCAGTGGATATTTAAAAGTAAATACCTATATTATGTATATCTATATAATTAAATATATTATATGTATATGTATAAGTGGTACACGAGTATTAAGTATATACAGCTAAGATAACACACATATAGCAAAAAAAACAATATAGCTATATAATCATAGATAAATGATTGGTCTCGCTGCGCTCGACTAGATACCGCCGTCGTACTTGTAAAATGCGGCATAAAATAGTACGCCAAAATCGACGTACCCGAGCCAGTCACACTGCAAACTGTCTGTGATGTGTACGTGTCGAATGATTTATTAAATTTTAGGCATAATAAAATACCAGTTTGCGTAGTGAAACTGTGTAAAAATATATTAAAAATGGGTAAAAAGTGATAAAAGTGACGATTTTTTACACACACTACAATAAAAAGTTGCCACATTTTCGGAGCAATTGCTTTTGTATAGCGCTCTATCTAGTCGAGCGCAGCGAGACCAATCAATTATCTTTGCGGGCTGCCAAAATGAGTGCGAAACACAGTGTCCTCTGTCACTACTTTTCAGATCCAGACCTAAGCGAATTTTGAAAAGTTAATTTCCAAAATTTTCTTCTGCTGTTAATTTTACGTATATTTGATGAAAAGTTAAGGGTTATAAAGGCGTAAAAAATTGCCTATTGTGACTCTAGACTTAGGTACCGCAGAGTATTTTTCAATATCACCATATTATTATCTTATCTGGCAACAAATTTGAAATTTCCAATACTTTTTGACGTATCAACGAAAACAGATGTGTGGCCGTGACAGGGCAATTTTCATGTGTAATCTTGTATGAAAATCTTATCCGTACATGGGAATAGTTTTCCATATTATAGATAGTTCGTTATCGATACTATTGTAATGAATTTTTTTTTTAATTAACGAAGCGTAAAAACCCTCTTATGTACTAATAATATAAATGTGAAAGTTTGTATGGATGTTTGTAACTCTTTCACGCAAAAACTACTGAACCGATCACCATGAAATTTTGCATACACGTTGTCTGGAACACCAGAAAGGACATAGGGTACCTTTCATCCAGAACGCGGACGAAGTCGCGAGCACCAGCTAGTAATACAATATACTATCTTTCGTTATTTTCAGATCTACCGAATATACACAACATAAAAATCGGTCATGCCGTTTTCTCTAGGTTTCCTCTAATGGAAGACGACGAGAATTTGTAAATTAGTAATTTACACAATGATTATTGCATTGGTCTCGCTACGCTCGACTAGATAGAGTACTATACGAAAACGATAGCTGCGTAAATGCGGCAGTTTTTTATTCTAGTGTGTGTAAAACATCGTCAACTTTTCATCACTTTTTAAACAGTTTTATTATATTTTTACACAGTTTCACTACGCAAACTGGCATTTTATTATGCTCAAAATTTAATAAAACATTCGGCACGTACACATCACAGACAGTTTGCAGTGTGAGGCTCGGGTACGCCGAATTCGGCGTAGTATTTTTTGCCGCATTTTGCAAGTACAACGGTTCAGCGCAGCGAGACCAATCATTCATCTATGAATTTACATAAGATTTTTTTGTAAATTTACAAAAAGCGTTTTCTGTATGTAATATAACTGTTAGCCATCCTTATTTATTAATAAAGGAAGGTTAAACTTGTATTGGATTTGTTTAATTACAAAGAAACTAGACGGCAGCCGACAACCAACTCACACAAGGTAACTTGTTGCTTCCACACGAAAACTATGGACTTGGGAAATTAGTTGCTTTTAATTTTTTTTGTCTTTTAATTAATAAAATAATAAATATAAATAATTTTATAAATATTTATATTTATATTTTTTTTTTGTAATTATTGTAGCTAATATAATTATGATGTACAGTATTTTTATTATGTAGTGTCTAACTAAATGGCTGTAACCACACCGTTATAGAAGATCGTTCCTTTTTTTTTCTTAGCAACTACAATATTGAACATACTATAAATTTAATTGTTTTTATAATTATTTTTTGTCTTTTTTAAGCATTTTACTCTAGTTTTTAATGATTTCTCGACGAGTAAATGCCTCCCCCATCTCTCTTGAATTTTTGAAAATTTAGTTGTGCAAAATATAAATACATAAGTTACATAAATGTTTGTCTTTCTATATGTTACCTATGTATGTTCTTAGATGTCCTTAGCTACAAATGAAATGTTATTCTATTCTATTCTGTTCTTATAAAAAAAGGCCAAGTTCAAAGTTTTTGTGCTTTTGACAGTTGCAAAACGTTGAAAATTCAATTTCCACGTTCATTGTTGTCACCCTATTGTGACCGCGTCGCGTTCAACAGAAGTAACAGACATCTCTCGCGTGATATGTGATAACTTTGTCATGCAAAGTGTTGATTCGATTCTGTGCCTTCGCTTTATGAAGCCTACAATCATATATCTAATCTATTTAAGGTGGAAGCAAACTCTATGTAGGAACCAATAGACAACGCCATTGCTATAAAAATTATGTCTATATATATAAATGTTAAATATATAAAATGCCGAAAACCAGCAAACATATTGACTTGAAATTTTTAGACAATATGCAATCCGCCTCAAGAATTGATCTTATCTATAATTTTCGTAATAATATTATCTCGATCTCGAGAAAAATCTCTTTTTTTCGGCGCCATCTGCCCAAAGCGAGAACTAACTCGCCAATAATAGCCGATGTCACATTAAAAGTGGAAGTTAGCCGTTGTTATGTCAAAGAAAGAATAATAATTAATATTATTAGGCTATATTATTTATATATTAGTACGAGATCCGGCTGTAAAAATGCAAAAATGCAAAAATGCAAATATGCAAATATGCAAATTTTGCCACCGCCAAGGGCGGATTTCGACCATCGTGTAACTAAATGCAATATAATATGCATAAAAAATAATTATATTTAATCCGTACTCATATTATAAATGCGAAAGTTTGTATGGATGTATGGATGTATGTATGGATGTTTGTAACTCTTTCACGCAAAAACTACTGAACCGAGCATGAAATTTTGCATACACGTTGTCTGGGACACCAGAAAGGACATAGACTACCTTTCATCCAGAACCCGGACGAAGTCGCGGGCACCAGCTAGTATTCACATATTATGAACAATATAAGAGCAGATAATACAATTTTATGGGAAACCTATACACTTTCCGTTACCGTTCCAAAATGTCCCTAAATTGAGTTTTCGACAATAAACAACTTTAAACAATCCGTTATGACGTAAAATGTCGGAGAATGTCGGAAACGTGGGAGCGTCGATTGTTTAAAACATGACAAGTTAGTGATAACGGATTTTGTGGGTTATTCTGTAACTTGACTTTAATTTTTTTTATGCAAGTCAAGGCAGCGCTTGACCGCGATCTCACTTGATGTTAGGTGCAGATGCGGCCGAAGATGGACCACGTTTGCCTAGTAGATGCCCATTTACCCTACGTTTGAAGACCCCGAGATTGTAATTTTGGGGAAACACAGACGCAGGCATTGAGTTCTATTCCTTAGCAGTTCGGACAAGGAAGGTGGAATTTTTACAAGATTGTATAATAAGATTATTATTGTATAATAAAAAATGTATAAATGTATAATAAATAATATACCTACTTGACGTATCCACGTCAAAACTTCCAACGTCCCTTCGACGTCTTCAATTTATATTTGTTTTTTATTTGGTATTGATGTGTGTGTTTTTTCCTGTTTTGTGTGTAATTTTGACACCTTTTATTTTTTTTGTATACTGAGCGAATGATCATAGATATTGTGTATTTTTGACTGAATTAAATACGTATAAGTTAATGTATATTCATGCTGTGGTAACCTTTAAATATAATAACCTTACTATAGCTGATCCGCTAAACGTTGTTTTGCCATAATTTTTTTTTTGGGGTGGGCCACCCTCTTCACTTAGGGGTATAAAATGTATATTCGGTAAATCTAAAAATAGGTCGTAACCAATTCTCAGATTTATTGAATATACACAAAAAAAAATCATAATAATCAGTCAAGATGTTTCGGAGGAGTTTGGTTACAAACACTGTGACACGAGAACTTTAATAGATATATACATATATAGATAGCTGTATCTGTATCTGTAATTTCGTTGGCTATTCTATATATAAATAAATAAATAAAATATGGAAGCAAACATTTTTGCAAATTATTTCAGAATACCCCACATCTGTCGCGCTAATAATAATTCGTGTGTGTGTTTCTATTCTGTGCAACTATAACATTTGACGCGGGTATGTTTACACGAAATATGTGATAATAATCTTTTTGACGTCATAACACAAAGCTATGTTAAGGAACATTTATGTATGTACTAGCTGGTGCCCGCGACTTCGTCTGCGTTCTGGATGAAAGGTATCCCTATGTCCTTTCTGGTGTCTCAGACAATGTGTATGCAAAATTTCATGGTGATCGGTTCAGTAGTTTTTGCGTGAAAGAGTTACAAACATCCATACATTCATACAAACTTTCGCATTTATAATATTAGTACGGATGTAAGGATAGCTAGCTTGACTATTTCTATACTTTTATTTCAGATGTCAAGCTTCTACGTTAATCCTTATATCCTTATATCCTTATACATCCATAAATCCATACAAACTTTCGCATTTATAATATTAATTAATAGGATGTCTAACTAGCGAATCGACCCTGGCTTCGCACGGTAGCTAAGTTTTTCTGAATATTATAATATACTTACACAAATGCCTTCCTCGTTTATAGCTCTTTCTATCGGTGAAAACCGTATCAAAATTTGTTGGGTACTTTAGAAGAAGTCAGCGGAGATACAGAGAGAAGCGGACAGAGACTTTATTTTATAACTAGCTGGTACCCGCGACTTTGTCCACGTTGCAAATGAAAATATATAAGTAATAATAATAACGGCCTTACACCGTTTTCACTGTAATGACGGTGGCGCCGCCACGCGACAGTGGCGCCCAATTCTTTATATTTTTAGCCAGAAGTTATTGCTATTATACTTAGCCAGGAGTTAGTTTCCTTAATTATAGACAATCCCTCGGGAGCAGTACTTTTTTTCTTAATGAAAGGTACCCTATGTTCTTTCCTGTATCCCTGACAACGTGTATGCAAAATTTCATCATGATCGGTTGAGTAGTTAAGGCGTCAAAAGGTAGCAGACAGACAGACAGAATCACAATATTAATACTAAGTTCAGCATTTATCTATATATTCACAATTAAAGACACTAATTATCGATACTAATACTATAAAGGTGAAGAGTTTGTTTGTTTGTTTGAACGCGCTAATCTCAGGAACTACTGGTTTGAATTGAAAAATTCTTTTTGTGTTGCATAGATCATTTATCGGGGAAGGCTTTACGCTATATAACATAACGTTGCGACTAATAGGAGCGAAGAAACAGTCGAAAATGTGGAAAAAACGGGGAAAATTATTCATCATTGAGGGCTTCCGTTGCGTGCGCTGCGAAAATCGTTCGAGATACCCAAATGATTCCCAAAATAACTATTCCACGCGGACGAAGTCGCGAGCACAGAGCTAGTTGTTATATAAAATTGTACAATGGCAAATATTTAGAATATTCTATTACTATGTGTACTATATTGTCGAATACGATACGAAACTCTGTAAAGGTTTAATCCTGTAAACAGGAAGTGAACGATGGCGTCCGACACGACATTTCCGGTTAGCGGTTAAATTTGAATTTCGAATTCGGTGTTATCACTCGGCAACTAACTTTTGTTGCGCGCGGACGTGTCGCCGGCGGTAAAGTTGTACGGAAATTGACGGCGCCTGGTTCCTTGTGGAATCATTTGGAAATTTAACTTCTTATTGTATAGTTAGGATTTACCTAACCATAATTATGGAGTTGAATATTTTAATTAAATACAATTTAGATTGATAGACGAGGACATACCAAACTTTTACATTATAATATACTAGCTGGTACCCGCGACTTCGTCCGCGTTCTGAATGAAAGGTACCCTATGTCCTTTCTGGTCTCACAGACAACGTGTATGCAAAATTTCATGGTGATCGGTTCATTAGTTTTTGTGTGAAAGAGTTACAAACATCCATACATACATCCATACATCCATACAAACTTTCGCATTTATAATATAATAATAATAATAATAAATAATAATATAATAATGACAATATATAATATAATATATTATAAAGTACGGATTTTTTTACGCGGACGTGGACATAAATCTATATAAGTCTTCACAATAATTGCATTGGAAGTAAGCCGAACATATTCGCATTCATATAGCGCCATCTCACGAAATTTTGAGGTACTTAACAGTTGATTATCGTCCACCCGGGCAATAATACAAAGGCCACCCCTTGTAAAATATTTAGTAACTTATGTGATTTGCATATAAAAAGATCAAAAAAATATATAAATATGGAATACATTTTAATTTTATTATGTCATTTATTAAGTTAGGTAGCTAGTAAGTTATATAAAAATTGCAGTTAATGTATTACTAGCTATTTTTTACACTTTCAATAGCAACAATCAGGATATTCTCTGTAATATTTTCAAGTTTGATTTTCTCAAAATTGGTTATTTTTCCACACTACTAGGATGGGATTAAGTTACTCCAATATCACAGCATACTTATTTCATACAGTAGGCCGACGGAGACGTCTAGACAGGGCAATCGTGCGGGGCGTGAGGGGTGAGGCGCGAGTGGGACGTGCCCAAGCTACATACTTCCTCGTTCTTAGTAGCTTGGGATAAATATTCCAGGGCTATCGCGTCTTTTAGATTTTAACTAATTATATAAATCAATATCGTGCATACGGCATGTGCTGTAAGCATGCAAATCTTTATCTCGCACAAATAAAAAACTAAGCTTTCATTAATTTCTGCAGGATGAAGAAAGGTACTTAAGCACATTTTATATTACTTAATTTGTGTCAACCCTTCCGAAATTTTTAAATACCTACACAGGCGGCGGTATCGCCCAACATCAAAGGCGTCGGCCTACTGTAGGAAATAAGTATGCTGTGCCGATATAATCAAAGATTTGTCCAATATAGTCAAAGAGGAATACGAGCAAATTTTCGGGTCAACCTTTATATTTCTTTATTTCTTTTTCTTTCTTACAAACAATTTTTGTAGCACGAAGTTAGAAGTTTAATTTCTTTACAAACAATTTCCTCCCTCCATTATAATATATTATGTGTACAATTAAAGACAAATTGCACTTTTTTATGTCTTAGCACCCCATAAATGGTGTCATAAAGGTTGTCATTTTATTATCATGCGAGTATTTTATGTTGCGTCCTGTCACTTTTGACACATGACAGCCGTTTGCACGCGAAGCGCTCATTCAAGATGGCGCCCGCTCGTGTCGTATCTTGTCATCACGATTTTTCAATTTATTTTTTCCACAGTTTTTTAATCGTGAAAACTTTTAAGCTATTTTAGGTTTACCTACATTTCAAAATTCGTCTGGTCTGGATATGGAAAATCTTTGGTCCTGTGGAGTTTCTTTGGGCGTTCTTCTCCACAGAGGAATGCACACTTTGGTAGTGAACGTGCCACTCTCTGACGTCGAAAAGCGATTTTATAAATCCTATTTCGAACAAAACGAAAAGTTTTGAATTTGAATTTGAACCCACCTGGCGGCAGTAACCATCCCATTACAAAATACCACCTTGAAATGACCGCTAGGTAGCCGTGGACCACCTCGATCACACAACTAGTTGTGCTATCGAGACCTGCTTGGATGGATTTGGACAGCATGTGTGCTTTTGTCTTTCAGTGAGTGAGTAAGGGTTGCCCTAGTCCTTTGACGACACGTTTGGTCTAGTGGCTAGTAACCCTAGCTGTTAACCAAACGATCGCGGGTTCGAATCCCGCTTGAGAGATGGATGCTTGTATTTATATAATATGTATGTATTTACAAAAAAAAACGTAATCTATGGATACCAGGCCTTGATATACCATCAAGATCCAAAATACAAATCCATAATACAAGCATTAGTTGCTTAGTGTGGAACTAGATGGTACTGTGTGGAATGTGTTAAGATTAATAGGTGCCTGCCACTACTTTCCTTAACCGGTCCAGTTGAGCCTGTCAGGATTCGAGCCCGGTACCCTAGAAGGGAGCGTTAAAGCAAGAATCCTAACTTCTTTCCCATCGGGCTCGTCAAAATCTTTTTTGACAAGTTTTTTTTTTTAAGTTTAATAATATAAGCCCGGGGTATGAAAATTTATGGGAGTAAAATCAAATGTCACATGTCACACGTTACGCGTTACAGGCTACAACATGCTTCAATACATATTAATATAATTTAATACATGTAATATATTAAATATTAATGTGTTTTAATTATACTTATTAAATTATTAATTTATCGTTTTTGCGTCGGAGCTGACACACACAATTTTTTTTCTAATTTAGTGGAATGAAATTGTTTGTAACTATTATTGTCTTATTTTCCATACGGAGATTTCCATATTTTATCTCACAAAGTGAAATTTCCTTGAGACACTTGTGGCGCGCGAAGCGAAGTTAAACGAAGTTCCGACTCGGAAAAAACTGCAATAAAACAATTATAATCCATTTCGTAATAAATTAAACACAATTTGCATAAAGCGTACGAAGCAGGACGATATTATTGTAGATTGTAATTGATATTTTATACAGGACCAGACTTGAGACGGACACGAGTTCAACAACGAGGAAAGAATTTTGTGGACATACCTACATCATATATTTTTTGGCTTAGCTGGGTACGTCACTTAAGTTTCGTAACCAGTTACGATCGACTACTTTTTCGACCTTGTACGAAACTAATGTGAACGAAAACGATTTTGTTCTTATACGAAAACAGGTTACGTAAGATTCGTAGAAATTTTTGCTATTTATTTTACTTGCTCTTTTATAGTTTATATTAAGTTTATATATCTATATTTTCACACATTCCACGCAGCACCATCTAGTTCCGCAGTAAGCAACTAATGCTTGTATTATAGCATAGAATAAAAGTATTGTAGTATTAACTCTATGATTATAGATACCAGACAGTTGATATACTTTATACCTTAGTTTATAAGATTACTTTTTTTTGTAAATACATACATATTATAAATACAAACATCCATGATTCGGGTACAAAGGTAAAATGTCAACACATAAACATTTGCCCCTAGCGGGATTCGAACCCGCGACCATTTGGTTACTAGCCACTAGACCAAATGTGTCGTCAAAAGTTTTGTTTACTTAGCTGACCTGACTTAGCTTAATGATTTTTATACGAAGACCTCATAAGCGCTCAGTCAGCGCAAAAGCGCTCGGGCAAAACTATAGGCATGTCACAGCATACTTATTTCCTACAGTAGGCCGACGCCTTTGATGTTGGGCGATACCGCCGCCTGTGTAGGTATTTAAAAATTACGGAAGGGTTGACACAAATTAAGTAATATAAAATGTGCTTAAGTACTTTTCTTGATCGTGCGGAAATTGATGAAAGCTTAGTTCTTTGTTTATGCGAGATAAAGATTTGCACGCTCTTACATGTGCATGCCGTATGCACCATTTTATTCCAAGCTACTATATTATATATAGTATATATATATAAAATATATTTATCCCAAGCTACTAAGAACGACGAAGTATGCAGCTTGGGCACGTCTCACTCGCGCCTCACCCCTCACGCTCCGCACGATTGCCCTGTCTAGACGTCTCCGTCGGCCTACTGTATGAAATAAGTATGCTGTGGGCATGTCATGTCTACACAAAGATATCGTGTTATATCATTTTTAAAGCGTGCTCAGTTGAACGGAGAATATTCAAATGAAGTGGATTTTGCAAGCGGTCCCCTCTCCTTGAGAACAACGAAGAAAATAGACTCAATAACACTTCGGATCAAGATTTGACATTATTTGTCTTTCTTTATTTCATACTAGCTTGTGCCCGCGACTTCATCCGCGTTGAAAAATCAAAAATACCTATAACATTATAAAACCTATAAAATATATAAATAAAGTGCTATACCACCCTAAGATTGAACATTCTTTGTATGTTGTATAATGATAAGGTCTGTGTGTGTGCTTTACATGTAAGTGTATGTATGTTCATGTACGTGTATGTATGTACATGTACGTGTATGTATCTACATGTACGTGTATGTAATTATACGAGTAAGTAACTTTTTTTTTAGAATAGCTTAACAGCCATGTCAAGTGAAAAATACTTAATGAAAATTTTACCACGTTTACAAGGCCTCATTGGGATTCTGTTGCGACTGTTAGCAGTATAGTTTTAAGGAGTCATAAAAATATTTTACTACTTTTAATATGCCAGCGAATTATTGTGTCTGGACATTTTAATGTTATTCTTACATTAAAGTTTCGCTGGGAATATTAATTTTATGTAATTTTTTGTGTTTTATTCGTAGTGTTGAGATAAGATTTTTTTTAATGTGACGGTCAACAAGTTCGACGGTGGATTTGATGGTAAGTGGCTACACCATCGTACGCCAGCGACTTTAACACTATAGAAGCAGAGTGGCCCACTTAGAAAAGGCTGCTTCTTCGCCTACCACTGAAGTACCTACAGAGCTACCCGAGAAAATCTGCCGGCTGTGACCCGTGCTGGACTTCGTGCTTAGAACCGAGACCTATACATCGGTCCGACGCACAAAACCGTGCGAACATCCGTATGGGCTGAGTAAGCGGTGACCGGTAAAACTCCAAAGGAGATTTTGGAGCCTCTATACTGATGCTCTGCCACGAGCTCTGATGATCGGAGCCCGCTCGGACCACACGTTCTTGGTTCCCCAGCGACCATCCGATCAGCCAAGCAAAGGCCTTTTTTTATCGACTACTTTTTCGGCCTTGTACGAAACCAGTTGTGATCGAAAACTATTTTGTTCTTATACGAAACAAGTTACGATCGAAGTCTCTTAGTCCGTGTATGAAACCTCTCGACTGTTTATAAA
This sequence comes from Synanthedon tipuliformis, assembly GCA_947623395.1. Taxonomy (NCBI): domain Eukaryota; kingdom Metazoa; phylum Arthropoda; class Insecta; order Lepidoptera; family Sesiidae; genus Synanthedon; species Synanthedon tipuliformis. Next base: position 4,489,829 of record OX392434.1, on the reverse strand, counting down.
ACAAACACCGTCCATTCCCAGTAGTCCGGTTAACAGTCCGATTGATCGATCGCAACTGGTTTCGTACAAGGCCGAAAAAGTAGTCGATCTTAACTGGTTACGAAGCTCAGGTTACGTACGCGGCCGAAACCATGTTTTTTATTTTTATTTTTATTTTTTATTAGAGATGGGTTTGCTCTTGGCTAACAACCAGCTATGTAAATAGGACCTATTATGGAGCGAGCTCACCCAGAAGATGCCTATTCACTCGAACTTGGAAAAAATCAGGCCTTTGCTCGCCTTGTCAGATTGTCGAGGTATAAGACTACCACGACATTGTCTTGGCCCACCTTTATGATAGAAAAAAAAGTATTCAAGTGTACATTTCAAAGAAAAAGGAACAAGAATCGAACCCGAAGCCTTTTAAGAGCTGTCGCAATAAAAAACCCAGGAAACGGCGCAGTTAGCGTGAAACATTCATAAAATTGTGAGGTTCTATGGAATATTGATTTTGGCAGAGAACCAGTTTCCAACCAATGGCCAGTTACACACACGCCTACACGGCAAAAACATGGATGTGCGAAAGAAAGTGAGCAGACCAAGTGTGCTCTGGACAAACAAATTACGATACACGATACGGACGATACGTTTCGTGTAGTGGCTAGTAACCCTAGCTGTTAACCAAACGGTCGCGGGTTCGAATCCCGCTAGGGGCAAATGTTTATGTGTTAACATTTTACCTTTGTACGTGAGTCATGGATGTTTTGTATTTATGATATGTATGTATTTACAATAAAAAGTATTGAATGTAGTATATGAACTGTCTGGTATCCATAATACAAGCATTAAGTTGCTTACTTTGGAACTAGATGGTGCTGTTGAAATGTGTTAAAAAAAATTTGAATAGTTAGGGCCTCTTTCACCAACTACAAGTAAAGTGTTGATTAGTTACTTTTAGTAATAATTTTATTAAATTAAATTATGCATTCGGTTTTTTGCATCCTTCGATATTTTTAATATTTTTATTATTTTGTTTTTAATGTTTGGGACTTTTACCGTACAAACAAAGGTATATCAGCTAAATTATTCCCGGTGACAGGTGACTTTAAAAGACGATTAGCCTACTTGACAGATGGTGAAAGAGGCCCTTATGCTAAATAATATAATAAATGCGAATTGTTAATCTTTCACGCCTTCACTATTCAATCTATAACAATGAAATTATGCACACACGTCGTCAGAGATACAGATAAGGATACAGAAAAGGTAATATACGTACCTTTCATGCAGAAAAAGTACTCTTAATGAGGAATAATCTAAAAATAAAATGTACAACGCCTAACAAAGACATTGAAGACATTAAAAATTGAATAATATTAGTTAGTATATGTATATTACTTTAAATATCCCATAAAATCAAATATACTATGTATTGTTAGACATATTTATATTTGTATATATTCCGAATATTATGTATTATGTAAGTTGTATGTGTATCTGATATAATATATTGACATATATATAAAATGTAAAGTTAAAATGTTTGTATGTAGAGGTAATCTTCGCAACTAAATACTCTTTTGATTTAAATTTTTTCAAATTTGAAATGAATTTGAGGATGGACTAATGGACATAGGCTAATGGACATATTCCAATAGGGCACCAGCTATCTAAAATTAAAGATCCAAACGCTTGGCAAAAGTAATGTCAGGCGTCAAATGTATGTCAAGTGTAATATTGCTTTACATAATTAATAAGGCGTTATTTTTTTCTTGTCTTTATTTTTCAACGCGAAAGATGTCGCTAGAATCAGTTATTCTATACTAATATTATAAAGAGGAAAGATTTGACTGTTTGTTTGTTTGTTTGAATTGAATAGGCTCCGAAAGTACTGAATCGATTTGAAAAATTCTTTCACTGTTGGGATACATATAAAATAAAAAAAAAAAAAATAAAAAAAAAAAATATAAAATATATTATAAAGTTACGCGGACGAAGTCACAAGCAAAAGCTAGTATTTTATAAAGTTACACGCACAAAGTAGCGTGCAACATCTAGTTTTACATAAAACTGATATACTAAAAGCCATATCCAAACATGAACTTTCTCACTTCACCGTTCATCCTACCACGCCTTGTTTTACACCACGCCTACTCAAGTGGGCGTGTCCATTATATACTACAAGAGATAACAGACATATCTAAAAGCGTATATGCTGTAGATGTATATGTGTATATGTGTATATATGAAATGGCAGAAAACTTCTCTTTGTACGGAAATGTTATACAACAATTGTTGAGCATATTTTTTGTTTGAATTTTATATTGAATGATGAAACTAAAAATGTGTGTTTTTTTTTAATGTTTTTAGAAGTGACTGTACATGGCAAGGCACAGAAGTCGTGTCATAGGCACGGCGGCCTATGTCCTCCGTCTTCCACCCTGACCGGGATCAGGGCAGAGGTCTTTGGGGAGACTGCCGCCCGTCGTAAGATTCCCCTAGATGACCGGCGTACCTCCACTTTCGGGTACGCCGAGGTTCTGACAACGCGTAGCCCTCCCCGCGCTGGATAGCTATGGCGGGGCACCGCTGTTGTGTCATAACGTCCCCTTGATCCCGCCTATCCATGGCCGCATTAGAAAGTCGTTGTGTTTTAGCCGGTATGAATCCGGCATAACCTCGCAGTGTCCCCTACACTGCCGGATATCCAAGAAGATTTGGAAACATTAAAAAAAGGACTGCACTGCACTGCATTTTGCAGTCGGAAACTGGAGAGATCATCTTTATCCTTAACCCTGCCTACCATCAAGTGGACCGTCAGCCTGTCTATCATGAAGGGCCACTTTCACCATCTGTCAAGTAGGCTAACCGTCATTTAAAGTCACCTGTCACCGGTAATAATTTAGCTGATACTTATACCTTTATTTGTACGGTAAAATTCGAAAACATTAAAAAAATAATAATAAAAAAATTCGCCTATCGAAGAATACACTAAACCGAGTGCATAATTTAATAAAATATAAAATTACTAGCTGGTGCTCGCGACTTCGTCCGCGTGGAATAGTTTTTTTGGGAATCATTTGGATATCTCGAACAGTTTTCGCAGCGCACGCAACGGAAGCCCTCAAAGATGAATAATTTTCCCCGTTTTTTCCACATTTTCGATTGTTTCTTCGCTCCTATTAGTCGCAACGTGATGTTATATAGCCTAAAGCCTTCCTCGATAAATGATCTATCCAACACAAAAAGAATTTTTCAAATTCGAACCCATAGTTCCTGAGATTAGCACGTTCAAACAAACAAACAAGCTCTTCAGCTTTATAATATTATTAGTATAGATTTCTAAAAGTAACTAATCAACACTTTACTTTCTGTTTGTGATAGAGGCCCTAAATATGTTAGGTACATATTAGCAAGCTTATTAGGAACGCTGTAACAATGTTACGTAACGTGGACCCGCGGGAAACAATTTCCGCTCAAGATGTTTTCAATAAAAGTCTTCGGCAGTGCCTTGTAAATTATTAAGTCGTGACCGGCCATAGGGGCGGACAACCCCTACCGACACAATCGTAAACATATACCTTTACAATAGCTCGTAATGCCTCGGACTTGTGTTTTGGCTGTACATACACACCTTATTATAGACTGTCCCTTAACATGGACGTGATTTTTTTTAATGTAAAGGTCGTCATACAGGCTGACAGTATAAATAAATAAATATATTCACACATTCCACACAGCACCGTCTAGTTCCAAAGTAAGCAACCCTGTGAAAGGTACCCTATGTCCTTTCTGGTGTCCCAGACAACGTGTATGCAAAATTTCATGCTGATCGGTTCAGTAGTTTTTGCGTTAAAGAGTTACAAACATCCATACATACATCCATACAAACTTTCGCATTTATAATATTAGTAGGATAGGATGTTTTAAAACATGGTCCGTAAAAGAGGGATTTCGACATGTTGAGGAATGGTAATAATAATAACCAGCCGTACGTTTGAATGTCCGAAGGAAGAACACACTTTCCTTAATATTAAATACAAACTTTAAATCCCTTACTTAGTTCTAATTTATGTGCAATGAAATTCGAGACAAAAAACTCAATTTTCTTTTATTTGTATTTATGGCTTAAGTTTGTTAGGTAAGTGTTCGAGGCAAAATATACCAAAATCGTAACTTTTGAACCAAAAAATCCATAGGTACGAACCTATTTTCTTTTTTGTTTGTTTAATATTTTATTGACGAACCTTAATGTTATCAATAAAAAAAATGGACCAAATTATATACTTCTTTTCAATATAGTAGAATTTCGGAATTCCCGCTGACCCTAAGGGAAAAATCATAACTATACCTATCCGTACTAATATTATAAATGCGAAAGTTTTTATGGATGTTTGTAACTCTCACGCAAAAACTACTGCACCGATCACCATGAAATTTTGCATACACGTTGTCTGGGACACCAGAAAGGACATAGGGCACCTTTCATCCAGAACGCGGACGAAGTCGCGGGCACCAGCTAGTCTATAATAAAGAGAGAACATTTGTATGTTTGTAATGAATAAACTCAAAAAGTAGTGGACCGATTTTAATTTTTTTTTCACTCATAGAAAGCTACATTACTAGCGAGTAGTATATGTTACTCGATAGTAGGCTATATTTTACAAAGTTACGTGGACTAAGTACTAAAAATATATTTAAAAAAGGTGGCTTTTCGCCTTTTCGTACGAAATTAAATGTGCAAAATGACTACCAAACCAAATATTATTGATTAGTAAGTGTTCTAGTCATAATTGAACGGCGATTTACCCTTTTACTAGACCTGGCAACCGTAAAACAAGTACTCAACTATAGATAGCTAACCAAACTAAATCGTCTCTTGAAGTAATTCTCTAACACCACTTGGCCATTCCTTACTTCGAAACCGATATGATTACTAATCGATAATCTTTGTAAATTGTTACGATATCTACTAGATTCTGCTAAAAAGTTATTCTCTTACATTTATATAAATGCAATGATAACACTAGGATAAGACATTGATGTGTTTTAGCAAGTCACAAGCGTGAAATCATAATTTGCCATACAGAATCAGGGCCTTCATGGTAGACTTAATTCGTCATCAATCTCAGTCATTAATGAAACTCATGAAAAATTTTATAATGAACAAACAAATTCAACACTATATGATTAAGACTATGAGAACACTATACTATCCGTACTAATATTATAAATGCGAAAGTTTGTATGGATGTATGTATGGATGTTTGTAACTCTTTCACGCAAAAACTACTGAACTGATCACCATTAAATTTTGCATACACGTTGTCTGAGACACCAGAAAGGACATAGGGTCCACCTTTCATCCAGAAAAAAAGTACTGCTCCCGAGGGACTATCTAAAATTAAGGAAACTAACTCCTGGCTAGTATATATAGCAATATATCGTTGTTAGGAAACTAACAACGATATATTGCTTTTTCAACGCGGACGAAGTCGCGGGCACCAGCTAGTGTCAAAATAAATACACAAGGGCCCAAGAAAGTTTAGTAACAGTCTAATCTTGCCAGACGTCTGAAGATAGTGTTGTTCACAATGCATTATCGATATGCCGTAAACACTAGTATTGTGTACCGTAATTAGTGTTGTACATTATCGATGTTATGATGTCGAGACTGCACTCTAAAAGCGACTATTATGTTAGGGTTGAGAAGTTTTGTAATTTGTAAAAAACTATCGATAAAATTAATTTTATCCAAACTTAATGACATTTCCTTGGTTATTCGAATCAGTTATTTGTTTTGTTCTTGGCTTTTATCTTGTGTCTTATTATTACTTCTTATTACTAAAATATTTCTTTTACTTATATGTTTTATATGGAATTGTCTAGAATAATTAATATATGTATAATAATGTAAGATATGGATAAAGTTGACTGAAAACAAATGAATTTCAATAAGTAGGGTGATTATTGAAAATTTGTATTTATATATTTCATTATGTGTAGGTATTGACTTAAGTGTCTGAAAGAAATTCATTTTATTGTGTTTTTAATTTATTTTATTATTTTATTTAGGAATTACGGAATCAAATATTTATTTTATTTTTATTTTTTATTTTTACAAAAAAGACCCACTAACATTTGCTCACACACAATATATACTTAACTAATAAAAAAAATAAAAACACTAACAAACATGTGTGGCAAACAATTACAGGTGAATACCACAATATGTAATATTATTTTATAATTTACTTTATAAATTATTATTCTTTGTAAACTATAATATTTTATTTTTATACTCTTAATCCTTTACGTAAATATAACACAGTAGGTGTCGTATTGCTACAATACTGGGCGTAATGTCGCGCCAATCCAGGGGTCCTTGTCAAAGTAACAATTTAAAAACGATAACCAAGTTCGAAATATAAACATCGAACATAAGTTCATAACATAACATAACATTGAACATAAGTTCGAATAACATGTATGGGATTGACACTGTTTTATTTTTCGCTTTAGTTGTTTTTCATTCACAGTCGCACAGCCGGTAGATAACTATAGTGTTCTGTCATCACCCATATACTGCTCTGTGGCGTAGCTTTGATAAGCGGCAGTACCACTCGTGTTTCTTTTGGTTGTCTATGGCGTGTTTATTGCACTATGGTGCTATTTTTTTTTTTTTAATCTATACTAATATTATAAAGCTGAAGAGTTTGTTTGTTTGTTGGTTTGAACGCGCTAATCTCAGGAACTACTGGTTTGAATTGATTTATCGAGGAAGGCTTTAGGCTATATAACATCATGTTGCGAATAATAGGAGCGAAGAAACAGTCGAAAATGTGGAAAAAAACGGGGAAATTTATTCATCTCCGTTGCGTCCGCTGCGAAAACCGTTCGAGATACCCAAATGATTCCCAAAATAACTAAGTATTCCACGCGGACGAAGTCGCGAGCACCAGCTAGTTTTAAATAAAGGCGGCAAAATTGCTATTTCTCATCGCCCATAGGTTCAAATTAAACAAAAGGCTTAACGACACATTATATTATCATGCCGTCGCTATTATCACGTGTTACATCCCATACATTTTATTCTTTCCAACTTCGTTATCGTTTTTAAAATGTTACTTTAATTAAGGCCCCAGAAATACTAAATTGTTTAAAATGTCGACAACTTTTATCGATCTGCTCTCCGCACTATAAGAGGCAATGCTATAATTTTAATACAAAATACTGCACTTACCTCGCTGGTTACTTTCTCGATACCGGCTCTCTCCCGCCGATTCATATACAGGCTGCTTAAAATTATTTAATGATATAATAAAAGGTGCTCACCTGTTTTATTGTATATAACCATAACCTTTTCGAAGATGGATAAAATAACTAGGCATTTCCAAATCTCCGTTTTGATAATATTATATATTAGCTATAAGTAAATATACGTTGACGTTGCAGAGTTAAAATAAAAAATTGTAAGGGCCGTGTTGAGACTCTACAAGGGTGTCGTTGCCAATAAGTTTCTTAGCTCGCCTTTCAATCGAGTCCAGTGCAGCAGATTGATAACGGGCAGACCCATCCCAGAAGTGGGGGTTTTGCTCTATATAAGTCAAGGAGCTGTTGCGCAGTGAAGTACCGCCTAACCTTGGAAAGGATTCCCAATTTTCTATCAGCCTTTTTGGCAATGGACTCGATATGCCTACCAAAGTTTAGATCGGCAGTAAGGTCTACACCAAGGAGTTACAGGTGGTCTGTGATTGGAACGGTCACTCCCCGGAATGACAGGTTCAGGTCAAATGGACTCCGTTTCGCCGAAACAAGACACGCTTTTGTCTTCGATTCATTGAATCTGACCAAGTTAGCGTCACCTCAGTCGGAGACAATTTTCAGGGCCTGGTCCAATCTGCAAACCATGTCTTCTCTCAGGGAGCGGATTTCATGAGTACTGGCTCGTGGGTCGGACATATGCCTATCAACCACTGTGCTGTCGTCGGCATATCCAAATGTTCCAGGCATTGCCAACAGGTCATTTATATGCAGCAAAAAAAGAGTGGCTGAGAGTACGGATCCCTGTGGGACACCAGCATTGACACCCAAAAGATCAGATGAGCATCCGTCAATAACTACTCGTATTGATCTTTCATAATATAATTACATAATATATTGATACTATATGTAATAATACCTAATAATATATAAAATTTTAAAAATTAGTTTTTACAAATGAAAAAAATATCAACCTGTATATTTGGTAATGAGTGAGCACGTACACTCGCGATGTATATTTAAATTTGACTCGCTACAGTCGAGCACACAAATGTATAACACGTGAGAACTAAGTGTATACATATTGTATACATGTATATTATTTGTCGGTTGTACCGTCTGGCTTTTATACACGTGACCGAAATATTTACCTACTTACTTATAAGAGAAGGATCACATGATGTTCATGCTAAGTTAGAAACATTTTTTCTTGTTCTAAATGTTTGTACATGAAACCGCTGAACCAATTTTGATGAAACTTTCAGACAATCTTCAGATTAGTCCAGCGCGTTTCTGTGAAGTTTGGTAGCGATCGGACGCGGACGAAGTCGCGGGCAAAAACACTAGTAGGCTATCCGTACTTATAAATGCGAAAGTTGGTATGGATGTATGGATGTATGTATGGATTTTTGTAACTCTTTCATGCAAAAACTACTGAACCGATCAATTTTGCATACACGTTGTCTGGGACACCAAAAAGGACATAGGGTACCTTTCATCCAGAAAAAAGTACCGCTCTCGAGGGATTATTTAAAATTAAGGAAACTAATTCCTGGCTAAGTATAATAGCAATAACGATGTCAGGCGATATATTGCTTTTTCAACGCGGACGAAGTCGCGAGCACCAGCTAGTATTATGCAATATTTTTTTTTATAATTTTCGAACATAATGTAATCCCTTCACAATAACATATCACTCGTTTAAACTAATATCTTAAGTGAGCAATAAATATTGCAGATACAGGTACTTAGGTACTAGGTGTATGTTTGTGTTGTGTTGTGTGTGTGTGTGTGTGTGTGTGTGTGTGCGTGCGTGCGCGCCCGCGTATGTGTGTATCCTTACATATTATAAAACAAAGCCGCGTCTGTCTGGCTGTTCGCGATAAACTCAAAAACTGATGCACCGATTTTCATGCTGTTTTCACCAATGGATAGAGTGGTTCTCGAGGAAGGTTTTAGTATATCATTTACGAAGTTTACCCGGGTGAAGTCGCGGGCAGCAGCTGGTTAGTAATATGTTTACACTTCAAGTAAACTTTAAGCTCCATTACGAGCTTAGCAGACACACAAAAAAATTACACTATTTTATTACGCCAAAGCACGAAGCCGGTAGCAATTCGTTCTCCACTCCCCAGATGCAATAAAATGCATCGCTACAATAACATAAAAGCATTCCACTTAATATTTTACATTGCCTCCAACATGGGGTAGGTCATAAAATGCAGTAATGCAATTTATTATTAATAACAAATAGTCTGATTGTTTTAAAGTACACGAAGAATACATCTTTAGTAAACTCGACAAATAAAGTGATTTATCCATAGATGAATGATTGGTCTCGCTGCGCTCGACTAGATACCGCCGTCGTACTTGTAAAATGCGGCATAACATAGTACGCCGAATTCGCCGTACCCAAGCCAGTCACACTGCAAACTGTCTGTGATGTGTACGTGCCGAATGTTTTGTTAAATTTTAGGCATAATAAAATACCAGTTTGCGTAGTGAAACTGTGTAAAAATATAATAAAACTTGGAAAAAAGTGATAAAAAGTGACGATGTTTTACACACACCACAATAAAAAGTTGCCGCATTCACGGAGCTATCGCTTTTGTATAGCGCTCTACACGGCTCTATCTAATCGAGCGCAGCGAGACCAATCAATTATCTTTGTAACTAGTTTTACTAACTAATTTGTTCATAAACTCTGAAATCTGATAATCAAGTCCAAGAACTTTTAAATAAAACAAAAAAATATATCGAACATTTATTTTTCAACATTTATAATATAACAAAATTAAAAATATACAATCATACATTCCTCTTCAAAACTTATAAGTATACTCTATCACAATACACTAATAAATAAATAGTACTAAACATTTATATAAGTAATAAATTTCAAAAAAAAAATTAACAAAATGCAAGTCAGTTTTACAATGGACGCGTACTTTCCAAATTTGAATGTGACGTAAAACCCGAGCCGCCATCTTGAATCGTCTTGGGACTGTTGGAAGTTGTTTTTTCAAAATACTTAGCATATTTTTGTAAAATATTCTTTGCGTGCCTCCTTTTCGACAAGTTTCTTCTTTCGCGTATTGGCATATAAGGATTAATGTAGAAGCTTGACATCTGAAATAAAAGTATAGAAATAGTCAAGCTATCCTTACATCAGTACTAATATTATAAATGCGAAAGTTTGTATGGATGTATGTATGGATGTTTGTAACTTTTTCACGCAAAAACTAGTGAACCGATCACCATGAAATTTTGCATACACGTTGTCTGGGACACCAGAAAGGACATAGGGTACCTTTCATCCAGAACGCGGACGTAGTCGCGGGCACCAGCTAGTATTATAAATGCGAAAGTTTGTATGGATATTTGTATCTCTCTCACGCAAAAACTACTGAACCGATCACCATGAAATTTTGCATACACGTTGTCTGGGACACCAGAAAGGACATAGGGTACCTTTCATCCAGAACGCGGACGTAGTCGCGGGCACCAGCTAGTATTATAAATGCGAAAGTTTGTATGGATATTTGTATCTCTCTCACGCAAAAACTACTGAACCGATCACCATGAAATTTTGCATACACGTTGTCTGGGACACCAGAAAGGACATAGGGTACCTTTCATCCAGAACGCGGACGTAGTCGCGGGCACCAGCTAGTATTATAAATGCGAAAGTTTGTATGGATATTTGTATCTCTCTCACGCAAAAACTACTGAACCGATCACCATGAAATTTTGCATACACGTTGTCTGGGACACCAGAAAGGACATAGGGTACCTTTCATCCAGAACGCGGACGTAGTCGCGGGCACCAGCTAGTATTATAAATGCGAAAGTTTGTATGGATATTTGTATCTCTCTCACGCAAAAACTACTGAACCGATCACCATGAAATTTTGCATACACGTTGTCTGGGACACCAGAAAGGACATAGGGTACCTTTCATCCAGAACGCGGACGTAGTCGCGGGCACCAGCTAGTATTATAAATGCGAAAGTTTGTATGGATATTTGTATCTCTCTCACGCAAAAACTACTGAACCGATCACCATGAAATTTTGCATACACGTTGTCTGGGACACCAGAAAGGACATAGGGTACCTTTCATCCAGAACGCGGATGAAGTCGCGGGCACCAGCTAGTAAAAAATAAAAAACTGGTCACTTACATTGTCACCTCCAATTGCCACTTGGCTTTGTAGATACTCGAGTTGGTTCTGTAAGTAATCTCTCACGCCTGTCAATTTGTTCTGAAACATTACATTGATGTCAAAAAACTGTCCACTCTAATATTATAAATGCGAAAGTACCTCTGCCTGTCTGTCTGTCTGTTTGTCTGCTACCTTTTCACGGCTCAACTACTCAACCGATCTACGTAAAATTTTGCATATACACATCGTCAGGGATACAGCAAAGGACATAGGGTACCTTTCATTAAAGAAAAAAAGTACTGTTCCCTAGTGATAAAATATAAAGAACTAGCTGGTGCCCGCGACTTCGTCCGCGTTCTGCACGAAAGGTTAGTTTAGTTTCCTTAATTTTAGATAATCCCTCCAGAGCAGTACTTTTTTCTGGATGAAAGGTACCCTATGTTCGTTCTGGTGTCCCAGACAACGTGTATGCAAAATTTCATGCTGATCGGTTCAGTAGTTTTTGCGTGAAAGAGTTACAAATACAAACATCCATACATCCATCCATACATACATCCATACAAACTTTCGCATTTATAATATTAGTACGGATTACATAAAATGGGTAAAGTAAAAAAAAATAAAAAAAAATGAAATAAATAAAGTAAAAAAAATAATAATAGTAAAAGTAATAATAGTAAATAAAGTAAAACAGGTAAGTAAATAGGTAAGTCCAAAACACACCTTATCGGCATCGCTAAATCCTTCGTACTGTTTAATCAGATCTTGAACAGTTTTCAAGGCGTCGCGATATTGGAAGTTGTCGATAGAAATGTCTTTGACTGTGGACGCGTCTGTTGACAATTTAATTTAAGAAAGTTACATTTTAAGCTTCTATTTACGTTTGTTTGTTGCAATGTGAAATCTTATATTATAAATAAATAAATAAATAAATAAATAAATAAATAGATTACTACAATATATACTCCCCACAAAAATTAAAGGAGCAAAAAAAATATCGAAATTTTTAGGTTATTTTCAACAGGCTGTAACTTGAAGACGAATTGTCGTACAGTAAATTTAAAAAAAGCCAATTGTAGCACCAAGTGTCTAGTTTTAACCTAAATTTAGAAAATAACCTAAAAATTTCGATATTATCTTGCTCCTTTAATTTTTGTGGGGAGTCTATTTCTCATTCTCACCTATATTGAGATCGTTGATCGCTGGGAATTGTAATTCCGACTTGACCGGCACATTTTGTTGATCGTTCTCAGCCACCAGCCATTCTAGGAAACTATGCAAGTCTGGTGGTAATTCTAAAAAAGTTTTGATACATTTCAAAACAGTCACAGTGGGCACTCAATCACTCGCAGTGAGTCACTCACTCACTCGCAGTTAGTCACCGCACTCACTATCTCGCAGTGAATCACTCACTCACTCGCAGCTCGCAATGAGCCACTCACTATCTCGCAGTGAATCACTCACTCACTCGCAGCTCGCAATGAGCCACTCACTATCTCGCAGTGAGTCACTCACTCACTCGCAGTGAGTCACTCACTCACTCGCAGTGACTCACTCAATCACAGTGAGTCACTCACTCACTCACACAACAGCAACATTATGTATGTAACCCTATGTAACTAAAGCGGTTATTATATTATTCAATTTGTTGGAAACCAATTTAGGTAAGTAGGTACCAAAGTAGTGAACTTAGTGATCACACCACACTAAATTGATTTCCAAGTCGAAGACATAGAGTTGAAAATAGATAATTTATAATAGAATCTAAAATCTAAATTGGATCCAATCTGTTCTAACTGCGATTACATACACCTTCCTATTTCCCTAAATTGGTTTCCTACAAATTGAATAGTGTAATAACCGCTTCACTCGCAGTGAAACACGGTCGCGGGTTCGAATCCCGCTAGGGGCAAATGTTTATGTGTTAACCATCTACGAATATGTATTACTAGCTGATGCTCGCGATTTCGTCCGCGTGGAATAGTTATTTTGGTAATCATTTGGGTATCTCGAACGGTTTTCGCAGCGCACGCAACGGAAGCCCTCAAAGACGAATAATTTTCCCCATTTTTGCCACATTTTCGACTGTTTCTTCGCTAATAATTTTCGACTAATAAGTCGCAACGTGATGTTATATAACCTAAAGCCTTCCTCGATAAATGATCTATCCAATACAAAAAGAATTTTTCAATTCGAACCAGTAGTTCCTGAGATTAGCGCGTTCAAACAAACAAACAAACAAACTCTTCAGCTTTATAATATTAGTATAGATTATTCGTAGGTTAACATTTATCTTTGTACCCGAGTCATGGATGTTTGTATTTATAAAAAGTAATCTATGCAGTATTATCAACTGTCTGGTATCCATAATACAAGCATTTAGTTGCTTAATGTGGAACTAGATGGTGCTGTGTGGAATGTGTGAAGATATTTATTATTTATTATATCTTCTGTGGTTGCTGCCACCAGACGGCCTCCCATGTGATAATTATAATCCTTAAAAAGTTTTCAACGCTTACTTTGACAAGTTTTCTGTTGGACCTGATAGTCTACCAAGTCAGACATGAGCTTGACTAGTTGTTGCATCAGCGATGACGCCACAGCGTACTCCTTGTTGTCTTCTCTTACTGCAAGCATAAAAGCTATCAGTGTAAGGTTCCATCGACTACACGTTTCGTCTAGTGGCTAGTAACACCCTAGCCGTTAACCAAACGGTCGCGGGTTCGAATCCCGCTAGGGGCAAATGTTTTATGTGTTAACATTTACATTAATTTGTATCTGAGTCATGGATGTTTCTATTTATAATTTACTAGCTGGTGCTCGCGACTTCGTCCACGTTCTCGATGAAAAGTACCCTATGTCCTTTCTGGTATCACAGACAACGTGTATGAAAAATTTCATAGCAATCGGTTCAGTAGTTTTTGCGTGAAAGAGTTACAAACATCCATACATACATCCATACAAACTTTCGCATTTATAATATTAGTAGGATTAGATATTAGTTAGGTAGGTAACACACCTTCTATATTTCTAGTACTTTGCATCGCTTGCATAGCTTCCCGACACACTTCCTTCATGTTATCAGTGAGACTTCTAAAATCAAGGCCACGATAATCTTTCCTAAAGATACTTCTGGCACGTCGACTCTTACTTAACCTGGCAAAATTTTATACAGTTAGGGCCTCTTTCACCATCTGTCAAGTAGGCGCAACCGTCATCTTAAGTCACCTGTCACCGGGAATAATTTAGCTGATATTTACCTACCTTTTTTTGTAAAAGTCCCAAACATTAAAAAAAAAATCGCCTATCGAAGGATGCACTAAACCGATTGCATAATTTAATAAAATATAAAATTATTTCCAAAAGTAACTAATCAACACTTTACTTGTAGTTGGTGAAAGAGGCCCTTAATCTCCATTCCAATCGAGTTAAGATTTAAGATTAAGAGCACTTTGTTTACTTCGTGTGTACTTATACAGGCGACGGTAGCCATCACCTACCATCTACCATCAAGCGGACCGTCCGTCTGTCTGCTGACTTTAACATAAAAAAAATGTGTATGTGTCAGGTCAACGATTGTGTGTGCGTACAGACGACTAGTATGGTAATTTTGATTTTACTCCCAAAAATTTTCATACCACGGGCTTTTATAATCGAATCTTAAGAAGTAAACTGCAAAAACATACCTCGGATCAACACTGCGCAACTTCTTCGGCTTCCTCATAATGTTTGTCAACATTTTCACCTTCCTCTCCAACCATCTTTGTGATTTCATCAAAATATCACTTGAATTCGTCGAGTGTTTATCCCTGAGTGACGCATCTATTGGATCCGTTCGTACGCCATATTCATCGTCATACATGTCGTTCCAGAATATGAAATTATTGTTAGTTTCAACGTCCCTTTTGACAATGCTTCTGTTTTCGACGCGATTGCTTCCGTTTTTCGAAAACAAGACGACATTGTCCGTCGACATGTTTCCGTGTCTTTCAGTCGTGTCAAAATTTATTGTGTGTGTAGCGTTTTTCATTAAGACCGCATTGTTCGCTGCAAAAGCGAGACAAGCAATAACTTTATTTATTAGTTAACTTAATTAACTAACGTAACTATCTTGACTAACTTGACTAACTTGACTAACTTGACCAACTTGACCAACTTGACCAACTTGACCAACTTGACCAACTTGACCAACTTGACCAACTTGACCAACTTGACCAACTTGACTAACTTGACTAACTTGACTAACTTGACTAACTCGACTAACTTGACTAACTTAACTAGCTTATCTAACTTAACTAACTTAAGACATCGCTGTTAAGTCATTTAACATACGTTTACAGCATGCGAGTGACATCGCTAAATGACTTAACAGCGATGTCAAATACTAACAGGGTGTGGTGAAATCGCGCCTTATTCTCACAGCAGGCGTTATATTGCTTGTTTTTTTTTAAAGCGGACGAAGTCGCGGGCACCAGTTAGTTACTTTATCTCTGGGGGAAGATTTAATACCTGCATTAATTTCTTCCTTGTATCCACTTGACAATTTCTTATTGTCTCTCTCAGAAACTCTCTCTTTAACCGAAGCATTTTTGTGCTCGTCCACAGATAATAGTGCCCTCGACCTGTGACCTATGTTCTCAACCATGTCAGCATCGTAATCAGGAAAATGTATCGACCCTTTCGTCTTCAACACACCGAAAACGTTGGACGCATTTGTTGTAGTGTTTGAACTGAAATAATATAAATCTTTAATCTATCTATCTATACTAATATTATAAAGCTGAAGAGTTTGTTTGTTTGTTTGGACGCGCTAATCTCAGGAACTACTTATTGTTTTGAATTGAAAAATTCTTTTTGTGTTGGATAGATCATTTATCGAGGAAGGCTTTAGGCTATATAACATCACGTTGCGACTAATAGGAGCGAAGAAACAGTCGAAAATGTGGAAAAAAACTGGGAAAATCTTTGAGGGCTTCCGTTGCGTGCGCTGCGAAAACCGTTCGAGATACCCAAATGATTCCCAAAATAACTATTCCACGCGGACGAAGTCGCGAGCACCAGCTAGTGTATATATAAAATTCTCGTGTCACAGTGTTTCTAACAAAACTCCTCGGAAACGGCTTAATTTACTTACCTAAATAAATTAGAAAATATTCCACTATACTTAAGTAACTTACCTTAATTTAGATACATCGATTGAATTCTTATGAAATAAGAAGGCTGAAAACATTTGAAACCAGTTCGATATTTTTGTTAAAAACTCTGGACCTGTATCGGCGGCATAGTATTCTGTTTCGTTATTACTATTCACTTGCGTGCCAGTTTCGTTCGATTCGTTTTTCAAATTTGAATCTCCCATTGTTTTGACTTTATCAAAATTAAATTTATTGGATAAAATTTTGACATGTTCATCATTTTTTTCATCAAACGTCTCGTCAACTTCAACTTCAACGGCGATTTTATTCGTGTCCAATGACTTCAGTGATCTTTTGATGACATTCAAATTATGTCCTTCATTTGAATCTCCACTGTCGGCCGAGGGCGTCGCGTCCGTCGGCATATTGTGAGACGACGCGTGAGGTTTGGACATGTCGTGAACGAATTTCACATGTTTCCTCAGTTGATTCATAATTTCTAGAGGCTTGTCCTCCGCTTTACCCGTGTTGGATATAGACAATTTGAATCCTTCATTGTCCGCCGCAATATTACTGTCCTTGTCACCATTATAATCTGCAAATTAAAAATATTCGCTCAGACTAAAAGTTGGTTAACTTCAGAAGTGCCTGATGCTTGCTGATGCCTGAGCAATCTGATCATATAAAGACGAAAAGCTCACAAGCTCAACCTAGTGTGGCCTTACCTTACATACATATTTAACAGGCAAATAAAGAATTTATTTATTTATTTTTATTCAACTATTCATTATTTTTTTTATCTAAGTCAAGGCAGCGCTTGGCCGCGATCTCACTTGATGTTAGGTGCAGATGCGGCCGAAGGTGGACCACGCTTACCTAGTAGATGCCCATTCACCCTACGTTTGAAGACCCCGAGGTTGTAATTTTGGGGAAACACAGACGCAGGCAATGAGTTCCACTCCTTAGCAGTTCGGACAAGGAAGGTGGAACTGTAACGCTTCTTGCGTGACCGAGGAACTTCAACCACGAAGGGATGAAACCCTCGTGTTTCGCAAGTGGAACGGTTCATACAATTGTTTCTAAATTTATTTATCAATTGTTATATTTTACCAAAAAAATGTACCAAAAAACGTCAGATGAAGCCAACAAAATTTAAAAGCTTACCGCAGATAAAAACGTATAATTAAAAAATTAAAATAAGAAAATATTTAAAACTAACTTTATAAATTATTATAGCCTATGTGAAAGATTTTTTCAAATCGGCCCAGAAGTTTCGGAGCCTACTCAATTCAAACAAAGATAAGGAAGACTTGCAAATTATCCATCCAAATCCTATTTGCCCCAGGACAGACAAACAATACAATTCCAAAAATTCCCATTATTTAGTTACCTTTCTTTAAACGTTCGAGTCCCGGATTCATCTTCTTGTTAATAACTAAGTCAATATTCTTCGTAATCACTTCGTACTCCTTGTTGCTCTCCGTTGATTCTGATTTACTGTTGTCTAAGACACCATAATCGCTGTACGCCTGAGCCATTCTTTCATACCTATAATTAGTTATAATAAATTATTTGCATCATTAGAACTTATTTAACTTTAAAAAGGCAGTATTTAGGAGTCAACTAATGAAGCACAATAAGGATTCTCATATTAATGTATAACCACACACACACACACACACACACACCACTTCCTTGCTTACTGTCAGTTTTTTGCTTGTTTCTTTTAACTTGTTTCATAATTGTGTTGTTTGCTTTTTTTTATGGTAAAATAATGAAGTCCGTTATTGGCATTAGGTATACATATGTATTTATTATTACTATATATTATTAATGTTTGAGTGCTGTGTGACTGTGTTTAAATAAAATAATAAAATAAATAATAATAATACCTAGCATTCTCATTGCAATCTACATATTCGGTATCACTCAGTTTTGCCTCGTCTTCGTCGTCCGTCCCGTCTCTCTCGGTGGCGCCGCCAACTTGCTTTGGCAGTTCGAAATTCAAATTCCTCATGGCCGCCTGTTTTATCAGTACATTAATTTCGTCCGGATAGAGGGGCATCGGACCCTTCCAATTCGCATTGTACAGGTTTGGAAGTTTATATTTTGATGTGTTATTGTCCGTTTCGTACTGTGAAAAATTTAATATATTATACTATTTTATATTCACATTCTATTCTACAATTTAGAATTTAGAATTCTACTATAGAATTTTGAATTTAGAATTCTACTCTAGAATTTAGAATTTTGCATTCTATTCTACAATTTAGAATTTAGAATTCTACTATAGAATATAGAATTTAGAATTTTAATCTAGAAAGAATTTAGAATTCTAGTCTAGAACTTAGAATTTAGAATTCTACTCTAGAATTTTGAATTTTGTATTCTACTCCAGAATTTAGTATTCTACTTTAGAATTTAGAATTTTGTCTTTAGAAATTTTGTCTGTTTGTGCATTTGTGCAAGCTAATCTCTTATTGCAGCTTGTTTATTACCGGAATTAACATACATATAGGGCACATTTTTGGAGTTTACTCATTAAGAATCGATTTTCATAATATACAAGCCCCAGGTATGAAAATTTATGGGAGTCAAATCAAAATTGTCACATTTTTAGCGTTACGAGTTAGTTATTAACTTTTAGCGCCATCTAAATAATATCGCTGAAACTAAAATATGTTACGTAATATTACATCCTTGCGAAAGCTAGATGGCGCTAATATTTATTCGTTCGTTTCGTATTTATTAAATTACTAGCTCGTACCCGCGACTTCGTTCGCGTTCTGAATGAAAGGTACCCTATGTCTTTCCTGGTGTCCCAGACAAAGTGTATGCAAAATTTCATGATGATCGGTTCAGTAGTTTATGCGTGAAAGAATTACAAAAATCCATATATACATCCATACAAACTTTCGCACTTATAATATTAGTACGGATTAAATTATTTATTTATGGTTTGTAAGGAGTGAACTCCAGCCGTGCGTCGGAGCTGACACAAACACACACACACACACACACACTTTATTTTCCTGAAAAAATGTTAGGTACCTGTGGGATTTTCAAAAAACGAACTATCAAAACCTACACGATATTTTCAAAAATATGTCAACTCACGTCCATTCTTTTTTTTCTGGAATCCTCTTGTTCCTTGTCATTAGTAGTTTCGTCGTAATCAAAAAACTTCATCTCGTCACGGTCCTCTTCATTGTCGTCCTCGAATTGCATCAGCTTACGCATATTTGTCGCTGTATCGAACACTTCAGCTCCACTGGGCACATTACCAATACGATCCCTACATTATAATCACACATTTTTTTTAATATACCTAGTTGGGGGAATTGTACATTCGTATTCATTAGCACTTCGAGCCAACTTCGAGAGGGAGGTCAATCGTCGAATCCAGCTCGGATGGGCAGCGTTCGGGAAGCTCCGAGACATCTTCTTGTCCAAAGACACGTCTCAAGACAAAAGTTTTCGACCAATGTGTGTTGCCAGTGATGACGTATGGCGCTGAAACGTGGTCTCTAACTATGGGCCTCGTATGGAATCTCAACGAGCTATGGAAAGGGCTATGCTCGGGGTTACACTGCGAGATCGAATCAGAAATGAGGAGATCCGCAGACGTACGAAAGTTACCGACATAAGCCAGTAGGGATCAGTAAGTTGAAGTGGCAGTGGGCAGGGCATATAGTACGGAGAGCCGACGGTCGCTGGGGCCAGAAGGTTCTCGAGTGGAGGCCACGGACCAGCAAGCGCAGCGTAGGACGTCCACTCACAAGGTAGATAGGCGACATAATAAAGCCTGTGGGTCAGCGGTGGATCCAGGCTGCTTCTGACGGGTCCTATTGGAAAATTATGCGGGAGGTCTATATCCAGAAGTGGACGTCCAGCGGTTGAGATGATGATGATTCATAAGCACATTTTTTTTATAAATTATCGAATTATTTTTTATTCAGCCTGACCGACGCCGACCTGCCACTTTGTGGACCGAAGTCTCGAAATTTTTTCAGGAATTTTTTTTTTCTAAAATTTTTATCATTAAAGTATACACACATTACACACACATAATTATGTAATGTGTTCAGGCAGTCAACTAATTGATTAAAAATCTTTCACTCACATCAATGTCGATCTGCTTAATTTGACACCGTCAAAATCTAGCTTTGTAGTCAACTCCATATTTTGATCGTTCTCAAAATCACCATACGTAGACATCATTTTCTTCATATCTAACAGAGAGTTATCTTCGGTACCTTTAACATTACCTACTTGTTTATTTATTTATTCATCTATATATACAATTTTTTTTTATTAGAGATGAGTTTTCTCTTGACCAGCTTTTACTAGCCGTGTAGTGAAGGTGAGGCCTATGATGGAACGAGCTCACCCAGAAGATGCCTATTCACTCCAACTTTGAAATTTTTCGGTTATTTTAAGTTTGCATTTTTAAAGTACTTACATAATATTAAATCCTAACTAGGTACTAACTACATCATGACCTAAAGTAGGTACTATTCCCGTGGGATCATCAAAAATAAAAAATACCTAATTAATTTGTTACACGCTACACGCCTAACAGGCAATACGCCTTAGTTGTGACTTCAACCTTTTTTCTTTTGCTGGCTTTACACCAAAGAAGCTACTATCCGCCACTTAGGGTGGGTTGCACCATCTTACTTTAACTATAACAAACGTCGCAACTTCAGTTAAAGTAACGGTTAGGCTGAAAATGAGTTGCACCAGTTAACAAATAATCAAATGACGTCATAACTTAACCGCTAACCTTAACCGCTTCATATTGGCCGGCTAAAGTTATTGTTATGGTTATGTGAACTGTCATCTTCAGGATAACCTACAAACTGTGTGAAAAAATATTTTGTGTTGTGTGAAAGTCATGTCTTGACTACGTGATATGCTACGGCAATCAATTTTTTTTGAATCGTCTGATGATGACGACAGTGATAACAATATAGTGGCCGAAATGCGAAAGAAAAAAGTTTATCAACCTCGAATTGATCGATTTCGAAAATGGGATGAGCGAATTTTTAGACAAGTTTAGAATTTCCAAGGGCTTCGCTCGATCGCTGGCTGCTCATTTAGGACCCTTGCTGAAAACTCGAACCATGAAGTAAGTGCCAATCTGTCCTTACTAATATTATAAATGTGAATGTGTTTGTTACGCTTTCACCCAAAAACTACTGAACCGATCACCATGAGATTTTGCACACACGTTGCCTGGGACACCAGAAATAATCATCCAAAATGCGGTCGAAGTCGCGGGCACCAGCTAGTATAAAAATAAAACTGTAGATTTAGGTACCTACAAAAAGCAGGATACCAATTTTTATAGAAATCTTTATTTTTGATCGGATTTACTTGATACATTAAATACAAATAAACTAGATACTCTATTACAAATAAACATTAACATCTATAGTTTTCTCAATAATATGATACGAATCTGTACCTAACCTGTTATGCTGATTATGATTCCTATATTTTTTTCAGAAATTGTGCAATAACTCCAGAGCAACAAGTAGTGATGGCTTTAGAATTCTATGCAAGTGGCTCATTTCAACGCTGCATAGGGGATGCTGCAGGTGTTCATAAATCCAGTGTGTGTAGAATTATACATAGAGTGAGTAGAGCCATTGCCGGGCTTAGACCAGAGTGGGTGTCAATGCCTCAAAATATCCAAGAAATGGAAGTGGAGGCCATTATATTGTACATGGTCCATAAATAATACACATATACAAAATATTTTGAATACTTTTTTTTATTGTTTATATGATTGTGTTAAGTAACAAAAAAATAAAAAAATAATTATGTTTGATGATAACACAGTTCATTATTTTTTTTCCAGTATTTCAACTTCAACGCATATGAGGGAATAATAAACAATAACTTTTTTAAATATGTGTTTTTCATTTAATTAAATTAATTTACAGAAGACCAGCATAAAATAACAGCATGTGTGCTGTAGTGTTTTAGTGAGTGAGTAAGGGATGCCAGAGCACATTTCCCTATCCCTTCCCAATCCCTTATCCTTAATCCTACTGTAGTCGGTAGCACATTCAGCTCCTGTGGTGATGCTTGTGTTATAGATAGGCGACGGTAGCCACTACCATCAAATGGACCGTCGGCCTGTTTGCCGACCTGAACATAAAAAAAATAATTTTTATGTCCAAATGCAATTTCTCCATTTCTAATCTATGTCGCTCCTCTTGATGGCGTATCGTCTGTTCATGCAGCTCCTGCAGGCCATCCATAATGGCTAACTGTTTTTCCTGCAGCAACTGGCGGACGATGTTGGCCTTATAATTCTCTGCAGTTTTTCGTTTCTTTGCTGAACCTGTTAATAAGTAAAGCCCATTAGATTTATTTACACACCTTTAGGTACATACATGATTTAGTATTCATGATTGTTAATCATTACGTTTTAGTGGTGATGATATGTGTTGTTTAAGTGAACTGTACGGTGTACTTGCATCGAACTCCCACTTCTCTTTATTACCAGAGGCCTCATTTGCATTTGCCGGCATTGTTTCGTTATCAGAAATCTGTAAAATAAGTAACAATATTGATTATGGAGTTCTTTTACCTTTGTTTACTCGCGCATTGATCTCTCGAACCGACAAACAAAACTATAATGACAGCAGTGACAGTGAGGTTGGTTTAAAAGACTCTTTCTATCAAATAAAGAATGTTTTTTTCTGTTTTTCTTATTTCAATTATAACCTCTTCTTTAAATTAAAACCCATTTACTTAAAGCATAAGTATATAATCACAATAATACTGACAAGATCAACCATCGGTCTAAGACACCGTGTGCGAGTAGAATTGTTACTGCAGTACTAATTAAGTACATACATACATAATTACATTATCCTTTATATTAATATGCATATTAATATAAAAGGATAATATTGTTCTGTATTTCAATGCAATATATAAATACCTTCTTTGTAAGATGAGACTCCTCAGCCATATGGTCATCAACCACTACAACTGTGATGGTGTCATCGTCACTTATTGACTTATTGCCATCTATTGACATTGGCATCATAGTTCTCAGCCAATCTCCAGCACTAGCATCGTCCGGGTTAGGTGGACGTGGCGGCGGCCCTCCACCAGTGCGGACTATCTCCTGACGTTCCTTGCTTGCCTCCTGCAAACGTAAAGGTGTATATATGTATTTTGAATAAAATATTAGAAAGCACTATGTACTTAAATAAAATATTTATGTCAATATAAATAAGCATACCTTCCTGGCAGTCTTCTTCAAATACTCAAATTTATATTTGAGCTGCTTTACAGTGCGCGGAGTATCTCCCAATGCATTAAATTCACAATGAATCACAGACCACACACTTTCTTTTTGCTGGGTACTAATATTATCTGTTTTTTTACAAAATAGAATGTTCTGGTGCTTTGTTATTAACATTTGTAGTCGACTCATTTCTTCTTTCGTAAAATTTACACTTCGTTCCCTGCAACAGGCAAATCACAAGCATTTTAGGTCAGGTAAGATAACAATTGAGTTCCAGAAATATAAACATGACTTGTTGCCTTTTGTTATTGTACGGATTGAGAAACAATTCTACATGTGAAATACTATCAAAACTATCCACCCGTCTTCTAATTAACACGAAATAAGTTAGCATATAAACTGCAAAATTATTTTCCTACAAAAAAAACCTTTGTCACTTTACGGCGAATATAATAAGTTGGTACTTACTTTGTTCGGACGTGAAATACGTTTTCTTCCATGTTTAAACGTTAATATGATAAATAATAACTATAATCACAACTTTTGATAAAATTATTGTTACATACGGATCTGAATTTATTTTGTAGTTTAGTTTACGTTACGTGTCAGATCAAAATTCAAATTATAGAAATGACATTAATGACAGCTCGAAAATTTGAGTAAATATATAAAATACTCTATGTAATGAGTGTATTTTTAGTGTTGTAATATACAAAAAATTTTCCCACAACGATTCTGAGGTAAATTACAACTCATTAGACTGGCGGCCCTGGTAACTTTAACTAAGCTTACAAATATGGCGGTGCAACGCGTTTCGCAGAAACTGTTAAAGTCAGGGTTATTGTTAGTGACAATTT
Source organism: Synanthedon tipuliformis (assembly GCA_947623395.1). NCBI lineage: Eukaryota > Metazoa > Arthropoda > Insecta > Lepidoptera > Sesiidae > Synanthedon > Synanthedon tipuliformis. Next base: position 4,465,158 of record OX392434.1, on the reverse strand, counting down.
GACGTCAACTTTTACTTTAACCGTGCTACGATGCAACTCACCCTTAGTAGTTTCTTCCTTCGTAGCCGGTTACGAAATACAGCTACCAAAGTGAAAAATTACGTACCTTTTATTGCCTTTGTTGTAAGTTCAACATTTTTTATCACAGGCTTAACACCAAAGAAGCTACTATCGGCGTCGCTCTTCGCCATTTGCGTGCATTCATCTGGCACCGAATCTTTCAAGAGTATCTTCAGAAAAACTGGATCCGCCACTTGATAGTTCACCAAAGAAGCTACTATCCGCCACTTAGTAGTTTCTTCCTTCGTAGCCAGTTACGAAACACAGTTACCAAAGTGAAAAATTACGTACCTTTTATTGCTTTCGTTGTGACTTCGACATTTTTTATCGCTGGCTTAACACCAAAGAAGCTACTATCGGCGTCGCTTTTCGCCATTTTCGTGCGTTCATCTGGCTCCGTATCCTTCAAGAGTTTCTCGAGGAAAAATGGATTCGCCACATCATAGCGCACGTTGTGCTCAATCATCTTGTCTAGAAGCTCGTCCAGCCTTTGCGTGTTTTTATAAAAGGGATGCTTCAACTGCTTCTCGTGAGATTTCTGTTCTTTGGGTGCGTGGGAACATTTGGGCACCTTATGTTTGATTTCGGCCGGATCATATTGTACTATGAATTTCTTTCTCTCAATCACGAACCCAGTAGGTTGGGGATCGTTGCGTTTACCCCTCTTCCTGATGGAGGTCCTACCCTCTCTTTTTTTAATTTGTTTTCTGACGAAATCACGTCTGTTTTGATGATTTTTATCGTTGGATTTAACAGATCTCTTTACGCGTTTCAAGGCAAACATATCACCTTCGGAGCCGGCCATGTCGTATTGGTTGGCCTTCTTCAGAAGTTGAATTTGAGCGTCGGTTTGTACAATTTTATTGTAGAAATCTATAAAGAAACATTGGTTTTTATTAATGTAAGTAACAAAATTTTCGACCACTGTGAAATTACGTACGAAATTTACCGACAAAAGCCGGCGGATCAGTAAGTTCAAAGTGTTTGTGGGTAGAGGGCCTAGCGTGAGTTTTACTCGATCAAGCGCGTCGCATTTTGCATAAACGTTGTCTGGGACACCAGAAAGGACATAGGGTACCTTTCGTCTAGAACGCGGACGAAGTCGTAGACACCAGCTAGTGTAAATATAAATAAATAAATAAACACGTGTACTTCTCAACTTCTCGCTGTCCGGGTCATCCTTCATTATGTTGTTGTTCAATGCTGAAGATAATCCGTTCAGGACTAGTTCAGAGTCTTCACTGTTTCTCTGAAACAATGTAAATAAAAATATATATCTACAACTGTAAATAAATAATGCCAGGCCATTAATTAATTAATTTATTTATTTATTAGTAATATTATAGCATACTATAAAAGCTTTATGAGTAAATTTCTTGCCACTATTAGCCGCACACACAATAATAATAATTATTATTGTTTCAGCTCTAAATTTCCATTAAACGTTTTTAGCACTCTCCTTAAATAACTTTGGCCGCCCATCGGCCACCTGGTGGCCTTTAAATAAAACTTGCGACATATTTATTGTAAGGGTTATGGCGTAACGGCGCGAGAAAGCCTTTAATACTAATGACTATGTCGTTCGTGGCGAGTTTTGGCTACTCTGTGGTTTAATAGCGTTCTATGTTCCGCGTTCGAATTTCAAATTGCGGATAGAATAGTCATCTCACTATCAATGAAGAAAAAATCGACTCTCCACTCCAGCAACTAGACAGATTATTATCAACTGGAGAGATAATAAAATGGACAGATTTTTAACTGGACAGTTCATTAACTGGAGAGATTATCAATTGGACAGATTATTATCAATTGGACAGATTATTATCAATTGGACAGATAATAAACTGGACAAATTCTCATCTACTGTCATCTACTAAACAGATCCTCATCAAGTGAACAGGTTTTCATCAACTGGACAAGTTCCATAATAGACAGATTATCAACTGGACAGTTCATAAACTGGACAGATTCTCGTAAATTTAACAGATTCTCATCTACTGTCAGATTCTCATCAAGTGAACAGATTTTCATCAACTGGACAGATACTCAACTTCCACAACAACCCCAAAAAGTTTCTTTCGTGCACACTTAAAATTATTTAATTGTTACGACCCACAGTGGGTCAGACGGGGGCACTTTAAAGTCCAACGGGCACTTTTATTCAGCGGGTCAAAACTAGTGGGTCCAAAGGCACAGATTAAATAATAGTTACCAAAGGGTCCAGTCCAGTTACCAAAGAAGCAAATTAATGTAGGTATACGTTTTGACACAATTCTCCCATCTATATTAATACTAATATTATAAAGCTGAAGAGTTTGTTTGTTTGATTGATTGAACGCGTTAATCTTAGGAACTACTGGTTCGAATTGAAATTTGTTTTGTGTTGAATACTTAGTCCATTTATCGAGAAAGGCTTTAAGGCTATATAACATTTTGAACGCGGACCAAGTCGCGAGCAACAGCTAGTCTTCTAACACTGACACAAATGATTGGTGTCGCTGCGCTTGACTAGATACAGCCGTCGTACTTGTAAAATGCGGCAAATAATAGTACGCCGAATTCGGCGTACCCGAGCCAGTCACACTGCAAACTGTCTGTGATGTGTATGGCTTCTATGTACGTGCCGAATGTTTTATTAAATTTTAGGCATAATAAAATACCAGTTTGCGTAGTGAAACTGTGTAAAAATATAATAAAACTTTGTAAAAAGTGATAAAAAGTGACGATTTTTTACACACACTACAATAAAAAGTTGCCACATTTTCGGAGCTAAGTATTGCTTTTGTATAGCGCTCTATCTAGTCGAGCGCAGCGAGACCAATCAATTATCTTTGCTTCTAATATTGTTTTTACCCAAAATTTCCAAACGCACGCATGCAAACAAATAATGCAAATAATCACAACATATAATATATCTAAGTAATATGTACACATGTAATATATGTATATATCAAACATAATACATTGCTTCCAAGAGTTAAAGGACTTGCGACTACAAATTGATCCGCCATCTCACTCAGACCGTACGAGAAAGAGAGAGAGACGCAATGATTTAATACGACTCGCCCGACACATGTTACTAATGACTGCTTAATATTGAGCCGTGTTAAGGAGAAGTCCATTTGAAAATTGCACTACTTAGTTATTTTTTTTGAAGTTTACTCTTAAAGTAAGTAAACTCGATTTGCACATGTATAAGCCCGTGGTATGAAATGAAAATTTATGGGAGTAAAAATCAAAACTGTCACAAAAATGCGTTATGTTATGCGTTATAGTTACCTTATATATATATTTTAATATTTTAGAATATCTCTGAGTTTCAGAGATATTGCGGCGTCTACACAATATTATTTTTAAAAAAAGAATGTTCTTTCGGCGTATTACTGTAAAAATTTAAATTTCGTAAGGAGTAAATTCCAGTCGTGTTTCGGAGCTAACACACATTTTTTTTAAAGATTTAAGCAGTCTAATTCTAGAATAGAATAGAATAGAATGGAATAGAATAGAATAAGATTTTATTTATAGCAAAGGACATTTGAAACACACATAAGTAACATAATATATAAAGACATAAACAAATCCAACTCACAGCATAATGCAGTTTTTAAAAACCTGCGCTAGTATTCCGTTAGAGCCGATGCTGAGGTCACGCATTTACTGAACAAAACCTAATAAGAGCTCAAAAAACAAAGAAAATTTTCAAAAATAAAATTGTACAGTTTAATATGGAGTTCAAAGTAAGCATTTTTTGACATATTTATCTACTTTTTTATTTTAATAAAGTCAGGAAAGCGCCTGAAGTCGGGGGCTGGTCTCTAGTAAGATTTATGATAAAATTAAGAAACTCAACAAGTAATTACAAAATCAGTAAATTTTGTAAGTACAAAAAGTAAAAGTAAGGACAAAAAACAATTGCTTCTCCTTAACACGTTGTAATTGTGAACTGTGTTATGCACATTAAATTTATTTGTTATTGTCCGTATGTTTGTTTGTTAACTTTTCACTTGAAAACTTTCGGGTCGCCGTCAAATAATTAATCGATTTTAGTAAGTCATTTTATTATTATAGGTAACAATAAAATAGTCTAGCGACATTAAATGTATGCAATATTTATTTGTTGAGTAAATTTTCTACTTATATTTTTATTATGACGACACGTTTAGTCTAGTGGCCAGTAAACCTAGCTGTTAACCAAGCGGTCGCGGGTTCGAATCCCGCTAGGGGCAAATGTTTATGTGTTAACATTTTACCTTTGCACCTGAGTCATGGATGTTTTGTATTTATAACATGTATTGTATTTACAAAAAATAATAATGTATGTAGTAGGTATATCAACTGTCTGGTATTCATAATACAAGCATTAGTTGCTTACTGTTGAACTAGATGCTGCTGTGTGGTATGTGTGAAGATAATAACGCGATAGCAGTCATAATCTCACAGAAGTCATAAATCTTCGATGAACCTCGAACACCCGACATAGAACATTATTATGCTATTTATGCTCCTAGACCTTACGACCCTAGATCGATTGAGTACCCACTTGTGTCGTTAAAGCGTAACATACAAACAAACAAACAAAAACCAACTCACTTTAACATTTATAATATTACTAGTTGGTGCCCGCGACTTTGTCTGCGTCCGATCGCTACCAAACTACCGGACTACCCAATGGAGTCCATTTTATCAAAATTGGTTACATACTTACATACATACATACATACATCACCTTTTATATGTATATATGAATTTAGTATAGGATAACCCTCCCATACGAATATAACTAAAATAAATATAAAGTAGTCTATATAACATAGGTGTGCGTTATGTATCATGTGTCATGTGGTGTCATTGTCAATCTAGACCACGGGTCTAGACACAGACAAAATAAAACGCTCAAACGTTTCGCACTATAGTATCCACTCAGACATCAACTTTGTCAATGTAAAAATAGTAGGAAAAAAAACTAAGTATACCAACGAATTGTATTGATTGAAAACCGAATTGTTTCGCGTTCACATTTCAAAGAAATCTTTGGCGTGAGCGTTTCTTTTATACTGTGACAATTTAGTCTGTGCGCCCTAAGCGAACCCTCTGATTTAATACTGGGGCCACGAAACTATATTACATTAACTAGCTGTGCTCGCGACTTCGTCCGCGTGGAATAGTTATTTTGGGAATCTCGAACTTTTTGGGTATCTCGAACGGTTTTCGCAGCGCACTCAACGGAAGTCCTCAAAGATGAATAATTTTCCCCGTTTTTTCCACATTTTCGACTGTTTCTTCGCTCCTATTAGTCGCAACGTGATGTTATATAGCCTAAAGCCTTCCTCGATAAATTATCTATCCAACACAAAAAAGAATTTTTCAATTCGAACCAAAAGTTCCTGAGATTACCGCGTTCAAACAAACAAACAAACAAACAAACAAACAACCAAACAACTAAGCAAACAAACTCTTCAGCCTTATAATATTAGTATAGATTTATACAAGTCCATTGACAACGAGAAGTAAGATTTGCAAACCACAGACTGAATTTTTTAACCCTCGACGTCTGACGCAAAAGAGTTGTGTTATGTGTTTGACCTGTGTACCTGTGTATATCTATGTGTCCATCTGTGTGTCTGCTGTGGCATCGCAGCTTTCAAACGGATTCACCACCAGCGGTGGTAATTGGAACGGATTATTCCCATTTGCCACCACCATATTTTATATAATTAAAGCTATTTTATGCAACGACGTTTATTTACTTTAATAATGATAAAATCTTTTTCATATGAATATGATAAATATGAAAAAGATCTAATCATTTATATAAGTAAAAGTAGTAAACTTTATTAAATAATATAATTAAAAAATAATTTTGATGGCAAATGGGAATAATTCATCCCAATTACCACCACTTGTAGTCGTAGTTCTGGAGATAGGGACAAATATTCCCATTTGCCACTAGTTTTTTAGCACCAACGACGACGACCAGAATTTAGGACATCACAAACAGAATTAAGAATTAATAGTATTGGCCGCAACTTCGTCCGCGTTTGATCGCTGCGAAACTTCACAGGAATACCAGCTAAGCAGGACTAATTTGAAGATTTTCTGAAAGTTTCATCAAAATCGCTTCAGCGGTTTTCGAGTCCATAGGGAACATACATACATACACACATTGCCTTTTATATATTATATAGATTTCGCAAGGTTATTTGGGCGGAGAAGTGAGAAGTGTGCACATTGTAACATCCGTATGGCATCCGTTAAGGCCACCATTCACGGGCACTCCATCTGGCAGCGCTCCGCTCCATCACGACATCGGTGGACGACATCCAAATTCTTGTCATACAAAATTCACGCGGTTTTTTACATTCACCATGAGATAATGCATGAATTTTGAGTGTGGAGCGCTGCCAAATGGAGTGACCGTGAATGGTGGCCTTTACAACGCGCTTATACGTCTCCGCTCACTCCCTGGCCCCACACGACCCCGCACCTGCTTGCAGTAATTAAACAGCGATATTTATGATACAAATGCGATCGTTTTCTCCAAGTAATTGAGTTCGCTTTCTAAGTAACGCCCGCTCCTGTTTAGACACCTGACGCACCGTAGCTTAACAGAATAATAACTTACCTTTAAACAAAATTTACTTATATTTATTTTATTTTATTTTATTTTATTTAGGAAAATAAACAATTACACAATATAATTATAGCAAAAATATAAAGAAAGACAGATAAAATATTATATAAGTAGAAATAATCGTGCAATCAACAACATTTTCCACGAATTGGTACATTGGTTTACAGAGAAAACTACAAAAAAATACATAATTATTTATGTAAGTACAAAAACAAAAAAACACTAAAATACAAGGACGAAGAAAAGAACAACATCATAAACTAAAGCAATTTGTCAATATTATTTATATATATATATATATATATATTTTAATTTTTATATTAAAATAATAAAACAGATAAATTCAACGCCAATCATTGCCAGTTTCATTGTAATTTTCTTTATGAGACGTTATTTGTGTCTAGAAAATCTATACTCTTTGGTAGAACAAAGAGTATACTACCTACCCTTAATACTACTTAATATTAATAGCAAATCGATATTAACAAAAAAAGAACTAAAAATTTAGTGGAGCACTTAAAAGTGGGTCCAACGGGCACTTTTATTCAGCGGGTCAAAACTAGTGGGACCAAAGGATCCGAAACTATGACAGCCTGCTCTGTCAGCAATATTATCGAACTATTAGCGAGGAGCAAACTAAAGTATAGAAATATTTTCGTCAGTTTTGTTATTATACTTAAATTGTTATCCATACCACAGATTAAAAATAATAGTTAATTAATTTTAATAATATTATAAATGCGAAAGTTTGTATAGATGTATGTATGTATGGATGTTTGTAACTCTTTCACGCACAAACTACTGAATGTATTTCAATAAAATTTTGCAAACACGTTGTCTGGGACACCAGAAAGGACATAGGGTACCTTTCATATCTAAAAAAAGTACTGCTCCCGAGGGATTATCTAAAATTAAGGAAACTAACTCCTGGCTATGTGTAATAGCAATAACGGTGTCAGGCGATATAAGTATTGCCTTTTCAACGCGGACGAAGTCGCGGGCACCGGCATAGTTATACTTAAATTACAATTCTACGTAAGGTAAGGCAAGTATCTAAATATTATGTTTTAAGAGCGTACAACAACCTTTTAAAAGGCATGTCTGGCATCGTCCAAATGCTTATTTTTTTACCGGTTTTCTCATAATGTTCATAGCACAGGAGTCGTGTCACAGAAATCCTACTAATAATATTATAAATGCAAAAGTTTGTGGGAATGGATGTATGAGTGTTTGTTACTCTTTCATGAAAAAAAGGCTCAACAGTTTTGGATGATACTATGTTGTTTTATTATGAAAGGTTATTGGAGTAATATACAATATATAGGATTATTTTTTATTGTGGAAAAATGTTAGGCGAATATTTTATAATATGGAGAAAGGCTGGATTTATGCCTCGTACGTCCCGATATTACGTCCCATATTTCAAAAATTTCTCGTTTGTCTCATAACAATATTCGATTCTTGAATTTGGAGAAAGCTAATATTTATATATAAATATTTACACAGACACTGCCGCGTGTTTGACACACGCACACACATTTATTGACTCTTTTGTTTATTCTACCTCTAGTACCTTTTTTTTTATAAGAGATGGGTTAGCTCTTGGCCAACAACCAGCCATGTGGCAAGGATGAGGCCTAAGATGGAGCGAGCTCACCCAGAAGATGCCTATTCACTCGAACCTTGAAAAGATTAGGGTTATATGTGCTCGGAAATACAGACGCCGGCAGGGAGTTCCAAACCGTTGCAGTGCGCATTATAAAGGATGTTTCAAAACGCTTGGTCCGAAAACGAGGGATTTCGACAAGATGAGGATGGTAACCATTTGTACGTCTGTATGTCCGATGGAAGAAAGGGCAACGCGGTATCAGCTCATGCTGCTCCTGAGCACACTCTCCGAAGTACACCTTATAAAAGACATAAAGCTTAAAATTAAAAACAAAAAAGACAGCTTTAAATTTTTTTCTAATATGGCGTCCGGCTCCCGGCCTATAATTGTAGATTGTCCCATTCCGGACGACGCACAGCGAGTCGGAGACGCCGTACCAGCGAATCTAACTTGAACTGTGAATGCTACAGTTTTTTCTATCTCGTCAACCCCCTTTGTGCATTGTCATTATTATAGCACAACATTAAGGAATGTCTGGACGTACACATAGTATATAACATACCCACATTTACAAAATTCTTTTAAGAACTGGCCACATAGAATCGAGGCATTCTCTAAAACCCATCTTCATTGAGATAATTCATGGGGATAGTGGCAATTTTACTTTCTTAGTAGATATTCCCTATACAAGTATGTATGTCTATACTAATATTAATATAAAGCTGAAGAGTTTGTTTGTTTGAACGCGCTAATCTCAGGAACTACTGGTTCGAATTGAAAAATACTTTTTGTGTTGGATAGATCATTTATCGAGGAAGGCTTTAGGCTATATAACATCACGTTGCGACTAATAGAAACGAAGAAACAGTTGAGAATGTGGAAAAAACGGGGAAAATTATTCATCTTTGAGGGCTTCCGTTGCGTGCGCTGCGAAAACCGTTGAGATACCCAAATGATTCCCAAAACAACTATTCCACGCGGATGAAGTCGCGAGCACCAGCTAGTAATACCTACATTTACAAAATTATTTTAAGAACTGGCCACATAGAATCGAGGCGTTCTCTAAAACACACACTGCAGTAGCTAATTATCGGTGCATCCCATCTTCATTGTGATAATTCATGGGGATAGTGGGAATTTTACTTTCTTAGTAGATATTCCCTATACAAGTATGTATGTATGTAAAATTCATTCAATAACTGGCCACATAGAATCAAGGCGTTCTCTATCTAAAACCCGCTGCATTTTTATATACTTAATAGTACCTAAATATCGCTGCATCCCACTATCTTCATTGAGATACTTCATGGGGCTAATGGGAATTTCACTATCTGGGGTAGATATTTCCTATATATGTTTGTATGTAGGTATAAAAACTTCATTCTCGTTTTCAGGGATACAGAAAAGACATACCTTTCGCCTGCCAGAACTAGTGGCAACCGCAATTTGAGGAGTGTTATATTTTTTCTACTTCAACGCATACCTCCTAGTAAGATAATAACTTGCAATAGAAACAAGTGATACTGATACCGAGTGTAAGTATAACTATATATATACCATGACAAAGGGTGGTCCGTCGGTCTGTCTGTCCAGGACAATAGAGAATCCCGCGGGCGAAACGCAGATTAAAAAACTGCTGCACTTAGAAAATGAAAAATTACAAAATACACGCAAAACTCTCCCCGTATAGCTAATGCGAAGGGGTTTCACTGCGCCAAGGGCCAACAAAAGGATTCCAATAGAAAAAAAAAACCACAGAAACCGTCAGTCATTGAAAAAGAAAACTAATCTTCTGTCCTTATAATATTAGTAATATTAGTATAAATTGCATAATGGTCGAAGCCGGGAGCGGGCAACTAGTGCAGAATAAATATAGGTATTTTACATAAATAATTATACCTATGTATGTATTCCAAATAATCCACATCAATTCTTGCCATTATTAAAAAATAAACAACAATACTCGTAAATTTCAGTAAGAAAAAGAGTTAGAGGTACTTCCCCGACTCACAAATCACTTAAAGCTTGGCCGCAAGGGAAAATAAATATGGAACGACACCTTAAGGCGGCAAAACCGTGTATGATTTGTGGCTACGCAACTCCCCCTTAACACATATAGCGTGTATAAAAATTTACGTGTAGTATCAGTAGTACGGTTGTTTGTTCGGTTGACCGAACTAATGAAACTTTTTAGTATCAGTAGTACGGTTGATAAAAATCACCGAACAAATGACACTTTTAAAGTTGCAGTAGTTCGCATAAAAATTTAATTAAAATTAAAGGATACAGGTAAGTAAGTAATTATCTTTTTTATATTTAACTAACAACTAAATACAAGTACAAGTTTTGTTTAAATATTAATTATTACCTACAATAAGTTTGTACTAGGTAGGTACCTAACTGGCCATTTTGATCCTTTCGCTATAAACTCAAAAACTACTGCACCGATTTTCATGCTGTTTTAACTAATGGATAGAGTGGTTCTCGAGGAAGGTTTTAGTATATAATTTACAAAGTTACGCGGGCGGAGTCGCGGTCAGCAGCTAGTTAATAATAAAAAGTATAGATAAAAAATCGAAAAACCCGAAGGTTTCTTTTTACATTAGAATTTGTAAACTTGTTTTTTTTTTCGTTATTGTTCACCTAAAACATTTTTTAACATAGTTGGGTAAAATATAAGTAAAAACTAATGGAATTTCTACTCCGGAAAGGTCGCATTCGGGTGAGAAAGTGCGACTTTGTTTACTTAAAAATTAAAAGTCACCTGTATTATACTCGTATGTATTAAAAAGGTGATAACATATGTAGGTAATAATTAATATTTAAACAAAACTCGTACTTGTTTTTAGTTGTTTGTTAAATATAAAAAAGATAAGTTACTTACTTATCTATAGTATCCTTTAATTTTAATTAAATTTTTATGCGAACTACTGCAACTTTAAAAGTGTCATTTGTTCGGTGATTTTTATCAACCGTAGGTACTACTGATACTAAAAAGTTTCATTAGTTCGGTCAACCGAACAAACAACCGTACTACTGATACTACACCAAAATTTACCACCACATGATTCCCGGAACTTCCTTCCGGCGTCTGTGTTTTCAAAATCATATAACCCAAATTTTTCAACACAGACGCCGGAAGAGAGTTTCAATTCTTGGCTGTGCATGTGGAGGTTTGTCTGACCCCCCCGTAACCCTCGACTCCCAACGCAAAAATGGGATAAGTTTGGTATTATGGTATTATGAAAGAGTTTTTTAAGACGTTCGGTCCGAAAAAGAGTAATTTTGACAAGATGAATATCGTACCCGGATGACTAGAATCATAGGTTACGTAGGGAACCCTTTTTTTTACAAGAGAAATCCATCATCGATACCCACCGGCCTGGGGACAGACCGGTGGGTTATGTCGGACGCCTGCCCCGAGATGGTATCGGGGAAGACCTACCGACTAAACCTCTTGGCGTCCTCCGCGTCCGCTATGAGGTGAAGTTGCGGGGTCGGACGAACACTCTTCCGCAACTGCACCGCGTGGGTCCGTAACCGGACACTGCTCATTGGGGCGGCGCACCCGAACTGCCAAAGTGCGCCGTACCCCTGGCCCTAGTTCTCTAACACACTTACTTCGAAACCGATATCTACTAATCGATCATCTACGTAAATTGTTACGATATCTACTAGATTCTGCTAAAAAGTTATTCTCTTTTTACATCTATACTATAATATTATAAAGCTGAAGAATTTGTTTGTTTGTTTGAACGCGCTAATCTCAGGAACTACTGGTTCGAATTGAAAAATCCTTTTGTGTTGGATAGATCATTTATCGAGGAAGGCTTTAGGCTATATAACATCACGTTGGGACTAATAGAAGCGAAGAAACAGTCGAAAATGTGGAAAAAACGGGGAAAATTATTCATCTTTGAGGGCTTCCGTTGCGTGCGCTGCGAAAACCGTTCGAGATACCCAAATGATTCCCAAAATAACTATTCCACGCGGACGAAGTCGCGAGCACCAGCTAGTATACATATATAAATGCAATGATAAGACTAAGATAAGACATTGATGTGTAAGGTAACAAAAGCGTGAAATCCTAATTTGCCATACAGAATCAGGGCCCAGATGAGTATGGTAACCCTACCGTACGTTTGAATGTCCGATAATAATATCGCCATTATATCACTTTTTTTTTACATCAGCCTGTATATAAATATACTTAAGACGCCACCAATTGACTTCCATTATAGCTAAACATAATATATTAATATTTATCGTTTACAAGAGGGACCCCGCGAGCACATCTTCAGCCGAATTATTATACCTTCGAAGCGAAACGAGACATTTGTACCATAACATCAAAGCAATTAAGTTCAAATTCGTACTAATAAAATTGCCTACATAACGGAGAAGACAAATTTTATTTTGTCATGAGAAAATAGAAAATATTCTATGTTAAAAAGCTTTTGGGATTAACTCTCCTTGAGTCTTCTGTGAAAGTGGTCAATGGGAAAATCTTCCTCGTTATCTCTCTTACGAGTGAAAACCGAATTGAAACCTGTTGGGTTTTCAAAATTTCTGACATTTTTATGGATATAATGTCAGAAATTCTCTGAAAGAGAAGTCAGACTTCACTCACTTGCTCGCAGCGTGCGTGCCCTCAAATCAAACTCTCTAAGCCAACACTTTAGAATTGTATGTCTATCAACAAAAATCTTTAAAAAAAGAAACAATACAAGCACTTCAAATCCAAAAGTCCGTTAATTCATCAAACTGAAACAAAGTCGGAACACAGGATAGGGATAGGGCGCTACAGATTATGCTCACGTACAGTGCGGGGAAAAATATGACGCTTCGTTTTTAGGTTAGAATCGGTCTTATAGCGGTGATCTTGCGTATTGGCGCAAACGCAACGTTGTTATTCGTTATTAATTAACAATTATAATTAACCGACGAGCTGGCAGCTTCCTCGCGCAACGCATTAGCATTGCAATACAGCGAGGAAATGCTGCCAGTATCCTCGGTACCATGCCGAGGGCGCCCAATTATATAGATATTTTTTAGGCGTATTTATTTTAGATTTTAGTTTAGTTTTATTTAGATTTAATAATTAATCTAATTATATTTAATTTATTCTATTTTCGACATTCATGTGTTAATAATAAAGTCTTTATTATTAACATTTTGTTTCTAAATACAAACAGATGTTTTTATTGATCCATACAAGTTAAGCACTTGTGCGTAATTAACAAACAATTAACAAGCAATAAATTAAGCAATTAAGTCATAAACAAGCATTGTGATCAATAAGGCAAGAGACACATGACACGCGGTACCGCGCGGATCTAACCTGATTTTGAATGGCAAATTATGATTTCAAGTTTTTGTGACTTTGCCAAAACACATCAATGTCTTATCCTAGTCTTATCATTGCATTTATATATATGTAAGAGAATAACTTTTAACAGAATCTAGTAAAGATTGTAACATTTTACGAAGATTATCGATTAGTAATCATATCGGTTTCGAAGTAAGGAATCGCCAAGTGGTGTTAGAGAATTAGGGCCCTCTGGTCGATACATGTTTGTAGAATTTGCACTGCGCGTCGCCGTGCGGTACCGCGCGGTTATTTAGATAAAGAACACTGTTTAGTTTGATCTTATACCGTGCGGTTAGCAGTTCCGCGCGGTCATAATGAACTTAGCCTAACTGTCAATAAGCCATGGAGAGAGCTCTGCTTGGCATTCCAACTTTGCATGTCCAACTTCGAAAACGAATCCAGCTTGATTTACACTAAGTATATGCAGATATTACTTATTTACTTGAATAAGTCATTTTATTTTTTTAATTAAAAAGCCCGATTCTGTGTCAGTACGCAATGTCAGCAGTATAGAGGGCTACCCGGCGCGGTTTACCGACTATGTCCCCTGTAATCCCAACTCCTTTGTGAAAAGGGGAACATGATACAACGGCGTTACCACTGGTTCTAGATTCGTTTAAGCTTGGCTTGCTCGTAATATTGTCGACTTTGCTCGGGGAATTATTCTAACTTATTAATCACTAGCTAGTGAACCGCTCACTGCTTCCACCGTGATGCAATATTTATAAAAATAATATACAAACCCACGGAGGTTTATCCCTCTTTCCACAAGTGAAAACCTCATTAAAATCGGTCCAGGCATTCTCAAGTATTTTTTTTGCGAGAATTTTCTATTTTTATTTGTAGATTGTCCTTTTTTGTATTACTGACAACTTAAAGTAGGTAGGCAAAGATAATTGATTGGTCTTGCTGCTCTCGACTAGATAGAGCAATAGATAAAAGCAATAGCTCCGTAAATGCGGCAACTTTTTATTGTAGTGTGTGTAAAAAATCGACACTTTTTATCACTTTATCCCAGTCTTATTATATTTTTACACAGTTTCACTACTCAAACTTGTATTTTATTATGCCTAAAATTTAATAAAACATTCGGCACGTACACATCACAGACAGTTTGCAGTGTGACTGGTTCGGGTACGCCGAATTCGGCGTACTATTTTATGCCGCATTTTATAAGTACGACGGCGGTATCTAGTCGAGCGTAGCGAGACCAATCATTCATCTATGGCAGGTAGGTATGTAAAAACATGTTTAAAACCATTTGTAACCATATGACTGTATGTAAACATTTTATGCAAACACTGGCTGACCCACCAAACATTGTTTTGCCAAAAAAAAAAAATTTTTGCGGTGGACCACCCTTAACATTTAGGGGTATGAAAAATAGATGTTGGCCGATTCTCAGACCTACCCGATAAGCACACAAAATTTCGACACTGCGACACGAGAATTTTATATATTACACTAGCTGGTGCTCGCGACTTCGTCCGCGTGGAATAGTTATTTTGGGAATCATTTGGGTATCTCGATCGGTTTTCGCAGCGCACGCAACGGAAGCCCTCAAAGATGAATAATTTTCCCCGTTTTTTTTCCACATTTTCGACTGTTTCTTCGCTCCTATTAGTCGCAACGTGATGTTATATAGCCTAAAGCCTTCCTCGATAAATGATCTATTCAACACAAAAAGAATTTTTCAATTCGAACCACTAGTTCCTGAGATTAGCGCGTTCAAACAAACAAACAAACTCTTCAGCTTTATAATATTAGTATAGATTTTAAATTCCCATAGTAACACCACAGAAACGTCTGATTGATAAAAATACGTCCCCAAACATTGCTAAAGGCTTTGGTGTGACAAATACACTAGAAAATGTGCCGCGGCGTCTCTTGCGGGACCCGTAACTCACTCTTTCGACTCGCCCAAACAAAAGTTATCGCTCTTTGTGGACCTTCTTCGGCAAAAAAAAAACTTCGCAATAAGCTCTCAATGCCATTATTTTTCGACAAACATAAATCTAAAATGAAATTAAATTAAGCAAAAGAAAAAAACATTGCTTTAAAACACCTACCTACTGCGTCTCTGCTCTGGTAGCAACATTGAGGTATAACATACTTACTCGTATCTTACTAGAGAAGCTATCCCAAGAACAGATCAACAATCCTACTTCCTACTAGTCCTATCCTACTATCCGTACTAATATTATAAATGCGAAAGTTTGTATGGATGTATGGATGTATGTATGGATGTTTGTAACTCTTTCACGCAAAAACTACTGAACCGATCGCCATGAAATTTTGCATACATACACGTTGTCCGGGACACCAGAAAGGACATAGTGTACCTTTCATCGAGAACGCGGACGAAGTCGCGGGCATCAGCTAGTAATATAATATAATAGGTATTAAATATTATTAAGCTACTTAATTATTTTGTACTTACGGTATCTCGAAAGGAGTCCGTCACGTCTGCGAAATAAAAAAATATATATATAAAAAAAAAACAGGAAAAATGATAATAATATGTCGAATCACCCCATGGACCAACCATCTAAATAATTTTATTGATTGTGTTTGTGTATAACAAAAATAGTTATATTTACCTGGTCCCACATAACCGCTGAGGCCGTTGATATCCTTCCTGAAATGTAATAAAATAGTTAATATATTTTAGGAGCGGTCAAAAATAATTTTTAGTTCTTAGTGGCAGGACACACTGCGTTCAGCAGTCATTTGGGCAGACCACACTGCGTTCAGCAGTCATTTGGGCAGACCACACTGCGTTCAGCAGTCATTTGGGCAGACCACACTGCGTTCAGCAGTCATTTGGACAGACCACACTGCGTCCAGCAGTCATTTGGGCAGACCACACTGCGTTCATAGTCATTTGGGCAGCCCACATTGCGTTTAGCCGTCATTTGGGCAGCCCACACTGCGTTGGCAGTCATTTCGGCAGCCTACATTGCGTTTAGCAGTCAATTGGGTAGCCCACATTGCGTTCAA
Organism: Synanthedon tipuliformis; assembly: GCA_947623395.1. Lineage (NCBI taxonomy): Eukaryota > Metazoa > Arthropoda > Insecta > Lepidoptera > Sesiidae > Synanthedon > Synanthedon tipuliformis. The sequence continues at coordinate 4,448,487 of OX392434.1, read as the reverse complement.
GTATTAAGTAACGTAATTTTTGAAGATTTTTGACCCCCCTCCCCTTCCCATGTAACCTATCTAAACGTTACGTTTAGGATCAAATTTACCAAGTGACCATTTTATTCCCCTCCCGCCCCTGTAACGCGTCGTAACGTTTTCAAATTCCCCCCCCCCCCCACACACACACACACACACACACACACACAATTATTTGTCTTTATGCGAATCTGTCCTTATGCGTACAAACTCATTATTATACTAACACATTAAGTAACACATTTAGTAGGTACCTATAGATATTTCTGTTCCTGGACAATCCCCGTCCAAAATTGGTGTCCTTTTTGTATACCGTTGTCTCGTCCATACAATCCATCGGCGTCGACGTCCTGAACACCAAGCAGAAAACGAGCACCACAAACGCTACGAATACGGATATCAAGCAGTATATGCCTAGACATTGAGTGCTGAGCATGTTCTGCAATCTAGAGGTGATTAATTAATTAATTAATTATTAGTAGCATTAATTAATTCGTAATTAATTAATTAATTAATAGTAGTATTAATTATGTAGTAATTAATTATATACATAATAAACACAAACGTTATGTTGGTTTGTGTATGCTTGAAAAACCCGAAAACTTAATATGTAGCCTACGGATTGACTTGAGATTTTTACACAAATTTGCAATTTAACATAGAAATAATCTCATATATATATACTTTTTATCAAAATATGCGTGTGTCCGTATGACTGTTCAGACCATCGGCCCATTTCCTAGTTAAAGAATGACAGGTTCGTGAAACCTGCCTTAGTATTAAACATTTTCATAATAATAAGCATTGAAGGTGAAATCGTCACTCATTTGCCCAAATAAATACCTTAAATAATTTAGTCAACCTAAACTCTACAGATAAATAGAGACAATACTTAAATAAAAAATCAACAAAACAAATAAAACGAAACAAAATGTTAGGTATAATAATATAGATATTGTCCAAATTGACCAAATTTGACGACACTTTTGGTCTAGTAATGGCTAGTAACCCTGTTAACCAAACGGTCGCTGGTTCGAATCCCGCTAGGGGCAAATGTTTATATGTTAACATTTTACCTTTGCACCTGAGTCGTGGATGTTTTGTATTTATAATATGTATGTATTTACAAAAAAAAAGTAATCTATGTAGTATATCAACTGTCTGGTATCTATCCATAATACAAGCATTAGTTGCTTACTGTGGAACTAGATGGTGCTGTGTTGAATGTTTGAAATTATTTTATTTATATTGTAATGAAAAAACAAACGTACGCGCAAGAGACGCACGAGCAAGTGTCTCCTCCACTCTTTGATTTGTCCTTCTAAAATTGCAATTAGAAATTGATTATTAAAAAAAAAAAATTTTTTTTGAACTAGCTTTTGCCTACGACTTCGTTCGCGCCTCTTTTCATCCCGGTGACGACATGGTGACAACGACAACTTCCTAAAAGGTCTATTCCAAATTAGACAATTTCCTAAAATGACAATTTCCGAAAACGACAACTTCCTAAAACGACAAATTCTTTAATTAATTTCGCCAGGGTAAAACTAGTAGTCATTCTTGTACTTCAAAAAACATTTATATTAAAATTATAGTTTATTAACAAAATTATTTTGTGCCGATATTTTTAATGTACGATTTTAGACGTGTACGTCATTTTTATACTTTGACCTTTTTGACATTTCACAACTGAGCGCCGAAATTGACACCCCTTAGTGTTGTCATTTTTGGAAATTGTCATTTTCGGAAATTTTCGTTTTCGGAAATTGTCTAATTTGGAAAAGCCTTTTTAGGAAGTTGTCGTTTTCGGAAGTGTCATTTTAGGCAGTTGTCGTTGTCACACTAAGGGGATGACATTGTTTAAATATTATACTCACCCAGAACCGCCAACTTTCCTTCTTCTCGCCTCGAAACGGCTGCAAAAATAAAAGTTAAATTATACTTGAAAGAAAATCGATAATATTATACGATTTAAATTTTATGTTTAAAAATAACAAAATAACAAGGACATAATTTATGAATGTTTTTACGCAATAAAAAAGAAGTAAGTAATAATAACTCACATAGCATTTAGTCCTGCACTGGCCGTATTCTTTTTCGTAAGTCTTGTCATCCACCATTTTGGATTTGGGATTGTATTGTTCGGAGACACTTGAACGAGAGTCGAAATGGAATTTCTAAAAAAGAAACAGTCCCACTATAAATTTACAATATTAAAAATTCCATTGCAGAGCTCATTATTTTCTAGAACAGTCAAATATAAATGTTATTCAACAAAAGGCTTCAAGACACCAAAGGATTTCCAACAACCCCACTTTCGGGTACGCCGAGGTTCCGACAGGGAGGTTACCTCTCCCCGCGCTGGATAGCCGTGGCGGGGCACCGATGTCGACAGTCGGCGTACCTCCACTTTCGGTTACGCCGCGGTTCCGACAGGGAGGTTACCTCTCCCCGCGCTGGATAGCCGTGGCGCGGCACCGATGTCGACAGCCGGCGTAGGTACCTCCACTTTCGGTTACGCCGCGGTTCCGACAGGGAGGTTACCTCTCCCCGCGCTGGATAGCCGTGGCGCGGCACCGATGTCGACAGCCGGCGTAGGTACCTCCACTTTCGGGTACGCCGAGGTTCCGACAGGGAGGTTACCTCTCCCCGCGCTGGATAGCCGTGGCGGGGCACCGACGTCGACAGCCGGCGTAGGTACCTCCACTTTCGGGTACGCCGAGGTTCCGACAGGGAGGTTACCTCTCCCCGCGCTGGATAGCCGTGGCGGGGCACCGATGTCGACAGCCGGCGTAGGTACCTCCACTTTCGGGTACGCCGAGGTTCCGACAGGGAGGTTACCTCTCCCCGCGCTGAATAGCCGTGGCGGGGCACCGATGTCGTGTCATAACTACGTCCCCGTGATCCCGCAGTGTCCCCTACACTGCCGGATATCCAATAGAATTACCCAACGTTAAAAAAAGGGCACACTAAGCTTCGCAGTCATTTCGTTCGCTCGTCTGTGACCTCCTCTGTAACTTACAGAATAGCACAGTGAAATAACAGCACATGTGCTTTTGTGTTTCAGTGAGTGAGATAAGGGATAAGGAAGGGATGGGGTGAGTGCCAGAGCCCATCACCCCATCCCTTCCTTATCCCTTATCCTTAACCCTTCTATGGTCGGCAGCGCAATTGTAGCACATATGGCGTTGCTTGTTATATTGGCGACGGTAGCCACCTACCATCAAGTTGACCTTCAGCCTGTCTGTCGATTGTAACATCTGGTTCTACAGTAAGCAACTAATACCTACTTGTATTATGGATACCAGACAGTTGATATCCGTCCGTACTAATATTATAAATGCGAAAGTTTGTATGGATGTTTGTAACTCTTTCACGCAAAAACTACTGAACCGATTTTATTTTTATTTATTTTATTTTTATTTTTATTCTGAACAACAACCCTACAGCAAAACAAAATAATATACAATAGATATCATATTACTGCTTCATTGCCAGTTACAGGGCTCTACTGTGTAAGACGTAAAAAAAAAAAGAGAAAATTACAGTTATATTACCTAAGCCTAACCTAATTAATAATTCTAAACAACGGGGAAGGGATGCGTGCGTGCGTGCGTGCGTGTGTGTGTGTGTGTGTGTGTGTGTGTTTGTGTGTGGTTCCATTTAATTATCTTTAAGTGTATTCGCGACGCTGCGCTTGAAAGATGTTTTGGGGAGGTGGAAAATATCTAGGTGCGTGAACTTATCGTTATAAGTTGAGGGCAATCTATGGTATACAGAGCCAAGGTCGTAATTTGTTCGTGATAGCGGAACGTGGAACAGTTTTCTCCTTCTACCACGCTTGGTCCCGGCCCGAAGCCGCAACATTTGAGATAGGAGTGCCGGACAGTTGAGCGCCCCAGAACAGATGTCGTGGAGGAGCGACATATCAGAGACTGTGCGTCTGTCCTCCAAAGTCATCAAGTCGTGACGCTTGCAAGAGTCGGCGTAGCTTAGGGAAGTGTGGTGCGAGCGGAGGTTGAGCCATCTCACGAACCTTCTTTGTATACGCTCTATTTGATTACTTTTCGTGACATACTGCGGGTTCCAAATCGGACTACCATATTCAAGGACACTACGCACATAGGCATTGTATAATAACCTCACGCAAGACAAGTCAGTCAGATCTTTACTGACTCGGAACACGAAGCCCAGATTTCTAAAAGCTCTTCTCATAATGTTATCTAGGTGAAAATTAAAAGTGAGTTTTGCATCCAGTGTTATGCCAAGGTCCCTTACCACGCTATCTCTAGGAATGCATGTGTTGCCTATTTTATATGTGTGATCATGGGGCTTATGCTTCCTTGTGAAGGTGATATGCGTACACTTTGATACGTTGACATTAATTCTGTTAGCAATGTAGTACTCCTGAAGTCTGTCGAGGTCCTCCTGCAACCCAAGAGCGTCTCCGAGATTATCAATGTTGCGATAAATCTTTTTATCGTCTGCATATAAGAGAAACTTAGAGTGCATGAAGCAGCTCTTTATGTCGTAAATAAAGGCTATATACAGGAGGGGTCCCAGCAAAGATCCCTGAGGCACTCCCGAGGGCACGCCTATGAAGTCGGACCTATGACCACCAAGCACCACCGCCTGCCTTCGATTAGTCAGGTAGGACTCAACCCATCTTAGCAAGTCACCGTGGATGCCTAGTTCGTTCAGCTTACGAAGCAAGATAACATGGTCCACTCGATCAAATGCCTTTTCAAAGTCGGTATAAATCACGTCCACTTGTCCGCTCTCAGCCATGCCACGAAGAACATCACCAACGAACTCAGCGAGATTGGTTGTGGTGGATCTCCCCCTAACGAATCCGTGTTGCTCCAGAGGCACGCCTTGCATAATGATCTGATAAATGTAGCCATAAACAGAACGCTCCAGAACCTTACTGAAAGTAGACAAAAGCGATATTGGTCTGTAATTTTTAATTTGAGTTTTGTCACCTTTCTTATGAATGGGCACAACCAAGGCATCCTTCCAAGCCTTAGGAAAAACACCTTCCAGCAGGGATCGGTTAAAGATTGATGTTAAGGGCACGGCCAGTAGTTTAGCGCAGTGAGATATGAACAAGGGAGGAACTCTGTCACAACCTGCTCCTTTGTCAACGTCCAACTTCCTGAGCGACGCAAGTACCCCGCCCGTACTGAATGAAAGGGTGTGCATGCCATCAGCATAATTGTTTTTCAACCTCACGGATGGGTAGCTTTTAGCGGGTTTTGAGAACATGTTGTGGAAATAGTTGTTAAACGCGTCGCATATCTCCCCTTCACTCTGAAGCTTGAGCGTTTCGGCAAACATAGTACTCGGATACCCGGCACGACATTTACGTTTAGCAGCAATGTAGGACCACAAATATTTTGGATTCTTCTTTATAAGTTCCTGAGATCTAGACAAAAAAGCAGCCCGACAACGCTTCTGTAACAGCTTTTGACGAGATCTGAGGAGTGCAAAGGTGTCGTAGTCCATGGGGTTCTTGTATTTTTTCCATAAAGTATGGACCTTTTTCTTCTCCTTGATGACGGCAATCAGAGCGCGACTGTACCACAAGGGAAAACGTGTGGAATGATTAACCGTTATTTGTGGAACGTATTTGTCTATAACTGCGTACAGGACGCCATAAAAAGCGTCCACCGCGTCGTCCAGCGTTTTCGTGTCCAGAGTACGATCCCAATCGACGGCTCCAAGTGTTTTATTAATTTCTGTGTAATTTGCTTTCCGGAAGAGGTATTTAAGCCGCGGCGGCCTCGCGAGGGGTACGGCGAAAATATCCGTAGCATCAATATTTAAAGTTGTGTGAGCAGGATCCTCCTTAACCAAGGGATCAAGACAAGCTGTGACACTTAAGGCAAAAGTGGAAAAAATTAGGTCTAATGTGTTCCCAGCCACGTTAGCAAGCCTATTATGCTGAGTAAAACCCAGAAGATTGAACGCGTTAACAAGATCGAAAGCCGAGCACTGTACGTCAAGACTGCCCTTTTTTAGAAAAATTGGTTCATCCGCACGCCAGTCCAAACAACTCAGGTTGAAATCTCCGGCAATCAGAAAGTCGTCACCCTCGCTCGAACCGACCACATCAGAGACCCACGAGCCAAGCCTGTCAAGGCGCTGTGCCAACCTTTTATCAGGCGGCACATAAGCCAATCCAATATGAAGCTCGCAGCGAGTGCCTAGAGAACGTCCATCGATTGTGAGCCACAGACATTCCACGTCAAGGTCGTCACGCTGCCATTCGGGTCGTGCACGAGCGGCCAGACGTTCGCTACACAGCAGCAAAAGACCGCCACCAGCGCTACGCGAGCCACGATCCCGCCTGAACACATTGTACTTACTGTTCGTTAATTCAGAATCAAGTATCCCCTCGCACAGCCAAGATTCGGTAATAAGTATTATATCATAATCTGAAGATACAACACTGCTGTAAAAGTCAGTTGTCTTAGTACGAAGGCCCCTTACGTTTTGATATAGTACACGCAACCTTTCCATTAGTCTAATGTATATTTATATACGTGTGTTTATAAATATAAATGCATTACAATACAGTATAATGTAACATAATATAATATAACATTACTGTAACATAATATAATATAAATGTGTAATAGTTAAGTTTAGTTTAGTTTGTTTAATTATGTTAACCAATTATGCAATTACTATGGACTAATTGTCTGGAAAACAAATAAATTACAATTATTATCACAGATTGCGACATTTCACATGGCAAACTAACGAAGCGAGCAGCAGTGAGCAGGAATGACAATGTTAATAGGTAATAATAACAAACTATTTAAGCCGGAGCACTGCAAGACCAAACGCTAGCTAACGTGCACCTTTACGTCGCATTATTATGCACAAGTAGGTATAAATTATTTATTTAAACGTGTTGATCTAAATTCAACCAGCTCACAAAAAGTATAAAAATAAATATTGATACCTTGTAGTTATTTGGTATTGTTTGTATCTTCTTTTTGTAATTTGGTGTACCTTATACATAAATAAATATGTATAAGGTTTTATCTGTTTAATATTAGTTTACTAATTCGTGGAAGATTACACTGTATTAGGTAACAGTGATGACACTGTTACCTTTTTATTACAATAATAATAATAATGTTTAATAGATATATATATGTGTGTTTTATCTTTTTATGTAGTATAATTGTTTTTCTTAAATAAAAAATTAAAAAAAAAGGAAAAAAATAAATTAGGTAATTAGTGTGCGATCACCATTAAATTTTGCATACACGTTGTCTGAGACACCAGAAAGGACACAGGGTACCTTTCATACAGAAAAAAAGTACTACTCCCGAGGGATTATCTAAAATTAAGGTAACTAACTCCTGGCTAAGTATAATAGCAATAATAACGATGTCAGGCGATATAATTTTAATGTACTGTTGGTGTCTCAATAAAATAAAATAAAATAAAATTATGTAATACTAGCTGGTGCCCGCGACTTCGTCCGCGTTCTGGATCAAAGGTACCCTATGTCCTTTCTGGTGCCCCAGACCATGTGTGTGTAAAATTTCATGGTGATTGGTTTAGTAGTTTTTGCGTGAAAGAGTTACAAACATCCATACATCCGTACAGACTTTCGCATTTATAATATTAGTATGGATTTAGTTTTGTATAAAAATTGTTCAAAAATAAGTGTCAAAATCTTGATATTTTCAGTGTTAATAATTTGTTCTCTTTCTTTACAGATTTGTGAACGTCGTGCAGACATTCGGTCGACGCCGCGGACCCAACTCCAACTCATAAATATATAATTTAAGTATGTACATTCATAAAATGCAAATATATCTACTAATTTAATTTGTTTGTATGATTCGTTTTATTTCTTGGACTCTCTTTGGAAGCCCCAAATCTCTTAAAACATGTCAAAATATTAAACGTGTGTTTTAATTTCGTAATGGTAAGTAAAGAGAAAGGAAAAAATTTTTTTTTTTTTTTCAAAAACTGAATATAGATATTAATACAACACTACATATAACAAGCAATTTCATTTTTTTATCCCTTAACAAAAAAATATGAATTGCAAATAAAACCGTTTAAACTTTTGAGATTTTTTTAGCAATAATTTGTTAAGGCATAAAAAATGGAAAATTGCCCGTTATCTTGATTTTCAACAAAAACGATAATTTCAAACATTCCGGACATTAAGAAAAATAAATCGCAGCACCTTGAAACTTTCAGGGTTTTTTCAGGACATATTGAGGTTGAAAAGCTATAGAAAAGATTTTTCGTATCTAAATTATTTGCAAAGTTATTGCAAGTTATCCAAATATCCTTAAATTTGCAGTTTTTTATTTTTTACCTTTTTTTCGGTCATTTTCAATTTAAAAAAAAAGTGCCATGGCTTCTCGATGGCACAGTAGACATGAATATGTCTCATATCATAAATGAAAAGAAAGATTTAAATGGTCCCTATCCCTATCCCTATCCCTATCCCTATCCTTATCCTTATTCTTTCCCCTTATCCTTAATCCTTCTATGGTCAACAGGGATAATATATATATAAACAAACGAACAAACTATCCCTATCCCTATCCCTATCCCCATCCCTATCCTTATCCTTATTCTTTCCCCTTATCCTTAATCCTTCTATGGTCAACAGGGATAAAATATATATATAAACAAACGAACAAATTATAATTAATTCATTTACGTCATGGTAACGATTTTCGTGACACACATTCTTTCGAATAGACCCCAGAGAAAAGACATATTCATGTCAATAAAATAAAAATATTGCTTTTTCAACGCGGACGAAGTCGCGGGCACCATCTAGGCTAGTACTACATACATATACGCCTCGCAATGTTTCAATTTGTTCATTGTCTACTTACTTGCTCTATTATCTCTCCAGACTTGACCCGTGACACTGAACTCTTCTTCCTCTTTCTCCTCTCTTCCTTTTGCTTTAAAAGTTTCGTCTTTTCCGGTTCCCTGTTTAAGTGAAAACATAAATGTCAAAATGGCAGCATTTTATTTGTAAACAATCTTTAAATAAAAACTACCCTAGATTAATGATTGGTCTCTCTGCGCTCGACTAGATACCGCGCTATCTAAAAACAATGGCTCCGTGAATGCGGCAACTTTTTTTTGTAGTGTGTGTAAGACATTGTCACTTTTTATCACTTTTCACACAGTTTTATTATATTTTTACACAGTTTCACTACGCAAACTGGCATTTTATTATGCCCAAAATTTAATAAAACATTCGGCACGTACACATCACAGACAGCTTGCAGTGTGACTGGCTCGGGTACACCGAATTCGGCGTAGTATTTGTTGCCGCATTTGACAAGTACGACGGCGGTATCTAGTCGAACTAATCTAAGAAAAACTACCCCATTTAATTAAGCATTGACGAAACTTTTGGTCTAGTGGCTAGTAACCCTAGCTGTTAACCAAACGGTCGCGGGTTCGAATCCCGCTAGGGGCACATGTATGAAAGGTATAGATCTATACTAATACTACCTAAGTACTAACTAGTTCCCGAGCTTGACACAAAAAAATATTAGGTAACCTATGAAAAAAATTTAAGATTTCAATACAAATACTCACTCGTTATTCTGCATATCTTTAAATATCTTTAGCATAGGAGACTGGCACTCCTTGTCGGATTTCTTTTCATGGCTGAAAGTAATAATATCTGTTATCATTAAAATGAAATGGGATTCAATTACTATAAATAATTAGATATCCTTTGGGAGCCAAAATACAAAAAAAATATCCTAGGATCCCATGGGATCCTTAGACGTGGGAGCCAAGTGGAAGGAGGCAAAATTTCAGAATATTTTCCCCTTTATAGACACCGTATATAAGAATATTTTAAATACAAATATTGTACTTAGTTTAAAATACAATTTTTTTTCTGCAACCCGAAAATATTTCATTTATTTTCTCTCAAATAATTTAATTTCAAAAATTTTCTCATTTATCACTCTTTCCACTAGTGAAAACCGTTTTTTTTTTTTTTTTCGAAATAATTGTACTGTTTGTTTTGTACATATATTTATTGTTTGTTATTAATGTACATATAATATCTAAAATCATAGATAAATGATTGGTCTCGCTGCGCTCGACTAGATACCGCCGTAGTACTTATAAAATGCGGCATAAAATAGTACGCCGAATTCGGCGCACCCGACCCAGTCAAACTGCAAACTGTCTGTGATGTGTACGTGCCGAATGTTTTATTAAATTTTATGCATTATAAAATACCAGTTTGCGTATGTAGTGAAACTGTGTAAAAATATAATAAAACTGGGTAAAAAGTGATAAAAAGTGACGATTTTTTACACACACTATGTACGCAACCGATGGCCTCCCAGCAGGAATGCAGTGGAAGCAAGGATATTCTCTCTTGGAGACCAGCGGCTGCGACAAAGTCCGCGTTGCGCGGATCAGGGGGGGGGGGACACTCGACTATCAGCCCGGGCCAACAGCCAAGAGTCCAGGATTGAAGTAAAATTACTTACCTAGTCGTCGGGACCTCGAACCTCGTCCGTCGCACAGACGGCCCACGGCAGGGAGGCAATATATATATAATATAGGTTGGGAGTCGGGAATACAGGTTGGAAAATACCGTGATCCTCCTTGGCAACTCCTGGGTTCCCGATGCAAAACTTCCCGTCACGACACTCTCACCAATTGCTAAATAGGTACTAGTATTTAACCAAAAATATCGGGCACAAATCACGCCGCGCGTGTCCCGCGTTCTCTTACGATTCCAAACCAAATTTATTACTTTTACGAGTCGACCGCTCACGTATTACTCAAAAACTTCTCCAATCAACCATTACAATTCCGATCCGACTCAACTCAGCAACTCGACAATTACAACGATTTCTTTACAGACTACCTACTATACTATTCGTTTCCGTTGACGGTTCAACGAAAAAACTAAACTAAGCGCCTGTACAAAAACCAATAGCAGAGCGTCGAGGCAATGCCAAACATTGCATCGGTTCCGAACACACTACAATAAAAAGTTGCCACATTTTCGGAGCTATTGCTTTTTACAGCGCTCTATCTAGTCGAGCGCAGCGCGACCAATCAACTATCTTTTATTAAAATAATTAAAAATAACACCATTCAGTTCAACACAGCTCAGTTCTTTCAAATAATAATATAGAGAAAACCAACACAATTGAAACTTTCATACACTATTAAAAATCTTGATTGTAAATTATTAGTTTTACGAAATATATAGAATGAAATAAAACAAATATATAATAACCTTTTTCTACTTATTCCCATATTTTTTATGTGACATTTGAATATTAAGACAAAAAAAAATTTAAGTCATAACTTCTGAGTAAAAAGGTTTCATTCTAAAGAAAGATTACTTAATTATCTTTAAACTATAGCTGGTGCCAGCGACTTCGTCCGCGTTCTGCATGAAAGGTAGGTACCCTATTATTGGAATTCCTCTAGGCCATGGTGAATAATACTCCACATACTTAGTAGGGCACTTATTTATTTGTTCTTGCTAATGATTATTTACTTATTATAAAATACTGACTAGGTAAAGAGAACGTCCACACGTTTTGACAACCCAGCGCAGAATGGCGGTCGCTTGTGTTGCCAATTTCTACCAATTGGTAGTGGTAGAAATTGGCAACACAAGCTACTACCACTACCAAAGTAGTGCTACCAATTGTTTTTTCAAATAAGTATTTTAAATGCCCTGCTCGTTTAGTTTTCTAACACTATGTCCTTTCTGGTGTCCCAGACAACGTGTATGCAAAATTTCATGGTCATCGGTTCAGTAGTTTTTGCGTGAAAAAGTTACAAACATCCATACATCCATGCAAACTTTCGCATTTATAATATTAGTAAAAGTAAAAGTAAGATAAGATTAACGTTTTACAACTGTGTCCGAGAAATAACTGAAAAATAAAATTGACAATAAAATAAAGTGGGTAGTACATGTTTTAGGTATCATTTAAAGTATTGCGTGCGCCCGCGATCACATTAGGAGGTAGAGGGCGCAATAAAAATAATATTTGATGTGCCTCTCTTTCTCAGAAATAATTGCTTACCCACAATTTTACGGCTCTCCAGTGAGTTTAGATGTAGAAAAAGTTATGGGTAAACCACAAAAATGTTGTTCGTATTTAGGTAAGTACTGTGTAAGTACTGGGCTGTTTTAAAATAATCTATACTAATATTATAAAGCTGAAGAGTTTGTTTGTTTGTTTGAACGCGCTAATCTCGAGAACTACTGGTTCGAATTGAAAAATTGTTTTTGTGTTGCATAGATCATTTTTCGAGGAAGGCTTTAGGCTATATAACATCACGTTGCGACTAATAGGAGCGAAGAAACAGTCGAAAATGTGGAAAAAACGTGAGAAATTATTCATCTTTGAGGGCTTCCGTTGCGTGCGCTGCGAAAACCGTTCGAGATACCCAAATGATTCCCAAAATAACTATTCCACGCGGACGAAGTCGCGAGCACCAGCTAGTGACAAATAAACTGACACTAGCTGCTGCCCGCGACTTAGTCCTAAAATTTAAAAAATAAAATAAAAATAAATAAAACTACTGGACCGATTTGAAAAATTCTTTCCCCTATAGAAAGCTACATTATCAGCGAGTGACATTGGCTATATCATATAAAAGTTAAGCGGACGAAGTCGCGTGCAACAGCTGGTTGTTAATAAATTTATATGTACACGAACGGTGACCACACAGGGTTACCTTTAAAAAAAGCTATCGGCCATCGATAGTGATTAACCTGGCGAGTAGGGTAAACGCACCGAATGTTGACTCCGAGGGGTGGGATCAAATCTATCCCGCGGGGCCCCGAGCCTTCATAAAACATGTTTACACGACTCTAGGTAGCTTCACTTGCAAAAAAAAATACAATTTGTTATCAGATATATTTAATACTAGCTGGCGCCCGCGACTTCGCCCGCGTGTAACCCTAATCTTTTCAAGGTTCGAGTGAATAGGCATCTTCTGTGTGAGCTCGCTCCATCTTAGGCCTCATCCTTGCCACATGGCTGGTTGTTGGCCAAGAGGAAACCCATCTCAAAAAAAAAAAGTAGCCTATCCTGTGTCCCGTACGTCTAAATGTTTATCTACCAAGTTTCATAAAAATCAGTTAATTCGTTTAATAGTTATGGAGGAACTAAAGCAGACAAGAAAAGTGCTTTTTCAGTTTCGATTACAAATTCCATTCATTTCGAAATTCGCTAGGGCTTAGATTTGAAATAGGTATTGATTACTGATTGACATAATTTGTCATCGCTAATAAAGATAGCAATAGAAATTGTCACTTTGAATTTACAAAGGAAAACAGACCTTATCATTCTACAACATACAAACAATGTTCAATCTTAGGTTGATAGCACTTTATTTGTCGAGTTTACATACATACATACATACAATTAGGGGCCTCTTTCACCAACTACAAGTAAAATGTTGATTAGTTACTTTTAGAAATAATTTTATATTTTATTAAATTATGCACTCGGTTTAGTGCATCCTTCTTTCACCTATCAGCTACATTATCAGCAAGTAATGAAGGCTATATTTTATGAAGTCACGCGGACGAAGTAACGTGCAAGAGCTACATAGTATTCTGTAAAAAAAATTTATAAAACTGAGTATGCATGTGTATAAAAAAATTTACAATGTCTGCATATGTTTTTAAGGTTACATAGCATAATGTGCAAGTCGCTAAATGTGCAGGCTACGCAAAATGTACAGATCGCAAAATGTGCATATCGCAAAATGTGCAGGTCGCAAAATGTTATGTGCAAATTATAAATCTCTGTAAATATGATTTAAACTACATCAAAATCTTTCCAGAAACAAGAACTTTGTGTACTATTTTGAGGTTTGAGCCGATATCGAACCTTGGACTGCCTACACAGCACCCTAACCAAACGTCTGCACCCACGATCATGTGACGTCCGTAATTTATGACCGTCTGTCACTCACATATTAGACTGTAGGGTTGTCGCTAAACAATTTTTGGAGTTTACTCCTTACAAACGAATAAATAAATAATTTAATAATTTAATAAATATAATTAAAACATATTAATCTGTACTAGTCTGTACTAATATTGTAAATGCGATAGTTTGTATGGATGTATGTATGGATGTTTGTAACTCTTTCACTCAAAAACTACTGAACCGATCACCATGAAATTTTGCATACACGTTGTCTGGGACACCAGAAAGGACATAGAGTACCTTTCATCCAGAAAAAAGTACTGCTCCCGAGGGATTATCTAAAATTAAGGAAACTAACTCCTGGCCAGCTCCTGGCCAGCTCCTGGCTAAGTATAATAGCAATAACGATGTCAGGCGATATATTGCTTTTTCAACGCGGATGAAGTCACGGGCACCAGCTAGTGTATTATATTATATGTATTATATTAATATGCATTGAATCATATTGTAGCCCATAACGCGTAACGTGTGACATGTGACATTTGATTTACATACATTTTCATACCCCGGCCTTATATATGAAATCGATTCTTAAGGAGTAAACTCCAATAACAGGTGTAGTATGATCTACTCTGAGACCATTGGGTAATTTATACTAACGTGCTGGAGAACAATGACTGTGCTGGAGAGGCTCTCCCAAGTACAAATGCTTATATTTTACCTAAAATTAAATTGTCTAATCAAAGGACGCAAACAGCGCAAGATGTAATTTTCTTTGCCACGTGACACAACATGGCGTCCACAGGTAAAAACTTGTTTGATTATAAAACTTATAATTATTATACTTTATAGTTACTCGCCGATGATAAATAATACCTTTGCTTTTGCTTATAAGATCTTAATAAACAATGCGACAAATTTTATGCAATAAACACTTTTTTTATAAACTTGAGCGAGTCACTAGGCGCACAGTGAGCGTCTATCACTCACACTCACTAGCTAGATTATTTCAAAATTATTTCTATATTTTTTTAAATACATGGCGAATTGTCATTTACTTGACAGCCAGTACATGACAATTCGCCCATTTGGCGAGATAAATTTGGGCGAGTAGTCCATTAACTCTATACTTAATAGATCTGTTTTTAAATTTTATCTTATTTTATTTATTTTTCAAATAAAAAAAATTGTATAATACATTTTTTTTTAATCATATTTTTTCTTTCATGTACAACCCTTTTTTTTTTTTTTTTTTTTTTTTTTTTTTTGACGAGGAGTAATCCGCTTACAGATTCCCTACCGCTGGCTAGACGATAGGGATATGTGGGGGTCGCCCAGCACCTGATCATAGCGGCACTGGGAATACCCACTAAAACTCCCCGGTGCCTCCTTGCCCTGTGAACGGAGTGAACCGGGTTCTGCCGAGGCACCAAACTCCGATCCACCCCAGGGCAGCCTAGCCGACTAGCTAGGCTGACGCCAACGGAGGATTGCCCGGAGACACCCAGGCAATCCCCAGACGGTGGGACCTAGTGCAGGCACACATAGCTGGCCAGCTATGTGCGCAGGTCCCCTGGGACATTCAAAGACGGGCTTGGTATGCCCGCCTTCTCCTGCCCCGCCGCCTACGTCTGAGGGAAGCGAGACCGGCCTCTTCCTCTCGCTCCCTCTCAGCTGCCTCCTTCTGCGACATTATATATCCGCAGAAGGCGGCAACTGTTTTCCAAGTGGCCACACTGCCAAGCATGGCTTCGACCATGTTTGGCAGTGTGACATCAGCTCCACCCAGCGCCACTTCCAACTCCCGGCGCTGGGGACTCCAGGCCGGGCACACCTGGAGCGTGTGCTCGGCCGTATCGTCGGGGTCGCCGCAGTGGTGGCACCGCGGCGACTCCTCCCTTTTTATGCGGTGCAGATAATGACCGAAGCACCCGTGTCCGGTCATCATCTGCACCATGTGGAAGGTGAGGCAGCCTTTTTGGCGCCTCACCCAGTCCTCCAACACCGGACGGATCGCCTGGATCGTCCGGTGACCAGCGGTGGGGTTGAGTAGTGCCTCACTCCAATCTTCAATGGCCCTCTCATGGGACTCTGCACGGACCCGTTGCACGTCCTCGGCAACGGGTCTTTCTCCGAGGGCCCTAGCGGCGACCCGATGCCGATGCACCTGGGACAGAACCAGGGCATCGACATCCCACGGAAGCATGCCTGCTAGCACGCAGGCAGCCCCGTGGCTGACCGTGCGATAAGCCCGCACGGCCCGGGTCGCCATGACCCTCTGTGGCCTCCGTAAGAGGGCCCGGGTGCGGGGAGTGAGGCACTCCGCCCAGACCGGGGCTCCGTAGAGTGCCATCGACCTTACCACACCATGGTAAAGCCGACGGCACGCTGAATTGGGTCCTCCCTGGTTAGGGAGGAGCCGTCCGAGTGCGGCTGCGGTCTTATAAAGCCGTGGAACGAGGAGCTTAAAATGCTCCTCAAAGTTCCAGCGGGGGTCCAGTGTTAGGCCGAGATACTTGAAATGCATCTCGACCGGAATCCGGACCCCCTCCACTCGGACTCGGAGCCCCGGCGGGATCCTGCGGCGTGGGGGATGGAAACCCATGGCCCTAGTTTTGTCTAGGGCCACCTCCAATCCAAGCAGGCGGATGCGCCGGACGACCAACGAGGTGCCGACCGACGCAAGCCGCTCTGCCTTCTCCCACGTCTTTGCTCTTGCCGCGACGAGAGTGTCGTCGGCAAAGCAGACAATCTCCATTTTGGGTAGGAGATTGCCTCGCAGGACCCAATTAAACCCCAAATTCCACAAAAGGGGGCCAAGAACGGCCCCCTGCGGTACGCCGACCGCCACTGGCCGGCGCATGACTCTCCCGTCTGCGCCCTCGTACAGCACTACCCGTTCAGAGAGGTAGTCGTTGACGAGGGCGCAGAGGTAGGACGGCACTCGGTGGAACCGAAGTGCCGCCCTGATACATTCGTGGGGGAGGCTGTTGAAGGCGTTGCGGATGTCGAGCGACACCGCAACAACAGCCTCCCCTCTGCCGGTGGCCTCCTCAGTCCACCGCTTGAGGAGGCTCACTGCATCAACGGTGGACCGACCGGTGCGGAAGCCGAACTGGTGTTCGTCCAGATTCGGCCCCTCCGTTTCCAGATGCTCGACGATCCGACGGGCCATAATCCTTTCCATGGCTTTGCCGGAATCGTCGAGCAGGACCACCGGTCGGTACCCCGCCGGCGAGTCGGCAGGGCGTCCCTCCTTGCGGAGAAGGCAGAGACGCCCCACCTTCCATCTCGCCGGGAACTTTTTCCGGGCGATGCATGCATTCATCACCGCCCGGAATCTCTCCTCTAGAGGCCCTAGCACGATTGCTAGGGCCTTGGCCGGGACTCCGTCTGGTCCCGGGGCCGTCTTCTTGCCCCGGAGTCGCTCCCTCACCGCCTCAAACTCCACATCTGAGACGGGAGGACCCTCCACCTCGAGCTCCGGAAGTGGTTCCGGAGGCTCCATGGGAGGGGGCTCGAATCGGCCAGGGGTCGGGAACAGAGATCCCATGACCTTTTCAAGCAGCTCCGGGCCAAGATTGGCTGTCGAGGGGGAGCTTTCTGCGAATTTCCCCCTCACAACCCTATACGGACGGCCCCAGGGGTCGGCGTCCAGGAGGGCCAGGAAGCGCTCGTGAGCCTCTTCTTTGGCCCTGCAGATTCCCTTCTGCAGGGCCTTGTGAGCCTCCCTGTACGCCTGACGAAGGAGGACCTCTTCGTCAGGCGTCCTCCTGGTACGCCTCCTCCGGCAACGAAGCAGGGCGCGCCTGGCCGCCAGACACTTGGTGCGCAGGAGAGCTATCTCCTGCGCCCACCAATAAACTTTCTTCCATTTGGGAGGAGGGCGCCACAGCGGCATGGCAGCATTGCAGACGGCCCGCAGGTCGTCTGCGAAATGGTCTGCCATGCCTTCGGGATCCCCTGCGAGGTGAGGGGGGAGAGACGACCACTCCCTCACCATCGCAGCCTCCTCCGCCACATCAGGGCGGAGCTTGGCGAGTGCCCACCTAGGGAAGGCAGCACCCGCCGAAGGATCCCGGCGCTGTGACGCGCTGGGGGCCAGCGTGGAGACCTCATATCGGACATACAGATGGTCCGACAGGGTCTCCACATCTTCCTCGACCCGCCAGCTACGGGTTTGGGCAGCAAGGGCAGCGGTGGCAAAGGAAACGTCCACAATGGACGTACCTTGCCACCGTACGCACGTGGGAGAGGTACCGCGGTTGAGTACCTGGAGCCCCAGGCCCAGCGCCCAGGACTCCAGCATACCCCCCCTCACGTCCGTACGGGGGGACCCCCACGCCGAGGACTTGGCGTTGAGGTCTCCCGCCACCAAAACTGGGAGTGGGGCCGCACGCCTCACCACCCCCTCCACCGCAGCCAGGAAGAACTCGAAGTCCGCCCGACTGCGGTTTGGGGAGAAGTAGGTCGACACGACCACCATTCTCCCCCAATTTGCTGCCACGAAACCCGCACCTCTCTCCCTGAGAGAAAGGGGAGGAGCCTCACCGCCAGGCCTCACTGCTATAGCAGCGGAGTCGTCCAGGTCCCCTAGCCAGTTGGCATTATGGGGGACCGTGTATGGCTCCGCCACCACCGCCAGGTGTATCTCCCACTCCGCCATGGACTGACACAGTAGATCCTGTGCCCCAGCGGAGTGGTTGATATTCGCCTGGAGTATTTTAGCAGTGGGCCTACTGGGCATTTAGAGTTTCCATTGGCTCCTCCCTGGTAGTGCCAGAAGCCCCGGCTACGGCTATCGGCTTAACGGCCGTAAGACGGCCCTTTACAGCTGGGGGGGAGCAATTCATTCCCCCCATGCGGTGATTGGCCGGGAGCCCGGCGTCCGCGCAGACCGCGCACCTGTACGCCGCCTCACATTCAAATGCGGAGTGCCCGTCGGTCCCGCAGCGGTAGCAGAGACCGCTGCGATCCTTTTTAGACGGGCATCTGACGACCGGGTGGCCGAGCCCCATACACTTGTAGCAGCGCATGGGGCGCTGCTCCAATAATTGGACGGAGGCAGAGCTCCATCCAACCGTTAAACGGCCCCCGGACCCCAGCTTCCTGGCGGCTTCGACAGGGCACGTTGCGAAGGCCGAGCCCACTCCTCTGGCTCCCGGGTGGACCTTGCCCACCCTGAAGTGCTCAGGGGGGCAGCCCGTGCTCAAGGCCAGAGCCGACTGCACCTCTTCGGCCGACACCGAATCATCGAGCCCGTTGATCCGGATGTCGACCGTTTTTATTGGACGCGTCACTTTAGCGTCGTCACCTAGTACGGCCCTTATTTGGGCCGCCAGCTTGTCTGCTTGCACGGGCGTAGTATCCTTCGGGAGCTCGAGGATACGGGCTCCTGTGACGCCCGTGCGAAATTGGGCAGGACCGATGCCCAAAGCGTCCAAAGAAACTGAGGCCTTGGTCCTGTCCAAGGCCTTTTTGTAAGTGGCCCCCTTCTCGATGGCCTCGGGTTTGAGGGCCACAACGACCGCCAGCTTCTTGTGCTCTTTGGGGAGCTTGTTTGCGGTCACCTGCCGGGCTTTCGGGGCTGGAGTGGCGGGAGCGCGCTTCTTGCGCTTGACCACCTCGGTCCAAGACTCAGCCGTCTCAACCGAGCGCCCCGGCTGCGGCTCAGGAGCCTTAGATACGGGCTTGGCCGCTTTAACCATCCTTGCCTTTTTAGGAAGGTTCGCCGGGGGGGCAAGCGTTGACCCCGATTCTTTCTGGGAGGACGCTATACGATCCTCCCGTTTCTTGTCCGCCCTTAGAGGAGGACGGAGCTGACGCGCAGGGAGGAGCCTCCCATCCACCTCCAATCCATCCAGGTGGGCGTTAACTACGCCCCCTACATGGGCTGTGAGCTCCGCCTGTAGGGCGGAAAACGCCTCTAAGAATTCCGCCCTGGACAGTGACTGTGAATCAGCCACTGTAGGGGGCGGTGCTACAGCCTGGTGCTCGGCTGGAGTCCTTTCCGGTGAGGGCCTTTCGGAAAAGGCCCTACGGAGCGCCGTCACTTCCTGAATCAGAGCGTCGATCTGTCCACGAAGCCTTTTGTTATCGGCGCGAAGTCTCCGAATTTCGTTGGATGACTTGCGCGCCGCCACCGCCTCAACCACTCCGAGGATGGAGTTGGTATTCTCCTTAATATCCCTTTGGGATGTTCCCTTAAGGTTGCCCGACTTGCGGACAACCTCGAGTATCGCTGCTGCGCTGGCTTCGGCCTTTTGGGTCAGCTCCTCTAGCGAGCCTGCCGAGGACTTTGCAGACCGGTATGTCCTCTCAGACTTGTCGGATTCTGTGTCGGAGACACTCAACAGTTCGCGGCGAGCTCGCGACACTCCGAAGTCGTGGCCGAAAGCTTTGCCGCCGCGGCCCTTGCTACCCTTCTTAAACTTGAGCGGAACTGAGGGTTCCGCAAGCTCCTCCATCTCATCCGAACCGGACGCCAGGTCGAAAAACTTGTTGGAGGACCTAGAGTCCTCCGACATTTCCTTCACTGCGGACCGCTTACGGGCCGCCGAACGGGTCAAAACCTTAGAATAAAGGAGCCTCGTTGCCCCCTTTTTCTCCATCGGGCTTGGCCCGCTTGTCTCAGCGGAGTCCGACATGGGCCACGAAATGGCCCTGCCGACCTCCGAACTTGTTGGTGAGTCCACCCCTACAAGAGGGGGGACAAAACAACAAAGGTGCTAACACCCAACAACAAAAATAACGATTTTTCTTAAAACTAGACAACAAAAACAACAATATTTTCTGAATAACAAGGGTTACCAACAACCGGTTTGGATTGGGTGAAAGAGCTTCCGAGGATGCTTCTTTCAACCCAAACCCGCGACGCGATCCGGCTGCTGGCACCAAAGTTATCAGCAAAAACAACAAATTTCCTTAAAAAACTAACAACAAAAACAACGATAAAAACTTAACAACAGAGAATCTAAAGAAAATTTTTAAACTGGCTGAAAGAGCTCACAGGGAGGCAACTTTCAGCCTTAGACCGCGACAAGATCCAGCTACGGGAACCGGGACTTATCGCGGTTTTTATCTAAAAATTTCCTAACAGAAAAAACAAAAACAACAAAAACAACAGTAACAACAAAGAAAAACAACAACTGCTGTGTGCAGATCGAAGGAGCCTTGAAAAAGGCTTCAATCGATATGCGCAACAACGAGATACACCAACTAATAACAAAGTTATTCGCGATTGAAAATACGGAAATTTTGGAAAATTTCAGCATCCTTCATGTACAACCCTAGCACAAGGTACTGGCATGTTTGCGAGGGTACACCTCACTCGTTTAACCTCTTTCTTTATTTATCAGAGAGTCTATTCGTGACATTTACATTCAGAATACGTCGCGGTCTGCACCAATTGCTCTGCCAAAAGATTTTCAACCTTACGCTCAACTTCATAAGCTCCGTAATGAATGACCGCCCCAAAATTGGTTTACAGACTTCGTCTAGTATTTTTCTCTGGAAAATTATCTCTGCGTAGAAATGAGCAAGTGTTGAGGTTGATTTTTGAAAAAAAAATCTATTTTTTAAATCATTATATTAGTATAATATACTATATAAATAATAATTCTTACTAATATTATAAATGTGAATGTGAGTTTGTTTGTTACGTTTTCATGCAAAAACAACTGAACCGATCACCATGAAATTTTGCATACACGTTGTCTGGGACACCAGAAAGGACATAGGGTACCTTTAATCCAGAACGCGAACGAAGTCGCGGGCACCAGCTAGTTTAAAGATAATTAAGTAATCTTTCTTTAGAGTGAAACCTTTTTACTTAGAAGTTATGACGTTAATTAGTATAAATTTAAGTAGCATCCCACGCCTGTCTGTAGGGTTACTAGCCATAGCCATAGCCATAGCTAGACCAAACGTGTCATCATATAAAGCTATAAGATTTTCTCTGTTCAGGAATCATTCCTTTTCAATTCTGTCCTACTTTCCTATTACGGTTACCGAATGCCTATTCACATCCGATTCAATTACTCAGGCCATATCGAATTACCCGCGAACCAATGTTCTGGGTATTTACCTGGCACCTTCCAATCCTCTCGTTACCCTGACGTCGTAAACTGCGCCCTAGGTCGTGGCGTCCAATATTGGTTGTATTTACCCTACATGGAGTATGGTCCAAGTGACAGGATTTGAAAGAAAATATTTAATTTTAATATCTACGCTTTATTAAGAGACAGATTTGAGATTTATATTACAAACAAGCATTACAACATTTTTATATATTTATATTATGTGCATATAAAAGAATATTTCGTCTGCAAATTTCCGAGCAAAATATCCAATGAAATTTATATTAAGAAAAAAGAAAGACATTTATTCACTGCATTATAATTACATTTATAACTCGAGAACAGCTGTACAGATTTTTATGATCTTTGGTTTTTTAACTTTGTCTTCAGCCCCAAATAGCAAAATAATAGCAAAATTCAAAATATTGAATAACAGAATAATAATAATTATTACTCTTTTAATAAAAACGAAAATTCACTTATTCTGAAATAAATTTATTTGTTCTTCTTCTTTCTTTATTCTTTATACTTATTTTTATACATTTTGTACGTAACGAGTTTTTATTCTGAATCGGTACAAAGTTCGCCGGGTCAACTAATATTGTATAATACGAAGTAAATTAATAATATTTGTCCCGCTTCTGCTTTTACCTTGCACCGCGGTTATATATTAGGGTATTGATAGGTAATGTGGCGGTGTGAGACAACAAGACATTTTTACGATTGTGGATTTTTTTATGTTTTCTATAGTAACGACATTGCGTATTGATATTTTAAGACGAAGTCTCAAAGAGAGGTTTTTCTCCAAGATTTCCACACGTTTTCAATGTTGTAATATGTTTTTCTTTCGTTAACTAATTTTGATGTTCATTTAAGATTATCCTCAAATAACGTCAGCTGGAAGCTCTTGTTAAGTATTGCAAGGGATAGCTATTTATAATTGTATAACCTAATACTACAAGCTATTTTATTGAAATATTATAAAACTAGCTGGTGCCCCCGATTTCGTCCGAGTTCTGGATGAAAGGTACCCTATGTCCTTTCCTTTCTGGTGTCCCAGACAACATGTATGCAAAATTTCATGGTGATCGGTTCAGTAGTTTTTGCGTGAAAGAGTTACAAACATCCATACATACATCCATACAAACTATCGCATTTACAATATTAGTACAGACTAGTACAGATTAATATGTTTTAATTATATTTATTAAATTATTAAATTATTTATTTAATTAATTATTTAAATTATTAAACATACGAGAAATTTTCGCATTTATCGGATTATAAAATATTTCATAATTAAGTGATATTATTATTATTAATGTATAGTATTAAATGTCCGTTATTGGCAATATGATTTAATCATGTAATACATTATGTATTTACTCTTATATTATTTTTGTATTGATTGAGTGTTGTGTGATTGTTTCAATAAAAAAATTAAAAAAAAATTATAACCTAACTTCAGACTTTCTATTGAGATCTAACACTTCTGCTGTAACTTGCTAAGGGGTTGGGTTTCTACAATTTCAAATTTTATGTCAAACTAAGTGTTTTGTAATTCTTTCCATTTTTGTATAATAAAAAAAACCTGTTTTTTTAACCCTTCTACGAACGAAAAATTTCTTTCGTCCATCGATATTGCTATATATAATTAAGAAACTTAACAAAAATGAGGCATTCAAAGATTTTTTGTAAATTTTCCTGTACTATGTAGTATGATATATTATATTATTTTTATTTTATTTATATTGATATGAATTTTATGGCCAATTCTCTATACGTGTACTATATCGGAATCTTCTAATACTAGTTTGGATGTCAAAGTGCTACACTTTTTTTATAACATGGGATGCTCACATCAATGTAATCTACCTGGCTATGTTTTAAAACTTTCGTAGCTCTGTAGCCAAACTTCAAGAACTGCTACGGCGTAGACTCACGTTTTTTACAGCAATGGAATGTTCACAAAATGTAATCCAGCTGGCTATGATTGTAGCTACAGAGCCAAACTTCAAGAACTGCTACGGCGTAGACTCACGTTTTTTACAGCAATGGAATGTTCACAAAATGTAATCCAGCTGGCTATGATTGTAGCTACAGAGCCAAACTTCAAGAACTGCTACGGCGTAGACTCACGTTTTTTACAGCAATGGAATGTTCACAAAATGTAATCCAGCTGGCTATGATTGTAGCTACAGAGCCAAACTTCAAGAACTGCTACGGCGTAGACTCATGTTTTTTTTAGCAAAGAGATATTCACATAATGTAATCCAGCTGGCTATGATTGTAGCTACAGAGCCAAACTTCAAGAACTGCTACGGCGTAGACTCGCGTTTTTTACAGCAATGGGATGTTCACAAAATGTACTAGCTGGCTACGTTTCATACTGTTGTAGCTACAGAGCCAAACTTCAACATCTTGCTACGGCGTAGACTCAGCTACGAATCGGGGTCTACTACGCATCTAATTAATCTCTAGAGAAGACACCTGTCTGGCTTCTTTGTATTTTTTTATGTTAAAGTGAGAGACAGGCTGACGGTTCACTGTATGGTAGGCGAATACCGTCGCCTGTAACACAAGCAGTGCTACTTTTTTTGTGTGAAAAATTAAAATACTAGTTGGTGATTGCGAAATAAGCAATATAACGCTTGACCTCTTTTTGCTACTTATAGCACTTTGGTCAGGTGTTAGCTTTTTATTTTTTTTTTAATTTTTTTTAATTTATTTTTTAGATGATCCCTCGGGACCAGTGCTTTTTCTGGATGAAAAGTACCCTGTACCGCTGACAACGTGTATGCGAAATTTCATTATGATCGGTTGAAAAGTTAAAGCGTGAAAAGGTAACAGACAGACAGACAGACAGAGTTACTTTCACATACTACTATTATAATATTAGTAAGTAAGTATTAGTATGAATATGAAATAGTATAAAACTAATACGACTATGTTAGTTATCCTATAAATTTTGTTAAAATTTTTGGACTTATTGAATCAATATTTGAACTCTATTTTAGACATTAAAATAGTACTCAAAGTAAATACATACTTATAGGTATATATATAGGGTTGGATAATACCTATAACTAATAGGTATATATGATATATCGTCGTGTTTTGTGGTACATTACAAATGTATTAGTTTCCCTTCCCCCAGCAGAAAACAGTTCCGTTCTAATTGCGCAGGGAGCGTATAGACGCGGGACGGTGTTATGCAATACACACACAAAATATTATTATAAAATTAATTTCTTAATAATAATCATACACATTCTTCTTGGTGAAATTTCAATAGTCATTTTGATAAACTGCTTATTTTACACACCACTATTAATAATTTAGAACTATTATATATTATTATAACCTTCTAGTAGACTATTATATACGTACATTCAAATTGTGTAGCAAGAGGGCGCTTGTCAATAAATCTAACACTCATCTATGATATTCAGGGCTTGGGTTCGTTTTTCTTCTTAAAACTTGATGCCTAAATCCAGTTTTTTGCTGCTTATAGTTTTATCTCATTACCTATTGTCAATTTTTTATTATTATTTGTGATTGTTGTCATATTAAAATTTATATTAAAGTGAATACATGTATAGTTCTAAAACATGTGATCAACTTTACTCTATTTCCTTATGTAATAAAATAAACTGTTTATATTTAATTTTGTAACCAAATATATATTTTTTGTAATCTATTAATATATAAGATATATTACAATAGACTTTCAACAGTTCAAACGTTTTCTGTATTAAATTTTATCATTACTTATTATTTTTTATGTAATTTCATTTCCAATATCTTGACTACTTGTGGTATGACACCGTCCAAAGCCAGCGGTGTAAAAGCGCGTTAAAGCTTTTAAAATCTATTTAACAGCACTTACAGCGATCACGGCTCAAATACGAATGTACAGTTGGCGAAAGAATAAATTAAATTAAGTATTTTGAAATAATATCCATGAAAACGTCATTTAAGAAAGAATAAGAATCCGCCTTTAAGATTCATCTAGCATTTCTTAAAAAATAAGCTTTCTTTGAAACTACGCAGTCAGATAAAAGTCACATAATACTTATATGCAGACGTATACACTTCGAGATCGAATCAGAATAAATGTGGAGATCCGTAGACGTACGAAAGTTACCGACATAAGCCGGAAGATCAGTAAGTTGAAGTGGCAGTGGGCTGGGCATATAGTACGGAGAGCCTTGGGCCGCTGGGACCGGAAGGTTCTCGAGTGGAGGCCACGGACCAGCAAGCGCAGCGTAGGACGTCCACCCACAAGATGGACAGACGACCTAATAAAGGCCGCGGGTCAGCGGTGGATCCAGGCTGCTTCTGACCGGTCCTATTGGGAAATTATGGGAGGGCCTATGTCCAGCAGTGGACGTCCTGTAGCTGAGATGAATATTATATATCTTATTAATTAAATAAATTAAATATTTATTTAGTAGTAGCTGGGCACATTGCGTTTCGAAGTCATTTGGGCAACCGTGAAACCTAATCAAACTTATTCAAAAATTTACGGTTTTATAAAACCGTAATTTTTTTTATAGAACACTAGCTGGTGCTTGCGACTTCGTCCGCGTGGAATAGTTATTTTGGGAATCATTTGGGTATCTCGAACGGTTTTCGCAGCGCACGCAACGGAAGCCCTCAAAGATGAATAATTTCCCCCGTTTTTTTCCACATTTTCGACTGTTTCTTCGCTCCTATTAGTCGCAACGTGATGTTATATAGCCTAAAGCCTTCCCCGATAAATGATCTATCCAACACAAAAAGAATTTTTCAATTCGAATCAATAGTTCCTGAGATTAGCGTGTTCAAACAAACAAATAAACAAACAAACAAACTCTTCAGCTTTATAATATTAGTATAGATTAATTACTTACTTTAGAAAATATATTAATTATTATTTAATTGTTTAATTAATATTTTTGGCAAAGTCCGTTCTATAAGTCGCAATTCTTTTCGATTATTATAATTTTTATGATGAGAATATCTTCATAGGTGACATGTACTATCACTATGTAATTTAAAAATAATAATAATAATATATACTTACTAAATGTAATAAGTACTTACATTGACATATATATATAAAAAAAAATTAATACTCTTTTCTGTGCTGACTGTACTATCGTTACAAAATTCTTGACACGCGCAGTCAAGAATTTTGTAAACACACCTGAGTCTAAAATCAAATATAAATGCAAGTGAAGATTTTCATATATATTTTTTTACTTTACCTTATTGTGATATTTTATAAGTTTGAGCTAAGGTTTTTTTATGTAAATTTCAGCAGACAAGGAAACACTTGCTCCACCTTATCATGGGGGGCAAGATTGAGGGGAGAAGAGGAGTCGGCAGAAGGCAGATGTCTTGGCGAAGAAACATCCGGCAATGGACCGGAATTGCGGGAGTGGAAGACCTGTTCCGAGTGGCCCGTAACAAGGAGGCCTTTTCGAGGGTGATCGCCAACGTCGGGGAGACCTGATAGGGCCCTTAAAGAAGAAGAAGAAGGAAAACTATACTCCGTACATACGTACTATCCGTACTAATATTATAAATGCGAAAGTTTGTATGGATGTTTGTAACTCTTTCACGCAAAAACTACTGAATCGATCACCATGAAATTTTGCATACACTTTGTCTGGGACACCAGAAAGGACATAGAGTACCTTTCATCCAGAAAAAAGTACTGCTTCCGAGGGATTATCTAAAATTTAGGAAACTAACTCCTGGCTAAGTATAATAGCAATAACGAAGTCAGGCGATATATTGCTTTTTCAACGCGGACGAAGTCGCGGGCACCAGCTAGTAAATATATATACATCTTTTTTTTTTCTTTTTTTTATTTGAGATAGGTTTGCTCTTGACCAATAACCAGCTGTGTAGCAAGGACGAGGCCTAAGATGGAGCGAGCTCACCCAGAAGATGCCTATTCACTCCAACTTTGAAAAAAATTGAGTCATATATGAGCTCGGTAATACAGACGACGGCAGAGAGTTCCAAACCTTGGCAGTGCGCATTATAAAGTTACTAGCTGCTGCCCGCGACTTCGCCCGGGTAACTTTGTAAATTATATACTAAAACCTTCCCCGAGAACCACTCTATCCAATAGTGAAAACCGCATTAAAATCCGTTGAGTAGTTTTAAAGATCTAAGCATACATAGGGACAGACAGATAGACAGACAGACAGACAGACGCGGCGGAAGACTTTGCTTTATAATATGTAGTGATAATATTCTTTAAGTTGAGAAATGACGCGAAAGAAACCGTATACTAGAAAAATATTTATTCTGTAATTTAGTATCTACTGTTTTATTTTTTTGAAAAAAAAATGGATAGTTTATTAAAACTTTTTTAAAATTAATTCAACAATGAAAGGAGACAATACGTTTTTCCGGCGCAGTAGGGTAAACTTGTATAGTTTTGGACACGTAAAATTATAAAGAGGATGAAAAGGTAAAGATCGCGAGGAAATCTTCATAACTGAAATTAGATACTTCTGAAGTTCCACCACATCCCCCCTTGCCCTATGTATACAATAAAATGTATGAGATTGACATATTATCCCGTTGTAAATCACGTGATCCATCCCATACATTTTATTCTTTCGAACTTCGTTATCGTACGTAACTGGTATAGTAGAAAGAAAAACAACTCTTGTCACGTAACTGGTTACGTAGCGTTGGTTTCGTAGATGTTCTCGAGTTTTGCGCTCAGCAACACATTTAGCGAATCATTCATATTTGTAATTCATGTCTTTAGCTTTATAGATGATCTTGAATAGATTAGGTTTTGAATGTTATCTTTATGCACATCTTTAGATACTCAGGTTATAGCTATTTATAACCCAGGTTATCTATGTAATTCCATCAATCTTCAATCAAGATATCAATCAAATTTTGCGCAACCACATATAAGATCTTTAGTACTGATTACATTTGTACAGTAGCAGTTGCTGACATGCTGATTGGTTGATTACTTATTGTGTTTTGATTACATTTTGATGGTATATAGATAACTAGCTGGTGTTCACGTCCGCGTTGACAAATAAGATACACTAGACTGTGTGACAAATGAATGATTTTTTACATGTACAGAAAAAATCTTTGAAACATTTTGAAAAAATTTCAAGAATAGTTGAATTAGTAATAATTCAAAATATCATAAAACGAGCACGCGGGTATTACTTTTGTTGTTGTTCCATTAAAAAAAACTACCCAAAACGAAGACCCTGACCATAAGACCCTGACAGATCGATTTCTAGCCTAAAAAACCCCTAACCCTAGATTTTCGTCAAAATAGAATAGAATAGAAAATAAAATCGTTAGAGCCGTTTGCTCTAACGATTTTATTCCTCGTTTAGTATTATAAAATACTAGTTGCTGCCCGCGACTTCGCCCGCGTAACTTTGTAACGTTGTATTAATAAGGATAAATAAATAAACAAATAAATAAATTAATTAATTATAAATTAATTAAATAATAATTGATAGGTATCTATTAATTTATTTACAATTCGTAAGTCAAAATTAGTGGCGTTTACCCTAATATTATAATGAGATTCGCCAGTAAACATCTGTTCGCGATCGGATTAAAATATTATTTCCGCTTCCTGCCCAACATCAGTACATCCGCACGCCTTAAGAATAACAATGTCCTTTGTCTCAGATATTTTGTGGATTTATTATGAGATTATACTAAGACTGTATATTATACTAGCTGGTGGCCGCGACTTCGTCCGCGTTGAAAAAGCAATGTATCGCCTGACATCGTTATTGCTATTATACTTAGCCAGGAGATAGTTTCCTTAATTTTAGATAATCCCTCGGGAGCAGTACATTTTTCTGGATGAAAGGTATCCTATGTCCTTTCTGGTGTCCCAGACAACGTGTATGCAAAAATTCGCATTTATAATATTATTATTATATTATATATTATTATTATATTATATTATTATTATATTATATTATATTATTATTATTATTATATTATATAAGTACGGATATATTTATTTATTGGTATCTTTTGGCGAGCTTTTACCACGTCCTTCGTATTTCGTTCTGCCCCTTGATACCCCTCGATCTAAGCATAGAAAAATAATACATCCTACTACAATCTCATGATTAGGATATGTGACATGGTTATAGGATATATAAGGTCAATTTTTGATATATTTGACAGTAGATTTTTTTTTATTTTTATTTATTTTATAATATTATGGGTAGTCAACGCAATAGTGTACATATAAATTTTATTTTTCTAATAAATATTTTTTTATTCAATAGTAGATTCAGGTTACGATCCAGGATGAAATGTATCCTATTTGGTAATCTAGGTAATAAGCTATCTGTGTGCCAATTTAGCGTGAACCGTTTTCGCGTGAGTACAAATTTTCTCTTTATAAAAATATTTTTGGAATTTTGTCTTACTGGCGACGGTAACCATCTATCATCAAGTGACCGTTAGCCTGTCTGTCGTACCTTAATTTACATTTAAAAAAGTAGAGTAAATTTTACACATACCTAACAAATTCTGGCTGTGCTTCACATACAAGCATATTTAATTCAGAGGTCCATTAGTTCTACAGATAAGCACTTAGCATTCATAAATCCGTACTAATATTATAAATGTGAAAGTTTGTATGGATGTTTGTAACTCTTTCACGCAAAAACCACTGAACCGATTTCAATGAAATTTTGCATACACGTTGTCTAGGATACCAGAAAGGACATAGGGTACCTTTTATCCAGAACGCGTACGAAGTCGCGGGCACCAGCTAGTATAAATATAAATATATTCACACATTCCACACAGCACCATCTAGTTCCAAAGTAAGCAACTTAATGCTTGTATTATGGATACGAGACGGTTGATATACTACATACATTACTTTTTTTTGTAAATACATACATATTATAAAATACAAAACATCTACGACTCAGGTGCAAAGGTATAATGTTAACAGATAAACATTTGCCCCTAGCGGGATTCGAACCCGCGACCGCTTGGTTAGCAGCTATAGGGTTACTAGTCACTATACGACAGATAAGGAAAGAAAGAAAGAAACCACAAGACAGACAACGAACTAGTCCCTAAAATCAAAATGTTGGAATCTGATAATTCTGATTATTTGAAAAACTGACCTTCCAAAAGTCTGTCCTTTTAAAAATGTGACCTTTTAAAAGTAAAGACACATTTTGTTTTGACAACGACGGTATTTGAATTGAAAGTTTTTCTTTATGCCGCATTTAATTAGCGAATCTTATCATTTTTATTGCGTCCTGTTTCAGTAATGAGTAAATTATGTTTTTTAGCACTTATCTACAAATCAGACTTTATGTGACAAGGTAAAGAAATATAATAATAGACTACTCAAAGGATTACGAGGAATTACAAATGGTCCCCCATTCAAGGTATCGCTCTTTGGCGGTTCGTCTAAGTAGTAACTGGACGATGAATGCATTATAACGTCAAAACTGATTTTTTACTTGGAAATATTATTATAACTATCTACAAAGATAATTGATTGGTCTCGCTGCGCTCGACTAGATAGAGCGCTATACAAAAACGATAGATCCAAAATGCGGCAGTTTTTTATTGTAGTGTGTGTAAAAAATAGTCACTTTTTATCACTTTTTACACAGTTTTATTATATTTTTACACAGTTTCACTACGCAAACTGGCATTTTATTATGCCCAAAATTTAATAAAACATTCGGCACGTACACATCACAGACAGTTTGCAGTGTGACTGGCTCGGGTACGCCGGATTCGGCGTAATATTTTTTGCCGCATTTGACGGCGGTACCATTCCTCTATGCCTAGCTGGATTTAGTCTGTGTCCATTTTTCTTAATTCTTAAATTTATTCAGTCTTTATACTCATATATTTTATCAGCCATTTTTAATATTGGTAATTTTTATTTTTAAATTTTATTTTTTTATCGTATTACGTACACATATAAAATTTATCTAATAAAAGGTTTTTTTTCTAATATTTTATTTAGCTATTTAGCGCTATATTTAGCATATAATAATATGTTCTTTTGAAATATATCACACATTAATATTTTATTATATGTTACATTATAATATGTCATATAATAAAATTATTTACATTCAGTGTATTTCAAAGAAAAAGTTCAACGACTAGCGCCATCTATCGTCCAGTAGCGAGAAACTACAAAAACTAAAATCTAAAGAATGTATGACCAATGTTTGGAAGTAAAAATTATTGAAAAATCAGCGCTAAACGCGCTAAATATATATCCAGTAAATTCTTATTTTAAATACTTATCCCTTCCAATCACTTATCCTTGATATAATTAATTTAATCTAATATAAATAAAATAAAATAAATCTAACTTAATTATACCAAACCCCTGTCCGCTACAGCCTGTCTGAGACGACCTTAAGATAATTATTAATTATTTAATTATTAAAACAACATTAAAGTTATTTACATAGAAATAATAATGCAGACAGGCTGAGACTTGTAAATTGAAGAGATTTCAGAGCCAATTCGACTTAGCGCCTCTCTCACCGTCTGTCAAGTAGGCTAACCGTCATTTAAAGTCACCTGTCACCGGGCATAATTTAGCTGATATACTTACCTTTGTTTGTACGGTAAAAGTCTCAAACATTAAAAAGAAAATAATAATAAAAAAAATCGCCTACCGAAGGATGCACTAAACCGATTGCATAATTTAATAGAACATAAAATTATTTCTAAAAGTAACTAATCAACACTTTACTTGTGGTTGATGAAAGAGGCCCTTATTATTACTAATCGAGTTGTTAAAACATTAGTTTTGCTTTTTTCTCGAACAATTTAAAATCGGAATAAGAATTACGGAATACAGATATTCACAATCAGGTGATTACTTATTATTAATCACCTTATTGTTGTTACCTTATTATTAATAACCTTATTATTATTATTTATTTAAAGGTAATCACAATAAGGTTGTGATATCCCAGAAATTCGCATATCGCTTATCCTCTGATATGCTTATGTAGATATTAAACAATTACAATTACACTAACTGGTGCCCGCGACTTCGTCCTCGTTGAAAAATCCGTACTAATCCGTACAAATATTATAAATGCGAAAGTTTGTATGGATGTATGGATGTATGTATGGATGTTTGTAACTCTTTCACGCAAAAACTAGTGAACCGATCACCATGAAATTTTGCATACACGTTGTCTGGGACACCAGAAAGGACATAGGATACCTTTCATCCAGAACGCGGACGAAGTCGCGGCCACCAGCTAGTATTATAAATGCGAAAGTTTGTATGGATGTTTGTAACTCTTTCACGCACAAACTACTGAACCGATCACCATGAAATTTTGCATACACGTTGTCTGGGACACCAGAAAGGACATAGGATACCTTTCATCCAGAACGCGGACGAAGTCGCGGCCACCAGCTAGTATTATAAATGCGAAAGTTTGTATGGATGTTTGTAACTCTTTCACGCACAAACTACTGAACCGATCACCATGAAATTTTGCATACACGTTGTCTGGGACACCAGAAAGGACATAGGATACCTTTCATCCAGAACGCGGACGAAGTCGCGGCCACCAGCTAGTATTATAAATGCGAAAGTTTGTATGGATGTTTGTAACTCTTTCACGCACAAACTACTGAACCGATCACCATGAAATTTTGCATACACGTTGTCTGGGACACCAGAAAGGACATAGGATACCTTTCATCCAGAACGCGGACGAAGTCGCGGCCACCAGCTAGTATTATAAATGCGAAAGTTTGTATGGATGTTTGTAACTCTTTCACGCACAAACTACTGAACCGATCACCATGAAATTTTGCATACACGTTGTCTGGGACACCAGAAAGGACATAGGATACCTTTCATCCAGAACGCGGACGAAGTCGCGGCCACCAGCTAGTATTATAAATGCGAAAGTTTGTATGGATGTTTGTAACTCTTTCACGCACAAACTACTGAACCGATCACCATGAAATTTTGCATACACGTTGTCTGGGACACCAGAAAGGACATAGGATACCTTTCATCCAGAACGCGGACGAAGTCGCGGCCACCAGCTAGTATTATAAATGCGAAAGTTTGTATGGATGTTTGTAACTCTTTCACGCACAAACTACTGAACCGATCACCATGAAATTTTGCATACACGTTGTCTGGGACACCAGAAAGGACATAGGATACCTTTCATCCAGAACGCGGACGAAGTCGCGGCCACCAGCTAGTATTATAAATGCGAAAGTTTGTATGGATGTTTGTAACTCTTTCACGCACAAACTACTGAACCGATCACCATGAAATTTTGCATACACGTTGTCTGGGACACCAGAAAGGACATAGGATACCTTTCATCCAGAACGCGGACGAAGTCGCGGCCACCAGCTAGTATTATAAATGCGAAAGTTTGTATGGATGTTTGTAACTCTTTCACGCACAAACTACTGAACCGATCACCATGAAATTTTGCATACACGTTGTCTGGGACACCAGAAAGGACATAGGGTACCTTTCATCCAGAACGCGGAAGAAATAGCGGCCACCAGCTAGTTTTTTTTATATTTTTAGACGATCCATTGGAAACCTAACATTTTTTCGAATAAAAGTATCCCATATACGTTAATCCAGCTAATAAACTATCTGTGTGGCAAATTTCATTCAAATCCGTTCAGTCCTTTTTGTCTTATTGAGGAACAAACATCCAAACATACATTCTTTCGCATTTGTAATATAAATAAACAAGCGTTAACGTATATGGGATACTTTTATTCGAAAAAATGTTAGGTTTCCAATGGATCGTCTAAAAATATAAAAAAAACTAGCTGGTGCCCGCGATTTCTTCCGCGTTCTGGATGAAAGGTATCCTATGTCCTGTCTGGTGTCCCAGACAACGTGTGTACAAAATTTCATGGTGATCGGTTCGGTAGTTTTTGCGTGAAAGAGTTACAAACATCCATTCATACTTCCATACATCCATACAAACTTTCGCATTTATAATATTAATATTAGTACGGATAGGATTAACGGGATTAGGATTAGTATAGTGAAATTTACTCAAACAAGCAAACATCCATTCTTTATCTATTTGTAAATTCATTAGAAGTGAAATCAATTTTCAAGTTAGATTATAAATTATCTTTATCAATGCGTTTTATATATAAATTGTTGGTAACGCTTATCAACATTGTACTGTGCAATTATTCGAGTGTATAACATCCAAACAAATAAAATCGGTACAACAAAATATGATAGGTAAGTTTTTTTTTATTTATTTTAAGATACAACAACAGTAGGTACCTACACGTGTCACTTGTGTATAATATAACTACATACCGACCCGCTCATCCCGGAGACACAACGTGACATGAAATTTTATATACCTACATAGAGATAATTAATATAATTTAATAATTAAAATATAATATTATTGTATAAACTAGCTGGTGCCCGCGACTTCGTCCGCGTTCTGAATGAAAGGTATGTCCCTATGTCCTTTCTGGTGTCCCATACAACGTGTATGCAAAATTTCATGGTGATCGGTTCAGTAGTTTATCTATTTATAAGTATATAAGTATAAGTATATAAGTATAGGTATATAAGTATAAGTATAAGTATATAAGTATAAGTATATAAGTTTAAGTATATAAGTATAAGTATATAAGTATAAGTATATAAGTATAAGTATATAAGTATAAGTATATAAGTATAAGTATGTAAGTACGGATACGGATAAAGAATTTTTCTCCCTAGGGAAGTTTTTATTTCTGGCTGCTCTGGCCCTAGTCCAGGGCAGACCAGAATACGCGGACGACGTATACGCTCATGACCTTTGCCCGCCGCTTTACCGGCACTGGCTCTTGCCTCACGAGTACGATTGCACCAAGTTCTACTACTGCGAGTATGGAATGAAATGGAGGACTCCTAGAGATTGTGCACCGGGTACCGAGTTTTCGTACAGCCTTCAGGTAATTTTTCATTGGAAAATTTTCTTATTTAAATTTAATCATAGATAAATAAAAATAAATACATAAATATCTTCACACATTCCACACAGCACCATCTACTTAATTCCACACTAAGCAACTTAATGCTTGTATTATGGATACTAGATAGTTGATATAGTACATACAATACTTTTGTGTTGTAAATACAATACATGTTATAAATACAAAACATCCATGACTCAGGTGCAAAGGTAAAATGTTAACGCATAAACATTTGCCCCTACCGCGATTCGAACCCGCGACCGCTTGGTTAACAGCTAGGGTTACTAGCCACTAGACCATACGTGTCGTCAATGAATGATTGGTCTCGCTGCACTCGACTCGACACCCCCGTCGTACTTGTAAAATGCGGCATAAAATAATACGCCGAATTCGGCGTACCCGAGCCAGTCACACTGTAAACTGTCTGTGATGTGTACGTGCCGAATGTTTTATTAAATTTTAGGCATAATAAAATACTCGTTTGCGTAGTGAAACTGTGTAAAAATATAAAAAAACTATGTAAAAAGTGATAAAAAGTGACTATTTTTTACACACATTACAATAAAAAGTTGCCGCATTCACGGAGCTATCGCTTTTGTATAGCGCTCTATCTAGTCGAGCGCAGCGAGACCAATCAATTATCTTGCCTTGCGAGGACCGCCTCTTGGCATACTTATTAGTTTTCACAAGAGGCTGCCGCGCGAGCCATGACTCTCGAATCACAACCGCGAGGCTGCCTCGCGAACCCTTGCTATTTTAGTCGCAACTAATAATAATTAATTTACAAGAGATACACAATAAGCCTTGTTGCACTTGAAATTCGATATCACATGAAATGCGTCTTTGTAAACAACTGATTCATATTTCGCGTTAAGAACGTATATGTATTCAATAATTTATTGAATTTTTAATCATGATTGACCTACAAAAAAAAATCCCCTCCGGCGAAAATATTTTAATTCGCGATAAACATTGCGATAGCTGCCCCAGTACTTAAGTATTGATAATTTTTCATATTATGATATTCATGATAGGCTTTTGTTCAATGTTAGGCAATCCAAGGCAGGAAGAGAATTTTCTAATTACTCCTATCGTAAGAACAGTAATACAATGTAATTTGTACATTAAAAAGTGTGATTCCGTCAACAACACAATTTTCATCCCATTGGGATAACTGCAGGTTCACTGTGACCTGTTCACATTTAAAAATGTTTAAGATGACAATATTTTTAATAGTTACTCTAAATTTCAGGTTTGCGTGCATCCTTATCAAGCTCAATGCAGTCTCCCTGGAGTGCCTACAGAGACACCAACTCAGGCACCAACTGACCCGCCAACTCAGGCACCGACTGATGCACCGACTCAAGCACCTACTGAAGTGCCAACTCAGGCACCTACTGACCCACCAACTCAGGCGCCGACTGATGCGCCAACTCAGGCACCAACTGACGCACCAACTCAGGCACCAACTGATGCACCAACTCAGGCACCGACTGACGCCCCGACTCAGGCACCAACTGAACCGCCAACACAAGCACCCACGGAACAGCCAACCCAGGCACCAACTGACCCTCCAACTCAAGAACCAACTGATGCACCGACTCAGGCACCGACTGACGCCCCAACTCAGGCACCAACTGAACCGCCAACACAAGCACCAACGGAACAACCAACCCAGGCACCAACTGACCCTCCAACTCAGGAACCGACTGATGCACCGACTCAGGCACCAACTGACGCACCAACTCAGGCACCTACTGATGCACCAACTGAGGCACCAACTGACGCACCAACTGACGCACCAACTGACGCACCAACAGATGCACCAACTCAGACACCAACTGAGGCACCAGTTTGGCCTCCCACAATACCAGACCCTGGTGAATTACTACCAAATGGTTGCCCAAAAGACATCCACATACACTGGCTTCTACCCCACGAAAATGAATGTAATCTGTTCTACTACTGCGAATTTGGAGAGTTGACTTTGAGAGAATGTGCACCAGGAACCCACTTCAATCCGGAAATTCAGGTGAGAAACAATTTCTTTATATGATTGCAGGTATTTATATGAAGTCTATTTTTATCATAGGTGACTTTGGGAGCCAAGAGAAGTAAAAAAATACTTTAAGATCCCATGGGATTCTAGACGTGGGAGCCAAGTGGAGGGAGGCACCAATGTTACCTACCTTGATACCCAAATATCAGCAGAATGTTAGGAAATAGGATGTTAATACCTATCATCCGGAAAACCTAGCATCAAAACAAATCGTTTATTTCTCATTTTATATGACTATTTAAAAAAAATTTATAAGTACTTTCCTTACCTTTTATAAGACACTAGGTGTTGCACGCGACTTCGCCCGCGTAATTTTATAAAGTATAGCCTATGTATGTTACTCTCTGTTGACGTTGCTTTCTATAGGTGAAAGAATTTTCAAAATCGAGCCAATAGTTTTTGATTTTATTCATTACAAACATTCAAATCTTCTCTCTTTATAATAATACTAGCTGGTGCTCGCGACTTCGTCCGCGTGGAATAGTTATTTTGGGTATCTCGAACGGTTTTCGCAGCGCACGCAACGGAAGCCCTCAAAGATGAATAATTTTCCCCGTTTTTTTCCACATTTTCGACTGTTTCTTCGCTCCTATTAGTCGCAACGTGGTGTTATATAGCCTAAAGCCTTCCTCGATAAATGATCTATCCAAAACAAAAATAATTTTTCAATTCGAACCAGTAGTTCCTGAGATTAGCGCATTCAAACAAACAAACAAACAAACAAACTCTTCAGCTTTATAATATTAGTATAGATTAGCATATTCAAAATTCAAATTCAAAAACATTTTATTCAAAATAGTAAAATAAATATAAATTTAGATTTCTGACCTACCTATATTGTAGCATTTGTACTACCAGTAGTACTTCTTGGTTGTACTACTGTAGCAGAGCGTATAGGTTAATAATATCGTAACCTATGTCCAGCAGTAGACGTCCTACGGTTGACATTATGCAGTTGATTATGAGGTTATTATCATTATGCATAGATAAATGATTGGGTTCGCTCCGCTCGACTAGATACCGCCGTCGTACTTGTAAAATGAGGCATCAAATAGTACGCAGAATTCGGCGTACCCGAGCCAGTCTCACTGCAAACTGTCTGTGATGTGTACGTGCCGAATGTTTTATTAAATTTTAGGCATAATAAAATACCAGTTTGCGTACATAGTGAAAAAAACTGTGTAAAAATATAATAAAACTGGGTAAAAAGTGATAAAAAGTGACGATGTTTTACACACACTACAGTAAAAAGTTGCCGCATTCACGGAGCTATCGCTTTTGTATAGCGCTCTATCTAGTCGAGCGCAGCGAGACCAATCAATTATCTTTGATCGTAACCTATGTCCAGCATAGGTCCTACGTCCTACGGTTGACATTATGCAGTTGATTATGAGATTATGTTATGATGAAGAAATGATTACAAAAAAAATCTAATCTCTCGCTTGAAATGAAAAACGAATGTTTCCTTGTTCTTTCTTATAAGATAACATAATAATTAATTATGTTGGTAATCATTTTTATTATTTATTATTAGTGTACCTAGGCGGGTTTTAGTAACTCTTATCATAATCACTAACTATTTATCGTTTAATGTTCATGTTTTGATTATATTTTGATAAAATAACATGAGTGCTTACGTTTTATTTTGTATTCAATGGAATATTAAAACTTATGATAAGAATTAATTCTGATTATATATTCTGATAAGAATATTAACAGTAGTTAAGAAAATTATAATTTTTCCGCTAAGAGCTTTCCGTGTCTGTCTGTTTGGCCGCTAACTCCTACTAAACCACACAATTGATTCTTTTGCGGAAAACACCATCAAATAAAAATAAATAAATAAAATAAATATTATAAATGTAAAAGTAACTATGTCTGTCTGACTAAAATTATAGAAATTACAGAAATACAGAATTACATAAATACAGAATTACATAAATACAGAAATACAGAATTACATAAAATACAGAATTACATAAATACAGAATTCCATAAATACAGAATGGCATAAATACAGAATTACATAAGTACAGAATTACATAAATACAGAAATTCAGAATTACAGAAGACCATCGTGACGCAACAGCACATGCTGTCGTGTTTTGGTGAGTGAGTAAGAGATGCCAGAGCCCATTCCCCTCCCTTCCTTTCCAAACCTGTGGTGTTGCTTATGATGGTAGGTGATAGCCACCTACCAACACGTGGACAGTCAGCCTGTACGCCGACCTTAACATAAGAAATTGGTAATAATAATGTTACACAGAACGCCTCATTGTTACACAGAACGCGTGCTAGCGGTAATGGCGTTCTGAGAGTGTTGTGCGACTGCCCCATACTATTATATCTTTTTGGATTAAATTAGTTGTAGGGATTATTAAATAAGATGATGCGTTTCCTTGTATAACAATTGTGTATTATTGTGTATTTACTAACATATTATTATGTAGTTTATAGTTAATTGTTACTAACCAATATGGATCTGTGTAATCCGAAATAAAAAATAATATTATTATAATGTACTTAATAACTATAAGTTCAGCTCAGATTACAACTAATATCAATTTTGTCAAAACCCCAAACAGGTTTGCGATTGGCCAGAAAATGTTAAATGTGCTAATGGGGGCGGCGAAAATGGTGGAAGTGGCGAAAATGGAGGAAATGGCGAAAATGGTGGAAGTGGCGAAAATGGAGGAAGTGGCGAAAATGGAGGAAGTGGCGAAAATGGTGGCAATAACAGCGGTGAAACCGGATTCCTCCCCAATGGATGCCCATCAAATCCTGATGTTCATTACTTGTTGCCTCATGAAAGTGAATGCCAGTTGTTCTACTATTGTGTTCACGGAGAAACAGTTTTAAGAGAATGCCCAGCGGGAACACACTTTAATCCAGCAATTCAGGTAGTCAATGAATCTTATCTATGTTATATTAGACAATAGTTTATACCTAATAATACCTAATTATCTGTATTAAAAAAATATTCAATAAAACCCGACGTTCCTTGTGGATAATATAGATGTCTTACAGACATATTTGTAGATAATAATTTCCACAACGCTTTACATTGTGGAAATAGGGAAATAGTTACTTGTTTAACGTCTGATAATATTTCACAGGTTTGTGATTGGCCGCAAAATGCAGGTTGTGCTAGCAATGGAGGTGGTGAAAATGGTGGAAGTGGCGAGAATGGTGGAAATGGCGAAAACGGTGGAAGTGGCGAAAACGGTGGAAGTGGTGAAAATGGAGGAGGTGGTGAAAATGAAGGAAGTGGAGAAAATGGCGGTGGTAACAGCGGTGAGAACGGAACTCTTCCGAACGGCTGCCCATCAGATCCTCACATTCACCACTTGCTACCTCACGAAACTGAATGTAACTTGTTCTACTATTGTGTTCATGGAGAGAAAGTATTAAGAGAATGTGGTCCAGGAACTCACTTCAACCCAGCATTGCAGGTCAGTAAATTTTGACTAACTTATAGACCCAAACGTTTCACTATTGACTGAAATTAAATATTTAGAAAAAAATGGAGAATTTACAATTTTTTATAGTCTTTACCAAACTTTAACTTACATACTATGTGTTCATTTATTGACTGAATATTAACTATATTATATTGTAGTTCTAAATAACATACATACATCGTTTGTTAAAATTAATACTTGTCTCAAATTAAAAAAAAACGCAGGTTTGTGATTGGCCGCAAAATGCAGGTTGTGCCAACAATGGAGGTGGCGAAAACGGTGGAAGTGGAGAAAATGGTGGAAGTGGTGAAAGTGGAGGAGGTGGTGAAAACGGTGGAAGTGGCGAAAACGGTGGAAGTGGTGAAAATGGAGGAAGCGGCGAGAATGGAGGAAGTGGAGAAAATGGCGGTGGTAACAGCGGTGAGAACGGAACTCTTCCGAACGGCTGCCCATCAGATCCTCACATTCACCACTTGCTGCCTCATGAAACTGAATGTAACTTGTTCTACTATTGTGTTCATGGAGAGAAAGTATTAAGAGAATGTGGTCCAGGAACTCACTTCAACCCAGCATTGCAGGTCAGTAAATTTTGACTAACTTATAGACCCAAACGTTTCACTATTGACTGAAATTAAATATTTAGAAAAAAATAGAGAATTTACAATTTTTTATAGTCTTTACCAAACTTTAACTTACATACTTATTGTGTTCATTTATTGACTGAATATTAACTCTATATTATATTGTAGTTCTAAATAACATACATACATCGTTTGTTAAAATTAATACTTGTCTCAAATTAAAAAAATCGCAGGTTTGTGATTGGCCGCAAAATGCAGGTTGTGCTAACAATGGAGGTGGCGAAAACGGTGGAAGTGGAGAAAATGGTGGAAGTGGTGAAAATGGAGGAGGTGGTGAAAACGGTGGAAGTGGCGAAAACGGTGGAAGTGGTGAAAATGGAGGAAGTGGCGAGAATGGAGGAAGTGGAGAAAATGGCGGTGGTAACAGCGGTGAGAACGGAACTCTTCCGAACGGCTGCCCATCAGATCCTCACATTCACCACTTGCTGCCTCATGAAACTGAATGTAATTTATTCTACTATTGTGTTCATGGAGAGAAAGTATTAAGAGAATGTAGTCCAGGAACACACTTTAATCCAGCACTGCAGGTTAGTCAATTGTGACTCAATAATTGACTTAAATGTTTCATTATTAACTGAAATAAATTCTTTTAAAATATCGGGAATTTACAATTTTGAAGTCTTAAATGAAACATAAATATATTGGTTTGTAGAAGTTACTTCTTGTCTCAAATAAAAAATAAATTTCACAGGCTTGTGATTGGCCGCAAGATGCAGGTTGTGCTGGCAATGGAGGTGGCGGAAGTGGTGAAAATGGAGGAAGTGGCGAAAATGGAGGTGGTGGTGAAAATGGTGGAAGTGGAGAAAATGGAGGAAGCGGTGAAAATGGCGGTGGTAACAGCGGTGAGAACGGAACCCTTCCGAACGGCTGCCCATCAGATCCTCACATTCACCACTTGCTGCCTCATGAAACTGAATGTAACTTGTTCTACTATTGTGTTCATGGAGAGAAAGTATTAAGAGAATGTGGTCCAGGAACTCACTTCAACCCAGCATTGCAGGTTAGTCAATTTTGTCTTACTTTTTGACCTAAACGTTTCACTATTAACTGACATTAATTATTTGAATTTACGATTTTTAACAGAATGATTCTTTAACTTACCGATTACTGTGTTCATTTAATGATTGCATATTAACTCTATATACAATACTGCAGTCCTAAATAAAACTTATATATATCAATTCGAAGTAGCTTATTAAATAATAATAATAACTAGAGATGCGCCGAGTAACACTTTTGCCGAGTAACGAGTACCGAGTTTTACTCGGTTCAATTTTTTTTCAACCGAGTACTCGGCCGAGTAACTCGGTTCAGTCAAATTCCCATTTCGCGCGCGTAAACAAGTACAAACAGGTTCGCGCCTGTCGAGCGGCCGGCTCGCATTGATACACCCCTCACTCCGCCCGCGCCTTTCAACTGCCAGTTGTTTGATAGTTTGCAAACAAATACTTCACGTTGCGCGTCATAAAAGATAAATAAATGAAAAAGATTGTTAATTAATTAACTATTGACTGTGTGGTGTGTAGTACCTGATCAGTGATTGTTGACAATGACTTCACGGAAAAAATCCCGAATTTGGGGGTTTTACGACGAGATTGTAGAAGATAAAGCAAAAGTGAAATGTACTTTATGCGGTTCTCTAATTTCACGTAGTGGTGTTGGACGAAAAGCTTCTACGACGGCAATGTTAAACCATGT
This sequence comes from Synanthedon tipuliformis, assembly GCA_947623395.1. NCBI lineage: Eukaryota > Metazoa > Arthropoda > Insecta > Lepidoptera > Sesiidae > Synanthedon > Synanthedon tipuliformis. The sequence continues at coordinate 4,404,564 of OX392434.1, read as the reverse complement.
TAAAATAAAACATTTTAAATAATTGATATTTAAATTGTTTAAAATAAAACAATTTAAATATTGATTAATTTTATTACTGTTCTCTTTACTCTTTAATTTTGTCTCATTACTACTCATTCATTAGCATAATTTTGAATTTTTGATTTTGATTTTATTAATTGAGATTGTGAAAGATTTCCTAAATTAGTAATAAATGCTTTTTGATGAACATTGTTATTTTAATTATATCTAATCTACCTAAATATATTGCTTTTCTTAAACCGAGTATACTCGGCATTCAAACCGAGTTATTCGGCCGAGTACGAGTATCAAAAAACCCGCCGAGTACGCCGAGTACCGAGTATCAACCGAGTACTCGGCCCATCTCTAATAATAACAAATGTTTCAAATAATCAAAAATATATATTTCACAGGTATGTGATTGGCCGCAAGATGCAGGTTGTGCTAACAATGGTGGTGGCGAAAACGGTGGAAGTGGCGAAAATGGAGGAAGTGGCGAAAACGGTGGAAGCGGTGAACCGGAGAACGTCTGCGAAAGTACTTGCAACGTTCTCCCTTGGGCACATAGTGATTGCGATAAGTTCTGGTCTTGTGTTGGAGCCGATTTAGTTCTAAATCAGTGCCCTGAAGGTCTAAATTTCAACGCCCAAATTGCTACTTGCGACCTTGCTGACAGAGTCGGTTGTGCTGTATAAAGACAATATTGTGATATGAGAATTATATATTTTTAAATACCTTCAAAAGAATGAATTGTCAAAACGTGAACTCATTTTAATAATAAAGTTATTATTTAACTGCCTTATATTTTGTTTTACTTTGCCTCTAAAATAAATATTACAAATACTTATGTTAAAATTTTGTTTTACAGTAGGTACAGAAATTTCGATAAAAAATTTTTTAAACAATTTTTAATTATTTTATTATAAATTTAATTACAGAAATGTAAAAGATACATTTAAAAAAATTTATTTAGAATACAAGATAAATTTAATTGAATACTTCAGATATATCAGAAAAAAGGTCGTTTTGGAAAAGAAAATATTATAAAGAGAGAAGATTTGTATTTTTGTTTGTAATGAATAAACTCAAAAACTACTGGACTGATTTTGAAAATTCTATCACCTATAGCAAGCTACATTATCAGCGAGTAACGTAGGCTACATTTTATAAAGTTACGCGGACGAAGTCGCGTGCAACAGCTAGTACTAAGTAATTCAAAAAATCTACATACCTACAATAATGCCTACAGTCTACACGCCATCTCACCCAGTACTTTCTAAACGAGCTATGACTTACCCACTGGCACTTAAGATTAAGCCACGACGCCCGACGCAAAAGAAGGGTGTTATAAGTTTGTGTGTGTGTGTGTGTGTGTGTGTGTGTGTGTGTGTGAGTAAGTGATGCCAGAGCTAATTTACCTACACTTTCTAATCGTTGCCTGTGATTTAGGTGACGGTAGCCACTTACCATCAAGTGGACTGTCTGTCTATCGATCTTAACATGAAAAAAAAAACTAAATTTTTATATCTATAAATATAATAAATAAAATATAGATATAATTGTATATCTAGTAAATTAAGTATTACTTAATTTATTAAGTAATTAAGTAAAGAAATACTAATTATTAGTATTAAGTTATTAATAATTAGTATTTTTGTAATTTTTTGTAGTATATACTAATAGAAAGATAGAATAACAAAGATAGAATAGAATTCCAATTAAATTTTGAAAATTTTAATGAAAATAAAACACATATTTTTTTATTAATATTTAATAATATTCTCTTTATTTAATCTCTTATCATTTAGATAGACCATAGAGTAAATTACCTACTATTTAAGCACTATTTACTCTATGTATAGACATACGTACAAATAAATAATAAATAGTTGTGTTTGCTTAAAAATAATAATAACCCAATAAAATGTATCTCAATAAATTTTTTATATAAATTAAAAAATGCTTAAAAAAGTAAGCCTATAATATATACTCAGAAACAATTTTAGTTTATTGTTTAGACATTTAGAAAAGTTAGAAGACATTAAGTAAGTTGCATAAAACATAAAATTTATGTAGTTTTAGAACCAAAATTTTGATTTTTCTTGCATACTTTATAAAATTAAAACATATTTTATTGACTATCTGCTACGTTGTTTATATCGATCTGAAAATTAAAAAAATCCCATATTATTTATTTATTTAAGAAAAATTATAAGTAAAAAATTAAAAAGACACAAAATGTAAAGTTTAATTTTTTATTTATTTTTTTATGTTAAATTCGACAGACGGGTTGACTGTCCACTTGATTGTATGTGTTTACCGTCGCATGTAACACAAGCAACGCCATAGGTGCCATAGTATTGTTATATTATAACTAGCTGTTGCCCGCTACTTCACAAGCGTAACTTAACTTTGTAAAACTAAAACCTTCCGCTCTATATATCCATTAGTGAAAACCGCATTAAAATCGGTGCAGAAATTTTCGAGTTTATCGCGATCACACAGACAGCCAGACAGACAGACGCTGTGGAGGACTTTGTTTTATAATAATGTAAGGATGATTTACCACTTTATTCCTCTTCCCGAAAGAAGACCAAAATGTGACTTTGACTTCTGTTGGTCTTCCCGTCCTCTGGTCGAAGACTCTACAGCTGTCGAAAGGTGGACAGTACAGGTGCATGGAGACAGCACCGTCCACATGGGATGGATTCTCCATCCTGTGAAGACCTAGGGCGTCTGGAAACCCAAATAAATAAATAATTATCTTCACACATTCCACACAGCACCATCTAGTTCCACAATAAGCAACTAATGCTGATAGCAGACAGTTGACAGCACCATCTAGTTACACAGTAAGCAACTAATGCTGTATTACGGATACCAGACAGTTGACAGAACCATCTAGTTCCACAGTAAGCAACTAATGCTGTATTATGGATACCAGACAGTTGACAGCACCATCTAGTTCCACAATAAGCTTCTAATGCTGATAGCAGACAGTTGACAGCACCATCTAGTTCCACAGTAAGCAACTAATGCTGTATTATGGATACCAGACAGTTGACAGCACCATCTAGTTCCACAGTAAGCAACTAATGCTGTATTATGGATACCAGACAGTTGACAGCACCATCTAGTTCCACAATAAGCTTCTAATGCTGATAGCAGACAGTTGACAGCACCATCTAGTTCCACAGTAAGCAACTAATGCTGTATTATGGATACCAGACAGTTGACAGCACCATCTAGTTCCACAGTAAGCAACTAATGCTGTATTACGGATACCAAACAGTTGACAGCACCATCTAGTTCCACAGTAAGCAACTAATGCTGTATTATGGATACCAGACAGTTGACAGCACCATCTAGTTCCACAGTAAGCAACTAATGCTGTATTACGGATACCAAACAGTTGACAGCACCATCTAGTTCCACAGTAAGCAACTAATGCTGTATTACGGATACCAGACAGTTGACAGCACCATCTAGTTCCACAGTAAGCAACTAATGCTGTATTATGAATACCAGACAGTTGATATACTACATAGATTACTTATTTTGTAAATACATACATATTATAAATACAAAACATTAACAGCTAGGGTTACTAGCTACTAGACCAAATGTGTGTCAAGTAAGTATAGGGATAGGGAAATGACCCGGAATCCTATCCTTAATACTACCTATGGTCTACATCGTATTTAAAGCACCTATGATGTTGCTTGTTTTATACTTAAGTGACGGTAACCACTTGCCACAAAGTGGCCGGTCAGCTTATGTGATGACATTTTATATTAAAAATGTCAAGGATATAAAAAAAAATTATAAATAATTTTAAGTATTTCCCGTAAGAGTCGTCTATAGAACATACTTATACTAGCCATATAAATATAGATGAAAATATGATTTATTCATATTGATAAATAATGGGTAATAACCGCTTATCTACAATGATTTCATCATGGCGCTTAGATGGAAGCAAGAAAGGTAGATACTGTACGCTCAACGACTTGAGTAACCTTATGTTACAAGTCAACGTCAACTCATCTGTATACGTTACACTTTCAATATGAAATATTATAATCCACTAGCTGGTGCCCGCGACTTCGTCCGCGTTCTGAATGAATGGTACCCTATGTCCTTTCTGGTGTCCCAGAAAACGTGTATGCAAAATTTCATCGTGATAGTCTTTGCGTGAAAGAGTTACAAACATCCATACAAACTTTCGCATTTATAATATTAGTACGGATACATACTATCCATCCATACTAATATCACAGCATACTTATTTCGTACTAATATTATAAGTGCGAAATTATCGCTGTCTGTCTGTCTGTTACCTTTTCACGCCTTAACTACTCAACCGATCATCATGAAATTTTGCATACACGTTGTCTGGGATACAGGAAAGGACATAGGGTATATTTCATCCAGGAAAAAAAATTACTGTTCCCAAGGTGGCAACTAAAATAAAAAATAAAAATAACGCCTTATCAAAGTATTATTACAAGGTTATATTGCTCTTATATTTTTTTTATTTTTCAGCTAGATAAAATAATAAAGAGAGATAGAGGTAAATGTATGTGTAATTTATTACGCATCTAAACTACTTTCTGTTATTCCTCGTTCGTGTGTTGTGTGAGCGATCAAATGAAAGTGAGACCACTGGACTCAGTTTATTAGAACGACGCGCGCATAGTGAGTCTTTCTTTTAATCCTTCTTCTATCTAGGATGTTGTGGAAATATTCCTTTTGGGATGGGGGGAGTAATTCCCTTTACTTTCAAAAGGTCAGACTTTCAGATGGTCAGTTTTTCAAATCGTCAGACTTACAAATAGTCAGAGTACAATCAAAAATAAAAAAAAAATGTTGTGTAAAAATTTCAAGTCATTCGTTACCTAGTTTTCGAGTTTTTGAAGCATACACAAACCAACATAACATCTTTTATATATTTATATAAAAAAAAGATCTAGGTCAAAAATGTTGGCACTAAATAGATTTACAAAAAAGTCCCCGAACAGTACATCGAAATGTATACATATAGTATCTTCTTCGAAGGCCAACTAATAGTAACCAATACTAATATTATATTATTAAAAAAAACTTTGTTAACAGACAATACTTTTTTGCGAACTAATTCCTATCTATATACTTATATATAGTATGTTGTTAATCTTTATGTCAATAAATATGTTAATCCCATAATTGTTTTTAAAACCATGTTGTTATGATTGTGTATATAGCTATTTTTATGATTTTTATCATAAATAACAAGTTACAGTTGGGTATTATTGGCAATAGGATTTAAGGATAGACGACAATATGATGTTTGGTCTAGTGGCTAGTAACCTTAGCTGTTAACCAAGCGGTTAACATTTACCTTTGTACCTGAGTCATGGATGTTTTGTATTTTATAATATGTATGTATTTACAAAAAAAAGTAATGTATGTAGTATATCAACTGTCTGGTATCCATAATACAAGCATTAAGTTGCTTACTTTGGAACTTGATGGTGCTGTTTGGAATTTGTGAATATATTTATATTTATTTATTTATATTATTATTACATGTATTTATTTCTATAATATTGTTTAATTTAATTGACTCCTATTATACATGCTGACCTTACGTGTAAGGGTCAAAATCTAACCTATTAAAAAATCCTTTAGTGGTTTAGAAGGGTTATGAGCATTATATTATACATATTATTCTCAACTGGCATTTTATTATGCCCAAAATTTAATAAAACATTCGACACGTACACATCACAGACAGCTTGCAGTGTATGCTCGGGTACGCCTAATTCGGCGTACTATTTTATGCCGCATTTTACAAGTACGACGGCGGTATCTAGTCGAGCGCAACGGGACCAATCATTTATCTATGACGTCAACGTACAATGAAAATACCACCCTACTAGTAAGTAACAAATTTCACATCAGTCAAATCTATGGAAGTTAGTGATATCCCTTCGTCAACTATGAAATGAACTTATAATCTTCAAACTTCTGAATAGATCTTGATAAATCATAGCTAGGAACCATCTCGATGACGTGAGCTTTCAAACAAAAAAAACTGTATCAAAATCGATCCATCCTTTTGGGAGCTACGATGCCACAGACAGACACACAGAAACACAAGTCAAACTTATCGCACCCCTCTTTTGCGTCGTGCATTAAAAAAAAAACAGAACTCACCGTTTATGTAAGATACATCATTGACTTCCAATCGTGTCCTGCCAATTTCAACCATATCGTTTGCGCAATAAGTGAGCTCGCCGCTCTTGCAGACGCCATCTTGACTGTCAGCTGTCAAATTCTGACATCTGTCACCGTGACAGTCGGCGCCAATGTTTGTGGTGTCGTCGCTCTTTGAGCAACATCTCCTTCGTTGCGGTCGATTATTTTTTAAACTATCCAATATCTCGGGCTCCAAGCCTTCGGGCCAATCGTATCTGAAATTTTAATTGATTTTATTGGTAACATAGGTGTTGCACGCGACTTCGTCCGCGTAACTTTATAAAATATGCCCTATGTCCTTTCTGATGTCCCAGACAACGTGTATGCAAAATTTCATTGAAATCGGTTCAGTAGTTTTTGTGTGAAAGAGTTACAAACATCCATACATCCATACAAACTTTCGCATTTATAATATTAGTACGCAAAGATAAAATTGATTGGTATCGCTGCGCTCGACTAGATAGAGCGCTATGCAAAAGCAATAGCTCCGAAAATGTGGCAACTTTTTATTGTAATGTGAGTAAAAAAAGCGTCACTTTTTATCGATGTTGGATGTTGATGTATGGATGTTTGTAACTCTTTCACGCAAAAACTACTGAACCGATCACCATGAAATTTTGCATACACGTTGTCTGGGACACATAGGGTAGGTACCTTTCATCCAGAAAAAAAAGTACTGCTCCCTAGAGATCATCTAAAATTAAGGAAACTAACTCCTGCCTATGTATATTAGCAATAACGATGTCAGGCGATATATTGCTTTTTCAACGCGGACGAAGTCGCGGGCACTAGTTAGTATAGATTTAATTACTGTCAATTACCGGACATATCCAGTCGGTGTTTACATTCAATTATCTATAGTTCTGTTATGTTTCCAACTTTCCTTAACAAGATAACGCCATGTTTAAACACTATCGGGCGCTACTTACCTAAATTGTTATCAATCAGTGTTCATAATTTAAATCGCATTAAATCACATGATGTAAACTATTTACTTAATTTAATCATGACTTTTGAGTGTTCGGTTGTTTTTAATATCATTTAAGATTTGTGTAGTAAAAGATATATTATTTAGTGTATATTGACGAGTGGCGACCCGCCCCCAGTTTCTACAAATTATATACCTCATCCACTATCCTATAGCAATCCAAAATCCAATCCATTCCATAATCCCATAGCAATCCAAAATCCAATCCACAATCTACAATCCCATAGGAATCCAAAATCCAATCCACAACCTACAATCCCATAGGAATCCAAAATCCAATCCACAATCTACCATCTCATAGCAATCCAAATTCCAATCTACAATCCCATAGCCATCCAGAATCCCATCTAATCCACAATCCCATAGGAATCGAAAATCTAATCCACAATCTACAATCACATAGGAATCCAAAATCCAATCCACAATCCACAATCCCATAGCAATCCAAAATCCAATCCACAATCCACAATCCCATAGCAATCCAAAATCCAATCCACAATCCACAATCCCATAGCAATCCAAAATCCAATCCACAATCTACAATCACATAGGAATCCAAAATCCAATCCACAATCCACAATCCCATAGCAATCCAAAATCCAATCCACAATCTACAATCACATAGGAATCCAAAATCCAATCCACAATCCACAATCCCATAGCAATCCAAAATCCAATCCACAATCCACAATCCCATAGCAATCCAAAATCCAATCCACAATCCACAATCCCATAGCAATCCAAAATCCAATCCACAATCTACAATCACATAGGAATCCAAAATCCAATCCACAATCCACAATCCCATAGCAATCCAAAATCCAATCCACAATCTACAATCACATAGGAATCCAAAATCCAATCCACAATCCACAATCCCATAGCAATCCAAAATCCAATCCACAATCCACAATCTACAATCCCAAACCAAACAAACAACACTATAGAATGTTACAATGTGTGTGTGTGTGTGTTCTGACGAGTGAATTGACTCCACACTACATCGGAATATACTTATACAAAAATAGAGACGAACGTATTAGACGTAATAGTTGCGAAAGGTACCAATAGATGGCGCTAATGAAACAATCGGAGGCAACTGCTCACCTGACTTCCTCCAAGTTCCCCCTGAGCATTTTCATGAAGCAGTGGGAGTCGGCGTGGTCGTGTATGGCCGACGCGTGTCCCGGGCCCCAGCACAGAATCATAATGTTGAAAGCGCCGTTGCCCTTATCGACAAGGTTCCTTGTGTATCTGAAAAAATACAACTCCTTCATTACTTATTTCATTTTTTTTTACATGAAAAAAGTCTTTAAATTTAATATTTTTTTATATTGTAAAAATTTTAACATTAAGAAAATAAATAAATAAATGAATAATAATAATAACATAGATAAATGATTGGTCTCGCTGCGCTCGATTAGATACCGCCGTCGTACTTGTAAAATGCGGCATAAAATAGTACGCCTAATGCGGCGTACCCGCGCCAGTCACACTGCAAACTGGGCGAATGTTTTATTAAATTTTGAGCATAATAAAATGCCAGTTTACGTAGTGAAACTGTGTAAAAAGTGATAAAAAGTGACGATTTTTTACACACACTACAATAAAAAGTTGCCACATTTTCAGAGCTATTGCTTTTGTATAACGCTCTATCTAGTCGAGCGCAGCGAGACCAATCAATTATCTTTGCTTGTTTAAGTACTTATTTCTGTTGCTATGTAAATAAAGTTAAACGACAAGACAATGTTTTGCTAAAAATTTCATCCGCCATGATGTCATACTGATAGCACAGTATATCTATCGCATTGTGTTGTTAAAAATAATCAAACCTTATCTATGGCCAAACAACTTTACTTAATTATGGTTAAACTAAATATTTTGATGATACTTAGTGTTAGACTTAATTAGACCTTAACATTCAAAGTAAAAGTATTATTCCAGCACCAAATTTTTTGGTAAAAAACTACACCATTTTTAGCATCAAGTTTTTTGTGTTGGATTTTATCAGTTTTTCATAAATATTTCGAAAACTATACGGTTTAGCGCAAAAGTGCCAAGGAGAAAAATAATCTACATTAAAATTTGAACAAAAATGGTCTACTGCATAATCTTGCTAAAGTGAACGGTGTCAGAGTAAAACATATAATAGGATATAAAACATCATTTATACATAATGCGCACTGTCAAAATATGGAGCTCAATGCGTTTCTGTGTTTCCGAGCTCAATATTTATTTATTTATTTTATTTTAGGGCAACTCACAGGTATTATTACAAGATAACAGTTTGAATAGATAGCTTACACCTAATAAAATATACAACTAATAAATATAACACAAACATTTTCAAAATTCTAGTGAAAAGGCATCTTCTGGGTGAGCTCGCTCTATCATAGACCTCATCTTCGCTACAAGGCCGGATGCTGACTAAGAGCAAACCTATCTCTAACAAATATGATATATGTTGTTGTTCTATGTTGTATGTAGGATTATATTATTATCCCATAATATAATGGGATAGGTACCTATCATAGATAAATGATTGGTCTCACTGCGCTCGACTAGATACCGCCGTCGTACTTGTAAAATGCGGCATCAAATAGTACACCTAATTCGCCGTACCCGAGCCAGTCACACTGCAAACTGTCTGTGATGTGTACGTGCCGAATGTTTTATTAAATTTTAGGCAATATAAAATACCAATTTGCGTAGTGAAACTGTGTAAAAATATAATAAGTAAAACTGAGTAAAAAGTGATAAAAAGTGACTATTTATTACACACACTACAATAAAAAGTTGCAACGTTTTCGGAGCTATTGCTTTTGTATAGCGCTCTATCTAGTCGAGCGCAGCGAGACCAATCAATTATCAATTTTAAAAAAATTACATGCTTATTACGAAGTAAATAGTTACTCACCTGTAACGATCAAATTTAGCATACTTCTTCCAGTCCTTCGGATCTGATTTGTAACCGAGCATCAATCTTTGAACATCCTGTACGTTGACGTGGTCTTTTGAGAACACCCTGTGTAACTGTTCGACCAATATGTCTAAGCCCGTAATCTCCCTGTAAGGTTTATGGTTAAACCATATCAATCTAGGTATACTATCACTACATAGTGTAAAACGAAGTCGCTAATTCCCGCTGTCTGTCTGTCTGTCTGTCCCTATGTATGCTTAGATCTTTAAAAATGCGTAACGGATTTTAATGCGGTTTTCACTAATGGATAGAGTGGTTCTCGAGGGAGGTTTCAGTATATAACTAGCTGGTGCCCGCGACTTCGTCCGCGTTGAAAAAGCAATATATCGCCTGACATCGTTATTGCTATTATACTTTGCCAGGAGTTAGTTTCCTTAATTTTAGATAATCCCTCGGGACCAGTACTTTTTTCTGGATGAAAGGTACCCTATGTCCTTTCTGGTGTGCCAGACAACGTGTATGCAAAATTTAATGGTGATCGGTTCAGTAGTTTTTGCGTGAAAGAGTTACAAACATCCATACATGACGACACGTTTGGTTTAGTGGCTAGTAACCCTAGCTGTTAACCAAGCAGTCGCGGGTTCGAATCCCGCTAGGGGCAAATGGTTTATGTGTTAACATTTACCTTTGTACCTGAGTCATGGATGTTTGTATTTATAATATGTATGTATTTACAAAAAAAAAGTAATGTATGTAGTATATCAACTGTCTGGTATCCATAATACAAGCATTAAGTTGCTTACTTTGGAACTAGATGGTGCTGTGTGGAATGTGTGAATATATTATATTATATTATTATATTATATTATATATTATATACATACATCCATACATCCATACAAACTTTCGCATTTATATATTAAAGTAGGAAGTAGGATAGGACTAGTAGGATAGGATAGAATAGGATTAGTAGGATTTACAAAATTACGCGGGCGAAGTTGCGGGCAGCAACTAGTAATATTATAGAGAGAGATGATTTGTATTTTTGTATGTTTGTAATGAATAAACTCAAAAACTGCCGGACAGATTTTAAATTTTTTTTTACCTATATACTTAAAGCCAGATCATCAGCGAGTAACATAGGCTATATTTTTTAAAGTTGCGCAGACGAAGTCGCGTGCAACAGCTAGTTTTACATAAAAGAGTATAAGATTGTATGCGGTTTATTTTTTTCAATATTATTTGACGTCCATAGAAGGTTTTTATGAAGAGAAAAAATAAAAACAAAAATCCGTGCGAAGCCAGGGATGGATTGCTAGTTATTTATAAAAGAAATACTTACTCGTACACCTTTAGAGGTTTCTCTATGGGTGAAATTTCCATATCTTTACACTGCGATACATGCATTTTGCAGTTGGCATTTTCTATGTCCATTGTTTCAGCTGAAATTAAGTTGATTCAAGTTATTGTACGTTCAAGTTATTAAGTTCTTATCTGTTTTATTATTAATTATTACAGAGAAAATATTATAATAGTAAACATCCTATATGTACATTTAAAATTAAAAGAGAAATACATATCTATACTATATCTATATTACTAATATGTATTATAAAGCTGAAGAGTTTGTTTGTTTGTTTGTTTGAACACGCTAATCTCAGGAACTACTGGTTCGAAGGCTTTACGCTATATAACATCACGTTGCGACTAATAGGAGCGAAGAAACAATCGAAAATGTGGAAAAAAACGGGGAAAATTATTCATCTTTGAGGGCTTCCGTTGCGTGCGCTGCGAAAACCGTTCGAGATACCCAAATTATTCCCAAAATAACTATTCCACGCGGACGAAGTCGCGAGCACCAGCTAGTACTTTATAAAGACGAAAGATTTGATTGTTTGTTTATTTGTTTGAATTGAATAAGCTCCGAAACTACTGGACCGATTTGATAAATTCTTTCAGTGTTGGGAAGCTATATTATCAGCGAACAACATAGGCATAGTATATTTTATAAAGTTACGCGGACGAAGTCGCGTGCAACAGCTAGTACTATATAATTCCATAGCGGGCTAACCTACCCCCGGCGTGAGGCGGCCAACGTCATTGACGACTCAAAGAAAAAAAATCATTTATATATGCAATATAGATAATAATAATATTAGAATAATCTTAGAGAATAATTATACCAATAACAAGCTTATGTTATTATGAAAAGGTTAAAAAACATCGATAAGACTATCCCACGTAGTTAGTTATATTTATCTTAGCAATATAATATTAACAACTTAAATGGTGTATTAATTATATGTTTTATTGTTAATTAATATTAACTATAAAATAAATAATTAACATAATTATTATTAATTATTAATTAACATAATTATAGGTGTCAGGGGCCATGCATATCGGCGGAAAGGCAGCGGGAAGAGGATCCCCTCTCCCAGCCAATCCGCCGGAGAAGGCTCAGGGACCTGGGCGCTGGTCTTGGGGGAGACTGCCGCACGTCATAAGGTCTCCCGAGTAGGCCGGCGTACCTCCACTTTCGGGTACGCCGTGGATCTGACAGGGAGCATAAGCCTCCCCGCATGGGATAGCCGTGGCGGGGCACCGAAGTCGTGTAATAATGTCCCCACGACCCCGCCCATCAACGGCCGCGATAGAATAAGTCGTTGGGTTTTATCCCCACAGTGTCCCCTTCACTGCCGGGTATCCAAGAGGATTTCCCAACGATAAAAAAAAGGGGGCCATGCATATAATAAGGGGAGGGGAGGGGGTCGACGAAGTGTGACATTTGGTGACAGAGGGCGGGGGTGTGTCGTGAGCTTCGTGACGTCACATGTCAAAATCAATATACTTCAACTCACAGACATAATTTAGGGTCTCAGGTATAAGAATCCGGTCACAGTTGCCGTCACTCGGATTTTGCATACTCAACTACCTCTAGCGCCTGGACTAATATGGATTTCGAAAACATTACGAATTTTATGGAACATTTTAAGCGTAGAGCGTGACTCTGTCATCTGTCATTTAAAACCAACCAAACGTCTGTCATTTAAAGAAAATGTGACTTTACGTACAACACATTGGAGTTTAAAATGAATACTTAGTAGAACTTGGTCATTACGTTATTATCTTTCACCATCAACGCGCGAAGGCAAGACTCCGCCACACTCCGCCATGATTCCGTTTTAGGCGTACTTGGCATTTATGACGCAAATTCCATAGTTGTAGTACTTCAATGATTCAAACAGAAAACAAATATTTAAGTATATTGTTATATTGACAAGGTCTCGCCCGCAACAAGAAAGCTCACTGTACCGGAAAGTGTCACTTCCCGCCGTCTGTCCGTCTGTATGTAACCTTATATCTTTTAAACTGTGCAACGGATTTTCATGCGGTTTTCACTAATCGAAAGAGCATTAAGGCTGGGTTGCACCATCTAACTTTAACTATAACCAACGCCGCAACTTGAGTTAAAATAACGGTTAGGCCGAAAATGAGTTGCACCAGTTAACAAATAATCATAGCTGGTTAACTGGTGCAACTCATTTTCGGCCTAAAACTCATTTTCGGCCGAAAATGAGTGCGAATTAAATGAAGTTGCGACGTTGGTTATAGTTAAAGTAAGATGGTGCAACCCAGCCTAAAAGAGGAAGATTTTTATATGTAATTTACAGAAAAGAATCCGTGCTAAGCCGGGGCGGTCAGCTAGTAAATAAATATTTATTAGCTAATATATTTTTTAAAACATCTCTTGTATCTATCTCTTGCAGCATCTCTTAAGCGAAGTCGTGGTAGAGTCTCTAAGACTTTATGTGTATTGATAATTTAAAGTCTTATTGCATTCAACATAAAATATATTTGGTAATATTTTACGAAAACATAAATTTCAAAAAAAGAACGATAATTTAAAATAGTGTTTCAGACCTCGTTATGCATAATCTAGAATAAAACCTCATTACTTAAATAAGTTTTGTTCTGTGTCGAAGGTTAAGTTAAGATAAGAGCGAATTTAAAAACAAACTTACGAATTTTCCAGAATGTCTCTCAGGCACGCTTTGACAAGCAGTTGTCAAAACAAATAACAATGTTTTCACTAAACAAGGCTCTGTAGCGAAGAAATTTCTTTGCCTAATCACGAATAGAAAAACGTCTTCGCGTCTCGGCAACTGTCAAATGACAACAAAATGCCGCGCCGTGCGTTTACTTTTAAATTGTCAACTTCTTGATAGTTCTTACTGGCTGGTTTGCAATTTTAATGGCTTTCCACACAAACTAAGTACCTGTTAACTAAGTATGTCTTCACTTTAAATTAAAACGTTCTTAATTTGAATTTTATCCATGACTCCATTTTTTCTTACTAGAAACTTCAATTTAGTTTAGAATGAAATTATTATCTACTTGTTAGGTTCGAAATACATTATAGACTTAGATAAGACTTACTACAAAATAAATAGTTCATTACGCTTATTATTTAATAGGTATCTACTAATATTATAAATGCGCAACTTTGTGACGATTGATTTAGATGAAATTTGGCACACCAATAGTTTATTATCTACCTGGATTGACATAGTTATACTTTTTATCCTGGATAAATATATGTTCCAGAAGGATTGTCTTATTTAATAAGTTCCATACTAGTGGAACTAACAATGTAAAAGTAACACTGTATGTCTGTCTGTTACCTTTTCCCCACTTTTCCCCTCCTTAATTACTCAACCGATTATTAAGAAATTTTGTTGCCATACACGTTGTCAGGGATACAGGAAAAGACTTAGGATACCTTTCATCCAGAAAAAAAGTACTGTTGCCTAAGATAAAATGAAAAAAACTAACGCCTAGCCAATCAGTTATAGCAACAAGAGGTCAAGCGTTATATTGCTTATATTAGGTAAGTATCTATACTAATAAGTATAAGTAGGCTTATGTTTTATTTATTATTGTTAATTAGGTGTTAGTTAGTTGTTAGTTACTTAATTGTTATCATTAGTGTTTAGTTAGAATTAAGTTAATCATGAAATGCACACAATTTAGGAGTGCAATTTTGCTAATTGTTACACACACGTATTTTTCTTTCACGAATTTGATTGTATTCTGTCTGTGTGCTTTGTTAAATAAATAAATAATATTATAAAGAGGAAATATTTGTTTGTTTGTTTGTTAGTTTGCATTGAATACGCTATAGAAAGTTACATTACCTGCGAGTAAAATAGGATATATTTTATAAAGTTACGCGGACGAAGTCGCGTGCAACAGCCAGTTATAAATAAGTTTGTAGGTAACTTTAAAAATTCGCACAATTCGTCTGGAGGCAACTTTATGCGCGTTTACTGACCCTGCGTGAACCGCTGATAGTTAAAAGAGAAGGGACGTTAGTGATGTACCTACCGGCTTATCGATAAAGTGTGACGTCACTGGTTTTCACTACAAAACAAACGGCGTCAGAATTAGAAGGTCGTTCTAAGTTTGAAAACAGACAAATATTTGTATCAATGAACAAGACTGTTCACGCCCTTATCAACTAAATATGTTTTTTTCTGGATTTAAGCGATTCGGAGCTAATAGGTATTGTGTTGTATTGTATGTGTCGTGGGCAGATCGTAGAATTGGGCAGATCGTAAAGAATGAAATCAAAAATCTTTCTCCAAAAGTCAAAATTAGGTGCGACGAGGAGCGGAGCGAAGCGAAGCAAAGCGAGGAGGAGCGTGTTAGGTTTACATGGAAATGAATTTGGGGAGCCGAGCGAAGCGGAGCGGAGTGAGGCGACCCTCTCAGTTTTAACAGAAATATGATCTGCCCAGGAATATCATGATATGCCCAATTCTACGATGTGCCGACGACATATGTATACTTTAATATTATTATTATTATTATTAATTGTAAATTAATAAGTTGTATGTAATTGTTATTGTAAGTAGTATTTGTAGGTAATTGTTATTTTATATATTAAAGATGACAAAAATATTATAGTATCCTGAGTTTCTTTCGTGGTTTCTTCTCAGGTTCGTCATCTTGGCTTTTTCTTCCGAAATCCTGGTAAATTTAAATTTATAATGACGATCAAAGATTAAACCTACTATTATATTTTTGGAGTTTAATCCAGAATGGATTTG
This sequence comes from Synanthedon tipuliformis, assembly GCA_947623395.1. Lineage (NCBI taxonomy): Eukaryota > Metazoa > Arthropoda > Insecta > Lepidoptera > Sesiidae > Synanthedon > Synanthedon tipuliformis. The sequence goes on along the minus strand of OX392434.1, from coordinate 4,388,303 downwards.
AAAATTTATGGGAGTAAAATCAAAATTGTTACACAAATGCGTTATTATAGTTACGTTCTATTTTTTTTTTAACTCCGCCGTTTGCCGGTCCCAAGCCCGGATGAGAAAGGAGGAGGGTTGGCTCGAGAAGAGACAAAACCTCGCCGTAAAGCAGTCAACGCCGAACCTCGGGCGGCGGTAAATAACCTGACACTGTAGCCGGCCTAACCAGCAGGCTCAAAGGAGGTGAGGAAATGCCCTCCTTTTCACACCGTAAACCTGTGGTCATGTCTCACAGGAACGGGGGTCTTGGCTTAATTGCCCGGACCGCGAGGTAGAAAGCCTCTATAAAAATTTACCCCAACCCTACGGTATGACGCGCGCCAAGAGGGTGAGTGGCTGAGGGGTTTCTCAGTTGCTAGCGGTCAACCTCCGATACCTGGGGACCTCGGAGTGTAAATACCCTTAGTCGGTAACGGGAAGGCCGACTGGACGTTTTATATCCCGTATCTACTCGTGGGAACAATATGGAGGATTTTTTAACGACATCTTTGTTTTCCGGTTTGGATCTTGATGATCCATCAGAATCAGGCTCGCCTGGAGGACGCTCCGACGCCTCCGCTACAGCCTTGATGGATGTAGCTGACATGGGTGAGAGGCTAGACCATGGGCAATCAGGGGACTTAAATGCCCCTGTAATGCCCACGGCAACAGACTCGGTCCGTGACAGTAAAGCCAGTAGGAAGCCGCCTATTAAGCTCTCAGGCGCCGCAAGGAAACGCATGAAGAGACTTATCGCGGCCAACTACTCTGCAGCTGAGGCCAGGGCTATTGCTAAAAAGCCCTGGTTTCAGCTTGACATTGAAAAACCCCCTCCGAATCCGACGAAGGTGAAGGTGAGCAGCAAGGAGGATAACTCCTTCAGTGCCACCTAAAGCAACCGCTTCAAAACGCCAACGCTCGGAAGAGGAGTCTCCGAATCAGCCAAAAAAGGCGGCGAAAACGGAGGAAACGCAGGCTGGCCCGTCAAGGGCTAAGCCTACGTTTAGGGAGGCAGTGGGAGCTTCGCGAGTGGGTATACGCAATAGCGAACCCATGAGTGAAGAGCAAATGAGGCTGACGCATCGCAGCATCATCCTCGCTATAACCAGGGCTGAGAAAGGTACTGGTCCAAGGTTCTTGGGATTCTCCAAAAAGCCTGGCTGGATTCTCATCACTTGTGAGAACCAGAACAGCCAGGACTGGCTTGTGAGCCTAATACCAAGCCTTAAACCGTGGCCTGAGGCGAACCTCTCTTACATACCAGAGAAGGAATTGCCTAAGCCTACGATTTGCACCACTTTTGTGCCCAGCAGTGAAGCGGAGAGCCTGGATGAAGCTCTGCTGCTGCTGAGGACACAAAATGTGGGGCTCAACACTGAGCATTGGAAGACCATCAGCAGTAGGGCCGAGAAGGGCGGCACCGTAACGACCTTCTTCATAGATGACCCTTCTACTGAGGTCTTAAAAGCTGCGGAGTACAGGGCCGCTATTGGCTTTAAGAAGATAATTTTTAATGTCAGGAGCGGCAATGACAACGCAGCAGAGTCGCCCACTGAGCCAACGGAGAGCTCCAGCCGGCGTGAGGGGCAGAAACTGTCTGTAAAGGCAGGTGCTGCCTCTCAAGTCGCTGGCAGGGGAGTTGGAACGGGGGGGCGGGGGTCGCACCGAGATGGGGGGGTCTCTAGAGGGCAGGCTAAGTCTGTAGGTGGAACTCAACGTCCGCCGAAGACGAAAGCCGGCTCCAAGGGCCCCTCTAACAAAAAGGGCGCTTTATAAAAATAAAAAAAAAAAAAAAAAAAAAAAAAAAATGCTGAGGGTGATTCAAATCAACTTGCATCACGCGATGGCTGCCACAGCTGTGCTAGAGCGCCTTCTCCTGCAGGGTGAGGTTGACATCGCCCTCATACAAGAGCCCTGGACGCATAATGGTGCGGTTTTGGGACTTCAGTCTGCAGGTAAAATACTTTATAATACCTGTGGCTCAAAGCCCAGAGCAAGCATAGTTTTCAATAAAAATATTGAATGTTTGCCAGTGCCAGAGTTATGTACTGACGATATGGCGGCAGCTTTTGTTAACATCAAGGGCAGGGAGGGAACACGCGTCATCGTCTGTTCTGCGTACCTGCCCTATGACGAACACGACCCAAGGGTGGAGCTTGCGCGATTGGTGGCGTACGCGCATCAACACAAAGCCGAGCTACTTGTTGGAACCGATGCCAATGCCCATCACGTAACGTGGGGCAGCACCGACACAAACAATAGAGGTGAGTTACTACATGACTTTCTCTTAGTTAACTGTTTACAGGTACTCAACAGAGGGAGCAAGCCGACCTTTGTGACAACCGCAAGGCAGGAAGTTTTAGACATAACCTTCGCCACTGACAATATGGCCGAGTTTATATCAAACTGGCATGTCAGTGATGAAAGCTCTATGTCTGATCACAGACAAATTCGTTTTGATCTAGTAACATCTACAAAAGATCAAACCGTAACGTACAGGGATCCGAAAGCTACAGCCTGGGATGTTTATAATAACAAACTTAGGCAAAATCTTGAGGACCTCCCTAATAGTATATGTACACCGGAGGAGCTAGAACTTGCAGTGGAGGCTATCACGAGTGCAATAAGGAGTGCCTTTGAGGAAAGCTGTCCACTCAGAACAAAGCACTCCAAAAGGAATGTACCCTGGTGGAACTCGAGGCTCAAGAAGCTACGGGAGAAAACCAGACGTTTATTCAACAAGGCTAGTAGAACCCTTCAATGGGAGAACTACAAGAAGGCCTTGACTGAATACAATAAGGAGATAAGGAAGTCCAAGCGTGCTGCATGGAGGAAGCTCTGCGAGGAATTAACACAAATGCCTCAAGGAGCTAGAATCCACAGACTGCTCGCGAAGGACAAGCCTAGTCAATTAGGGCTGCTTAAAAGACCTGATGGCTCCTTCACGATCACTGAAAAGGAAACTCTTCAGTTGCTGATAGAAACTCATTTTCCGGGGGCTCACGGCTTTTCGACCGGGGCAGACAGAACGCCTTTACACCAAAGGCCTCGAAATGAGGACCGTAACAGAGCGGCTGATCTCATCCGACCCAAAGCTGTGAAATGGGCTATTAGATCCTTTAAGCCCCTGAAGTCTAGTGGTGAAGACGGACTGTTGCCTATTTTATTACAAAAAGGCATAGACGTACTCACGCCATATCTGGTAAAGATCTACCGGGCAAGTTTTGCCTGGGGATATATACCGGAACAATGGACCCGGGCTAAGGTATTATTGAAGTGAAACTTTTTATGGGACACTATTGAAGTGAAACTTTTTGTCATGAGAGTGAACTCGTCGAGCTAACAAACTGTTAAGTGTTAAACTGTTAAACTCACAGATGTTAAACTCCTTGTCTCTTTCTTATTACCGCCTCTCTCACTCTAGCAGAGTGAGAGAGGCGGAAAGAAAATTGTTGATGTTGACTGACAGTGACACTGTTGACATTGACAGTCTGTGTCGGATAAATTGGATAAATACAGAACAACTAATTAATATTATGGAAAAAATGAGTACTACACAGACATAGTTCATTCTCTATATGCTACGGATTATAGAGTATGATCTTATCATACTATATACAGATGGATGACATTACTGTCATCCATCTGTCTGACGTTTAACTAACAAATCACAAATGACAAAGTTTGGTTTTATGACTGCCTGGCGAATCCTGAATTTTATTTTTAATTTAGTGTTGTGTAAAACTTATCTTCTTTAAGATAATACAGTCATGCTTCAAGTGTTCAACGTCCTTATTTTTTAATTATATGTTTATGGAAAATAATTCAATAAAATGGCACTAAAGAAAGTAAAGGGGAACTTCGAAAGAATGTTCGATAAAAATCTCACCGATTTAGTGCGTGGTATAAGGAATAATAAAGATAACGAGGTAGGTACACATCAGAAATTGTTACTATTTACTTAATAAACATGTAAATAAGTTTTGAATGTTATATTTTTTTATATAATATTCGATTTTAGGCCAAGTACATAGCACAATGTATGGAAGAAATTAAAGTGGAACTACGACAAGATAACATAACATAAGAAAGCTAACGCTGTCGCTAAGCTGACATACGTAAGTACTTAGGTCTTAAGTAGATCGAATTTGTAAGTGTAACTGTTGTAATTATTAATTAAATTGACATTTATTTTAGCTTCAAATGTTAGGATATGACATATCATGGGCTATATTCAATATTATTGAGGTGATGAGTTCAAACAAATTCACTTACAAAAGAATCGGGTACTTAGCAGCTAGTCAATCATTCCATGCAGACTCAGAGTTACTTATGCTCACTACAAATATGATAAGGAAAGATTTAAATGCTCAGAATCAATATGAAGCAGGATTAGCACTCAGTGGACTGAGTTGTTTCATATCTCATGATCTAGCAAGAGATTTGGCAAATGATATCATGACATTGGTGAGTTTATTGAAGTGAAACTTTTTATGGGACACTAGCGTTTTGTCATGAGAGTTAACTCGTTAACATAAGTCATATTAATTACTTATATAGTTCTTTTCTTAATGTAGAATGTTTATGTATATGTAATATATATATATATATATATATATATATATATATATATATATATATATATATATATATATGTATATGTCTATTAAATTATTTCATATTAAAAAATTTTTAATATTGTTTTTATTCTCAGTTATTGTCAATGAAGATACATGTATATAGTTTTATGTATGTTTTATATATAGTTTTATGTATATGTAAATAATAGTACGTACGAGTGAAACTTCCGTAGTAATTAATTCGGGATAGTCTGTAGATTTTTCTTGATTTTTATTATAAATCATTTTTATTATAATTTCCAGTCAATTTTTCTTTGCTGCAATGTATTTTTTTGTACACTTATTGACAGTTTTTGAATTACATAAAAAGTTTCACTTTTGACGCTGTTAGTTTTGGACTGACGCATACATTTTATACCAAAGGCAGGTCGGAAGGATTGTGCTCTGCCTAAGTCCTTCAGACCAATTTGCCTAACGTCCTTTATGCTCAAAACTCTAGAAATGATTCTAGACAAGCACATAAGGGACAAAGCCCTGGCCACAAGACCCATTCATTTCACCCAGCACGCCTATCAGAAGGGAAGGTCCACTGAGACGGCCCTTATTCAGCTAGCTGACAGGGCAGAAAGGGCTCTGGAAGATAAACAGATTGCTTTATGCGCATTTTTGGATATAGAAGGTGCCTTTGACAATACTCCCACCAACACGTTAGTGAGGGGGCTACAAAACAAAAATGTGGACCCGACTACTGTTAGGTGGGTAAAGGCTATGCTATCCAAACGTAAAGCGAGGGTCGAACTACATGATACCTCACTTACTGTAGCAACTACAAGAGGATGTCCGCAGGGTGGTGTTCTATCGCCGCTACTTTGGACTCTTGCAGTTGATGAGCTGCTGTATAGGCTGGCAGAACATAAGATCGATGCCCTAGGTTATGCTGATGACCTAGTGGTGATCATAAGAGGTTTCTGCCAAAGCACAATTTCGGCCCTATTACAGAAAGCTATAAATATCATTTGCGAATGGTGCACAGCAAATGAACTTTCAGTAAACGGTGACAAAACCGCTATAGTACCGTTTACCAAAAAGAGGCTGCTAGACAAATTAAAGTCACCTCTTGTAAATGGTAAACGAGTTGAATTTTCCTCAGAGGTCAAATATCTGGGAGTTACCTTCGACCAGAGACTAACGTGGAATGCACACATTGGAAATGTGATAAATAAGGCTAAGGCAGCCTTATGTATCAGCCGTCGAATGGTAGGGAAGAGCTGGGGCCCGTGTCCAAAGCTCACCCTTTGGCTGTACACTGCTATTGTGAGGCCGATGATCGCATACGCTTCTATAGTATGGTACAGAAAAGCCAACCAAAAGACGGCTATTGACAAGCTTAATAGCCTACAGCGTTTGGCATGTCTGATGATAACAGGAGCCATGTCGAGTTCCCCCGGAGCATCTCTGGAGGCAATCCTGGGCTTACCGCCTCTAAATCTATTTTTAGAGAAGGAGGCGAAAACCAGTATGCACAGAATGATGAATCGGGGTAAACACAATTGGCTGTCCGAGGTACTCAGAGCTCTAGAAGACTCAGTACTAAGGGATCCCATCCTAGGCATGCCTACTGACACAATGGTACCACAGTACATAGACGAAAAGTCTTACACTGTGGAGCTACTCTCAAGAGAAAACTGGTCAAATAACAAGATCTCTTGGGAGGAAGGTAGCCTTTCTTGGTATACTGACGGGTCCAAATCAGGACCTCACGTAGGCTGTGGTGTGTATGGCGAGGAACAGAATTACAGGACCAGTGTAAACCTGGGACAATACGCCAGCATCTTCCAAGCAGAGGTCTTCGCCATCCTGGAATGCGCGGAAATCAACCTGCGAAAAGACTATGTCAACCGTGTGATTTATATTCACTCAGATAGTCAGGCTGCACTTCAAGCACTGGACTCGGACTTTACCGTCTCAAAGCTGGTGCGAAACTGTGTAGACTACTTAAATATATTAGGGCGCAAGAATAAAGTGGTCCTAAGATGGGTACCTGGCCATATGGGGATCGAAGGCAATGAATATGCCGACGAACTGGCCCGGGCAGGCGCTAAAGGTAGGCTAATAGGTCCTGAACCTGTGTGCGGACTACCAAATAGCCTAGCTCGCTGGACCATATGGAACCAGTGCTTTACTAAATCTTACAAACGCTGGACTAACTTGCCAGGTTTGAACCATTCCAAAGCGCTCATAAGAGCCTATAGTCGAAACGTGACAAATCAGGCTATGTCGCTTAGTAGGAGCAATTTGTGCATGTTAACAAGGGCACTAACGGGGCACTGTCGTCTCAACAGGCACCTTAAAATAATGGGTCTCGCTAGTACGGGAGAGTGTCGCTTCTGCCATGAAGCAGAAGAAACACCAATGCATATCCTGTGCGAGTGTGGCCCTTTGATGCACAAGCGTAGTCACATCTTAGGAAGCCACACAATGGCTTGTGAAGATGTGAGGAATGCCTCTATCAAAAAAGTACTACAGTTCCTTGACGTGGTAGGTATTGGTAGAGAGCTTTAGTTTACGTGGCGATCACAATATTTCAGCAATGGACGATGTGATACTGGTACTCTAGAAGACAGGAAGAGCCACAAAGCAGATAATAATAATAAATACGTTCTATTTTTTATTTTTTTTTGAATATCTGAAGTTTTCGTAGTTCTGAAATATCTGAAGATATTGCGTCATATAGGTATACAAGATTATTTAAAAAAAGAACAGTGTTGTTCTTTCGGCGTGTTCGAATATTGTGAATATTTAAATATTATAATCGTCCGATTTCGGCACATTCCCATCTCGGCACATTCCCATCTCGGCACATTCCCATCTCGGCACATTCCCATCTCGACACATTACCATCTCGGCACATTCCCATTTCGGCACATTCCCATCTCGGCACATTCCCATCTCGACACATTACCATCTCGGCACATTCCCATCTCGGCACATTCCCATCTCGGAACATTCCCATCTCGGCACATTCCCATCTCGGCACATTCCCATCTCGGCACATTCCCATCTCGGCACATTCCCATCTCGGAACATTCCTATCTCGGCACATTCCCATCTCGGCACATTCCCATCTCGGCACATTACCATCTTCGGCACCTTCGATGTGCTGAGTAAAATTTAGCTTAAAAGTACAGTTTTCTAAATGTTTTAAAATAAATGTTTGTGTGTGTAACATACATCTATACTAATATTATAAAGCTGAAGAGTTTGTTTGTTTGTTTGAACGCGCTAATCTCAGGAACTACTGGTTCGAATTGAAAAATTCTTTTTGTGTTGGATAGATCATTTATCGAGGAAGGCTTTAGGCTATATAACATCACGTTGCGACTAATAGGAGCGAAGAAACAGTCGAAAATGTGGAAAAAACGGGGAAAATTATTCATCTTTGAGGGCTTCCGTTGCGTGCGCTGCGAAAACCGTTCGAGATACCCAAATGATTCCCAAAATAACTAATCCACGCGGACGAAGTCGCGAGCACAGAGCTAGTTGTTATATAAAATTGCTATACTAGCTGGTGCTCGCGACTGAGCACCAGCTAGTATAATATAAACATCTAAGTATATCTATTATATACCCATATAATTCTCGTGTCAAAGTGTTTGTAAACAAACTCCTCCGAAGCGGCTTACACATTTTTTTTATGATAAGGGTTGCTGGATAGGTTGTCAAGTGAACTTTGAAGGGCAGTTGCAGCAGCTGAAACGATGCTTCTGCTAATTGACCTGTCAGACCTGTCAGACGATGTGCATAAACGCAAACAAAGAATGGGACAATTTGTTATGATAGTTAGGTATTAATATCTAATATATACAATTCTCGTGTCGCGGTGTTTGCTGCCAAACTCCTCCGAAACGACTGGACCGATTTTGATGAAATTTTGTGTGCTTATCGGGTAGGTATGAGAATCGGCCACCATCTATTTTTCATACCCCTCAATGTTAAGGGTGGTCCACCCAAAAAAAATATTTTTTTTTTTTGGCAAAACAACGTTTGCGGGGTCAGCTAGTATTTTATAAAGTTACGCGGACGACGTCGCGTGCAACAGCTATAGTATTAAACATAATAAATCGATAGATTTAACTCCCAGCCCGATCTAGCCTACAATTAAAAGCTACTTGTCGCAGGTCAGAACCAAAACCTGTTAGCACATTACTTACTTAGATACAATTTATTGAATACTAGTTTTTTAGGATTCCCAGAGTAAAGACGAAATTGTATAGGTAATAAGACTAGCTGACCCGGCAAACGTCAGCCAAAAAATAAAAGTAAAAATTTGGGAATAGCGAATAGCAGAATAACCATTAAAATATATATAAATATAAAAAAAAACAAACAAACAAACACAATGAAGAGAAAATTACTATAGAAATAAATTGTACTGTGAAATCGATTAGTCTCATGTTGTTGTGATGTGCCAGTGTTATTTTAATAAATATTATTTAACAATGATTTTGGGCCGGTACGAAGTTCGTCGGGTCAGCTGGTATTAGCTATAACATCTTAGCTGTCGGAGACTTTTTTTTTTTTTTTTATAAGAGATGGGTTAGCTCTTGACCAACAACCAGCCATGTGGCAAGGATGAGGCCTAAGATGGAGCGAGCTCACCCAGAAGATGCCTATTCACTCGAATCTTGAAAAGATTAGGGTTATATGTGCTCGGAAATACAGACGCCGGCTGGGAGTTCCAAACCCTGGCAGTGCGCATAATAAAGGATGTTTCAAAGCGCTTGGTCCGAAAAGGAGGGATTTCGACAAGATGAGGATGGTAGCCAGCCAGGACGTCTGTATGTCCGATGGAAGAAAGGGGAAGGCGGTATCAGCTCATGCAGTTCCTGAGCACACTCTCCGAAGTACACCTTATAAAAGACACATAAACTGGCAATTTTGCGAAGATTACCAAGATCCAAGATAGACATCCAAGATTAGAAATTATCTCACCATCTTAGCCATTACTGGATTCATTTCTTGGACCTGTCAAAAGCAGCTTTTATCCAGTGTTGACCTTCAGCCCTTATTAAGTCATCTTTCCATCTTTTCCAGAGGGACCTCCTGAAATTTTCCAGAGATTTTTTTCCTCTTCCGTGACATGGCGATCTGTTCTAAAACAACAATAAAATAAGCCACACTGCTGGTTTCTTATTATAATTTATAATGTCGAATTTATATTGATAATAAATATTTCCGCATTTTTAATAAATATGAAAGTAAATCTGGTTATCAACCATTGGTTCAGGGCTAGTTCAGGGTATGAGTTGAATGGAAGATAAGGAAATAATTAAATAATTACAATGCATATTTTGTTTACGATACGCATTTCGATAGCTTTGGACCTTTTGTTTTGCAATGGCAAAAACCATTTCTCCAGTTCATGCAGTAAACAAAGGCAAAACATTCCATCCGTACTAATATTATTAATGCGAAACTTTGTATGGATGTATGGGTCTATGTATGGATGGATGTTTGTAACTCTTTCACGCAAAAACTACTGAACCGATCACCATGTTTTTGAGTCACTTATCATTTGTACATAAATTTTGCCTTTCATCCAGAAAAAAAGTACTGCTCCCGAGGGATTATCTAAAATTAAGGAAACTAATTTCTGGCTAAGTATAATAGCAATAACGATGTCAGGCTATATATTGCTTTTTCAACGCGGACGAAGTCGCGGGCACCAGCTAGTCCTATATAAGATTTCAGAAAAAAAGTACATATTATGCACCTCATTCTTAGCTACTTATTTAGCCTGATCGAAGAATTTAACTGTGCTAATTATAGTTAGGATCATATATTTTCTACGATCATAAAATTGATAATCATAACTGATTATGGCTTCAGTTAAGAGGGTACGCGGGTACAGTAGAATTTGACAAATAGGTATTTGAAGAAACTATTGTGCTATCGCGCTGCGCCCGAACGACAAGCTGTAATGTGCGATAGGGACAAATGCAGCTCAGACCGATTATACCTAAAAAAATTCTGACTAAATCGAGGTTTCGTATTCCCCTGTTTTCTCCTCTAAAAATTGAGCCTATCGAATAATTTTTATACAAATATTTTCAAGAAAAACGAATCTATGTTCTTATTATTTTATTTTATCTTAAAAATCTTTCAAATTTGTTTCATGGTCGTCTGATTAGGGTGACATAAAAGGGCCATTTATTACGATTTTTGAGAAGTCATATTTTCTTATGTTATTAGTTGGTGAAAAAAAAGAAATGATAGGGACATGGCTTTAGCAGACCTAGATTTTACGACAAAAATTTTTGCTCTAGAAGGATTATCCAGGGAGAAAACAGGGGAATACATTTGTATGGAAAAACGCTGCTAGCGTTCCCTCTGAATTAAAAAAAAACTGGCATCGCGTGTGTCATTGGCGACGGTATCCACCTCATCCACCTATCATCAAGTGTACCGTCAGTCTGTCTTTCTTTCACCCTTCCTGGTGTCCCCTGGATCATAAAATGAATGAAAGTATTTAGTTAAATCAATTCCATGACAATTGAAACTCAACATACAGTTTAAATGTAAAAATGCAATCTATAGAGTCGTATGCGAAAGTTATTTATCCGGCTTTCGAAAAATACGCGTTCCATCAAAATAACCTCCACCAGGGACATAGAGTAAAAAACGTCATAAGCGGTGCGACTTAAAAAAAACCGATAACACCTTTTAAAACTAAGAAGGTTTGAGCGTAAAAGTGGTATACCATTTACAAACGAGTCCACACATCCTTCTAGAAATTAAACGTCTCAATCGTAACGTCAAACCTATACATATACGCCATTTTTCTTTTCAGCCAGTTCTCAGCAAAAGTAGTATACTATTTTTCCTATGTCAACACTAAAAAGGCTTAAGTGACGCGTGCTTCGCGACGAGTTGGTGTCATTTTAAATTTGTAAAGGAAATGGCAAGCATAATTGGTAATTCAAGTTACGTAGCCCTATATAGGTGAACGAGCTAAGTTAAACGTGTGTTTAGAATTCTTTTAATGTAAGTAAGTACATGATTCATTTACAATTCCTAACGCGTTATTTTATAAAAATACTTATAAGTAAGAGTTAATTTATAATGAAAGACAAAGTTAAAAGTATCATTGATCTGTAGGTAATAATTACTAGACTGGGTGACCGGTTTTTCATGTAAGAAAGAAAATATTTGAAATCTTAGATTAATAATTGGTCCGCTGCGCTCGACTAGATACCGCCGTCGTACTTGGCAAATGCGGCAACAAATACTACGCCGAATTCGGCGTACCCGAGCCAGTCACACTGCAAACTGTCTGTGATGTGTATGTGCCGAATGTTTTATTAAATTTTAGGCCAGTTTGCGTGGTGAAACTGTGTAAAAATATAATGATACTGTGTTAAAAGTGATAAAAAGTGACGATGTTTTACACACACTACAATAAAAAGTCGCCGCCAATGATTTTGTATTGGTCTCGCTCGCTACGCTCGACTAGATAGAGGACTATACAACAACGACAGCTCCGTAAATGCGGCCGTTTTTTATTCTAGTGTGTGTAAGCAACATTTGTCAGTTGACATTGTGAACTAGTGTGCGTGAAGAATTGTGTTACCAGCTGCTAACTGTTACCCGAGTTAATGGGAAAAATATTTTATGCTGTGGTCTATTAGTTAATTAAGTTATAAATATAGCTCAGAAAATACTTAAAAATGAACAATTATTTACATGTAATATTTACAAGTTATTATTAAAAATAAGGGTTAATAAGGGTTGGCTTTAGAATCGTGTGGGAAGATTTTAGGGTATTTGAAGGTTAAATTAGTTAGAAATGGATGTTAATTTTATAAAAATATAGTTTTTATGGAAAGGAAATCAGTCTAAGTACAATTAATTTAATAAGATTTTAGAACATAACCTAAAATTGTTTACAATACAAAGAAATTGTACATACCAGTAATATAGAAGGCTTATAAAGTGTTTGGAAGTGAGATTATTTAACAATAGATGTTAGTTTTATAAAAATTAATTTTATATAGATTTTAAAACATGACCTCAAATTGTTAGTATAGTACATCAATATTTACATACATGTTGTAGGTACAAGACAATTGTACTGGATGGAAACAAATAGGTTAGGTTCCGTAATGTTTATGACTCTGTGGCTCATTGGCTCTGTGGTTGAAGATTAAACTTGAAGTAAACACGTATGTAAAAAGTAGATACAACAAAATTAAATAAATGAAAACAGTTTTAAACAGTGAAAATTTATGTGTTGTACTGAATATGTGTGTTGTAATAATGTTTTTAAGTGATGCTGATGCTGATAGTTGCAACAAACCTGGTATGTACCTACATATTTATTTGTATTGTAAACCATTTTAGGTTATGTTCTAAAATATTATTAAATTAATTGTAGACTCATTTCCTTTCCATAAAAACTATATTTTTATAAAATTAACATCCATTTCTAACTAATTTAACCTTTAAATACCCTAAAATCTTCCCACACGATTCTAAATAATTCCCAATAACTAGGTTAGATAAATGAAATATGTTATATAATAAAATAAAATAAAAACAATAAATTCACATTATAAAAATCTCAACCATGGGGAAATTGATTCTTGTATACGCGGCAACACTGAATGGTGTTTTGGGTTCATATTATTTTATGTTGAAATTTCGAAATTATACGATACTTACTGATGGTGTGTGATCCCAGTGTTCTTCTTATTTTTTGTGGTATTATTTTTACACAGTTTCACTACGCACCCCGGCATTTTAGTTTGAATTATGCCCAAAATTTAATAAAACATTCGGCATGTACACATGACAGACAGCTTGCAGTGTGACTGGGTGGTGACTAGCTCCGGTACGCCAAATTTGGCGTATAATTTTTTTCGCGTTTGACAATTACGACTGCTTTGTCTTGTCGAGTGAAGCGAGACCAATTTTTAGTCTATGGTCGCCGCATTCACGGAACTATTGTTTTTAGATAGCGCGGTATCTAATCGAGCGCAGCTAGACCAATCATTAATCTAAGTTTAAAACATTATTAAAAAAAATTGGAATATTTGAATTAGTAATTATTAATTCAAAATATTATAAAACGAGCAAGCGGGATTACTTTTGTTGCCGTTCCATTAAAAAAACTACCAAAAACGAAGACGCTGACGATAAAACCCTGCCAGATCGATTTCTAGACCTAAAAAACTCCTAACCCTAGATTTTCGTCAAAATCGTTAGAGCCGTTTGCGAGATAGTCGTGGCATACAAGAATTCCTTGTTTAGTATTATAATCATCAATCAATACTAATAATAAATAAATCTGTAAGTGTAGGTATTGTATGTAAGTGTGTTCCACCATTAGGTTATTCCTTTGTTATTCCTATCGGCATTCAAAGACTTTGGAAAAATATAAGTAATATTGTCAAGAGGGGAAGTTGTGGAGCTTAGTATATTGTTATTATGTGTGTTAATAAAATGGTTCCTGCTATGTTCCTGCTACGCCGGAAGTAAAAAAAATTAACATAAAATTATATTGACGCGAGTCTCTGAAACCGCTCAATCGATTTAAATGAAATTTTCTAAATGTGCATGTTACACTGATAAGCACTCTTGCGTTTTCGTAAGAAAGCACAATTGTGTATGGATATAAATATTCCACAAATGGAATATTTCGATTTTTAAGTTTGTATTAAATAATTAAAATAAAATATTGATAATATTGATAACCACAGTTTAGTGGCATTGACGTTAATACTATCATCCCACACACTATTATCACTTTATAATGCCCGACACAAAAACAGGGTGTTATAAGTTTGACGTGGAGGAAAAAATGTGAAATACATAATTTATAAAATTCGTAACCACAGACTACACACATTACATAGAATTTATGTGACATGTCAAATGTCATTGTCAAAGTCAATGTCAAATAATAATCAATCAAACTGAATCAATGTCAGTTATGTCAGTCATCGTCTGGCTCATTGTGTGTATCTGTATTGCAAAAGTTGTATGTTTACATTTTTAGCTTCTGTTTATTTTTATTTCTTGTTTTGTGAATAATAAAATGAATCTAATATAACAAATATATATGACAGTTTAAGTAAACAGAACACTATTTAGTTTTACGGATACGTTTTCTATTTATTAAGAAAAAGAAAGAAAGATGTCCGATACAGAAGTTGCTGTGGTGCAGTCGACATTTAAGAAGCGTGTTATTAAACAGAAAGGCGGAAGAAAACGCAAAGCATCTAGTTCAGAAGGTAATTTTGTGATTTATGAATAATCCCGTGCATTTATTTCATGTTTTGCTTACATTTTGACCGATTTTTTTTGGGTATTTAAATCTAACCTATTGCAAATCATTTCTGCAGGTTACCAATCTTGCGCATCCAAGTATTTTCTTGACCAAAGATAATTGATTGGTCTTGCTGCGCTCGACTAGATAGAGCGGTAACAAAAGCAATAGCTCCGAAAATGTGGCAACTTTTTACTGTAGTGTGTGTGTAAAAAATAGTTTTTTGGCTACCATCGGCTAAAACACAACGCTACAGGTGCTGTAAAAGTGCTTTACCTGAACTAGTAGAAATAATTTGTGTAATTTGTAATATTTTTTTTATTTATTTAATTTCAGAGTCAAAAAGTTCAGATTCAGAGGATCAGACCGTAGTGCTACCAACAAAGAGGCCGCCGAAGATTAATCCTAATATTCAGTCGACTAGTGGTCCAAAGAAAGAGAAAGTTCACTTAGAAAACAGCGGTAGCAGTGACGATGAAAAGGTGAGTTTGAGTGTTTTAATACCTCTTTGGGGTGGCACCGTGAACAGCATTTGACGGGGCACAGATGTCGTGTCATAACTTTGCCGGCAACCCCACCCACTATCGGCCAAATCACTTAAATCCAGGCTTCATTGTCGCTTAAATAATCAGTGGTTTTATAATAGTCTTTTGAGAGGTGTATGGTTTTAATTACACTTTTAAATTTTCTAAATTTATTTATAAATAGACTGGTTGATTCGCCAATAAAAGGTTAAATGTTTTTTACATGGAAAGAAAGTCGTTGAAACTTTATAGAAAAACAATTCAAGAATACTTGAATTAATAATTCAAAATATTATTTATAAAACCTACCTTCAATTCAACTCGTCTCCCCCTCCAAAAGCCAAAACGAGGGGGAGACGGTATTACCCCCAAAAGAAGCACAGTCGTATGGGATATTATTATTATTGTCATTGTTTATTTTCAGGTTCCAGAGTCTCGTACGACTCTCTCAGTACAGCAGCAACGAGATAATGCGACCGCAACTTACGAACTGGATACGGAAAGAGACAGAGACGCTCAAGCTATATTCGAAAAGGCCCAGAAGATAAATGAAGAGCTGCAAGGGCAAGCTGATGATAAGGTAAAAGTCTACTATACTGTCGGCATTAAGATGCCTTTGTATGACCTCGTGCAGGTAAATGTGTGTGTTTCAGTTCTGCGAATAGGTAACTTAATAAATAATTAATCATTACTGCAAGTAACATAACTTTAATTAAGACTTGCCTCTCCATAATTGATTATGCATCATGAAGCAATGAAGGTTCACGTAAAAATATGGTTCATGCCATAGATAAATTATTGGTTTCGCTGCGCTCGACTAGATACCGCCGTCGTACTTGTAAAATGCGGCATAAAATGGTACGCCGAATTCGGCGTACCCGCACACTGCAAGCTGTCCGTGATGTGTACGTGCCGAATGTTTTATTAAATTTTAGGCATATTAAAATACCAGTTTGCGTATGTAGTGAAACTGTGTAAAAAATATAATAAAACTGGGTAACAAGTGATAAAAAGTGCAGTAAAAAGTTGCCACATTTTCGGAGCTATTGCTTTTGTATAGCGCTCTATCTAGTCGAGCGCAGCGAGACCAATTCATTATCTTTGGGTTCATACAATGTTTTTTTAAAAAAATATATTTTAATTTCCAGCTGTACAGGGGTATAAATAATTACGCCCAGTATTATAAGAAAAGAGACACAGCTGCCGGAAATGCCAGTTCGGGCTTAGTCAGAAAGGGGCCCATTAGGGCACCGGCCAATCTACGAGCGACGGTCAGGTGAGGTCACTAGTTTAAATCTAGGTACCTAGGTCTCGACCAGACGGGAAGATAAGACTCTAATTTATCAATTGATTGACCTTAAATTTATGTACAAGGAATGAAATATGATACTAGAGCCTACTAGGGATGATAATATCCAGGTTATTCCAGGTTAATAAATATCCTAAATGATAATCTAGGTATAGAACTATCTGTGTGCCAAATTTCATCCGAATCTGTTGAGCCGTTAAAGAGTAACACAAATATCCATTGTTACAATAAGGGCCTCTTTCATCAACTCTCGAGTAAAGTGTCAAATAAGGCTATAACCTCCATTTAAAGTCGGTAAGAAAGCGTACTATGAGTTTCACCATCATCGAGTATAGCATTACTCATTCATTGCTATGATATTTTATGATATCACATGACTGCTTCTATGATATGCTATATAGTATGACTGTTATGATATAACATGACAATAATTATTGTTTTCAGATGGGATTATCAGCCGGACATTTGTAAGGACTACAAAGAAACTGGCTTCTGTGGATTCGGAGGTAAGTTCGTCTCGCGGGATTCGAACCCGCGACCGTTTGGTTAACAGCTAGGGTCACTAAACGTGTCGTAATAAATGACTTCGAAACTAAAGATTGCTATAGGTATATATTTTTCTCCAACACTAGACTCGTGCAAGTTCCTACACGACCGCTCGGACTACAAGCACGGATGGCAACTGGAACGGGAGGAGGTGGTAAGTGGTAGGGACAGGGACAGGGACGGGGATGGGGATTCGGACTACGAAATAAACAGTGACGAGGAGCTGCCCTTCAAGTGTTTCATCTGCAGGAACAGCTTCGTCGATCCAGTGGTCACTAAGTGAGTTGTTCTTTTATTTGCATAATTTTTTATGTTTTTTGAAGTGAATCTTGTCAAAATCTTGTTTAGGCGGACTCGGGCAAAACTTGTAAGGAGAATCTGGCAGGGGGGTAAAACAGAGAATTTGGTAAAGGGATAAAACACAGAATTAGGCAAAGGGGTAAAACAGATAATTTAGTAGTTAACAGATCATTTGGTAAATGGGTAAAACAGAGAATTTGGCCAAGAGGGAAAACAGGGAATTTGGTAAAGGGGTAAAACAGATAATTTGGTGAAGGGGTAAAACAGAGAATTTGGTCAAGAGGGAAAACAGGGGATTTGGTAAAGAGGTAAATCAGATAATTTGGTAGAGTTAAAACAGAGTATTTGGTAAAGGGGTAAATCGGATAATTTGGTAGAGGAAAACAGAGAATTTAGTAATGGGATAAAACAGATAATTTCTCAGGGGGGTAAAACAGATAATTTGGCGGAGGGGTAAAATAGTGAAAAAAATACGATTCCGTGCTGACAAACGTAGACATTTAAAATGGTGACCATCAATTTGTTCACAGATGCAAACATTATTTCTGCGAAAAATGTGCACTAGAGAATTATAAAAAATCAAAACGTTGCTACGTCTGTAACACACAGACAGGAGGACTCTTCAATCCTGCGAAGGAGCTAGAGGCTAAAATGAAAAGAGAACAACGTGATAATGTCAATGATAGTGATGATGATAGTGATGAAGATGATTAAATATAATTTATTTGTCTCAAATGTTATTGTTTTATTTGTTTACCTCCATTTTAAGATTTATGAAAGCTCCAAGATATCTTTTTTTATGTTTGTCATCGTCTGCTATTTGTGTAGAGTGAAGTTGATTGAAAAGAGATGTTCATTCATTCAGATTCATTCGTTGGTTATGATATTGAAAGGGTAAGTTCTGATGTATCGGTCAGATGATACATTAGAATTTGGAAAAAGGCCCGATTTCACCATACTCTGTTAGTAATTGACAATAGCTGTTAAGTCATTTAACAGACGTTTACAGTATGCGAGTGACAGCGCTAAATGACTTAACAGCGATGTTACTATTTTATGCCGCATTTTACAAATACGACGGCGGTATCTAGTCGAGCGCAGCGAGACCAATCATTTATCTATGGGTATACTAATATAATAATAAAACAAATTAAATTTCATAGATTTTATTTTAAAGTTTTGAATCGGTAAGATTTTTTTTTATTATAACCCTCCATTTTTGTCAGTGCAACCACCAGCTGCTATAGCGAGACATTGCTGAAAAATAAATAAAAATAGTATAAACATAGAATACAAGAAATTAAGCGAGTGCTGTCTTTATGACTCATGGTAGAGGTACTGTACCTACCATGAGGTAGACCTTTCTTTTTTTGTTTGAAGCTTTTTTTGTACGGTTATTGTCTAGTTCATATCTTGTTCTGTCAAGGCTTTATTACATCAAATACCTACATACTTAGAACAGGATACATTCATTATAATATGGTAATTAATTTGCCTATAATAGTATCACCTTAAGCCCGGTTTCCATCGCGAATAGGTATGAAGTTTAGTCGTGCGAATTAAACGGAGTCCGCTCCGCTCGCGGTGGAAACCGGGCTTTAGAATTAGATCAACCAAGTCCAACAAAAAGAGAGCTATCAAACAACCTCTTTGAATAAGAAACTCACCTCCGCTTCAACGTCGTATTCAAAACCGTCGCTGCAATACAGTTGTATAGCGTTACCACCAACACACATGTAGAAAGTCGTACACAAAGTCGGATGAGGTATGTTACCAAATGCACCGATTGGACATAGAGCAGCTTCAGTTGTCAACTCTACTTGTTCTGTGGTCGTTTCTATGATTTTTTCTGTGGTCGTCTCTATTATTTGTTCTGTGGTCGTCTCTATTATTTCTTCTGGGGTTTCTGTTTCGGGCTCTGTGGGAGGCGCGCATTTTACTTCTTGCGCCCAATTGCAAACCTAGAAAAAAGTAATTTAGGTTATTACTGACTTCACTTGGTCGTACAGCGTGTCCTTAAGCTATGAACGAGAGAATACCAACCTGTATTGTAGGATCGAATAATGTGCCGCCACCACAAGTAAATTCGACCCGTTCTCCATGGCTGCATTGGTAGAACTTGGAGCAGTCGTCCTCGTGGGGCAATAATTTGTGTACGTGGATGTCTGATGGACATCCGTTGGCTAAGCTATCGCCTGCCCAGGTCGAGGACACCGCCAAAAACAACAGCAAAATTAATTCTGAAAGAAATAGAAATTAAATTTTAATGGAGTGTCCTTGTTGCGAATGCAAAATGTTATACGGATACTTGTTAAAGCCCGCGACTTCGTCCGCGTTGAAAAACTAAAAATACAACCTTTCAGAACGTGCTATCAGTTTATTAAAAACATACCTTCCAAAATAACAAATTCTTTGATGGCGCCATCTATTAAACTATAGTATAATTAAATGAAAAGATTACATCTATGTATCTGATTTAGTATGGATTTGGTAGTGGATTGTAAGATGGCGCTTTAACAGATTTTCATACGAAGCTCTATTTTTGTATGAAGTTCTAGATCGCGGTATCGAAGTGTATTCTGCCGATAGCATATATACACGACGACGTTCAGTTTTAGTACACATAGACGGCGACTTTCTTGAACGAGGGCCGTGACCGCCACTCGTGGTTCGCTCCACGGTTGACGCGATCGGTTCTTCGGGAGGGGAAGTCGTTCCTTATGCTGTTTTTTAGTGCGCCCTGATTCATCGATGTCGTAGGTATGCAATTTTAATCACTATACATAATACATTAATACCTAAACTAAATAGCGCATGAGAAACAGTTACTAATTGTAACTGTAAGATGGCGCTGTAACAGATTTTCATACAATGCTCTATTTTTGTATGGAGTTCTAGATCGCGGTATCGAAGTGTATTCAGCCGTTAGCATATATACAGGACGACGTTCGGATCTAGTACATATACACGGCGACTTTCTTGAACGAGGGCCGTGAACGCCACTCGTGGTTCGCTCCACGGTTGACGCGATCGGTTCTTCGGGAGGGGAAGTCGTTCCTTATGCTGTTTTTTAGTACTTAACTAGCCGTACGTCTGTACTCTGTATGTACGATTGAAGGGGAAGGCGATAGGTATTGTGTTTTAACATTATATATACTCATAGATGAATGATATACCTACCATAAGATACATAATATGACTTCACCAAATATATAATAGGTATAATATGTAATTACCTAACTACTTAATAAAAAAAATGTTAATTACCACAAATGACAAATCAACAAATAAGTAAATTAGTTACAACTTGTTTGATTTGCATAAGAATTCTTAGAAATAATGACGTAAGTAAATACTTATGTAGGGGAAGCAGGGGGAATAACGCTCACTGGGTAATGGCGCTCACCACTGTAACTCTGTCAAAATGGAACGTAGCAACACGCCACGTCGCGTGAAGCGTGAGGGGAGAGGGCCTCTAACAGATAGAGATGCAAACGGACAGTCGGCTCGCGTCATGTGACCGTGAAGTGCGTTTCTTCATTTGCGGCCGTACTGATCTAATTTTTGGTTAGGTGTTTTTTGTCGGTAAGTCTAAAATTTTAATGCTTATTTAATTATTAATTTTACTTTTCTAAAAAAAAACTATTCTATTTTGTGATGATGCAATCAATTTTCCACAATTGTGTACGATTTTTTTTTATTTCAAATTAATTACAAAATGACGGTTTGGGGTTATACCGCTCATCTTAGCGCCATTGCCCCTTACTGACTTATTTTTTTATTGTTGTAGATATGCCAAGAAATCGTCAAAGGACAACCGCTAAAGCGGCTTGGACCGAAGAAGACCTTCAATCTGCTAAAACTGCGATTGAAGGTTTGTCCAAAAGAAAAGCTGCAAAAGAATATACCATTTACTTTAGAAAAATTAAAACATGAGCAACCCAAGACTAGTGGGTCAGAAGGCCGTTTTCATCCAACAGCAAGAAACTAAAATTGCTGAACATGTTAAGTTACTGGGTTCTCTATATACTATGGACTCAATGTCGCAGATTTGCTTAAAATTGTTTATAAATATGCTGAGAAATTTACAAGATTATAATTTATTTTAGAAGAAAGTACTTCAGAGAACGAAGATGAAGAGCACCTTTGCGAAGATGACAGTGATGACGAAATGAATGTGGATGATGAAAATTATAACAAATGTATTATTTGCGAAGAATTTGGAAAAAATAACGGGTTGTGGTATCGCTGTACCATATGTGGACTGTAGGCTCATGCTATATGTTCAGAATGGGATTCGCCAGATGGATACATCTGTGATTTATGTGTCCAAAAATAAAATATTACTATGTACATATTTCTACCTATAATAATAATAATAATTATTTTATATTATATAATAATAATTGAAGTTGATTTGACATCGAAGACTTTACTATATTTGTTAAATTGAAAAAGGCAAATCTTACGTACAAATGGGGATAATTGATGCTAATTTGTGATTGTAGACTTTACTTTTATTGTATAAAGTTAATCTCATTAATATTTCTTTAATTAAAACGTATCTTACTCGTTAAATTCCAAAAAATATGTTTGAGCGTCATTACCCCGTACCCTGAGCGGCATTACCCAATGTCAGGGGGAATGCCGCTCAAACGCGTTTTTTTTTAAATGTTTTCCTACTACTAGTAGGACAAAGATATATGCTTTTCTTGTTGAATTATTAATTACTCGATAGTTAAAGACTTCGTTATTTTTCTTAATTTTGATTTATAATAATTAATTTAAAAAATACAACATGTTTTCCTTAAGTGAGCGCCATTCACCCTTCTTACCCTATCACTGATTAAATGGAGGTACATGCAATCTCTAATTCATTTAAAATATAGATAAACAAAATACCTACG
Source organism: Synanthedon tipuliformis (assembly GCA_947623395.1). Classification (NCBI taxonomy): domain Eukaryota; kingdom Metazoa; phylum Arthropoda; class Insecta; order Lepidoptera; family Sesiidae; genus Synanthedon; species Synanthedon tipuliformis. The sequence continues at coordinate 4,365,789 of OX392434.1, read as the reverse complement.
TAAGTATTTGTGTTAGGCATATCTCGTACTTGTAATATCTCTAAAACAGCAGAAATTAATGTTTGTTACAACATTTCCTGGTAAGTGTACTAACAATGATCGATCGCTCACAACTGATAATTATGATTTAATTAGTAAAAACTAATGTACAATACAACGCATTATTTTTGTTGAAATATTTATCTACGCAATCTGATAAAATTAGAACTATGTAATGTTAATAAACTTACTTAAGGACTCTTTGCACGACAAGTGAAGCCGATTAAACTACACCTTGAATGTATTTTATACTAGCTGTTGGTCTGCGTAACTTTTTAAAATACTAGCTGGTGCCCGTGACTTCGTCCGCGTTCTGGATGAAAGGTACCCTATGTCCTTTCTGGTGTCCCAGACAACGTGGATGCAAAATTTCATGGTGATCGGTTCAGTAGTTTTTGCGTGAAAGAGTTACAAACATCCATACATACATCCATACAAACTTTCGCATTTATAATATTAGCACGGATAGCGTATTGTTACTCGCTAAGCGATTTTTTTTTAAAATCGGTCTACTAGTTTACTAGTTTTTAGTTTATTACAAACAAAAATACAAATCTTCTCTCTTAATAATATTATATTTTATATTTCCTTGCCACTACCACTGCTTGCCAGAAAAAAACCAGAGGTAACTTTGAAAAGTTGATTTCCAAAGTTGTCCCTGTCGGGAATCGAACCCGGGTCCCGCACGCTCACAGTGGGTTTGTATTTAGGATCTTCAGTTTTATTTAGCGGTTGAAACTTGTATAATTACTTAGGTAAGGAGAAATTATAGATTTTATTGAGTAGAGAAAATGTCGTGTAATTTATTAATTATTAAATAAGTATCTATATGTTGGAGTATGTAAAATAAAATAAAAAATAAACGAAGAGAACGTCTGCTGTATAATAATTATTGAATTTAAATAGGTATATAAATTTGAATGTAGATATTAAAATAAATTGCATTTCCCAAAAACAAGTCATGCATGTTTAAGTACCTAATCTGTAAAATTTATAATCTAAATTTTATAAGTAAATATTTCGGCTTTATATATTATTAAATATGAATTATTCAAAAGAAATTAATGAAATTATGAAAGACTTTTCTTAATTTTCCAAATTAATTCAGAAATCGTCAAATCCTCCAAAGTGTAAACAAAAACCAATCGGTTTTGAATTATTTCCTTTCAATTTATTAATAAACTAGCTGGTGCCCGCGACTTCGTCCGCGTTCTGAATGAAAGGTACCCTATGTCCTTTCTGGTGTCTTAGACGTGTATGCTAAATTTCATGGCGATCGGTTCAGTAGTTTTTGCGTGAAAGAGTTACAAACATCCATACAAACTTTCGCATTTATAATAAATATTAATAAATAATTTATTTTAATACAGTATAAATAACAGTACAGTATGTTATTTATTACTGTACCCTCTTAATGCTTCGTATCTATTGATTTCTTACCTATATAAATATTTAACCGCGTTCAAAATTAAAAAATAAATAAGCAATATATTTGCTTATTTATTTTTTGACTACTTATTGCTATAACACTTTAAGCAGGTGTTAGTTTTTTTATTTTATTTTAGATAATTCCTTTGGGAACAGTACTATATGTTTTTTTCTGGATGATTCCGGTATCCCTGACAACGTGTATGCAAAATGTCATGATGATCGGTTGAGTATTAAGGCGTGAAAAGGTAACAGATAGACAGATAGTTATTTATAATATTATAGTATGGAGGTATGGATGTTTATCTATACATATACATTTATTATTTGTAAACTGACAAAATGTCTCGGAACGCAGCTTTTTAGTTATTATCTATGGAAAGCACCTATTCAACATTTTTTTAAATAGTTTTTTTATAAATCTAAATTAATAAGATTATAATCAATATTAGACATACTTATTTATTTCTATAATAATAATTAAGTATAAATTATTTGATTTCTTTTAAAGAAATTAATGTAGGTACCTACAGACACGCCTCGTTTACGATTTTATTAAGTACACAAGCTGTTGCACGCGACTTCACCCGCGAACTTTATAAAATAAGTATAGCCTTAAGTATATTACACTCGCTGATAATGTAGCTTTCCATGGGTAAAATAATTTTTAAAATCGGTTCAGTAGTTTTTAAATTTATTTATTACAAATATACAAAAAAAAAACAAATCTCTTCTTTTTATATTAAGTATAATCTTATAGACATGTAAGTAACTATTGATTAAAATTATTTTCCATAATTTTAAATAATTAATGTTTTAATTTAAGGTGTTATTACACTTACGTTTTTCCATTTTTAAAGACGAATGTAGATTTTTCGAAAAAATTGAAAGGTAGGTACTCTATCCGCCTGTCCGTCGGTCACCGATTGACTTACCGATTTAATTTGTCATAATTTATCTATTTTGTTCTTTTATAATCCGATTTGTAAAATAACATTACTTGATAAGCATTGCTTGATACACGTTTTTGGAATGTTTTAATGATATAATATACATATTTATCTGATAATCATCGCAGTAGGTAATACAACTATGGAATTTGCGTGACAAATACCAAAGCGGCACATAAAAAGTACGCCTAAAATGTAATCATGGCGGAGCCTTGCCTTCGCGCATCAATGGTGATGTGTACGTGCCGAATGTTTTATTAAATTTTAGCCATAATAAAATGCCACTTTGCGTAGTGAAACTGTGTAAAAATATAATAAAACTGTGTAAAAAGTGATAAAAAGTGACGATGTTTTACACACGCTACAATAAAAAACTGCCGCATTTACGGAGCTATCCAATGATAATCTATCGTTTTTGTATAGTACTCTATCTAGTCGAGCGTAACGAGACCAATCTAATAATCATTGGGTACATAGTACATATTATTGTTTGGTGCAATGATAAATGTATAAGTATACAACTTGTCTAGTGATTAAAAATTGCATACCTACGACATCGATGAACCAGGGCGTACTAAAAAACAGCATAAGGAACGACTTCCCCTCCCGAAGAACCGATCGCGTCAACCGTGGAGCGAACCACGAGTGGCGTTCACGGCCCTCGTTCAAGAAAGTCGCCGACTATGTGTACTAAAACTGAACGTCGTCCTGTATATATACTATCGGGAGAATACACTTCGATACCGCGATCTAGAACTCCATACAAAAATAAAACTTTGTATGAAAATCTGTTACAACGCCATCTTACAGTTACAATTAGTAAATATTTCTTTAGCAAACACTTTTACTGAATACATTTATTTAAATTTAATTTTAACTACAAGGTGGCGCTGTAACAGATTTTCTTACAAAGCTATATTTCTGTATGGAGTTCTAGATCGCGGTATCGAAGTGTATTCAGCCGTTAGCATATATACAGGACGACATAAGTACCAATTACTAGAAAGGTGGGTGATTTCCTTGACCGAAGGCAGTGAGAGCCACTCGTGGTTCTTTCCGCGGTTGACTCGATCGGTTCTTTGTGATAGGGGTCGCCCTGTTTTACTCCTCAGATTTAATTGTTCAACGCAAACAAAACCACGGGCACTAACTAGTCTTCTATACTAATAATACTAGCATTTCATGGGTTAGCGTATCACTGGTCAGTTTCCTTACTCGTCAATTTCACTAATTCACCAGTTCACTCATTAGACAGTTTCGGTAAGTTGACAATTTCGCTAGTTAGGCATTTTCCTGATTCGTCAGTCTTTCGCTAGTTTTGACATCCTATGTCCAGCTACCTACCTTGCTCGCAGAGATATACTATTTCGTTGCTGTTAGCGCAAATACCACCCGGTGCGGATGGACCGGATAGATGGGGGGGTAAATGGAAGGGAATCAGAAGGGTACTTACTGCGGAACTGCGATACTTTGACCTTCCAGTCCTTGGCTGGTGCCTACACTGTTGTTCACATCACTCGCGACATTAAAACTGCGATTATGTCCTTCGAAGCGGATTAAAGTGAGACGTCTCAAAAAGCGGGTTGCGTGCACATGTGCGATTTATAGTGGACTGTGGTCATGTGTAGGTAATTCCTTTCTCCGCGAGTGCCGAGGGGGTAGGAAAGGGAGAGGGGCGAGGGATACAAAACGCGCGTAACCAGTTGCCTATGTCAGTTTTTGCCATAAAAAAATTTTGGGGTGGGCCACCCTTATCACTTAGGGGTATAAAAAATATATTTTTTCAGACCTACTGAATATACACAAAAAGTTTTTGATAAAAATCCGTCGAGTCGTTTCCGGTTTCAAAATAAAAACTATCCTATCTTTTAAATTGGACCAAATTACACATAAACCAAAGTTTCATCAAAATCGGTTCAGTAGTTTAGGATTTCAATGGTCTCAAACAACGAGACACGTAATTTTTATATATAGACATATTAGACAGCCCCGGATCTTCAATTTTTTTTAGGCGGGGCAAAAACTGAAAATTTAGTAATAATTTGTTAAGGAATACAAAATGAAAAATTGCCCGTTATCTTGATTTTAAGCAAAAACGATAATTTCAAACATTCCGGACACTAAGAAAAATAAATCGCAGCACCTTGTACCTTCAGGGTTTTTTCAGGACATATTGAGGTTGATATAGAAAGGTATAGAAAGGATTTTTCGAATCTGCATTATATGCAAAGTTATTGCAAGTTATCCAAATATCCTTAGATTTGCAGTTTTTTACCTTTTTTCGGTCAACATTTTCAGTTTAAAAAAAAATTTTCATCAAAATCTGATTTATGCTCCTTGTAGGGAATGTTTTGCAGTTTACAAAAATCTACTTTAATTTTCTGTGCGAACATTATTGCCTGAGTAATTAACTATCAAAGTCAAATGTGACTTTTCGCTTTGAACGACGATAACTTAGTGACAAATCATCGTATAGACCTCATGAGGAAGTCAAGTTGTAGGGAATTAAATTCTCTAAAAGAACTTTATAGTGTCATTACACAAAAAATATTGTTACTGTTTTTACAGCGATTTCAAGATGAGCAAAAATTTTGAAAATTTTTTTTTGTTGGTTTTCTTACGATTACTCATAAACCGCTAACGAAAAAAATATTTGAATGCCGGATAAGAAAACTAGAGACTTGAAGCTACAATTTACTTTTTTAATGAGCACCGTAGGACCATTTTCTTCAAAGTTGCAGCCTGTTTAAAATCACCTAAAAATTTGCAACTTTTTTTATATCCTTTAATTGTTGCGTTAAGATTTATTTTTAACTTTATCAGTCACAGTCAATAATAATTAATTTAATTAAAAATATTTCCGGGCAAATTTTAATAGGCAACCTGCCCAAAACATATTGCCCTTATTATAATTGTATATAAAAAAAATATTTTTATTGGCGCCGCGATAGGCCGGATATCGTAATATCTGTGAATTTGGCCGCCCTCTGGACTTGCCGCCCGGGGCATAGGCCCCGGCTTGCCCCCCCCCCCCCTAGATCCGGGCCTGATATTAGAAGATATACCTAAAGAAGAGAGTGGATTTGTATGTTTGTAATGAGTAAACTCAAAAACTACTGGGCCTATTTTGAAAATTCTTTCACCTATAGAAAGCTACATTAACAGCGAGTGACATAGGCTATGTTTTATTAAGACACGCGGGCGAAGTCACGTTCCACAGCTAGTCGGAAATAAAACCATCAATTCGTTTTCATGTTTTATTAAAACCTTGCAACAATTGGTTTAGCCTTTTTAGACTACTTTTTGTCTTCGGCTTTAGGCGCATTATCAAATAATCAGCACATAATCATATAATCACATAATCATTTTTGTTTATAACATTTTTGAAAACAGTCAAAGGGAAAATACTTTTGTTCCAAATAAAAATATAATTATTTTCTTACACAAGTTGTATCCGAATTTTTCTATGAAACGGTCGACAGACAGACAGACGGACTGACGGAATTTCAGTGTATTTTACTAATACATTTAAAAAAATAACGAAAAATAATGAAAAACAAGCCAAATGAAACAGATGTGTGAAGGAATTATTAAAATATCTGTAGAAACGAAAAAGTTGCGAGACTTTAAAGTTGCACTTGCAACAATAATTGCGTTACGGTGAGTGACGTCACTTGATCTAGACAGAAAAACGTTACGGCGCGTTACATAGGGTCACACAAAAATATTCAAAAATTGCGTTACATACTTAAGTAGTAAGTAATACTTGAAGTCGAGTCGTTTCGCGCCGAAACACGTCAACTTAAAATAATAATCTATTTCTCAGTCATTTATTTTATGGATTTCAAAAACTCAATAAAATAAATGACTGTTTTTGAGTATGTAACTCAAAAACTATTTTTTTGTATGTAACTCAAAAACTATTTTTTTGTATGTAACTCAAAAACTATTTTTTTGTATGTAACTCAAAAACTATTTTTTTGTATGTAACTCAAAAACTTTTCAGTTCATATTCATCAAAATTTTTGATATATATTTTAATATAATTCCATTACTTTAAGGGCCTCTTTCACCAATTACAAGTAAAGTGTAGATAATTCTTATTCCGATTTTAAATTGTTCGAGAAAAAAGCAAAAAGCAATGTTTTAACAACTTTTTCGATTAGTAATAATAATAAGGGCCTCTTTCACCAACTACAAGTAAAGTGTTGATTGGTTACTTTTAGAAATAATTTTATGTTTTATTAAATTATGCACTCGGTTTAGTCAAGTGCATCCTTCTATTTTTTAATTTCTTTTTAATTTTAGGCTATTTCTTTTTAATTTTTTTTAAATGTTTTAGACTTTTACCTTACAAACAAATGTAAGTATATCAGCTAAATTATTCCCGGTGACAGTAGGCGACTTTTAATGACGGTTAGCGTACTCGACAGACGGTGAAAGAGGCCCTTAACAACATTATGAAAAAATCGCTTCAGTTCCGCTCCGCGACTACGTGAACGGTGGCTACCGTCACCACTAACGTAACTATTCAATTTAACTTGACTTGACTTGTGTAAGTCTGTCTTTTGGTTCATTTTTAGTAAAAAAAAATTTGTAGCGAAATATTTATTCCCTAAGACTTAATAATTAAACAAATAAAAAAATATATAAAAAAAAATAAAAACGAAGGAATGTCAAAACGAAATATAAATCAATATCTCTTTTTCATAATAAATATCAATAAATAATTATAATTTACACGTTAAATATGGCAACACTTTTTTTGTACACGACTAACTCGCAACATACATACAGGCTGTTCCATTTTTTTCCGATTAATATTAAAAATTAATTTAAAAGTTTAAAATTAATCTTAAAAATAATATAAATAAATATTATAAATAAATTGTTTTCTTTGGTTATTTAACACATTAACTTTGACAAATTAATATTATATTTATATGTAATATATAACAAATATTTATTGTGGTATTGTTATTTTTATAACAATAAATATAAATAATTGGTTTTATATACAATTTGCCTTTTGCGGGCTAATATCCCAATTGTGACTAGTTTCGTAACTGGTTGCACAACAAAAATAGAACAGTATCCCAATTGTGACTAGTTTCGCAACTGGTTGCACAACAAAAAATAGAACAGTATCCCAATTGTGACTAGTTTCGCAACTGGTTGCACAACAAAAAATAGAACAGTATCCCAATTGTGACTAGTTTCGTAACTGGTTGCACAACAAAAAATAGAACAGTATCCCAATTGTGACTAGTTTCGCAACTGGTTGCACAACAAAAATAGAACAGTATCCCAATTGTGACTAGTTTCGCAACTGGTTGCACAACAAAAAATAGAACAGTATCCCAATTGTGACTAGTTTCGCAACTGGTTGCACAACAAAAAATAGAACAGTATCCTAATTGTGACTAGTTTCGTAACTGGTTGCACAACAAAAAATAGAACAGTATCCCAATTGTGACTGGTTTCGTAACTGGTTACACAACAAAAATAGAAAAGCCTGTATACATGTATATACAATCATTTTTTTAAATCAGATCATTTCGTTACATTTGCTAAAGCACTACCCACACTACACACATGTGTTTGTAATTTAAAAAAAAACGCACAGTTATTTTTATTGTTACGTTCAATTCCTGCTTTTTAAAAAAACGCTACGGAAACTCATCTTAAGCTTAAAGCACAGATTACTAATAAGTTACTAACTGGTTAGACTAAGATCTATTTCGTGTAAAGTTATTTGAACTCATGATTAAGAGTATTTTGTAGTTTTTGTACACTAGAGTGACTTATTCACCCTCAAAGTTGCTTTAAAATTAAAAGTATTAAAATTTTCATAGATCTTTTTAATTAATACTTTTTTACTTGTTTGTATAGCAACGAACCTAGTTAACGACAAGATAAATCGATATCGTTCTTAATTTTGTAAATTAAACGTAAAACAGCGGAGTAATCATCTTTCTACGTTTGTATGGAGGAAAAGCTGACTAGGGACCTTTTAAGGGCGATGTTGCTGATTGCTCGAAAATAATGGAACACTACATTTCGATACATTTTCGTTTGTAAATTAAACGCAGTTATAATCTTCCCACGTTTGTATGGAGGAAAAGCTGACTAGTGTGACCTTTTAAGGGCGATGTTGCCGATTGCTCGAAAATAATGGAACCACTACATTTCGATAGATTTTTTTAAAGATTTTTCGCGAAAAAAGTGCAAACCAGATCCTCATCGACCATGGGGATTTGAGACTTTTTACCGACTAAAAAACCCATGGAGTTTCTTCTAGGCGTCTATGAGATAATAATAATTATACAACCTTCTCCCCTAGCCATAATATTAAATACACCTTTTTTTTTGAGTGGGGAAAATCTATTAAGTTTAAGAACATAGATGAATGTTTGGTCTCGCTACGCTCGACTAGATACCCCCGTCGTACTTGTAAAATGCGGCATAAAATAGTACGCCGAATTCGGCGTACCCGAGCCAGTCACACTGCAAACTGTCTGTGATGTGTACGTGCCGAATGTTTTTATTAAATTTTAGGCATAATAAAATACCAGTTTGCGTATGTAGTGAAACTGTGTAAAAATATAATAAATCTGGGTAAAAAGTGATAAAAAGTGACGATTTTTTACACACACACTACAATAAAAAGTTGCCACGTTTTCGGAGCTATTGCTTTTGCATAGCGCTCTATCTAGTCGAGCGCGGCGAGACCAATCAATTATCTTTGTTTAAGAACCTATTAAGTTGAGTTTCCTTTGCGTTTTAACGTAATTAGTATATTTATTTATTTATTCATTTATTTATAAGTGAAATGCGTTTCAAAGGCAACAACGAGCCGCGTTCAATATATTCTTAATGTTACCTTAATTGAACTAATCACTTGGATTTTTGTTTGAACAGTTCAAAATCATTTTTTTTTCTATATAATTTCCAAATTTTAGACCATTTAATTGACATATAAGTCAATTATATACTTTCATGTCTAGAACTAGATCATTCATTTTGAGGTCACATGACATTTTAATTTTGACTCCTAAATTGAAAACCTAAATTTAATCTACTCTTAATATTTTTTAAAAAAAATCATGCTGTAGATAGATAGATAACCTTAGAAAGCTCTAGAAATCCTATACAGCACTTGGCTTAACTTTAACTTGAGACTTATTTGTACCGTAACAAATCCAAGTGACTAGTTTCGCTCGAAGGACCACATACGGGATCACAGTATACTTATTTCCTACAGTAGGCCGACGCCTTTGATGTTGGGCGATGCCGCCGCCTGTGTAGGTATTTAAAAATTACGGAAGGGTTGACACAAATTAAGTAATATAAAATGTGCTTAAGTACCCTTCTTCATCGTGCGGAAATCGATGAAAGCTTTGTTCTTTATTTATGCGAGATAACGATTTGCACGCACTTACAACAGCACATGCCGTATGCACCATTTCGATTTATATAATAAATTAAAATCTGAAAGTCGCGATAGCCCTGGAATGTTTATCCCAAGCTACTAAGAACGACGAAGTATGCAGCTTGGGCACGTCCCACTCGCGCCTCACCCCTCACGCGCCGCACGATTGCCCTGTCTAGACGTCTCCGTCGGCCTACTGTACGAAATAAGTATGCTGTGTACAGGGTGTTACTTTTTATATAGGTACTTACAATACAAATTTATGTATTGTTCGCTAGTATCTGTAGTAGTTCGGTTTGAACGGGCCGACCTTGTTGAGGCCCAAGTACTTGGCCTGTTCGTCAGTCAGTTCGGTCAAGTGAGCGTCGAAAGTCGGCAGATGTAAACTGGCCACGTATTCGTCCATTTTTTTCGGCAATAAATATACGTCAGCCTGAAAGTTAGACAATAACAAATAAATATATATCTTTTTTGAAGGTAATAAGGTTGGCTACGGTGGCCACAGGTGATGCAATGCAAGTGCGCTGCCATAGCGCATTTGCATTGCGAAACGAAGTTTCGCATTTATGATTACGGATTTCTAAATCGAAGCAAAGTTCCGCATTTGAAGTTGCGGATGTCTAAATCGAAGCGGAAGTTCCTCATTTGCGGTTGCGCATGTTTAAATCGATTCGGAACTTCCGAATATAATCAACGCGGAAGTTCCGCATTTGCGATTGTCTAAGTCGATTCCGAAGTTCCTCATTTGCGATTGCGATGTTTAGATCCGTTTGGAACTTCCGCATTTGCGTTTGCGGATGTCTAATCAATGCTAAAGTTCCACATTTGCTATTGTGGATGTCTAAATCGAAGCACAAGTTCCGCATTTGATATTCTAAAACAAAGCAGTCTAAAACAACAAATGTCTAAATCGATGAGGAAGTTCCGCATTGCGATCCCTCAGGGTGACAACGACAACTTCCTAAAATGACAAATTCCTGAAATGACAACTTCCTAAAACGTCTTTTCCAAAATAGACAATTTCCTAAAAAAACCACGACGCACCTTGTATCTGTGCTGCGGCGCGTTGTAGAGCTCGATGAGGGCGAGCGCCTGCGTCGCCGCCGTGACGGACACGACGAACGAGGGCAGCGACGAGCAGCACAGGTTCGCGAGGCGGCCCTCGGCGAGCAGCACTATCCGCTTGCCGTTCGGCCATATGATGTGGTCTACCTGGCCGCGCACCCGCTCCCAGAGCAGGTCCGGCGTGCGCAGCGAGTGCACGTCCACTTCCGTGTTGCTGTGGCCCATGTTGCACACGACGCACCCGTTCTTCATGCGCTCCATGTGCTCCCGCGTCACCACGCCCTTGTTGCCCGTCGCCGTTATCACTATGTCCACTTGCCGGACCACCTGCGAGCAACATAAAAGAGTACAATGACGTTCGACCTTCAACGTTTATACGACGAACTATGTCCCCTTGGCGGACCACCAGTGAGGAACATAGGAACATACAAAAGTATAGAACTCAAGGGATTCACTTGGGAAGGGACACTGACGTTTGACCTTAAACGTTTATTATGACGAACTATGTCCCTTTGTTTGGCGGAGCACCTGTGACGTACAACTCGAGGGATTCACTCGGACTAGTGGCATTGACGTTTGACGTTTATTTATGACGAACTATTGTTTGGCGGACCACCTGTGAGTTAGGGAATTTTAGGGATTCACTAGGGCAAGTGACACTGACGTTCGACTTTCAACGTTAATTTGTGACGAACTATGTCCCCTTGGGACCACTTAAGACCTAAGCAGACCTACAATTTAAGGGATTCACTTAGGCAAGTTACATTTACGTTTGACCTTCAATGTTTTTATAAGAAATGTTTCATACAAATAGATTTTTACCATTAGACTGTTCCAATAGCTTATATAGCTAAGAAACGAGCTACTCGCGCAAAGCTAGGTCACACTGGGACTAGGCTAGTAATTTAGTCGAGCAGCAAGTAATTTAGTAACAAAACGTGTCTCAACACCAAAAAATGCCAAAATGCCAGAGCGACCGTCAGCCTGTCTACCGATCTTAACATTATAAAAAACCCATACAACACATTTTATTTGCAACTAGCTGCTGCTTGCGACTTCGTCCGCGTAACTTTAAATAATATAGCCTCTGTTTTACTGTATTTTAAGTGAAACAACATACAAAAATACGAATATTATGCTCTCTTTATTTTAATAATATTATTTATCTAATATATTGAGACTAGAAATCTAGAAAAGGACTTACTTCAGTCAACTTGACTACTCTAAACCCGTCCATGGCCGCTTGCAACGCGCATATTGGATCTATTTCTGTCACGTACACCTGAAAACATTCATTTTATTATATTATACTATTTTATTTAACTATTTATTCACTAAGTAATTACATAGTACAAGTGGCAACTTACAACGCATCCGAGAGCCTTCAAAGCTTGACAACAGCCCTTGCCGACCTCCCCGTAGCCGCAGACGACCGACTGTTTCCCGCCGAACATCAGGTCCGTGCTGCGCTTCAGGGCGTCTATTATACTTTCACTGAAAAATTCATCAGAATCGTACAATTTAAATCGTACAGTATAAATCGTACAAATAAATCAAGTGTCACTTGATTTAGATGGTGCTGATTTTGTTTTACGCCTGCCTCGTTGGTTGGAGGCCTAGTCTAGTGATAATAAATAAGTAACTTAATAACTTTGAGTTATGAATTTGAATTTTTAGAATTTGAATTTTTTTAATTTGAATTTGAATTGAAAAATTTCTTATTCTTAGTCAAACACAGACGAGCATCGAACTACATCTTACGCCTATATAGACAGGCGATTTTACGTCTGTGTGCCAGGCAACTGCGTCTATGTGCCGGGCGAGTTTGCGTCTATGTGCTAGGGGACTTTGCGTCTATGTGCCAGGCGACTTTTCGTCAATGTGCCAGGCAATTTTGCGTCTATGTGCCAGGCGATTTTGCGTCTGTATACCAAGCGACTTTGCGTCTATGTGCCAGGCGATTTTGCGTCTATGTGCCAGGCGACTTCGCCACTATGTGCCAGACTATGCAGCTTATTTGCTAAGAGCGTAAAGGCTAATGAGTCTATTTTGAAAATAATACTCACCGACACGAGTACAGATTGTCAAATTTGGTTTTGGTAACCGAGTCGTTGACGTTCATCGCAGGCACACACAGTTTCCCGGCTTTGCTCAGTTGATATAGTCTGTGGACACCGGTCACGCTTTCCTCGACAATGCCTGAAAAATAACATTTTCTAGTTATAGCCACATTATTTTTTTCTATATTAAGTACTAGAGAGCGACCCGCTCCCGGTTTCGTAAGGGTTAAAAAAAGCTCTTTCCGTTAGTGAGAATGGTCGCGTAGTTTAAAAGATGTAAGCGTACATCATTGAAACTATAACATTTTACTTATATACAGGGAAATGATTCATGCGAGCATATAATATTACCCTTAATCTGTTTGAAGGTGGGAGCGTGCTTCTTGAGCATGAGGTGCGTGGCGTCGCCACCGTCGTCCAGGATCATGTTGGGGGTCCAGGTGGCGGTCGGGGTGCAGCACTGGTCGATGCACCACCAGAACGCCTCTTCGCTCTCCCCTCGCCAAGCGAACACCGCGAACCCTGTAACATTAGTGTCAGTGTCTCATATCATATAGTAAATAATACTTACTGGTTAAGTAGGTACTATTTACTCTATGCACATATTAATTCATACGAAGCTATGGGTCACGGTGGCTGTCGCGTGCCACTGTCGGCGGAGGAGGGCCACTGTCGGCGAACGCGGGCCGCTGTCGCTCGAATCCAAGTGTCTCACATTAAGTCATACAAAGTTATGGGTCGCCGACGCAGACCACTGTCGACGGACGCGGGCCTCTGTCGCTCGAATCCGAGAGTGCCTCACATTAAGTCATCCAAAGTTGTGAGTCGCGGACGCGGGCCGCTGTCGCTCGAATCCGAGTGTCTCACATTAAATCATACAAAGCTGTGGGTCGCGGACGCAGGCCACTGTCGGCGGACGCGGGCCACTGATGACGGACGCGGGCCGCTGTCGCTCGAATCCGAGTGTCTCACATTAAATCATACAAAGCTGTGGGTCGCGGACGCAGGCCACTGTCGGCGGACGCGGGCCACTGATGACGGACGCGGGCCGCTGTCGCTCGAATCCGAGTGTCACATTAAATCATACAAAGCTGTGGGTCGCGGACGCAGGCCACTGTCGGCGGACGCGGGCCGCTGTCGCTCGAATCCGAGAGTGTCTCACATTAAGTCATACAAAGTTGTGGGTCGCGGTCGCGGGTCTCTGTCGGCGAACGCGAGCCGCTGTCGCTCGAATCCAAGTGTCTCACATGAAGTCATACAAAGCCGTGGGTCGCGGTCGCTGAGAACCGAAGTGCATCTCTAGACCAAAGAGACTTTAAGGTCACGCTCACCGTCTTCTAAACTATAAACATTCACCTGCATGTGCCAGGGCTGCGGCGACCTCGTTCTGAGTGCTGTAAATGTTGCAGGCCGCCCAGCGCACTGTCGCGCCGAGAGCTTGAAGCGTTTCGATCAGAACGGCCGTCTGTGCGTTTATATGAGTGCATCCGACTATCTGAAATGCATTTTGAACGAAACCAATCACTATATAGTCTGTTTTTTTTTAACAAACAAGTACCAAAAATTTTCACTGCGTTGCTATTGGTCCACGTGTGATCAACATAAAATCCGTTTATCCAATAAGAACGCGCCTAAGGTGTAGTTCACACCCAAAGAGAAAGGACATAGGCCCACCTTTCATCCAGAACGCGGACAAAGTCGCGTGCAACAGCTAGTAATTTTAATAATTATAAACCAGACTTTCTTCTGAGCTCAATACAAGCAATATCTGCTGTAAGTTGCAGACCATTTAGCTTACCTTGGCTTCTTTGAGCGGTTTATCATCTTTAGCCCTAGCCCTCAATGCCATAATGCCAGGCATTTCCTGTTCGGCGATTTCTATTTCTCTCCTGCCGAAGGCGTGTTGCTCGACGTTCCGAACGCAGTACGCCGGGTTCGCTTGGCCGGCTGCGATCGCTTTCTCGTGAGGTTGGACTCCCTCGTCTTCATCAGACGATGACCCTGGAGAGTTAGAGAAATACTCCTTTTATACTGACGGTGATAAGGTTCATTTTATGTTTTATCCTGGCTACTAATAATCAGACAAATATGATTTGAAGTCGAACAAGCAGTGTAGGTACAATCAATTTCAAAAGTCATTAAAGATTCATCCTGCTGTAGAGATTTCATCCTGCTGTAGAGATTTCATCCCGGGAACTTTGAAACAAACTCTGAGGTGTTTCCATCTAAACTACAATATCTACAATTAAATGGACCGTCAGCTTGCCTGCCACACTTAACAATGTAAAAAATTAATATATAATAGTAGTCTGTAGCACCTTTACTACTGTTACTTACAAAATTCACTCCTTCCTGACACGACCGAGTGACGTTTCTTGAGATCGGGTTTCTCGTCGTCTAACATTTCCGACTTTTCCGTGACATTCTTCAATATACTACTAGTTACGACGGACATTGTAAACTAGTTGTTATATTACAATAGTTTTTAAGTCACGAAACGCGGTTGCCTTATAAACCTAGCAGTGTCTTAAATATTTTTTCAAAAAAAAAGATTACAATTTGTCTTAGATGAATGATTGGTCTCGCTGCGCTCGACTAGATACCGCCGTCGTACTTTTAAAATGCGGCAAAAAAATATTACGCCGAATTTGGCGTACCCGAACCAGTCACACTGCAAACTGTCTGTGATGTGTACGTGCCGAATGTTTTATTAAATTTTAGGCATAATAATAAAATACCAATTTGCGCAGTGAAACTGTGTAAAAATATAATAAAACTGTGTAAAAAGTGACGAAATTTTACACACACTACAATAAAAAGTTGCCACATTTTCGGAGCTATTGCTTTTGTATAGTGCTCTATCTAGTCGAGCGCACCGAGACCAATCAATTATCTTTGACAATTTGTATAGTTACCGAGGTCAAAATTATGGTTTTTAGAATTAATTGTCTGTTTATCTGTGCGTTTGTACACCCTAATCTCAGAAACGGTTTAACCTATTTTAATGCGGTTTTCACTGTTGTATTGATGATTACCTTAATAATTAAACTATACGATACTTTTTATCCTGGGAAATGTTAGGTAGCTGTAAGATTTTCGAAATCAAACAAAGGCCACGTCATTAAAAAAAGTTATTATTAATTTTGAATGTAGAATAGAAGGTAGATGCAGTCACCATCATGTCGTACTATCCAGCCGGCGTACCTCCACTTTCGGGTACGCCACGCCACTCTAGATAGCCGTGGCGGGGCACCGATGTCGTGTCATAGCGTCCTCACCTACACTGCACCACACAGGGTCCAGAGGTTATCGAAGATGATTACCCAACGTTAAAAAAAAAGAGGTCGTACTACCTATCCAATGAGCTATCGAAACGTAGCTACCCCAAGCCACAAATTGAACACATCTAACGTAGAACAGTAGACAATGCTCACATTTGAAAATAACAGCGCAGGCATCGCATTCCGAACGTGATCATTGAGGCGTGCTATATTGGGGGTAGATTCAAAAGGTGCTATGCAACAAACGCAATACGAAAACAATGGCAAAGCCGACTAACTAATTGTTCTATTTTTGAATAGTCTCGGAAATCACGAGAGACGGAGACGAATCTAAGGGGGCTGAGCTAAGGCGGGTACCCGTTTTCGTTGGGCTAAATCTCAAGAAATATTTATTATTATACCTTGTTTTTATACATTTGTTTTTTTTTTTTTCATGTATAAAATAGCTAGTGCATGCGACTTAGTCTATATCCTATGTCTTTTCTGGTATCCCAGACAACGTGTATGCAAAATTTCATGGTGATCGATTCAGTAGTTTTTGCGTGAAAGAGTTACAAACATCCATACATCCATACAAACTTTCACATTTATAATATTACTAGCTGGTGCCCGCGACTTCGTCCGCGTTCTGGATGAAAGGTACCCTATGTCCTTTTTGGAGTCCCAGACAACGTGTATGCAAAATTTACAACGCCATCTAGGGAATTCTGTTTGAAGCAATGTAGTACTCTAATTCATCTAATCTCACTTCGAATAATGGAAAAAGTCTGTTAACAGATGGCACTACATGTTAGTTATAGTTTATAAAATTACGTGTTAATAAAATTAAAGCTGCTGCCCGCGACTTCGCCCGCGTAACTTAGTAAATTATGTACTTAAACCTTCCTCGAGAACCACTCTACCCATTAGTGAAAACCGCATTAAAATCCGTTGCGTAGTTTTAAAGATCTAAGCATACAAAGGGACATAGGGACAGAAAAAGCGACTTTGTTTTATACTATGTAGTGATAGTACGGACTACGGTGTACGGATTAGTACGGATTACATCGCCCGACATCAGCGGTGGAGCCGAATTAATTCTATTCTATTCTATTCTAAGTAATAAAAATAAACATAGATAGATATTAGATATATAGAAGATATGCTACACTAGCGCCATTCTGGCCACTTTTAGAACCCCTATTTTATTGTTGGAGGACCATTTTTTTTAGTTTGATTGTCATAATTATGAGTCCTTACCACATAGCGTTACGTATATTATTATTTTTTTAAACTCGGACCAAGTTGCGAACACCAGCCAGTAGGTATAAAATAAAATAAATATAAAATTGTTCCCGTTTGCATGAAACCGTCCCGGCCGTTACGATACGAGTACAGGGTCATCAATATTGTGCCTATTTTAATCTAGATTTTTCATTAACAGTTTACTCTATCTGCACTACAATACAATAACCCTGATCCTAATACGTATGCCTAATATTTATAATAAATACAAAGATTGTAAGTTTGTTACTCGATCACGCAAAAACCTCTGAACGGATTTGATGAAATTTAGAACACGGATAGTTTACCTATTACCTGGATACTTAGGAGTAAAGTTTTGCGGGCACTGCTAGTAATTAGTAGGTACCTAGGTATTAGGTAAACAAAGAAAAAAAAATTGATTTCCATAATTATATATTTGTTTACTAATCAATTATATTTAAAACCCCTTGTAATGGATAAAATCAAAAGTAGGTACTTATGAGTAGGTACCTACTTGAAAACTACTTACCTACTTATCAGCGAGTAATTTATGGTCTGTATTTTATTTAAATTTAAAAAAAAAATTAAAGATCGCTACGAAAATTACAATAACTAAATACTATTGTAGAACACTATTTTATTTTGAATAAACTGCGCAGTTTTAGTACGCTTGGTATTTTCATATTGATATTTTAACTTTTTTCTTTTTAAACCGATTGGAAACACAAACAAACAAACACGTTACGGGAAGCTTGCTACAATATTATAGTGAAAACTGCATCCAAATCGGTTAGACCTTTTCTGAGATTAGCGTGCCTAGACAGACAAACAAAAAAAAGTTCTAAAAACTATTTTTTTTACCTCGGCAACACAAGTACTAAGTACAGACCGTGTACCTACTTACATTTTTTTTTTAATTTTTTTTTTTCAAAAATATTTAATCTACACACATGGCTCGTTTATAATTTAATTATAAATGTCTATAGATTGTGTATACATCTCAGCAAGCAACGTAAATAGGTAAATTTGTACAAATTATTTATAACTCCCGAACGCGTGTGGACTGTGGAACAACTCCAAGGTGCATTATTGAGGAATGACTCAAATTAATGTGGTAATTCATTTAGATTTATGTTTTCCTAGTACTCGAGTTGAGTCAAAGACATTGAGACGCACGTGTACCTCATCGATGTATATACTATGATGTACGTACAGTGGGGACGCTGTCGGGTAGAACCTCAATTTATTGGTCAACTCCCGACCGCGCGCGATTCGCCCTATTTGTCAATTCGCGCTATTTCTAAACGTCAACTTGCACACCGAATATTTTGGAATATTTGGAATATTTTGGGCGCGAATTGAGTCTCATTAACATCATCATATGATATTTCTCAGAAATATCATATTTTTTATGTATCGCTACGACCAATAATTACGACCAAGAATTACGTAGTAGATACGGAATTTGTAAACAGCTCACGGTTAGCAAGAGAGCTCTTAATGTATATACAATAATAATTAATTAACAATATACAGTTGATACAAATACAGACACAACACAATTACAATACAATTGTTTATCAGAAACAAATACAAAACAGATAACTCATAACAAACAACTAGCCATGCGCTATTCGGTGATACTCTAGTAATTCTAGTACTTCACAATTCAAACCGCAATACTCGAAACGTCACCGCAACATTTTACTGCCCATAAAACTGCACAAACTAAAGTCATTAAAAAATATACAATGCATGGCACATTTTAAAAAGAGAACGCTTCCGAGAATCGACAAATCGATTCACAACACTAGAGCGCGATAGAACGACACATGCACCGCACTGCGTTTTTGAAAAAGTAGTACCTACTCGATAAACATTTTAAAATTCGAATTTGGTATACGGCCTACTCCGACAACGCGCTCGAGTTGTGTGACCAACAACTAACACTTGATCCACAATCGCAACACTAGACAGACTAATGTGGATATTTATCTCTATACTAATATTATAAAGAGAGAAGATTTTTATTTTTGTATGTTTATAATAAATTATACACTCAAAAACTACTGGTACGATTTTAAAAATTCTTTTACCTAAAGAAAGCTACATTATCAGCGAGTAACATAGGCTATATTTTATTAAAGTTAAGCGGGCAAAGCCGCGTGCATAAGCTAGTAACTAATATTTTAAACGTTCGGTTGGATGTTTGTTTCACTCCACAATCACTAACGACTGAACTTAATAACGAAAATAAATCAAACGTCTTATCCACATTAAGATAGCCGTAATGCAGTACAGGTCTGCAGAAAATTGATTTGCTCAACGAACTCACGTAGGCACTGGCCAGTTGAGTTGGAATGCGTTCCATTTTTAAAAATATCTTTGATTAAAATGACGATATCTAGATACTAGAAACAATTGCTTTTTTATGATAAAGTGGATTATTCTCCACAATGCGACAAAGCATGGGAAAAATTGACCTAACAAAAGGTCAACTTTTGTTAGGTCAGACTTTGTTAGGTCAGACCTAACTTAGTCTAATGTCCACGGTGATGACGTGTTTGTTAGACAAAGTAAGAGATATATTATGCGATTTTTTTCCCCCATTTAAAAACTAATTTAAAATTGAATGTGGTTCCGTCGCCTATAACACAAAAAGAAAAGCACTGGTGCTACAAGTGCGTTGGATTAATGGACACCACACCAGAGTCGATTTTCCTCTGCCTTCTTCATACTTTATCTTAGAGCCTGTAACATAGTGTACGTACGCGTTGATAAATGAAAATATATGAGTTAGGTATTATATCTTTATCGCTATTACCTACCCAGGTCCCGCCGAGATTTGAACCTACGTCTGCTGTGTTAACAGCAATAAGTAGTTTATTGAACGATTGGTTATCCGCCGCGAGATTTCAAGCAAAAATAATCCGTTAGTACAGCCTCTCATCATGACTGTGATCACGCGTGCGTAATAATTAATTATAATTAAAATAATTAGTTACTTAATCAGGTCACGGCAAATATCTAGTCACACTGTAAACAGGTTACTCAGCGTTTGTCGCGTGTCTGGTAATTGAAAGTAAACGCTAGAAATACTATGCAATCTTTATTGGAGGCTAGCTGGGTAGTCGCGACTTCGTCCACGTTGAAAAATAAATGGCCCGAGAGATGGTATAGTAGGGACAAAATCTCGCTGCAGGCGCGGCAATAAAACGTGTGAGTAGAGCGAAGAACAGGCGCGCTCCCTTACTCTTATAGGCTTTATGGGAACGTGTAGTGATTAACAGCGTTCGTTTCGATAATGTTACTATGCAAAATGACACGTGCACATTACTATACTATGCAAAAACATTGCAATAAATAATTTATGACTCGACCTGCAGCAAGATTTTGTCCCTACTATAGACATTTCCGGGTAGGTATTTGAGGCACAAGCTGAAAACTTGTCCTATAACTCTTCTAAATTATAAAACCATAACACAGAACTACAGCCTGTCTGAGTGTCTGATGACCTTTATATGAGGAGAAAAAGTTCCGAGTTTTGAGTCCTATTTCAAAACACGACTATATGCGGTGATAAGCGGACGTGTTAATAGAGATGTAATGAAATGTACTTACCCATATTATAGTCTACCTACGCATAAATAGTTACAATAAGTAGTACCTATACCACAGCTACCCAATTTATAGCGGGACGTTATGACACGACGTCGGTGCCCCGCCACGGGTATCCAGCGCGCGGTCGGAACCTCGGCGTACCCGAGAGTGGAGGTACGCCGACTAAAGACTACGCCTGCCTGTAGTCTACTTAGGTAGGTATAGTCTTTGGCCCCTTTTGGTCCACGTCGGTTAGGCACGTAAAAGTTCGCAGAAGTACAGTCAAACGCGAGTTCCCGCTGATTGGCCTGAGGGCCTAGTGCGAGTATACTCTATCAAACGCGTCGAACGCGTAAACGTCAATTTGTATGGGACTGAAGCAGTGCTACACATTAACACATACGCTGAAGCAGCGCACATACCAGTTAGCGCTGCTTCATTTCCATACAATCAACACAATTAGTTTTACCACCCGTGATGCTAGGAAATGGGGCTCTGGCATTTCACAGCATGGTCTTATGCAAGGGGGTGCCAAATGACCGCGAAACGAAGTGTGCCCTACCATTAGTTACCATCCAGCTACAAAAAGTTCATTTCCTATGTTGGATCTGCCGGGAAACAAACCAGGCACCCGTGAGACAGATCGCTAGGCAAGTACTAACTACTCAATCGATAGGATGGGATTTTTTTAGGATAAGGCAGGCTGATTGTCAACTTGATTGTGCTTTGCTACAATAAAACTTAGGTACACAAGAAAAACCAGAGCAAATAGCAATGACATACATGTTGCTTGGTTAACCTAATATAAAATTTCTAACAACTACTTATATACAAATATATTCTTATACTTATAAGATATATATATCTTATACTTATATATTTCTACTTAATACACAATTTATTACAGCTTAGAGTAACCCTTTCCCAAGCCATAAGCAGTCAGACTTTCCTTATTTTTAAGCAGGCTATAACGTTTTTTTAAGTTATTTGTATTTAAATTTTTTTATTTTATTAATGTTGTCAGACAGGCTAACGGTTCACTCGCCTGTAACACAAGGAACGCCATAGGTGCTGCAAAAGGTTTAGGAATCTTCGACAAAACCTTCTGCTTAGGCCGGGTTACGAGCAGAAGGTGGTATTTCTGGCCGAAACGGTCGGACACTAATCAACAGTCAGTTTTGTACATTTTAGCATCATTTTAGGGTCATAGGAAACTAACTACTCAACCATTTTGTGACCACACTCGTTTTATGGTGAATTCAACTAAAAAAAATATCAACCTGCTTATACCTAGCATAAATGAGAGATCTACTAGAACTAGCTCCTGGCATTTGTCTGATCAATAAAACTATACTTTCCTTGCCCTTCCATTGCTATGAAAAACAAAAAGAACAAAATGTTTGATTATCTGCTAAATAAATATTATTATAGTTTTGTTGTTAATTTTTTATTGTAATTAATTCACAAACATTTAAACAAAGATAATTTATTGGTCTCGCTAATATAGCACTCTATCTAGTCGACTAGACAGAGTGCTATACAAAAGCTCCGAAAATGTGGCAACTTTTTATTGTAGTTTGTGTAAAAAATCGTCACTTTTTATCACTTTTTACCCAGTTTTATTATATTTTTACACAGTTTCAATATGCAAACTGGTATTTTATTATGCCTAAAATTTATTAAAACATTCGGCACGTACACATCACAGACAGTTTGCAGTGTGACTGGTTCGGATACGCTGAATTCGGCGTACTATTTTATGCCGCATTTTACGAGTACGACGGCGGTATCTAGTCGAGCGCAGCGAGACCAATCATTTATCTATGCATTTAAATATATTATATTCGACTTATCATAATATCAGCCGCAGGACGTCCACTTCTAGACATAGGTCTCCTCCATAATTTTCCAATAGAATAACCGATCAGAAGCAGCCTGGATCCACCGTCCACCCGCAGCCCTTATTGGGTTGTCTGTTTCCTTTGTGGGTGTGGACATCTTACGCTGCACTTGCGAGCATTTGCTGCTTTCTTTTATTTACTTATGTATAATATTAACTGCGTGCCCACATGCCCAGGGCCTGTTCCCATTAGTTACACAGAAGTTACATTGATTTAATCATTAATTGTAATAATTAATTAGTTAGTTATTATTAATAAATTAATTTGATTAGTTCTATTATGAAAATTTGTTTTTAATGTACGTAATAGAATTTTTTAAGGTGTCTGCTCTGTCCGCACTTTGTGTCAATCTTATTTTTAAATAACAATTCAAATTAATTGATACAAAATATGTTTGAAAAAAAATTGAAATAGCTAGACACTGAAAGTTAGATTCAAAAAAATTTATTTTTATTTTTATTTTCAGCTTCTAATACCTTTTATTATTCAATTGGATTGAATAATATTAACAATATTATACATTGGACATCCTAAAAACAGCAAAATGTAGTAGTATGATTTTTTTTTAATTAATTACTTTTATATTTTATATAGGTATAGGTTTAAAATAAAATGCGACTTTTTGCACTCCTGAAAAGTAGCCAAAAAAATTTAACTATATAAATTAAATTTATTATGAAAACTTACCAGTATAAGACGTAGAGCTGTAAGAATCTGCAGAAGAAGCCGACAGCGACCGACTTCTGTATCTTGCTGATTTTTTGAGGGCACCAGATTTTCCTCTCTGACCTTCGAATTTTCCAGCAGTCCCATCGGTACTGACTCCTCTCACCTGACCAGGGTCCGTCACCGGACTATCACTGGCTATATTTGCACCAGCAATGCTTTCTTTTCTCAACTGATTCGGTTCTCCTAACCCGTCAGACATTTTTAAATATATTTCTATATATCTTCAACAACAGGCATAAGATTTGTGATATTCTCAATCGATTCTATTCTCTGTAAAATATTGTCGTGTTCTCTTTTCATGAGCTGGCGTTTTTACGAATCTTTATGTAATAAAAAATATCAATAAAATCGCGGACTCCAAACGTCCGCAACTGCGACAATTTATAAAATGTCCCTAATAACGCTTCAATCTAAATAACTATCTATAAAAATCTAACAGGATTCTAATGTCGGTCGTTGCATTATTTTTCAGTAAAATTTGATCACACATTTACACTATTTAATTGAGTATTTCACCCGAATGGAGCAAAAAAAAATGCTACAAACACCCCTCTAGTTTTACTTTCCCCCCAGTACTGAAAAAAAAATTGAAAAGTATGTAAATGTCATTTTCATTTTTCGATCGACTAGGGAGGGAGCGTAAAGTAAGTATCGAAGAACACTATATACTGGCGGATTATAAAAGGTACTCTGTGGCATTTTAATGTAGAGGGAGAATAGACTATTCTCCCTCTACGCATTTTAATTTTATTTTATTTTCATTAGTTTCATTACATATTTGTATCCGTGTTTACACCAGTTACTGTGATACTCACAGCGTGCTGTACATATGTACCTTAAGTAGAAATCTTTTCAACATTCGTAAAAAAACGTATTGAATATGGCAGCATGCCACAGAGTACAAACCTTAACAACACGAACAAGCTGTTTTGGATGTATAAACATCTATGTAAATTGTAAACTATACAGGGCCTTTAGACAAGTGGCATTTCGCTCCGTAGCGATTCGATTCGAAAGAATAAAATGTATGGGATGTGTCACGTGATTTAGCGACGGCATATGTCAATCCCATACAATTTATTGTTTTCGAACTTCGTTATCGTTTTTGTAATGTCACTTTGTCTAAGGCCCCTGTTTACAGTTATTTACAGCTTACACTTCTTTAGTTTACAGTCTATACAATACAATGTGAAATACAATTATAAATTCTAGATACCATAGTAGATATAGACCTAATATTATATTAATCTATGTTATTTAGAAATGACCATGAAATGACAGACCAGACCACTGCAGCACAACACTAGTGACACTAAATTCAAAATGGAAGCAGAGAAAAGAATGCAGAATGCATGTCGGTCAAGTACAACTATTTTAATGAGTGATGATTATTAACTAGGAAATAAATTGCTTCTTAAATATATAGTTCCAATTTTATTTTTGGTAAGTGCACAAGTGATTATCATGTATCGAATTTGCACTATTAGTTATAAAATGCAACCTTTTATTTCAACTAACAAATACGATATAAAACACGTAGGTAGGATTCGTTTACCGGTTGCCAGGAGTTATTACAAAAACAAATTACAAATTTCATAAATATTTAACATACATAACGGTAAACATTATTTATAATGATTTATGGCGTGAGTTCGGATTTTTATTTTTACAAAATGAAAAGATGCAATTCGTAAAGTTCACCAACGGAGATTTTATTTTCAAGTCTATTGTGTGTAACAAACGAGTCTGAACTTGGTTAATCCTTTAAACGCCAGAGTCGTATTTATCCAACAATTATGTCCATTTCGCCAGAGCCGTATATATACGACAAATTCCTCTACTTGTATATTGTTTATTTTTAAATTGTTGCATTACATACTTTCTCTTAAAAAATAAACATTTACGAGTCAAGCAATTTATTTAAAATTTCAATCAGTAAGTAAGTGTTTTTTAATTTGAATAACTCATTGTATATTTAAAAACAGTGATCTAATGTCAATAGGGTTTCTTACTTTCTTGCCTTGCTCTTGTGTTGTCTGTCTGTCACTAGTTTTAGGTGTGAGTTGGCTTATAAGTATAAGTTTCCTCAAGTGACTTAATTTAGATTCAGTTCATCTACTCTACACTAATTTTTTGTTTTGGTTTGTTCATAAGGGATAAACTAAAAAAACCACAAGAATGATTTTAAAAATTCTATCACCTGTAGAAAGTTCATAATTTATTGTGGTTTTTTTTTCCAAATTTTATTTTAATATGATCATCATATTAAAATTCTTATCTATTTTTTTTTTCAAATAGACCATTCATTTAGAACTTAGAACATTGTTTAACAACATTTTATTGTTGCGACCCAGTAAACAGCCAAATAGCCAACCATAATATTAAATTATTATTTCAAACAGCTTTGGTTACTTTATTTTATTATTATTACTACTATAATATCTATTTAACTTTCTAACATTTCTTTGTGAATCAAAAATATTAAATAGATGGTTTAATTTCATATAAGAGTCTTATAATATTGAACAGATTTCGACCCATAATCTTTGTCTAAAGTAAAAGTAAAAGGAAGTAAGTAAAAGGAAAATAAACTAGAAAAAAATGTAACTTATTAACAATACTTAACAAAGATAAGAAAGAAATATTGTAAAATGAAATATTGTACAAAAAAATAAGAAATATTTTAAAAACATGTCAAAAATAAAGGCTTTATTTATTTCTTTATTATTATTATTAGCTCAAAGTTTGAAAGACTTTGGTCTGTGTATTCTATAATGGTACATTTTAATTCCAGTATTTCTAGACCTCCATACCCACTATGTCTGGGGTCGGCCGCGGTCGTGGGTACACTGGACGTCACCACCTGCGCGAAACACGACCCGTAGACGAGCGGGATAACGAGGACAATGACAGCGTTAGAACCCTGTTGGATATCCGTCCTCGGACGCCAGGTCTGATATTTTATTATCTATACTAATATTATAAAGCTGAAGAGTTTGTTTGTTTAAACGCGCTAATCTCAGGAACTACTGGTTCGAATTGAAAAATTCTTTTTGTGTTGGATAGATCATTTATCGAGGAAGGCTTTCTTTAGGCTATATAACATCACGTTGCGACTAATAGGAGCGAAGAAACAGTCGAAAATGTGGAAAAAACGGGGAAAATTATTCATCTTTGAGGGCTTCCGTTGCGTGCGCTGCGAAAACCGTTCAAGATACCCAAATGATTCCCAAAATAACTATTCCACGCGGACGAAGTCGCGAGCACAGCTAGTTATTTATATAAGTAGTAGCAGGGCACATTGTGTGAGAATATGGCCAGTAACCACCATCTTACAAGTAAGGGAAGAAAGAGTCGATTTTCATACCCCTTCCTAGTCCTCTATATCCCCACTAGCTGGTGCTCACGACTTCGTCCGCGTTCTGGATGAAAGGTGCCCTATGTTCTGATGTCCCAGACAATGTGTATGCAAAATTTCATGGTGATCGGTTCAGTAGTTTTTGTGTGAAAGCGTTAACAAACAAACTCACATTCAAATTTATAAGATTAGTAAGGATTATAGCAATATTTAATAATAAATATTTGGGCGATGCTTGGTTTGTACACGGTACATTGAAAAATATAGTTAGATGAATATTTTTTGCATTATTTTTTTCGAGTTTATAATTTATTAAAATTAATAAAGAGAACGTCGCGTACCCCTGAGGGTACGCGTATCACTAATAAGAAAGTACAGCCTGATGAGTCAGACCTGACTGCTGCTTTGGACTTGACGGACGTTTTGGAAAACTAAGAAAAATTATAGACTTGACTTGAATCTGACTAGTCTCGGGATCTGCTACTTTTGATTTTAATCTCAAAGACTAATACAAATTACTATTTTAACTAATGGCACTGGCAAAATCATCAAGACATTAAAAGAGAAGAAGAAGAAGAAGATCCAAAAAATATAACAATTTGTGTATAATTTTTTTTTCAGACGCTCCAAAACCAGAGACTAAAGGGCAAATTGAGAAAGATTTAATTGAACAAGTGATGTACCATGTGACGAGTAAGGACGACGAAGCCGTCTTGCAAGAGTTGCTCGCTGTCGATGACACATATGCACCTTTGATCTCTTTGGTGAGTTGGATGGGGAGTCCCGGGTTCGTTTTCTGGCCGGGTCTCAACATTGGAGAAAGAACTTTTCAATGTTTGCCCGGTCCCGTCGTAAAAACAGTCAAACGTTGACAGTTAGAGAGAAAGCGTCACGTCGTCACGTGAATGAGATATATGATTGATTTCTATAGAAAAGCTGTAAGGCATAGATGAATGATTGATCTCGCTGCGCTCTACTAGATACCGCCGTTGTACTTGTAAAATGCGCCATAAAATAGTACGCCGAATTCGGCGTACCCGAACCTGTCACACTGCAAGCTGTGTGTGATGTGTACGTGCCGAATGTTTTAATAAATTTTAGGCATAATAAAATACCAGTTTGCATAGTGAAACTGTGTAAAAATATAATAAAACTGGGTAAAAAGTGATAAAAAGTGCCGCGCTACAGTAAAAAGTTGCCACATTTTTGGAGCTATTGCTTTTGTATAGCGCTCTATCTAGTCGAGCGCAGCGAGACCAATCCATTATCTTTGGGTTCAAGTCGTAACATGTGTTCACCTTAAGTTCAACTTTGTGCAACTAATTTGAAATATCATCCCAAGCGGTGATATTCTACTATGCCACTTTTAGTGAAGCAACCCAGAATCTAATAGTGTATCCTTTATCAAAGCCAGAGCACATTTCCCTACTCCTATCCTAAAATCCTACTTAGGATTTGAGGATAGGGATACAGGAACAAGTGGCATTGATAGGCGATGGTACTCGCCTACAATCAAATGGACCGTCATTAACATGTAAAAAAAAAACATTCAATTACTTACAGTTGGAGCAATTCTCTCCCGGCGAGGACGGTATCCAGTTTAACTCAAAATTGCGTCACTTTGAAACAACAATAAGTAATCTATGTCCAGATGAAACGAGATTGCAGTGAGTATATATTTAAATAACACGTAAACTATACTAATATTATATAAAGAGAGGATTAAAATTTTTGTTTCTTTGTAATAAATAAAGTCAAAAATTGTGGCAATATTTTAAAATTTAAAAAAAATACCTCTATAGATGGAATCTTTTGATCGTTCTTTGGGTCATTATCAAAATATAAATGACATCGTCCGAATATTCATTACGGTACATTTGAGACTGTACATTCGGCCGAATATTCGGTTTGCTACATTCGAGACCGAACATTCGGTGCAGTACATTTGGTTTGCTACATTCGAAAACCGAACATTCGGTTTGCTACATTCGAGACCGAACGTTCGGTGCGGTACATTTGGTTTGCTACATTCGAGAACCGAACATAACATTTGAGACCGAACATTCGGTGCGGTACATTTGGTTTGCTACATTCGAGACCGAACATTTGGTTTGCTACATTCGAGACCGAACATTCGGTTTGCTACATTCGAGACCGAACATTCGGTGCGGTACATTCGAGGCCGCATTAGTCACAATCGGCGCATTATTTGTGTTAGAAAAACTGAGATGATGATGGTGATGATGATGATGATGATTGCAGACAAGCGTTCGCAACGTTCAGAGCGGCGGCGCTCAGTAGCGCGGTGACCGCCAGAAAGCTGGCAGCGGTCGGAGCTTCGTTCACGAGACAACAACGCCAACAGTTGCTTCGCACGTCTCTGCTCAATGTCGTCATGCAGGGAACCTTCTCCAGTGAGTTTGTTTATATTATATTATACTAGCTTGTGCCCGCGACTTCGTCCGCGTTCTGCACGAAAGGTATACCCCATGTCCTTTCTGGTGTCCCAGAAAACGTGTATGCAAAATTTCATGGTGATCGGTTCACCACTGTTTTTTAAAATAGTTGTCATAGTAAATAATTTAATAATTATTATACTTAATACTTACAGAGTTAGACGTTTTGGAGAGAGCGAATCCAGTTTTCCTCATAAATGCAGCAAACCTAATGGGAGACTATTTCGGAGGTAAAATTCAAATTTAGTCTTATCGCTATATGTAAAGCTTTGATTTTAATTGTGTAAAAGAAAGTCACTTCCCGATGTCTGCCGGAGTGTAATAATAAAATAAGGAAATGTCCCATTACAGAGGCGCGCCTGTGCAACGGTAACAAGGTTCACATCCTGGCTGGTCCACTTTTGCAGTACATGAAGGCTCTGTTGGCCTGCGACGACGTCAGAGCACACAGGAGTCTCGCCACGCAGGTACGCAACTAGAAAATCTAGATATAGGTCTCTTCTCCTCTTCTCCTGTCTTCCGTGTAAAATGTAATGGGAATATTGGAAGCCTTTACTCGACGACACGTTTGGTCTAGTGGCTAGTGACAATAGCTGTTAACCAAGCGGTCGCGGGTTCGAATCCCGCTAGGGGCAAATGTATAAACGATAGCGCGTTAACCTGACCATAGAAGGATTAAGAATAAAGGGATAAAGAAGGGTAGAAGGGACGGGGTAATGAATGGGTACCGGCATCCCTTACACACACTCACCGACGAAATACATTCTGTATAGGGGCTGGTTATTGCCGCCAAACATACTGTCCAAACGCCCTGCCACTTACTTTCCAAATTCAAAACAGAGCCAACTTTGAAAATGAATGGGATAAGGGTTACAGAAGGGAAGGGGCCTCCGTCCCTTCTTACCCCGTCACGGGGTAATGAATGGGCTCTGGCATCCCATACACACTCACCGACGAAATACATTCTGTAAGGGGCTGGTTACTGCCGCCAAACTCTAACATCTGAATGGTCCAGTGGCGTTAGGTCATAATACTAAATTACTAAAGTATTTCGAACAAAGTACAAGTTTACTTACACTCACTTACACGGTACTCATTTTCTATTTTCAGCTAATGCAGAACGGCCGAGAGCTTCTCTCGGTGCTGTCCCAAGAAATTGAGGAACTTTCCATCTCGATACGTCTCCGACTGATAAATCCACCGCCGATCACCTTAATATGGCTCCTCCTGTCCGCCGACTTGTGCCTAAATAAATTTCTACCCCTGCCAACGACTCTACAACAATTCTACGCCTCGCACCTGGATCTGACCACAGAGGAGAGTTACAGCGAGGTCACATACGGATCGTGGAAGAAGTCACCGGAGAAGGAGTACAGATCCGATGTGTCATCGGACATGAGCGTAGTAGCGGAGAAGATAAATCAGAACATATCTCAGTTGAATTTGAGCAATGCGAGCAACGATGACAGCGATTCAATCAAACCAAAGTTGAGACCAATTCTGGGTGCCGGAGCGGGACTCCTGAGACAGGAGCAAGCGTCGAACCTGGACACTTGGGCGTCGAAGAGTAGTCTATCGAAAAGATACGATTTGAACTCGTGGAGACAAGTCGATGAGGAAAAGCAAGACGATCCCGAGCCGGTTTTCAATCCTTCAATGCCACCGCCGAACATGCAACAGAATTACCCGGTGACCGTGCCGGATTACCCGCCGCCAATTTACAATTACCCCGAACAGAATAGTTACCCGAACTACCTGCAACAGGGCGACGGTGTCTACATACAAAATCAGTACACGAATAATGTGAATTTCACACCGCAAGGTGATTTCTTGGTTCCAAATCAGACGAATACTCAAATATTACCTACACATCACAATGTTACCGCAACGCCCCAAACCAATGCAAGCTTGCCCCAAGCGAACACGAATTTGCACCAAGCGAACACAAACCTGCCCCAGTCCAATCAGAGTTTGCCCCAAAACAACGCGTTGCCCCAATCCAACTCGAGTTTGCCCCAAACCAAGACAAATAATCCGAAACAGCAAGCCGCCGTACAAGTCAATCCGCAGTTGAACGAAAGGACAAACAGCGAGGTACAGAACTCGAGTCGAAGACCGCTGGAAAATTGGAGGAAGGAAAAAGCGGAGGAGAGAAATGAAGACCCAAAAAGTAGACCGAGGAACTGGTCACGACAGAGGTCCAAGGACAGTGTGAACGAGGAAGACGATAAGGAGAAATTCAACGATGGGTTCCGTTCAACGACCAGGAAAGACGGAAAGACCAAGGCCAACAGGAGGAACAGCAGCAGCGACGAGTCGAGTAAACCACCAAATCGAAGACACGTCTCGGAGGTTCCGAGAAGTCAGAAGTACTGGGACCACGATGACCGGTGCGACAAGGACTACAATAGCTAGTCTAGTTTAGTGTAGAAATAGTGAAAATTAAGTGACTTTTGTGGAAATTTCTATACCCTCAGGGTGACAATGACAAAATCCTAAAACGACAACTCCCTAAAATGACAACTAGGAAGTTGTCATTTTAGGGGGAGTATTAATGAACTTCTTAAACTGACAACTTCCTAAAATGATTTCCTAAATTAAATTCCCGGCGTCCGCCAGGGTAAAACTAGTAGTTATTTTTATACTTTGTCTAATTTGACAAAATTATTTTGTGCCGAATATTTTTAGTACTTATTCTATTAATTTCACAACTAAGAGCCGAAATTTACGCTTTTAGTAAGTTGTCATATTGGAAATTGTCTATTTTGGAATAGACGTTTTAGGAAATTGTCATTTTCGGAAATGTTCTATTTTGGAACAGTCGTTTTGGGAAGTTGTCATTTTCGGAAATTGTCTATTTTGGTAAAAATATTTTTACAAGCTGTCCTTTTCGAAAATTGTCATTTTCATAAATTGACTATTTTGGAATAGACGTTTTAGGAAGTTTTCATTTTCGGAAATTGTCTATTACGGAAAATACGTTTTAACAAGTTGTCCTTTTCGGAAATTGTCTATTTTCGAAAAGACGTTTTTACAAGTTGCCCTTTTCAGAAATTGTCTTTTGGAATAGACGTTTTAATAAGTTGTCATTTTAGGAAGTTTCCGCTGTCACCTTGACGGTTTCTTTAGTGTGTAAATTGTGTAGTGAAAATGTGAAGTGAATAAAAAAAATGGGAAAAAAATTTTTTTCAGTGAAGTGAGACACTCTAGGATCGATTACGTACAGCAGTTTTAAGTTAGCATTTTTAATGTAATTTTTTTTTAAATTACTACAATATTATGGCATAATAAAATAGCATAATAATGAAACATAATAGTAATAATAATGAAATTAAAAGTAATTTAGATTTTCATACGTATATTAAGTTTTGGTTTAAATAATAGTACATACATAGTTTTAAATTTTAGTGTTAGAGCCCCGAAGGTTGGTTGATATATATATATATATATATATATATATATATATATATATATATATATATATATATATATATATATATATATGTTTTTTTATATATATATTTGGTTTATTTATATAATGAATTTTGTATCTCCGATATAAATTTGTATTATTTACATTCGATCGCCAAACTTTAATTGCAAATATAAAATCAAATAGAAAAAAAAATAATTTTGTTTATTATAGTAAAGTAACAAGTTAACAAAAGATGTACAATTTTTTTTTTTAAATTCAATGGTATTTATTTAATAGCAAAACCTAACAGCTTAAATATTTTTTTGATTTTTTATTACCTATTTTTTTGATTAACCTACTTACTCGATTATAAAAATGCATAATGATTTTTTTTAGATGTTAAATTTATTAATTAGTATATAAAGTTCGCTAAAAGTCATACACAGTTTTTGAGATGAATCTAAAAAAGTTTTTTTTTAAATTAAATTTTTTGCGACATTTTATATAAAAAAAACCTAGAAAAATATTTTTTTTGAAATGGAAAAGCACAGGTGACAAAATGTTGTTAGTTTTTCTTTTAAAATCTTTACCCGGTTCTAATATAATAAATCTAAAATATCTATTCTTAGTTCAATTAGTTTCAAACTAAAAAAAAAAATTTTTTGAAAAATGGCTACTTACATAAAAACAATAGTTAATATACTTAAATAGATTTAAAGAAATTATTTTTTTGCTCAATTTAATTGTCACTCCGCCTATAAAATACAGTTAGCATATATATTATATATATATGTAATTATATTAATTATATATTATATAATAAAATAAATAATGATAATAAAACTATTCTCTCTAACAAACCCCATCAACAATGGTGTAGTCAGTGTCTGACCTTCAGCTTCGGCTTCAGCAAAAAAAAATAACCTTCAGTGAAACCTTCGGCTTCGGCCCAAAACCCGAAAGAAGCCGAAGATTCCCAAATAAATAAATAAATTTTATAATTCACATTATTTCAAAACGTTATTATTTTTGACAAATAAATTGCAAGGTGATTTTTTTAATCATCTCTAGATCAACTTGTAGAGATGATTTAAATTACATTTCTATATTATACAGTCGATATAAACCTTCAATATTGAAGTTTCACCAAAGGGACATTTGTGAAATGTTTGAAGTTTTTTACTAGTGGGACATTATTTGAAAGGGACATTATCGATCTATAATAAAAATATGTTTGACAATCTCCTGTATGTATGTATGTACGAAAAAAGGTTCGTCCCTTCAAAGTTGCAATAAAAACATGTTTGACAATCTCCTGTATGTAAGTACAGTCAAGGTAAAAAAAGGTTCATTTCAAACGAAACATTGACGTTGACTAAGTGCTTACGACCCAAAGGAATGAATTTGAAGTGACGAAGGTTTTCGTACCCTGACTGTACTTCGTTGGATTATTTACACTGGATTTCAGTCTATTGTAAAAATCTGCCTTTTATAATTTATAATCAGAGCTGATACTGTCAGTCTGCTGTAAATTTAACATATTAATTTACAAATATTTTTTTTAGTACAATAGATCTGTTTTTCTAATTTAACACTTATGAACACCGACTTAAGCCTGAATTTACTTTAAAATAGTTGAAAAAAAAAACTGTACCTGTCTTAGAAAATGAATGCACAATAGAAATGCATAATAATATTGATATGTATTGATATTGTAATAAGGTTTATATTTTGATGTATATGTATGAGATCAATAAATTAATGTGAAGATGGACATTGTTTATTTTTTACAGAATATAACTTTTTATTGCTACATTCCCTCCATACCAGATTCCCACAATACCAGAATTAATCTATACTAATATTATAAAGTAAAGAGTAAAGATTTGTTGTTGAATTGAATAGGCTCCGAAACTACTGGATCGATTTGAAAAATTCTTTCACTGTTGGGATTTTATATTATCAGCGAGTACCATAATCTAATAGTAATAATAGTATCATAACATGGGCTAATCGTCATAGATCGAATCAGAAATGAGGAGATCCGCAGGCGTACGAAAGTTACCGACATAAGCCGGCGGATTAGTAAGTTGAAGTGGCAGTGGGCAGGGCATATAGTACGGAGAGCCGACGGCCGCTGGGGCCGGAAGGTTCTCGAGTGGAGGCCACGGACCAGCAAGCGCAGCGTAGGACGTCCACTCACAAGGTGGACAGACGACCTAATAAAGGCCGCGGGTCAGCGGTGGATCCAGGCTGCTTCTGACCGGTCCTATTGGAAAATTATGGGGGAGGCCTATGTCCAACAGTGGACGTCCTACGGCTGAGATGATGATGATGATCATAGGCTATATTTTATAAGGTTACACGGACGAAGTCGCGTGCAACAGCTAGTATATTCATAAAGAACATCATTGCAAGATATTTTTTATTGCTACATTCCCTCCATACCAGATTTCCACAATACCAGAAGTATTATATGCAAGATTTTTTTATTGCAACATTCCCTCCATACCAGATTATCACAATACCAGAAGTATATTATGCAATTTTTTTTTTATTGCAACATTCCCACATTACCAGAAGTATATATATGCAATATTTTTTTATTGCTATATTCCCTCCATACCAGAAGTATATTGAGAAAAGCCAAAACTACTAAGTGCATGTATAGAAAGCTGAACCCAAATTGGGAACATAGCCTGTCATTTGTGGCGTTTGGCGACAGTAACCACCCCTTTTATAGTACAGAGGTCCTCTGTAATGGTTATAGCACTTATAGCTCAGGAGTTCTAATCTTTGGCAGTGCGTATTATGAGAATTTTTTAAACGTTTGGTCCGAAAAAGAGGAATTTTGGAAGGCAAGTTGATAAAATAGTAAAACTTCTTTACAAAAAACTTTTTTTATTAGGTATTATGAATAAGATAACACAATTCCTTTAAACACCACAGCTACTATTTCTTTTACCCTTTTTTTGGAAATATTTTGAATTTCATATTACATACATTCGCCATTTCATAATAGGTATATATATAATACTTAGGTAATATAGAAACGTCCAAATATTACGTAACGCGAAACGTCTTGTAAAACGTTACGATGCGTTACAGGGGCGGGAGGAGTTTTTCTAACAACGCGTTACGTAACATTGTTTTTTTATTTAAATTTTAGCATCCCTTTTCACTTATGTTTTACGGGGAATCCCTCGAGTGTTATTGTACGTCATTTTTATTTTGTTCTTCCAAGTTGGCAACACTTTTCGTTGATAAAAATGGTCTCCCACTCCTTTGTACCCTCTCTTGAGTAGTTATTTTATAGTTGTAAAATATGTACGATTAAAAATGAAATATTTGCTGATCTCTCTTCGCCATGTTTGTGGAAATAATTTTGGTAGATACTTGATTTTGACATGTTTCACAGTTATCTGAAAAAAAGGAAGAATGAAATATATTATTATGAAGAGTAAAGATCAGTATGTGTATGTTTGTATTAGTACTGGGCGGGGGGTTAGGGGACGGTAAGACCCTCCACCATAGTTTATAGTCATTGCCCATTGCGAGCTTCACTTGGACTAGGCCCGCACGTTGCGTGCTTCACTTGGATTAGGCCCGCACATTGCAGCTTTATTTATTTATTTATAAGGCACACCAACAGAAGACACAATAATACAATTTTACATTCGGTCCTCACAACATTTCACATCATTATCGACCCTTTACATTATGGGAAAGGGTCGATAATTATGTGAAATGTTACCTCCGTTAGGTCCGCACATTGCGGGCTCCATCTCGGTTAAGCATGCACGTTGCGGGCTTCACCTGGATTAGGCCCGCACATTGCGGGCTTCACCTGGATTAGGCCCACACGTTGCGGGCTTCACCTGGATTAGGCCCGCACGTTACGTGCTCCACCTCGGTTAGTCCCGCATGTTGCGAGCTTCATTTGGATTAGGCCCGCACATTGCGAGCTTCACCTAAATTAGGCCCGCACATTGCGGGCTTCACTTGGATTAGGCCTGCATGTTGCGTGCTTCATTTGGATTAGGCCCGCACGTTGCGTACTTCACCTGGACTAGGCCCGCACACTGCGGGCTCGACCTCGGTTAGTCCCGCACATTGCGAGCTTCACCTGGATTAGGCCCGCACATTGCGAGCTTCACTTGGACTAGGCCCGCACATTGCTGTCTTCACCTCAGTTAGGCCCGCACACTGCGGGCTCCACCTCAGTTAGGCGCGGAGTGTGACACTTTGACACTTACCCTAGTCGAGCTCTACGGGCACGCAGGGATGCGCCTTGAACTCCGCCGCCGTCGAGGTCTCTATCCCGCAGGAGCCGCAGACGAGCACGTGCGTGGTGCCCCAGCTGCTGTCCCCCTCCTCCAGGAGACGCGTCACGTCCTCCGACGAGCGCGCCACCACTATCTCTGATTTATTGTATTGTAACAAACAAATAAACGCATTATTTATTTATTAACGTTGAGGAGTTATACTAATATTATGAAGAAAGTAGATAATTATAAATTTTGCATGTTTGTAATTAACAAACTCAAAAACTACTGGACCGATTCTTTCACCTGTGGAAAGCGACATTTTATAAGATTACGCGGACAAAGTCGCGTCCAACAGCTAGTATAGTATATTATACTATATATTTTATGTAAAAATATAAAAAAATGAAACCACTCACCCGTTTTATCGTGGCCGTGTATATTTTTAACGTGTTTGAGTAGCTGGAAATTTGAAAAACAAAAAATTAGGTACTTCAAACTAGACATTTTAAAACTGAATCTGAATTTACTAAACTAAACTAACCGACTAAAATACTTTATTTAAATTTAATTAAACTAAACTAAATTTTGGAATTTCAAAAAGTGAATGGATACAAAAGAGATTTATTATTTTAAACTGAATGATCTAAGTAATAGGACACAGTAGATTTAGCAATTACATATATTAATTGAAAAACCCGTCTGGCGGCAGTAACCAAAAATCGGATTGAACATAGGCAATAGGCTATAGTAACATAGGCTATATTTTATAAAAAGTTACGCGGACCATATCGCGTGCAACCGAGGTTAAGTATTATATAATTATTATTTTTTTAAATTGATTTCTGTGTAACGGTATTAAAGTTCACTTTTGATTGCTCGCTGGCTTATTATGAAAAGAAAGACGTGTTGACTTGAATGCGATTTTATTTCAACCGACAACTTTAGGCTTGTATGTAACTGGGCTGTAGTCTTGGGGGAGACTGCCGCCCGTCGTAAGGTCCCCCGAGTGGGCCGGCGTACCTCCACTCTCGCCGAGGTACGCCGAGGAACTGACAGGGAGCGCAGACCTCCCCGCGTAGGATAGCCGTGGCGGGGCGGGGCACCGAAGTCGTGTAATAACATCCTCACGACCCCGCCCATCAACGGCCGCGATAGATAGAAAGTCGTTGGGTTTTTCCACTCTCGGGTACGCCGTGGATCTGACGGGGAGCACAGGCCTCCCCGCGTGGGATAGCCGTGGCGGGGCACCGAACTCGTGTAATAACGTCCCCACCACCCCGCACATCAACGGCCGCGATAGACAGAAAGTCGTTGGGTTTTACCCGGCATAACCCCGTAGTGTCCCCTACACTTACACTGCCGGGTATGTAACAGTTGTAACACCTATTTAACCTTGCAAGCACACATGCATACGTCTCTCTCTTGCATTCGTTCACGCACACATTGATAGTTAGCTGAACATTCTGAAATAAACAGGGAATCGAACCTCGGATTGTGTGGCGGCGCGGTAAGTGCATCCCGCACATTGCATAGGACTCGAGTAGCGACCGCTTAGTCCCTTCCCGCGGCCAGTAAGTGAGCCGTGCTCCTTTTTCTGGTAAAACAGATAAAACTTCTGTTAGCATCCTTGTATTTCGGGTACATTAATTAAAACAAAACCACTTTACGTTTAGTCCCAACACTTTTAATGTCTGACAGATATATCAGAATTATGTTTAGTCCCAACACTTTTAATGTCCGACAGATATATCAGAATTATGTTTGGTCCCTGTGACTTACCCTGTGAGCGCTCAGGTCCTTAATCGCGTTGCATTTGAATGAGCACATCTTGCAAGAGTACAAGTACAGCTTCAGTGTGGAAGACGACGTTATGTCTTGGGTGGTTGGCGTAGAGCTCATTTTGCGACGACCGGGGCGACCTCGCAGTGGAGGTCTCAGGTTCATCGCCGCCCTAATAACGTGTTTCATACATACTAATCAGTACTAATATTATAAATGCGAAAGCGAAGTTCCTTAAGAAAAAAATTACCGTTCCCGAAGGATCAACTGAAATTTTTAAATGAGACTACAGATGGCGTTGACTGATGTCTTAGTCTAATTATAATAAACAAACAAATGGACAACTCACTTGGCTTTTTGTACGGCTTTAGTTTTCTGTAATATTTCCGTCGGTGACAATTTGGGTTTCTGGAAATTGTAAAGGTAAATTGTGAGGTAAAGGTATAATATTCCTTACTACGTCTGGCGGCAGTGACCACTCCCTTATAGAATCCCTATGCCTTACTTATAAGGGATATAAGGGATATTTTTCTATCCCGTACTTATATCCCTTATCCCTTACTATATCCCTTACTTATCCCTTATTTCTCTATCCCTTACTTATATCCCTTATTTCTCTATCCCTTACTTATATCCCTTATTTCTCTATCCCGTACTTATATCCCTTATTTTTCTATCCCGTACTTAATTTCTCTATCCCTTATCCTTAATCCAACTGTAGGCGGCAACGCATTTGCTTGT
Source organism: Synanthedon tipuliformis (assembly GCA_947623395.1). Classification (NCBI taxonomy): domain Eukaryota; kingdom Metazoa; phylum Arthropoda; class Insecta; order Lepidoptera; family Sesiidae; genus Synanthedon; species Synanthedon tipuliformis. The sequence goes on along the minus strand of OX392434.1, from coordinate 4,326,042 downwards.
GTTATAGGCGACGGTTGCCACTTACCATCAAGAGTGCACTGTCAGCACTGACTGTCCATCTTGACATGTAAAAAGAACATGTCAGTCGCAGGACTGCACGTTAGAAGTGAAATCTTAGCTTCACAATTTACGACTACAGATGTCGCGCTAACGTTTCGTTCCTCAACGCGACAAACTACACTTTTCATACAAGATTTCTATTTTCTCATAATTTATTTTTTAGTCGACAGATGTCGCTGCGCCGGCGGGTTATAACGCGCTAATGTTTCGTCCCTCAAAATACCCTAAAAAAAACCTAGCGCTAATTTTGAGCCACCGAAATTTTGAGTACAAATATATTAAGATATTTTTGTAAACAAAAAATTAATGAAGACATATTTGAAAACTATGGAAGTTTTCAAAAAAATCTTCATAGTCGTACAATACAATACAACGTCCACTGCTGGCTTGCCCTGCCCTATGCCCTATTGATTGAATAATGATAATGTATACAATAACAAACAAACATACATACCGACGCATTAATTTTGTTTTTCAGTTGCTTCGTTTTGGTTGCGGATGACTTTGGTGGTACGTATATATATGACTGCTTGTCACCGTCTGTCACAATGAATGACTCGGTTGTGTCTTGTTGATCTAACAAAAAAACATAATTAAGTTTTTATTGAAGTAGAAAAAAAAGCAATATTTTACAAGCAAATCAATGAAAAATAAATTTATATGACTTACGTAGGCTACACCTATGTTATGTGATGTATTTCTTAATTAAATCATGTCATTTTTAAGAGATACTTTAAAAATATGTTAAGCTAGAGAATTGTAGTTGTTCTAAAAATTTAAAAAAAAAACTTCGCTATCGGATATCTCTATATGGTACGGTTGACTCATAGTCATCTCTATATTTTACGGTTGACTCATAGTCATCTCTATATTTTACGGTTGACTCATAGTCATCTCTATATTTTACGGTTGACTCATAGTCATCTCTATATTTTACGGTTGACTCATAGTGATCTCTATATTTTACGGTTGACTCATAGTCATCTCTATATTTTACGGTTGACTCATAGTCATCTCTATATTTTACGGTTGACTCATAGTCATCTCTATATTTTACGGTTGACTCATAGTCATCTCTATATTTTACGGTTGACTCATAGTCATCTCTATATTTTACGGTTGACTCATAGTGATCTTTATACTATACGGTTGACTCATAGTGATCTTTATACTTTACGGTTGACTCATAGTGATCTTTATATGTTACGGTTGACTCATAGTCATCTTTATACTTTACGGTTGACTCATAGTCATCTTTATATGTTACGGTTGACTCGCAGTGACCATTTCTTTCATTAAAACTTTAATCTCTACATACTATAAATGAGTCATGTCTGTTTGTGTGTCCTAACTCTGTCTAAACCGGCCAACTGATTTTAATGCTGTTTTTCAGGAATGAACTCTTTTCATGAACGAGGATTGTTTTTGTGTATAAATGGCAACATTAACGGTATTACCATCGCTGTCACCGTCACTCCGCTGAAGGACGCATGTGACCGTCCCATATTCCTCCTGCAACAGCTCACTGCCCTCCGATCCGATGCAGAGACGATACGATTCGTTCCCGTCCGCTTCGCTCTCACCGCACCTTACAATACAAACCAATTGACAGACTAACACCATGCCATGGCGACAGTAACCACTCCCTTACAGACCTTACAGACTCCTCTCAAGCTAACAGAAGTTAGCTAGCACCATCTAGTTCCACAGTAAGCAACTTAATGCTTGTATTATGGATACCAGACAGTTGATATACTACATAGATTACTTATTTTTTTGTAAATACATACATATTATAAATACAAAACATCCATGACTCAGGTGCAAAGGTAAAATGTTAACATATAAACATTTGCCCCTAGCGGGATTCGAACCCGCGACCGTTTGGTTAACAGCTGGGGTTACTAGCCACTAGACCAAACGTGTAATCAAATTAAAATTATAAAATAACCTTTGACTTTCTATTGAGTCCAAACACACTATATCTGCTGTAAGTTGCTGAGGAGTTGGATGTCCAGGAGACTGCTTGAGCTGCAGCATCAAGTCGAGGTTACCATGTCATGGAACACCATAAAAACCGTCTCGATCGTGTCAGGTTTAGTAAAACTGATCAAGCTTAAATCAACACTGTTTGGGAGGTGCGATGCCACAAAAGGACATTCACGTCAAACTTATAACATTCCGTATTTGCGTCGGGCGTTAGAAAAGTCAGAACAATAAAATAAACAACAAACCTAACAAGTGTCATATTGAGCAGATCCAACTGCATAAGACCTTTATCCGTTTCGACTATTTGCGTTTGTAAAGTGGTATATTTGTTCTCGTCTTTCAGGACACTCGTTTCGGTAGCGTCTGATATGTCATCCTCGGATTTGTCAAACGGAGTGACTTCCACTATTTGAAGTTGACCTGAAAACAGCAATAGGTGTGATTCCTTAACTGCTTTTTTATGTTAAACTCGACGGACAGGCTGACAGTCCACTTGATGGTAGGTGGCTATAACGTCGCCTATAACACTCAAACTCAAAACCTATAAACTCAGCAACTTACAGCAGTTATTAGGGCTTCACCACAGTCAAGTAGAAGAGCCCTTCGACAAAATTTGACACAGAGCCCATTTAGGGCAAGCTACGCCGTTGCTAGGGCAATTTACGCCGTTGCTAAGGCAAGCTACGCCATTGCTAGGGTAAGCTACGCCATTCTTAGGCCAAGCTACGCTGTTGCTTGGGCAAGCTACGCCGTTGCTAGGGCAATTTACGCCGTTGCTAAGGCAAGCTACGCCATTGCTAGGGTAAGCTACGCCATTGTTAGGCCAAGCTACGCTGTTGCTTGGGCAAGCTACGCCGTTGCTAGGGTAAGCTACGCCACTGCTTATAAGGTTTCAAAGAAAAAGTTCAGTTACCATCTTCCATCTTTGTAGTCCACATCTTGTTGGGCGCAATAGATGTTTCCGGCACTTGATCGGATTCTGACATGGTGATTCACTAGAAATAATGTCAGAAAACTTGTCAGATTAGAATGAAAACAGAAGTGTGACGAAATTCTTTTGATTTAATGTTTAAAAAAACAACCAGCTGTTGCACGCGACTTCGTCCACATATCTTTTTATAAAATATAGCCTATGTTACTCGCTGATAATGTAGTTTTTGATTTAATTCATTACAAGCAAAAATTCAAATATTTTCTCTAAATAATATTAGTACAGATACATAAAAGACTAAATTAGACTTGTAGATACCATAAAAAAAATAAAATTTAGAGATAATATCATATTTACAGTGAAAAATGGATTGGTCATACACTGAGCAGTAAGAAAAACCAGAGGACCTACATTAGGAGGATCAAAATATACTATCCTAAATTAGGATTAGGATAGAATTAGGAAAGACAAAAAAAATATCTAAGGGAGGTGTTTGCCAAAAGTACAAAAAATACTAAAATTTATTAACAATATGGAAATTTACAAATAAAACTATACTAAGTATTATATAAAGCTGAAGAGTTTGTTTGTTTCAACGCACTAATCTCAGAACTAAGTACTGGTTCGAACTGAAAAATTCTTTTTATCGAGGTAGGCTTTAGGCTACATAAAACATTTTGAATGCGTATGAAGTCGCAGGCAACAGGTAGTATTAAATAATATTGTACCCAGAAACAAATGCTTTATTTATTTATATTACATTAAAGTTGACTGACAGGCTGACAGTCCACTTGATTGTGGTTGCTAGCACCTATAACGCGACAGGTTCTGGCAACCATAGTAGTACCACAGCATACTTATTTCGTACAGTAGGCCGACAGAGACGGGGCGTGAGGGGTGAGGCGCGAGTGGGACGTGCCCAAGCTGCATACATCGTCGTTCTTAGTAGCTTGGGATAAATATTCCAGGGCTATCGCGTCTTTCAGATTTTAATTTATTATATAAATCAAAATGGTGCATACTGCATGTGCTGTAAGTGCGTGCAAATCTTTATCTCGCATAAATAAGAATTAAGCTTTCATCAATTTCTGCACGACGAAGAAAGGTACTTAAGCACATTTTATATTACTTAATTTGTGTCAACCCTTCCGTAATTTTTAAATACCTACACAGGCGGTGGTATAGCCCAACATCAAAGGCGTCGGCCTACTGTAGAAAATAAGTATGCTGTGGTAGAACTGAGGATAAGGAATTAGGAAGAGCTCTGGCATCCCTTACTCGCTCAGCGAAACAACAGCACACATACTTTTATTTATATTCTGTAAGACGGGAGGTTACTGCCACCAGAAAGACTCCTCAAATGGTTGGGAAACGCAGTGAGCCCTGCCCCTAATTTCCAGATCCATAGAATAGGTATGTAGTCTAAATCACTAGCTAGCTAGAAACTAGGAATATATGGGTAGGACATATTGTATCTAGCTTTATGTACCTAAATTGTAAGTTAATTATGCTTTTTAAGTGAACAAATATTTCTTAAACAGATCTATTTGAAATTAATCATTTTAATTTCAAATTTTAAACAATCTTTAATAGGGTATATTTATAATGCTTTTTGTTTTGGTTCGGTAAGTAGAAGTTCTACTTATACTTAAGTTCATTTGCTTCTGTAAAAGTTAAAATGTATATAATAAAATCAATCGTGAAAATAGAATGTAAACAAAGTTTGGATATGTCAAAATGATTTCGATTTTTCTTGCAACACCATTGTAGAAATTGAAATCGGTGTTTCTATAGGCATTATTTTATAGATTTTATTTTATGGTTATTGCAACAATCACTTATACTTACATTTGATGGCAACAATTTCGGAAACAATATTTAGGCAATTTTAGGTAACACAAGACTATATTCGTGAAATAAACCGCAAAACAACATCAATAACAGATCAATAACTTAATAATTACACAAAAATATATAGACAATGTGATGCAGATCTGCAGATTTCGTGTCGCGTTTTCCTTTTCACTTAACTTTCTACCAATTTCTACAATAAACATTTCTACCGTATCTCTATTGCCAGTATTTTTTTTTTAATTTATTAAATAAAGTTTCATATTGCATATTATTTTATAGACCACTATTTTAAAAAAAGAACGAAATGTAAGAATAGATAAGAAAAAAGCAATAATTTGTGATAAATAAAAATATATCAATATTTTTTTAAAAGTAAATCGCCAATTTTCAAGGTGACAGTGACAAAACATTTTTTCACAGGTGATGTTTTGAAAATATATTGTTCTGTGGTTATATCAATGTCAATGTCATATTTTAGTTGAACTCATTTAATCTTGTTGAATTATTAAATTATAATCTATCTTAACTAATAACTAAAATGAAAACGAAACATATGTACACATATAATAGTCTCCTTCATTATGGGCTATTATGATTATCAATTTGTGAAGAAACTTTAGTGTGACGATGGTGGCGACCCCTATCTATTTTTTTTTAACGAAGCAAGCGGTAATATACAAATCACTATGACACCTACAAAAACCTTATAAAAACCAAAAAACATCGTTTCTATACATTTTTGTTAGTTAGAGTACTTAGACCATGTCACTTTATTTAACGTTGCTTGTGAGGCGACGGTAGCCTGCCTCAGACCAATTTTTTCAAATAAGATTCTATAGTCGTTTCAATAACACGTCTATAGATGGCGCTGAACACGTATTGTATTTTTGTGTTTATCCGCTAATTCCTTACATAATTTTTTGCGGATATTTACATAATATAATATACTACTTACTCATCCTATTTTTCCTATTAATATTATAAATGCGAAAGTTTGTTTGTATGTATGGATGTATGTATGGATGTTTTGTAATTCTTTCACGCAAAAACTACTGAACCGATCACCATGAAATTTTACATACACGTTGTCTGGGACACCAGAAAGGACATGGTTAGGGTACCTTTCATCCAGAATGCGGACGAAGTCGCGGGCACCAGCTGGTATATAATAAAATCTAGATACTTCTAAATACACCACTCAACGGAATTTGATTCGGTTTTCACTAATGGAAAGAGGGATAAACGAGGAGGAGGAATACTAATAATTATAAAGAGGATAGATTTGATTGTTTGTTTGAATTGAATAGGCTCCGAAACTACTAGACCGATTTGAAAAATTCTTTCACCTATAGAAAGCTAACGTTGTCAGGGAGTAACATGAGTAAATATTTTATAAAGTTACGCGGACGAAGTCGCGTGCAACAGTTATTACTACTAAAGACGACAAAAGCTAAAATTAAGTGCTAAGGTAAGTATATTTAAAAATGACTGTACTGTACACGATGACTGTACATAATTATCCTGGTTCTATTTTTATTTTTACTGACTAACCATTTCTTACTGCTGGAATAATCGAAGATTTAACGACCTAGCTAAGCTGATATATGCGTCTCTTTCACTCCCGTTGAACTGCCGTATATTGAATGCGATTTTGAAACGACATTATTTGGCACTTTTCAATTTGAAAATATCAAATAAACAGTAATATTGTATTTCTCAATTCTTCCAAGTGCATTTTGTTTAGTTTTTGATAAATTTTCGTGTTGAATGATTGAAAAATAGCACGTTTCATAACGAGTGATCGTTCGTACTCTTCACACAAGTTTGATATAGATGGAAGAATTCGTCGAGTCGTACGGGGAGGTCCGTAGCTACTCTGTATACCGGTGTTGGCAGTGAAGCCGGTCAAAGTTTGCTGCCTATATGTTACGTTAAGCTAAGGGCAAATCATATAAATAAATGAAAATGATACAATATGGAAATGTCACAGAAAATGATTAATAAAGAGAGACGCAAGTCTCAAACACACATGAGTAGCTAATATGACCTCTCTTTTGATTTTCTCTATTCCTATTGCTCTTTACTTCCATTCCTATTTTCTAATAAGAAGTGTACGAAAAATAATAATAAAGATTTCCATATTTTTTAAATGCCATATTTCCATAAATTTTTAAAAAATATGGTCGATTATATTCATATACAAACTCCTTTGATTGATTTACCTACCTATGTGTCAAAAAGTCTATTTTTCTTTTTTCATATAATTTTTTATGGGATTCTTTCACTTTCATAGGGTATTTTATTATATTTATTTGTAGTTTTTATAAAAAACAATAAAATTTTGCACTTCTATTTAGTTCTAATATCACAAAAAAAAAAACAAACACGAAGTAACTAATATTACCTCTCTTTTGATTTTCTCTATTCCTTTTAGCTTTACTTTCATTCCTATTTTCTAATAAGAAATGTACGAAAAAATAATAAAGATTTCCATATTTTTTAAATGCCATATTTCCATAAATTTCAAAAAATATGGTCGTTCATTCACATACAAACTCCTTTGATTGAATTATTTGTCAAAAAGTCTGTTTTTCTTTTTCTTTATAATTTTTTATGGGATTCTTTCACTGTCATAGGGTATTTTATTATAGTTATTTGTAGTTTTTATAAAAAACAATAAAATTTTGCACTTCTATTTAGTTCTAATATCACAAAAAAAAAAACAAACACGAAGTAACTAATATTACCTCTCTTTTGATTTTCTCTATTCCTTTTAGCTTTACTTTCATTCCTATTTTCTAATAAGAAATGTACGAAAAAAAAAATAAAGATTTCCATATTTTTTAAATGCCATATTTCCATAAATTTCAAAAAATATGGTCGTTCATTCACATACAAACTCCTTTTATTGAATTATTTGTCAAAAAGTCTGTTTTTCTTTTTCTTTATAATTTTTTATGGAATTCTTTCACTGTCATAGGGTATTTTATTATAGTTATTTGTAGTTTTTATAAAAAACAATAAAATTTTGCACTTCTATTTAGTTCTAATATAAAAAAACAGATTCAGTATGTATAGGTACCTAACTGATTATAATTATTTCCCTTCCCTACTAAGTAGACTACTAAGCATAGAGGTAGCTGGTAGAGTCATTTTATGCTATTATTTATATATTATGTTTATACACTCTGGTGCAATGAAATCGCACATGTAAAGATTTTTTGAAAAGTATTGTTTATTTTTTTTATTTGAAAAGACATATATATATATTTTAAGTGGGATGAAAGGCTATTTCAATACCTATTCAATGATACCATATAAGCGGTAATAAGTTTACCTTACTGCCGAAAAGAGAAGCAAAAACAACAAATACATTTTTATCAGCGGATTTTTGCTTAACTAAAAAGTTCGAAAATTGGGGATTATTAAAAAAAATCACAAAATGTAGTGAAAAAACATTTATTAATAAGAAGTGTTACCCCCTCTTGCCCGAATAACCGCTTGACACCGGTTTTCCATAGACTCTATTAAGTGTTTGACAAAGTCTTGTGCTATGGCTTCCCATTCCTCCTTTAGCGCATTTTGTAGCTCCAGAAGATTGGCTGGAGCAATATTTCTGCCTCTTATTTTTCTTTTTAACTCGTCCCATAAGTGCTCGATCGGATTAAGGTGCGGGCTTCGAGCTGGCCACTCCATCACGGGGATATTTACCTCTTGCAAGTATTGTTGTACTATAGCAGCTGTATGGGGTCTTGCATTGTCATGCATAAAGAGAAAGTTCTCTCCAACAAAACCGCTAAATGGTACGACATGTTCCTGGAGAACTTCCTCAATGTACCGCTGAGATGTCAATCCTCTTGTTTGTCGCCTGATATTGGCCCCCGTGATGAAGACAAGCTCAGTTTTCGCTTCGAGTGAAATGCCTCCCCAGAACATACACGAACCACCGCCGTATGCCACACGTTCTGTGATGCAACACTGGGAGAATCTCTCTGTAGGCCTTCTATAGACCCTTCCTCGACCATCATTGCCGTGAAGACACATCCTGGACTCATCTGAGAACAGGACTGCTCTCCATTGGTCGAGTGTCCAGTGCACATGTTCTTGTGCAAATTGAAGACGGTCGCGGCGGTGAGCTGGTGTTAGATTAGGAGCATTTACTGACCTACGCGCAGTCAGGCCACCTTCGGCAAGTCTTCTTCTAACTGTCCACCGGCTGACTTCCACTTCACGTACCTCTTGAAGGTGTTGTGCAAGATCAACGGCAGTCAGTCGTCGATTTCGCAATGACGTCGTTACGAGAAATCGGTTGTCCCGTTGAGTTGTAGCTCTGGCGCGACCAGATCCTCGTCGCCGTTCATAGCCACCAGTCTCCCGATAGCGCTGGTATACACGACGAACTGAATATCGGCTGATATTCAGCTGTCTAGCTACTGCACTCTGGTTCTGGCCTGCTTCAATTAGAGCAACGACTTGAGCGGCTTTTTCCGGAGTAGTATCCATTTTCTTCAGAATGTTGCAACTGTAGTCACTAGGCGTCCTTTCACGTAGAGCGTTGAAATGCAAATGATGACGTTTTACTCAAAACAGGCCTTTTTATACCTGCAATTGCTATCGCAAACTGCAGTGCGCTAAGTAAGCAATTTTGGGGTTTGTTGTTTTTGCTTTCCTTTTCGGCAGTAAAGTAAACTTATCACCGCTTATATGGTATCATTGAATAGGTATTGAAATAACCTTTCATCCTATTGTAAAAAATATGTGACTTTTTAAATAAAAAAAAAATAACACCATATTTTTCAAAAAAATGTTTACATGTGCGATTTCATTGCACCAGAGTGTAGTTCTGTTAGTTCAAATCAAAACAAAACATATTTTTGGTCATTTCAGTTATCGCAAATTTGTTTTGCGCCATCTGTTCTCGGCTGGAAGTAAAAGTTTCGCCACGAAATACTTCAACGCTGTGCTTCAACGGAACAAGTGGGAACGAACCTAAAACTTCTGACATACCGGTTAATGATATGATACTTGGTGAGAGCTACAGATGGCGCTAAACTATTCATTTAGTTTTGAAAGAAAAATATACTCTATCATGTACGAAATTACAATACCTGCTACTAACGAACTGCTACTCTACTATTCTAGAGCAGCCCGGAGAATAGAGTAGAGGTAAGGAGGCTCAACTCTACATGAGAAAGTGCGTCGAAGTCGAATACACTCCATATCCATGTAGTAGCCTATTCCGGTAATACCAATCATATCAAATCGATGCATAAAGCGCCATTCTAGTAATACTATCAAAATTTTATTACCATAGATATGATTTAGGTGTTTATAATTTTATTAAAAAGAGAGTCGAAGTGTTACAGCGGTTTAAGAATGTGAATTCTGAGATGTTACTTCTCATTTTCAACACACATTATTACATTTTTTTTACATTTTTACTTAATTATAACGTACTTTTATTGTAGGTTGTGATGTATGTTTATCCACGTAACGGTATACTTTTGAAGCAGCCGACGGGTATTCAGTTAGCGGAGGCTTTAGCCGGCCCTCCGCCACCACCGGTTTCCCGTGTAACTGAGGACCCTCCCGACAGTATACACTTGGTCGCTTGTATTTATAGAATGTTTTGGAAACACTCTGTTAGTGCGATGCAGGCCTCGCATTCTGATTGGTTGAGTTCTTATAACGCGTATAGCGTAGGCACTTAAGCTGTATGCAGTGTTGCCAACGTGGAAGAATCGATGCCACTCTCTATTATTATAAGTAAACAGGATTTATATTTAGTAAGTAGTTTACTAGCTGGTACCCGCGACTTCGTTGGCGTTGAAAAATAAAAAATATATAAGCAATATACCTATCCCTGACATCTTTATTGCTATAACACTTTTGGCAGGCTTTAGTTTTTTTTTTATTTAGATGATCCTCAGGAACGATACACACGTTTTACAGGATGAAAGGTAGCCTATGTCCTTTCCTGCATTAATGACAATGTGTATGAAAATTTTCACGATAATCGGTTGATTATGCCCTGCTCTATGATAGAAAGGTATGAATTTCAGGTAGGTTGATCTATACGTATGTACTTACAAAAAGCTTACCAAATAATTAGGTATATAAGAAATAGCTTATTGAATAGTTATTTATATAAAAAATATTATAGCGAAATGAGTCTGTGAAACCTGGCAACTCATCATGAGTAGCGGTACAACTGCGGTAATCAATATCAATCAGCTCTACTATATACATACATTCATTCTGAAGCTAAACTCAGTTGTGCTTGTCTGATGCCAAATGTAAAGCAACCAAAGTCCTAAGTCTTCGACTTGACTTGCTTGATCGATCATCAAATCAATCACACAGAAACTTGTGAAATTATGGCTCAATTTTATTGACTAGTAATAAAAATTGACTAGTAGAGCTTTGGCAGCAATTCTGGCATAATAAACCAAACCCAAAAAGATCCCCGAACTTTTGTTGATATCCCCGACACGGAAAAAGAGATAGAGGTACGGTCAAGCAGCCTCGTATGTCAGCCTCTTTAGACATATAACTTTATAATCTGTGGTCAGCCGCGGCTGTCGGACGCGTACTAGACGGCCTATGTAGTTCTGATTCACCATTATACTTATATAGTCTTTGTGACTCACATTCTAATTTCGAATATCACAACGAAGCAATATGGTCTTGTTTTGTTTGTCATCAATATGCCAAGCGATCTTATTCATTTTGATAAAGTTCTTCAAAGGTGTTTTGAATGAAAGCTACCTATCCTATGTCCTTTTTTGTATCCCTGATGAAAACGTGTAGGTATGCAAAAATCCCATGGGATCCTAGACGTGGGAGCCAAGTGGAGGGAGGCCAAAATTCTATGATGATCACATAGATGAATGATTGGTCTCGCTGCGCTCGACTAGATACCGCCGTTGTACTTGTAAAATGCGGCAAAAAATACTACGCCGAATTCGGCGTACCCGAGCCAGTCACACTGCAAACTGTCTGTGATGTGTATGTGCCGAATGTTTTATTAAATTTTGGGCATAATAAAATACTAGTTTGCATAGTGAAACTGTGTAAAAATATAATAAAACTGGGCAAAAAATGATAAAAAGTAACGGTTTTTTACACACGCTACAATAAAAAGTTACCACGTTTTCGGAGCTATTGCTTTTGTATAGTGCTCTATCTAGTCGAGCGCAGCGAAACCAATCAATTATCTTAGGATGATCACTTGAAGACTTGAACGCGAAAAAATAAAACAATTTTTACATTTATAATATTAATTAGTTAGTCGTAACTAATCCTAGTTAGAGCTTCTTTCACCAACTACAAGTAAAGTGTTGATTAGTTACTCTTCAATTAACGCGAGTAAATGTTACTAGTAGGTATCTTGTTTAAATTTCATTGAAATTACCCTTGAGTTAATGCTACTTACTCGAAGATGGTAAAACTCGTACGCTTTCTTACCGGTGACTTTAAAAAGCGGTTAGCCTACTTGACACTTTATTCAGAGATGGTGAAAGAGGCCCTAAGGATAATAATGTTTATATGTCGTGGGCAGATCGTAGAATTGGGCAGATCGTAAAGTATGAAATCAAAAAATCAAGTCCACCCCAAACCTTAACATTTAGATGAAAAATAGATGTTGGCCGATTTATCTTAGGATCCCATGGGATCCTAGACGTGGGAGCCAAGTGGAGGGAGGCGATTCTCAGACCTGATAAGCACACAAAATGTCATCAAGATCGGTCCAGCCGTTTCGGAGGAGTTTGGCAACAAACACTGCGACACGAGAATTTTATATATTAGAAGATTAAGTTTTTAATTATTATATTATGTAAATTATTATGCGCACTGCCAAGGTTTGGAACTCACTGCCGGCGTCTGTGTTTCCAAGCTAATAATAACTCAAATCTTTTGAAAGTTCGACTGATTACTGATTACTTAGGTATCTTCTTGGTGAAATCGCTCCATCATAGGCCTCATCTTCGCTACACGCTGATGCTGACTGGTTGCTGGTCAAGAGCAAAGCCATCCATCTCTAATAAAAAAAAATTAAACCAATCAAATACTCGCAAACCAACATTATATAAGTATTGTAGGTAATGTTACTGTAAATTATTATAACAGTCAATGCTATACGGCACGTCTGTAAACCTGTATCGGCCCCTCTACTCTACCTGTATTCTAGAAAGTGTCACAGAGTAAATGTATACTCAGACACTGTGAAATCGCAAATCGGAACATTCTTTATTAAATTCTTTTCTGTATAGTTGTCTGTCTTTTCTTTTCTTTATCTTACATGAACATAATAGTTCTAATAAGATTTAAAAAGTGTTAGTGAGACTTCTAACAAGATTTGAAAATAAAAGCTTAGGATAGGTATTCTTCTAACAAGATTTGGTAAAATGAAGGTAATTCTCTAACAAGATTTGAAAATGTAGATAATACTTTTTACACAATTTGAAAAAAAATAATAATAGCATTATATTAAAAGATGAAAAAGGATATTTGAAAACTCCGCGAATCGGGAGATTCGAATATTCCGATTCGGCGATCCAAATTTTAGGTGCGAATTTTTACATTGAAAAAAAAAAAAAAGGTATAATTTATCTCTAACTCTCTGTATTCGCACACTAACCTAGAGTTCTGAATCGCGCTAACGAAGTTTCCGCAGCAGTCTCTATAAAAGCGATACGTCGATCAAACCAAGCGGGGAGTCCGTAGTCACACGGGAAAGTGGTCGCGTGCAGCCACTGAACTCAAGTGCACTCTGGTCCAACAAATTCCGCTCCTCCGTAATTTCAACGTTTGCCATTCTGTCGACTAGACTTAATTGCTAGACTGTATTTGGGACATATACCTGCGACGCTGTGGAATGACGAATGCTTGAGCTTGTTAATTGCGTATAGTATCAACCGCTGTGGCTAATTTGATTCCCTTTTTGCCAATCAAAACCTATCGACAGCACATCGCTTGTTGTCGGTTGAATATTATCTATTAAAATTTACAACAACTTACTTATGTATAACCATATTCACTTGAATTACTTATTATGAATTTTGAATTTTATCAACCGCTGTGGCTAATTTGATTCTCTTGTTGACTCCCGATACCTATCAATCGATGTAGCTAATTTGATTCCCTTTTCAGCCTCGAAGCCTAACAACCGCTGTGGTGGAATTGGCTAATTTGATTCGTTTTTTAAACCCCGACGTCTAACAACCGTTGTGGCTAATTTGATTCCTTGTTTCTACTTTTATGTTAAGATTGTCAGACAGGCTGACCATCCACTTGATGGTAAGTGTAATTTGATGTAAAAATGGGCACCAGCTAGTAAAAAATAATAAATAAAAAATAATATAAATGACAACCCCGAATCTGCGCAATCGGCTAAAATTTTGTTTCCCGCGCAGCGGGATTCTGACAAGCGAATGTCGGAGAGAAATGCCAAAAATAAATACCTACATCGCCTCGCAATCGCGAAAACAATGAATTCTCATTATGATATGTAGTTAGATTTTTGTATTTTATTTCAACTAATATTTGGTGATTTTTAATTTACGGCAGTGTTCCTAATAGTTTGAATTATAGGTATTAAGAATTAGTAATAGTTTAAATAGATACTAAATTTCTTTTCTATTACTTAATTTTTTATTATAATACAACTGGGATTACTCTTAGCCTACAATTATTGAAGAAAATGACTTCAAATTCTGGTGCGGTATTTTTTCTCGGCACTCGCGCTCATTATCAGGTTGGTAATAATTTATATTAGCTAAAACAGAGTCTCTAACCGCGTCTATCTTTTCGTCTATTATCGTATCGAATCGTAAGATTTGACTAATTATTTTCACCTTATATTTTATATTTATTGATTAGCAAGCAATATAGCAGTTCTAATAAGAGCAATAGGATTGAACCAATGATTTGATTTTTAAACCGCATTTCGAAACTACATTTTTTATTTATGGGTCAGCAAGACATTATCTTCTAAGTAAACAAAAAGCAATAAGATTTTGAGCAATTTTTTTATAAATTGTGACTCGACTCGAACTTAATTTTTTTTATTTATCTTTAAACCAAAAGCACTAAATTTGACCATTTTTTTTATAAATTAGGACTCAAACTACATATTTTTATTTATTGGTCAGCAAGCAATATATCTTTTAAATTATGCAATAAATTTGACCAATTTTTTTATAAATTGGGACTCTTACTCTAAATTTTTTATTTATTGGTCAGCAAGCAATATATCTAGCAGCAGCAAGCAACAGCAACGTCATGCAACAGCTTATTTTTTTATATTGTGGTCAGAAAGTAGGGTGACGGTCCACTTGACGGTAGGTTGCTACAATCGTTATATTAAAACATTAGCTGCTGCCCACGTAACTTTGTATAAGGATAAATTTTAATATAAAAATATCTCGCGTCAGAGACATCTGTTAATTTAAATTAATAACATTACGTAAGTTCTTAACAGATGTCGCCCTCGCGTCATAGACATGTGTTAATTTAAATTAATAACTTGTCCAGCCTTGTTTGTTCCTAAAAATCTTACCAGATGTCGCCTTCATATTTAATTAAATGGTTGTTTTATACTTACAACTACTCCCGCGTAACTTTGTAAATTATATACTAAAACCTTCCTCGAGAACCACTCTATCCATTAGTGAAAACTGCATTAAATCCGTCGCGTAGTTTTAAAGATCTAAGCATACATAGGGACATTATTACTACCTACCTATAGACTAGTAGTATGTAAAGATTCTAGTTAAAGTCTTAAGTCATTTCTTTGTAGGTGTTGCACCAGCCAGAGACAAGGTGTGACGTTGAAAATGGTAATGCATCCACAGAGACCATTTATCAGAATCCCTCCGTGGAACAGTTATGGTCAAATGATAACGCTCATGATGTTGACAATAGAGGAAACTACTCTAGCGGATGTAGCAATTGGGCTTACGCCAATAGCGAGCAATTGGAGATCACAGGTAACTTTCTAATATAACTAGCTGTTGCACGCGACTTGGTCCGCGTAACTTTATAAAATATAGCCCTATGTTACTCGCTGATAATCTAGCTTTCTAATAGGTGAAAGACACTCTAAAATATGTCCATCAAACATACATAAATAGGTACATATCTTTTCTATTTAATATTAATAACAATATAAAACTGTAATTTTTTAAACGATTTATTGCATTTGTAGTGACAGAAGGACACGAAAAGTCCGGTACTTTTCTAAAGAGAAGACTGAGGCGTCAGAGCGAGACGACGCTGTGCGAAAGAGACGACATGAGGCCCTCTCAACTTAATGTTGTGGAAGAAATGTGAGTAAAAAAAAAGAAAAAAAAAAAAAACAGTAAACTCAAAATAAATGACAGGGTTTAATATATTCACACATTAGTTCCAAAGTAAGCAACTTAATGCTTGTATTATGGATACCAGACGGTTGATATATCTACTAGATACATTACATATTATATATACAAAACATCCATGACTCAGGTACTTAACACATACAATTAATGAAGACACGTTTGGTCTTAGCCACTAGTGACTAAGACCAAACGTGTCGTCAAAATATAAAAATAACAATAAAAAAAACAGGGTTACGCAAAAGTCGAGAACCGGTGGTATACTGGGCTACCTTTCTTCGCTCGCTCGCCGAAGACCCAAAGACAATCCGATGGAGTATCTGCGCGATTGGAACGCTCTCAACACACAGTGCACTTATAAAGATTCGTGCAGATGTTTCGAATGTCAGGTAAGTAAATGGGAAAAGCTTTGCATGTGTAACGTCTTACTTAGGAACAGGCTTACAGCTCGCTTTGGTGGGGGTAAAATAGAATAGAATAATGTTCTATTTGTAGCAAATGACATTTAAAAACATACATAGTAAACATAAAATTATAGAAACCGGCTCCAACTCAGAATAATGCAGGTTGTAAAAACCAGATGCGCTGGTCTTCCGTTAGAGCCGCGATGGGCCGATGGATGGTGAGGTAAAAGCTCCAAAAACAAAGAAAACAAAAGTAAAATATATATGTTGGTTGGTGGTAGTTAAAATTAAAATAAAACCTGTAAATATACTTACAAAAAAACACCTAATTTATACAAATAATTAAATTAACGAAAAAATAAATTATCGATTAGAAAAAAATAAAAAAAATATTCAGAATGCAGTGGTGTCATACCGCAGTTGCTCCTCGCTTTTTTGGTGTTCAAATAAGTATAAATTTCTTTAATTTATTTCTAAAATGATTAGTAGGTTTTGCAGATCTTTGCAGACTTTGCAGATCCTTAAATTGTGCAAACGCAACAGAAACGTGTAACAGGCAGTCAGGATTTATAATATATATACGACTTCGCCCGCGTAACTTTGTAACGTTGTATTAGTAAAATATCTCGCGTCAGAGACATCTGTTAATTTAAATTAATAACATTACGTTAGTTCTTACAAGATGTCGCCCTCGCGTCAGAGACATCTGTTGATTTAAATTAATAACAATACGTAAGTAAGCCTCTTTTCTGCAGCCTTTTACCAGATGTCGCCATCATATTTAATTAAATGGTTGTTTAATACAACTTCGCCCCCGTAACTTTGTAAATTATAAACTAAAAACCTTCCTCGAGAACCACTCTATCCATTAGAGAAAACCGCATTAAAATCCGTTGAGTAGTTTTAAAGATCTAAGCATACATAGAGACAGACAGCGGGAAGCGACTTTGTTTTATACTATGTAGTGATTGGAACGCTCGCTTTTCCCTTTTTTCCGCAGGATTTTCTCTCCACAAAATGGACTAGGGTTCAGAACACTTTTAGACTTCCAGCTATAATTTTTTTTTTCAAAATTGATAAGTTTATTCATTTCGGGTTTCAGGCTTATTTTGAAAATCGTGTAGATATTCATTAGATCTCAACGTTCATTAGGTCAATAAAAGCTAAAGCTAAAAAAACTTCGAGAATCTTTTTATTCCAAAGACTCGAATTTTCCCGCTCAGAGGGACTTGTGCGAGTTTTACTCTATCAAACGCGTCGAACGCGTAAATATCAATTTGTATGGAAATGAAGCAGCGCTACCTGGTGGCTAATCTGTAGCACTGCTTCAGTCCCATACAAATTGACGTTTACGCGTTCGACGCGTTTGATAGAGTAAAACTCGCACTAGGCCCTCTGGACACTCGCCCACTAGTTATAACGTCGAGGACGTTATGACACGACATCGGTGCCCCGCCATCAACAACCCCGTTAGAAAGTCTTTAAGTACTATTTACTCTATGCTATAACGCATAACATAACGCATTCGTGTGACATAAATTTTCATACCACGGGCTTATATATGTATATTATATGCAAATCGATTCTTAAGAAGTAAACTGCAATAATAAAAATATTCAGTTAAATTAAATTAAACACAATAACATTGTTTTTAAATCTTTCTTATAATTAGAATCAGTATTTTACAATTCAAATTTTTACAATACAATAACGTTATAATAACATAAAAATTACTTATATGAATGACAAAAGAAATTATGTAATAGGTTATCACATTTTATTTGATTCTAGATAAAACTTATCACAAATTGAAATCCATTACAAAATGACCATCATATTAAGTATGTCACTAAATTGAAGTCAAACAAAATTAGCTAATGTTGAGTCCATATGGTCAAATTTGTTAATTTTGAGTTTTTTTTGATAAAATCAAAGATTTAAGATAAAGTTATTCTTTATAATATGTGTCCCAATTTTTTCAATTCCACATTAAATTTCTATTTGATAAATTTTCTAACAAAAGTGGTAACAAAACTGGTTCTGGTTACCCGCTCCCGGTTTCCCCCATGCCCCATGATGCAATTTTTATATATAAAAATGCGTGAAAACCGAATCAAAATCGGTCCACCTATTCTCGAGTTTTTGAAGCATACACAAATCAACTTAATATTTTTTATATATATGTAAAATAAAAAATAAAATAATGCAGTTTTTATTAAAATATTACATATTTTTTATTGAATAAATGTTAGGACTATTGTTAGTGTTTTTCTTTTAAGCTAATTTTTGATTCAATAAATCGACAAATTGGTCTGTTGTTTTTTTTTTAATTTAAGTCAGGTTTAAATAAAGATTATTTTTTAACAAAACAGCATTAACATTACATACCTACTATAATGTTATACATACTATGTTAAAGCTTTGTTTTGATAAAGCGAGTTACATTTTGCAATTATTATTGGGTATATAGCACCATAGTAATTTATACTTAAATGTAATACATTATAATCTATCATTGAAAAATATGCTAGTCAAAGTTGGGTTAAAAAAAAAAAGGTTCCCACCAGTGGGGACACTGGGAATTTTTTCCCAACTTCCCCACTTTTGTAACATAACCAGTGATGAAGCTGAGAATTTTTTCCCAGTGTTAGGTACACTTGCGTAACTGCAGTAGGTACATTCGTGATCCAGTGTTGGTTGGGGACACTGGGAATATTCCCCACTTGTGGGGATGCTGGGAGTTTTCTTTTTTCCCAAATTCCCCACTTCTCTAACGTAACCAGTGAAGCTGAGAATTTTTCCCGGTGTCCCCACTTGCGTTGGTGGGGACATTGGGAGTAAACCAAAAAGATGGTTCAGCAATAAAGAAAGACTGTATGACATGCTGATTACTACAGGCAGTATAACATAACATAGAAATATTTTTTGCCAAGTAACATTTATATGAAAAGAAATAATTTGTATTTTCCAATTATATTTATCAGCAAGTATCCAATACTTAAATTAAAAGTCATTAATAATTTGCTTCAATGCTTATCATTATTATTATTATTATGTCAATATTTTGTTTTATTATTAACCAAAAAAACCACAATTTGAATAAAAGATCACCATGTAAATAAGTAATGTGACAATAATTTAGTTTCTCTTGTGACAATCACCATTACGGGAGATTCAATCAATCCAACATAATCAGTATACTATAAGGCATTATATATTTAAAAATAAAATCAGGTACATGCAAAAAAAAATATTAATTAACAAATTTGTCTATGTCATATTCTATAATTGAATCCGTATCGTCCACTTTGCTCTTTCTGTCCTCGATGCGAACACACTTGAGACATTTCTGCCCTTTTCTTAGCCAACAACCTCTATGGTAGAGAGAGTTGCATTTGTCACACATGATGGCGCCACTGTCGAACGGATATAGAACCTCATTGTTGCCGCACACTTCACATATGTAACCTTTACCCGAGCACAGGTCACAGTTGGTGATGTGTCCCCTGCAAGTCTCGGTCAGTTCAGTCAATTGAGTCTCCAGTGTCCCATCGTTTATGGCCTGCAAATGTGCCATACTGTATTTCTTGTTGACGTCACCTAGCTGTAAAAACAGAGGTGACAGCAAGTGTGAGCCTTCACCGCAAGCGCACAGATATTTCCTCATCCATTCCAAGTCTTTCCTCATTTTGTGCACCCATTCCAACTCCGCTATGAAGCTGAATAACTTTGGATTTATGTTCTCGACGTCTATGTATGGTTTAGACCATGACAAGGTCATGATTTGATAGGCGATCCTCGATATATACCTTTTCTCCCAATCCCAATTGTGAACGACCCTCGCCGGGATGGCATATAGATCGTTCCAATGGCACGTAGCACAGAAATACAGGCCGGTATAATCGCAGAGCCTCGGTTCGTTCCAGCTGTCTTTAAATGTCAACATAGTACCGCATTCGACACATTTGTAGTCCTGTGCTGCCAAACCTCGTTCTGGACATATTGACATTTCGAACTCTCCCTTCTCGGTCATGACAACGTGAGCGCAGACCCTGCACACATCATCGACACACTTGTAATGACACATATAGCCGCAGTCTGTACAGGTGTAGGAATTTTGAACTATACTCCAAATGACGCCGCTGCAGTGATCGCAGTACTGTTTCCTGTTAGCTATTTGAGTTTGCTGTTTGAAATGGTGGCCCTTAATGGAAACGCCCAATCTTGGTGGGCCGTCGTTGTCTTTCAAATCTTCCAACCTCATTCGCAGTTCAATCAAATATCTAACCAACCATTTGCGCTCCTCGGAACACTGCGGAGTGGTCAGAATGAGATCTCTACATTGGGAAATCGCCTTTTCGACCTCGTCGCGAGTGGCTGTGCTGTGTATTTTTAACTTGCGATTTGCTATTGATTTCGGTATGAAACTCGAGTCGAAATTTTCGTCGGCCGAAACGCAGCCCGAAGTCGAAGACGACGATGGGCTGTGCGAGCCTATTTCGGTTCTAGGACTGCAGCAGATTAAGCTGTTTTTGTAACGGGGTGAATCGTTCGCTATACCTGTGGCCATTTTTCTTGTAAATCCACGTGTTTATCACTATTTCATGTCACAACCAATGCGCTATGGTAACTAGTTAGTTAATAATTTAATCACATTAAACAATGTGTTGTCTATTACGTATCATTACCAGATGATTTTCTTTGTTTTCTTGTAATAAGTAGTTCATCGTATGTGTTGACCATTATGTGAATGATTTCATTATTTTGACAATTGACTTGACACATGACAATGACAGCGTGACAGGCAGTACCAAAGAACATATAAACTCTGTACTCTAGCGAGGTGCGACTGGTCACAAACTAAATCCTCGCAGTGTTGCCATTAAACAAAAACTATTATTCCTAAAATAGAATAGAGTCCGTGCGTAAAAAGGGAATGGACGCGGCGTATAAGGGAACTAACATAATAACTATATTTGGTCTCTTTGTTTAGGGAAGTTACTTCGAGTGTGACGAAAGCGACACCTCAGACTACCAAGAGTACTCCCATTGCGATCAGAATTCCGAACAGAACGAAGATATTGAGGTGGACGAGGAAAAGGAGGTAGGTTCTTTTTTAATGTTTAGAACGACAGACAGGCTGGCATGGACTTGATGGTAGATGGCTACCGTCGCCTAAGCAAGTGAGCTGCCGACTACAGTAGGTATAGAATTAAGAATTGGTAAGCAAATTCCTGGTGTTGCACGTGTCCTCAGGCGACGGTGACCACTTACCATCAAGCGGACAGTCAGCCTATCTGTCACCTTTTTACAATATACAAACAATTTACGACACGTTTGGTCTAGCTAGTGGCTAGTAACCCCAACTGTTAACCAAACGGTCGCGGGTTCGAATCCCGCTAGGGGCAAATGTTTTGTGTTAACATTTGCCTTAGTACCTGAGTCATGGATGGTGGTGTGTGGAACGCGTGAAGATATTTATTATTTATTTTATTAATTTCAGTTCAAAAAAGTTTTTATATACATAGTGACCACAAAAAAAATTTCAGCTTTTCACCGACCAGGGTCAAGGCGACACAGCCTCCACGGATATGCTCATAGACGTAGAAGAGGAAGAGCGTCCAGCCGAAGACGCGTTCGACGAGCTGGGTCTCAAGCTGGAAGTGGCAGCTGGAACACCTGTGTTCCTCAATTTTCTTCTGCAACACCCCATTCATTGTTGCATACAGTAGCGTATGTACCTTATAATATGTTATGTTATCCTAAGGGAAGATTACCTCTTCCTTAATAAATAGGCTTGATACAAGACTTCATAGATAGACAGTTGGAAAATTCATTTTCACTTAGGCATTTCTAGGGTATTCCCCGAAAATAATTTGCGAACATTTGTGCGCATAATTCAACCGGCTATCTAATTTTAGTTGCGTGCCTCGTATTTTTTTTTCAAGAAAAAGCAACTCAATGATTTAAAAACAAAAACATTATACAAGTAGAGAAATTTGTCGTATTTGTATCCGGCTCTGGCGAAATGGACACGAAAATAATTGTCGGATAAATCCGACTCTGGCGGCTAAAGATTTATAAAAAAATTTTAAATAAAAATCTTTAACTCGCCGCACGCGTAAGTGTGCACAGTCCTTAAATTAAAGTGTTTGCTGGATCTTATACAAATAAAATACCCAAGTTACTATAGATTAAAAATATAAGTTAGTATAAGCACATAAGTTTAAGTTATAAAATGGAGTAAGAGTTTAAGACTAAATATTAAATACCTTTATCTGCCTTTTTTTTATTAAATTAAATTAAATTAATATCAAATAATGTGCTTTCCTATAATTTAAAATTTAACTTGTTCCTTTCTGCGAGTGTTGTATATAATATATATTGTAATTAAGTATATATGTCTTTAGTTGGTAAACCTTTTTAAATAAATAAATAAATAATATTTAACAATCATCATCATCACATCAGTCCGCGTCCTTCTATATCAATGACTAGCTGGTGCTCGCGACTTCGTCCGCGTGGAATAGTTATTTTGGGAATAATTTGGGTATCTCGAACGGTTTTCGCAGCGCACGCAACGGAAGCCCTCAAAGATGAATAATTTTCCCCGTTTTTTCCACATTTTCGACTGTTTCTTCGCTCCTATTAGTCGCAACGTGATGTTATATAGCCTAAAGCCATCCTCGATAAATGATCTATCCAACACAAAAAGAATTTTTCAATTCGAACCACTAGTTCCTGAGATTAGCGCGTTCAAACAAACAAACAAACTCTTCAGCTTTATAATATTAGCATAGATTCTATATAATGTTGGCTACTATTGACCTGTATAATATATAACCACTGGACAGGCTGTCCCTCTTACTAATAATATAAATGTGAATATGAGTTTGTTTGTTTCGCTTTCACGCTTCAAAAACTACCGAACTGAAAGCACCATGAAATTTTGCATACACGTTGTCTGGGACACCAGAAAGGACATAGGGTACCTACCTTTCATCCAGAACGCGGACAAAGTCGCGGGCGCTATCTAGTTACAGATAATTTCGTGTGCCATTTTGAAACGCCGCCGTACGAAAGTACGGAGAACTAATTTTGACGTTTCCGTTTGTTTTTTTTTTAATGTAAAGAACGACAGACAGGCTGACCTGCACTTGATGGTAGGTGGCTACCGTCGCCTATAACACAAGCAATTGCATTAAATATATAGTTTTGTTATAATGAGATTATATAATATTTGAATTGAAATGTAGCCAAATACTTAAACAGTATTACATACTACCTATTTTAAGTATAAGTTAGCCATAAATGTGTTTAGCTTACATTAAGTATACAATGTGCTGTTATTTTAAGTAAATGCCAATAAATAAATTTTATTAACGAAACAACTTGTTTTCATTAATAGTATTTTTTTTTCATAAATATATGGCAACACTACTAGCATGACAGCAGTAGCTCAGTTTAACAATAGTAGTCTAGTAGTCAATAGTAGACCAAGGAAATAATATTTCGGACTCTTGAGCACCTCTTGAAGGGAAGCGACGCGGTTGGGATTATTTATACTATAAATAAATAATAATGATCCGAGTCATACTACAACACTAATCTTCATGCTTGCAACATTTAAAAAAAAAAGGTCGATTCTACTTAATATAAGGGATGCATTATGCAAGTCGCAAAATGTGCACTAGTGCTAGTCGCAAAATGTGCACTAGTGCTAGTCGCAAAATGTGCACTAGTGCTAGTCGCAAAATGTGCACTAGTGCTAGTCGCAGAATGTCTGTGTTTCCGAGCACATATAACCCTAATCTTTTCAAGGTTCGAGTGAATAGGCATCTTCTGGGTGAGCTCGCTCCATCTTAGGCCTCATCCTTGCCACATGGCTGGTTGTTGGCCAAGAGCTAAACCATCTCTTATAAAAAAAAAAAAAAAAATCATAAGTGCAGGAACCTATCCTTTCGTAGCATCATATTATAAAAAAAATATCAAATATCGCAGAAACCTGTCAATTTAAACCCATTTGACGGTACTCTTCCAGGGAACTATAAAATCTGCACATTAAAGGGTGGGTTGCACCATCTTACTGTAACTATAACAAACGTCGCAACTTCAGTTAAAGTAACGGTTAGGCCGAAAATGAGTTGTACCGACCGTACCCGTAACTGCACATTCTTCGCTGGTTAAGAGTTATTGTTATTGCACAAACTGTTAAAGTCGGGGTTATTGTTAGTGACAATTTGACGTCAACTTTTACTTTAACCGTGCTACGATGCAACCCACCCTAAGCTATGTATCCAATATAAGGTACGCAGTCTTCGAAAGGATTTAAGGAGATAAAGATTTTGACTTTTACATGTATCTAAGTATATTTAATCGCAGAAAAATATTATTCAATCTAGTTAAAAATATCAATCACAATACTAGGTTTAAAAATGATATTGAATATGAGTTTTTGAAAAAAAAAAAAAACCACACATTTCTAAGACCGTGTCTTAAGACAGACCCATTTTTGACATTTCAATTTATACACGCGTAAGACTGTATAGAAATCGTATAAGTACAGTCTTATCTTATACAATTTTATTTAAAATGAAACAAAAAAAACTCAATTTAAAAATCATTTATCATCATAATCGCATACAAAATCCACACAATCAGTCATCAAAAATAATTTTCACATTAAACGCTTTTATTTTAGTTATACTCAGACCAAATAAGAAATAGACACAATTTTAATATGGTGGATGGATCTGTCTTTAGTTCTTATTTTATCTGAGACAAATTAAAAAATTGCAGTCCCAGCTGCGGGGGGTACTTTTTAAAAATTCCTTTTTTTTATCAACTACATACTTACCTTCAAAATACTTATTTTTTAAACTTCACTTTAAACCTCTCGAGAAAAGTCACAGAAACTATTACGGATCACTATGATATTTACATTTTAGGTTACGAGTTGAACTAAAGACCTAGCTAAGGACACTTCCTCTCGAGCTGACCCTTTCCACCTTCATCGTACTCCTGAGACGATATCCACATTTGCTGGAAAGATCCTATCGAAGCGAGGATCGAACCGCCTGCAACAAACATTAATCACCAAATAATATAAACATAAGGGGGCCCTGGTTCCATGGTACCATCAAGACCATCAAGGAGTGGTACCTTGATGGTAGCCGCCTGCCATCAAGAAAGGTTTCTTGATGGTAGCCACCAACCATCAAGATCATCAAGAAGTGGTACCTTGATGGCGGCCACCTCTACCATCAAGTGGCACCTTGATGGCAGCCACCTACCATCTAGTCGCACCTTGATGGTGTCCGCCTATCATCAAGAAGTGGTACCTTGATGGTAGCCGCCTGCCATCAAGAAAGGTTTCTTGATGGTAGCCACCAACCATCAAGATCATCAAGGAGTGTTACCTTGAAGGTGGCCACCTACCATCAAGACCATCAAGAAGTGGTACCTTGATGGTGGCCACCTACCATTTAGTTGCACCTCTTGATGGTAGCCACTACTATCAAGAAGTGGCCCCCTGATGGTAGCTACTACCAATAAGAAGTGGCACCTCGATGGTGGCCACTACCATCAAGGAGTGGCATCTTGATGGTGGCCACCTACCATCAAGACCATCAAGAAGAGGCACCTTGATGGTAGCTACTACCATCAAGAAGTGGTCACCTTGATGGTGGCCATCTACCATCAAGAAGTGGCACTTTGACGGTGGCCACCTACCATCAAGAAGTGTTTATCTTGATGGTAGCCACCTACCATCTAGTCGCACCTTGATGGTGGCCACCTACCAACAAGAAGTGGCACCTTGATGGTGCCATCAAGAAGTGGTTTCTTGATGGTGGCCACCTACCATCAAGACATAACAAACAAAACCATAAAAATATGCCTCTCACCTATCCAAGCGGCGAATCGTCTCTCCGTTGGCGACGGAGCCGCGTGAGTCTTGAGCCTGTGCGACGATGGCGCCCTCGCGGACAGCTCCTTGGTGACTCTGTCGAGCCATCCGTTGGTGTTGGCGGCGCCGCCACAGGCCACCACGGCGCCCCAAAGCGCCGGACGGGCGTCCGCGTCGCAGGCGCTGGCCGCAGCGCACACTGCTCGCATAAAAACCAACTTTACTCGCATACAAATAAAGATTATTTTTCATTAAAAACATTTCAGTCTTAAACCTATGTACTTTTGAAGTAAGTTTCTTTCGTCTACGGATCATCACCTCGTTTCCGATTCGATCTCTTGTTGTAACCCCGAACATATTTAACCCTTATCACTTGAGCATAGCATAGTCAGCTTTTTGACAATTTTTTTAATAAAAATAGGCAGAGCCACTCCATAGATCGTTGAGCTTTCTTGAGAGGCCCATAGTTACGAGACCCATAGTCTAACATTTTTCGTCCTCAAATAATAATTATAATAAATTGTCACCCAAGTGCGGAGCTCCCACATTAGGTTCGAAGAGGCACTCTGTCAATTTGAACCGCTCCGGACCAAAGTCCTGATGGTACCCTCCGGGCATCTCGTAGTGGACTCCGGGCACCGAAAGAGCTGTCCTTTCATCGTACGGACTCTCCGACACCTGAAAATCAATTTATAGATCTAATAATTCTGTGTAAACTCAAATTTTTTAAAGGTATACCAGCGATAGGTACTTTCAACTTTTGTGACACACACATGCACACAGGCGGATCTCATACAGACAGGCGCGCATACATACATACGGGCGCACTCACATACACTACACCCAGGCACTAACATACACACGGGCGCACTCACCTACACACAGGCGTGCACACATTCACACGGGCGCACTCACATGCACACAGGCGCGCACCACATACACACAGGCGCGCAGGCACATACACACACGGGCACACGCACGCAGTCTCACCTGCGCTATACAATGACAGAAGTCCTCGTACTGCCTCTTCAACATGTATTGCTGCCACGACACGGTGAGACCGGCGGGCAGAGGCTTCAGCGTGTATCGCGCTCTCTCTCTTTCGCGTATCACCTCCTTGCTCTGGAACGAGATAGATAGACAATGCACTTTAACCGTTTGATCTGAAAGGGAGATTACGACACGTTTGGTCTAGTGGCTAGTAACCCTAGCTGTTAACCAAGCGGTCGCGGGTTCGAATCCCGCTAGGGGCAAATGTTTATGTGTTAACCTTTGCATTATCATTGAAATGCAAGTGATTGAACCAGATTCAACTAAGATTTATTAATCAAAAAAACCGCTTAAAAGATAAAGATAGCCTTTAATTGCAAGAAATCCTAATACAGAAAAATAACATGCTACATTATATTACTTAAATAAAAATATTTTCTCTTTTATTAGTCTTCCTTGCCTGTTGTTGCTAATGCTTAAAACCGCTTAACTAAAAAACCGCTTATGTTGGATTTAAACTTTAGCAACCTTTGATAACTGAAAGAGGCCCTAAGGGCCCTTATATTATATTATATTGACATATTAAATATATAATAATCAATCTGTAAGGGCCTCTTTCACCATGTGTCAATAGGCTAACCGTCATTTAAAGTCACCTGCCACCGGGTATAATTTAGCTGTAGTTTTGTTTGTACGGTAAAATTCCCAAACATTAAAAAGAAAATAATAAAAAAAAATCGCCTATCGAAGAATGCACTAAACCGAGTGCATAATTTAATTGGTTGCGCCGTAATCGAATAGTTGGCTGTCAAGTACCTTTCTTTCTTTCACGTATACCCACCTTCCTAATAATTATGGCCCTCACATTTTTCCTCTTTACCCTCTAATCAAAATAATGCACTACGACCGATGACCGCCGCGTGAGAGGTCGAAGAAAAGGAACGCGCCCGCGCTTGAGCTGTGTTTCCAAGTATATATGGGTTTATCCCTAATCCGCGCCTTAACTCGTTCTCGGAAGTGAAGTGATTCATCCGCATCTTATCGCTGAACATTGAAATACATGTGAACAGTGTCTGCCAGCTGGACGTTTAGAGATTCCTGCAGGAGAGCGCACCAGAGCACCGGTATAAGGTTAAGGTTAGTGCATTTCCTTCTGCTTCTTATCCTGTCCTTCAGACGGTCATACTGTTCGCTTACAGCCGCAACCAGATATACAGTCCACTAAACCGCTTATAGGGATTCATGGCGTGATTCTGTCGTAATCCCGCCGCAACGAAATTTAGATTTCGTCCACCCCTTCAGGGGTTTCATCGCGCCTCCATTAATAAAACACAAAATTATTTCTAAAAGTAACTATAATCAACACTTTACTTGTAGTTGGTGAAAGAGGGCCTTTAACTTATAAGTTGGTTACCTGTATGCTGTATAGAGGCAGCATTTGTATGTGCATTGAGGCCAACATCTGCTTGGCCTGAGTGGCCAGGGTGTCTCCGCCCACAGCGGACCGGACGGCTGCGTTCGTCAGCGCATATCTTTCAAGGAATTTAGTCAATTTAAATTTAAAAGTAAATAAAAAAGCTTCCCATCTTTTGGGAAGCTTTTAGATTAGCTTTTAGAAAAACCTGAGAAGAGTTGCAAAGGACAGGGAACAATGGAAATCGTTAGAGGAGGCCTTTGCCAAGATGCACATCAAACTCCGGGAAATATTATATAAGAAAGAAATAATATTTCTTAAAAAGGAAATACAAAGGCTATATTATTCTTATTATTATTATTATAAAAGCTTAGTCTTATCAGACACTCCCAAAGAAACCTCGAAATTAAACGTAGCTTCAAGTCCGTGGGATGAGTGGTTCGGATGCTTGACTTAATGCTCTGTTCCAAGGTTACCCGGATCGATTCCCGACGGGGTCAACTTTGGAAATATAAATTAGCTCTGAAATCTGGATCTGGAAAGTAGTGACAGGGCACTCGTTTGAGCAGCCTATTTCTTATTCTTACTGATAGCTGGTAGTGGTAGCTCATTTGCAGGAAATATTGCTTGTTTTTATAGGCGACGGTAACCAACTAATACCATCAAGTGGCCACAGCCTTAACATAGAATTTGTCTCACCCGTCGATGACCGGAACAGCCGAAGTCTGACTGGCTCCCGCGTCCAGGACTAAAGCGGTGGACTTCCCATTGGCGAAGGCTGCGAGGACAGCATTCTTCACCAGAAAGAAGGCGGGCGCTTGGTACTTCTCGAAGAGGAGCTCCGCTAGCTTCTCCCGTGTTGGTCTGGTCGTCCACACCGCTTCCGTGAACAAGGCCGGGTGATGTTCCGACGGTGACCGGATCACCTTGTACGAGGAGTAATGAATACGGTATCTTTCTTCTATTTCATGACCGACGGGTGACCTTATTAAGACACACTAGCTGTTGCACGCGACTTTGTCCTTAATAAAATATAGGCTATGTTACTCGCTGATAATGTAGCTTTCTATAGGGGAAAGAATTTTAAAAATCAGTCAAGTATAGTTTTTGAGTTTATTCATTACAAACATACAAATCTTTTTTTCTTTATAATACTATTAGTATAGATTCAAAACTTGTAATACATTATTTTAATTTTACTAGTTGTTGCATGTGACTTAGTCTGCGTAACTTAATTAAATATATTTAGACGTATTATATTTTAAAGATGACAAAAAGATCCTGAGTTTCTTTCGGGGTTTTTTCTCAGGATCGTCATCTTGGCTTTTCTTCCGAATCCCTGGTAAATTTAAATTTATAATGACGATCATAAGAGTTTCTTGTAGAAACCCAATTGATAAATAAATATTTTTATTTTGATTTTATAGGCTATGTTACTCGCTGATAATGTATGTTGTTCATTACAAACATATAAAAATACAAATCTTCTCTCTTATAAAAAAATATTAGTATAGATAAATTATTTGTAAAATTTGTCTTTTTTTGATGAATATGTAATCTTACTTTTGAGTAACAGTAGTCAAGCATTTTCTCAAACAAGTCCCAGTTGTCAACTTGTCCGTCCTTCATGTATGTCTGTATCTCCATGCCCGGACGGGGCACGTGTAGTTCCGTCACATCTATGTAGTGGCGCAGAGACGAACCAGCTTTAGTACCTGTTTGTGACAGATTTAGACTTTTTGGATGTGATCAAATTACAAGTCACAGAATTGCTGGTTGGTTGCAGTTTTTTTCTTTTTTTTTAGATAGATTTTTTTAGTAGATGCCCATTTACCCTAAGTTTGAAGACCCCGAAGTTGTAATTTTGGGGAAACACAGACGCAGGCAATGAGTTCCACTCCTTAGCAGTTCGGACAAGGAAGGTGGAACTGAGGTTGCATGAGCTCATACCGCCATCCCATTTCTTCCATTGAACATACAGAGATTCGGCTGTTTACCATCCTCGTTGTCGAAATCACTCTTTTTTGGACCAAGTGCTTTAAAACATTCTTTATAATGTGCACTGCCAACATTTGGAACTTGTTGTCTGTCTGTATTTCCAAGCTCATATAACCCAAATCTTTTCAGTGTTTGAGTGAATAGGCACCTTCTGTGTGAGCTCGCTCCACTCCATCATAGGCCTCCGCCGTGCTACACAGCTGGTTTTTATCTCTAATAAAAAATAATAAAAAAAATATCTTGATTTGCACAAATAAATGCTTAATTCTTATACATTGTACTGTAACTGAGTATTCTGAGATATCATAATATGAAGGTTTATCATCATAGAAAAAATTGAAATAAATTTCATCTTTGAAGCCCTCAAAGATGAATAATTTTCCCCGTTTTTTCCACATTTTCGACTATTTCTTCGCTCCCATTAGTCGCAATATGATGTTATATAGCCTAAAGCCTTCCTCGATAAATGATCTATCCAACACAAAAAGAATTTTTCAATTCGAACCAGTAGTTCCTGAGATTAGCGCGTTCAAACAAACAAACAAACAAACAAACAAACTCTTCAGCTTTATAATATTAGTATAGATAAAATTCTACAATATGCAGAATGTTTGCTAAATGAATTCTTGTAATGAAAACATTTAGCTATAGTGCAAATTTAATTTCTGGCATATGTTTTATTATTTTTGCGAATTCAATAAATCGCATTCTGTCTTCGGTTATTCAAGAAAATTAAGCTGTAACAACAAAATCTCTCAAATACTTATTGCTGACTTCAATGGCTCGTACAGGTAGCCTATAAAAGATTTTACAATTCTATCAAAGCGAGGATAGTAAAATAACTAACCGGTCTGCGTAACATTTCCATCGGGAACCTTTTCTTCGGTTTCTGGAATATGTGTGGCTGGTCCGACGCCAACTACAGCCGGTATATCGGCCTTCGGAGTATCTTCTTGGGCATAACCAACTCTTAACGAATGATGTCCAGGATCAAAAACTAATGCTCCTATTTCATCACCACCATACAACATGCCGTTTGGACCACTCATTTTTCACACAAAAAAACACATTAATGTACATACAATTTTTAGCATTAAAAATATAAAACGAAATAACTAAAATGTTTGGGTAATGCTTTAGCTCAAGGATTAATACCACAGATTATATATAAAGTAATATGTCTAGGATTAAGGATAGTACTCTCTGTAGCTAAACACAGCAAGACGCAAGTCACTACCACAGAATAACTAGTACGCTAAACGCTTTGTACAAGAAATACATTTAATTTTTCTTGTAATTATTATTATAAAAATATAAAAATTATTTGCAGACATACTTAGTTATTATTATAGATTTGAATTTTGATCAAATTTATCAATGTATGTGCTGTACTTAAATGTCTCGAATCTAAGCTCTTTCGACCCTACACAGTAGCTGTTGTCACTTTGTCACTGTCACACGGACAGTTTGAGTTGTCAACAATCATAATTAAAAAAATTTTTTTTTATTCGGCTACAATTTCCGTGCGAAAAGAAAATCAATGCGAAGTTGACATCGTGTTTATTTTAATTATTTTGTTTACTTCACGCGCTTCGCTTTGTAAGGGTGCGTTCAGATTAATATAACATACTAGCCAACCGCTCATGGCTTCGCACGTTTGCAATTGTTTTCTGCTAAATCCGTACTTCCGTACTAATATTATGAATGCGAAAGTTTGTATGGATGGATGGATGCATGGATGATTGTAACTCTTTCACGCAAAAACTACTGAACAGATCACCATGAAATTTTGCCTCCCTCCACTTGGCTCCCATGGGATTTGCATACACGTTGTCTGCGACACCAGAAAGGACATAGGCACCTTTCATGCAGAAAAAAAGTACTGGTCCCGAGGGATTATCTAAAATTAAGGAAACTAACTCCTGGCTGAGTATAATAGCAATAACGATGTCAGGCGATATATTGCTTTTTCAACGCGGACGAAGTCGCGAAATATTTTTGTAAAAAAAAAACACCATAATTTATTATATAAAGCACAATTTAATTTATAACACAAATTACGAATCGATAAATCGTTAAGTCACATACATAGCTAATAATAATAATAACTACGTAATATCGATATCGATAGACACACAATGTTAATCCCTTCACCAACAGTCACAATAACGAAATGGGATGGGATGGAAAACATTATTTTTTGTATAAGTACTTAGGTAATTGGCAGTTGAGATTAGATAGATACGTTTATGATATTTCAATTATAAGGTACATCCATAGACGAATGATTGGTCTCGCTGCGCTCGACTAGATACCGCCGTTGTACTTGTAAGATGCGGCAAAAAATACTACGCCGAATTCGGCGTACCCGAGCCAGTCACACTGCAAACTGTCTGTGATGTGCACGTGCCGAATGTTTTATTAAATTTTAGGCATAATAAAATACCAGTTTGCGTAGTAAAACTGGGTAAAAAGTAATAAAAGTGACGATTTTTTACACACACTACAATAAAAATCTGCCGCATTTACGGAGCTATCGTTTTTGTATAGTACTCTATCTAGTCGAGCGTAGCGAGACCAATCAATTATCTTTGGGTACATCATTGAAAAATTACAATATACTTACTTACTTAAATAAAAGGAATCAGGTTTTTTTTTATATAAAATAAGTTATTTTACAATTAAAACTTATAACAGTCTTGTCGTCACGTGATGATGCGTTGCCACGTGACGACACGTCGCTTTTTGTTTGTTTCACTATAACGCCCTGTTGAAGTGTTTTCCTACTTTCAAAATATAACAAACTATTCATTTCTTATCTATGAATTTATAAACGAAAAATACGAAGACACTATAACAACAGTTTTACAAACAATACTTATAACAATTGATATACTTAGGTAATCAATAATAAAAAACTCATTTAAGGCTTAGGTAAGTGCTGTCATAAGATTGAATTCTTTTTTTTTGTTTATGAAAATACAAAATACAGTTAGAAAATGCATATAAAGAGGTATTAAGTAAGTATAAGGTTTAGTAAAATATTTATAGTGTGTCGATTAAGTATAAGAGATGGTTTAGCTCTTGGCCAACAACCAGCCATGTGGCAAGGATGAGGCCTAAGATGGAGCGAGCTCACCCAGAAGATGCCTATTCACTCGAACCTTGAAAAGATTAGGGTTATATGTGCTCGGAAACACAGACACCGGCAGGGAGTTCCAAACCCTGGCAGTGCGCATTATAAAGGATGTTTCAAAGCGCTTGGTCCGAAAAGGAGGGATTTCGACAAGATGAGGATGGTAGCCAGCCGTACGTCTGTATGTCCGATGGAAGAAAGGGGAAGGCGGTATCAGCTCATGCAGCTCCTGAGCACACTCTCCGAAGTACACCTTATAAAAGACACATAAACTGGCAATTTTGCGTCTATGTGCCAGGCTCTGCATCTTAGATTTTAAAAGAGTACTAAGAAAATGCAATTAATCTATGTTAATGTGTTTAACATAGATTAATGGTTGGTCTCGCTGCGCTCGACTAGATACCGCCGTTGTACTTGAAAAATGCGGCATAAAATAGTACGCCGAATTCGGCGTACCCGAACCAGTCTCACTGCAAACTGTCTGTGATGTGTACATGCCGAATGTTTTATTAAAGTTTAGGCATAATAAAATACCAGTTTGCGTAGTGAAACTGTGTAAAAATATAATAAAACTGGGTAAAAAGTGATAAAAAGTGACGATTTTTTTACACACACTTCAATAAAAAGTTGCCACATTTTCGGAGCTATTGCTTTTGTATAGCGCTCTATCTAGTCGAGCGCAGCGAGACCAATCAATTATCTTTGTTTATACATTTAAAAAACACATTTAATCCACAGACTATAAGTTTATATTAATATAATAATTAGTTAGGTAGGTAGGTATAGTTTGGTATTTACTAAAATAGGTACAATTTCTCTTAACTACACTATGCTAGTACAAAATATTTTAATGCTAACTAACATTCAGATGTTCGACGGCACTATTTTCATAGGTATAATTGAATTATTTGTTATACATATCTATAGCTTGGCAAACAAGTTAAGAAATTATAATAAATATGGCAATACTATACAGTCGTCTCTATCTTATCATCCCAGATGGCTAGAAAGGGACAACACTACAGTATTGCAACATTTAAATTTCTTAACTATTTCGCCAAGTTGTACATAGGCAAAACTCTGGCTCTGTGCCAATCACATGAGTAGACATATGGCACAAAATTTAATCAAAAACATCAACCAATCTCACATTCGATTTTTTATTTCAAAAATAACTATAAAAAGTATATAAAAAAACGTGGACAAAATTAAAATCATCACCTCACAAAATTTCATTATTCGTCCAACTTATAACTTTAGTACAATAATTTGCGCTCACATTCAGTCTTTCAACAATTCGAGGCCATAAACTCGGAATAATTACACTTTTTAAACTACCCCACACAGTTGGGTACATTTAGATCAAACTTGAAGTGTTACGGGGCAAATCAGTGTGGATTACTTTAGAATATTTTTTATGTAATATAATTAAACAGATTCGTATCTACCCTTTTTGAGATTCGTATCCCCCCCTACGGCTATCCAGCGCGGGGAGGGTTAGGTTAGGTATCGTTAGCCAGATTTGTCCCATGTTTGTTTAATGAGGTATATATTAGGTACGAATCAGTTTCCGGCGTACCTCAACGTCCGGGTACGCCGAGGTTCCTATAGGGAGCGTAACCCTCCCCGCGCTGGATAGCCGTAGGGGGGGATACGGGGTAGGGTAGATACGAATCTGTTTAATTATATTACATAAAAAATATTCTAAAGTAATCCACACTGATTGGAGTCACACAATTTGTACTAATTTATACTAATTTTAATCTAACAGTCGTGAGACAGGCTGAGTATAGTTTCCTATATTATTAACAAAGGCAACGCCTCTGGTGCTGCAACTGAAGAGAAAGCATAGCGAAACATAGCAACTGGCAAAGGACAATTATGGTGAAGACATCTATGCAAGTTTATAATATAATTTTTTATAGTTAACACAGACTCAATTAGTGTAAAATACTAAGTAGAGTTACAAAACTTGTACTGCTTTTTTTTTAAGAAAAATTGCCATTCATTTAGGTATAATGCATAAAATCATATCAAACAAGCTCTTTGCAGGATTTGTATTCAAAGTATTATTATGTATGTTAAAGTTCAAGTTATATTTAACCATGAAAGAGGTAATTATAGAAAGGAAATATAAAACCTTAAACGTAGGAAGTTTTTTTTTTGTAAATTTGTGCGTAATTATTAAATAGGTATATTATTGCAAAATCACCATATTTGCACACTGAAGGGGAAAATACAGTTGGATTTACCTCTCTCTTTTTTTGTTATGAACACACTGTATACTTACAAAAAATATGTGGTTAATTTCATTTCTTTTAACTCTTCTTACGTGTATATTTGTATTGCGTTGTATCCCTATCCAATTTTTAGGTTATACTAGTCTCAGATTAGAAATAGGTAATGAAACATGAACGTGGCAACATTGAGAATAAGTAAAGTATGCTAATGCTTGGTGTCTAATATTATTAATTCTTTCTATTAACATGTAAAAATATACTTCTATCAATTTGTTAATTATATCAATACAATGCACACTTATTACTTAGTAATACGATCAAAACATGTAAAAGAGGGCACATTTATCCATGGGGTAAAAGCGGCTAAGGTTACAAGGGGACTTTGCCCCTGAAATGTATAAATTTACACAATTATCTACAGTTCTAGTACGAAATTCAGTACGGTCGCTTTAAACTAACTATTATACACAATTACAATTATAAAAACAAAGCAAATAGTGCCTAAAACAGAAAAAATATTTGAATTGAATAATCATATTCAATAATCACAGAATTGAATATGATTATTCAATTTTAAATTCAATTAAGACATTGAAATGCAAATCCATCGTAAAGGACATTTTATAAATGCATTAATAAGAAAATTTACTGTAAAAATATTTCATTGAGACTTTTACATACTTAGAGGTTAGTGTGGAATACTTACCATTAAAATACCAATAATTTAATACGATCTAACATTTATAAGGTCATAGATTATTCTAGAGTTATTCGTACAGATATTATTTCATATCTTATATTCCGTTATAAGAAAAAAAAAACAACTTTAAATTAAAAAATATTAAAAAATTAAAAATGTATTTTTGCTCTGTTTCGAATAAAATAAATAAACTTTAAACCCCACAAGTTTACTTATACAGAAGAAATATAGTTACTTTTACCCCTAACCATACAATGTTTTTTTCGAAATTGACCCCACCAAATCATAGGCTCATATCAGTCTGATAAATCCATACTCATCTTTCGTAACCTTTTATGTCTTTTAGTAGGATTTCAAATTATTTTTCATAATTTTCACTGTATTACGCAACCGGGTGTGAACGAGCTTAATAATGGGGCGGCACCTAACCCTGCATCTCCATCGGACATACCTGTAAATAATAATATGTAATGGTTACATATGTTTTTACAAGAAGAGGTATCATGAGAAGAGGCATGTAGGCCTATAAGCCATGGGTACACATCGCCTATAAGCAAATAAAAGCGTAAAGAACACCGGAATATTCTCACTGACATTTCGTCACACTCATATTTGTTTACCCATAGATGAATGCTTGGTCTCGCTGCGCTCGACTACTTGTACTTGTAAAATGCGGTAAAAAATAGTACGCCGAATTCGGCGTACCCGAGCCAGTCACACTGCAAACTGTCTGTGATGTGTACGTGCCGATAGTTTTATTAAATTTTGGGCATAATAAAATGCCAGTTTGCGTAGTTAAACTGCGTAAAAATATAATAAAATTGGGTAAAAAGTGATAAAAAGTGACGATTTTTTTACACACACTACAATAAAAAGTTGCAACATTTTCGAAGCTATTGCTTTTGTACAGCGCTCTATCTAGTCGTGCGCAGCGAGACCAATCAATTATCTTTGTATATTATTTTATTTTTAACGCGGACGAAGTCGCGGGCTCCAGTTAGTTTTTATATATATTTTTACCTGCATGATTTACCCTCCTAATGCAGTCTCTACAAGTGCAATTGTCAGTGAGGGCGCAAAGACCGCGGGCTGTAGCGATGGCTTCCCATTTTATCTTCTCGTCCAAAGTGCAGCTGCGTCGAAGCAAATTCTGAAACAATATTATCGAGATACTCCAAGATTTTTAGCTCCAAAAATGGCATCGCAAAACAAAAAATCCTGATAATTGATTTTTCGATTGGATTGTGTCAAAGAGTGTCCCCTAAGTATAAAACCAAGTTTGTGTCGTCTGAAACCGCCCGAGTTAGCCGCCATCTTGAAAAACGCCTTTTTGATAATATCTCGTAAACGGTGAGTTTTACGTTGAAAATCGTAAGAAACTTTCTTATAAAGGATGAAGTTCCCCATCTTTTTTATTTCAAACTTTTTTCTCTATTATTAATATTTGCCGACATATAGTCGATTAAAAAAACCAATTTTTTGTTTTTGGAAAGTATCTCGATAATTTTTGGAAATACGAAATACGCTGTTTTTCTTTTAGATTTGAGTAGGTATTCTAGCTAGGTAAAACTCAAAATTGGGTAAAATTTTATTTATTTATTATTTAAGTGCACAAAAAGATTGCAACTGTAACACAGACCATAGATAAGAACTGTAACATGAAAGCTATAAATTACACGTATATGTAAATTACACTCGTATACAGTACTTACTCGTAACATGTTTAACTTAACTTATAATACTTTCTTAATTACTACTTAAATATTAGTCTTAGGGCCTCTTTCACCGTTTGTCAAGTAGGCTAACCGTCATTTAAAGTCACCTGTCACCGGGGATAATTTAGCTGATATACCTACTTTTGTTTGTACATGAAAAGGTGTACAAGTGTACAAAAGATTTTGATAAAACTTTGTAACTTAACTATGTCTAATTTGGTCCAACTAAAAAGATAGGATAGCTTTTATTTTGAACCCGGGCGAAGCCGGGAGCGTGTAGCTAGTATTACTTTGTATACATTACGATTAGTACAAATAATGTGTTTGTGTATCGCGTTTCCATTTCCCCGTTGTTTGCTTAAATTTCGCCCACAATTTCCGTGCGAAAAGAAAAATCAATGCGAAGTTAGACATCGTGTTTATTTTAATTATTTTGTTTAGGTACTTCACGCGCTTCGCTTTGTAAGGGTGCGTTCAGATTAATAAAACATACATACTAGCAAACCGCTCATGGCTTCGCACGTTTGCAATTTTTTGCTAAATATGTATCCTATTTACACAAACCTTCGTAGTATTTTTTATGACTAAAACTAAAAAAAACTATTTTTTTATTTCCTAGTATTTTTGAAAACTATTTTTGACTAATATACTAAAAAAACTATTTTTTATTTCCTAGTATTTTTGAAAACTATTTTTGACTAAAACTAAAAAAAACTATTTTTATATTTCCTAGTATTTTTGAAAACTATTTTTGACTAAAACTAAAAAATCTATTTTTTTATTTCCTAGTACGTATTTTTGAAAACTATTTTTGACTAAAACAAAAAAAAAACTTTTTTTATTTCCTAGTATTTTTTTAAACTTTCTTTGTTTTTTGGTGCTTTTATGTATGGCACATTAATACTTGACCATTTTTTTACCAACAAAAAAAATTGGTCAAGTTACAGGTTACGCCAGACCACCTTTTTTACGGTCGCCGCTTGGACTATTAATAAGATGCAAATAAATGATTGATTGATTGATTGATAGATTTATAGATTGTTTGATTGGTTGATATATTGATTGTTTGATTTATTTATAGATTGATTGATTGATTGGTTGGTTGAGTTATTGATTGTTTGATTGATTGATTGATCAGACACATATATCTACGTACCTGTGTAACTTCGAAGTTGGTCGCATGCCACATATAGAAGTCCTTTAGATATTGTTCCTCCCACAACTCCTTCTCTCTTTCCTCTTTCTCTTCTTTTTTACTCTTGTATTTTGTTCTTCGACGCGGTTTTTTTGGTTTCGACTGTACCTGTTCGATAATAAAATCGACATATTGTAATCATAAATAAATAAATAAAAATAAATATGTTCACACATTCCACACAGCACTATCTAGTTCCACAGTAAGCAACTTAATGCTTGTATTATGGATACCAGACAGTTGATATACTAAGTACATACATTACTTTTTTTTGTAAATACATACATATTATAAGTACAAAACATCCACGACTCAGGTGCAAAGGTAAAATGTATTACACATAAACATTTGCCTCTAGCGGGATTTGAACCCGCGACCGTTTGGTTAACAGATAGGGTTACTAGCCACTAGACCAAACGTGTCCAAACGCTGGACTAACTTGCCAGGTCTGAACCATTCCAAAGCGCTCATAAGAGCCTATAGTCGAAACGTGACAAATCAGGCTATGTCTCTTAGTAGGAGCAATTTGTGCATGTGTGCGTGCACTGTGTGCGTGCACTGTGTGCGTGAGCCGTGCGCATGTGTTAATCCTTCTTTTTGACGGAAATCACAACGTGAAAAATGTATACGCGTCCTTAACAAGGGCACTAACGGGGCACTGTTGTCTCAATAGGCACCTTAAAATAATGGGTCTCGCTAGTACCTACAGAAGAGTGTCGCTTCTGCCATGAGGCAAAAGAAACACCAATGCATGTCCTGTGCGAGTGTTTTTTTTTTTTTTTTTTTTTTTAATAAGATACACAAAACAGGACACAGGGCATTAAATACATTGAATAGTTAATTACAACGAAGTGAACTAGACAGACAGACGCCTAAAACATGCATAGTCACATCTTAGTCTTAGTCACATCATAGTCACACATTTTTTATTTTGTTATGTAATGTTCAAAAAAAAAAAAAATTTGCACACCCCAAAGGGTAGAATGTAGCGAGCCTAATTCATTGTAAAATCATTGTAATTACCTATATTCAGCAAATAAATTATTATTATTATTATTATTAAGAAGCCACACAGTGGCTTGTGAAGATGTGAGGAATGCCTCTATCAAAAAAGTACTACAGTTTCTTAACGCGGTAGGTATTGATAATATATAGTATATCAACTGTCTGGTATCCATAATACAAGCATTAAGTTGCTTACTTTGGAACTAGATGGTGCTGTGTGGAATGTGTGAATATATATATTTAAAAAAAAAAATTAAAAAAAAAATTATATTAAAAAAAAAGTGTCGTCAATTGTCGGATAAATCCGACTCTGACGGATTCCATTACCTTCTCCTCTTCGAAAACACACGGGTCATCCATTTGCAAAGACTTGGCGTCGTACGAAGTGGACGCGCCGTCATTGTCGTCGATCGCGAGCGTCGAGTCCTCGTCGTTGGCGACTGAGTCGTCCTTTTGTAGCGTCGATATGCTAACGTCGTCTGTCACCAAATTTCTCAGAGGCTTGTAGCCCATCTAAGTAAATAGAAAATTATTGATTTTGAAAAAAAAAAATTAAAAAAGAAATCCTACTAATATTATAAATGCGAAAGTTTGTTTGGATGTATGTATGGATGTTTGTAACTCTTTCACGCAAAAACTAGTGAACCGATGACCATGAAATTTTGCATACACTTTGTCTGGGACACCAGAAAGGACATAGGGCACCTTTCATCCAGAACGCGGACGAAGTCGCGGGCACCAGCTAGTATTATAAATGCGAAAGTTTGTTTGGATGTATGGATGTAAGTATGTATGGATGTTTGTAACTATTTCACACAAAAACTAGAGAACCGATGACCATGAAATTTTGCATACACGTTGTCTGGGACACCAGAAAGAACATAGGGTACCTTTCGTGCAGAAAAAAAGTACTGCTCCCGACGGATTTTCTAAAATTAAGGAAACTCACTCCTGGCTAAGTATAATAGCAATAACGATGTCAGGCGATATATTGCTTTTCAACGCGGACGAAGTCGTGGGCACCAGCTAGTTATTACATAAATCTTACAAACAAAATGGCTATGGAACTATATTATTAACTAACTATCAGTCTGATAACATTTTAATTGCAATTGCGTTTCTATGAGTGAGTTATGAATACCAGGGGCAAATATATTTTGATTGGTCTCGCTGCGCTCGACTAGATAGAGCGCTATACAAAAGCAATAGCTCCGTGAATGCGGCAACTTTTTATTGTACTTAGTGTGTGTAAAACATCGTCACTTATCGTCACTTTTATCACTTTTTACACAGTTTTATTATATTTTTACACAGTTTCACTACGCAAAGTGGCATTTTATTATGGCTAAAATTTAATAAAACATTCGGCACGTACACATCACATACAGTTTGCAGTGTGACTGGCTCGGGTACGCCGAATTCAGCGTACTATTTTATGCAGCATTTTACAAGTACAACGGCGGTATCTAGTCGAGCGCAGCGAGACCTATCATTTATCTATGACCAGGGGCAAGCGAAAACCAAACCAATGCAAACGCTCCTTTTGCGTACTTAAGAAACGAAAAAATATTCAGAAACGAAAACAGAAATTAAAAAAAAAATCTCACCTGATATTCAGAATATTCAGAAATATTCAGAAACGAAAACAGAAATTTAAAAAAAAATAACCTGATATTCAGAATATTCAGAAATATTCAGAAACGAAAATAGAAATTAAAAAAAAAACCTCATCTGATATTCAGAATATTCAGAAATATTCAGAAACGAAAACAGAAATTTAAAAAAAAATCACCTGATATTCATCGAGGGAGCCAGTTTTATTGAAGCGACGAGGAGATAGTTTCTCAGAATTTGCCTGAAAAAAATAATATTGGATCCGTATTAGAACTGAGTCAAATCACTAGCTGCTGGCCGCGACTTCGCCCACGTAACTTTGTAAATTATAATATACTAAAACCTTCCCCGAGAACCACTCTATCCATTAGTGAAAACTGCATTAAAATCCGTTGCGTAGTTTTTAAGACTTTCTTTTATAATGTGTAGTGAAGACGAAACAGTATATGAAGCTGTAGACGTCGTAATTTGTGCACAAATGTAAATGAGTTGATTATAATGTAAGTGACTTAAGCCAATTTTGATGTGCTGTTGGTGTATCAATTAATAAAAAAATATATAAAAATAAATGACGTGTGGGTACGTTAATATAATATCATCTATAGTAGATATCACATTATCTAGAGTTAAAAATTACTAAAAATTTGTAAGAAGGCATACTTAATGTGACTTACTTCCTCTTCATCGCTGTCCAGACGAAGGGCGAGTATATCAGAAGGCTTTAGCTCCTCGGTAAGTCCATGGCTTGTGGAAGGTATTGGAGAGCTGGAGGCTGAAAAACACATTTTCACTTCAAAATAGTTATTTTTTTTCCAAAAGAAACGACAACACGTTTAGTTTTCGCTAGACGTATAGTAATCCTAACTGTTAACCAAACGGTTGCAGGTTCGAATCCCGCTAGGGGCAAATGTTTATTTTACCTTTGTACCTGGGTCATGGATTTTTTGTATGTATTTACAAAAAAAAAGTAATCTATGTAGTAAGTATATCAACTGCCTGGTATCCATGTCGTGGGCAGATCGTAGAATTGGGCAGATCGTAAAGTATGAAATCAAAAATATTTCACCAAAAGTCAAAAATAGGTGCGACGAGGAGCGGAGCGAAGCAAAGCGAGGAGGAGCGTGTTAGGTTTACATGCAAATAAATTTGGGGAGCCGAGCGAAGCGGAGCGGAGTGAGGCGACCCTCTCAGTTTTAACAGAAATATGATCTGCCCAGGAATGTCATGATATGCCCAATTCTACGATATGCCGACGACATCCATAATACAAGCATTTAGTTGCTTAGTGTGAACTAGATGGTGCTGTGTGGAATGTGTGAACATATTTATTTATTTATTACTCATAATCACAAATAATTATGAGTAAAAGTTATTTACTCATAATTATGTGCTTTGCAGATTCTGTTTCCTTCTTTTAAAATAAATATTCCATATTCAAATAAGTAGGTATATATTACGTGCGTTCATCATACATTATTATTACGTCTTACCCTCATCTCATCAATATGTCAATATAATTTACATTTGACAAGGGTACGTGATTAGATTACTCAACAAGTAGGTACACCGCAAAGTTATCGGGTTATTAAGTATTTCGATATTATCAGGTTTGTGAGTAAATTTTTTTTAAATGTAAAGATCAGCAGACAGGTAGACGGACTACTTGATGGTATAGCTACTACTTGATGGTATGGTAGTGTGGCTACTTTCAATCTTAAATAAATATCTTCACACTTCCACACAGCACCATTTAGTTCCACAGTAAGCAACTAATGCTTGTATTATGGATATCAGACACAGTTGATTACACACACTACACACACACACACAAACACACACACACACACACACAAACAGGTACACTAGCTGCTGCCTGCGACTTCGTCCGCGTAACTTTGTAAATGATATACTAAAACCTTCTTCGAGAACCACTCTATTAAATTAGTGAAAACCGATTTAAAATCCGTTGCGTTGTTTTAAAGAATTAAGCATACATAGGGACAGACAGACAGACAGTAGTGATGATACATTACTTTTTTTTTGTAAATGCATACATATTATAAATACAAAATATCCATGACTCAGGTACAAAGGTAAATGTTAACACATAAACATCTGCCCCTAGCGGGATTCGAACCCGCGACCGTTTGGAAGGATTAAGGATAAGGGATAAGGAATGGAACGGTAATGGGCTTTAACATAAAAAAAACGCTTTTAGCAGAGTGC
The DNA here is from genome assembly GCA_947623395.1 of Synanthedon tipuliformis. NCBI lineage: Eukaryota > Metazoa > Arthropoda > Insecta > Lepidoptera > Sesiidae > Synanthedon > Synanthedon tipuliformis. The sequence continues at coordinate 4,281,286 of OX392434.1, read as the reverse complement.
ATAATTTAATAAAAAAAAATTCTAAAAGTAACTAATCAACACTTTACTAGTAGTTGGTGAAAGAGGCCCTTAGTGAAGTAAAAATATACATAAGTACTATATATAACTCACCGTGGTCTAGGCTGTAGCTATGAGAAAGCAGATTCTCAGTAGACGGTAGCTCTGGATGTTCCTTACTACGAGCCTTGAACAAACCGAATTTGGAGGGAGCCATTCTATAACAACAAAAATAAGGTTTAGATTTATATCCTTATATCCATTTATTAATATTACTTATAAACGAGCTGGTGCCCGCGACTTCGTCCGCGTTCTAAATGAAAGGTACCCTATGTCCTTTCTAGTGTCCCAGACAACGTGTATGCAAAATTTCATGGTGATCGGTTCAGTAGTTTTTGCGTGAAAGAGTTATAAACATTCATACATACCTACATGCATACAAACTTTCGCATTTGTAAAAGCAATAATATCGCCTAACATCGTTATTGCTATTATACTTAGCCAGGAGTTAGTTTCCTTAATTTTAGATAATCTCTCGGGAGCAGTACTTTTTTCTAGATGAAAGGTACCCTATGTCCTTCCTGGTGTCCCAGACAACGTGTATGCAAAATTTCATGCTGATCGGTTCAGTAGTTTTTGCGTGAAAGAGTTACAAACATCCATACATACATCCATACATCCAAACAAACTTTCGCATTTATAATATTAATAGGATTAATTAATTAATTAATATTAATTAATTAATAATAGGGTTTATTTTTATTTTTCAACGCGGAGGAAGTCGCGGGCACCAGCTAGTAAGCTATAAGTACAAAACATAAGTAAATTTAATAATATCTAAATTAATACTTACTTGTATTTTTTGTAATTATATCTTCGAAGTTTTTATATTTTGTTTGCAGGTTTCAATTGGACCAAAACACCATTCTTTTAAAAGAGACGAAATTGTAATATATGTAATTACATTCGTACTAGACTAATAATAATAATAATACTTATGTGATAAAATATTTTCTCTCTCTAAAAGGTAACAACTAATGCCAATAGAACGTTAGTCTTTTTTTTTTTCACTAAAAATTCCAAAAATTTCATAATATATACCTATTTCTCTCGAAAATTCAATGCAAAAAGATAAAAAGGTGTATAAATATATGACTTTTTCTAGGAATATGATGAAAAAATGAGTATTTTCACTAAATTAGAGCGAACACGTTCGCTACTCGGAAATCACTGGATTGGGTTTTTTCATATCGCCACTCTCTGTTCAAGCGACTGCTATTTAAATTAACAGTGATTTTTCACAATATTATGTTAAAATTATCGTTCGTTATAATAATAATAATAATTTATTTGTAATAATAATTTATTTTAATTAATTATTTGATCTATATGACCTACCATTGCTGGTATACAAAAACTTTACTTAAATCTAATTTTAAAATGTACAAGTATTACCTATTAAGTTATTGATATTTAATGTCAATTTCCAATGTCAAGTATATAATTTCTAGTAAGTACTAACGTTTGTCATTACAGTACAGTAACCTGACAGTGACATCTGCCGTCGGAAAATAAACTATATATTTAAACTTTTTTGTGAATCAAGTTGATGGTCCACTTGATGGTAGATGGCTTGATGGTAGGTAGTTGCTGCAAATACGCTGTCGACCATAGTAGAATTAAGGAATAATAGGAAATAGGCTTTGACATATCTTACTCATAACTTCAAAACGCAGCATGCCCTGCCAATACCTGCTATTGCGTTACGAAAGTAACTGTGATATTTCACAGTTAAATAACGAGTAACAGAAGCTCGTCGTCTCCCATATAAAAGACCCTTTTCAACTTCGCTTCGCACTTGCGCGCGCATTCTGTTTGTAAACCTAATCCATTTTGCTTCGATTGCTTATCATTTGAACAGATTTTGAATGAAAATAGACTTTAGCAGCTTTCAATAAATACTACAATAGATTGATAGGCGTTTATCAAATTTGTTAGCCGAAGGGGGTTGTTTTAGCGTGATCGCGTGACATATATTCGCTACATTTGGACAAACATAAAAGCAAACACATTTACCGCTAACAAGGCCCACATATATTTTTATAGTAAAGGTAGTATTACTTATAGGACTACATAATAATAATAATACTAGCCTGCACCTGTGACTTCGCCTGCGTGGAATATTTGGACAATGTCCGTTTTGAAACTCTATTGTAACTAAGTATTGTTGAAAGAGGCTGAAAGTTTTTTTTTTAAATCGGATGAGTAATTTCGAAGATTACCTCCAACACACAAACATTATCGCTGACTTTTTGTCGACATTAACAAGGCTTACAGCAAAGATAATTGATTGGTCTCGCTGCGCTCGACTAGATAGAGCACTATACAAAAGCTATAGCTCCGTGAATGCGGCAACTTTTTATTGTAGTGTGTGTAAAACATCGTCACTTTTTATCACTTTTTACACAGTTTCACTACGCAATGCTCAAAATTTAATAAAACATTCGGCACGTACCTACACATCACAGACAGTTTGCAGTGTGACTGGTTCGGGTACGCCGAATTCGGCGTAGTATTTTATGCCGCATTTTACAAGTACAACGGCGGTATCTAGTAGAGCGCAGCGAGATCAATCATTCATCTATGCCTTACAGCTATAGAAATCAATCATATATCTCATCCACGTGACGACGTGACGCTTTCTCTCTAACTGTCAACGTTTGACTGTTTTTTCATCGACCTACTTTGCAAGTAGTTTTATGCGATTTTTGACATTTCTAGTACTCTAACCTCAAATCAAATCAAAATATTTATTTATCAATTAAGTTTCTACAAGAAACTCTTATGATCGTCATTATAAATTTAAATTTACCAGGATTTTGGAAAAAATGCCAAGATGACGATCCTGAGAAGAAACCCCGAAGGAAACTCAGGATACCATTCGTTTTGTCATCTTTAAAATATAAAATTACAACAATTACACTTATTATTATTATTTATTATTATAAACAAATCAATTACAGTACCTCAGTTGGTCCCATAGGGTCAAATTGAACCTTATAAGTAACAGAATCGATTGGCGCCATAAAAACAAAACGTGAAAATTGTCCCTTTTCTCGCTGACTGTACCATTTTTTCAAAACCTTTTAATGCCGATGGGAATAAGTATTAAAATTATGGATAGTCTCCTAAGGATGTTTTGTACTAGCTATAATGGTTTAGGTAGCTTCCCTTACTGACTCGTCTTAAATTACCATCCTGTATAACATAGCTCATAATTGCTACGAAAACAACTTTCGTAGCAATCAAGAGCTACGAGATATAAAACCATTTATTACTAGCTGTTGCACGCGACTCCATCCGCGTATCTTTCTACAATACCTATAGACTATGTTCGCTGATAATGTAGCTTACTGTGGGTGAAAGAATTTTTAAAATCGGCCCATTAGTTTTTGAGTTTATTCATTACAAATATAGGTAATCTAAATCGGCCCAGTCTCTTTATATTATTAAGTATATACAGGGCGTCCCACGACGATGCCACATGGAGGGAAAGTACCTTGAATATTGTAGATGGAACATTTTACTGAAAGAAGACATTATTTTAATTTTAAAAACAATTTAAACTGCATTCATAGATTTTTAAATAATTACATGGTTGAACTGGGAATCGAACCCGCTACACGAGAAAAAAAAATACCCTGTAGCTTTATCATACCGATCGAAAGGCTTCATCATAAGGATTATTTTTTGCTAAATAACATAGTGTCAGAAATAAAAGGAGACCATGAATTTTAACATTTTTAAAACAAAATTAATCAATTTATCAAATGCACAAAATGAATTCCATACTGTTGAATACGAAGTCGTACTCTTTTGATTATTTCACTCCCTGTCGATTTTTTTATCTTGTTGTGGTGGATAGTTAGAATAATATGTCTAAGTTCTGTTTGTAACTCGTGAACTCTTTCATACTTATAAACTAAAATTTTTACATAACCCCATACATTCAACAGTATGGGACTCATTTTGAGCATTTGATAAATTGATTAATTTTGTATTAAAAATGTTAAAATTCATGGTCTTCCTTTTATTTCTGACACTATGTTATTTAGCAAAAAATAATCCTTATGATGAAGCCTTTCGATCGGTATGATAAAGCTACAGGATAATTTTTTTTTTCTCGTGTAGCGGGTTCGATTCCCGGTTCAACCATGTAATTATTTAAAAATCTATGAATGCAGTTTAAATTGTTTTTAAAATTAAAATAATGTCTTCTTTCAGTAAAATGTTTCATCTACAATATTCAAGGTACTTTCCCTCCATGTGGCATCGTCGTGGGACGCCCTGTATAAGAAGATTGTCACCACAAAACTTCGTAGCATTACGTAGTCTCGTAATCTACAACGCGCTACGAGCATTGCTACGAGTCTTAGGCCGGAGATAGTGATATGCACACTGACTTCTATAATACATATATGCTCGGCGTACCCGAGCCAGTCACACTGCAAACTGTCTGTGATGTGTACGTGTCGAATGATTTATTAAATTTTAGGCATAATAAAATACCAGTTTGCGTAGTGAAACTGTGTAAAAATATAATAAAACTTGGAAAAAAGTGATAAAAAGTGACGATTTTTTACACTACAATAAAAAGTTGCTACATTTTCGGAGCTATTGCTTTTGTATAGCGCTCTAATCTAGTCAAGCGCAGCGATCAATTATCTTTGGTTTTATGTAATTTAATTATTTTTATTTATAAAAATGAGTAATTACAAAACAGTAAATTTAACAAAATAAAACAATGAAACAATTATAACAGTTCTGCATTTTATTATCTATCATTTAATTTATACAACATTTTATATTCCAGTGAACAAGATAATTTCCAAGATATTTTCTTACCCAGCCTAGAAAATATGTTTAGAAATTCCTTTTTTAAAACAATACGTTACCTACATACACATTTTAATTGACTAGAATACCATCAGACGGAAAAGAATTAAATACCTTTATTCTTTATTCAAATCACTTAGAATAGAGCTAAGAAAGACCGACTAAAGTGCCGGTCGTTTAATAGTACAGAATACTATTAAATTAAGGGCGCTGTAGTAGCATTGGGGTGTGACGCTCTAGTAGCATTTTATTTAAGGTTATTTCATGAACTATGTAAACAAAATATCAAGCTAAACACCAATGAAACACAAGCGCCTTCGGGCCAATTAATGAATCATTTTTTAATTGTTGTGATTCGCCAGTTTTTCAGTTTAATTTAATACCTATGTCCTATATATTCTCTTTGTTCTAAACATAAAAAATATAATTTTTGACACATTGACATTGTTCTTCAGCTCACATTAAGATTTGGTGACAACTAGATGACAACATAAGAAAAAAAATGTCTGCAACAGTAGTATAAACTTTAAAATTAATAATTTTCTTTAATGTCTACAATATAATTATAAGAAATTATTGTTAGTACAATTTATTTGAAACGAGTTCGTTTAATTTCACAGATATCGAATATTCTGTGGCAATATGAGGTCACAGAGTAAATAAACGGTAGAAGTTTTCAAGTTGTTATAAAATATTTCTTTTCTATTGGTTAATAAGTAGGTATGGGTATTTTTATCCTTATAGATCAAAGAAAAAAAGTTTCTTAGAACTTTTAAATTTTTAATATTATTGCATTTATGAATATGTGCGAGTAATAATAAAATATATTTAGGAGCAATATTTGTTTATATAATTAATAATTTATTGTTTTCAGCAGTGTGCCAGTTGTAAGAACTTCTAAAAAAGGGAAAAACAACCCGGAAAATTCGTCCAATATATCTTTGATATTACAAAATAGATAGCGTTGATTTTAATAATATACAAAGATACATTGACTCGTAAAGTTTGATAATTTAATTTCTCATTTAAATCCGAGTGTTTTAAACATGGCTTCCTCGTTGAAGACGTTGTCGAAAAATGGCGTCTCTTTGAAGACAACTGAAGCATCGGCTATGTGCATTTGTCGTTTACCGAATCTGAAATGAAAAAACCTTTTTTATATTATTACAATTTTTTTTGGTTGTATTACAATTGACACTGACATCTAGTGTTCAGTAGAGGAATCTTTTTAACAAAGACCTTTTTAAGTTTCATAAGTTTCATTAACAGATGGCATTATGTATGTTCCGCTGTAAACTCAATTTTAATTTAAATAAATTCGAATTTAGAAGTTTTTATGTTTAGGTTGTCAGACAGGCTCACGGTCCACTTGCTGTCTGTCATCTACTGTAAGTGCGCTGCCAACCTTAGTAATATCATATAGTAAATAATACTTAACAAGTACTAAGTACTATTTACTCTATGATAATATTAAGGACAAGGGATAGGGAAATTTACTCTAGCATCCCTTACTCACTCTCATAAACACAACACTAAATATACCACATCTCCTGCAAGAGAGTGGTTACGGCCGCCAGACAGGCTAAGGCTACCCAATATTTTAATGCTACCATTAAATCACTCATAATAGAGCAACCGTTGAAAAATTCATTTTCAAAGTGTACATATAGGTAGGTAAATTTCTATATCAGCATCACTACATATTATAAAGCAAAGTCCTGCGCCGCGTCTGTCTGTCTATTTCTATCTATGCTTAGATCTTTAAAACTACGCAACGGATTTTAATGCGGTTTTCACTATTGGATAGAGTGGTTCTCGAGGAAACTTCGCCCGCGTAACTTTGTAAATTATATACTAAATATAATTTACAAAGTTACGCGGGCGAAGTCGCGGATAGCAGTTAGTAATTTATATAAGTATCAACGTACCTTCCTCTCCCATGTACAGAGTAGTATTCTTGAAGTTCTTTAATGTAGTTGGATAGTTGGTCAGCCGCCTCAATGCGTTCAGGGCGGCGCGGGCGTGGATAATGCGCTTCGCCGCAGCACGACAAAATGGCGGACACAAACAAAATGGCGGACAGCAGAAGGCGCATTGTTTCTGTAAATATTACAATTGCAATTTAATATCTACCTACTTAATTTTTTAAATGTTTAGGTCGACAGACAGACCAACAGTCCGCTTGATTGTAGGTGGCTACCGTCTCAAGACTATATAAGGATTGAGGATAAGGGATACGAAGGGATGGGGTAATGTGCTCTGGCATCCCTTACTCACTCATAGAAACACAAAAGCACATGTGCTATTATTTCACTGTAAAGCCTTATGTCAAGGAGTGGTTACTGTCGCCAGAAGGAATAGGAAGCGATGGGGTAATGTGCTCTGGCATCTCTTACTCACTTATCGAAACACAACAGCACATGTGCTATTATGGGCTTCCCAAATGATTGCGAAACGCAGTGTGCTGCTACTACTAAATAATAAATGTTATAAATAACGTTACAAAAATTACTTTAATTAACCTAAAAGGTCCCTTATCCTTGCCAGGGGAAAATGTAACAACTCCCCCGACTATAAGAAAAATGTAATTAAAAAATTAAGATATTGTTGTATCACTAAATACATTGCCCGTATAATATTAGTATTAGTATAGATCTAGGGATAATCTTTTTAACGGATCAATAATGTTAAAAAGAGTGAAACGCTTTTCATTATTAACTTCGCTACTAAAAATAAAAACACGGAAGTACTGATTGATTGTGAAATAGCCGATAGAAATTGTCTATTGTGGGCCTCACATTGAAACAATGCTAGTGATGTAACAGTGTCGTATCGATAAAATTTTTATTTCTGCAAAGGACCATTTACTTACTATGGTCCTTTGCATTATTATGATTTGATGTAGTATTGATGTATGTAGCACTGAACGGAGACCATTTTGATACACTTTTTTATAAATTATAAAATACTTACCAATACTTTACAATGTGTAATGTCCAACATATTTTTTTTTCTTTCTTTCTTACTTAATACTCTCTTACTTAAAAAGAAACTCTCAAGCTTAGTATCTAAACTAAATATTATTTAATTAAAATTTAATCCAATTTAATTTAATTTGTATTAATAAAATATTTAAAATCTAATTTAAAAAATATTAATATTAATATTATTGGTATTTGTATTTTTTTTGTATTATCTAATCTAACAATCTTCTTCTTCTTAGCGTGCCACTTCTCTACGAAGGTTGGCGACCATCATGGCTATTCTGACCTTGGAAGCTGCTGCACGAAAGAGGGAGCGAGTGCTCAATCCGAACCATTCTCTCAAATTCTTCAGCCAGGATGTCTTTCTTCTAATCAAACAATCGAATATTGTAATATAATTTATCTAAATTTGTATTTGTAGTCAATGGTAGACCACCGTTTACTCAAAACAGAACTGCCGTTAGATTTAAAATAATAACAATAATAATTACAGTATATAATAATAATTTATCGATATATCGACAAATTCATTGTCACATCACTACTAGCCAACTTGTTGAACGTAATTTCAGTCAAAAGGTAATCACGAGGGAGCCAATGTGCTACAGTAGGGGAAAGGAGCATCATGTACCTAAGTATGAAAAAGAAACAATGTAGTACCTACTAAAGTTGTTAGTACCTACTAAAGGTACTACCTGTTAAAGTTTTGTTTTTTATACTGGTGAGAGAATTTAAGAAATATAATTTAAAATGTAATTTTAAAACACAATTGAAACATAGATGAATGATTGGTCTTGCTGCGCTCGACTAGATACCGCCGTCGTACTTGTAAAATGAGGCATAAAATAAGTACCCGAGCCAGTCACACTGTAAGCTGTCTGTGATGAGTACGTGCCGAATGTTTTATTAAAATTTTTGGCATAGAAATTATATTGTTTAGTAAGTTTTAATTAATATTAAGCTTATTAATATTACTAAGTATTAATAATTGTATTTTATTGTAATAGTAATAAATTGTGATAAATTAAATATGTATAACTTCAAAAACTAAGTATATCATCCCAAGTAAAGTACGAGTAGGAAAATTCTCTTTGATAATTTGATCGCCCGTTTCATAATGTGATAGAATTTTAGGCCTAGACAATGCAAATATGTGCATGGCACTTAACTGTTATCTAGTTAGTTAAAATTAACGGTGCATCAACATAATGAGCGCACGTTGATGCGTTTCAAATACGCGAGCTTATATGCACTTTATACTTATCTAAGTTATGGTAACACAAAGTTAAACCAATCCATACTAATCTTCAATGGTAATATTTAAATTCAAAAATCGAATTTATTTATTTTCAGGCAACTGGACACATATATGTTACATTATTATAATATACTAGCTGTTGCACGCGACTTCGTCCGCGTAACTTTATAAAATACAGCCTATGTTACTCGCTGATAACGTAGCTTTCTATAGGTGTATGTAATGAATAAACTTAAAACTACTGGGCCGATTTTTAAAATTCTTTCACCTTTAGAAAGCTACGTTATCAGCGAGTAACATTTCTATATATATAAAAACTAGCTGGTGCCCGCGACTTCGTCCGCGTTCTGGATGAAAGGCACCCTATGTCCTTTCTGGTGTCTCACACAACGTGTATGCAAAATTTCACGGTGATCGGTTCAGTAATTTTTGCGTGAAAGAGTTACAAACATACATACATCGATACAAACTTTCGCATTTATAATATTAGTAGGTACTGATTATGTGTCACGTTGTTTGAGGCCAATGAACTCCTAAACTACTGAACCGATTTTGATAAAACTTCGCAACTATGTGTAATTTGGTCAACCTAAAAGATAGGAGCCGGGCGAAGCCGGGAGCGTGTAGCAGTAGGCTATATTTTATAGTCACGCAGATGAATCACGCCGTGCAACAGCATATATTACATTATATTATCAAAATTTCACATCACAATAAAGTAACAAGTTCCCAATGCCCCCAATTTCCCTGTACTTTGGAATATTGACGATCCATTCTTTCTAACGGTTTCAAGTGAAGTTTCATTTTATTCGTGTTTTGTTTACAAAGAAATATAATATCTTAATGGCCTATCTCTTAACTTTCCCTTATTTACTCTCATTTGACTAGGGTAAATCACGGTAGTTCCGCAGGGCTCCATTCTAGATCCTTTTTGATTTTTCATATAAGTACATTTAAGATGATTAATCTATATACTAATATATAAAGCTGAAGATTTTGTTTGTTTGAACGCGCTAATCTCAGGAACTAATGGTTCGAATTGAAAAATTATTTTTGTGTTGGATAGATCATTTATCGAGGAAGGCTTTAGGCTATATAACATCACGTTGCGACTAATAGGTGCGAAGAAACAGTCGAAAATGTGGAAAAAACGGGGAAAATTATTCATCTTTGAGGGCTTCCGTTGCGTCCGCTGCGAAAACCGTTCGAGATACCCAAATGATTCCCAAAATAACTATTCCACGCGGACGAAGTCGCGAGCACAGCTAGTGATTAAATAAATATAGAGATATTATAAGCTTTTGCCTGCGTCTTCACCTATGTGTTAGGTAGTATGAAAGATTAAGGCGCGATTTCACCATACTCCGTTAGTATTTGACATAGCTGTTAAGTCATTTAGCGCTGTCACTCGCATACGGTAAACATCTGTTAATGTTTAAAATAATGTGTTCTATTATAATAATAAGTTTAATATTGTTGGCCAGCACTTTCACAATTAGCTCAAAAATGTATGGAGGCTGGGTGATGTCCTTTTTTAAATTTGATTTCCGAGAACCTTCAAAGATGTTTTGTGCAATATTGCACCTTAGTTCATAGGTGATTAGGTTTAGCTCATTTTGGTAAAAATTATGTGCGTTCTGAGGTCTTTTTGTAAGGACAGGTAAGGACTCTTAAAACAAATAGGATCGCTTCGGGGAGTGTGACGCATTAATTGTTTTTAGTATTACGAAATTGTTTTTAGAGCTATTTCTAATTGCATAGAAATAAAACAGGATTTAAAGATCATAAAACTCAATTCATTTGTAAATCCCTCGTTAATTTTGGACATGTTAATCTGAACTTAATTAGCAACCCATTAGGTTGCTTGTAATATATCGATATTACCACAAAGTTAACTAGATGAAACAATCCCAATCCTAAAGCCCGTTGGATGAGTGGTAACGGTGCTTGTCTAACGTCTCAGGGGCAGGGAACCCGGGTTCGATTCCCGGCGAGGTCAAATTTGGAAATGAACTTTTCTAAGGGCTCTTGTCTGGATCTAAAATAAATAAATAAATATATTCACACATTCCACACAACACCATTTAGTTCCAAAGTAAGCAAGTTAATGCTTGTATTATGGATACCAAACGGTTGATATACTACATACATTACTTTTTTTTGTTGTAAATACATACATATTATAAATACAAAACATCCATGACTCAGGTACAAAGGTAAATGTTAACACATTTTAAACATTTGCACCTAGCGGGATTCGAACCCGCGACCGCTTGGTTAACAGCTAGGGTTACTAGCCACTAGACCAAACGTGTCGTCGAAAGTGGCAGGGCTCTGACATAATAGCACACATGCTTCAGCACACAATTTCAAGGTGATCTTCTGTAAGCGGGTGGTTACCGCCACCAGACGGGTTGCCACAGTTTGCCCTGAATCATGTTTAAACATCAAATGATCTATTCTTAGTAAAATTTAAATGAGAAGTCAGCATAACACCTGTTAAAGCAACTAAATTGAGTTACCAAAATAAAATTGGCTTTATACGTCTTAAAGACCTTTGCCGAAGTTTGCGGCCATTTTGCTCACGTTCCGTTTCTAGTTACAGTGTTGCCAACCGTGAAAATAATATCCGACGCGTACAGAATCAACGCCTTTGAGTTGGTTGCACTGTAGGCGTATTAAAATTTAAACTTATTCAAATTTCGAACTGTAATTTTAGTAATATCTAACAGGAATGAAAATAGTATTTTACTTACATTTATCTAACTAATATATAAAATTCTCGTGTCGCGGTGTTTGTTGCCAAACTCCTCCGAAACGGCTGGACCGATTTTGATGAAATTTTGTGTGCTTATCGGGTAGGTCTGAGAATCGGCCAACATCTATTTTTTTATACCCTTAAATGTTAAGGGTGGTCCACCCCAAAAATTTATTTTTTATTTTTTCGCAAAACAACGTTTGGAAGGTCAGCTAGTACTTAGGTATTACTATAAATATTTTCAAAAGGTATTTTGTATGTTGTACATACCTAGAAGTCAGGTAATCTTGGAATTTCTTTGAAACTACTCATTTGATTTAAAAATTCTTTCACTAAGTTAAAATTTCATTAAGTATGAACATAGGCTAAATATGGCTAAATATTTCAATTTGTAACTGGCTGTTGCACGCACTTCGTCCGCGTAATTTTATAAAATATAACCTCTATTACTCGTTTCAAATGTATTCAAATTCTTTTTTCATTGTAAAATATGAAAAAAGAAATAAAAGTAGCCGATTCAAACTTTAGTGTAGAACTTAAGTTAATTAATAAGCCTAAAAACAAAAGTAGGTCTTGACTTGACTGACTTGGACTGGACGGACCTGTTTTGGAAAACTAATCAAAATTATGATTTGACTGAACTTGACTTGACTGACTCGTATCGGGATTTGCTATTTTTGACTTTAATTTCAATTTTACCCTTTTTTATTTAAAAAAAGGGTATTACGAATTGCTATTTTTACTAATGACACTGGCAAAATCATCGGAGAAGATCTGATGGAGCCAAGACATTAAAAGAAGAAGAAGAAGAAGAAGAAGAAGAAGAAGAACAAAAGTACCTAGTTGTCACGGAAATTTTTTATTTCTGTGAACAGTAAGTTTTTTTTTAGTAGTATTTTACTAATTTTTTTCTCAGAAAGTAGATTTTTTTTATAAATCTGTCCGATTCAAACTTTTTTCAATATAGACTATTCAATACACTGTATTTTTATCTGACTTGTAATTTTACTTTAAGAAGTCAAACTAGGGGACGAAAAAAATGCTTTTCTGCTAAGTCCTCGCCTTAAAACAAAGAACAATGTTGTTCGAATTGTGAAAATTTAAATTTCATAATCATAAAAAACGTAAGGAATAAACTCATGTCGTGTGTCGGAGTCGGAACTGACACGCACAATTTTTTTTATATAAACCCTTTATACCTAAACCTGTGTTCAGGTCTCAGATAGAGGAACTAATTGGACAATTATAAACCTATTACCTAATCTTTCATATCGTGTTAGCAGATAATACTTATTGATTTAACGTACTTAAATACTTCTACTGTTTTCAACGAACAGATTAACAATATTCTATTTTTATAGAAAATATATTACGGTATCTGATTCTTGAATGCTCATCCCTGATTAAGCTGCGTTCAAGATTATATAAATTTTAATACTTAAAGAAGAATATTATATAAATTTTAATACTTATAGGAAAATGTGCAGACGATAATCTTTTACTAAGTATGAAAAATAAAATGCAAACTGCAATTATGCAATGCAAAAAATATTCATGACTTTAAGTCAATCCGCTTAAAGTCATGAATATTTTTTAAATCGCGTTTTTTACTCATAATATTATTATTATATTAATTATAAGTAAGTCAGTAAAAAACGGAATTTTATGTTATTAAAATATAATTTAAAATCTTTTTTAATTTTTAAATGTTACAGTTTTTAATAATAAAAACACTAAAGTTAAAAACAAAAAAACAAACTCAAAAAAGCTACATCTGTATTATTTTATTGTCAGTAAATAATCATAATAAAAAAGAGCAAGCCGACCTCATTCATCCTATAATATATAAGGATAGCCTGTTGAAAATAATAAGACAACCCTTAATGTCATTCTCAAAAGGTACCTTACTAGAGTCTTTTAAAACGAACAAAACCAAATCCAATTTATCTAAGATTCTAATATAATTAAGTGGTAAAGTTACAGATACTAGCTGTCGCACGCGACTTCATCCGCTAACAACATAGCTTACATTTTTATAAAGTGATAAAATGTAAGCTAACAACATAGCTTATATTTTATAAAGTTATAAAATGTAAGCTATGTTGTTAACTCGTTGATTTACTACTACTAGGCTGATTTTAAAAATTCTTTCACTTATAGAAAGCTACATTATCAACATCGCTACGCAACGCTACGCAACGTTACGTAACGCTACGCAACGCTACGCAACGCTACGCAACGCTACGAAACGCTACGTCCACCTTTATGTTCCGTGGGAATCCACACCAGATCTACACCGACCGTGGGGGGAACGTTGGGTTATGTGGGACTTCTAACCACTAAAAACCCATGGTGGTTTTTCGAAACACTGACTTGAAATTTGAAACTTTGAAAATATTTGGGTTATATGAGCTCGGAAATACAGCATAGCTCCAAACGTTGGCAGTGAGCATTATAAAGGACTAGCTGATGCCCGCGACTTCGTCCGCGTTCTGGATGAAAGGTACCCTATGTCCTTTCTGGGTGTGCCAAACAACGTGTATGTAAAATTTCATGGTGATCGGTTCAGTAGTTTTTGCGTGAAAGAGTTACAAACATCCATACATCCATACAAACTTTCGCATTTATAATACTAGCTGGTGCCCGCGACTTCGTCCGCGTTCTGGATGAAAGGTACGGTTATGTCCTTTCCGGTGTCCCAGACAACGTGTATGCAAAATTTCATGGTGATCGGTTCAGTAGTTTTTGCGTGAAAGAGTTACAAACATCCATACATCCATACAAACATTCGCATTTATAATAAATATTAAAAGTACGGATATTCTAAAGCGTTTGGTCCGAAAAAAAGGATTTGGACAAGATGAGGATGGTAACCAGCCATACGTCTGAATGTCCGATGGAAAAGGGGGAAGGCGGTATGAGCTCATTTTGATTCGATAAGTAAAGTCTTAACATTGTAATGTTAAGAAACGTAAGCGATGCTAGAGAGTGCATTAAGTAAGTGTGTTCTCATATCGTCCATAACACTCGAGTGAACACTTGTAGGTATATGTATGAGCAGTTGATTCCGGCCAGTCAGTTTACAGGTAAATTGAAATGGCTGTCATATTTATTGAAACACATATTATTTTTCACAGCCAAGTTTTCGAAGATACACTTTTTTAGCGAGTTAGAATAAAAAGTGTAGCAGAGTGTACCTATATTTAGTTATTTACTGAATTCGCATTATATACAATCTATATTACTATAAAGAGGATAGATTTGATTGTTTGTTTGAATTGAATAGTCTCCGAAACTACTGGACCGATTTGAAAAATTCTTTCACCTATAGAAAGCTACGTTATCAGGGAGTAACTTGGGCTATATTTTATAAAGTTACGCGGACTAAGTCGCGTGCAACGGCTAGTATTATATAAAATTTTCGTGTTACAGTGTTTGTAACTAAACTCCTCCGAAACGTCTTCATCGATTTTTATAAATTTTCTTTGTGTATATTCGGTAAGTCTGAGAATAGGTCGTAAACTAATTTTTTATACCCCTATAAATGATAAGGGTGGCCAACCTCATTTTTTTTTCTTTTTTGGCAAAACAACGTTTGCCGGCTCAGCTAGTGTTTATCTAAACCTGTACCTATATAACCTATGTAACCTTATAAATGATGTTAATTAAGACACCCTCCGGACTACAAAACATCTTATGGAACACACAGCAGACATGCGAAATTAAATACTATTACATATTTATTTATTATCTCAATTTTACCCTACAGTTGTAACCTATAAATAAGGTAGCTAATATAAAACTTAAATGTAAAATACCTACATTCAATCCTAAATAAACATGTTGGAAATTGTCACGCGGGTACATTAAAATTTATGTCTTAATCCTACGACTGCTTGTTTTATCATTATCATGCTAATTTATTAGCAAAACACTCTGCTATGAGTATGATAAAAGATTTACACATATCATATGATTATCGTCCCAATTTCCCTGACCAAATGTAGTTTCCATAGATAAAAAATTGGTCTCGCTGCGCTCGACTAGATAGAGCGCTATACAAAAGCAATAGCTCCGAAAATGTGGCAACTTTTTATTGTAGTGTGTGTAAAAAATCGTCACTTTTTATCACTTTTTACCCAGTTTTATTATATTTTTACACAGTTTCACTACGCAAATTGGTATTTTATTATGCCTAAAATTTAATAAAACATTCGGCACGTACACATCACAGACAGTTTGCAGTGTGACTGGCTCGGGTACGCCGGATTCGGCGTACTATTTTATGCCGCATTTTACGAGTATCTAGTCGAGCACAGCGAGACCAATCATTTATCTATGGTAGTTTCTAAAGCGGTCCCTAGACGATCATGCTGCATGTCATGCCGCACGATCGTCTAGGTACCGCTATACGATCATGCGTGTATGTCAGTCATAGCTTGTAGGATGAAAAATAAAAGGAACTATCAATCAACTGCCAGCACGTAGTTGCATGTCATTCACATAAATCAATACAATTAAACGGTCATGCATGCATGACAGCACGTAACGCATGTCTTGCTGCATGATCGTCTAGGGACCGCTTAATACCGGAATAACGTAGGTAGTTCGGAAACAATAAAGTGTTACATACATTATTGACATATTATGCCGTCGCTAAATCACGTGATACAACCCTTACTCTTTTCGTTATCGTTTTAAATTGTTACTTTGACTTAGTTCGAGATTTATTTTATTTTTTAGATATTTTTAGACCCCCCTTGGGTTAGTGTAAAGTTAAATCCAGGTTTGTGGGGTTGCAACCCTTGTCCCACGGCCGCCATCTTGGAAAAAGGGGTTAAATGGTTTTTACGGTTTATCTGTCAAACTATATGTCTCATAAAAAAAATATTTAACATTTTTTGTTGCAAATAAAATTATCTACAACTTTTGTCCAGTAACTTTTAGTCGTAGAACCATAAATAAAAAAGTTATAAGCGAAAATCCATAAAAAAATTGAGAAAAAATATCTATTTGTCGTTATAATTTTTTTTCTAATCATTTTACAAAAAAATGATATCAGACCATTTTTATATATGGTTATTTAAGGAACAATTTTTATTAGAAACATTTTTAAATTTATTCATTAGTTAAGGTTAAAGCGCTGCAAAACGAATATTATTCTTCTGTATTCATAACTATACATAAATATTAATGATTTGCCATAATTTTTAATCATCTTGTTATTTTATTTTTATGATAATCTTTTTAATTATTAATAATGCAATATTGTTATTAATTAATTATTGACTTTTTTCCCCACCACCTACGAGGTAGTCTGGAGGTGCATTTTTTTTATGTGGTTATCCCCAGTAGGCATAATCCACGGTGATTTTCTAAATCACAACTACTCTGTCCTCGGTCTTTTTGATGAACCAGGCTGCGGCTCAGCATCTGGTTGGCTTTCTATATTAAATGCTTGAGGGAGAACCGGAGAAGGAAGTGGCGTCAATGTCGGTGGTTCATCTTCAAAAACATTTTCTTCAATTAATTTCGAGAGCTCCATTATGTTGCTGCAAGTCTCCCCAGAACAATGGAAGCACACTGCAGAGTATTTCAGGCCTTCCACACATCAGAAAAGTTAGTTTAACTTAACAGAACTTAACAGAAAAGTTCAGTAACTGACAGCGAAAACCCCATCAAAATTGGTTTCACAAATATGAACTAATAGAAAGAAATATCAAGTTATAGAGATTACCTATTCGTTATGTCGTGTCGAGTATTTTAAGTTTATCTTTGAAATCAATATCAAATTTACCAACTGATTATAAAGTTATCAAAGTTGAAAGCAAATGATGTATTAATTATCTACAAATGTATACTAATTGAATGCCTAAAATATCCTATTTATGTCTGTAAGACATATTGCTTTTAATTCTCATTATAAGATAAAAAAAAAGAAAAAATTGATTTATTTTTGGGCAACTTGGGACCCTTTATGTTACATTATTACACGTTATAGCGAAACTCTACAGTAATATATACCAGTACCTACCTACTTACCTACTACAACATGAGAATAACACATAGGTAGTATATACAATTTATAAAGATACCCGGACGAAGTCGCGGGAAAATAATAGTACTCTTTCATGAAAATCCGAACAAATTTTAATTTAATTTTACAGTAAGTAATATACATTTTATCATTAGAATAACTAAATGTTTAGGATGTAACTTCACACTATCACAAAATAGGCTGAAATGGGTTGAAATCAGGAGTGAAGTCAGTCCTTTTTATCAAAAGAATAACTATTAGGATGTAACTCATAAAGATTTTTTTCTTTTTTTTTAAGGTTTCTTTGTAAATATTTTAAAGATAAATATGCGAACGAAGTCATGGTTAATAGTATGTATCACAAAATAAGCTGAAATGCATGGGTTGAAATCAGGAGTAAAGTCAGTCCACTAGTCTTAATCCTTTTTTTCAAAAGAATAACTATTATAGGATGTAACTCATAAATATATTTTTTCTTTTTTTAATGTTTCTTCGTACTTAAATATTTTAAATGTATCACAAAATAGGCTGAAATGGGTTGAAATGCGGAGTGAAATCAGTCTTCTGTCTTACGTATTAAATTCGCCAATTAATGACCAAAAACTCACCGTTTTATCTCGACGACTTCAAAGACGATAATAAAAGAGTTTAATTAAAGTTGTTAACGGGTTTTAGAAGTTGTGCCGTCCCGACGCTGGCAACTCGCGAGTGAGACAACGTTTGAAAATCGCTCGCTTTTATAGCGCCATCATAGCGCCATGCATAAACTTGTGGAGTTTGAAAATGTAATCGTAACAGGTGGGCGGGGCGTGACTTGTGGAATAAAGGATCCATTGAGACGCATTAGGGTTGTATAAATTTTTGATGCAAGAATTTGGCCCCTATAAATAGTGTATGTAACAAGAATTACTAATATTAACATAAATAAAAGTTGACGAAATAAGAAATTTGACAAATAGAACTTTTTTTATGAAGTCGTAAGTATTAAACAATCATTTAATTAAATATGAAGGCGACATCTGGTAAGATTTTTAGGAACAAACAAGGCTACAGAAAAGAGGGTTACTTACTTAAAGTTATTAATTTAAATTAACAGATGTCTCTGACGCGAGATATTTTTATATTTATCCTTACTAATACAACGTTACTAAGTTACGCAGGCGAAGTCGCGGCAGCAGCTAGTATATAATATAAAAAAATGAAGTTACATTTTCTTTTTTTGTTTAAAAGCGCTAACCTAGACCCTGGGAGTCAAATTTAATTATTTTTTACATTTGATAAATTACATAGGATGATACCGACGACGACGGTCCGGTTTTTCTATACAATTAACTAGAATTTTTTTACAACATAATACATAAGAATCCAGCTTAATAACGGATATTTCACTACATGTTCTAGTTTTATTAACAAAATAGTTACACCTAAGCCTCTTTTAAATAATAACAGGAAAAAAATTGGGCAACATTGTGAACAAAAGAAAATAAAACCCGAAAACTATGGGAAAGTGACTCTTTTCTGAAAAAACTTAAAATGTTAAATATCTCGGAAACGATTAATTTTTGGACAAAATATTACATAATGAAAATTGTTAGTTTTGATCAATACTAACACCTCTCAATGTATGTACGTCTACTTGCAAGTAACCCTGTATATAGTATAAAATTATATATATCTATCCATATTAGTTAGATAACTAAATTCTATACTTAGTAATGGTATCTACTTAAGTAATTTAATAAAAATAATTTAATACCAAAATTAGGTTTTAAAGATGATTTTAAAAATATATATTTATAATACAATACAAACATCGACTGCGCAGTTTTCCTTGTTCCTCGTACTCATATCGCGAACGCATCGCGTAGCCAGAACCAGAGATTTGACTTTTTTTAATTAGCTTTTTGGAAACTTTAATTAAGTATGTATGTATACTATATTGGATAAAAGCCAACTACAATACACCTTTTTAGTGCTGCCATAAGTTAATGTTTCATTGTCACTAATAGACGTCACGACACATTAGAAATTTCAGAAAAGTCAACTTCAAATTTTTAATACAATATAATCCTTACTAATATTATAAATGTGAATGTGAGTTTGTTTGTTTGTTACGCATTCACACAAAAACTACTGAACCGATCACCATGAAATTTTGCATACACGTTGTCTGGGACATCAGAAATCTGGGTGAGCTCGCTCCATCTTTAGGCCTCATTCTTGCCACATGGCTGGTTGTTGGCCAAGAGCAAACAAACCCATCTCTTATAAAAAAAAACCATAGGGTTACCTTTCATCCAGAACGACATAAATATTAAATTAAATATTAAAAAAAAAATCGGCATTTGGTTAATATAGCCGATTTGTACCGGCTAAAACCTAACGACTTTCTAACTCGGCAGTTGATGGGCGGGGTCGTGGCGACGACGACTAACCAGAGCGGGGATGGTTACGCCGTTAGAACCTCGGCGTACCTAGGGCGTACCCGGCAGTTGAGGTACCCCGGCCATCTCTGCTGCTATTTAACTTGTGGATCGACCTTAGTAGGATAGATGAAAATTAGGAGGAGTGGTCTCAGACATCCCTTTTTTTTTTGACGAGGAGTAATCCGCTTACAGATTCCCTACCGCTGGCTAGACGGTAGGGATATGTGGGGGTCGCCCAGCACCTGATCACAGCGGCACTGGGAATACCCACTAAAACTCCCCGGTGCCTCCTTGCCCTGTAAGCGGGGTGGACCGGGTTCTGCCGAGGCAACAAACTCCGATCCACCCCAGGGCAGTCTACCCGATGTTGGCTAGGCTAACGCCAACGGAGGATTGCCCGGAGACACCCAGGCAATCCCTAGACGGTGGGACCTTGTGCAGGCACATATAGCTGGCCAGCTGTGTGCGCAAGTCCCCTGGGACATTTAAAGACGGGCTAGGTATGCCCGCCTTCTCCTGCCCAGCCGCCTACGCAGACATCCCTAGATAAAAGAATCGTAGAAGAACAAAAATACTTAAATAGAAAGAAGGTTTATTCAATTTTTTTTCTATTTGAATAATCGTTTTGAGTTATTTATGAAAAAACTCGCTAATCCAATTTGACGTTGGTCTAAAATAAATGCAGTCAAATTCATTCACGGCAAACCATTTATTATGATATAACTAAGAAATTGTTTAAGGGACGTCCAGACTAACTAACTGAAGCGTTTCCTCACGCAATGGACTGTAAAAATTTCTTTAATCTATACTACTAATATTATAAAGAGAGAAGATTTGTATGTTTGTAATGAATAAACTCAAAAACTACTAGAGCGATTTAAAAAAAAATCACACATAGAAAACTACACTATCGAGTAACTAGGCTGTATTTTATAAAGTCGCTAGAAACAAAACCATTTTGGTTGCTTAAAACTACTGTCTTAAAATACTGGTTCTTTTTAAATATTAGAAAAAATCGTAGTTTACTTGACTATCATTGATACCTAATGTCGTTACAGTTTGACTATTTTATGTTCATGAATTTTGTATTCATAATAATATGCATAATTCATATTTACATTTTGCTAGTTTTAACATACGGCGTTGAAACGTGAACATAGCGAATATCTCATCGTCAAACTACAAGTTGCTTAACGAGATATGCAGAAGGCAATGTTTGGCATTTTTCTAAGGTAAATGATACGAAATAAGAAGATTCGAATCGGACCAAAGAATGGGTCAGCTAAATTAGAAATGGACGAGATATCTTTTGTAGAGCAGATGGGCGGTGAAGAAGATGAGTCTTGGAGACGGGAACACTGTCTAAGAGTTGACATCTGCTGGCTAGACTGATGAACTAAAGCCTAGCCAGCAGATTTTTATTTTTACTTACATAGGGGTGGAACACCCCTAAGTATGTAAGTAAGTCAGTCCAAAACTGTCAAAAATCAAAAATGAATGGCTGGCTTACGAATGTGGCTACGCCGCGCCGTGTATTTTGGATGTCTGGAGAGAGCGTTAGACTTATTAATTCCACATCCAAAATGTTCGTCCGCTCCGAGGTATTGTAATAAAATTTTTCCCTGTAGGTGTTTCCCCCCCCCCCCCTCTCTTGTTTAGGCTTGATACTTAAAACGAAAATTTATTCAACGTGTAGCATAGGTAGGTAGATACTAACTTTTGCTCGCGACTTCATATGCACCGTTTTTCTTAAGCGATGAAAAATAAAAATAAAATCTCAAGAAGTGTATAACCCTTCTTGAGAACCCTCAAGAACCCTCTTGGAGTCTGTCAACCCGTCGCGTACAATTTATAATAAGAATGTGTAGGTAATATTTTTAAATTAAGAAACGGTCTTAATCACAAAACACATCATAGAGATTCACACCTCAGAATGAACAATAGTATTGCTTTGTTTTCAAACTGCACTTAGTAGGCGTTGTATAAAAGCATGTGTGCTGTTATGAAAATAAAGTTTACGTAAGTGTTGAGTAAAATATGTTTTAATAATTAACATACCTAAGTATTTATAATAATATGAAAAGGTGTGTTTGTTCGTTTGTTCGTGAATACTTAGTATTTTTTTTATTGTTAAGTCAACATCGACCTATAACACAAGTAACTGACGACCATAGAAGGATTAAGGATAAGGCATAAGGAATGGAATGGCAGCATATGTGCTGTTGTGGTTTTCTGTGAGGGGCTGGTTACTGTTGCTAGACGATCTGTAGAAGACCAGAGCCAACTTTAAAATTTAAACTTTTAACTTTAAACCACTCATCCAATGTTTGTTACGCTTTCACGCAAAAACTAATGAACCGATCACCATGAAATTTTGCATACACGTTGTCTGGGATACCAGAAAGGACATAGGGTGGTGGTACCTTTCATTCAGAACGCGGACGAAGTCGCGGGCACCAGCTAGTAATTTAATAAATACGAACGAACGAATAAATGAATAATTTAATAAATATACCTAATTAATACATATTAATACCTATGTATTGAAGCATATTGTTGGTAATTGTAACGCGTAACGTATGACATGTGACATATTTTGATTACTCCCATGAAGGGCTTATAATATGAAATCGATTCTTCTAGGAGTAAACTCCAATAAACTCCAAAAATAATAAGTAAAGTCACATAACCGTACTAGTTACAATAACTTATTATTTGTTATTATACCAGTTAGAAAACTGTTTAATGTTTATATTAGTCTGTGTAAAAGATGAAAAAAGGGACGGATTACTTCACCTATGTGTCATTAGAGCGCTGAAGCGCGGCAAAATGCGTTCTCTATTTGAAATTTATTTCTTGAGTAGAATTCTATTTTTATGTTCGGCCAGTTATCACGAACAGTATAGAGGTAAGTACAATTTATTGTTTAAAATCTAATATAAGTATGAAATTCTCGGGTCGCGGTGTTTGTTGCCAAATTCCTCCGAAACGGCTGGACCGATTTTGATGAAATTTTGTGTGCTTATCGGATAGGTCTGAGAATCGGCCAACATCTTTTTTTTATACCTCTAAATGTTAAGGGTGGTCCAAAAATTTATTTTTTTATTTTTTCGCAAAACAACGTTTGCCGGGTCAGCTAGTATCATGCTAGTATGCTATATTAATTATTTTTTAAGCACACAAAATTTCATCAAAATCGGTCCAGCCGTTTCGGAGGAGTTTGGCAACAAACACCGCGACACGAGAATTTTATATAAAAAATATATAATTTTATGTATATATTTTATAATTTAGATGCCTCAAATATTATTTTTATACTTTTTTACAGTTCCCCATGCCTCCTCGGAACGATGGGAATCATACGTCTACAACGACAGAGAATATATAATTCAGAATTTACCTGTTAGCTGGGAAAACGCTGGAATATTGTGTCGGTATGTTTTTTTTTCACATTTTACAAGCCAAATCCTTCTAATACTAGCTGTTGCACGCGACTTCGCCCGCGTTACTTTGTAAATTATATACTAAAACCTTCCTCGAGAACTACTCTATCCATTGGTGAAAACAGCATGAAAATAGGTGCAGTAGTTTTTGAGTTTATCGCGAACAGACAGACAGATAGACGCGGCGGAGGACTGTCTTTTATAATATGTAGTGATGCAAAATGTAGGCTGATGGTCCATTTGAGCGTTGATGGTATGTGGTAGCTGATAAGATAGGGATGAGAAGACATGGATACTTAAGACACTGAGAGAATTATTGAAAAAAATTATAATATTAATATTAGGAATTAATTGAATTAATCTAATTATCAACAATTAGTCAATAGAAAAGATCAAAACCAAGCGTTCAATTTAATTTTAATAAATAATATTAAAAAAAAATATATTTTTTTGGACAATTTTTTTATTTATTTTTATTTTTTAATAAATATTAAAAATACATAATATAACCCTTAATTTTCACTCTTCTGCCACCAACCCCCATTTTTTAATAGTTTATATCATTATGGCAAAACCATTTTTTTTATTATCTGGACTTTTTTTATTTTTTTTATTTAGTGGACACCACAATAGCAGTCTAGCTGTTTTGGACACAAGGGAGAAAGCTGAGTTTTTAGCTGAAGCATTATCCGAATCGCAGTTACGTATGTATTCATATCTCCTGTAATAAAATAGAAATTCACAAATATGCAAGTGAATAAGACAGGGAATAATCCCTGAGAGAATAAGTGCTCTGCTGATCTTAATTGAGGATTGAGTTTCTCACTTACCCCTTATCCTGGACGGGTCTGAAGCATTTTTTCACCCTTTTAACTTTGCTTATATTTATCAATTAAACATTTACCTAATCAATTTTATTTTAATAATAATAAATAAATATAATTAGATACATAATATCTTCACATATTCCACACAGCACCATCTAGTTCCACGCTAAGCAACTAATGCTTTTATTATGGATGTCGTGGGCAGATCGTAAAGTATGAAATCAAAAATCTTTCACCAAAAGTCAAAAATAGGTGCGACGAGGAGCGGAGCGAAGCAAAGCGAGGAGAAGCGTGTTAGGTTTACATGGAAATAAATTTGGGGAGCCGAGCGAAGCGGAGTGAGGCGACCCTCTCAGTTTTAACAGAAATATGATCTGACCAGAAATATCATGATGTGCCGACGACATATATACTACATTACTTCTTTAAACACAAACACACACACACACACACGTTTGATTTAGTAACTAGTAACCCTAGCTGTCGGTACCAAACCCTACCAAACGGTCGCGGGTTCGAATCCCGCTAGGGGCAAATGTTTGTGTCTAACATTTTACCTTTGTACTTACCTGAGTCGTGGATGTTTTATTTTGTATTTATAATATGTACCTATGTATTTAAAAAAGTAATCTATGTATTATATCAACTGTCTGGTATTCATAATACAAGCATTAGTTGCTTACTGTGGAACTCTGATGGTGCTGTGTGGAATGTGTGAATTATATTTAAGGGATTCATTGAGAAAAAAAATCCACCCAGTTTTTGCGTCGGGCGTTAAAAGAAAAGACTACTCACCAGACTGAAATCTGAACTGGTTCTTGTCTTGAGTTTAGTTGCTTACTGTCGAACTAGATGGTGCTGTGTGGAATGTGTGAATTATATTTAAGGGATTCATTGAGAAAAAAAAAACATCCAGTTTTTGCGTCGGGCGTTAAAAGAAAAGACTACTCACCAGGCTGAAATCTGAACTGGTCCTTGTCTTGAGTTTAGTTGCTTACTGTCGAACTAGATGGTGCTGTGTGGAATGTGTGAATTATACTTAAGGGATTCATTGAGAAAAAAAATCCACCCAGTTTTTGCGTCGGGCGTTAAAAGAAAAGACTACTCACCAGGCTGAAATCTGAACTGGTCCTTGTCTTGAGTTTAGTTGCTTACTGTCGAACTAGATGGTGCTGTGTGGAATGTGTGAATTATACTTAAGGGATTCATTGAGAAAAAAAATCCACCCAGTTTTTGCGTCGGGCGTTAAAAGAAAAGACTACTCACCAGGCTGAAATCTGAACTGGTCCTTGTCATGAGTTTAGTTGCTTACTGTCGAACTAGATGGTGCTGTGTGGAATGTGTGAATTATACTTAAGGGATTCATTGAGAAAAAAAAATCCACCCAGTTTTTGCGTCGGGCGTTAAAAGAAAAGACTACTCACCAGGCTGAAATCTGAACTGGTCCTTGTCTTGAGTTTAGTTGCTTACTGTCGAACTAGATGGTGCTGTGTGGAATGTGTGAATTATACTTAAGGGATTCATTGAGAAAAAAAATCCACCCAGTTTTTGCGTCGGGCGTTGAAAGAAAAGACTACTTACCAGGCTGAAATCTGAACTGGTCCTTGTCATGAGTTTAGTTGCTTACTGTCGAACTAGATGGTGCTGTGTGGAATGTGTGAATTATACTTAAGGGTTTCATTGAGAAAAAAAATCCACCCAGTTTTTGCGTCGGGCGTTAAAAGAAAAGACTACTCACCAGGCTGAAATCTGAACTGGTCCTTGTCTTGAGTTTAGTTGCTTACTGTCGAACTAGATGGTGCTGTGTGGAATGTGTGAATTATACTTAAGGGATTCATTGAGAAAAAAAATCCACCCAGTTTTTGCGTCGGGCGTTAAAAGAAAAGACTACTCACCAGGCTGAAATCTGAACTGGTCCTTGTCATGAGTTTAGTTGCTTACTGTCGAACTAGATGGTGCTGTGTGGAATGTGTGAATTATACTTAAGGGATTCATTGAGAAAAAAAAATCCACCCAGTTTTTGCGTCGGGCGTTAAAAGAAAAGACTACTCACCAGGCTGAAATCTGAACTGGTCCTTGTCTTGAGTTTAGTTGCTTACTGTCGAACTAGATGGTGCTGTGTGGAATGTGTGAATTATACTTAAGGGATTCATTGAGAAAAAAAATCCACCCAGTTTTTGCGTCGGGCGTTAAAAGAAAAGACTACTTACCAGGCTGAAATCTGAACTGGTCCTTGTCATGAGTTTAGTTGCTTACTGTCGAACTAGATGGTGCTGTGTGGAATGTGTGAATTATACTTAAGGGTTTCATTGAGAAAAAAAATCCACCCAGTTTTTGCGTCGGGCGTTAAAAGAAAAGACTACTCACCAGGCTGAAATCTGAACTGGTCCTTGTCTTGAGTTTAGTTGCTTACTGTCGAACTAGATGGTGCTGTGTGGAATGTGTGAATTATACTTAAGGGTTTCATTGAGAAAAAAAATCCACCCAGTTTTTGCGTCGGGCGTTAAAAGAAAAGACTACTCACCAGGCTGAAATCTGAACTGGTCCTTGTCTTGAGTTTAGTTGCTTACTGTCGAACTAGATGGTGCTGTGTGGAATGTGTAAAAATATATATATTTATTTTTATACATATTTCTTTCTTTTTTTAAATTTGTTTTATAGTTATCGAGTCAGTGTGGGTGGACGCCCGTCGGCTGTCCGCAGACGATCCGTCTGGATACAAATGGAGTCACGGAGTCGAACTGAGGAGAACCGGAAATGACATCCTCGCGAGTGAGGATGACAGAAACTTGCAAAGACACTATCCTGTTGTAAGTTATTTTAATCCTACTAATATTATCAATGCGAAAGTTTGTATGGATGTACCTATGTATGGATGTTTGTAACTCTTTCACGCAAAAACTACTGAACCGAACACCATGAAATTTTGCATCCAACTTGTCTGGGACGCCAGAAAGGACATAAGGTACCTTTCATCCAGAAAAAAGTACTGCTCCGGAGGGATCATCTAAAATTAAGGAAACTAACTCCTGGCTAAGTGTAATAGCAATAACGATGTGAGGCGAAATAATGCTTTTTCAAAGCGGACGAAGTCGCGGGCACCAGCTAGTATGTTATAATTGACTCAGACTTAGAACTTCAAGTAGCTACGTGTTTCTCAAACATACTTCGGTGAGATAATAAGTAAGTATATTTTCAAATCTTCTTCTTTTTACACATTCCACACAGCGCCATCTAATTCTACACTAAGCAACTATAGGCTTGTATTATGGATACCAGAGGATTTTTTATGCTCCCTCACTGCATCTATCCCGGGATAAGAAAGGCTTCCTTTTTTTCAGTGGCTTAACAGAACTCGCGTGCCTGTCCCGGAAGCTGGGGCTGACTGCGTGGCTTTGGAGAGAGTAGACCACGACAGACCAGTCTTCTTGGACCTACCTTGTCTAGTGGAAAGACCGTTCGCATGCGAGAGAAGTAAGTTATGGCCATTTTATAACTGTGGCCAGTAGCTGGCCAGTTATAAAGTGGAATTTAAAAATAGAACATGTTCTTTTCGCGCAGCCGCTCAAGTGCAAATCCGCGTCAGTGAAGTGAAGGCGGTTCGATGCCGAACAGGCCTCTACCGCTTGTACGACGGAAGAATGGATTGGAATCAAGCCGCCGCCTTTTGTATACTCAAGAAAATGAGGTATGACTCAAGTAAAGTGTCGATTAGTTACTTTTAGAAGTAATTTTATGTTTTACTAGCTAGTGCTCGCGACTTCGTCCGCGTGGAATAGTTATTTTGGGAATCATTTGGGTATCTCGAACGGTTTTCGCAGCGCACGCAACGGAAGCCCTCAAAGATGAATAATTTTCCCCGTTTTTTTTCCACATTTCCGACTGTTCCTTCGCTCCTATTAGTCGCAACGTGATGTTATATAGCCTAAAGCCTTCCTCGATAAATGATCTATCCAACACAAAAAGTATTTTTCAATTCGAACCACTAGTTCCTGAGATTAGCGCGTTCAAACAAACAAACAAACAAACAAACAAACTATAATATTAGTATAGATTAAATTATGCACTCGGTTTACTTAAAGATTTACTTAAGAGGCCCTAATACCAACATTACTGCCTTGAATACTGCAATCTACTAATACTGAATACTAATACTAATTGAATACTGCTGAATTACTGCTAATCTATATTGTATTTTTGTTTGTAATGAATAGACTCAAAAACGAGCGTGCTTATTTTAAAAATTCTTTCACCTATAGAAACTATAGAAAGCTACATTATCAGCGAGTACCTACCTAACATAGTAATATATAGGCCGTATTTTATAAAGTTACGTATCAAATACGGCAGCCATTTTTTTTTCTGAGTATGCAATATACCTAATAGTTTATTTTAAAAATCTTTTTACAGCTTAGCTAACATAGCTACAATGAGATGTCTCAAGAAACTTGGAATGACAATGCTGAAGAACAGACCAAGTGAGTTACAATTTACTATTTCTTTCTTATTTATATACTACTAGCTGGTGCCCGCGACTTCGTCCGCGTTCTGGATGAAAGGTACCCTATGTCCTTTTTGGAGTCCCAGACAACGTGTATGCAAAATTTACAACGCCATCTAGGGAATTCTGTTTGAAGCAATGTAGTACTCTAATTCAACTAATCTCACTTCAAATAATGGAAAAAGTCTGTTAACAGATGGCACTACATGTTAGTTATAGTTTATAAAATTACGTTACGTGTTAATAAAATTAAAGCTGCTGCCCGCGACTTCGCCCGCGTAACTTAGTAAATTATGTACTTAAACCTTCCTCGAGAACCACTCTACCCATTAGTGAAAACCGCATTAAAATCCGTTGCGTAGTTTTAAAGATCTAAGCATACAAAGGGACATAGGGACAGAAAAAGCGACTTTGTTTCATACTATGTAGTGATAACAATACTAGCTGGCGTTCGCGACTTCGTCCGCGCTAAAAATATAAAATATAAATTTTCCTATCTCTTAAGTTGGATTAAACTGCACACAGTGTGCACCTACTCATCCCATTTAAAAAATTCTTTCATCAGCAGTAAGAATAGAATTCCAGGATAAACATAGGCTAAATATTCCCATAGGGTTAGGTACCCACCAGCTATTTAAAATAAAGATACTAAAGAATAATGTAAGGTGTTATACTGCTTTACATATTTTGTCAGGTTGTGTAGGGCCGCATTTTTTATGCATATTACCATAGAGTAAATAGTATTTAACTAGTACTATTGAGTAAGTAAATGAGTAGTAAAATAAGTTAAGTACTGGTTAATTACTATTTACTCTATGATATTACATATTTACTTACATATAATTAGGTATATACATACATACAAATGCAAAAAAAAAAATTATCCATCTCGCCCCAACAGATCCGCTTATAGTCCTGGAGACTGATTGCAGGTTTAAAGCAGAAAAAAAATTACATAGGTATTTACACACTTGCACTAGGCATTCTGATCATTTTGTTATTGGTAGTAAATAGAATGGGTATGTATGATTTCTATTTTCAGGCATAGAAAACGCTTGGGTTGGCGCGAAGGGAACTTTGGGTAAATGGTCTTGGGTGGACAGTGGTATCAGCATTCTACATCCGCCCCTATTTCCAGATGAGCACGGAGAATGGCCCCCAATGAGGTACATAAGGCGATGAGTAGAAGCATACTCAACACTAATTTTAATAAGAAATTAAAAATTTAATTTTAATTTTTTGGAATAATATTAAATTTAATTTTCAACAAATGACATTTTAAAAAAATACATAGATAACATATAAAAAGATAAACTTAAACGTCCGCCTGCGACAAACCGGCTCCAACTCAGAATAATGCAGGTTGTAAAAACCTGGGGCCGTAGCCAAGAGCATACCAATGCAAACGTTTCGTTGCGTTCTGACGCATCGAAACGAAATAAAGCCCGGTGATTGGTCAAAAATTTATGTGGGCGTTACAACAACCAATCAGCGGGCTTTATTTCGTTTCGATGCGTCAGAACGCAACGAAACGTTTGAATTGGTATGCTCTTGGCTACGGCCCCTGCGCTTGTCTTCCGTTAGAGCCGATAGTGAGGTCATGCACTAACAAAAAAATATACTTACACATAGAATGTTTACGAGTCAAGCGTAAGCGTTGTAGGCGTGACAACTCCTACAAAACCAAGCGGTTAAAAAGTTAATGGAACTATGTTATGGTACCACGGTTAACAAAGATTCTAGCTGGAGCGTTAGAAGCATAAAATAACAAAAAAAATAGCATTAAGTCCAAACAGCATACAGCTGGCACAGACATTTAAGAATTAATTGGATTAAATTGGATTTCAGAGACCGTAATAATATAAAACAAAGCGGTTGTCTACAACTCGACAGACATTCCTCACATCCGCCGGTTTTTCTAGAAGCGAGATGCGAAAGAAAAATGCAATTCATTTGTTATGAAGGTAAAGTTTTCGTGGCCAAATTCATTTCGTGTCTTACAGCCTCTACTTACAAGCCAAATCCTTCTAATATTAGTAACTAGCTGTCGCACGCGACTTCGCCCGAGTAACTTTGTAAATTATATAGTAAAACCTTCCTCGAGAACCACTCTATCCATTGGTGAAAACAGCATGAAAATCGGTGCAGTAGTTTTTGAGTTTATCGCGAACAGACAGACAGACGCGGCGGAGGACTTTGTTTTATGACATGTAGTGATGATATGTGAAAGTTTGTGAAGATGTATGTATGTATGTTTGTTATTCTTTCACGAACATTCTACTTAACCAATTTGGGTGAATACCGATCATATTGATATTTTACATACACGTTTTACATACAACAAAGATACAGAAAAAACATAGGGCTCCTTTCAAATAGAAAAATAATACTGCTCTCGAAGGATCATCTAAAATTAAGAAAACTATAGCCTGGCAATAGTTTTCTTTCTTAATTTTTTTAAAATTTTTCTAGCTAAAAATGAGTCTTTTTCACTCTTTTACCATTTTCATAACAACAGAACTGTATTCTGTGGACTCTGTGGTCATAATGAACTGAAACATATCTCCATACATTTTCAGGTATATCAGCGCCATCTTTATTGAGAACATCTACAGCGCCACCTAGCGACGATTTCTATTACTACGTACTAGTTAAACAACAGCTCTATTGGCAAAATGCTTACGATAATTGCCATAAATTGAACGGTACACTCGCTAGTATTGACAGCAGCGATATTTTAGTACAATTATTGCTTGTTATGGGCGAAAATAAGGACCAGCGTGAGTATTTTCCGTGTGAAATAAATAGGTACTTTTAAATGTTTCCGGTAATATTTTTAATTCTACTCGTCAACAGAGGGCGCTATTATTGCTAAAAGTATTTACGCAGATTTTTAAGTTTTTGTCTTAAGTATGTGAAGGGTACTCTCAAAATCAGGAAATCTGTTTGAATAATTCTTATTTACTATAGCTATACCCATATTTTATCAGATTATGATATGGCTCAAAAATAGTGTCTTATTCAAATTCAAATTCATTTATTATCAGGTAACTAGACCTATATTTTACATTTTTATACACAGTTATAATACATACTAAGATATAATACAAAATTAAAGAAATGAAATAATAATAACTAGCTGCTGCCCGCGACTTCGCCCGCGTAACTTAGGTACTTATAAACCTTCCTCGAGAACCACTCTACCCATTAGTGAAAACCGCATTAAAATCCGTTGCGTAGTTTTAAAGATCTAAGCATACAAAGGGACATAGGGACAGAAAAAGCGACTTTGTTTTATACTATGTAAAGATAAGTAATTAATGGTTAAAAACTAACACCAACATGTCTATTACTACAATGTCGGATATATATTACAGCAATCAATCACATTTGGATATCTGGTCGTCTAAATATGTCAAGAGATATAAACACAGATGTGGTCAACTATATGTGGCACAATCCTTCCAGCGGCAAAAGAATTCCTGATCCAAAGACGTACCCTGATCTTACTACTGGATTGTATGTGAGTATAATTTTATTCATCTAAACTCATTTATATATTATTACTAGCTGACCCGGCGAACGTTGTTTTGCTAAAAAAAAATTAAAAAAAAAATTGGGGTGGACCACCCTTAACATTTAGGGGTATGAAAAATAGATGTTGGCCGATTCTCAGACCTACCCGATAAGCACACAAAGTTTCATCAAAATCGGTCCAGCCGTTTCGGAGGAGTTTGGCAACAAACACCGCGACACGAGCATTTTATATATTAGAGATAAATAGATTTGATTGTTTGTTTGTTTGAATTGAATAGGCTTCGAAACTATTGGACCGATTTGAGAAATCCTTTTGCCTATAGAAAGCTACGTTCAGCGAGTAACATAGGCTATCCTTACTAATATTATAAATTGTGAAAGTGTGTTCGTTTGTTACGCATTCACGCAAAAACTACTGAACCGATCACCATAAAATTTTGCATACACGTTGTCTGAGACACCAGAAAGGACATAGGGTACCTTTCATCAAGAACGCGGACGAAGTCGCGGGCACCAGCTAGTATTTTATAAAGTTACGCCGATGAAGTTGCCGATGAACAGCTAAATAAAAAAAATAAAAATAAAAAAAAAATAAAAAAGCCTTTAATTTCCTTAAACATTACAATAATCATGCAATAACATTTTTTTTTTTTTTTTTTTTTTTTATCTAGGTATTAAGGACCTCTCGACGAGTAAAAGCCTGCTCCATCTCTCTCCATATTTTCCTGTCTTGGGCTATCTTAATCCAATCGTTATTTACGATTTTTTTAAGCTCGTCTTCCCACCTTTCCATGGGGCGACCTCTTTTTCTTTTTCCGGATGGGCCAGCCCATGCAGTGATTTTTCTGGTCCATTTCTCATTGTCCTGACGTGCAATGTGACCGGCCCATTTCCACTTAAGTTTCTTGCAGTGAGTTAACGCATCAATAACTTTTGTCCTTTCTCTTATTTCGCTATGTCGCTTCTTGTCTTTTAATTTTAAATTGAGAATACTTCTCTCCATGGCTTTCTGGCATGTTTCAATTTTCCTGTTCGTGTAGGTATTATAGATCCAGGTTTGGCTTGCATACGATAGACAAGGTAAGAGACATGAATCTAGGACCTTCTTTTTTAGTTTTATAGGTAAATCTGATTTTAGAACCTCTTTGTAGCTCCAAAACTTGTTCCATGTCATGTTGACACGTCTCTTTAATTCGTCACTGTGCCTGGATTTTGAGAAGGATATTAGCTTACCTAAATATATGTATTCTTGGACATACTCCAGCTGTCGATTACCCACAAGTATTGGCCTTTTAGCTTTGTTGGACATGACTTTAGTTTTCTCTGTGTTTAATTCCAGACCGATACCGCGACTGACGCAGTTAAGCTCGTTAATCATTTCTTCCAGTTGTGATGCGGTTTCCGAGAATAACACAATATCATCAGCAAAACGGAGATTTCCAAGATAGCATCCTTTAATATTTATGCCTTTCTTTGACCAGTTAAGTTGTTTCATGACGTCTTGTAAAACAGTTATAAATAATGCAGGGGATAAGGGGTCGCCTTGTCTTATACCTCTGCAAATGCTTATCTCAGGCCCGGTCTTGTCTAGTTTTACTCTGCTAACGCTTTTCTCATAAATGTCTTGTATTAGTTCAATTGTTTCCAACGGTATTCCACATTCTTGTAAAGCTTTCCATATACTAGCATGGGAGATTGTATCAAAAGCTTTGGCGTAATCGATGAATGCTAAGTATAGGGTGCGTCTTTGTTCTTCGTATTTTTCTATTATTTGTTCAAGAACGTGAATATGATCCATTGTTGAGAAGGATTTCCTGAATCCCGCCTGTTCTACTGGTTGGAATTTTTCAATGATTTCAGATATGCGTCCTTTTAAACATGAGGCAAATAATTTGTAGAGGCATGGTTGTAAGCTTATAGGTCGATAATTGGCAATGTTTGTAGGATCTCCCTTTTTATATAGTAAAATGATGTCAGATTTTGTCTAGTTTGGAATTTGCCTAGTGTTCATTACTTCATTAAAGAGTGTTGTTAAATATGGTGTTAATATAAATCTTCCCGCTATGATTATTTCGTTGGGTATGTTGTCAGGTCCACTACTTTTTCCTTTTTTTAAAGTTTCTATTCTCTTTAGAATTTCTATATTTGTAAATCTTTGAAGTGGTGGTGGATCTGAAGATGTTCCGTTTATTGTCATTTCGTTTAGATGTATATTTGGGTAGTTGGTTTTTCTAGAATATAAGTCTTTGTAGAAGTTAGTGGCAGTATCTATTATTTTTGATCTCGAAGATATTTGTTTGTCGGTTGATTTTTCTTTCACAGTTGGTATCCAAGTTTTTGTCCAATTTAGCTCTTTGTATCCTTTTTTCAGGCTTCCAGTGTCGGATAGATGTTTTTCTATTATCTTAACTCTGTGGTTTCTGTACTCTTCTCTAATTCTTTTGTGTATATTTTTATATAGGTGACTAAGTTCATGTTGTTCATCTTTTGTCCGGGATTTTTTATTTTGTAGTTCCATCCTTCTATTTAATAGTAATCTTGTGTTTTCAGATATAATATGTCTTGATTTGTTGTTTGTTTTCTTCGTAGCATTTATAGAGTCAGTAATACATTTTTTTAAATCTGAATAATATAGTTCGATATTTGTGCATGTCAATAAATCTATCTTTTCCAGACCTTTTTTTAGATTTTGCAGGAACAGATTTTCATCTTCTAATGTTTTTAAAGTAAAATTTGGTAGGCTATATTTTACTCTACTTTTTTTTGCTGTTGTTAATTGAAATGTACTTCTCATAAGTCGGTGATCGCTTGGAAAATTGAGCTGATTTAAAATCTCAATGTTCGTAAACCTTACCCTTGTATTAGACATAATATAGTCGATTTGATATTTTTCCCCTTTTGGCGACATCCATGTCCACATATTTTTAGTTTTCTTTTTGAAAATGCTGTTAATTACTGTAAGATTATTCTGGAGTGCAAATTGTACTAGTTTTTCGCCTCTTTTGTTCCGTTTGCCGTAACAGAACGACCCTAGCGCTCTTTTTTCTTCAGGAAGTCTTTGTCCAATACAAGCATTGAAGTCGCCCATCACGATGACGTTTTTGTAGCTTTTTTCTAAAGCTTCTTGTAGGTGGTCATAGAAACAATCAGATTCATCATCTTTTGCAGCACTGGTAGGTGCATAAGCCTGTATAATCGAGAGATCTGTTTGATTCAACCTTAAATTTAGTATGCAGACTCGCTCTGATATTGCAATGAAGCTGTCAATGTCTGCTTTAAGATGTTTTTTCAACAGAAATCCGACGCCGTGAAGGCCCTTGGTTTCGCCATAGTAGCAAAATATATTATCTTTGTCTTCCAGTATTTTGTAGCCGGTTCTGCGTACTTCGGCGAGTCCAATAATATCATAATTAATTTTTGAAATAGCATCTTTGAACTCCAGAAGACGTTCGCATGACAGTAAGGATCGTGCGTTATATGTACATATGTAGATTGGGTTGATTGGAGGGTTGAGTGGAGGGTTGTGGTCGTTAGTCCCCACGGTGACCGGCCGTGTTGGGGGCTTGATATTGTGTGGAGAGGTCGGTTTATATCAATTTTTGATATTTAAGCGCGATGGCGAGAGCATCGTCGAAGAGTTATCTATGTCAGAGATGGTTGAAAGCATGTCTTTGTTCTGATTTGGGTTTTTCACCATAAACTGCTGGATATTTGAATTCTGTCTTTTTGGAGGATTTTGGTTTTTATTTTTTCTTAAGTTTCCGTGTGTAATTTCTGGTGATTCGGATAGGTTTCTTTTATTAGACATTTGGTTATCTTGTGTTTTTTGGGGTGGTTGATTTTTTTGTTCTTCAGGAATTATAATAAGTTTATTATATTTTAAAAAGGCTTTACGACCTTTGTTTCTTTCCTCTTGTAATTGGGCTTTTAATTTCTTGCGTTCTTCTAATACTTCCGGAGGGAAGTCTTCTTTAATGTAAAAAGGTGTATCGTCGAGTTTTTTCTTGTTTTTCAGTATGTAAATTTTTATGCCCAGAGTATTGAATGTTACAACAATAGGTCTTATCTTTCCATCGTTTCTTGTTCCCATACGTCTTACTTCTTCTATATTTGTCTCATTGTAGTTTAAACCCATTTTTTGCTTTAGAATATCTAGTATGCTTTGCTGTAAATCGAAATAGTTTTTTTCTTTTTCTTCAATCCCGAAGAAAATTAAGTTCTTTTTCCTAATTTTTCGCTCTAATTGTTGTATGCGCTGATTCTGTTCATCCACAGATTTTTGAAGTGTGTTGTATTTAATTTCTAGGTTTGCGAATTTTGTATCGATGTTGCTATTTATAATTTGTGGAATGCTTTGCTTCATGTCGCGTATTTCATTTGTTTGTTCGTCGAGTTTTGATTGCAGATTCCTGATTAGGTT
Source organism: Synanthedon tipuliformis (assembly GCA_947623395.1). NCBI lineage: Eukaryota > Metazoa > Arthropoda > Insecta > Lepidoptera > Sesiidae > Synanthedon > Synanthedon tipuliformis. The sequence goes on along the minus strand of OX392434.1, from coordinate 4,244,202 downwards.
TGAAAGTTCTTCCATTGTTATTTTAGTTTTGTTCTTATAGTTATTTCAATTATTTAGTTTTTGTTGGCAGTTATTATTTAGTTTTTCTCGCCCTCCCGCGGCGAGTAGCCGAGCGTGTTTAGATTTAGGCAATATTGATTTAGAATATGATCGCAATAGTTCTGGCACTGTACACTAGATGGCGTTGATATGATAATATATTGATATTGATTTTTTTGTGACTAGTTTTTAGGTTATACTAAATTTGAATCTATACTATGTTAAATTAAATGTAGGACTCAAGATTCATTCACTAATTATTTTTGGTATTTAAACACTACTCTGATAATTTCAAAACAATGTCGTTATAGTTCTGATACCACACCCTAGATGGCGGTGATAGTTATTTCAATTATTGTTGGCAGTTATTATTTGATTGTCGTGCCCTCTTGCGGTGAGTAGCCGAATACTGTTTTGTGATCGTAATAGTTCTGACACTGTACAGATTCGTTCAAAATTATTTTCGGTTTTTAAACACTGCCTTGATCACTTCAAACAATACCGTTTTAGTTCTTATAGTACACCCTAGATGGCGATGATAGTCGTTTCAATTATTGTTGGCAGTTATTATTTGATTGTCGTGCCCTCTTGCGGTGAGTAGCCGAATACTGCTTTATGATCGTAATAGTTCTGACACTGTACACTAGATGGCGCTGATACAAATATATAATATAAATATATATTTTTTTGTTACCCTTTATAGTCTTTTAGGTTACACTAAATTTGAATTTATGTTAAATGTAGGACCAACGATTCATTCACATATTATTTTTAGTTTTTAAACACTTTGTTTCGATCACTGTCCCTCAACCGTTTTCAACTGCCTTTGTGCACTTTGACTGCTATAAAAGTCCGAAAGGTGTCGGCACTATTTTATAGTTTTTAGCCACTTTGTAGAATATCCGTCCTTATTTTTACACTTTGTCTTTGAATTTTTTTACTATACACTTTTTCAAATATTATTCAACACTTATAACGCTGGATTTTAATTTATATTATGATAAATAGCACAGAGTCGACGTTAACGCAAACCAACGTAGGGTATTCATTCAACAGCTAGTATCAATTATTTTCGTAGCAAAGACCGTCGACTAAACCTATTTAGTTGTTCTACTCGTTAATAGATGGCGCCGTGGCTCGATGAAGATTTCAACATGGACAGTCCATGCCTAAACTTGGACAGGCAGGACCATCTCAGCGGTCTAGTTTATGGTCTTCCCTGCGATACGCCTCAATATTCTGTGTGTATGGTTGGTAAGTAGTCGGAATTTTTATTTATTTATTTTATTTTCGACTTGACTTGACTGCTTTGGACTGGACAGACCTGTTTTGGAAAACTAATCAAAATTATGCAAAGACTATTAAGTATAATTGGGAGTATAGACACGGCGTAGCCCACAAAAAATGGTAGTAGTAAAATTCGTCCACTCGAGCCGAAGTGGACGAATTCGCACATAGTCGCCCGCTAGGGTGTCGGCGATCAATTCCTAATTCTTATTTTTCAAAATGAGTATTTTTGCAAATTATTATTAGTACGAATTCTTTTTTGTGAAAACTCTTAATTTTACTGATTCTTAATTTTCCGAATGCCTCATTTTCCCAATTATATAAAGTACGAATTCGGTTTTTTTAACAAGAGTACAGTCATAATATATATTTAATTCATAAAGATATTTTTATCTTTTCACACCTTTTTTTTGTCAAAATCTATAACAGAGTAAGTCACATTTAATGTTGTTAACAATGATATAGTGTCTTATATGATTATTTTTGATTTTTTAATTTTTTATAATTTAATTGATTATTATTTAATGAGTTTCTAAGCAAATAGGCGATATAGTAAACTTACGTTCTTCATACTAAATGAATTTATTCAATCGCGTATTATTATGAATTTCAAAAATATATCTAACTGTACTTTCTTCTATGAAAAAATCCATACTAACTATAACAAGAAAAATTAAGCATTCGGAAAATTAAGAATTAGTATAATTAAGAGTTTTCATAAAGAAGAATTCATCCCGATAATAATTTACAAAATTACGCAGGTGGAAAGTTAAGAATTGGGAACTAATCGCCGACACGCTCGCTAGTCGTAAGCTAGTCAATATCGTTGTGCAGTATACATTGATGCGTTAGTACAGAAGACTTTTAACTAGTTTCTTTTTACAAAAGTAATATTCATTTGGCATTGCGTGTCAATCTCTCAGTATGTTCGTAAGTATGATTTTAATACTACCACAGATTTCGGGGCTTTTTGCTTGCTACGCCGCATCTATAGTTTAGATCAATGAAATTATGACTTGACTTGACTGACTACTAGTATCGGGATTTGCTATTATTGACTTTAAATCTCAATTTTACCCTTTTTTATTTTAAAAAAGGGTATTACGAATTGCTATTTATACTAATAACACTGGCAAAATCATCGTAGAAGATCTGATGGATACATATTAACTTGACACTGGCAGATAATGACCATTTTAAAATGAGCCGCATTGCCATTTAAACCTAAGAAGAAGAAGAATTTTATTTTCAAAATAAACCCTACAACAAAACAAAATAACATACAATAGTTACATTATTACCTACTAGTACTACCTACATTCCCAATTACATGGTTTCATTGTGTAGTACTTAAATAGATTACCCTTAGATTAATGATTGGTTTCGCTGCGCTCGACTAGATACCCTCATTGTACTTGTCAAATGCGGCAACAAATACTACGCCGAATTCGGCGTACCCGAGCCACTCACACTGCAAACAGTCTGTGATGTGTAATTAAGTGCCGAATGTTTTATTAGATTTTGGACATAATAAAATGCCAGTTTGCGTAGTGAAACTGTGTAAAAAGTGATAAAGTGACAATGTCTTACACACACTACAATAAAAACAGATTACAATAATTACAGATTGAATTAGTGCAGCGTAAATTCCTTAAAACACTTAACTACAAGTGCTTCCACTCAAGGTTGCCGTATGTTGATGCTTTAAAAAAATACTCCATACCAAGTTTAGAGCAGCGACGATTGCTCCTGGATGCTATGTTCTTGTATAACATCTGTCATAACCGCTATGACTGTAACTATCTGGTGAATAGTATTGTTTATCGGTTGCCAAGCGGTTCACAGCGTATAAGAGATGCCTATACGCATAAACTATTTATGCCGAAGCACTGTAAAACCAACGCTGGTGAACGTGCACCCTTAAATCGTATCATGCACAAGTACAATTGTTTATATACAAGTTTAGACCCATTCTCAAGTGGCTCGCAAAAATATAAAAATAGTATTGTTAAATTGTTTTAGTTTATGGTGTTGTTCTTTTCTTCGTATTTGTATTCTGGTGTTTTTTCTTGTTGTGTATGAATGTGTATTATTATTATTATTATTTTTCTTCTTGTTTTCTCTGTAAATCTATGTACCAATTCGTGGAAAATGTTGTTGATTGCACGATTACTTCTATTTATATGAATGTCCTTCTTTATATTTACTATATATTGTGTAATTGTTTGTTTTCCTAAATAAAATAAAAAAAAAAAAATAAAAAAAAGTTGCCGCATTCACGGAGCTATTGTTTTTAGATAGCGCGGTATCTAGTCGAGCGCAGCGAGACCAATTATTAATTTTAGAGATTACCTAAGCTTATTACATAACTACTAATTATTTATTAATTCTAAACCATGGTGGAGGAATCTGAGCTGAGGTAGGGTATTGAGCAATTTGTGTTTGTGTGGTTGTAAGTTCTGTATAAAAAAAGTTTAAATGAGTCATAGTTAAAAATCTTTTTTCAGCCAACTTCGTATTTTTTAAAAAAGTACTATACCTACTCTCTTTACCAATTTATTAAATTAAAATACCATACTAACCTAACCATTCGAATTTTTCAAGTGAAACGTAAAAACTTTGTTAAGCTAAATTTTATTTTTGATTTTAATTTTATTTTTATTTTACTCCCTGATGACTGACATTTTTTCTTATTATTTAGTCCAACCTTCTGGTATATTAGTGCAATGTTTAATAAGTAATTCTTTAAATTTTTTCTTACAGAAAAGACTAATGGACCAACAACGTCTGTTGAAAGGCCTACACAACCAATTGATAGCAATTAAAAAAAAATTCTCTTATCTAAGATGTCAGCCATGCGAATGCCGCTTTCTGTGTGAGATGGATGGATAGTTCTCAATAGTAGCTAATAGCTATAAATTTCATATAATAATATGTTAAATATCGAATTGATTTTTAATTTAGAATCCAATCTGATGTTAGTAATATTTTAACTATCAAGTGGATTGTGGATTGTCAGCCTGTCCGCCGACCCTAATATTAGAAATTACAAACATTAGGTAAGTATACAATAAGTTTATTCTTAAAAATAATTGTAACAATTATAATTTCTTACAATAAAGCTTCTATAGACACTTAAATATGTTATTTTTTTGTTGAACCCAAAACTCGAACCCATTCCTTGTTTACTTTAGACATTTGTAGACAGCTGTTGTTGAAACTCAAAAGATTACCTCTAAACAACTTGAGATTCTCCAGGTAGACTTCGAGAGATCTGTTCAGAGCTTTTATTGATTCCAGCTCTTTAACTAGATCTGATGATTTATTCTAAAAAAAACATGTTAGATTTAAGATAATTTTTACTTATATAAAGAGGAGCAAAGACTAATCGAGCTGATGTGGCCAACCACTGTCTAGCGAGCAACATAAGCGCGCGATATTATGGCGATATTATTTAGAAACGTAGCAAAGAAAACACATTAAAAATAAAATATTTAAGAGACACCGCCATGAATCAGTAAAAATATAGTACGTAAAATACCTATAAGTGCACGAAAAATACTCAATCATTGTGAATAAAAATGAGCTGGGCTAGAGCACGAAAAATACTCAATGATTGTGGATAAAAATGAGCTTTTATAAAACAAATATTGAATAAATTTCAATTTTGTTTCTTACCCCATGTTTAGACGATGTTTGTGATGCATTAGACATTGTAATTTATTTCAACTTAATTTATTAATATATATTTTGTTATGAACTGTGCTGTGAATTAAATCATCTAATTTAGTTTACAAAAATAAGAAAAAATTAAATTATAATGATCACAACAAAATAATTATTTCGTGTTTTGTTTGATTGAAGTTTGAAAGAAAACAAACAGTTAAAAATTATGAATGAAGTGTACACAGAAGCAAAATACTGAAATACTGAAATACAAACAGAACACTATTATATACTACAAGGAGTATGAACAATAAAAATATTTATTTGACATTGCCAGACATTGACACAGGACAGAAAGTTAAAGTAGCGAATTTATTGACCGATGCTTTTCTACCAAACGCATGCGTGGTGACAAAGCGCCATCTTTAAACTTCAACTTCAATGTGCAACTAAAAAGAAAGCCGCCATTTTGACATTTGTTTGGCTTTTGTGTGTGTTTCACAATGGAGATTTATCATGTAATTACGTGAAAACACTAAATCCGTCTATATTTTAATCATTGTTCACCTTTCAAACGAGTTTAATGTACAAAAGTTAATATATCAGTGAATTTCACGTCTGTCGGACAGCGCATAAATCAATAATGTGCTTGTGCCGCTTTTTTATTTTTCCGATTCCTATTTTGTGTTTTATTTAGAGAACTAGTATTAAAATATCAAAATCTAGAAAGAATTTAAGGTTAGTAGTTAAAGAAGCTATGTGTGAATGCAAATCAGCTTTGGAATGCAATCGTAAAGCCGTCTAACAAAAAGGCGCGAACGGATCCCAAGTCACCGATATTTGGGACGAAAATAAAACAGTGGCAGCCCATATCGAAACAAAGAAATATTCGCGATATATTTAAATAAATGTTTTCGTGCCTTTGTAACGTTCAAGATTCAGCAACTATTTAATGAAACTTATGGATTAAATTTTCAATTTTCAATAGGGTTCATGTAAGTTACTTATCTATACTAACTAATATTATAAAGTTTTGTATGTTTGTATGTAGGAAGTTATCTTCGAAACTTTTTATCCGATTAAAAAAAAATCTCATCAATAGTTAGAATAGTATTGCAATATGGACATAAGCCTAACCTAATATTATAAAAGGGCACCAGCTACCTATAAATAAAAATCCAACACTTGGCAAAAGTATAATTTTAGGCGTTATATAGCAAATATCTACAATTTTTTTTATTTCAATTGTCTCAAAGAACTTTACTGTGCCACTAGGCCTAACTCTAATAGCTACATAATTATACAATACATTAACAACACTTATCTATCTATCTTAATATACATATTTCTTTTTAAGGTTGTGGTTGACCATTAAATTGCGATGCGTTTAAGAAGTAGGAAGAGGGAGCGACCGCTCTCAGTGAAGAGGAACACACGGAAAGTCACCAAACTAAATTCAAAACCCCTAAACAAAACATTGCCGAGGACTTGTAACGCTTGGAAGAAGATTTTGAAGCGTGACACGGCCAAAAATGGTTTGCAGCCGGAGCCTGCCCAGTTGTGCATCACACGTTCCCAGTACGAATTGAAAACTAGACCAGTCAGAACCAAAGCCATCAAGAGTATGGAGAAACCAGTGGACGCATCGCACAAATCCAAAACTAAGCACAAAGATGATGCTCGTAAAAAACCAATTTTTCAAACAGTCGTAAGAAACAGTAAGGAGGCTGTCACCTCGTCGACCAGTATGAAACCGAAGAGCGGCCAAAACGAGAAAGCCACAGTCAAAACAAAAGTCAAAGAGACAGTGCGTACGACCAAAAGTGTTCAGTTACGTCATAGTTCCTTAAACAGGGAATTGAAGAAGTCTGAAGGCATATCAACAGCTATGAGTTCGCCCCGTAAAACTAGAAGATTAGATAAGGCGGACAAGTCGGCATCCTTAAACAGCTCGCCCATACGAAAAGTTAGACAATTGGGTACGCCCATATCTAAAATAAAGACGGCTGTGAGCTCGACGAATGAAAGTCCAAAGAAAAAGGCAAAAGGCAAAACGCCATTAGAGCAATCCTGGCCATCAGACGACATTGATGTGACAATGTACGAGGCTCACACTACGTTTGTAGATTTTCCTACACCGAAAAGTGAAGAGTCTGATTCGGACGCTCATGTAGAGTCGTCGGAGCTGTGTCTTCCGAACGATTGTTTGAACGATTTCATGGCTATTGCCGAGTGTGCACGTTTGATCAATAACGACTTGCCAAACGAAGACGAGGACATAAATTTTCTAGCGGATAAAGCGGCCAGGGTGATGACCACGGAGAAGGAAGGTGAGAGGAAATCGTCTAGAAAGAATTCTGTCGAGAAACGTGTAATGAAGAGACGCAAGTCGAGTAACGATCTGGAAATGTATCAGCCGACTTCGACGACAGATGATTTGGATTCGTGTACAGACTTTCTGACGACCGGAGAGAAATATGTGCAGGTAAGAGTAGTTTTAGGCTTTGCTATTGTATATATTATATTTATTTATTTATTGTCTCCCAATTGCAGCCCGACTTCGTAACAATGCTAGAGCAAGACGGCTACGTCCGTGATTCAGAATGTGAAATATCATCAACGTGCGACTCTCGAGGGACGGCCATAGAGAGTCTGGAAGCGTTGTCCGCTCGCAGTCCCACCGCTGGACTATTGGCTGAAATAAGCCAAAGTTTAGCAGCCGAAGCGGCCACTTGGGTATGTGTGAGAAAAATATTATAAGACTAAATGCTGGTTTAAAAAAAAAACAATTTTTTTTGCTCAATATCTCATATATATTTTTTTTATTACAGAATGCCTCCGAAATAGTCGATGAAAATTCATTGACTTGTCACGATGAGCAAACGCCTTCGGATTTGGAGGTAAGTTTTAGGGCCTCTTTCACCGACTACAAGTAAAGTGTTGATTAGTTACTAATTTTATGTTTTATTAAATTATGCACTCGGTTCAGTGGATACTTCGATAGGCGATTTTTTTTAATGTTTGGGACTTTTATCGTACAAACAAAGGTAAGTATATCCACTAAATTATTCCCGGTGACAGGTGACTAAATGACGGTTAGCCTACTTGACAGATGGTGAAAGAGGGCCCCTAGTGGGATAACAGTTAATGATTGGGTTAAAAAAATCTCTTGCATATTGTATATATTTATAATCTTAAAATAGTATTCACATAAAAAATGTGTAGTAATTTTGTTGTAGGAGGAGGGAGCGGATGTGATATCCTCTTGCAGTAACCGAGTGGACTGCGAACAAATATCTTCATGGGTGGACGCGTTTGATCCATACCTCTTCATTAAACAGGTCTGTATTTTGTAAAAATCGCTGCTTAAAAACTAAAGGGTCACAAATCAAAATTACACTTGAAGCACCTTGAAGTATGTAAACTCGACAAATAAAGTCCTTTATCACCCTAAGATTGCAACATTCTTTGTATGTTGTATAATGATAGGTCTCTTTTCCTCTGAAAATTCAAAGTGACAATTTCTATTGCTATCTTTATTGGCGATGACAAATTATGTTAAATCAGTAATCAATACCTATTTCAAACGTAAGCCTTAGCGAATTTTGAAATGAATGGAATTTGTAATTGAAACTGATAAAGCAAAAATAAGAAACAAAAAATTGACAAAAATAATTTAATTTTTTTCAAAGTTGCCGCCTCTCGAGAGCGTTTCAACGGGGGCTCTAAGAGCTCGATACCCAGCGCTTCCACTCAAGACAAGGACCAGTCCAGATTTCAGTCTGGTGAGTAATCTTTTCTTTTAACGCCCGACGCAAAAACTGGGTGTTGTTGTTTTTTTTTTTTTTTTTTTTTTTTTTTTTCTCTGAATCCTTTAAGTATTACTTCACACATTCCACACAGCACCATCTAGTTCCAAAGTGAGCAACTTAATGCTTGTATTATGGATAGACGGTTGATATACTACATACATTACTCTTTTTTTTTTTGTAAATACATACATACATATTATAAATAAAAAACATCCACGACTCAGGTACAAAGGTAAATGTTAAGACATAAAAACATTTGCCCCTAGCGGGATCCGAACCCGCGACCGTTTGCTTAACAGCTAGGTTTACTAGCCACTAGAACAAACGTGTCGGCAATTTAATTAATTAATTGATTGATATTTTTCGTTTTTTTGATTGACGACAATTGAATTAATTAATTGATTGATTGATATTTTTGTTTCCAGGTGTTGGATTTGGATGAAACGTTGGTGCATTGTTCCCTACAAGAGTTGCCAGATGCGAGCTTCCATTTTCCTGTTCTCTTCCAAGATTGTAGATACACTGTGAGTAATTGAATATTTAATGTTGATTTAAGACAAGGACTAACCTCTGGGGCTAACCCAGAACACAATTAGTATCAAAATGAGCGCAATGAATATAATGAATGACCTAAAAAACCTAATAAACCTAAAATGACCTTGCAAAATATGAGTTCTGCAAGCAATATTTCATGTGTAAACGGCCATGGCAAGCTAACTTCTGTAAAGGTGCGCGCGCTCAATTGGCCGTCAACAGTAATGGATCAATGTGGAGCAATTAGTGGAGCAATCTTTGACAATGTTGTTTCTAATTGCTCCATATATATATTCAGTATATTTCAATGTCGCCGACACGAATTGCCGAATGTCCAGTGTTAGTTTGGAAATTTATGTCAATTTGTTTTCTATTCAACTTGCACTTATTTTTTCTGGCCACTAGACAAAACTTGTCGTCAATTGACCGTTGAAAATGTGTTGTCCAGGTGTTTGTCCGCACCCGTCCCCACTTTGCGGAGTTCCTGTCTCGCGTTTCCCGCCTGTACGAGGTGATACTGTTCACCGCCAGCAAGAGGGTCTACGCGGACAGACTACTCAATCTACTCGATCCGGCCAGACGATGGATCAAGTACAGGTATTATAATAAGTTAAATTAGGGCCACCACCCACTAGGCTTAAGTAATTAAATATTATTTGCTATACATACATAAATTAGACTAAAGTTAGAGTATAAAAATGTTTTTTTAATATAGTTATTATTTTTAATTCTTTGTAGAGTTTTCTTTGCTGTTGGTATTTCAATTAAATAAAATAAAATGTGTATGCAAATTTTCTGGATGATATCCAGTCGTGTTATAAATCCCCCATATAAGGCCGACCGTCAGCGCCGACATGTAGCGCCAATATGTATTGGGTGCTATGAAGCGTGTTAGAGTAACGCCGACCGACGTACTGAGCGTCAGCGTCGCTGACGGTCGGCGCCGACTGCACGCGTCGACGATTATTACAATCATATAAAGGTCTGTTAGCGCTGACGGTCAGCGCGACACGATAACCAGCGTCTCGCGCTGACAGCTACGCGCCGAGGCCACGGCGCTGACGATTAGCGTGACACGATAACCAGCGTCATGCGCTGACAGCTACGCGCCGAGGCCTCGGCGCTGACGATTAGCGTGACACGATAACCAGCGTCATGCGCTGACAGCTACGCGCCGAGGCCTCGGCGCGTGACGATCAGCGCGAAACGAAAACCAGCCTTAAAAATATTGGTGCTATAGGTTGTTCCGCGAGCATTGCCTCCTGGTGAACGGCAATTACGTGAAGGACCTCTCCATCCTGGGAAGGGACCTTCGGAGGACGGTCATCGTGGACAACAGTCCGCAGGTAAATATTATTTCAAATCACTCCCAACTAATCTCAGTTTCTAAATTCTGGATGTTTTGGCGAAATGTAGATTCCGCAAGAATCACTCTTTGTTTAAGGGTGGAAACAGCATGAAAATTGGTTCAGTGTATTTTGGGATCAACAGACAGACATACAGACGCGGCGCGGTTGATGTAATAATATGTAAAGGATGTATTAAACTGTATAGTTTTAATTTTTGTAGGCGTTTGGATATCAGCTGGAAAACGGTATACCGATAGACAGCTGGTTTGTCGATCGCAGCGACAACGAGCTGCTCAAGCTGTTGCCTTTCCTCGAACATCTGGCGACGGTAAGTTACCATCATAATTATGTCTATACAATATTATTCCCCCTTATTCCGTATCATCACTTTACGAATAACGCAACCGTTATAGACATATTGTCCCTTATTCCGTATCATCACTTTATGGATAACGCAACCGTTATAGACATATTGTCCCTTATTCCGTATCATCACTTTATGGATAACGCAACCGTTATAGACATATTGTCCCTTATTCCGTATCATCACTTTATGGATAACGCAACCGTTATAGACATATTGTCCCTTATTCCGTATCATCACTTTATGGATAACGCAACCGTTATAGACATATTGTCCCTTATTCCGTATCATCACTTTATGGATAACGCAACCGTTATAGACATATTGTCCCTTATTCCGTATCATCACTTTATGGATAACGCAACCGTTATAGACAAGATTACTTCACATACTGGGTCGAAGAAAAATAAGACGTTATCACAAAAAAATACTAAAAGTGACACTTTTGATTATACTTTTCTTGAATGAAAAATTTACAAAAATCCTATGTTTTTATTTTATCCACCAAGCACTAATAAATGATGTGAATTTTTGAAAATCAATATTTTTTTAACTTGTCGCATATAATTTTTCTAATATATCGCTTCCGCGTAGTTTTAAAAAAAAGGGCTGTTTAAAAACTGTTCTAATCAGAAAATTGTCTCAATATTTTAAAATATTTATCCACCATGCACTAGATTATAAAACTACAAATAAATAATATGATGTAAATATTCTGACGCTGAAGCTTGATTCTGACGGATATACTTATTGCTCTTAATAATATATATTTTTTAAATGTATAATAAATGTATTTCTCGTTTCCAGAAAGACGACGTCAGACCTTACATAAGGGACAAATACAAACTCTTCAGTTATCTACCGCCGGACTAAGGAGGGATTGTGAATAAAAATAGATTTTTAAAACTATTTGGAATTAAATTTAATAGCTAAATTATACATGATAATTTGAATTCTAAAAAATTATTAATAAAAAAACAGACCATTTGAAGTTTTCGTATTAGAAATTAAAAAAAAAAGTGAAATTGTGCACTTTCGAGTGATTTTTAAAATCTATATCATTCATTCACCCATACATTTGTACGTTGTTTTATTAATTTTTTGATTATTTTTTACATTTTATTGAGAATTATTTAATGTGTATAAAATGTGTGGAAAAATTTATTAGAGAATTTGGTGGCTTAATTTAATTCGATTCCAGGTCAATAAGTGTTTTAAAAAATGAAAAAGAAGTTAATTGTAATGTGGAAAATCTTATTAGAGAAATTTGTGGCTTAATTTAATTCGATTCCAGGTCAATAAGTGTTTTAAAAAATGAAAAAAAGTTAATTGTAATGTGGAAAATCTTATTAGAGAAATTCGTGGCTTAATTTAATTCGATTCCAGGCCAAACAGAGATTTGATCTTAGTCACACGCATCTCTCAGGGTAATTTGAAAAACTTTTAATGCAGTTTCTTTTGAAAAAAAAAATGGAAGCCTTTTTTGTTTGTAAGGAGAAATTTTGGCCATTCGGATTATTTTGCAGTTTGAAATGAATTGATTGATTATTGAAATAATTTTTTTCAAATTTCAGTGAAATTTGAAAAAAATATCGTACGACTAAAACTAATGAATTTTTCCACGCTTTTTTAAGTTGGGTATAATAATATATTATATTGATGAAATTCGCCAAATAATATATTAAAATCAAAATTAAACAACCTTTCTTTTAAGGTATTAATTATTTTCATAAAATATTTTAGTCGTTTTTATTTCAGTATAATTTCTCTAAGTAATTAAAAAAATTCCCCGAGCATATTTTTTTTATTTTTTTTATTTGCAAACCTTTGAAATAGTTACATAAACTTGATTTATTTGTTAAAATATTTGACGAATTTTGATATATATATATATAATATTTATTTAATTCGACTATCGATCGAGCCATACATACACTGGATTGCAAAGAAAAAGGGTCACTTAGAAAATCTTCAAAAGTAACTGACTTGGATTTTTAAGAAATAAAGACTTAATTAAAGATTATTTTAATGTGTTTAAATAAAAATAAAATTTGATTATTTTAGCTTCAATTTAGTCTTTATTTGATTAATAAAAAAAAGCTAGGTCAGGTACATACTTTTGAAGATAATGAAGATTTTTCTTTCCAAGCCAGTGTATGTAGTTAGTTTTAAGGCAAAATCAAGTATTATTGTAAATATTTAATACTGTATTATATACAGACATACATACATATTATACTAAAAGTTAAGATGTTTTTGTAACGGTTAAAAAAATTTTTTTAAATTTTTTTTATTGTGAATTCGGAAATCTGATAATAGTTTTTTAAGACGTATTGTGATTTTTTTTGTGTACGATAATTTTTTTTGTAACATTTTGATTTTTAAAAACAGTGACATTTGTAATGATTTTTTTTGCTGTTGTTTTCAGTGTGAAATGTTAAAGTTAGTCGTGTTATTTTTAATGTATGTAATTTAAAAATTAATATCGTAATATATCGATATGTGTATCGGTGCTATTATTTTTATCAAGTAAGTTTTTTTTTTCATCTATACGATTCATTTGATTGATTGATTGATTATACTTATATATATTTTTTTATTGTATAAAATGTTTTCAACTTCACTCGAGATGTTGACCGATAGATGGCGTTGTCGGTAATAAGAACAAATTGAATTTTTTTTTATTGGTGAATACAAAAATACAGAGTTTAGTTAGTGATAAAAAGAGAAAAAAATACAGTTCACATCCAAACTCCAATGCTACACCATTATTAACACTATTTAATAACCCTTTAGCCGCCAGAGTCGGATTTATCCGACAATTATTTTCGTGTCCATTTCTCCAGAACCTGTATAATGTTTATTATACATAAGTCCTCATCTCATCTCTATTCTCACAGCCGAAACCCAATAGACAATGCACACAACGCCATCTAGTGATCAACAATGTCGAAAATCTTGAAGCAAATTTGTAACTTTGTCCAAGTGAAATTGAAAATATAAGTTTTTTGTTATTGCACAGATTAAGTTCGTCCAAGCAAGTTTTAAATTTTAGTTTTATGACATTACTATTATTATTATTAATAATAATAATAAAATAGGTTGTATCGTATAGAGGTTATTTAAAAAAAAAAAGTACCTACGTAATAGTCTCGTCTATGATCGTCTTCGCGAATAGAAAAACAATAATTGTTAAAAAGTTGAAACAGTAATATTTAGACGTCGTCATTCTAAGCGGTAATTCAAAATATGCATTTAAGGTAAATAAATTTAAAAAAAAAAACAATAGTGACTCACTAATATTTCGGTAGAACTGTAATATTTAATTAAAAAATAAATAAATAAATAGATAAATGAAAATACCTAGGACTATAGAAGAGTTTTGAGCGGCGCAAGTTCCGTTTTTAAATTCGATTAGTTCTGAATTGTGACGTCACAACTCAAAAACGCCTCATTGCAGTCTAAAAGTGTGTTTTGGACTGCAACGAGGCGTTACATATATAGACTGTATTATTCAAAATATGGCACGTTGACTGTATTATTCAAAATATGTGACGTCTATATTATTCCAAATATCCATTGTTTCATTCAAAATATGGGATATTGACTGTATCTTTCAAAATATAGGTACATTGACTGTCTCATTCAAAATATAGGATATTGGCTGTATTTTTCAAAATATGGGATGTTGACTGTATTTTTCAAAATATGGGATGTTGACTGTATTATTCAAAATATGGGATGTTGACTGTATTATTCAAAATATGGGATGTTGACTGTATTATTCAAAATATGGGATGTTGACTGTATTATTCAAAATATGGGATATTGACTTTTTGTTGAAAAAAAACGTCACAATTCCTCACAATGACGGTGACGTCACAATTAGAACTCGCCATCTAACCGTACTTCGAATTTAAAAGCCAACAAGTTTTTTTTTTTGTGATGATGAAAAGTTGTGACTTGGTTGGTTACTTTTTGGTCTAAATATAATAATTATATAGTTTGCCTAATTGTGTGATAAACATATAGGTCCTATACTTATTAAATTCTAAAAGTTGTGTACATAGTAAATCGCCCCGTGTGTTTGTTCGTCTGGTGAAAAGCTAAATAGATATTTTTTTGAATCCACAGAAATGTAGATATTTAGATTTTCCGCCTCAACTTGAGTGTAGAAATAAAATGAATATATAAGTACTCTTAATTGTGAAAATCTCCTAAATATACGTGAAATTTTATTTTATTGATTTAGAACGGTATTGTTTTTGAAACCGCCCGGAAGCCATTTTGATGATAGATCTGTGTTGCCATTTTATTAAAAAATTCAAAATTGGTAGTTTATTTTTGTAGCAACACTGTGCCAAGATATTTTTCGCTTACTACTTGGCCCCCGCGACTTTGTCCGCGTGAAAAAAGTAGCCTATCCTGTGTCCCGTACGTCTAAATGTTTTTCTACCTAGTTTCATAAAAATCAGTTAATTCGTTTAAGAGTTATGGAGGAACATACATACATACATACATACAATAGCTCTACACTTACATATTTTATTATTAGTATTGATTTGGAAAATATTGGCTTACGAATATTTTTAATTTTAAAGTATTAACTTGTGTATCAACATCAAAAGACAAAAGAAAACTTGCAACCAATATGGCGGTTGCGTTAGTGACGGTGACCACATACCATCAAGTGGATCGTCAGCCTTCCTATTTTCTATCGACATTTCTTGTTTATAAATCTTGCTTCATTAATATATATTAATGTGGCTGATAATTTAGCCTTTTTATTATGGTGACATATTATCTTCTATTTTTTATTTGCGTCACTATATAAAAGAAAAAAAAATTTTTTGAAAAAAAAAACGACAAAAAGGGTTTTTTTTTTAATCTGATAACTTTCTCTCAACTCGAGAAACCGCCTATTTTCTTTTCTAGCGAGCTAAGTTAGAATGTAAACGTGTTTTGAAAGTGTTTTTTTTTTTTTTTTTTTTAAATCGGGCTACTAAGTAAGACGTAAAAAAGTGCTTTTTTGCAGCTATATTTAGGTTTATGTAACGAATAAAATAATGATACAACTAACAGATACAATTTTCTTAAAAGTTTTTGACGTGTAACATCTCAACAGCTCGGTTTGGTTGGAGTAAATTCGTGCGAATCCAACGGGGCGGACTCCGTTTACCTCGCACGATTAAACTGCATACTTGTGTGTTTCCACCAACAAATAGGCGAGCGAAAAGACATAGCGAGCAAAAAGATTCGTGCGAGTTAAACGGAGTCCGCTCCATTCGCGGTGGAAACCGGGCTTAAGGAAGGTAGAGGTAAGTAGTACCCACTCATATGACAATCAAACTGAACAAATATGGTCCCCCAACAATAAAATGAGGGTTCTAAAAGAGGCCACAATGGCGCTAGTGTAGCATATGTTCTATCTATCTATCTCTGTCTAATTTACCCGCCAATGCTACACCAGCTCCATATTAATTTACTGGTATTCTGAGACTACACTTTTAAATGCATAGTGTCGGTACTCCCCACCACTACCCTGCATACACTTGACCAATGAGCGCGCGAACGTCACCGCAGTGTTGCCACAGTGAAATATTAAAAATCGGTAAAGTTGCCAGTAAAAAATACAAAAATTCGTGAGAATTTTATTCGAAATAAAACAAGATTATTTATGTTTTAATTAACAGCAATATAATTTGTGAGGAATTTTGAAATAGTGAAAATGGTGTTTTTTTTTCTTCTATATTTTTGTTTGTGTCCCAAAAATTAATAAAAATAAAATAGAGGACATAAAAACAACTCTTTATTACCAACTTGAGATGTCAGATGTTACACATCATATTATGCGACTACTGTAAGGCTCCTTTACTTTTTCAAACCCTTTAACCGCCATCGTCGGATTTATCCGACAATTACTTTCGACAAAAAATTCGAGTCAAGCGCTAGGGGCATGCGGTTCAAGGGTTAATAGTATCCTGTACCCTTAGGCTTTTGTCCATAAATTAGTTAGATATTACATTATAAATAGTGTTTTTTCATCAGTAGCTAGTTACTTAAGTGAATAATAAATTTTTATATTAAAATAATGTGATTGATAGTTTATCGTAAAATTTGTGTAGCGAACAATTTGAAGTTTACTCGTAATTGTAATAAGGAATAACCGAATGTTTAATCTATTAAAATATTTAATGAAAAAAATGTTTTTTTATTTTGTTATTTTAAACCTTTATTGTACATGGTACAGTCGGGTCGAGAAAAGGTTCGCCAAGTCGACATTGGCTTGCAAAAGGCCAATTATTTAGCAGTCAAGTCAAAATTTCATTTAAAAAGTCCACGACCTTATACAAATTAAATAAATTTCCATAACTTTACATCAGACTAGACCTGACTGTTTTGGAAAACTAAGAAAAATTGTGGACTTGCTTATATTATTTTAAAAAATGCTATTTTTACAAATAAGTCTGGCAAAAGGAGATCAGATCAGATCTTGGAAGAGAAGAAGAATCTTACATAAAAAATATATTTGATTTTTACTCATAAAGCCCGTCACACACATAGCTATAATATAAATTATATCAAGGCATATTACGATATATTTTCTATACAAATATTGGAGTGACCACACACGCAGCTAGGGTATATTATATTTTGAAAATATAATATACCTATATTATATTTTCAATGGTGTCACCAACGTATATAATTTATATTATAGCACAGTATATTAATATATTTTATAGCTACGTTTGTGACGGGCTTTATGGCCTGTGCGGTTTATCGTTCGTGCTTAAATCTGTCTCGGATTTTCCTGTGACTATTTTAATAAATTATCATAAAACTAATCGGGCATTAGAAAGATTAGAAACGTAATCAGTTTTGTGTTATCAAGATTCTTGTCTGTCAGTCTAACTAATACAATAATTTTCTCGAAGGATTAAGGGTAGGTAAACGTAGCGTTCTGTTCCTCATGTAGGTAGGTACTTTAATTAAACATCGTTCCTACTAGGTATGGAGGGTAGAGGAAATACCGACTCATATGACAAACTGAAAAAATGGTCCTCTCGACTACATAAACATGATACAGAAGCCTCCCTCCACTTGGCTCCCACGTCTACAATCCCATGGGATCCTAGAATATTTTTTTTACATTTTTGGCTCCCATGGGATTTTAAAGTAATTTTTTATTTCTCTTAGCCCGTCTAGGGCTAACTATGTACGTCATTCCTTAGCCTTAAACTTTCCATCACAATGTTACTGGCCGATGAACCTTATCAGAGTAAAATATCTACGTATTGATAAGGGCAATTAATCCATATATTATTATAACAAATTCTTCCTTTAATGATAAAACCCACAATAAGATACCTACAAAACCCAATCAGGGTGTAATCGCAACGCAATTAATTTCAAGTTAACACTATCTATGACAACAATTGTATTGTCTAAAAGAAATTGCATATAAATTATTGGAATTCGATTTTGAAATCTCAGACCGAAATATATCATCCTAGTGTGTGTTTCGTTCCAGTGTTGCCAGTTGCTACTAACAATAAATCATGATCGGTAAGTATTTACATACTTATTACGTTTTATATGCAATTAGGTACATATTATATATAAAAAATATATTATATTAAATATATACTGGTACCTATATTATATATTTCTGTATTTCCGAGCTCATATATAACCAATCGCTACATAGCTGGATGTTAGCCAAGAGCAAAGTTAGCTCTAATAAAAATTAAAAAATTAAGTATAGATAAATATAGTTTTTAGAAACAGTAACAATAAAAATAAAACATTTTTTTAAACATTTTATTTTGAACACTGCTTGTGTTATTTTTTAATACCTTAAGTGTGTATGACCTCACCATCGGCTGTAACGGAAGACCAGCACAGGTTTTTACTTCCAGTGGTGGATTTACACATTTGGCGCCAGTAGGCTATTCAAATTTTGCCGCCCCTACTGACCCTATAATTTGATAAACCCTAGAGACGACAATCATAATATGTAATACTAGCTGGTGCTCGCGACTTCGTCCGCGCGGAATAGTTATTTTTGGAATCATTTGGGTATCTCGAACGGTTTTCGCAGCGCACGCAACGGAAGCCCTCAAAGGTGAATAATTTTCCCCGTTTTTTCCACATTTTCGACTGTTTCTTCGCACCTATTAGTCGCAACGTGTTATATAGCCTAAAGCCTTCCTCGATAAATGATCTATCCAACACAAAAAGAATTTTTCAATTCGAACCAGTAGTTCCTGAGATTAGCGCGTTCAAACAAACAAACAAACTCTTCAGCTTTATAATATTAGTATAGATGAAAAAAAAAGATGTAATAAGGTAGAAGGTAGCAAAATCTGCCGTCCTAGGCTCCAGGCTCCAGCCTTCTAGTAAATCCACCACTTTTTACTTCTGTGGTATTTCCATGACATGGTAACCCGGATCTGATACTGCAGCATCAAGTAGTCTGCGGGATACCTAATTCTTCAGCAACTTTCAGTAGATACAATATAAAGTTGGGGGGTTTCACTTATAAAATTACCTATAAACGAGGAAGGTAAAAAAAATTGCATGGGCGAACCCGGGAGCGAGTCGCTAGTTAATAATAATAATTATGTTCAAATATGTACACTAGCTTAATTAACTTATTGATGCAAGTTAAAGCTTAGCTCTGCACCTGATTTATTATACTAAGAATTAATTTCTGATTTATTATGGGAATGTTGGGTTTCAATAACTAAAAATAAGACAAAAAAAAATTAAAAAACTCAATTTTTATTACCTACAAATATAATCACTAACACATTAGACTCCTATAGACTTCTATAGACATAAAAAGGTAAGTCATGTTGTAACACTAAACTAAGTGTGTGTCCTGAGTGACGGCGTAGCAATCAATTACCTAGTATTAAAAATCTACTGAAAAAAATTGCTGACAATATTTTGAGCTGTTCAAAAGCATTATCTTCATAATTATATGTTTCAAAAGCAGAGTATTCTGCTTCCGCTTCCGCTTCCGCGATACGCCTTCACTCAAGACACAGACTAAAACATCAAATTTAATGTGAAATCATCTGAATATTCTCACATCTACACATTCACCGCCTTCCATCTCCAGCTGTCTCGGGGTTGATTTACCTGTAAAGAGAGTTATTTAATTATTTTTTTATTCACCTACTCTTAAAGAAATTCTAAGCATTTTTCTTTAGGCGGACTTGGACAGTTATTTATATAGAAATCTTGTATGAAAAGTGTAGTTCGCTTTGAGGAACGAAACGTTAGCCTGTTATAAACTGCCGGCGTAGCAACAACTGTTGCCGAAAAATAAATTATTTAAACTTTTTTTTAACCCTTTTCTACAAGGGAATATAATATTATCTACATACTAACTATCTTCAAGAAACTTTAAAGGGACTCAAACCAACAATTATTGTCTATCATACTTGAAGGACTCACACCGACAATTGTCTATCATACTTGAGGGACTCAAAGCAACAATTGTCTATCATACTTGAGGGACTCACACCGACAATTGTCTATCATACTTGAGGGACTCAAACCAACAATTGCCTATCACATTCAGACCAACAAGTAGACTGTCTTTTTTTTAAAATGTTGTGTTGGGCTTGTGCCACTTGTGCTGGGAGTGAGCTGCCGACCTAGTAGGATTTATGATGGGTATCAGGAAGGGATAGGGAAATGGACTCTTTCCCCTATCCCTTCCTATGTTAACGAAGTTATTTTCCTATGATTGGAAGCACACTTCCGCATAGGCAATGTCTCTCTACCGTCAATTGGATCGTCAGCCTGTCTGACAACGTATACAAATACATAATGAATATAGAATAACCATAAGAATAAATAAATAATCAAAATCAATCTAAAATAAAATAAAAAAACTGGTTTTTCTTTTCTTCGCTGCTTTATCTGAATTCAATGTTAAACTATGAGTAAGGTTTATTGCATGCAACCTTATCATGCATCAAAAGATATCTACTCTAGTGTGCTTGGCTATTACATGTTATTGAGTTATTTATTATATGTCATGTTAATAATATCTAAGAGATATATATATAACATTCTTGTGTCACTGTGTTTGTAACCAAACTCTTCTGAAATGGCTTATCCGATTTTTATGAATTTTTTTTGTGTATATTTCTACCGAATATAGGAATATACCGAATATATGTCTGAGAATAGGTCGTGTAGTGTATGCATCTTAGATTTGTTCACTGGCAACATTACAAAGACAGTCTAAAACGTACCACGTGACGAATGTCGGCAATCCACGGGGATAAGTTAGTGCGTGACAGATATAAAGATATAGATAGTTGCGTGTGTGTCCGGGAGTGATACGTGAGATAATATATAGGTGACTGACGCGTGAGCACTACAGGTCGTAAACTATTTTTTTATAAGTGATATTTTTTTTCTATTCTTTGTGGCAAAACAACGTTTGCCGGGTCTGCTTGATAACATATATTATAGCCACGTCTATGCTGGGATTTAGGTTCAACCTCTACTTACAACATATATTTCTTATATATAAAAGGCGATGTGTGTTTGTGTGTGTGTGTTTATGTTCCCTATAAACCCCAAAACCGGTGAACCAATTTTGATGCAACTTTCAGACCATCTTCAGATTAGTCCAGCGGGTAATCCTTTGAAGTTTGGTACCAAACGGACGTGGGTGAAGCCGGAATCGTTCGCTAGTTGTTTATAAGTATATCCGGCATTGTTGTAATAGACATGTTGCTACACCTACCATCGAGTGGACCGTCTGCCTGTCTGTGGACCTTAACGTAAAAAAATAAATAGTTACCTGATATGCAATCTCCGTCAAACTCAAACACTAAGCTGTTTATAGGCATTTCAAAATGTTCCGCACATCTCGCCATCGCCACTGACATTTTCTCGTCAACACTTATTATCGTTTCAAACGGTCGCTTGACATTTTGACATTGAAACTTAATTTTAATACCGTTTCGAACATTCTCATTTGCAGTCAAGTCTACACTTTGATTTGTGATTCCCCCATCGATGAACTTTACAAAATTATAATTGATCGAATTGGGTGTGTCGCTTGGTGTGATAATTTTCTCATTATATGTGAAAAGCAATTTATCTTTACTGACTTTCTCTTTGTTTGAGAAAAATTCAAAAATCTCAACAAACGGTTGATGTTCCTTCATTATAAATCTAAAGTAGTCCCAACTCTGCCAGTACACCTTAACGGAGACTTCTTCGTCTTCCGCTATATCACTGTTATCTTCGACGAGCACAGTATCTGTGCCGGTTTTGAACAATTCTTGTGCATGACACTGGTCTGGATATTCATGAGTATTGCCAATGCTATATGTTGGTATGTCATTGAAATTTGAGATTGTATTTCTATACCTTGATGAGTTGACCCTTCTCGGTGTGATCGCTTGACGAGGGGATCTACCTCTAGGGGTTCTACCCCTAGTACTTCTACCTCTCCCTCTACTTCTACTACTCCTACCCCTACCTCTAAGAGTATTTTGACCAGTACTAGTTCCAGAATCACTGTTTATATCGGAATTATCGGAGTTGGTTTCACCTAGTACTGTCTGCCTTTCCTTCTTAGCTCTTGAACGCGTGACACGTGACTTTTTTGCTTCCGCCTCTTTTAAAAGCCTTTCCAAAACTTTCATACCCTCTTCATCGACTTCAGAATCCTCATTATCTGGCGATTTCTGCGTTACATCAGTTGTAGTAGGTGCATTTGAGTCTTCTGTCTTCTTACCCAAAATGCTAGTGGTTTCTATCTGGTCTTCGGTGTATTTCTTCATCATGTTGCGCAACTTTAGCGCAGCGTTGCCGTAGCAATCGTCGGAATCCGATGAAGACATTTCCGTTATACTAAAACTAAAACTGAATTTGTCTCAACTGAATTGTGTTATCGTGTCGCGGGTTTTATCAGTATTACTGGCTATGTGCAGATAATAACACAGTTAAAATACATAAAAACACTTAAATCATTTGTCAAAAAGGAAGGAATATCGATTTGTAAGTTTGATAAATCTATTTGTGCTTGATCAGCTTATTTGTAATTTGTAAGAAATAAAGAAAGAAAGTAATATGTAACAGTAATAAACAAAACAAATGAGACATGCGAATACGACAATGACATATTATTGTGTTTTGACAGTGACACAGATTTCATTGAGTGACATTGACATTTCAACAGACTAATAACATTAAAAATTGAAATAGTATGTAAATGGTATGAAAGTACCATAGATAAATAACTAAAACATAGACTCTCTTCTAAAATAGCAACACAGTTACATTAGTTCATACTGTATTCACTTATAGCATTGAAAATATGTTTGTGTTAGAAAGAAATGCATAAGCAGTAGTAAGTATATTCGTAATTTAGACGGCTAACTTGACTAACTCTGGTATTGACTAAGTCAAATGGATACTTAATTGATCAATTGATGTCTTTTTGATGTTTTATGATACATCTGTCATCGGTGAGTTTTTATTCAACTTGCCTTACCACTAATTAAATCATTTGGACTTCATTACAGTCCCTCAATACGAAGAGTCCCTCGATAGAATTTTATACAGCGCTTATCTAGAACGAGCTACGCCACTTGTACCTACCTAAGTACCTACGAATAAGTAATAAGTAGGTACCTACCTACATTATTTCTCAGACAAAAGATATTCAATAAAAATGAACTTTGCTATCACCGTTAAATATTATGTTTGTATATTAGCGGTGAAGCAATTGATTGTAAATTATGATTTCAATTAATTACGATAAAGCTAATAATCAATCTTCTAATAGGATTAATTTTTTAATCCCATTGGTGTCGTCTGGGACTACGATTAAGTCGTTTGCTCATTTACATTTCTTTTTTTAAAATGTTAATTTAGGTACGTTAATATTTGACGTAAAAATAGCATAAATACCATAATAAATACGAATTATGTGTTCATTAGTATCTGTCGGTATCAAAAAACGGCTTTCAATAATCATAATATAGGATATCTACGATTATAAATACTAATATAATCCAATAACTTAGCACTTAGTGATATGGATTGAAGTTACTAATACTAATGTAGGTACCTAAGTACTTAATTAATTTTATTAACCTACTAGCTGTTGCAGGCGACTTTGTCCGCGTAACTTTATAAAAATATAGCTTATGTTACTCGCTGATAAAGTAGCTTTCTATAGGTGAAAGAATTTTTAAAATCGGTCCAGTAGTTTTTGAGTTAATTCATTACGAACATACAAATTTTCTCTCTTTATAGTACCTATTGGAACAACGGTTTAAAATAACGGCTTTGTTGCTAATTCTCGATTAATTCTTTAAAGATTCTGCCTTGCATTAACTGCCACTATATCAATAGTTTAATTTCATAAAAAAATGCATTCTTAATGCAAATAAGTATGTATAAAAATTATAGTATATAGACTTGTATAATGCAGCAGCGCCATCTAGTGGCTAACGTGTAGCGCTGCTTCATTCCCATACAAATTCACGTTTACGCGTTCGATGCATTTGATCGACTAAAACTAGCACTAGCTGCTTCTGACCGGCTTCTATTAGGAGGTTATGGGGGAGACCTATGTCCAACAGAGGACGTCCTTCGTCTGACAAACTGTCGACTAATGAGATTATTTAGTGCATTTTAGAAGTGGAAGGGCGCAATGCGTTTCGCATTCATTTAAGACATCCGTCTGGCGGTAAATAAAGTGTACCGTAGCACAAACACACACAGACAGAAAAACAATCACTCACAAATACATGTGAATATAAAAATTGAACCGTGCGACAAATATGTATCAAGGAAAATAATTTGAAATGATAATCCCCCTTATTCCGTACTTATCATTCACTTTATGGATAATGCAACCGTTAAAGACATTTTTAACCTTTAAAATGACATAATTGCTTTGAATTTAAAGGTTAATATGTCTATAACGGTTGCATTATCCATAAAGTGAATGATACGGAATAAAGGGGATTATCTGAGTTCACAAATAGGACTGTCTTACAAACATCTTAGAAATATCATTAGATAATTTTCAAGATAGCTATGGGGATTAGACAGCTTTTATCAGGTCTAGACATGAAGCTTAAATATTCTAATAAAAACAATTACGTTGTTACTGTGCAATAATAATGGCTGAAAGGGACTTTAGAATGACTCAGAATTATTGAAGTGAAACTTTTTATGGGACACTATTTTGTCATGAGAGTTAACTCGTCGAGCTAACAAAACTGTTAAACTCCTAGCTAACAAAACTGTTAAACTCCTTGTCTCTTTCTTATTACCATTTACTCTAGCAACTCTCTCTCTCTCACTCGATTCGTGATTCGTTCGTTGTAGTTCGACACTAATGCGGCAGATGGCGCTTTTTGAGATATGTATTCAAAATTTAATTATTGAAGTGAAACTTTTTATGGGACACTAGCGTTTTGTCATGAGAGTTAACTCGTCGAGCTAACAAAACTGTTAAACTCCTTGTCTCTTTCTTATTACCATTTACTCTAGCAACTCTCTCTCTCTCACTCGTTAGACAGAATATTTGATTGTTTGTTTACAAATTGATAAATTTAAAAATTTCATCCCCGTACAAAGCATGAATAATTGCATGAATTGCATGAATTTTTCAATGAATTGCATCGTTATCTTGTCTCACAATACATAACTGCAGAATACATACACATTGCATCCGACCTTTACTTAACTTGATCTTTGACAGGATTTGTTCTAGTTCAATTCCAATACGGCAGAGGGCGCTTTAAAAATAAATAAATAAATAATCGATAACCTTTGACACGATTCGTTGTAGTTCGACACTAATGCGGCAGATGGCGCTTTTTGAGATATGTATTCAAAATTTAATTATTTTTTTTGTCAAATGTTGATGCTTATACTTCTTATATACTCAACTAATTAATATTCCATTTTATCTTTTTTGAAGTGAAACTTTTTATGGGACACTAGCGTTTTGTCATGAGATATTTGAATCTGTGATTCATTAACATAAGTCATATTAATTGAAGTGAAACTTTTTATGGGACACTATTGTCATGAGAGTTAACTCGTCGAGCTAACAAAACTGTTAAACTCCTTGTCTCTTTCTTATTACCATTTACTCTAGCGTTATTTTAAAGACACGCCTAAGCCATGGCTAACTAGTAACGTTAGATATATGATGTCACTGCGCGATAGGGCCTTGAAAAAATTTCGCAAAACCAAAATTGAATCGGATAAAGAACAATATAAAAATCTCAAACATCTTGTAAATGTAAGTTTATACTATGAAAAAAAAGCTTTTTTTGAGCAAAATATCAATTGCCATACTAAGGACTCAAAAACTTTATGGAAGCAACTAAAGAAAAATATTCTTCCTAATTTTCAATCCCCTGCCGAAGTTCCACAATTTCTTGTCAAACCAGATGAAATTAATGAACACTTTATGAATATACCGGGAAATGACATAGTAAATATCTCAGATTTGACATACTTTGAACATCACAGGTACGGTGAAAGTTCTTTCTTGCTAAGTCCTGTTAATGAGGCCACTGTCTCGAAAGCTATTTTAAGTATAAAGTCTAATTGTAAGGGTTCCGACAATTTGTCTATGGATATGGTACTAATGACTTTACCTCATACTCTTGACGTTATTACTGCTATTATAAATCTTTCCATATCGACGGGGACCTTTCCTCAAAAATGGAAAACTGCATTAATTAGGCCCATTCCTAAAAATAATCACCCGGCTAACTTTGGGGATCTACGACCCATAAGTCTTTTGCCTTTTTTATCTAAAATTCTAGAAAAAGTAATATATGATAAGGTGTACAAGTATTTAGAAACAAATTCTATTTTACCTGAACACCAATCAGGTTTTCGCAGAGGGCGGAGCACTGCCACAGCTCTTATTGATGTTGTTGACAATGTTTTAAATGCACATAATTCTAGAATGGGCACAATTTTAGTACTCCTGGATTATTCCAGGGCTTTTGATTCAATTAATACTTCTTTGTTACTTTCAAAATTATCGTATTATGGTTTTTCTCCTTCAGCAGTTTCTTGGTTTAATAGTTATCTTTCTGGGCGTCGACAAATAGTTGAATTTGTTTCTGATGACGGTGTGGTTTTAAGATCGCAACCAATGACAGTCAACAGAGGCGTTCCTCAGGGTTCAATTTTGGGTCCGCTTTTATTTATTTTGTATTCCAGTGAC
This sequence comes from Synanthedon tipuliformis, assembly GCA_947623395.1. NCBI lineage: Eukaryota > Metazoa > Arthropoda > Insecta > Lepidoptera > Sesiidae > Synanthedon > Synanthedon tipuliformis. Next base: position 4,216,896 of record OX392434.1, on the reverse strand, counting down.
ATCACCCAACATATTAAGAACTGCTTTTACCATTTATATGCTGATGATTTGCAATTATATATGAGTTGTAAAAGTGAACATACACAAGATGTAATCCAAAGAATAAATGAAGACCTAGAAACAATAACTGCTTGGTCAAAAACAAATTGTTTAGTCCTCAATCCAAGCAAATCTAAATTTATGTTACTGGGTTCAAAAAAAAGTATAGAAAACATGGCCGCGTCTGACCCTAATATAAAAATTGATGGTGAATCTGTTGTCAGAGTAAATGAAGCGCGCAATCTCGGAGTTATGATGGACGGAAATTTACGTTTTGAAAAATATGTGCTTGAGCTAGTCCAAAACTGCTTTTACCGTCTGAAAGTTTTGTACAAAATTAGAGATGTCCTAAGTGTAAATTTGCGTTTTAAACTTTGTGAAGCGATTATTTTGTCCAAATTGAATTATTGTTTGGTTGTATATGGTCCCTGTTTATTTAAGAAGACACACAAATTAATTCAAAGAGTGCAAAATGCCTGTTTACGTTTCTGCGTGAAGGTGCCTCCTAGATCGCATATAACACCTTTCTTGAATAAATACAATATCTTGCGTATGAATGCCAGGCAACAACTTTATTATGCAACCCTAATATTTGAAGTGGTTGGTACTAAAAGACCTGAGTATTTATTTAAAAAATTGAATTGGCGTGATCCTTCCTTTGTTTGCAGACGTCCGGTTGATACATTGAATATTCCCTATTGCTCGACAGCAGCATTCAGTGGTAGCTTCCGATACCTGGCTTCAAAGTGTTGGAATAATATTCCTCCCCCTCTCCGTAATCTTAAGTCGAAATTTAGTTTCAAAGCCAAATATACTGCTTTATTAATTGAGAGACAAAAAGGTGAATAAGCACTTGAGCCAGGTATTTAGTTTTCAGGTATAATAATAATAATGATGAACGATAACTGGGGGAGACTTGATCGGGAATAGTGTACTGTTGCTTTTGGATTGTGGTGAGGGGTTCGATTACAATACTATAACGAGTGCAATAGTAACGACGCGTATTCCGCCGGCGTGAGACTTTCAATTTAGGACTGGCGTAAAATCAGCGCTGTTCATTGCATCAGCTCATGCTGAGCCAGATACCTTTTTGCTGCCATGGCGCACACTGAATGGGATTTTTATTTAAGTATATATTGTCTTTTAAATGTGAAAAATTAATGTATGTATTTTATTTGTTTTGTTATCTTTATATGTATTCGTGTGTCATGTGTATTGCAAATAAATGTTTTTCTATTCTATTCTATTCTATTCAGAGTGAGAGAGGCGGAAAAAATGTGTTCCAGTCCATGTTCCAAGTTTGAAGTTCCAAACAAAGAAAATTGTTGATGTTGACTGACAGTGACACTGTTGACATTGACAGTCTGTGTCGGATAAATTGGATAAATACAGAACAACTAATTAATATTATGGAATAAAATGAGTACTACACAGACATTATCGAGTTTATCTTCAACAAATTATTAATATATACTATACCACATGCATCCGAAGCTAAATCAGAAAAAGATAAGATTCCAATGATCTTAGCTGGAGATTTTAATGTAAATTTTAGTGACAAAAGTTCAGAACCACTTATTTCATTTTTATATGATAAATTACAATTAAAAATAAACAATGACATTCATATTTCAACAACAAGATATGGAACTTGCTTGGATGCTGTTTTTTCAAGACACTTGAATTCATTGAGATCTGAAGTATTTGCATCCTACTTTAGCTATCATAAGCCAATTATTTCTATTTTGCCAAATAAAAATGACAGTGCAGATAAAGATATTTGAATCTGTGATTCATTAACATAAGTCATATTAATTACTTATATAGTTCTTTTCTTAATGTAGAATGTTTATGTATATGTTATATATATATATATATATATATATATATATATATATATATATATATATATATGTATATGTCTATTAAATTATTTCATATTAAAAAATTTTTAATATTGTTTTTATTCTCAGTTATTGTCAATGAAGATACAAAAAATGTATGCGTCAGTCCAAAACTAACAGCGTCAAAAGTGAAACTTTTTATGTAATTCAAAAACTGTCAATGAGTGTACAAAAAAATACATTGCAGCAAAGAAAAATTGACTGGAAATTATAATAAAAATGATTTATAATAAAAATCAAGAAAAATCTACAGACTATCCCGAATTAATTACTACGGAAGTTTCACTCGTACGTACTATTATTTACATATACATAAAACTATATACAAGACGGAAATTTACGTTTTGAAAAATATGTGCTTGAGCTAGTCCAAAACTGCTTTTACCGTCTGAAAGTTTTGTACAAAATTAGAGATGTCCTAAGTGTAAATTTGCGTTTTAAACTTTGTGAAGCGATTATTTTGTCCAAATTGAATTATTGTTTGGTTGTATATGGTCCCTGTTTATTTAAGAAGACACACAAATTAATTCAAAGAGTGCAAAATGCCTGTTTACGTTTCTGCGTGAAGGTGCCTCCTAGATCGCATATAACACCTTTCTTGAATAAATACAATATCTTGCGTATGAATGCCAGGCAACAACTTTATTATGCAACCCTAATATTTGAAGTGGTTGGTACTAAAAGACCTGAGTATTTATTTAAAAAATTGAATTGGCGTGATCCTTCCTTTGTTTGCAGACGTCCGGTTGATACATTGAATATTCCCTATTGCTCGACAGCAGCATTCAGTGGTAGCTTCCGATACCTGGCTTCAAAGTGTTGGAATAATATTCCTCCCCCTCTCCGTAATCTTAAGTCGAAATTTAGTTTCAAAGCCAAATATACTGCTTTATTAATTGAGAGACAAAAAGGTGAATAAGCACTTGAGCCAGGTATTTAGTTTTCAGGTATAATAATAATAATGATGAACGATAACTGGGGGAGACTTGATCGGGAATAGTGTACTGTTGCTTTTGGATTGTGGTGAGGGGTTCGATTACAATACTATAACGAGTGCAATAGTAACGACGCGTATTCCGCCGGCGTGAGACTTTCAATTTAGGACTGGCGTAAAATCAGCGCTGTTCATTGCATCAGCTCATGCTGAGCCAGATACCTTTTTGCTGCCATGGCGCACACTGAATGGGATTTTTATTTAAGTATATATTGTCTTTTAAATGTGAAAAATTAATGTATGTATTTTATTTGTTTTGTTATCTTTATATGTATTCGTGTGTCATGTGTATTGCAAATAAATGTTTTTCTATTCTATTCTATTCTATTCAGAGTGAGAGAGGCGGAAAAAATGTGTTCCAGTCCATGTTCCAAGTTTGAAGTTCCAAACAAAGAAAATTGTTGATGTTGACTGACAGTGACACTGTTGACATTGACAGTCTGTGTCGGATAAATTGGATAAATACAGAACAACTAATTAATATTATGGAATAAAATGAGTACTACACAGACATTATCGAGTTTATCTTCAACAAATTATTAATATATACTATACCACATGCATCCGAAGCTAAATCAGAAAAAGATAAGATTCCAATGATCTTAGCTGGAGATTTTAATGTAAATTTTAGTGACAAAAGTTCAGAACCACTTATTTCATTTTTATATGATAAATTACAATTAAAAATAAACAATGACATTCATATTTCAACAACAAGATATGGAACTTGCTTGGATGCTGTTTTTTCAAGACACTTGAATTCATTGAGATCTGAAGTATTTGCATCCTACTTTAGCTATCATAAGCCAATTATTTCTATTTTGCCAAATAAAAATGACAGTGCAGATAAAGATATTTGAATCTGTGATTCATTAACATAAGTCATATTAATTACTTATATAGTTCTTTTCTTAATGTAGAATGTTTATGTATATGTAATATATATATATATATATATATATATATATATATATATATATATATGTATATGTCTATTAAATTATTTCATATTAAAAAATTTTTAATATTGTTTTTATTCTCAGTTATTGTCAATGAAGATACAAAAAATGTATGCGTCAGTCCAAAACTAACAGCGTCAAAAGTGAAACTTTTTATGTAATTCAAAAACTGTCAATGAGTGTACAAAAAAATACATTGCAGCAAAGAAAAATTGACTGGAAATTATAATAAAAATGATTTATAATAAAAATCAAGAAAAATCTACAGACTATCCCGAATTAATTACTACGGAAGTTTCACTCGTACGTACTATTATTTACATATACATAAAACTATATACATATACGTACAAGTGAAACTTCCGTAGTAATTAATTCGGGATAGTCTGTAGATTTTTCTTGATTTTTATTATAAATCATTTTTATTATAATTTCCAGTCAATTTTTCTTTGCTGCAATGTATTTTTTTGTACACTCATTGACAGTTTTTGAATTACATAAAAAGTTTCACTTTTGACGCTGTTAGTTTTGGACTGACGCATACATTTTTAGAATTGAAAACTCGTCGTACGTTATGGCCGTACTACACTAGGTATTAGCGATGATCGTTGATAGCCGTGATGTGCTAAAATGGCCGTGAGAATCGGCCAACATCTATTTTTCTTACCCCTAAATGTTATGAGTTCCACCCCAAAAATTTATTTTTTATTTTTTTGCAAAACAACGTATGCTGGGTCAGCTAGTAAATTATAAATTTCCTTACTAACAAATTATACCATTTATGAATAAATTAAAAATAATTTTACACTAAAATGACATCCCTCGGCATTTAATTTAATCCTTGCTTATGCCTAATTATTTTGTCCCCAAGAAAACAATATAAATATATAAGTAGCTTATATGAGGCAGTAATTTTAGTTCAATTTTGTCAATGTGTGAGTGAACACCCTTTTTGAAGTTTACTTATTCCTTAAGAATATAGTATGTATATAGTATTGATTATTTAAATAATATTTAATTTTTCATATCTTAAATTATAATTATATATTTCAAATTAATAAAATATAATAAAAAATTCCTTAAGAATCGATTTGCATATAATATGTATGAGCTAGGTATAAGCCCGTGATATGAAAATTTATGGGAGTAAAATCAAAATTTTCACACGAATATTATGCGTTAAGTAGTTAAGTATAGTTTCGTTTTACTTATTTGAATATTTTAGAATATCTGAAGTTTCATAGATATTGCGCCATCTACTAAATATTATTTAAAAAAGAACAACGTTGTTCTTTCGGCGTGTTCGAATTGTGAAAGTTTAAATTTCTAATAAACCATCCAACGTTATTAAGTATTTTAATTTAATTTCCCTTTATTGAAAGAGGGATATATATTAAGGGAGATGTGTGTAAGTATGTACAAAATCTGGCGAAACGAAAATCTGACGAAACAAAAATCTGACGAAACGAAAATCTGTCGAAATGGTAATAACTTAAATCTCGGGAAATAAAATTAAATCTCGGGCGAAGCCGGGGACTGGTTACTAGTTAATTATGATTTAATTATAACTCATTTTAAATAAAGATAAAATCAAGATACACAATCAGAACACTCGAACGGACTGCGTCAGAGCATGATAATGGGAAATTTTATGGGTACAAATTTCTATATAACAACATGTTTTTGTTGTTAACATATTGCGACATGTAAATGAATCTTGATAACAATAAGTCAATACTTAAGTAGTCATCATTTTTCTTTGTAAATTTATATGAATAACCTAGGAATAACCTATCTGTAACACGATTGTTTACTATATTTATATCTATCAATAGGTACATAGGTATTATATTTTGACGACACGTTTGGTCTAGCTAGTGGCTAGTAACCTTAGCTATTAACCAAGCGGTCGCGGTTTCGAATCCCGCTAGGGGCAAATGTTTATGTGTTAACATTTTACCTTTGTACCTGAGTCACCTCAGGTACACCTGTAGTACCTATATCAACTGTCTTGTATCCATAATACAAGCATTAAGTTGCTTACCTTGGAACTAGATGGTGCTGTGTGGAATGTGTGAATATAGGTATAATTATTAATTAAATTTTATATTTAATTAAATTTATTTATATTTATTTTATAGAAACTATAATTAAAAATTACAAACTAACAACTTTCTATGGAGGATTTCCCGTTTTTTTTAATTAGAGATGGGTTTGCTCTTGGCCAACATCCAGCTGTGAAGCGAACAGGCCTATGATGGAGCGAGCTCACTCAGAAGATGCCTATTCTCTAGAATTTTGTAAAGATTTGGGTTATATGAACGTTATATGTTATATATGTGGTGGGCAGATCGTAGAATTGGGCAGATCGTAAAGTATGAAATCAAAAATATTTCACCAAAAGTCAAAAATAGGTGCGACGAGGAGCGGAGCGAAGCAAAGCGAGGAGGAGCGTGTTAGGTTTACATGGAAATAAATTTGGGGACCCGAGCGAAGCGGAGAGGAGTGAGGCGACCCTCTCAGTTTTAACAGAAATCTGCTCAGCAATAACATGATATGCCCAATTCTACGATGTGCCGACGACATATATATATGAAACGTTAAGACAAGGTTCTCGATCAATACGTTTATTTAGTAATTCTTATATATTTCATGTTAAGTTTGACAGACAGGCTGACAATCCACTTGATGGTAAGTGGCTACCGTCGTCTATAATACAAGAAACGCTATAGATATTATATGTATAATATGTTATGTAGGTATATTATATTTTTTGTTGTTTCAGCTCTATTGCTATTATTGGTATTCACTCTTCTATTGATGTTGGTACCAAGTTTAGCCCACGACCAGCACAAACCATTCGAAGGGGTTGACCCTAACACACTGTCATGCGACCCAGAGGGACAAGTAAGCGTACATTTTTTAATGTTAAGATCGTCAAAGAGAGTGGGTATTATTTAATTTTCTGGAAAAAAAATATGGTCGATCAGTACTCTGTACCATTATACAGCAGTACCAAATTCTATAGAGCAAGTGAACTTAGTTCGTTACTCTACTAGCTACATAAGGTCTCTAACCCATGTCAGAGGAACATAGTAGCTTCAAGGTAGGACAAAAAAAGATCGTCAGACAGGCTGACAGTCTACATGATGGTAGATGGCCACTGTCGCCGATAATACAAACAAGGCAACAGGTGCTGCAAATGGTTTCCTCCTTACTCGTTTACTGAAAGAAACAAAAAAGCTGGCCTGTTTTAGATGCAATATAACTTTTTTAGGCCGTTATAAACTCTAAAGTGTAGAGTACTCGTACTGTCTAAAAAAATTAATGTGAGATTTTACTAATTTTTGCTTATTATATACGTCGGGACTCGGGACCTTTGTAATCTATGGTCACCACATATATGTATGTATTTGATACGGCAGTAGCATAGACATGTCGTGGGCAGATCGTAGAATTGGGCAGATCGTAAAGTATGAAATCAAAAATCTTTCACCAAAAGTCAAAAATAGGTGCGACGAGGAGCGGAGCGAAGCAAAGCGAGGAGGAGCGTGTTAGGTTTACATGGAAATAAATTTGGGGAGCCGAGCGAAGCGGAGCGGAGTGAGGCGACCCTCTCAGTTTTAACAGAAACATGATCTGCCCAGGAATATCATGATATTCCCAATTCTACGATCCGCCCACGACAGATCGCCCACGACAACATTCTACGATCCCCATTGTGTAAAAATGTATGATTTAGTATCTAGTTTGTGATGTTTGTGAAATTTAGTTTGTGATGATTTCCTTCAACAGATCTTCCTCTTGCTGCCGCATTTCACGGACTGCAATAAATTTTTTATGTGCGCGAATGGCAAGGAGGTCGAATTCAGTTGCAGCGCTCCACAACTTATATTCGACTTCGAAGGACAGGTAAATGTTCAGTATTTCCATATCCCTCTTTGTAATCATTTATCCTCACTCCTAATTTTAAATAGTAACTTCTACATCAGTAGTCCTTCTTACTAATCCTACTAGTCTTATCCTACTAATATTATAAATGCGAAAGTTTGTATGGATGTATGGATGTTTGTAACTCTTTCACGCAAAAACTACTAAACCGATCACCATGAAATTTTGCACACACGTTGTCTGGGATACCAGAAAGGATATAGGGACATATCTTTCATCCAGAAAAATATATTTCTCCCGAGGGATCATCTAAAATTAAGGATATCACTTGTGTATACCGCTACCCACGGCGGTGGCGGATAACTCTGCGGTTTGAACAGGCCTTTAGCCTTTAGGCTATATTATGTATAGCCGTGTGTCCGTTGCTATACACACTGCTATACATAATATAGCCCGGGGTGTTGTGTAGATGAAAGTTCGACAAATTGCTATAGTTTTAGCCGATTCGACAAAGCTAGACATTGCCGAATGAAATGTGCCGGCCCGACTATATTATGTATAGCAACACTTAGATTACTAAATGTTATAGGAATGTAACTGGGATTGGGCCGGTAAATGTATCCTGCGTACTCCGCCACAAGTAATAGACCCGGAAGGTTCTGGTGACGGATCTTTCGAAGATACCGGTTCGCGTATGTCCGCATTGCCCATTGGTAAGATAAACCGCTACTTAACGTCCTGTGACATGTGTGATGTGTGATCAAGGACATTTAATATAACAGGATTACTGACTACAAAAATTGCTTTTAAAAAATGATCTGTATTACTAACAGTTAAAGTGTATTTTTCCTTACGCCTTACACAAGAGCTAAGCTAATCCGAGAAGAGAGAGATAGCCAAACTAAGGCCTCGTGTCCCTTTCTTTTATCTTGCCAGACTACAAAAATGTATTTCATTAAAATCTTTTTGTCACCTTATCAGAAAGGGACACACGGCTTATCTACTACATATGCTGCTCGGCTCGCTTTTTAGATTCAAATAATAAATCCTTTTATAATAGATCCATGAGTGTGACATAAAGAAATTATGCCACAGAACAATTAGAAATAATTTTAAAAAATATTATGTTCACCCCTTTATATTTATTATGTAAATTTAAAGTAAACCCCGCCGGGTATCGAACCCGGTATTAAAAAGTCGCCTTAGAATACACCAGTAAAATGAGGCTTGTGTAGCATTGAGGAGTTAATTAAACAAAGATAGAAAGAAGTAATAGAAATAGACAAAGATAGACAGATAGAAAATATGCTACACTAGCGCCATTCTGGCGACTTTTAGAACCCTTATTTTATTGTTGTATCCTCAAATTCTATTCTATCTATTGTAGACTATAATTTGTAGTATAGTATGAGTAGCTATAGTAAATTACCTACTAACACAAAAAAAAACAAACAAACATTACCCAATTTTATAACATCAAAATATAGTAATTAGTATTACTGCTATTACTCAGCTACCACATTTTTGTTAATAAATTGTTTAATGACTTTTTTAATTGATCGATCGATTATTAATTATGTTATCAGTATGTTTTTAATGTTTAACATAGATCTGATAAAAAATACATGACGCCATCATGTAGGTAACCATTAATTATGTAACATTTGTCTCGTGTTATAATCGCCCAAAAAGTATATACCGTCAATTTATATATCTAATAAGTATGATAATAATAATAATCATTTATTTTAGACAAATTAGCCCATACGTGGCAAATTACATAAGAAATAAATAGGTATATATTGAACTAAAAAAAAACTTCAAAACCGCTGAACCGATTTTGATGAAACTTTCATACAATATTCAGATTAGTCCAGAGCTCACTCGAACTTTGAAAAGATTTGGGTTATACGAGTATGAGCTCAGTAGCGCGCCTCCTCCGCGTCCGCTATAGTAGCGGACACGGAGGACGCTATAGTAGCGGACGCGGAGGACGCCAAGAAGTTTAGTCGGTAGGTCTACTCTACCTCACTACCATCTCGGGGCAGGAGTCCGACATAAGCCACCGGTCTGTCCCCAGGCCGGTGGGTATCCATGATGGATTCCTCGTGTAAAAAAAAGGGGTAACAAACCTTGGCAGTGGGCATTGTAAAATTAAATAAAAATGTGTGGGGTTAATAACACACCCACACCCCACACCCAAAAACACCCAACACACACAAAAATGCACACGCACGCACACACTCACACACACACACATACACACACACATTTTTCTAACTGTTAATAAACATTTTTTTTTCACAGGAGCGAATATTGGCGCATCAGATGAAGCTGTACAAACAATCGTGAGGCCTCTCTCGTTTGAGGCCAGCTCAACTAAACAGACCAAATATGGAAACATTCTAAACTGCAAAAGGTTTGACACGTCAGCCAAACGTGTTGGTTACAAGTAAGCAATTGGTTTTTTTTTGTCCTCCATCTTGTGTGTTATAGTTATTATTTTTACTAGCTATGCCGCGACTTCGTCCGCGTTGATAAAGAAAATATTATGGAGGGTAGACTAGAGGTAAGGAGGACTGAGTCTATGTATTAAAAAGTGGTCCCAGAATAGCAGTAAATTAGGATGGCGCTAGCTAGAGTATCATTGTCAAGTGATTAGACAAAGATAGAAGATATGCTACACTAGCGCCATTCTGTCCAATTTTAGAACTATTATTTTCCGAAAACTTGTTAAATTTAATTTTATAATGACGATCATATTTAAGAGTTTCCCAATTGATAAATAAATACTTGTTTTGATTTTGTCCTGTTTACAGAGGCGACTGCCAAAAGTACTGGCGATGCGAGAATGGAATACCAGAAACATTCTACTGCACAGACGGTCTATTCTTCAACGAGAGAACACAACAGTGCGACTTCGAAGCTAACTCCAAATGCGTAGTCGAACAAGAAGACGAATTGAAAGGAGAATTCATATTGCAAAAGTAATAACAAAACTAGTTCACAGATGGCGCCACTGTACAACGCTTTACTAATGCTAAAATAAAAGTAGATAATAACAAATTTAGTTCACAGATGGCGCCACTGTACAACGCTTACAAATACTAAAATAAAATAACAAATCTAGTTCACAGATGGCGCCATTGTACAGCACTACAAATACTAAAATAAGTCTTTGGGTATTTAAATAACTAGATTCAAATCATTCCATAGAGAGAATTCTGATATGGCCAACTCGTAACACATTATTTATACTTACAGTAGGTATTTATTTAAAAAATAATAAAATTTAAAAAAGTCGAAAAATTACTTAATTACGCTTAAAAAATCGAGTCGAGCGCTATGTGGCAACATTTAGAAATATTTTCACCTATAATTTAAAATAGTTTACGTTTGAAAGCACAGTGGCGCCTCTAGCGGAATAAATAGACAAATGAAATTGTTTACTGAATTATTATAAATTACCTCAAAACGTACACATTCCACAAATTTTATTATATTTATATTCAGAGTAATGCTGATGAGATGTAATATTTATTGGAATATTGATGTCTAAAAAAAATTTTTAAACTAAAAAATTTTGGTTAATTTTTATTAAATATCTATTAAAGCAGAGGTTTTGTTTTTTTTATTTGCATTTCTCTATTCCTTGCCATCCTATCCTAAATCCCGTCTGCCGACTTTAACATAAAAAAATAATTTAGAAAGATTGATGTATCAAAATCGGTTCATACGTTTGGTAGCTACGATTCCTTAGACTCATAATATGATAATACACAGATACACAGACAAACACATCAAACTTACAACACCCTGCTTTTGCGTCGGGCGTCGGTGGTTAACTAAGTTTCCGTTCGAAAATCTTTTAAAAAAAACGTTAATGGGATATCAGAAGAGTCTAAAACAATCAATCTATGTTCTATCAAAATTAGTTCATCACAATTAGTTCATACATACACAGACAAACACATAAAACTTATAACACCCCGTTTTTGCGTCGGTTGTTAAAAAGAAAACAAAGTTGCCATTCGAAAATCTTTATTTAAAAAACAACGAAAATATTTATTTTCAGAAGAATTGTAAACAATCAATCTATGTTCTGCTTAGCACCGTTTTTCCATTTGCGCAATGCCAAAGGTATTTCCATTTTGGGCACTGGTATCTTCTCGAAGGGGTAGTTTTCGTAGTCTTGCCAGAACCTACATGGGACTGTCCTGTAGTTCACGTCGAACTGAGCCAGAGTCTTCAAGTCTTCGCGATCCAATTCAAAATCGAATATTGACCCGTTTTCCAATACTCTGCTTTTCGTTACAGTCTGGAATGCTGGCTATGCCGCGTTGATACTAAATATAGAAATTTAAAAAATATATATATATGAAAAATATTTTTCAATAATCAAAAGTTTAAAGGAACTTTTACGACCGCAGAGGGCCTAGTGCGAGTTTTACTCGATCATACGCGTCGAACACGTAAACGTCAATTTGTATGAGGAATGAAGGGGCGCTGCTACACATTAGCCACTAGGTGGCGCTGCTTCATTCCTATACAAATTGACGTTTACGCGTTCGACGCTTTTGATCGAGTAAAACTCGCACTACATCATCTGTGGGCCTAGTGCGAGTTTTACTCGATCAAACTTTTCGAACAAGTAAACGTCAATTTGTATGAGGAATGAAGAGGCGCTGCTACACATTAGCCACTAGGTGGCGCTGCTTCATTCCCATACAAATTGACGTTTACGCGTTCGATGCGTTTGATTGAGTAAAAAAAAAACTCACACTACATCATCTGTTCTGAAATAAGTGTACTATCTTTTCAGTTGGAATTTGACTATACAACTAAGTAACTATTTGACTAACTATATTGACTATAGTTGGTCGACGCCACGTGACATTCGCCGCAAAGAATTGCCAATGGCGAAGCGTCTATGCGACTGAAATAAACGTATAGAAATGTAATAAAGTAATGCCAACGAGACAGCTTTCCTCTTTATAATATTAGTAAAGTATTAGTATTTTATTGGACAATGAAACGGTACTATTCGTTCACTTTAATAGTATATATAGAACTAAATTAACTTACCAAATATCTAAGCGTCACTTGTGTAACAGTTTTTCCATGTTTCTTGGCAATGTTGACCAATAGAGGATTGTCCATTCTCGGTTCGGGAGCATTCGGTGCGGCTCGGGAAGGTATCATCGAGCCGAAAGGCGAATAAGCTACTACGACTACCTTTTGCGACTGACAGTACTCAACCAGTTCATTGTCGCCCAGTGTTAGGTTAATCTAGAGAGAGAAACGTATTTATTTATTTTTTCAATATAAAATAAATAAATCTCTTCACACATTCCACACAGCACCATCTAGTTCCACAGTAAGCAACTAATGTTTGTATTATGGATACCAGACAGTTGATGTACATACTACATACATTATTTCTTTTTGTAAATACACACATATTATAAATACAAAACATCCATGACTCAGGTGCAAAGGTAAAATGTTAATATATAAACATTTGCCCCTAGCGGGATTCGAACCCGCGACCGTTTGGTTAACACTAAAAAGTAATGTATGTAGTATATTAACTGTCTGGTATCCATAATACATACAAGCATTAGTTGGAGGCGACATGTCCCTAAGCGAAAAGCTTAAAAAAAGATTTAAAAAAAAAAAAGCATTAGTTGCTTATTGTGGAACTAGATGGTGTTGTGTGGAATGTGTGAAGATGTCAAAATCAAATCTATTTGTAATTTGTTGAGATTTTTTTTTTTTTTTTTTTATATATATATAAAAAATAAGATACAATTCCTCACCTCGAGTTGGTTGGACGCAGGAACCACTTTGCAATTGGCTATCAACCTTTTCATTTGTTGAAGATTGAAATTTGAAACGCCAATGGATTTGACGAGACCCTTCTTCACGACCGTCTCCAAGCCTCGCCAGGTCTCCAGGTAGTCTATTCTTTCGTCTTCGCCTTCTTCCTGATGGTCGTTAAACATTTATTTTTACACCAGCCGGTGCCCGCGACTTCGTTCGCGTTGTAAAATAAAAATATATAACGCACTATACTTATATGGACAAACCTTCCTCAATTATCCCCCTTTCTATTAGTGAAAACTGTATCAAAATGGGTGGTGTTAGAAGTATTTAGGAGAAAAAGACAAAATATATATATATATATTTTTTTTCACTTAGATTTTATTATACTTACTTATATTTATTTATTAGTTACAATACACACTCCCGGCTTCGTCCGCGTTCAAAATATCTTTTAAGTTGAAGTTGAATTACAGATAGTTACGAAGTTTTATCAAAATCGGTTCAATTGTTTAGGAGTTCATTTGAGACAAACAACGTACACGTAATTTTTATATATTATATACGAATATATAGATAGAGATAAAGAGGAAAGATTTGATTGTTTGTTTAAATCGCATAGGCTCCGAAACTATTGGCTCCGAACTAGCTATATTATCAGCGAGTAACATTGGCTATATTTTATAGAGTTACGCGGACGAAGTCGTGTGCAAAAGCTAGTTTACCTAAAATTTTCATTACCTAAGTGAAAATGAAGTGCAGAGCTTAGTTTAAACTTACATTGATGGACAAGGGCCAATGCATCAACACGAGATCTATGTAATCCAAGTTGAGACGTCTCAACGAACCTCGCACAGCCACTTCTACATCACTCTCCCTGTGATAATGATGCCACACCTAACACATAAATAATATAAAATACTATATTTTCATAGTGTTACACAGATAATTGATTAAGGGCCTCTTTCATCAACTGCAAGTAAAGTCTTGATTAATTACTTTTAGAAATAATTTTATGTTTTATTAAATTTTGCACTCGTATTAGTGCATCCTGCGATAGGCGATTTATTTACTATTATTTTCTTTTTAATGTTTGGGACTTTTCTTTTACCGTAAAAGCAAAGGTATATCAGCTCTTTCATTCCTGGTGACCGGTGACTTTAAATGACGGTTAGCCTACTTGACAGATTGTGAAAGAAGCCCTAAGAATACACTTTATTAGCGACAAACGACTTAATTATAGAATTAGTTGCTTACTCTGTAACTAGATGGTGCTGTGTAGAAAGAATGTCTGAAGATATTAATTAATTTATTGTAAAATGTCAGAAATAAAGCCTTTTTTTATTTATTACATGTAGAAGAATGTTACGTTAGAGGGTTGGGGAGAAAACTGGAGGAAAAAAAAAAAAAAAACATACCTTTGTAGTAACGAAAACCTCCTCCCTCTTAACAACTCCTTCCTTTATCTTCCTATTAATGACCTCGCCGACTTCCGGCTCAACCCTGTAAAGATGAGCAGTGTCCATATGCCTATAGCCGACATCGATCGCATACGACATGGCCTCGGTCATCTTTGACAAGTCGGTATAGTCAAATTCCAACTGAAAAGATAGTACACTTATTTCTGAACAGAGGTCACAGATTATAAAATTATATGTGGTGTAGTGCATGTTTTACTCGATCAAACGCACGGGACGCGTAAACGTGAATTTGTATGGGAATGAAGCAGCGCCACCTAGTGGCTAACTTGTAGCGCTGCTTCATTCCCATACGTTTACGCGTTTGATGACTAACTTATTGCCTATATAAGTATAATAGCTAGTGCCCGCGACTTCTTCCGCGTTCTGGATGAAAGGTACCTTATGTTCTTTCTGGTGTTCCAGACAACGTATATGTAATATTTCATGGTAATCGGTTCAGTAGTTTTTGTGTGAATGCGTAACAAACAAACGAACTCACATTCACATTTATAATATTAGTAAGGATTATTTTATTAAAAAAAAACTTACTTTCTCATTGACGCCAAGCCATGTTCCATAACCAAGTGCTGGTATTTCCCGCCCATTGTTCAATTTAAATGTCGGTATGTTTACCTGAAATTGATTTAAACTTTGGAGTCTTTAATGAGCAATTCTAACTCAATATTGAGCATATTGAGCACTAACCTTCAAATCAAATAATTCATACAGAGAAGAATAACCGATACAAAAAAATCTCCGATGGGAGCCGTAATTACTCATTCAATGGGCTAGTCAAATTTTTATTGTGTTAATATAAGTTTTAATCAAAATTTTATTTAATAACTAGCGACCCGCTTCCGGCTTCGTCTGCCTCCGATCGCTACCAAACTTCACAGGAACACCCTCTGTACTAATCTGAAGATTGTCTGAAAGTTTCATCAAAATCGGTTGAGCGGTTTTTGAGTCCATAGGGAACAAAATCTTCGGTAAGTGGTATTTTGGTTAAGTGAAGAATACCTAAGTATGTAATTTATGTTGAAAAATTAAAAACATAAGACTGGCTGGCAATATTATTATTCTTTATTTTAAACTCTAATTAAATGACATATTATTTCAATATAGCACGTGTTAAATATTTGGTTATAAAAATACTTGGAAAAGCAAAGTTATATTTGTTCTTATTATTTACTAGCTGGTGCCCGCGACTTCGTCCGCGTTCTGGATGAAAGGTACCCTATGTCCTTTTTGGAGTCCCAGACAACGTGTATGCAAAATTTACAACGCCATCTAGGGAATTCTGTTTGAAGCAATGTAGTACTCTAATTCATCTAATCTCACTTCGAATAATGGAAAAAGTCTGTTAACAGATGGCACTACATGTTAGTTATAGTTTATAAAATTACGTTACGTGTTAATAAAATTAAAGCTGCTGCCCGCGACTTCGCCCGCGTAACTTAGTAAATTATGTACTTAAACCTTCCTCGAGAACCACTCTACCCATTAGTGAAAACCGCATTAAAATCCGTTGCGTAGTTTTAAAGATCTAAGCATACAAAGGGACATAGGGACAGAAAAAGCGACTTTGTTTTATACTATGTAGTGATGATGCCTATCCAAAAAAAAATCTATTGAAATTTAAATTATATTAAATAATTTCAATTCAAATTTTTAGGCCTCATAGTCTCATATACCTACATCATTACTATTGGTGGACTCAAAATGTTCTTAATTTAAAATTTACTCTAAGAAAATACTTACCTTAGACATTTTGTTGTTCCTTGAAGACAATCAACGAGTGAACTGTTGTTGGAATGGAAAAATAACTGGGAATATCTTAGTTTATTTTTATCTGTTATGTAATTATAAATATAAGTACTTAACTTATATAATAATGTAAAAGATTATAAAAATATCACAGACTGGATATGCGATACAAAGTGAAATATTTGTACCTATTTTTTTACATATTTACTTCACCGCAACCCGCAAGGTAACAGTAAAATAAGTGACGTTTTCTCATTTGACAGCTGTTCGCCGGTTTCATGCTGTCATGCATGGATGTATGAAAGTTCTCTGCAGGGTTGCCGCCATAGATATAGTATACTTCGTAATGGACGAACAGAGAGTGCAAGCGAGAACGCAGTCTCTTATGACACGAATACGAGTGCGAAAGAGATAGAAAAACAATAACTGATAGGACTAGTTTTGAGATCTTAACAGAACTTATCAGAACACTGCGAATAGCGTCCTTCAGTTTTTGTGAAATTTCTCAAGCAATCCTTTTAAATTGTATAAAATTATTGTTAAAATCAACAATGGGGTGTTGTTCAGTGCCTGGTTGTGAAGTGAATCACAGGAATAATCCAAATAATGAGACATTTTACAGGTAAATACGGTCGACACCATCAATTTTAAACGCCTTATTTTCAAGGAAAACTAGGTTTAAGGAATATGGCAAATTGTGTAATAAATGTAAGATATCACGTAGTTTTGTGTTTTATATATATTTCTCACTTTCATAAATACAAAAACAAGATTTTGTGTCTGTGAATATTTCCATAATTTACGTAGTGATTGAGTATTTGAGTCATCGATATCGATATCGCATTCTTATTCTTTCTTATAATAAAAATATGCCGAAAATATATAATAAAAATATACATTTTAAAACATGTAAGTAGGCAGTGGTTATATGCATAGTGAAGTATTTGATAATCTATGTTAATTTTATAAAGAGAAAAGATTTGTATGTATATTTGTATTGAATAAACTCAAAAACTACTGGAACGATTTTAAAATTCTTTCACTAATAGAAAGCTATATTGTCACCGAGTAACATAAGCTATTTTATAAACGCGGGCAAAGTCCGGCAGCAACAACTAGTTAAAGATGAATGTACTTTTTTTAGATTTCCATCAGATACTGTGATTCGGGAAAAATGGATTAGAATCCTAAATAAGCTAAACTGGACACCTAATAAATATTCCACAGTATGCAGCAAACATTTTGATCCAAGATGTTTTCTACGGCGTAAATATCGCCGTCGCTTAAAAAAGGACTCTGTCCCCACAATGTTTGTACCGGTGTGTATATTTTTATTTATTTGTAGAATATAATTCATTGTCGTCAAGTCACATCAGCATAATATTATCATGCTAGACACATTTCTTCGCATATTTTTTCATATTAGGGCACAGTTTTGCAAGCTTTATTTTAATGTCTCTAAAGGTAACTGTTTGAGAGCAGTCAGTTCATGCATAAATAAACAATTATCCTTTTCAGGTCACACTGAAGCCCACAAGACCTATATCAACCAATGTCTTTAGAGACATTTCACCTCAGCCATCTACATCTCATGCACCACAATTAACGCCTGGGAAGGAAAAACTAATAAAAAAATATACTGAGTTGAAGAACAAGTTGTCTGAAAAACAACGAAACATACGCAATTTAAAAGCAAAAAAATAAAAGAATGAAGAAGAAAGTTGCTACCTTGCAGTCTGTTTTAAATGAATTAAAAAAAAGCCCAGGTTTAAAAGACCATTACAATGAAATTACCTTGGCGTGTAGCAATCAAACGCTACAAAATTTTAATTTAGACATTAAGTACATTTAAGTTTTTAGGTATTACCAAAAAATAAAAATCACTAGTACCTTTGTTGGTACGAATAAACGTTCCTAAAAATTGTTTCTTAGAAAAATTACAACAATCCAAATATTTTTCTAATATATTTCATTTTTGTAATAATAATAATAATAATAATAATAATAATAATAATTAGTAATATATTTAAATAAAACGTTATTAGATTGTAAGATGACTTAACTTTAATTAACTTTTGTACATACATAATTAGTAATTACTTTTATATCAATTAACACATGTTCCATAGTTCTCACAATGACGTCTGTCCATGATGTTGCTAACCACAGAGTATATACTTAATATCTATTACACCTACCAACTATTATACTGAACGCAAACGCTCCTGGCACATTGGGCCATAAATCCTTCAAGCCAAGCTTCAAGCCCAGCTTGTTCCGCACGCATTGTCGATACTTTGCTAAGAGAGATTTTTTTATCAATTTTAATCCTCAATCAGCTGTTGTAAGACTAATTGGAAATTTTGCAATTGAAATTTGTTGCAGCTGGAATTGACTGTAAGCATGAGAGAAGGGGGCGTAGATATAGAATAGCATAGCAGCAAATTCTTTTTATTTTTGTAAGCATATTTGAATAGGTAACACAAAAGCAATTTATAAAATTCGTCTCAGACGGGTGAATAAGAGAGAGATTAATAAGAATAAGAGATTAATAAGGGTTAAAGAGACTGTTACTGCCATCTGTTAATCAAATGTAATATTACTTCTTGTCCCAAACATGTAGCTTAAGAAGTAATAACGCCAGTGCCCAACAGGTGTCACTGTTTGATAAAATTTGCCATTCTACACTAGATGGCGCTAATAGTTACAATTTTACTTTGTTTTTCAATGATATTCAAAAACACTTTTTTTTTTTTGATTTTTTTAACTATTATCATTGATCCTCATTTGATTTTTGTAACGTTTTACCTATTATCTATAATAAAATCGTAAACGAGCCGAGTCTGTCTGTACATTACCTAAATATTTTTTCAAAAATATCTACAAAATTTGTTTACGTTGTTCGAGATCAAAGCGAGGCTACTTAATATGTAACAAGGCCAAAAAATAGCTTTTAGAATTTTTGCCTGTTTGTCTATGCACTCTAATCTCAAAAACGGCTTGATGGATTTGGATGAAATTTGACACACAGATAGGTTATTACCTGGATAGGATACTTTTATGCTGAAAAAATTTTAGGTTCCTGTGAAATTTCAAAAAAAAAAAATGAACTACAGCGCGTATGATGGTGCGATTATAGCTAGTAGGTAGATATAAAATAATGCTGATCTATGAAACATAAAGGTAATCTATCCATTTTTCTATTTACTACTATACCTATTACCGATAGGTAGGTATATTATCCTATATACACATAGGTTATTAGTACCTACCTACATACATAGTATTCATTGAATCGCTATTGGAATGCGCATTAGTGCAATTAAACCGGCATTTACCTGCTATTACTTAAAGGCATCTACACACGTTTCAGCATAATATATTCTATGTTTCTACGCTTTTAAAAAAAAAATTTGATTGTTTTTATAAAACAAACGGTTTAATTCGACAAAGTTTTAAGTTAAGTTACTTGAGGTGCCTATAAGTTTGAATCTATTGCAAATTTTAATAAAGGAAAACCTATAAACTATTTAGACGTACGGGAGACAGGATAGGCTACTTTTTTCACGCGGACGATGCGGGCGTCAGTTAGTAGATATATAAAATAGATAGGTAGGTACAGATACGGGCATAGGTATAGCGTAAAAACGCTAACATCGTTAAAACGCATATTAGTCTGTAGACGCCTTAAAGATTTCGAATGAATTATCACCTATAAGTGTGTGAGGCCTCCACATTGTTTGCTCCTAATGAAAAGATCGCAGCGTAATTCACTTTTACGACCGCTAATTATACAATTATCAACTTATTGCCTACAATTAGTGTTGCGGAAAGGAGCAACGGATTGCTCTTATTTGAAAATGGAAAATTTAGAGACACAGAGCAACTTAGTTACAAACACAAACCGATTTCACGGATTGCTCTTATTTGAAAATGGAACATTTAGAGACACAGAGCAACTTAGTTACAAACACAAACCGATTTCACGGATTGCTCTTATTTGAAAATGGAAAATTTAGAGACACAGAGCAACTTAGTTACAAACACAAACCGATTTCACGGATTGCTCTTATTTGAAAATGGAAAATTTAGGGACACAGAGCAACTTAGTTACAAACACAAACCGATTTCACGGATTGCTCTTATTTGAAAATGGAAAATTTAGGGACACAGAGCAACTTAGTTACAAACACAAACCGATTTCACGGATTGCTCTTATTTGAAAATGGAAAATTTAGGGACACAGAGCAACTTAGTTACAAACACAAACCGATTTCACGGATTGCTCTTATTTGAAAATGGAAAATTTAGAGACACAGAGCAACTTAGTTACAAACACAAACCGATTTCACGGATTGCTCTTATTTGAAAATGGAAAATTTAGGGACACAGAGCAACTTAGTTACAAACACAAACCGATTTCACGGATTGCTCTTATTTGAAAATGGAAAATTTAGGGACACAGAGCAACTTAGTTACAAACACAAACCGATTTCACGGATTGCTCTTATTTGAAAATGGAAAATTTAGAGACACAGAGCAACTTAGTTACAAACACAAACCGATTTCACGGATTGCTCTTATTTGAAAATGGAAAATTTAGAGACACAGAGCAACTTAGTTACAAACACAAACCGATTTCAAGGATTGCTCTTATTTGAAAATGGAAAATTTAGAGACACAGAGCAACCTAGTTACAAACACAAACCGATTTCACGGATTGCTCTTATTTGAAAATGGAAAATTTAGAGACACAGAGCAACTTAGGCATAAATAGAAACCGATTTTGCGTCTGCGTCTCTCTTAAAAAAAGTGGCCAGTTCTTATTTCAAAGCCGTCTAGTTTCCGCGTCGAGTGACTTGTAAAAAAGTTTTTAATTAAAAAAAAACCCTCGCCCTCTGTCAGCACTTCATTCCTTGGGCGTAAAACTGTTATCTTTGTTTTATGTTTTATCTAATTTGTTTTACGACTTGAGTATTTTTGCACCCCTAGAATTCGCTAGGTGATGCTTCCTTTGAACGCGCTCACTAACTTGCTTTGACATTAACAAATACTTATCTACATTGCTGTACATTGCTGTATAGTAGGAATTTTTGATAACAGAATCTAAACCACTTTATGTTTTAGATTTCTACTAATATTATATGTAGGTAATAAATATTTCATTACATGAATCTTGATTATAAAATAAGTATAGGGTATACCCACCTACCTAACTAGTTGGATTAGTATCACCATGATACGAAAACGAAGCCACCATTTAATTGACCAAGTAATAGTGCCTACTATAAGAGACTGTTGTTGGGTCGTGCGTTCTAAGAGTACCTACCTAGGTATGAAATACAGGATGAACCCACTATCAAATATATGCATTTGTCTGATAGGTACAATGTTAGATTGGCGGCATTAAAGAGTTATTAGACTGCTCGTGTGAGCCCTCTAGTTATCATGTTTGTTTTTACCTATTATTTCGTTAGATAACTCACGCGTCAGTTTAATTTTAAGAGAGATTTTAAGATTTAAGAGCAAGTGTGCTGTCGAGTCAACTCGCCAGTTCAAACGCACCACAACATCTTGAAATACTCTTAAAAATGGTGACTAATTAAAAACCTCCCTCTTTTCTCTTTAACAGTTTTCTTTTACTTTGCACCTCCACCCCCTCTCCATCATACCCTCTCCAAATTAGGGAGTGACGTGTTAAATTATCTCTAGTAAGATTAGGTGATATTATAAAGAAATATTATAAAGAGGAAAGATTTGATTGTTTGTTTGTTTAAATTGAATAAACTCAAAAACTACTTTAGGTACCTACCGATTTGAAAAATTCTTTCATCTAGGTATAGAAAGCTATATTATCAGCAAGTAACACAGGCTATATTTTATAAAGTTACGCGGGCGAAGTCGCGTGTAACAGCTAGTTATTTATTTAATAAACGATACCTAATTAAGGTAACTTATGGGTTATAGGGTAGGTAGGTACCTAATAATGTTCCCAAAATAATGTTAGGTAATTGTTTATGGAACCTTATAATTTTTTTTATAGCTACGTTATCAGGGAGTAACATAGACTACTTAGGTAAATTTTAAAAAGTTACGCGGGCGAAAATTATAAAAATGTGTAAATGGTAAACGCTTGATCGAGAGGTTAAGAAGATTTCTATTCCTGACTTAGTTTCATTTTCTTCTTATAGCATGCCGCTTCTCTAAGAAGGTTGGCGATTATATTAAGGCGCTATAGGTACCTACCTCTTTGGAAGCTGCTGCACGAATGAGGAAGCGAATGCTTAAACCGCTCCACTCACTTAAATTTTTTAGCCAGGATGTCTTTCTTCTGCCTCTGCTACGCTTCCCCTGTATTTTCCTTTGCATCACTATACTGAAGAATAGGTACGGTAGGTATTTAGCTGAAGAGAAGGAAATAGGTAGGTAGGTAGGTACTGCAGCTACTTACCTCTCATTTATCGTTCTCACCGCCTCCTTTTTAGAAGAGGAGATACACACTGTCTCTTTAACATAAAATATAGATTACCTACTTTGTATCTCGGAAGATATAATGGGCTCCTGATGTGGTATTTCAAAAAACGAACTGCAGCGCGTATGAAGGCGCAGGCACAGCTAGTCTACTATAGGTACGTATCTATACTAATCTACCTATACCTACTAATATTATAAAGACGAAAGATTTGTTTGTTTTAACAAATTATAAAAAAAAATCAAGATCAGTAGGTAAAAAAAAGGTAGGATACCTACCTATAAGTTGAGTGATTTTTAAAAGAAAATCCATTTTAAATAAATTTAAAAATCTATCTAGGTACCTGCCTACCTAAGTTACCTACCAATCTCATTTTCACTGACTATGAAATATGAATAGGTAGGTAGGTAGATAGGTACTTATACCTATGTGATTAACGTATAAAAATATTTAATTCGCATTCGCAGTCTTCACAGTTTGCACGGGTTCAAAACCAAATTGAAACTTTTTCTCAAAGAACGGCAGAAACAACAAGAAAATTTGAGAACAGAAGTATCAATTATCTAATTTTATCTATCATAGTTCGCATATCGTTAGTAGTATAACTACATACTTATGTACACTTATTGTTACATTGTACCTATATGAAAATTAATATATTTAAAATTGTATTTGCTGGTTGCTCATTTATTCTTATTTGTTTTTGTTTATTTTATTGTAGATTGCCATTATTTATTATTTAATTGTAACATTATGGACTTGGTCGGGCGTCCGTGAAGCCAAGTATGAGGTTCCCAGCGGAAGATCAGCGCTGTGTGTGACTTGTTACACACACAGCATAATATGCTGAGTTGGGTGCCTATTTGGGCCAATGCACTGGTGCATGCACTGGCAAATATGACAGTATGGCAAGTATTGCCAATATAACTTTGTTCTGTTTTCTCTTGTTCTTGTGTGCATGTGCTATTTTTATTGGCTCAATAAAATTTCTTTTCTTTCTTTCTTTCTTTCTTAATTCACACATATTATTTAAATAAAAATAAATAAATAAAATATTATATAGGTAGTCCTACTTATATTTGCTTATGAAATTAAGAATTGATTGAATTGATTCATATTTAAAAATAAAAATCTGTATCTACTCTAAAATGCGATGGTAATTAATTCATGTAGGTAGTTCTAAATAATAACGAATTCAAAAATAATAAAAAATAAAGTCAACAAATTAAGACGCGGTGAAAAATCATCATACGGCCCGCGGACTCGACCGTCAAACATATTTTGTATACAATGATGAAATGACAACTTCACTTTTATTTAAATCCGAACAAACAAACATTACAATATAATAAAACGAACGCGCCCGAAACGAAAATAATAAAAAAAAATAATACTGGCCGCACGGAATTTCTGGACGTATAAATAGGCAATGGAAAAAAATGTATTATGCCACGCTCCGCCCAGGCCCCGGATGTGTTCAGGCCACGCCTCCCTATAGAGGGGGGCTAAGCCTTATTCGCCAGTTGATAGAGGCATTCGCGGATTGCGTACGTTCACTCAATGAAACAATCGAAGTTCTTTTTTTAATTAATAAGCTGTCATTGTTAAACAATCAAAACGTCATTTGAAATTGACACGCAAATTTGACAGTTCAGTTCGATTCGATATTTGAAAAATTCAAACAAACTTCAAGTTTGGAACGCGCGGTTACCTAGGTATTTGGTGAAGTGTCAGTGCATTAGGATGAATGGTTGATTATCTTTGCCTTTATTAAAAAAAAAAGCATGGCGGAAGTGTATCGTGTGATTTCTTTTAGGATTTCAGTGATTTAGGTAAGATTTATTTGCTACTTTCTTGTTATTTTTATAATATTTAATTAGTAGATAGTTTAATTAGAGTAGGTAGTTATGTTTGTTTTACTTTATTTTTATTTTGAAATATTGTGTCAATGATATAAATAGATACTTACATTGTTAAATAAGCAATTTTTGATTTTTTACTTACCTACTTAGCTATTTATAAATAATTGGATGGTCTTTCTGTGGGTTTCAAGTTAAAATACCTAAATGAATTGGTTTTGGTATTACCTATTATGATGTATTACCGGCTTTTCCCTGGGAAATGTATTTAAACAACGCTACTATTTTGAAATAAATACCTAGTCAAAGTCATAGTCTAGAACTAAGTAGGTATTATATAGGTAGGTATTATATCGTTCGGTAAGTATAAGGTATGTAGGGTTTATATCTGCTACATAATAATCAAAAATAAGTAAATAAGTAGGTAACTTTATATTTGAGGAACTGAATCGATTTTAATGCGATCAAAAAAATTTCCCCAAAACCCTTTGATTATTTTTAATTTTTTATCTACCTATTTAGAGATGAAAATATAAAAATTGTTTTAGGTAGGTTATTTGTTATATTTTTATTGTTGCTCTATATTAAAAAAAAAAATTGGAAGGTATCTTTTTTTTCCTGTAGCACCTGTGGCATTGCTTGTGTTAGGTACCTATAGGGGACGGTAGCTACCATCAAGTGGACTGTCATCCTGTCTGTCGACCTTTAACATAAAAACAATCAGGAGGATCATACAAAAATGTTTAAAAAAAGAAACAAGTTCTACAAACGTCAAGTTTGAGTATGTCAGTGCATTAGGATGTATGGTTGATGATTGTTGCTCTACCTATATTAAAAAAAAATGTTAGCGGAAGGTACCTATCTTTATAGCACTTGCAGTAGCCTACCTGTGGCGTTGCTTGTGTTATAGGCGACTGTAGCCTACTATCAAGACAAGTGGACGTCATCCTGTCTGTCGACCTTAACATAAAAACAATCAGGATCATAAAAATATTAAAAAAAAAAACAAGTTCTACAAACGTCAAGTTTGAGTATGTCAGTGCATTAGGATGTATGGTTGATGATTGTTGCTCTACCTATATTAAAAAAAAATGTTAGCGGAAGGTACCTATCTTTATAGCACTTGCAGTAGCCTACCTGTGGCGTTGCTTGTGTTATAGGCGACTGTAGCCTACTATCAAGACAAGTGGACGTCATCCTGTCTGTCGACCTTAACATAAAAACAATCAGGATCATAAAAATATTAAAAAAAAAAACAAGTTCTACAAACGTCAAGTTTGAGTATGTCAGTGCATTAGGATGTATGGTTGATGATTGTTGCTCTACCTATATTAAAAAAAAATGTTAGCGGAAGGTACCTATCTTTATAGCACTTGCAGTAGCCTACCTGTGGCGTTGCTTGTGTTATAGGCGACTGTAGCCTACTATCAAGACAAGTGGACGTCATCCTGTCTGTCGACCTTAACATAAAAACAATCAGGATCATAAAAATATTAAAAAAAAAAAAGTTCTACAAACGTCAAGTTTGAATGAGTGTCAGTGCATTAGGATGTATGGTTGATTATCGTTGCTCTAAAAAAAAAACATGGCAGAGGTATCGCTATCCTGTCATTAAGTAGGTACATACCGGTAAAGAGATTTACCGGCTTTTTACCGGTACCTTAGTGCGCCACAGATCTTAGTAGGATTAAGAAATTAATTTGTAGTTAATTAAAACTTGTATAAAATAATATAGTAGGTAGGTATTTACAGATTGTCCCTAACTAAGCCTAAATTTATCTCAATATAACCTATAGGTAGGTAATTGCGAAAGATTATTTGTTTTTTGTTAACTAAACTACCTACTCAACCGTTTAGCATGAAATTTTGCTTACAAATTGTCGTCAGAGATATGTCAGAGATACGAAAAAAGTAGGTATGTAACTAGGTATACTGTTTCGGAGGGGTTATCTAAAAATAAAATAATAAAATCAACGCCTAACAAAAACATACCTAATATTATTATGAGCAATAAAGTAAAGATTTTAAGAATTTAATCCTAAAATATATAAATGTTTTAACACGTAAGAAAAAGGTGGGCGGACGAAGTCACGGCCAAAAGCTAGTGATGCAATAAATTGTAAATAAAATTTAGGTAGGTAGCTACCTAGGTGAAAATCCATTTACCTATTAAGTAGGTAAATGGATTTTCATTAAGCACTTTTCGAAGCACACAGTGATTAACTTATTGTGATGAAACATGGTACCTATATTGGTAGGTAGGTATAGGTACACAGATAGGCTATGGCTTGGATAACACATATAAAATTAATATATATAAGTCTACGAATCCGTACTAATATTATAAATGCGAAAGTTTGTATGGATGTATGGATGTTGGTAACTCTTTCACGCAAAAACTACTGAACCGATCATCGTGAAATTTTGCATACACGTTGTCTGCGATACCAGAAAAGACATAGGGTACCTTTCATCCAGAACGCAGACGAAGTCGCGGGCACCAGCTAGTAAATAATATAATTAATATCTCTACAATGCGCTATCGTGGGGTCAAAATGTAGTTCGCAAAGTAATTTGTAGATGGCGTTAAAGAGGTCTCTTATAGTAACACTAAACTTATAAGGGATTTTTTGTATGATTTTTTCTCTTTAAAATAATATTTAATATCGCCTCTAAGAATAATTTATTTATATTACAATAAATTAATGTCCTTACCTACATGAAGTCCTAATGCGATAGGTAGGTATTGTAAGAAAAATTGATGACCTAGCTAATAGGAATCAATAGGAATTTTTTTTTAACCACAAAAGGTGGCTGACAGGCTGACGGTCTACTTGGGTTCAATTCAATTAAATAAAAATTACGGCCCAATACTTTTTGAGTTAATTCATTAGAAACAAAAATATGTACCTACTTGCAAAAATTAAAATTTCTCTCTTTATAAGTAGGTAATAGAAACATCTATATATCTATCTATACTATATACCTATATTTTTGTATATATATATCTATACTAAATTTATAAAGAGGAAAGATTTGTTTGTTTGTTTGCATTGAATAAGCTCCGAAACTATAATAGGTAAGTAGGTACTGGACCGATTTGACAAATTCTTTCACTATTGGGAAGTTACATTGTGAGGGAGTAACGTAGGTTATAGTTAATAAAGTTACGCGGACGAAGTCGCGTGCAACAGCTAGTATAATATATATCCATAGATAAATGATTGGTCTCGCTGTTCTCGACTAGATACCGCCGTCGTATCTACGTGTAAAATGCGGCATAAAATATAGTACGCCGAATTCGGCGTACCCGAACCAGTCATACTGCAAACTGTCTGTGATGTGTACGTGCCGAATGTTTTATTAAATTTTAGGCATAATAAAATACCAGTTTGCGTAGTGAAACTGCGTAAAAATATAATAAAAGTGGGTAAAAAGTGATAAAAAGTGACGATTTTTTTACACACACACTACAATAAAAAGTTGCCACATTTTCGGAGCTATTGTTTTTGTAAAGCGCTCTATCTAGTCGAGCGCAGCGAGACCAATCAATTATTATCTTTGTATATATATCTATACCTACTTAGATACTAACGTACGGAAAAAAACCCGACAAAATTATTTAATTTAATTAAGAATTTCCACGCAATTTAAAAATAAAGCAAACAGGAATTAAGTACATTTATTTGCTCAAGTGTTGCAAAAGAAGCAAATAAGTAGTTTTAAAAATAATCCATTTATTAGATAATTTTGAACACTAGGTAGTCTATTGTTTTAGTCCAATTTACGTATTGAACATGTTTGTACAATTGTTTCAATTATTGTTTAAAATTATACGCCATTTAATTTTATAATGATTAATAGTTTTATTAGATAATTTCTTGTTTGAATTATGTTGTACAACAAGTGCTTTATTATAGGTATGTTATTTTGTTTAATTTCACTAAGAAGCGGAGACTGGGGTCGTAAGAAATTATTTTTGGAGTTTATTCCTTAAGAATCGATTTGCATTATGTCGTCGGCACATCGTAGAACTGGGCATATCATGATATTCCTGGGCATATCATATTTCTGTTAAAACTGAGAGGGGAGGCGAGCGAAGCGAAGCGGAGTGAGGGACCAAATTCATTTCAATGTAAACCTAAAACGCTCCTCCTCGCTTTGCTTCGCTCCGCTCCTAGTCGCACCTATTTTTGACTTTTGGTGAAAGATTTTTGATTTCATACTTTACGATCTGCCCACGACACATATAATATATATAATATAATATAATATAATATAATATAATATAATATAATATAATATAATATAATATAATATAATATAATATAATATAATATAATATAATATAATATAATATAATATATTATATGTAAAAGCCCGTGGTATGAAAATTTATGGGGGTAAAATCAAAATTGTCATACGAATGCGTTATAGTTACATTCTATATTTTTGAATATCTGAAGTTTCATAGATATTGGCGCCATCTACACAATATCAGGTACTAAGTATTTAAAAAAAGAACAATGTTGTTCTTTCGGCGTGTTCGAATTGTGAAAATTTAAATTTTATAATCGTTCGTAAGGAGTAAACTCCAGTCGTGTGTTGGACTTGGAGCTGACAGACACAATTATTTTTATAAATAATCTGTCACTAACAAGCGAACACGTCTTGGGTCGTAAGAAATTATTTTTTCATTAGTTTTAAAGTGACTCGTTATGATTTTTAAAATTAATTTGGATAGAGTTGTAACTTGCATTAACGCCCTGTTCAAAGGTACCCGGGTTCAATTCCCGTCAGGGTTTAATTAGCTGATAATGTAGCATTCTATAGGTGCATAAAAGAAATTTTTAAAACGCTCCTGTAGTTTTTGAAATTATTCATTACTTGCTGTTGCACGCGACTTCGTCCGCATAACTTTCTAAAATATAGCTTATGTTACTCGCTGATAATATAGCTTCTCAACAATGTAAGAATTTAATGAAGAATCAATGAATGAAAGAATGAAACAACAAACAATAAATATTTCCTCTTTATAATATTAGTAAGTAGGTATAGATAGACAAACAAAAATACAAATTTATATTTTATCTTTGTAATATTTTGTACCTATAAATTACCAGCCAGCTTCTTCAATGAATACTAATTATTATTTATTTTTCTATTCCAAAAACTATACTTAATTATTAAGTAGGCAGGTATCTATTTTTGTAATCGTTAATTAATTTTTGAAAGATTTATGTTTTTATAATGAAAGCAACAAAAAAACGATAATAAATACATAGTAAGTTTAAGTATTATTTAATAAAATCAATTTTATTAATATAATGGCATTTTTAGTCTCGATTTGTACACAAATTGACTTTTTTAATTACTTAGCTCTATTGTAAACTTTTGTCATTGGTCATTAGAAAGAAAGAAAGAAAGCAAAAAGTTATTCTTAGGTATTTCATAATTTAAGGAAAAGTGTAGTCTACCAAAATTATGACCCTTTAAGATCTTTTTGTTATAATTATTTTTGGTTTTATTATTATGGTAATGGGTCCAGTTGTTCATTAAATGAATGTTCATTCCAGTTGTTCATTAATCTACATGAACCAAAGATTCATTAAATTCGATAGAACGCGTCGATAATTCAAAACGTGGTTTCCGTCCGCAGCCACCAGATGGCGTTGCCTATAGGTTCTCGAGAGTACCAATTTATTTGGTCTGTGGCTGTGGCCGCTTGCACGAGCAAGATTTATTGGTGGCGATGGCAACACGATAAAGCACTTCGTGATCCAAGTATTGTGCACCATAAAACACCCAATTGTTATTCTAATTATTTTGAAAGCGCGACGCCATTATGGGATCTTTCATCGTTTATAGTTTAATGCGGGCATTTATTGACTCTTATTCTATATATCTAGGTATATACAAATAAAGCCGCCATTCACAAATCTTTAAATTACATACATAGTAGGTATCATAGATGAATGATTGGTCTCTCTGCGATCGACTAGATACCGCCGTTGTACTTGTAAAATGCGGCAAAAAAATACTACGCCGAATTCGGCGTACCCGAGCCAGTCACACTGCAAACTTTCTGTGATGTGTACAGTGTACGTGCCGAATGTTTTATTAAATTTTGAGCATAATAATGCCAGTTTACGTAGTGAAACTGTGTAAAAATATAATAAAACTGTGTAAAAAGTGATAAAAAGTGACGATGTTTTACACACACTACAATAAAAAGTTGCCACATTCACGGAGCTATCGTTTTTGTATAGCGCTCTATCTAGTCGAGTGCAGCGAAACCAATCAATTATCTTTGGTAGGTATAAAGCAAGGTGTCATAGGCGACGGCAGTCATTGCCATCAAGTGGACACTCAGCCTGTCTGTCGAAAAAAAAAATTGTGTGCTAGCTGAAAAAATTCAACTCCGACATACGACTGAAGTTTATGATTGTAAAATTTAAACTGTGATACGAGAATTGTATAATATATATAACATGGTTATTTATATTATTATTGTTGTTTACATACTAAATCATTTATTTTAAAACATTTAGAGGACTGACATTACTTTCAGTCAGTCAATACCTACTTTTATTGACTGACTCAATTAAAAAGACCTCTAGGTATACATATAGGTACCTACTATAACTTTTAAAATAAAAAATGACGAATTTCCATACAAATTTTCATCCCCTATTTTTATTTTTATTTGTAAAATTTTTACAAACTGAATTTCATATTTATTTAGGTACTTATGGTACTTAGGTACTTTAGGTACTTTCATATTTATTTAGGTATCACAGCCTAAAAAATAAGTTTCAATCTTCTAGCTTTAAAAATGACAATATTTCCATACAACCTTTTATCTCCCCTTTTCAACCCCTTACAACCCTTTTTTCGCATTAAAAAGTACCCTATGTCCTTTCTCCGGCTCTACAGACAGACAGACAGACAGTTACTTTCGCATTTAAGGGTTACCTATAATATTAGCACAGCATACTTATTTCATACAGTAGGCCGACGGAGACGTGTAGACAGGGCAATCGTGCGGGGCGTGAGGGGTGAGGCGCGAGTGGGACGTGCCCAAGCTGCATACTTCGTCGTTCTTAGTAGCTTGGGATAAATATTTCAGGGCTATCGCGTCTTTCAGATTTTAATTTATTATATAAATCAAAATATTGCATACGGCATGTGCTGTAAGTGCGTGCAAATCTTTATCTCGCATAAATAAAGAAGTAAGCTTTCATCAATTTCCGCACGATGAAGAAAGGTACTTAAGCACATGTTATATTACTTAATTTGTGTCAACCCTTCCGTATTTTTAAATACCTACACAGGCGGCGGTATCGCCCAACATCAAAGGCGTCGGCCTACTGTAGGAAATAAGTATGCTGCGATATTAGTAAGGATATGTAAATCGATTCGATCGAGTAGGTAAACACAGGACGAAATAGAAATATTTGAAAATTTACAAAACAGCTATACCGTGACAACGTTCGTCGAGTAACATTTATACGAAATATACGAATTAGCATATTAATTCAATTAACAAATTTAAATGAAAACATTATGTGCATTTTTAATAACTAAGTATTAGGAAAGAAATATTTAAAACATTAGACAAATTTATGGCTTAATTTAAGAAAGAGGTTTCTGTCATTTGGCGAGGTGTTTGATTTGTATTTTAAGTAGATATACAAAAATTAAAAGTTCTGTTTTAGGTTAGGTAACATAATTAAGGTGCGACACGCACATCTATTTATTATCTACACTAATATTATAAAGCTGAAGAGTTTGTTTGTTTGTTTGAATGCGCTAATCTCAGGAACTACTGGTTCGAATTGAAAAATTCTTTTTGTTTTGGATAGATCATTTATCGAGGAAGGCTTTAGGCTATATAACATCACGTTGCGACTAATAGGAGCGAAGAAACAGTCGAAAATGTGGAAAATTATGCATCTTTGAGGGCTTACGTTGCGTGCGCTGCGAAAACCGTTCGAGATACCCAAATGATTCCCAAAATAACTATTCCACGTGGACGAAGTCGCGAGCACCAGCTCGTATATTATATTTAGATATATTTTATTGTTGAACTCATAGATAAATGATTGGTCTTGCTGCGTTTGACTAGATACCGCCATCGTACTTGCAAAATGCGGCAACAAATGCTACGCTGAATTCGGAATACCCAAGCTAGTCACACTGCAACCTGTCTGTGATGTGTTCGTGCCGAATGTTTTATTAAATTTTAGGCATAATAAAATGCCAGTTTGCGTAGTGAAACTATGTAAAAAGTGATAAAAAGTGACTATGTTTTACACACACTACAATAAAAAGTTGCCGCATTCACGGAGCTATTGCTTTTGTATAGCGCTCTATCTAGTCGAGCGCAGCGAGACCAATCAATTACCTTTGCTCAGAACAATGTTATTGCCGAACAAAAATTCACGATTAAACAATAATAAAGAATTGATTGGACCGTTATATTTATGGTTATTTTTATTGATTTTCATAATTATCACACTTTTATAACTTGTACCTACTTATTTTAATAAAATTTCACGCGCGCTAATGGCGTGTTTTTTAGCAAGCGATTGGCTGTTTTCGTTCTGATATTAAAATTAAAACCGTTTTATGGCATTAGAAAACGATCTCAATCATCTTTATTAATTGATTGTGTGGAATAACTAAACAAACATTTAATATTTAAATTAATTTAGGTAAGAGCCCGTTAGAATTTAAATATTTTTGGAGTTTACTCCTAAAGAGTCGATTTCTAAGCTGCTGTAGGTAAACTCGACAAATAAAGTGCTTTATCACCCTAAGATTGAACATTCTTTGTATGTTGTAGAATGATAGAATGATAAGGTCTGTTTTCCTTTGAAAATTCAAAGTGACAATTTCTATTGCTATCTTTATTAGCGATGACAAATTAAGTCAATCAGTGATCAATACCTATTTCAAATCTAAGCCTTAGCGAATTTTGAAATGAATGGAATTTGTAATCGAAACTGATAAAGCACTTTTCTTGTCTGCTTTACATACTTTAGCATAAATATTATATTAAGAAGTCGTAGTTTGACAAATAGTTTTATAGACGTAATAGACGTCGTTTTTTATAGGATATAGGTGTAAGGCATTTATTCATTATAAGGTCAAAATCTAGGAATCTCAAAAAATATTTGCACTTTTTAGAGCACATTTTGGTTTGTTTACTCTTATAATATTTATTTATTTATTTATTTAACAGCACACAGACAGAATACAATCAAATTCGTGAAAACAAAAATACACGACGTGTGTGTGTAATAATTTTCTAAATTGGAGTCCTAAATTGTGTGCATAATTATCATGATTAACATAATTCTAACTAAACACTAATGATAACAATATATTGATTGGTCTCACTGCGCTCGACTAGATACCGCCGTTGTACTTGTAAAATGCGGCAAAAAATACTACGCCGAATTCGACGTACCCGAGCCAGTCACACTGCAAACTGTCTGTAATGTGTTCGTGCCGAATGTTTTGTAAGATTATGTTGTGGGTCTTGATATGAATTAAACAAGATTCTGAACTCCTGTGTTATTTATTCAACATAACCTTAACAAACGTTACTTATTAATTACGTGATCTCTGATAATAATACCAGGCAAGCCGGCCGATAGCGTGCGTTCTTATCAACGCTTACAATGCGACTGCGGTGGTCCGACGGGGCTGCGCTTGCCTGTACTGAATATGCTGATGCGCACAAATTGTCTATGTATGACGCTACATCATTCCCCCCTTTTGAAAAAAAAAATTACATACTTTTCCCAAAAGAAAGAAATTTTATAATAAGTCGTCGGTGCATCCTGTAAATTTTACGCTACAACAACAGCCTGTATATTGTGACTCGATACTTCAGACGCTAAGTCAGCATGAGCCGTCACAGAATGCATGACGCAATAAGTACTGCACGTACATGTTACATTAAATCAAAATTTTAAAGTATAGCAAATTTTAAAGAACACATTACAGCTATATTACATGGTATAAATGACAAAAATCAGTAGGTACATGTTAAAACGATAAAAAATGTATATAAAAAAATGTAGAAAAATGTAGAAATCATTAGCATTACGATAGTTAGGTATACAATAACAACAACACCTGGTAACATAGTACAAATAATAATAATAATAATTATACACAAATACATATTATCTGCATAATACCTTCCTCTTTACGCCCTTAATGCACTGTATATTAATGTTTACACCCTCTCGATGTCTTGAGCTTTGAGTTGGATCGCAGTTAGTGGCGCTAATTTTTTTGCCATCCACTTTTTCATTTTATCCTTGGCATGTTGGTACAGATTGAACATAATTAGTATAATTAGTAGCATAATGATACAAGTGAGCATGTATCTATCCTGGGTCAATTGCTCAGATAACACAGTTAATTGCTCTTCTTGCGTTCCACTGCTGCCCACTTCGGCAGTAACTTTTTTAGTTTCGGTACTTGAGTATGAACCCATTATAAGTTTGATTTTGACAATTTAGTGAAAACAAAAGAAAAAACTTGTTAGAAGACTGAATTTCGTTTGAGTGCGTAAAGAGTTGGTCATGCCTATTTATCATAATAAAATAACCATAATCATCAAATTGAACGTTGCTACATTATTTTTCTGTTAATTAAATCAATATTACTTTTTACTGCTACAAATTATGCAATGCACCTATTGTTTCGCGTATGACGCAAATCGAACCGTTCGGTCAACGACTCGCTTACTCATCAAATAAAAACCTTACTGGCTTATTTACGGTTCTACCACTACGTGTGGTACGATTATTGAGAGGCGTTTGCACTCGAACCGCTGAAGGCGTTTTATGCACTTCCGTGTTCTTGGCTACTTCTGCCTTAGTTTGTTCTACCACGTCTGTACCCGTGTTATCTTCTTGTTGACTTAATAAAAATGCGGGTTTTAACCTATCGATTGATATTTCTTTTTGTCTGTTCTCTAACTGAACTTTATACATTTTTGGTCTCCTACTAATAACTAAATATGGACCATCGTAGTTAGGTGTAAGAGGCTTTCTCACCATATCATTCCTAATAAATACGTGAGAACAATTCTCCAAGTCTTTACATACAAATATTTTTCTCGAATCGCTGCTACCTCGTGACATGGGCTTAATATTACTAATGATCGACCTAAGTTTCTGTACGTAAGAAAATGTGTCATTATAATCTACTGTTGACTCTGTATAAAAATCTCTAGGTAATCTTAATACATGACCGAATACCATTTCTGCTGAACTTACGTCGCTACCCGATTTACATACAGCTCTAAGTCCTAGCAAAACTGTTGGAAGCTCGTCTAACCAAGAAACGTTGTCTGTCATCCTAGCTGTTATCGCAACTTTCAACTGCCTATGGAACCTTTCGACTCTCCCATTGCTCTGGGGGTGGAATGCCGTAGTACGTATCTTATGGATACCTAAAAACTTCATGAGGCTTCTAAATAGATCACTCTCAAACTGTCGACCCTGATCAGTTGTAATAACATTCGGGCATCCGTACCTACATATCCAATTATCATATAAGGTCTTTGCTACTGTTTCTGCTGTCATGTCAACTATGGGTATAGCTTCCGGCCATCGTGTGTTACGATCTATCATAGTTAGTAAGTATCTGTAACCTTGACTAGTAGTGGGTAATGGACCTACTAAATCAGCATGCAAATGCCTGAATCTCTCTGTACTCTGAAATTGACCTAAATCCGATATTGTATGACGATTAATTTTTGACTTTTGGCACTGTAAACAGGTCTTAGCCCAAATGCCTACGTCTTTATTCATTTCTGGCCAATAAAATCTCTGCGCTACCATTTTTCGTGTAGTCCTAATACCTGGGTGACTAATATTATGTATTGATTGAAAAGCGACTATCCTAAATTTACTAGGCAAATAAGGTCTGGCGTTGCTTGTTGAAATTTCACAATACAGCATTTTATTAGAACCTGGTATAGTTAATTTCTTTATATTTTTTTCGCTAGCTATGAGCTGTGTCAGCTCCGAATCGTTATCTTGTGCACGCGACAATTCTTCGAAATTGATTACTGTTGGACAAACTATTGTTTCGATGCGCGACAGCGCGTCAGCAACTTGATTCTGCGAACCGCTTATATGCAATATTTCGCTTGTAAATTCGCTGATAAACATTAGCTGTCTCGCTCTTCTTGGCGTCTCACTAGCCGTACCTACTTTGCTCAACGCTGAAGTAAGCGGTTTATGGTCCGTATACACTATCAATCGCCTGCCTTCGATTATATTTCTAAAATGCGTTATGGACATATAAATAGCGAGTAGTTCTCTGTCGTATGTGCTGTATTGTTTCTGTGTTTCTGAAAAAACTTTTGAAAAATAACCTAAGGGTTTCCATACGTTGTCTACTTTTTGTTGCAAAACGCTGCCTACTGCGGTGCCTGATGCATCCGTCATAAGCGCTAGCGGAACGTCTGTCAGTGGATGCGACAATGTAACGGCGCTTTTTAAGCTGTCTTTACATTGCGTAAACGCAGTTATTGCGTCACTGTCCCATTCGATTTTAGTTTGATCTTTCTTTTTAGAATTATGCAAAAACTTATTTAAATGCATTTGATCGCTTGCTGCCTTACTTAAATGTGCCCTATAGAAGTTAACCATCCCGAGAAATCGCCTAAGCTGTTCTACCGTTTCTGGTCGCGGATAGTCTATAATAGCCTTTATTTTATCCTCGCGTGGTTTCAAACCATGACTCGATGCGAGGTACCCTAAATACTCGACTTCTGTTTTTCCGAATACGCATTTACTAAGATTAATTGTTAAACCGTTGTTGCTGAATTTTGCAAATACTTGTTTCAAGTGCTCCTTGTGTGCTTTTTCGGTTTCTGAGGCTACAATAACATCGTCAATGTAACAAAATAAATATGACCGAGTTCCTTCCTCATCTACGAAAGATTCAATGTCTTGTAACGTTGCGTTCATGAACCGTTGAAAGGTTTGAGCTGCATTACGTAATCCAAAACATAACCTTGGGAATTCGTATAAACCAAAAGGAGTGATAATAGCTGTCTTCTCGATGTCTTCCGGTGCTACTTCTATGGCGTGGTACGCACGATTTATATCTAACGTAGAAAATATTTTCTTACCTGTTAGTCCATAAGTGAAATCTTGTAACCTAGGTATGGGGTAACGGTCTGGCTTCGTGACCGCATTCAACCTCCTGTAGTCTCCGCACGGCCTGATCTGACCGTCTTTTTTTGGAACCACGTGAAGAGGGCTGGCCCACGGACTTTTGCTTGGCCTACATATGCCTAATTCCTGCATGTGCCTAAATTCTTCCTTTACTTTTTCGTACCTATCTCGCGGTAGCGGCCTCGCGCGCGCGTATACCGGAGGGCCTGTAGTTTCGATAACATGTTTAACGCTGTGTTTAGCGGGTTCCCTAAACGATATGGGCTTTGTGATTTCCGCGTATTGCTCCAAGATGTCACGGTAAGGGTTATCATCTTGAATACTTTTTACGGAAGCCTGATCACAACGTACAATTTGACCGTATGAACTTAATTCAGTAACATTATCGATTAATTTCCTATTATAAAGATCTACTACTAACTTATAAGTCTTTAGAAAGTCCGCACCAATAATGGGTTGTTGCACGTCACAGATAATGAATGGCCACTTAAATGCTCTACGTAAACCTAAATTTAGTTCTAAAGTCACAACCCCATAAGTCTTTATTTCCGAGTTATTTGCTGCATAAAGTTTATATTTACACTCGTTACGGTTTTTAACACTGCATTTATTTACCGGCACTACCGAGACGTTTGCTCCGGTGTCGATTAAAAAAGTCATACTACTTTTATAATCCATTAGGCCTAATCGGTGGTTGTCGGATGGTATCGCACACTCTCTCACCACGTTCGTGTGCACCGCAGCTAGTTTCCCTGCGGTGGCTGCCACGCAAACTGTGTGGGAGATGCTGTAGGTTGCTGTTGCCGTTGTTGTTGTGTCCAAGCGCAGGGTTGCAGGCACTTCTTCGCGTTCTCTCTAAACTTGAAGTGGTACCTGCAGAGCCAATTGGGATTGGCTGATGTTCCCCTGGAACGTAACCGTGACCTATGTCGCCTCTGGCCGAAACTTTTTACCGTCGCTCTGGACCGCAGCTCGCTAACTTCCCCGCGGAGCTGCTTCACTTCCAAGACCATGTTCCGGAATTCTTGAATGAGCTCCGCGCTACCGTGCTCTGGTTGAGCAGTCTTGACTTCTGATATACCGCCCTGTCTGACCGACTCCATGATCCGGTCTGCCATACGGGTCAGGTTTTCTAACTTGGTGTATTCTGGTGCTGAGGCACTCGCCCGTGGAGCCGCCGCTTGAGCCATTTTGTGTCGAGTCCGCGATAAATTTTGTCCCGAACTTGCCTGGTAAGAGATCACGTCGGGGTCACCAATGTAAGATTATGTTGTGGGTCTTGATATGAATTAAACAAGATTCTGAACTCCTGTGTTATTTATTCAACATAACCTTAACAAACGTTACTTATTAATTACGTGATCTCTGATAATAATACCAGGCAAGCCGGCCGATAGCGTGCGTTCTTATCAACGCTTACAATGCGACTGCGGTGGTCCGACGGGGCTGCGCTTGCCTGTACTGAATATGCTGATGCGCACAAATTGTCTATGTATGACGCTACATCATTAAATTATTAAATTTTAAATTTTAGGCATAATAAAATACCAGTTTGCGTAGTGAAACTGTGTAAAAATATAATAAAAGTGGGTAAAAAGTGATAAAAAGTGACGATTTTTTACACACACTACAGTAAAAAGTTGCCACATTTTCGGAGCTATTACTTTTGTATAGCGCTCTATCTAGTCGAGCGCAGCGAGACCAATCAATTATCTTTGCTTACATGCTTACATACTTATTAAACTAGTTTATATAATTATAAGTACCCTCATAGCTCGAGTCATATGCGTTCTCTATCAGTTTTTTTTAAACACAATACCTCGGGAATGAAACTCTATGCCCTAGATAATAAGGGTAATTATAAATAATCAACTCTATTAGCCGACTTGCTAATTAAATTGCACGTTCAGGTGTTGCCAACATCAAGATAAATAAAGTGATGAGAAGAACTAGTTTGTGTATAAAAAAGTACATATTATAATTTGCAACGATTATTATGTCGATGTTACACTTCGGTAGATAAGTACCGTAGGTACAGTCGGGGCGCAAAAACCTTCGTCAGTTTTCAAATTCATTCCTCTATCAAGACGTAGACTCTTAGTACCCTTTCAAACCAAAGCAGACTGACCGACAGAGAACTGACCGACTCTGACCGATGTTTGAAATTGAATTTTGTCTTATCTGGTAATTGCTCTGGTGCAAGCAAAGACGAACATTTTTTTAGCCCTACTGTACAAGTAAATACAAATATTCACACACATTTCACACAGCACCATCTAGTTCCAAAATAAGCAACTTCATGCTTGTATTATGGATACCAGACGGTTGATATACTACATACAATACTTTTTTTGTAAATACATATTATAAATACAAAACATCCATGACTCAGGTGCAAAGGTAAAATGTTAACACATAAACATTTGCCCCTAGCGGGATTCGAACCCGCGACCGCTTGGTTAATAGCTAAGGTTACTAGCCACTAGACCAACTGTGTCTATGCCTTTGTACCTGAGTCATGGA
Organism: Synanthedon tipuliformis; assembly: GCA_947623395.1. NCBI lineage: Eukaryota > Metazoa > Arthropoda > Insecta > Lepidoptera > Sesiidae > Synanthedon > Synanthedon tipuliformis. Next base: position 4,175,991 of record OX392434.1, on the reverse strand, counting down.
TGTTTTGTATTTATAATATGTATGTATTTACAAAAAAAAAGTATTGTATGTAATATATCAACTGTTTGGTATCCATAATACAAGCATTAAGTTGCTTACTTTGGAACTAGATGGTGCTGTGTGGAATGTGTGAATATATATAAAAAAAAAACTACCAAAATGTCTACCAAGTTTCATTAATCAGTTAATTCGTTTAAGAGTTATGGAGGAACATACATACATTATAAAATAAATACTGCTTATAAAATAAAGGGCCACAAATCAAAATTACAGTTTTTACAGGAGAGCTAATCGAAAAAAATGAAATTATTTTTGTCAATTTTTTTTCTTATTAAATATATATCAAATATATGCATATTATACATCGTTAGAAGCGTCTTTTTAAGTATAATTTAATGTTGTAAGTACCTTTATAATAAACTGAATACTAGAAAAGATATAAGCATATACCTAAGTTACTTTTGAATATATAAAAAATGATCAAAATATACTAAATATGGAATAAAACAACTATAAGTCCTTTTGCAACATATAACATGAAGGATTGTGATTGTATTTTTGCAATAAAAACATTTTTGGATTTTTTTGGTTTATGACCCTTTAGTTTATAAGCAGCGATCCATAACTCTTATGTTATGGATGTCTTAAGTATGTCTTTTTTTGGATGAAAGGTACCCTACCTATGTCCTTTCCTGTATCCCTGCCAACGTGTACGAAAAATTTCATGTTGATCGGTTGAGTAGTTAAGGCGTGAAAAGGTGACAGACAGACAGACAGAGTTACTTTCACATTTATAATATTAGTAAGTAAGTAGGTAAGTAACTAGTAAGTGATAAGTATGGATTAGGGATTGGAAAATGGAAACCCTCTTGACCGTTTTTTATGTCTAATGGTTACATTATTACTATTAGTAAAGATTTTCAAAAGGATTTTAAAGATCAAAAAAAATTGCCAATGAAAATAAGTCCTAATTGCTATACAAATTTGAATTCATTTTTAAATGGCTTGACACAATTGAAATTGTCGGGTCGTGATAGTGAAATAAAACGAGTTAATTTCGCTACACTTTAACACGTCGAAACCTAGAACGGGTCTTACACTTAATATAAGCCTTATGACGAGCTGCGTAAAGTTGAGAATCAATTAAAACCGGTACGAAAACAAATTGGTGTGGACCTTAAAGAAAACAGATTCAACGTTGCGGTCAACGCGTCGTGTAAAATGATATTTTTAAAGGGCACATTGGTTCGTGTGGACCGCAAAATGTAAAGTTGTTGGCAGATTAAGCAAAATATCTGGTTTAGAGCGCGCGCGGTTCGACGTGTGTGGTCTTGTAAACGGTGCGCAACGAAAGATGCTCTACTGAAATATTTGCGTAATAGGCTGAGGAATTTTTCAGGAAGGGAAATGACGTTTACGAACTATCTGTCCCCGTCGACGAGGGGGAGTGTGGGACTCGCCCGGTGAAGTGACTTATCCTCGGGAATACCCACTAAAACTCCCGGGGATTCAACCATCATCGGTTATGTGTAGGTCCGAGATCACAGCGAGGCCTTATCAGTCTGCGACTTCGTACGCGTTCAAAATTAAAAAATAAATAAGCAATATAACTCTTGACCTATTGTTGCTATAACACTTTAGCCAGGCGTTAGTTTTTTTTATTTTAATTTAGATGATCATTCGGGAACAGTACTCTTTTTCTGGGTGTTCCAGAACAGAACCAACTATGATGAAAGAAAGAAAGAAAGAATTTTATTCACGCAACACAAAGACACAAACATAATACAGAAATTAATAACAAAAATACGTAAAAAGTGTGTGTCCTCGCAGCAGTGAATCAGATACTGGCTCAGCATGGAACCTAGAAAATGAAAAAATCATTTTCAATTTTGGCCCAGCCGGAAATCGAAGCCTGTTATAGCAAACATCTCAACCACTTGAACAAGGGGCCTGTCAAAAAAATGTATAGCAGACAAGAAAAGTGCTTTATCAGTTTCGATTACAAATTCCATTCATTTCAAAATACGCTAAGGCTTAGATTTGAAATAGGTATTGATTACTGATTGACATAATTTGTCATCGCTAATAAAGATAGTAATAGAAATTGTCACTTTGAATTTTCAAAGGAAAACAGACCTTATCCTTCTACAACATAAAAACAATGTTCAATCTTAGGGTGATAAAGCACTTTATTTGTCGAGTTTACAAGAGTTTTTTCAAGGTAGAGCAACATTCTTCGCGATTGATGCAACTTGTTTCGTCTTAACCGCGATCGCGGTTTCCTCCGGCCAAGTCGCGGTTAAATTTTTATAATTATCAGTGTGTGAGCAGCGCCAATAAAAATAATGTGATAAAAAGACTGGCCGCAAGTTTTGTAACGCGGTAGCGAAATCGATGAAAATTGTGGCCTTGTCAACTTAGGTCGCGCAGAAGGCGTTTCTATTTTAGGCAATAATTTACCTTTTTTTAAGTAATTTATATATTCTATATTTATTTAAATTAATTAATGAATTGAATGAATGAATTATGAAAACAGTGTAAACCTAACACATCTTAATCACTTAAAATTAAAATTTATCTTTCTTCTTTTACAGATGGCGTAAACTACGAAAGCCGAGATGGCGGCGGTATCCACCAGCGTTCACCTGCAAGACTCCAGGATAAAGATCCAGGAGAGTGACGATGAGCCATACTCCCCGAACACAAGAGACACCAACAGTCCAGACTATCACGACGACGATAAACCGGAAGAGAGACACATACATTCGTCCTCCTTCTCCATACACAATGTGTTAAAGAAAGAGCGAGACAGCAACAGTCCAGAGAATGTTTTCTCCACTGACAAGTTGTTGCAGAATACACCCAATTTTGAAGATAACGCTGATTCTTCAAGATTATCCGAAAGTGTTAGTCCTAGAATCGACGATGATGATAATCAGACTAATGAATCTCGAGCAGAAATCAGTGTAGACGATGAAAATTCCTGTTGTAGCGATGATACAGTTCTTTCTGTTGGTAACGAGGCTCCCATAACCAGTTATGGTAACGACAAAAATAATGAAGATTCTACACAAGGATTAACGTCGTTCAAACACATACAAACCCATTTAAATGCCATATCGCAATTAAGCCAAAACTTAAGCATAAATCAACCCTTACTCTTGAGGCCAAGTCCTATTACGCCAAACCCTCTAATGTTCCTAAACCAGCCGCTAATATTTCAGAACCCTCTGATTAATCAAGTAGATTTGAAGTCTGGGATAAACGGCCTCCAAACAAGGATGCAAATACCCCAGACGAATTTTACCAATAATCCGTTCGGTATAAATTTTGGATTGAAAAAGAATGGTCAAACTCAGGAGGTTAGGAGGAACGATGAGAATCGAAGACTGGAATATCTAACGCCGAAATCTCCGGACGAATCGAGGGATTTCATCAATCAGAACTGTCTGAAATTTAGCATAGACAATATACTAAAGGCTGACTTTGGGAGGCGGATAACTGATCCCTTGAATAAGAGAAAAGCCAAGGCCAGACAGTTCGAGACGAAGACTCCGGTAAAAGAGGCTGTACCTATACCGTCGAAGCCTGAAGTTGTTGAGGCTAGAGTTCCAGAAGTAAAACCAGGAGAGAAGGTTGGAGCAATAGACTTATCTAAAGGAGACGACAGTGGAAGTAACCAAGGATCGACTACGGGTGAGTTCTTTTGTTTTTCTTTTTTTAAACACTATTTTTTTAAATTAGAGATGGGTTTGCTCTTGGCCAGCATCCAGCCGTGTAGCGAAAATGAGGCCTACGATGGAGCGAGCTCACCCAGAAGATGCCTATTCACTTCAACTTTGGGTTATATGAGCTTTTAAACACAAACGCTTTATTAATTTTTTTTATGTAAAGGTCCATCAGACAGGCAGACGGTCCTCTTGATGATAACTTGAGTATGAGCTCGGTAACTCGGTATGAGCTCAAGATCAAGATCAAAACCGCATTCTCCTTCATGTGCTTTAAAGTATTACGCACTACCAAGGATTGGAATTTCCTTCCTGGATCATTATAACCAAAATATTTTTAAAGTTCGAATGCATTGTCTGGGTGCTTTAGGAATAGGCAGAGTGCTCTGTTGACCTAGGTCCTAGAGGATAAAGGAGGTCTTTTATATTATCTATCCTAGATATACTTATGAAGACTTTGAAGCAACAAAGAAATCCTATTTAACTTCTATTTAGTAACGAGTTACGAAACGGCAATTTTTATTTATTACAGACTAGCTAGTGCCCGCGACTTCGTCCGCGTTCTAGATGAAAGGTACCCTATGTCCTTTCTAGTGTCCCAGACAACGTGTATGCAAAATTTCATGGTGATCGGTTCAGTAGTTTTTGCGTGAAAGAGTTACAAACATCCATACAAACTTTCGCATTTATAATATTAGTACGGATTATGAAACCCTAGATCATCTATAATCTAGAGTTTAATATTTCATATGGCTGCACATAAAAGAAAAAAAGATCAATTTGCTTAAAATACTGTGGTTAAAAATAGTACAATTCTGATAATGATATTTGTTTTGAAGGTACTTCAAGCGGCGAAGGGCCCATGGTGTGGCCAGCGTGGGTATACTGTACGAGGTACAGTGATCGGCCGAGTTCCGGTAAGTTTTCTATTTATTTATTAAGTACTTTTAAATTATTTTTTAAACAAAACTGATTCTTATGTTTATGCAATTAAGATTGATTATCCATTAACAATAACAATAACAATAACATTTAATTCAGATAGTCGTACATGATGCATTTTGTAACATTAAAATCTCAACTCAAACTAAGTGTTAGGGCCTCTATCACAATCTGTCAAGTAGGCTAAACCGTCATTTAAAGTCACCTGGTATACCTTTATTTGTACAGTAAAAGTCCCAAACATTAAAAAGAAAATAATAAAAAAAATCGCCTAAGTATCGAAGGATGCACTAAAGCGAGTGCATAATTTAATAAAACATAAAATTATTTCTAAAAGTTACTGATTAACACTTTACTTATAGTTGGTGAAAGAGGTCCTTAAACAGATATTGCCCAAACCGAGAATTAACCCCATAGCATCCCTTAAGTTAATAACTGAATAGACCCCATAACGCCCCTCTTATCTTCTAAAAAACATGCCCCCGGGGAGAGTTTATCGAATTATTACAATGTTTAGCATCATTGGACACCTATTATTGAATCGGGGGATGATTTTCCGAGGGGTTGCTTGCAACGATTAGTTACGGTTATAACGGCGAAGAAAATCTAGTATTATTTTAACAATTGAAAATTTACTTTTTTTATAAAAAATGTATATAATTTTTTGAAATATTGAAAAATTTCGAGAAATAACAGCCATGTCTTATACTACAACTACATCAGTACTAATCCGTACCTACCTACTAATATCTATACTAGGTACTAATATTATAAAGCTGAAGAGTTTGTTTGTTTGAACGCGCTAATCTCAGGAAGTACTGGTTCGAATTGAAAAATTGTTTTTGTGTTGGATAGATCATTTATCGAGGAAGGCTTTAGGCTATATAACATCACGTTGCGACCAATAGGAGCGAAGAAACAGTCGAAAATGTGGAAAAAAACGGGGAAAATTATTCATCTTTGAGGGCTTCCGTTGCGTTCGCTGCGAAAACCGTTCGAGATACTTACCCAAATGATTCCCAAAATAACTATTCCACGCAGACGAAGTCGCGAGCACCAGCCAGTAAAAAAATAAAATAAAAAAATACTCAACCAAACGGCTCATCAAATATATTCGAACATAAATTGCTTAAATAAATTGCAGAAACTGTCCTAGGAAATGCATACATTTTTTCCATATGAACAGTCCCTAGTCCGTTGGCTATCTCATAAATAAAAAAAACACCATAGGTATACATTTGTAAATAAGATGAACATCGTTCAAACATTCCCCAAAACCAATCAATTAGAAATCATTAAGCATGAGACGGTGTATAGCTTTATAAATATTTATTATACAGAACAAACCTTGCTGGGGTGTAAAGAGATTGCGTTTGTTAGTGTTGGGCGTTCTAAGTTTTATTTTTATCGATATTCTTATATTAAACGATAGTCATATTGCGATATTGGCAAAAAAAATCAAGTAGGTATCCGTACTAATATTATAAATGCGAAAGTTTGTATGGATGTATGGATGTTTGTAACTCTTTCAAGCAAAAACTACTGAATCGATCACCATGAAATTTTGCATACACGTTGTCTGCGACACCAGAAAAGACATAGCATACCTTTCATCCAGAACGCGGACGAAGTCGCGTGCAAGAGCCAGTAATAAACATTCTTACAATTCATGTTCCCCTGTAAAATGTCATAACTACATTTAAATTAAGTAGTAAACAATTACCTAAACCCTTTCGCATCCTTGAAATTCCCTGGCCAAGAAAATGTTGCAATGGTCAATTGATTTACTTATATTAGAGATCATTATAATTAATGGCTATATGTCACGTCTAATTGATATATTTATCTGTTAGATAAATAACACTTAATGTAGCTCTTTGAAATCGCCGACTGAGACTTTTGACCTTGCGTCTTTAAACTCACGTGACGCAAAAAGAATGGATTTATCTGAAAAAAGTAACAATAATAATAATAATTAATATTTTTATAATTTTATTCATTAATTATTAATTAATTAACAAATCTATAAACATATGAATTGTAAGTCCCATTTTAAATATTTACTTAGTTAGTCTAAACTAGGCCAAGTCTGTATCTTAGACACTGTCTAGTTTCTTCCAGTCATAATTCCATTTATGACAACAATCTATGCTATTTTACACACCTTTTTAAGTATAGCAGACAAGAAAAGTGCTTTATCAGTTTCGATTACAAATTCCATTCATTTCAAAATACGCTAACATTACTTACATTTGAAATAGGTATTGATTACTGATAGACATAATTTGTCATCGCTAATAAAGATAGCAATAGAAATTGTCACTTTGAATTTTCAAAGGAAAACAGACCTATCATTCTACAACATACAAAGAATGTTCAATCTTAGGGTGATAAAGCACTTTATTTGTCTAGTTTACATATTATAGAAACTATAATTAAAAATGACAAACTTTCTATTAAGGATTTCCCGTTTTTTTTTTAATTAGAGATTTTAATAAACTCAAAAAAATTTTTTTAATGCGAATAATATCATCGTGATTAATTAAGATATATTTGACGCATATGATTTGATATGGTTCCATATTCGTCTCGGCGTCGATTGAGTTGATTCGATTATTCATGGCAATCAGAATTGTATGGACAAGCATTTCCAATACATGAAGCATGTCATACTATTATGTAATATACTCATAATAGCGACCAGAATCTGGCTCCGGACGAATACAATTACCTATGTCTGAAAACAATATATAAGGTTAAATGAAGGTTTACTGTATATAAGGTTAATGAATTTATCGTTCTTTCTATTAGTAAAAATCTTATCAAAAAATCCTATTAGGTAAATATGTTAATAATAAAGAGAACAAATTTTATTATAAACAAATAATTCTAAACAATATAACGTATCAAAATGCATTTGAGGCGGACAGCTACTTAAAACGCTTTATAAAGCACTTTATAAGTGATCGACTCATTATGTAGCAGTCAATTTAAGCTTTAGGCAAAAATCAAATGTAGTCAGATTGTGTTCTAGACAGTCCAAGAGCAACCCTTCAAAAGTTCTTGCACTATCGAAACTTATGTTAAACTAGCTGGTGCCCGCGACTGCGTCCGCGTTGAAAAAGTAAATATATGAGTAATAATGCCTAACATCTGCTTTCTCGCTGTGACGACGGTGGCGCCGCCACGTGACAGTGGCGCCCAATTCTTTATACTTTTAGACGATCACTCGGTAACAGTACTTTTTTGCTGGATGGAAGGTACCTACCCTGTATCCTGTATCCTGTATCCCTGACAATGTGTATGCAAAATTTCATGATGACCGGTTGAGTAGTTAAGGCACGAAAAGGTAGACAGACAGACAGACAGAGTTACTTTCGCATTTATAATATTAGTATTGAAGTATTGATTGTTCAAGCGATAAAAAGAGTTATCGACAAGCAGATGTCCCATCACTAACGTTTCTCCCTAACATCTGTTTTCGCTCTTCTAAAGATGATAGTACACTTATTGGTTTAGCGTTGTATAGTGTGAAGAGGGTTGTTGCGGGATGGCTGTTGAATATATTATAATATATTATTTATCTATAGGTACTACACACATACTTACAACAACTTTTTGCCTTAAGCAATATTTATTTATATATTTTTTATTTTATTAAAAAAAAACAAAAAAATTCTTAAGAAATTATATATATATATGAATTTACTTCCCTTTCTTCCATCGGACATACAGACGTACTTTCACCATCCTCATCTCTTCGAAATCCCTCTTTTACGGACAAAGCGTTTTAAAACATCCTTTAGAGAGAGTTTGGAACTCTCTGCTAGCGTTTGTATTTCTGAGCTCATATAACCTAAATCTTTTCCAAGTTCGAGTGAATAGGCATCATCTGGGTGATCTCACTCCATCATAGGCCTCATCTTCGCTACGCGGCTGGATGTTGGTCTAGACTAGAGCAAAGAGCAAACCTATAGAGCAAGCCTAGGCCTATCATGTCGGCGGAAAGGCAGCGGGAAGAGGATCCCGTCTCCCAGCCAATCCGCCGGAGAAGGCTCGGACGCAAGAGGGTGGCCTATATCCGCCGCCTTTCACCCTGACCGGGATCTGGGCGGTGATCTTAGGGGGGACTGCCGCCCGTCGTAAAGTCCCCCGAGTAGGCGTACCTCCACTTTCGGGTACGCCGAGGATCTGACAGGGAGCACAGGCCTCCCCGCGTGGGATAGTCGTGGCGGGGCACGGTTGTCGTGTCATGACGTCCATGCGACCCCGCCCAACAACGCGGCCAGGCTAGAAAGTAGTTGGGTTTTAGCCGGTAAGTATCCGGCATAACCCCGCAGTGTCCCCTTCACTGCCGGGTATCCAAGAGGATTTCCCAACGTTAAAAAAAAAGGCCTATCATCAAGTAGATTGTAAACCTGCCTGTCACTCTAACATAAAAAAAACGATATGCAATAACAACGTAACTTATTTAATAGAAAAATAAACATTTCGCAGCTAATATCGATCCGATCAGATCACCCTTGACCATTTAAGTGTTATAATAGCGTACAAAAGTGTACCATCTCTTTTAAATTTGTTCCGAGAGATTAATTCGCAATGTTGTTCACGCTCGACTCGTCTTTCAACTATCGAGATTGTGTTCGATTTTCTTAGCGTTAGACTTTAAGGAAAATATATGTAGGTATTTGATTTTAAATAAAAAAAGCCCCTAACCTTAGATGTTCGTCAAAATCGTTAGAGCCGTTTGCGAGATCGTCGTGGCATAGGTACAAGAATTCCTCTTTTAGTATTATAAGAATAAGTATAATAGTCAAAATAATTGATTGGCCTCGCTGCTCTCGACTAGATAGAGCGCTCAAAAGCAATAGCTCCGAAAATGTGGCAACTTTTTATTGTAGTGTGTCTAAAAAATTGACACTTTTTATCACTTTTTACCCAGTTTTATTATATTTTTACACAGTTTCACTATGTACGCAAACTAGTATTTTATTATGCTTAAAATTTAATAAAACATTCGGCACGTACACGTACACTTCACAGACAGTTTGCAGTGTGACTGGCTCGGGTACGCCGAATTCGGCGTACTATTTTATGCCGCATTTTACAAGTACGACGGCGGTATCTAGTCGAGCGCAGCGAGACCAATCATGTATAATGTATATAGTATGGATGCGGACGAAGTCGCGGACTAAAAGTAGTAGTAGGTATTGTACAATATAGATATATACATAGTATTACAAGTAGGTAAATACACTCCCTCGATAAATCACATGGTAGCACACGCCTCGGTTGTTCACACCTATGTAACGTAACACTTAACAGATAATGATTTGTAATTAACCACGTGATAACTGGTTAGCAGTTAATTAAAGCGTTAATGTAACGCCACAAAACAACACTAATTGCATCCGTGTGCTATTCATTATGTATAATAATTACTGTGGACTGTGGTATAGGAATTTTTCAGTTGTTAAAAGAAATCCGAGCTGGCGTTACGGGATAATGTACACGAACATTTTCACTTGTGTTTAGTGTCGAAGCCGAATCTTCGGCCAACCTTCGGCCGAAGCCGAAACCGAAGCCGAAGCCTTAAAGGCTCTAAGAAATTTTGTTCAAGATTAACTACAAGCTGTAATTAATAATATAAATGATTTTAATATTGAAGGTTTATATCGACTGTATTGATTTTATATCATCTCTAGAAGTTGATCTAGAAATTATAAAATACCTTGCAATTTATTTGTCTAACTTAACTTTATTAAATATAGCCTATGTTACTCGCTGATAATAACAGCTTCCCAAAGAGCCTATTCAATTCAAATAAAAAAAAACAAACAAACAATTTAATCTTTCCTATTAGTTTAGACAAACATACAAAAATATAAATCTTCTCTCTTAACATAATATATACAGATTAAAACGAAATGTTGCTCTAACAAAAAGCTCCAAATAAGGACTATTCTTCTATAATATTTACTATTTCACTGTTATCACATTTTTCTTTTGAAACTTACATGAAAATTTGTCCTCATTAAATTAAAAAAAAATAGTAGATAATTACTACACGATATATATCTACGGATTTAATACACGAATGGGATGTAAACTAATTAAGTAGGTGTAATAAAATCAGAGCGTACATTGAATTTTATTAAACAGTTACTGAAATTGTTAGAATTCACAAAGCAGTGTTGTTGTATGGTACAAGTCACAGGCGGTTTGATTAGATCACGCTGGGCCCTGATTCTGTATGGCAAATTATGATTTCACGCTTTCGTGACCTTGCCAAAACACATCAATGTCTTATCCTAGTCTTATCATTGCATAATGCAATTTGCATTTACATAGGTATATTATGTAAAAGAATAACTTTTTATCTACTAGAATAGTAGATATCTACTAGATTCTGCTAAAAAGTTATTCTTTTACATAATCTTTACGATAAATTATCGATTAGTAATCATATAGGTTTCGAAGTAAGGAATCGCCAAGTGGTGTTAGAGAATTAGGGCCTTGATTAGATATTGCTCAATGATGTAGAATTTTTATTAACATGAAGAATAACGTGTCTTTTTGTAGGATAATAAATGTAAATAAGAAACCTACAATAGCTTACAAAAAGTATATTAATATATATAACTAGCTACACGCTCCGCCTAAGATTTTGATTCAAATATGTGATATATTTATTTATTTATTTATGTTTATTATTAATTTATTTAAAATACAACAGAATAATGCAATTTTTACATTCAGTCAGGGTCTAATGTGAATTCCAATTACAGGTATATACAACATTTACATACAATTTCGTTATAGACCCTTAAGGCTTATAGAAGCTCTTATATAATACTAAGATCTAAAATTACAAATAAATACTATTTTATTTATTTATTTATTTAAAAGCTAACTATACAGCGTGTAAAATTTAATAAATACATAAAATAGATTAAATTTTTATATAGCCTATTAGAAGGTTAGTCATCTTAAAATTTATAAGTACAAAAAAAGTGCTAGTAATTAAAAAATGATAATATATAAATATATGTATACATGTATCTATAAATTGTGTATGTGTGTGTGTGTGTGTACTATATTCACAAACAGGATATAATTTACACATAACGAAACAAAGCCCAATGAACAGACAAATCGCTAGTTCCACACTCGTGGGTTAGTGGTGTTTCGCTTATCACTTGCACCAAACAACCCTCCGTCGGTACGTTTCACGGTGAAATTTCAATTGCCGCCAAGTTTCCCAATTAAAAGTCAGTCAAATGTCTCAGTTTGACGCGAACAGCGTACAAGCGCTTCATCAACCACCGTTGGTTCAAGAGTTTGTACTCGTACAAGAAACAGTGGTTTATTTATTTATTTCTCTTATAAATAATTTCTATAAAATATATACAATTTATAAAATAATTATAATAAAAATTATAATAAAACAGTTATTGAATATTATTAAATAAAAATAGATAGCTTTAGAATGAAGCTCTAATACTAATATACTAATAATATTATAAATGTGAATGTGAGTTTGTTTGTTTGTTACACTTTCACGCGAAAACTACTGAACCGATCACCATGAAATTTTGCATACACGTTGTCCGGTACACCAGAAAGAACATAGATTGTAATATCAGCTTGTAATACTATAAATTTTATAAACTAATGTCAATCAATTATAATAATTAGATGACTAACCGACGGTTAAGTCACATAAGAGGCTAGCAATATAGAGAGAGATAGAGAAAAATATACATAGATACAATATATAGGTACTCCATGCCGTCTGTATTTTCGAGCTCATATAACCCAAATCTTTTCAAAGTTCGAGTGACAAGGCAGTCCATCACAGGCCTGATTGTTGGCCAAGAGAAAAGCCATCTCTAATAAAAAAAAAACAGTGGCACTCCGGGAGTGCCGACAAAAATGAACAATTACGTGTGTATTTTTTGAATCGTCAGGAAAGTCACAGTCATAGTCATAGTCATACTTATATACAGAGGTTTCGGTTACATTAGGTTACATTACATTACCTAACAGGTCGCGAGTTCAATGGTTTTTTTCCAAATTGCGGCTTCACCTGATATTAGCTAATCTCTCATAAATTGTACCACAAAGTGATGGTTTGTGGCTTGGTTCTACACAAATAATATAAATAGGAACGATTTTATTTTTTTGTATGTTTGTTTGTAATGGATAAACTTAAAACTAACCTCATTGATTTTAAAAATTAAAGTTATTCAAGCTACTTTTCAACGCGAATGAAGTGGCGGGCACCAGTCAGTATTTTATATGAAAACATTACCTTGTCTTAATTCAAGGACACTGAAGAATTTAAGCTATTTTAATATCATAAGGCTTTATGTTTTAATTGAAAGCTAATGTTATTGCAATGGGCGAACTTCTTAATTAAGGGACACAACCTCCCTTAAGTACAACCTCGAGTTAATTATTTTATACTTACCTATTTGCATTTGCATCCCCTCTTAGTATTGCCTGGCTTATAGGCCTTTTTTTAACGTTGGGTATTTTCTTGGATACTCGGCAGAGTAAGGGACACTGCCGGGTCTCAGTATTGCCTGGATTATAGGTCTTTTTTTAACGTTGGGTATCCTCTTGGATACCCGGCAGTGTAAGGGACACTGCCGGGTTATGTCGGATTCCTACCGGCTAAAATCCAACTACTTTCTAGCGCGGCCGCGTTGTTGGGCGGGGTCGCGGAGACGTTATGACTTATGACACGACAACGGTGCCCCGCCACGGCTATCCAGCGCGGGGAGGGGTACGCTCCTTGTCGGAACCGCGGCGTACCCGAAAGTGGAGGTACGCCGGCCCTCTCGGTGGACCTTACGACGGGCGCTGGCTTATAGGCCTCGCAACCACATTACAATCAATGGCTTTAAAAGTTCCCTTTGGGAGGGAGCTGTTTACCGATTCTATCTATCTATCTATACTAATATTATAAAGAAAGAAGCTTTGTATGTTACTCTTACAGGCAAAAATTACTGAGCCGATTTTAAAAATGTTTTCACCTATAGAAAGCTACATTATCAACGAGTGGCTTACATTAGGCTATGTTATATTAAGTTACTATTTTATATTTTATAAATAAAGATAGCTAATAAGCTATATTTTATAGTTTATAGCTATTTTACTTATAAGCTAGATGGAACTAAGGGTCCAAAATAAATCAAATGGCGTAAAATATCATAAAATTGCAAAAATTGTCGATAAGTAAATGAATGGTAGGTATCTATGTGGTTGGTGTAATTTTTGTAGCTTTATAATGATTTTTTTTAATTAATAAACAAAATAATTTTATATAGTGTCCTATTAGGTAATCCTATTTTGAAAATCTTAGCTATTAGATTAAATCCTAACTAGCATTTGCTACATACATACATAAAAATGTACTAACAATTAATTTAAAGAAATAACAGCCAGTGTTATTTCTTTAAATATAGTTTGTTAGTGAAAACATCTGTTCCTCTGTTTCGCTACATAAATAAGTATATTGTCGGCATGAAGGGAGCTCAATAATTAAACATTGCTTGTTTAGACCATTACCATTCGCCTTCTTAACCTTAAGAATGGACGACTGTTACACTGTAGCGTAACATTTCAATCACTTAGGCTGGGTTGCACCATCTTACTTCTTTACATAGTATAAAACAAAGTCGCTTTTTCTGTCCCTATGTCCCTTTGTATGCTTAGATCTTTAAAACTACGCAACGGATTTTAATGCGGTTTTCACTAATGGGTAGAGTGGTTCTCGAGGAAGGTTTATAAGTACCTAAGTTACGCGGGCGAAGTCGCGGGCAGCAGCTAGTTAACTATAACCAACGTCGCAACTTCAGTTAATTCGCACTCATTTTCGGCCGAAAATGAGTTTTAGGCCGAAAATGAGTTGCACCAGTTAACCAGCTATGATTATTTGTTAACTGGTGCAACTCATTTTCGGCCTAACCGTTATTTTAACTCAAGTTGCGGCGTTGGTTATAGTTAAAGTTAGATGGTGCAACCCAGCCTTACTTATTATAAATGCGGAAGTTGTTTGATACGCTTTTAAGCCATAGCTGAATTTTGAATGAAATTTTGCATACATGTTGTGACGGGCATAAAAGTATACTTTATCATAAACTAACTGCTGCCTGTGACTTCGCCCGCGTAACTTTGTAACGTTGTAACCATAGATAAAAGAAAGAAAGGTAAATCTCTACATAGTATAAATCAAAAACGCTTCCCGTTGTTTGTCTGTTTGTTTGTCTCTATGTATGCTTAGATCAAAGATAATTCATTGGTCTCGCTGCGCTCGACTAGATAGAGTGCTTGCTATACAAAAGCAATAGTTCCGAAAATGTGGCAACTTTTTATTGTAGTGTGTGTAAAAAATCGTCACTTTTTATCACTTTTAACCCAGTTTTATTATATTTTTACACAGTTTAACTACGCAAACTGGTATTTTATTATGCCTAAAATTTAATAAAACATTCGGCACGTACCCATCACAGACTGTTTGCAGTATGACTGGTTCGGGTACGCCGAAATCGGCGTACTATTTTATGCTGCATTTTACAAGTACGACGGCGGTATCTAGTCGAGCGCAGCGAGACCAATCATTTATCTATGGCTTAGATCTTTAAAACTACGCAACGGATTTTAATGCGGTTTGCGCAAGTAGAGGTACTATTCGGTGTAATAGTTGACGGAGGACCTAAAGACTTGACTAATCGACAGAGTAATTATCCCAAGGAGCGTTATTTAGAGTAACACGTTCGCGGGAACCGACGCCAAGATGGCGGCCTGTCAAAATTGACAGTTACAAGTTTCGCGCCATCGTCTGGCATTTGCAATTAGTATCTTGTTTTTAATGTTAATTTGTACGATGATAAATTAGGTTATTCCATATTTTTATTTAGTTAAGTAAATAAATATTGTTATCTATCAGATGTAACTATCAGATTATTGATCCAGGACCTGACTGTTGTAGTGACAATTTTGATTTTGTTCCCATAAATTTTCATACCACGGCTCATAGATAAATAATTGATCTCGCTGCGCTCGACTAGATACCGCCGTCGTACTTGTAAGATGCGGCATAAAATAGTACGCCGAATTCGGCGTACCCGAGCCAGTCACACTGCAAACTGTCTGTGATTTGTACGTGCCGAATGTTTTATTAAATTTTAGGCATAATAATATACCAGTTTGCGTAGTGAAACTTTGTAAAAATACAATAAATCTGGGTAAAAAGTGATAAAAAGTGACGATTTTTTACACACACTACAATAAAAAGTTGCCACATTTTCGGAGCTATTGCTTTTGTATGTAGTCTATTACGCTCTATCCAGTCGAGCGCAGCGAGACCAATCAATTATCTTTGCCACGGGCTTATATAAACAATACATACATATGCAAATCTATTCTTAAGGAGTAAACTCCAATAAAATAACAGATTGCAAAACATCTGAATTTGTAAAATGGAATTGAACAGAATAGCGTTTATTGCAAAAGTAATTTATGCGATAGAGTGCGCTGCTACTGTTGATAAAATATTCTCATTCCGGATCATTAGTCTTGACACCCTCCGGCCTATTACTTGGGGCGAACGGTGCTATGGTGGCGGAGGGTTGAAATTGAAAAAAAAAAATATGCTACCTACTTTTTATAGGTATAGCATTAACTGTCAAGTTAATTCTTTACAGCATTGTAAGCTGTAAAGCATTAACTTTACACTTGACAACATGTTTGGTCTAGTGGCTAGTAACTCTAGCTATTAACCAAACGGTCACGGGTTCGAATCCCGCTAGGGGCAAATGTTTACCTATGTGTTGACATTTTACCTTAAAAGTGCTTTATCCGTTTCGATTACAAATTCTATTCATTTCAAAATACGCCAAGGCTTATATTTGAAATAGGTATTGATTACTGATTGACATAATTTGTCATCGCTAATAAAGATAGCAATAGAAATTGTCACTTTGAATTTTCAAAGGAAAGCAGACCTTATCATTCTACAACATACAAAGAATGTTCAATCTTAAGGTGATAAAGCACTTTATTTGTCGAGTTTACCTATATATTATAAATCTATTTAAAAAATGTCTCACGTATAATGGGTCCTCTATTCCTCGGTGCGAAAGAGACCGATATATCGCGACGTCGAGCAGTCTGTCTCGCTCACACACGTGGGAGTGCAACCGTAGTGCTTTTGTTTTACGCTGCCGTGGTATCTGACGCGCGGGCCACCCAGACGCGACGCTAGGGTTGGCGATAATTTACATTTAATTTTACATATTTATTTATTTTTACATTTAATTTACAATAAATGTTACATTACTAACATTAGGTAAATATCTTAGAGATATGGATTGGATCGATGTCAGTTGCCAAGTAATCTGACGAGTGACGACCGTTTGCTTATCTACGAGTATCATACATTGTTTATTCTAACTTAATTACAGTGAAGAAAGGTCATTTAGAGCTAACGCAAAATGGAGACGGCACGAAGGAGTATTTAATTTCTATTATATAACAGCATACGTTTATATTAGTCTAAATAATTTATAATATTTTCATAATATTTTCGTTTCCTCCTTCCGAAACCTTGTCACTCTTGTAATATTGTCCGAAGACATTTAGGCCTCCTCTTGTTTTTTCTCCAGTTTAAATAGTCTCAACCGTAGGACGTCTAATTGATGGTGAAAACTGTATCAAAGTCCGTTGTATGGTTATGAGAAGTTAAAGTTTATACAGACCTTTATTATTATTTATTAGCTGACGATACAATTATCATATAATCTATATAGATATATGTATATGAAAATTAAGTGTCATGTTGTTTGAGGGCAATGAACTCCTAAACTACTGAACCATATTTGATGAACTGAACTATGTGTAATTTGGTCCAACATAAAAGATAGGATAATTTTTATTTTGTAAACGGGCGAAGCCGGGAGCGTGTAGCTGGTAATAATATAATATTTCAGAAATTCATATAGGCTGACACAGGTGTTTCGCTAGATGCGATAAAGTTTTATTTTAAAAAAAGTTAAAAGCGACAACCCTAGCGTAAAATATAATTATCGGTAAAGTCCGCGCAGAATTAATTTGTCAAAACATGCGTAGCATTGATTCATGCTTAGTACAAAGTCTGTACTCCCGAGAGGTCATGTCGCGATCGTGGGTCGTCAGATTATTAATTGATTCCTCTTCGCAAACGGACTTATCTGCTCTTGTGGGAGTCGCTTCAGTTGCGCGATTAATTTGACTGCCACAGAGTAAAAAAGTGCATTTAAAAGGTGACTTTCCAACTCGAGCATTTTACCAATTCGATACAATGTAATTTCATTATTAATACATAAAAAGTAAAAAAAAAAAAACAAGACATTTCTGTGATATAATATGGAACGCTTGGATGGAAATAAAAAAAAAAAACTGAAATTAGTGTCATAATAAATATGTAATTAATATCCAGTATAAAATTTCTAAAGTTTGTAAAATTTTTGTGTCATTTTCAAAGGTTCTTTGTAATTTATATCTACTGACTAAGTAATAAATGTTAAAAATATTTTTCCATGAAAACATCTAGGCTATAAAACTGGAAAAATATTAGAAAAAATATTGGAACTCCTGGCATATTTTATATTATTTTCGCGAGTTTAATAAGTAGCGCGAATGTCTTGCGTCGCATTCTGTCTGGTTATTCGCATTATAGAATATATAAGTTGAGTTAGCAAATTCTACCAAATACCTATAACATGCTCGTGCAGTGTGTCGTTAAGTTTACTTCCTATACCTACTATACAATACGATCTTAATTTTTTTGGCGATAAACGAAGGTAGACAGGTGCAGGAAATATCTCTAATTACTTAGTGGGAGGCACCACATATTATAAAGTTATACCTATGTGGAGGCACATAAGCACATTGCATTTGGTAGGCGTAAACAGGACAGCTATTTTGAGTTACTTAGTTCTTTTTAGAAATTAGTTAATCTTTAGAGTAACTTTTTATTATTATTATTTTATTTCTTATTAATTAGGTAATTATTTCTTAATTTAATTAATTCCTTATTTAATTTCTTATTGTGTTAAAAAAAACAACACAATAAGAAATTTCGTGTCACGTTGTTTGACGCCAATGAACTCCTAAACTACTGAACCGATTTTGATAAAACTTCGTAACTATCTGTAATTTAGGTCCAACTTAAAACTTAGGATAGTTTTTATTATGAACCCGGGCGAAGTTTGGAGCGTGTAGCTAGTCAATGTATATTTTTTGAAAATAATCTCAATAAGACGACTTTGCAGTTCCAATCAGGATCGCCTTTTACCTGCCGTCTAGATTTAAAGTAAAGGATTAACCCCCGAGGGGTGATTCCCATAAATAAGGAAAACAAACAAATAATTGGTACGTGTTTTTAACAACCAAACAGTCGCCTTTTAAGGGTGGTTTACCACCCAAGTGGTGATTTCAAATTTGTCGTCACTTTAGTATGTTCGCTTGCGCGTGGGCAGCTAACGGCTCTATAGACCGCACGCGTTGCGCTTGCGATATAGTTGTCAATGGACATGAACTTTATACAGGGTGATATTGAGAAAACACTGAATAACCCATGTGACTTGTCAAATAAATGAATTTGAATTTGATTTTGATTAATTTTGAAGTAAAAACTTCTTCATTTGCGTTGGCCACTTTAGGTAAGTAGTAGGTAATTCAGTGAACTAGCGAGATGACGTCAGCGTTGCCTAAGAAATGTAATTCTTCGTCGTTAGATGGCGCTGTAGTTAATTGATAAAATAATTTCTATAAATCATTAAATCTATATTCTATATATTTGTAATAAAAAAAACTTCCCAAGAACATAACATTTCTTAACAACCCAAAAATAATGTTTACAAATTTGTAAAGCTAAGAAATTTTCACTTTTTTTTTTTCAAATATATTAATTATTATTCGTGTCTGTATTGTCATCATCCTGTGTCTCTCCTCGACTGTTGGATTCGTCCTTTCTTAAGATTAAGCACCATACTTACACGGTTTTCTGTCCTTAGCTGAAGGAGCACTCATTTCATGGTTCTATTCTAACAGCTAGAAAAGCATGAGAGAGTTTGCCGTAATTACCACACTTTATGTAAAAAGTTTTACATAATTATGTTTATGCAGACGGTTTTATGTAAAAAGTTACACAGAAGGACGCTGCTGCCGGTTTCTTGCTAACCAGGATTAGTTATCTTTTACGGTAGTGTGTCTACCTGTTGTGACGGTAGGTAAGCCTATCCTTAATTCGTCCGTACACAGTAAATATTTGTATTTAATGTCAGTTTTTATAACATTTTACTAGATTAAGGTTTCATCTAATTATTACTGTCCATCTAACACCCACTTTTATTACCCATCTAATTATTGAAATCGGTCTGGTTGCTGATATCTTAGCGCTTGCTGTCACGTCTACAGATTACGCAGGATAAGGCTGCGGACTTCCCATATCTTAGAAAATTTTGAAATCTTAGACCATCAGTTCCACTTGTTGGTAGGTGCTTATAATATAAGCAACTTCACGGGTGTTAAATCTAAAAAATCCAAACTTACAGTCTTCACCTGTTAAAAGGCAAAAAGAGCATC
The DNA here is from genome assembly GCA_947623395.1 of Synanthedon tipuliformis. NCBI lineage: Eukaryota > Metazoa > Arthropoda > Insecta > Lepidoptera > Sesiidae > Synanthedon > Synanthedon tipuliformis. The sequence goes on along the minus strand of OX392434.1, from coordinate 4,155,685 downwards.
CTGTATTATTGAAAGCCGTAAAAATACTTCTCAGGCGTTCGCCCACGCATCGGCCAGTTCGCAAAGTCAGGAACAAGCGTCGGTTGCATCATTAAGGGATTTGAAGTCTAGGTTGTAACACAAAACTAAAATTAATGTTCTACAAAAAACATATAAAATAAATAAATAATTTATTTACAAGATAAATTTACAACTTTATTAGTTTTTCTTGTCTTGTGAAAGTCTTTACAATATTATTTACTCTATATTTATTATTTGCTATTGGATAATAATTGTGAAGAGGCCTTATGTCTATAGCAGTGGACGCCTGACGGTTGAGATAGAGGTAATACGGTTGATGAGATTATATTTATTTAATTTAATAATTAATATAATATTATATTAAAACACTATAAATTATTATATAAAGAGGATAGATTTGTTTGTTTGTTTGTTTGAATTAAAAGGCTCCGAAACTTAGTACTAGATCGATTTGAAAATTTCCTTTACTGTTGGGAAGCTAAAATAGGCGATATTTATCATTATTTTCTTTTTAATGTTTGAGTATTTTACCGTACAAATAAAGGTAGATATATCAGCTAAATTATTCCCAGTGACAGGTGACTTTAAATGACGGTTAGCCTACTTGACAGTTGGCGAAATAGGCCCTTAAACTCAAAAACTACTAGTCATATTTTAAAAATTCTTTCATCTATAGAAAGCTACATTATCAGCGTATAAAATAAGCTATATTATATAAAGTTACTCGGACGAAGTCGCGTGCAACAGTTAGTTATGTATAATTAAGTATGTAAAATTAGAGATGTGCCTCATTCACTGGTCCCGAAAAATTTTGTATCAATCAACGTAACAAATCTAAAATGACTCTTACAGATTTATCTAAAAGAGACTTTTATTAATAGCGCTATTAAGCCTTATCCATCACGCCTTGACTTATCTTGGAGGTAACCGTGTAAAATTAACGAAAAAAAAAAGAAAAAAAAAACACAACCTATTTGTCAATGGAAGTTAAAAAGAGGCTGACAATATTTTTTTCTTTGCCTCGCCCGAGCGAAAGTATAATTAAAAAGTTAATTGGAATAGTTTTTGGTGACGTTCTTTTTTTGAAATGAGTGACAGTTAATTAATGATGTCAAGATTACGAAATCATTTGGAAGAATAAATCGCTATCGGCTATTACCTAACTGTTGTGTGTTTGTAAATACATGCGCTTGTAAATACAGTTTTTTCGTTTATACAATCGCTACTAAACTTCGCAGGATAACCCATTGGACTATAATCCGTATATTTACATACATACATACATAGGTACATCGACTGTTATATATATAGGAGATTGGAAGATCAAAAAATCGTGTAATGAAAAATTATATCCGTTTTCGCGTTGTGTGGTCGTCGTATTATTAAATTTTATTAATTTCAAAACATTTTTTTATTCGTTCACACTTAATGGTCGCGTATTTATTTTGAGCGGCCATTTTGATGCGTAAATCATGGCGGGCTGTCAAAGTGACAGCAAATTTGGCGCCAACAGCGGCGGCTGTCAAAATCGCGGTTCTCATTTCACGCGTTCCCTGGTCGATGTTAATTTTAGATGCATTTAGCGTTTTAATACGTGATTAGTGGAACTAATGTTTGTGAGGACGTATTTACGCGACCGTTATAACCGGCCAGTGTGAAGATAAAGTGTCGTTTCACGGTTTAAACCAAATTTTTCGTGCACAAAGCACACAATCGCTTGGGGACCGTGAAATTGGGAAATTTGTAGTTTGTTTTCGTGAAACTGTCGACTAATTTGATGTCAAACGTCTAGCTGTTTAATTTTAAGTTTCAATAATCGTGAAATAGTTTAGGCTATTTTAATAAAATACATTTCTTTATATTTTTAAATTATGTTTATTTTGAAATCCCTCTTTTTTGGCCAAGCGCTTTAAAACATATTTTATAATGCGCACTGCCAAGGTTTGGAACTCTCTGCTAGCGTCTGTATTTTCGAGCTCATATAACCCAAAACCATAGAGTACCCCAAAACCTTTTCAAAGTTGAAGTGAATAGGCATCTTCAGGGTGAGCTCGCTCTGTTTCCTTCTTTTTTATTTGAAATCGTTAGTACTTTAGTTTGGAGAAAATATCAATTTATCCCTTCAAAAGAACTCATAATAAGTTAGATCCCCTAGTTTTTATAAAGGAAATACTTAGACAAAAAGTCTCAGACCTTCAAAGAATTATCTTTGGCTCAAAGGTGTAGTTACCAGGCCATGAAATTCCAAAAAAAAAAAGGAATCATCTACTAGGAATAAACTCGCAATTCTAGTAGGTAATAATAAGAATTAATAAAACCAAACAGAGATAATGACGATTTGGTGCAATGAAGAGTGCATAAGAACGGTGCTAATGCTAATGTCTGCCCCTTGACGCTCCACTGCCGGACATCTTAAACAAAAGACAAGATTCATAAGCAAATGACACAAATACCTGTTCAAAGCAAACACTATCGCTACCATCCATCATGGCCGACTAAATGCTATTTTGACAGCTGTCAAATTAACGTCAAGATGGCCGCCATACTCCTTTGAAGTCATCCGTTTGTTTACAATGGAAGGGTGAGTCGGAATCGTTTTGTAAACTGTTAGGTATTTTTTTTTATAATTGATAGACTTTTATATGGTTGTGGATTTTATAATTAGATAATCTATTTCTACATCTACTTACTTATACAATTAAATAAAATTGTTGTGTATATCTGTGATTCCTTTTAATTTAATTTTCAACAAACTTTTTGTTAGCTACAGACAAAATTTCGTTCATTGTCAACGACACTACCAGTAGTGTTTAAGAAGACTACCGATAGTAATAGTGTCGTTTTTATTGTCTTATTTTTTTTCCCATTTTTTTTCAGAGCTGTCATAACCTAGCCTACCGCCATATGCCCGCTTGGTGTTGATTTCTGGGACAGCTTGTATATATCTACACACGTTTACTGTAGTGGCTAGTAACCCTAGCTGTTAACCAAGCGGTCGCGGGTTCGAATCCCGCTAGGGGCAAATGTGTATGTAAACATTTACCTTTGTACCTAAGTCATGGATGTTTTGTATTTATAATAATGTATGTATTTACAAAAAAAAGTAATGTATGTAATATATCAACTGTCTGGTATCCATAATACAAGCATTAAGTTGCTTACTTTGGAACTAAATGGTGCTGTGTGGAATGTGTGAATATATTTATTTAATTTATTTATTTATTTATGATAATATATCTCAAAACTATATCAAAACCCAATAGATTTTGATACGGTTTTCACTAATGGACAGAGCGATAAACGACGAAGGTTTGTGTTATAATAGTACCTTTGAAAAGCCGGTGCAGATACTAGTAATTCTATTTCTTGTACCTACAAATATAAAATTAACTTTTCTGTACCAAAATTCATAACAATATAAACTTGATATTTTTTTAAAAAGTTACCAAGCGTGGTTAGGTGTTACCATCATTAATATTCGAGAAAAAAAAGACAATATAATCGTTAAATCAAATAATCTGGCGAAGAAATATCATATATCACGGATGTATCGTGTAACTGGAAGGTGTACACACGCCCTGCATATTAGACTCAGAGACTTACTTTGTGTTGCGTCAAAATTTTACATTCATTCTTAACATTTAATTTCTTCGAAAATTTCAATATTTTTAAATGAAATCTATTCACTCACATTAAAAATTATGGTGATTAGGTACTAAATATTATGAATTAAGACTTTTGAGATTACAAAAATGTATAAATTGGTTGATTACGTTCCTACAATTACTGAGGCACTGCTAATTGGAATCATTTTGTGTTTAATACATATTAACAAATATTGCTGTAAGTAAAACAAGTTGTAGCACGCGACTTCGCTCGCTTAACTTTATAAAATATAGCCTATGTTACTCGGTAATAACGTAGCTTTCTATAGGTGAAAGAATTTTTAAAATCGTTCTAGTAATTTTTGAGTTTATTCATTATAAACATACAAATCTTCTCCATAATATTTGTAAGTATAGATAATATTTTGTTTAATATAACAAGAATGCATTTATATATAAACAATTCAATATATAGTTTATCAAATAACAAAATGTCAATTGACATGATAAGATTTCAATAAATGAAATTCAATTTTTTATTTTTTATTTACTTAGTTCCATTATGACGTGCGTGTGTGCTGCGTGTAGGGTCTACGTGGTGGTTCTAAAAATTAAGTCATCACTCACAACACTCGATGTTTCTTTTGGTCTTTTTTTCTAAATGCCACACTGGACGGTGTTATTCAAAAATAGCATGTTATGGCAACATTATTAGATTGTTATTGGAAATATGCATATTCTAGTAATCTAAAATCTAATCACGTGTCGCGGTGTTTGTTGCCAAACTCCTCCGAAACGGCTGGACCGATTTTGATGAAATTTTTTGTGCTTATCGGGTAGGTCTGAAAATCAGCCAACATCTATTTTTTATACCCCTGTTAAGGGTGGTCCACCCCAAAAATTTTATTTTTATTTTTTCGCAAAATGACGTTTGTTGGGTCAGATAGTAATCTAATATATATGCATATTTTGTAAAGGTAGGCTTTTTATTTTATTACAGGTATTTGGATTGAATTTGGATAAAATTTAGCATTATCTACATAATATAGTTTATTACATGGATTAACATATAGGATAGGTATTCTTAATATTGAAAAAATTTTTAGGTTCCCTAGGGATCGTCTAAAAATGTCAGGCGTTTTTCAACGCGGACAAAATCGCGGCCACCAGCTAGTCTATAGGTACTAATTTTATTAAGAGAGAGTATTTGTATTTTTGTATGTTTGTAATGAATAAACTCAAAAACTACTGGACCGATTTTGAAAATTATTTAACTTTCAGAAAGCTAATATACATTATCACTGAGTAACATAGGCTAAGACTAAGCATAGGCTATATTTAATAAAGTTATGCGAACGAAATCGCGTGCAACAGCTAGTAATTTAGATTAGTAAAATTGTTGTTAACTAATAAATTTGGTTAACAATTTGAGCGACTTTCAATAAATATTCATTTGACGTATCTCCATAAAGCCATCCATACTCTTTTAATCCTTATTTTGACAGTAAACTTTTCAATGGAGTTACAAAAAAATGTGCGAGCGAGACGCCAACATTACCGCGCGACCACTTTATCTTGATCATCTCTGTTGCTTTAATTTTGAATGCCGATTAGAATTGCCTCTCTTTGTGTGTCTCAGTGAAATTTAACCAAGAAAAAAAATTAATCTTGTGACGACCTCCTTCTAATGTGACCTATTTGGAATTTCCGTGTCATTCTTCATTTAAAAGAAGAGGCACGGAAACCAGACAGTCGGCCTTCAACACAGCTTCCGAAAGCACGCGCTTTCTCGCCACTCATCACCATTTTTGTTAATATGTGTGTGTAATTGTATAAATATAAATATGTATAATGTATGTAATAGTGTGGACTTGTTCATATTCTTCTCCGCAATCTCATTACATACTCATACACAGCTACTTTTAATAGAGAGTAGCGACGATGAGGCAATACAAATTTACAAATAGTGAATCGATAGATCTTTTTAAAACCTACAACTGTCTAATTTGACTTATTGCTCTATAACTTTTAAGTAACTTTTCTTTTATACGCGAAAAACCGTTTTTTTTTTCAACTTTACGAATTTGAAGGACATCGGGAATTCACTGGAAAAAAGACAATGTTTCTTAGAATTTTTAGAACCATATCTTTTTTTTGCTGTTTTTGGTATTTTTGGTATTTTTGGTACTTTCACATACCTATTGATTGGACTAACTAAATTATACTTATAGTCTTTGCGATGAGGCCGACGATGGAGCGACCTTTTTTTTATTTGAGATGTGTTTTCTCTCTTGGCCTACAACCAGCTGTGTAACAAGGATAACAAGGCCTATGATGAAGCGAGCTCACCCAGAAGATGCCTATTCACTTAAATTTTGAAAAGATTTGGGTTAAATGAGCTCGGAAATCGGAACGCTGGCAAGGAGTTCCAAGCGTAGGCAGTGTGCATTATAAAGGACTGGCTGGTGCCCGCGACTTCGTCCGCGTTCTGGATGAAAGGTACCTTTTCTGGTGTCCCAGACAATGTGTGTGCAAAATTTCATGGTAATCGGTTCAGTAGTTTTTGCGTGAAAGAGTTACAAACATCCATACATTCATCCATCCATACAGCTGGTTGTTAGCCAAGAGGCAAACCCATCTCTAATAAAAAAAAAATGCTACACATAGCTAAGCTACACACTTGGTGATAGTCTAAAATTTAATTATCGAATTCTGTTCAACAAAAGTTTGCTGGTCGTCGCCGTCGCCATGTGTCTACATTTATTTGTCGACGGGGCAGAGTGATGTTGGTATGGCGCACTGTGAGGCACTGGTGACTCACGCCATTGAAGGGCGGATTAAGGATTAAGATATAAAAAATAAATGTTTAAAAGAGACCTTTTTTGTGCTCTCAATATAGCCAAGTGGGGTGTACAGATGAAAAAAAAAATGTTTACATTTAAGGCGTCAAAACAGTTTTTGTTTAATGATGTATGTTTTGGAAATAAAGAGATTAGGTAGGTAATACTTCCTCAGGTTTTTTGTTGTATTTTTAATTCATACATTACTAAGTAGCTGTTGCGCGCGAGTTCGCTCGCGTGACTTTATAAAATACTAACTGGTGCCCGCGACTTCGTCCGCGTTCTGGATGAAAGTTACCCTATGTCCTTTCCGGTGTCCCAGACAACGTGTATGCAAAATTTCATGGTGATCGGTTCAGTAGTTTTTGCGTGAAAGAGTTACAAACATCCATACATACATCCATACATCCAAACAAACTTTCGCATTTATAATATTAATAGGATAGTGTTACTCTGATAACGTGGCTTTCTACATATGAAAGAATTTTCAAAATCGGTCCAGCAGTAGGTAAGTTTTTGAGATTATTCTTTTTTTTTTTCGATTTGTAAGTATGTCAAGGTTCAGACAAACTTACAAACCTTCTCTTTTTATTACATATTTACATACACATAGGTATCTATATAATATAGAAATGTCTTATCTCTAACTAGGAAAAAGTTACACTTTAGAAACACTTCTAATTATTTTGTCTGCGCCTCTTTCACCATCTGTCAAGTGGGCTAACCGTCATTTAAAGTTACCTGTCACCGGAAATACCTTTGTTTGTACGGTAGAAGTACCAAACATTAAAAAGAAAATAATAAAAAATTCGCCCATCGAAAGATGCACTAATCCGAGTGCATAATTTAATAAAACATAAAATGATTTTTAAAAGTAACTAATCAACATTTGTTTGTGAAAGAGGCCCTAACTAAAGTATAAAATGACTGATGACAAAATGTGGAATTAGAGAATTTTTTTTTTACATTAAAATAGATAATCCTTATGAAGTGAGTATTTGCAAGGCAAAAAAAAATGAAAAAAAAAAATGTCAATATGTACCTCCGTGACACTACAACACGTAAAACAGCTTCCCGTGCATCTGGCAAAATTGTTGGCAAATGTGGTCAGGAAACGGCTGATTGAAATGGGAAGTGCTTGTAGGACTTTATGGCACATTTGAAATTGTATTCCTTAAGTATGTGCTCGATTTCATAGATTACTTTTGATTTTATAGTTAGGTGTTATACTAACAGGTGCCGGCGACTTCGTCCGCGTTGAAAAAGAAAATATCTGTACCAATATTAAAAACGATTGTTTGTTTTATACTATTGTAGTGAAGTACTAATATTGTAAATGCGAAAGTTTGTATGGATGTATGGATGTTTGTAACTCTTTCACGCAAAAACTACTGAATCGATCACCATGAAATCTTGCATACACGTTGTCTGGGACACCAGAAAGGACACAGCGTACCTTTCATCCAGAAAAAAAAGTATTGCTCCCGAGGGATTATCTAAAATTAAGGAAACTAACTCCTGGCTAAGTGTAATAGCCATAACGGTGTCAGGCGATATATTGCTTTTTCAACGCGGACGAAGTCGTGAGCACCAGCTAGTATTATAAATGCGAAAGTTTGTATGGATGTATGGATGTATGTATGGATGTTTGTAACTCTTTCACGTTAAAACTACCGAACCGATCACCATGAAATTTTTCATACACGTTGTCTGGGACACCAGAAAGAACATAGGGTACCTTTCATCCGGTCGCAGTCATCAGTCGCGCATCAGACGAAGTCGAGGGCACCAGCTAGTTCACTAATAAATATTAGATAAGTAGAGGTAAATGGACAAAAAATTATCCTTAGTTTATTATTGCACCAGTAATAAGCTGGTGCGAGTCGCAATTCGCTATAAACATTCAATATTGTTGCATTAGATCACGAACCTCTTTAGACTTCCAAATGAAGATATTTACGAGAGCCAGTCATTGTAAAAATGGCATAATCTCCCGATGGTCTGTCATTATGTCATTATCGAGCTTGATATTAAAAAATAATAACTCTTTGGTACGCGCGTATTATTAAGTTTTGAGTAAGTACTATGGGTTCTCGAATGTAACTCGATACATATTTATTTATTTACAATATAACACATAATATTATGGTACATCATTACAGGATTAGTTATTCCCAATTGGATGTATTGTATCTGTTCATTCACATTCATTTACATAATCATATAAACATATTTATCAATTACATAAACTATAAAAATTACAAAAATTTCGAAAATGTGCCCAAGAATACTTAACTAATAAACTTAAATTACCTACTATAACATATTAATTAATCTTCTTTATTTTTTAATATCTAAAAGGCGATGTGTGTTTGTGTGTGTGTGTGTGTTTCGTATTGACTCCAAAAGTGCTGAACCGATTTTGATGAAACTTTCAGACAATCTTCAAATTGTCTGAAATTGTTTCATTGTTGCATTCAAATTGTTTGGTAGCGATGGGACGCAGTCGAAGTCGCGGGCACTCACTAGTTATAAAAAAATAAAGTAAAATTTAAACTGATCATTTAGCAGTTATCTATTAATTATATTTAGGGTATCTTTCACAAACTACAAGTAAAGTGTTGATTAGTTACTTTTAGAAATAATTTTATACCTATTTTATTAAATTATGTACTCGGTTTAGTGCACCCTTCGATAGGCGATTTTTTTTTTAGGCGATTTAGGATTTAGGCGACTTTTACCGTACAAACAAAGGTATCAGCTATATCAGCTAAAAGCTAAATTAATCCCTATTGACTTTAATTTGACTTTAAATTACGGTTAGCCTACTTGACAGATGGTGAAAGAGGCCCTAAAAGTCCATAGTGCCGTATAGACACTTACGCGATTTTTCGCTTAATTACGAGACAAATAGTAGGGGTCAGAATGAGTAACGTATTAGGAATTTTTTGATAGTCTGTGGGCGTAGGTAGCTGCACTGCAAATTAACCAATTTAATGTATTGTGATGAATCAACAGTTATTAGAAATCATAATATCATTTGTCTTCTTAGGTTTTTTTTGCTTTTTTTTTTCTTTGATTGAGCACTAGCGACTCGCTACCGGTTCTTCACTGATGGTTTTTTTGAATTTTTTTTTATTTATTTTTTATTTGAAAAGGCTTAAATACTATAAATATAGACACACTTTATCATATACAACCCTAACAGAAAGGAACATCATAAGTATTAATTTAAATTATAGAAAAGCACAACATTATTTGAGATTAATTAAATTATTAATTTAATAAATAATAAATAAGTAAATAAAAAATAATTATTATTATTGTTATAAATGATTAAATAAAGAAATAAATTAAATTAATTTATTTATTTTATATACAAACTAGCTGGTGGCCGCGATTTCGTCCGCGTTCTGGGTGAAAGGTAACCTATGTCCTTTCTGGAGTCTCAGACCAATGTGTATGCAAAATTTCATGGTGATCGGTTCAGTAGTTTTTGCGTGAAAGAGTTACAAACATTTATACATCCATACGTCCATACAAATTTTCGCATTTACCTATTACTTAGTACCTACGAAATTACTGATTACCTGCTTATCGCTCTTCTATTTGTAATTATGAGCTCGGCATGGCAAATAGGTAACCTAGTCTCTCATTCAACAGGGTTACCTAGGTACCCTTAAGTCGGGAAGGTAAAGTCTTACTCAATGAATCTATGGTAGGTAAAGTCGGGGCAAGAAAACCATCGTCACTTTTCAAATTCATTCGTAGACACTTAGTACCTTTTGAAACTAAAGCAAACGTCAATTTTTGGTTTGAAATGAAACTTTGGCGTGACTGATTGCTCTTTTTTCTTACCCCGACTGTATATGCAAATAAATTCAAAATCGCATTAAAACGGGTATTTATCGACCGTTATTAGAAAAAAAAAACTGATAGATACCACACAAAAGTATAGTATACCAATAAAAAAAGACCATAATTAATACTAAAACACACATCCTACGTATATCCAAACATACAGACAGACAAAACGACAAAGAATAAACGGACATCTCAATTAGTTCACACAGGCGTATTCTTTAAATAGATTCACAATGAACACATTAAATTTCGACCTTATTTCCTTAAGCATAAAATTGAAAATTAAAGTTTCGATTACACCAAGAAACTTGTAACGTAATCCTTTACGAGATTATGTCATTGAAAAATTTACTTTAAATATTACGTGGTAAGGTGTAATTTTGAAAGTAAAGAGGTATAGGAATAAAATAGTTTAAAATTACATGCAAATTTGAGCCGTAAGTCTCGGAGGGCAAGTCTGTTTTTATTTTGACTGTGATTGATGGCATCTGATCCAGTCAAGCTTGAAAATGTTTTGGTGACATGAACGAGTAATGTTGGAAAAAGGAAGGAAGTGGGGTCTTAGTAATTTTATTAAAAAAAACTTTATTTTTAACCCTATAGCTTTTGATCATAATTAAATTTGACTATTACAAATGCAATGTTTATTAGGTATATCTGTCTGTCTGTCTATTACGCTTTTAGGACTTAACACAATCATTTAACTGTGATTACATTTTAATCATAAAATAACTTAGGTACCAAAGATAATTGATTGGTCACGCTGCGCTCGATTAGATAGAGCGCTATACAAAAGCAATAGCTCCGAAAATGTGGCAACTTTTTATTGTAGAAATATCGTCACTTTTTTCACTTTTTACACAGTTTTATTATATTTTTACACAGTTTCACTATCCAAACTGGCATTTTATTATGTTCAAAATTTAATAAAACATTCGGCACGTACATATCACAGACAGTTTGCAGTGTGACTGGCTCGGGTACGCCGAATTCGGCGTAGTATTTTTTGCCGCATTTTACAAGTACTACTACACCCAGAAGATATTCAGTATTATTTCGAACTTTGAAAAGATTTGAGATGTGAGCTCGGAAATACAGAACCTTGGCATTCCGCATTATAAAGGGAAAAAATATAAATAATATAATAATATGAAAAAATATAATATAATATGAAAAAAATTTAGCATCAATGTCGTCTCTACATCTTTTAGTCCTCTTTGGGTGGCCGGACCACCCATTGGCTGCGTATACGTAGCATCTGTTTGTGTGAACGCTGGAATTAGGCGCCGACACTGCGAGAAATGCTGTAGGTATAATACCTACTCCTTTCATGTACTTAGAAGTCTTAGAGACTGTATTGACATATTCGAAGTCTTGAGGACTTGGAGAGTAATAGCTCAGTTGAGCAGAAGTGGTGAGTAGGGTAAGAAGGGTGAATGGCGCTCACTTAAGGAAAACATGTTGTATTTTTTAAATTAATTATTATAAATCAAAATTAAGAAAAATAACGAAGTCTTTAACTATCGAGTAATAAATAATTCAACAAGAAAAGCATATATCTTTGTCCTACTAGTAGTAGGAAAACATTTAAAAAAAAACGCGTTTGAGCGGCATTCCCCCTGACATTGGGTAATGCCGCTCAGGGTACGGGGTAATGACGCTCAAACATGCTTTTTGGAATATAAGGAGTAAGATACGTTTTAATTAAAGAAATATTAATGAGATTAACTTTATACTATAAAAGTAAAGTCTACAATCACAAATTAGCATCAATTATCCCCATTTGTACGTAAGATTTGCCTTTTTCAATTTAACAAATATAGTAAAGTCTTCGATGTCAAATCAACTTCAATTATTATTATATAATATAAAATAATAATAATTATTATTATAGGTAGAAATATGTACATAGTAATATTTTATTTTTGGACACATAAATCACAGATGTATCCATCTGGCGAATCCCATTCTGAACATATAGCATGAGCCTACAGTCCACATATGGTACAGCGATACCACAACCCGTTATTTTTTCCAAATTCTTCGCAAATAATACATTTGTTATTCATCATCCACATTCATTTCGTCATCACTGTCATCTTCGCAAAGGTGCTCTTCATCTTCGTTCTCTGAAGTACTTTCTTCTAAAATAAATTATAATCTTGTAAATTTCTCAGCATATTTATAAACAATTTTAAGCAAATCTGCGACATTGAGTCCATAGTATATAGAGAACCCAGTAACTTAACTTGTTCAGCAATTTTAGTTTCTTGCTGTTGGATGAAAACGGCCTTCTAACCCACTAGTCTTGGGTTGCTCATGTTTTAATTTTTCTAAAGTAAATGGTATATTCTTTTGCAGCTTTTCTTTTGGACAAACCTTCAATCGCAGTTTTAGCAGATTGAAGGTCTTCTTCGGTCCAAGCCGCTTTAGCGGTTGTCCTTTGACGATTTCTTGGCATATCTACAACAATAAAAAAATAAGTCAGTAAGGGGCAATGGCGCTCAGAGGAGCGGTATAACCCCAAACCGTCGTTTTGTAATTAATTTGAAATAAAAAAAAAATCGTACACAATTGTGGAAAATTGATTGCATCATCACAAAATAGAATAGTTTTTTTTTAGAAAGTAAAATTAATAATTAAATAAGCATTAAAATTTTAGACTTACCGACAAAAAACACCTAACCAAAAATTAGATCAGTACGGCCGCAAATGAAGAAACGCACTTCACGGTCACATGACGCGAGCCGACTGTCCGTTTGCATCCCTATCTGTTAGAGGCCCTCTCCCCTCACGCTTCACGCGACGTGGCGTGTTGCTACGTTCCATTTTGACAGAGTTACAGTGGTGAGCGCCATTACCCAGTGGGCGTTATTCCCCCTGCTTCCCCTAATAGCTCAGTTGTCCAGAAGTGATGAGTAATAGCTCAGTTGTCCAGAAGTGATGAGTAATAGCTCAGTTGAGCAGAAGTGGGTCGTGAGCTCGACTGTCTAACGCAGACCAGCTTGGACCTTTTTTTAACACCCGACTCCCGACGCAAAAACGGGGTGTTAAAAGTTTGTCGTGCGTGCAGGTCAGATTTTGATAATATGTTTTTAGCAGGTAGCAGCGCTACCTGGTGGCTAACGTGTAGTGTAGCACTGGTTCAGTCCCATACAAATTGACGTTTACGCGTTCGACACGTTTGATAGAGTAAAACTCGCACTAGGCCTTCAGGTCGTCAGAGGCTGACGATCCCACTTCATTGTCGTTGGCGACACCAACGACATTACTATATAACTAGCTGGTGCCCGCGACTACGTCCGCGTTCTGGATGAAAGGTACCCTATGTCCTTTCTGGTGTCCCAGACAACGTGTATGCAAAATTTCATGGTGATCGGTTCAGTAGCTTTTGCGTGAAAGAGTTACAAACATCCATACATACATCCATACATCCATACAAACTATCGCATTTATAATAGGTATTACGAGTAGTACGGATATAGTACGGATTAGTACGGATTAGTACGGATTAAGTATATATAAATATAAAGACAACTGCATTACCAATTACTAAGTATACCAGCCCGGGTGCTGCCCAGATCTTGATAAGACTCGTTACATTTATAACAGTTTAATTAAGGATATATGGAATGTGGAATGGTATGTCCGATCTAACATACTCTTTGTAACGTGCCGAACGTAGGGGGAAATTTTTTGTGTTATTACAAAAAAAATATAATTAAAATTTACCACATTTGTGTTTGTTTGTAATGGTTTAATATAAATCAACATTTTTTAACTGTTACCATTTTTATAGTTTTACGCTGAAATTCTTAGTAGTTTAATTTATACTGGTTTTAAAACCGTAGGTAATAATATAAGATAGGTAGATAGATATACTAGCGATAAACGACGGCTTCGCATGCTTAATTTTTTTCTGCAAAACAGTAGGTAGGTATGTCTATTGGCTTATGGGAAGCAATGAAAGATTGTATATTTGTAATAAATGATATTATTTGATATCACTACATAGTATAAAACAAAGTCGCTTTTTCTGTCCCTATGTCCCTTTGTATGCTTAGATCTTTAAAACTACGCAACGGATTTTAATGCGGTTTTCACTAATGGGTAGAGTGGTTCTCGAGGAAGGTTTAAGTACATAATTTACTAAGTTACGCGGGCGAAGTCGCGGGCAGCAGCTTTAATTTTATTAACACGTAATTTTATAACATGTAGTGCCATCTGTTAACTTTTAGATGAATTAGAGTACTACATTGCTTCAAACAGAATTCCCTAGATGGCGTTGTAAATTTTGCATACACGTTGTCTGGGACTCCAAAAAGGACATAGGGTACCTTTCATCCAGAACGCGGACGAAGTCGCGGGCACCAGCTAGTTATATTATATATCATATTAAATGATATAAACACACAAATACTCACACGCACGTACACACACACGCACACACACACACTAACACACAATCGTTCTATTTAAAAATAAAAACTTTTTTCTTGTTTAAAAAATATATATAGGTATTATTAGGTATACATATTATTACTAGTTTTTATGGAAGAGCGAAGGCTCCTGGAACAGGCTTCCGCTTAAAAGGAGTCTTCAATCATAGTCATTGTAAATACGATTTTTCAACTGTTAATAAACATTTTTATATTTTTTATATTTATATTATTTAATTGTATAGCAGAAAGGCCAAAAGGTGTGTTCGTATTTACTCGTACTATACTAAGGGCGCACCTGAGGCGCAGTTAGAACAGAACTAATTCAAACGTAGGTATAAGACTCTTTTGTATGAAACAAAGAGCTATTGTAATAAACTTAATATATTTATGAAAGACCTATGTGTGAAAGAGAAAGACTTTCAATCTACTTGTTAGAGTGAGACACATTTATTTTTATATACAAAGATTGAAATCTTTGCTGGCCCTGGATTCTGTATGGCAAATACTCTTGTCTTGACAAGGCAAGATACGTTAATGTCATTCCTTGTCTTGTCATGAAATTCTTATGTCTTATGCCCCCAGCAGAGATAACATAATATTATCTGTGTTTTCAGTGGAATAGTCAAATAAATACAATAGTATACTGTAGTTTTTGTGAAATCATATCGTGCCATAGATAATTGTCTTGGGGCATAAGATATAAGAATTTCATGACAAGACAAGGAATGACATTAACGTATCTTGCCTTGTCAAGACAAGAGTATTTGCCATACAGAATCAGGGCCCTGATATAGGTAAGTATTCCGACAATGTCCAAAAACATTCCATGTTTATCTATCGTTCTACCTATTAGTGAAAACCGTATCAAAATTCGTTAGGTGTTTTTGGAAAAGACAGCGATTATTTATTTTTATATTACCTGTACCTATGTGAATATTTGCAGCGACTAGCGATTTTTTTATAGCATCATCAATTTAATTCATTATAGATAGAAACAAATTATTTTTATTATAAAGATAACAAAAACAATTTTACAGTATTTACAATTTTTTCACGTTTTTTAACCTTAAGGCTATGGCAGACGCAAAATTGGGAAAAATGACAAATTTTCAAAGACGATTTTTCAATAGTTATACATGTATTTGCTTCAAACTATTAGTACTTACCTAAGTAGGTAAAGGTACTTACCTAAGTAGGTAACCTAACCTAACTAGGTAAGTACTTAGGATTATTCTACCGGTCGAAACCGCAGCGAAAAAAAATGGGAAGGTTCCACTAGTAAAATTATTGTATATCAAAGTAGGTTACATCAATAAAGGCTTCACAGCCGTCCGCCACCGTGGCCATGAGACGATTTAAAAAATAAATATATTAACTGTCAAAAAATCAACATGGCCGCTCATTAACGCACAGAGCAGATAATAAAGCCATTAACGTCATAATAAAAGTAATTTACGTGATATCAGAATAGATATAAAATTAGCATATGAATGAATTAAAAAAGTTTTATTTTTCGAGTTCACATTTCGCTATTGACATTCATACACACACATGCATACACAAAGCATACACACATACACAGGCACTGTGTTTATTTACATTTTATTGAAGATTTTCAAGAAAATAACATCAAAAGCGCATCATGAAGTTTGGCAACATTGTATTTATTATCCCACTTGAAGTATACCTACTAACACTTGCCTTTGCACTAGCTTTTGCCCATGACTTCGTTCGCGCCCCTATTTCCTATTATTATTTATTATTCTTATTATTACTATTCCTATTATTATATTCTAAGCTCTGAGTATTCTTTACTCGGGACAAATGCAAACTTATCAAAATATTCCAACTCGTCTCGAGGTTTTAAAGACAAATGCCGATCAACTAGCCTGTCACTATATTATAAGTATATCTATATAGTAACTATCAAGACAATAAAATGACTAGAAATTGTACATCATTTGTTAAGAGTCCAGACGTTTTTATCAAGAACGATATCTGAGTAATATTGAAGCGAAGTTACCCGGATAAGTGTCTGTAATCCGTTGTCTTAAAAAAAAACGAAATGCCACCAACGAAGCTTAGTAATGAAGACATTTGCGTCCAATAAGCAACCCATTATTACTGCTTATACGATAAAGAATCTAATTTTGTAGTACAACCAATAATGAATCTAGACAACAAGTAATTAAAGTTCAATTTCGTTCGCGGATTTACCAGTTTATTTTTTAATTCCCCCGCCATAGACTAAAATCATGTTAGAACGTTTCATTAGGAAATTCAAAAATGTACGATAGCATTCCGATTGGAAGCAACAATCGTTCCATATTCAAAATTAATTCGGACTGTATATTACGAACGCTAAATTTGAATTTTCACAGACAACTGTCCGCAGATTTGCAGATGTTTTATTAAAAATTGTTCTTTAGTTTTTGAATTTTAAGCTAGAGTAAATAAGGTTGAAAATTGATTGATTAAAACTAACATTTCTTTAATTAGAAATAAAGGCCCTTAACCGGCAATTAAGGCATGTTTATTTAGGGTCGTGTGGTTTTATAGTTTATGGCATAATGGCGGTGCGATCAAAGACAACGATTCGATACGGAAGCCATATTTAAAAGTTATTATTAATTAATTTCCGTCTGTTGGCTGCTCTGTGGTTTGCATTTTATTGGACAGTATAGACCACGTATAGACCCTATTTTTATCAATTTTACAATCAATACACTTGCTTGTATTACACGTGAATAAAGTTTTACGATTTTGCATATGTTAATGAAGTATTGAGACAATTGGCTATGCAATTAAAAAAAATGCCTTATTATGTTGCGGGCGGACATCTTTTTTTGATGGAACTATGGTTTTTTTTAAAGACCATGTAAGATAAAGATACAGTGTGGCTATTAGGTTATATTTAAAAAAGTTTGATTAGGGCAGATTTTTGACATGAATATGTCTTTTCTCTGGGGTCTATTCGAAAGAATGTGTGTCACGAAAATCGTTACCATGACGTAAATGAATTAATTCGAAAGAATGTGTGTCACGAAAATCGTTACCATGACGTAAATGAATTAATTATAATTTGTTCGTTTGTTTATATATATATTTTATCCCTGTTGACCATAGAAGGATTAAGGATAAGGGGAAAGAATAAGGATAAGGATAGGGATAGGGATGGGGATGGGGATAGGGATAGGGATAGGGATAGGGATAGGGATAGGGATGGGGATAGGGATAGGGATAGGGATAGTTTGTTCGTTTGTTTATATATATATTATCCCTGTTGACCATAGAAGGATTAAGGATAAGGGGAAAGAATAAGGATAAGGATAAGGATAGGGATGGGGATAGGGATAGGGATAGGGATAGGGATAGGGATAGGGATAGGGATAGGGATAGGGATAGGGATAGGGATAGGGACCATTTAAATCTTTCTTTTCATTTATGATATGAGACATATTCATGTCTACTGTGCCATCGAGAAGCCATGGCACTTTTTTTTTTATACAATAACTTTCGTTTTAGAGTAATAAAAATTTTCAGCGACATTTGTTTTTAGTCTTATTTATTTTTATATTTTGTTTATTTTATTTTTATTTAAAAAAAAACTTCATATTTTAAATCTGTTCGATTATCTCCAAGAAGCTACAAAAAATTGCTGTGCAATATTGCACCTTAACTTATAGATTACTAGCTGCTGCCCGCGACTTCGCCCGCGTAACTTAGTAAATTATGTACTTATAAACCTTCCTCGAGAACCACTCTACCCATTAGTGAAAACCGCATTAAAATCCGTTGCGTAGTTTTAAAGATCTAAGCATACAAAGGGACATAGGGACAGAAAAAGCGACTTTGTTTTATACTATGTAGTGATTTAGGTTGTGCAAATTTTGTCTTAATGAAGTGTGATAATTAATAAAAAAAAAGTGTCTTAAAATATCCATTAAAATTTTGGACACAGTAAAATGTAGAGGTATAATTTATAATAATGTCAGATGAATTGATGGGTGGGCTTCCATTGCAGTAATTATGACTTATTATTACTAACCGTATACTCACAGACGGCCAGTATCCATTCATTGAAGAAGAAAGCTCTCTCTATACTCCTCAGTATCAGCTTTTGCATGAAACTTATTATGTATAAAGATACTAGCTGGTGCCCGCGACATAGTCCGCGTTCTAGATGAAAGGTACCCTATGTCCTTTCTGGTGTCGCAGACAACGTGTTGATGTGTGTAAAAGACCATTGTAAAAGACAAAGTCTGACAGCGAACTTTCATATTATAATGTTATATAACCTCACTGATTATAATATATATAAACGGCTAACTAACAGCCCGCCCCCGGCTTCACTTGGATAACACGGATTTCTGTGCAGTTTATAGCACTTTCAATTAGTAAAAAACTGAACAAAATTCGTCGGGTTGTTTGTAAGAAGTTAGCGAAGAAACAGACAGAGGCGGACAACGACTGTTTGATTTTTTATTTCTAAATCACTTTTCAATGTTGTGCGTGTAACCTTAAATTTTTTTAGGTCTTACTAATTTTTATTGAAAATATTGCTTTCAATATTTTTATTTTTAATTTTTATTCCTATTAATACTGTATTTTATCTAAATTAATAATGTGTGCTAATAGTTTTTATTTCTTTTTGTTACAGGAAGAAGTAAGTACCGGACCAGCTCACGGCAGCAACGTGAGAATTTTTATTTCATAATTAACTGTTTTCATTATTTATAACTAATTAATTATACCTATAGGTATTTATATCCATAAAAATTGTGTGTTTTATAACATTTTGTGTGTGTATGTGTGTGTGCATGCTTATTATACTCGTATTCTGTGTTTTTTGTTCTGTGGCAGTTATTAGGTGGATAAATTACTCTGTTGCGGGCAGGTTGCGGGGTACTCTGTGGACCGTAGGGGGAATATTAAGAGCTCTTAATACCAATATGATTCCAGTAACATTATAGCTAAAAATCTATATTTTAGGACCCTATAAATATTTTATAACCCTATAAATTCGCATAATAGTAAATTAAGACAGAAAATTATAAAAATACTTAATGAGTTCCCACGCTCGTACAGCGTCACCTTAAGTATTTAATCTATAAATATTATAACATCTAATATATAAAATTCTCGTGTCGCGGTGTTTGTTGCCAAACTCCTCCGAAACGGCTGGACCGGTTTTGATGATATTTTGTATGCATATCGGGTAGGTCTGAGAATCGGCCACCATTAATTTTTCATACCCCTAAATGTTAAAGGTAGTCCACCGCATTTTTTTTTGGCAAAACAACGTTTGCGGTGTCAGCTAGTAAGTATATTACCTATAACATTTTTCGTATTTTTTTTTTTTTTGAGTAATTTAATTTGTAACTGGCAAGAATAATTATTATTGTTTTATTTCTTGCTTAAATAATAGATGTGTACCTAGTACCATTAGGTAGGTATCAATAATAGTAAATTTGTGTTGTCTAATAGGAATTCAGCGTAACTGAGTGTCTGAGTGTTGCGTCGATTGAAAAGTGAAAAAAGCTCTTTTTAAAAGATTCTCAAATTGAGCGTCTAATGACAACCATTCACAGCTGATTCATAGAAATAACCTTGTCACCGATACTCCCGTCGGTTGGAAGTGTTTTTTTTTTTTTTTTTCCAAAAAAAAACATGATAATTTTTTTAATCTTGGGTTCTGTAGGCTATTCAATTTAAATTTATTTTTAAAAGTATTACTAATATTATGATGAGAAAACATAAATTTGTATTTTTGTTTGCAATGAATAAAGTCAAAAACGATTGGACCGATTTTAAAAATTCTTTCACATATAGAAAGCTACATTATCGGCGAGTAACTTGGGCTAAAGCTTGTATCTTATATCTTATACTAATATTATAAATGCGAAAGTTTGTATGGATGTATGGCAGCGACCTTTGAATAGATATACTATTTCGTTGATGTATGGATGTTTGTAACTCTTTCACGTAAAGACTACTGAACCGATCACAATGAAATTTTGCATACACGTTGTCAGGGATCATCTACGGAAAAGGAAGAGGAATAATCTAAAAAAAAATTAAAAAAAAGACGACCAAAATATATGAGAAACAAAGGATCGGATAAAATGTTTCAACAACTTAAATCGAATAAAAAGTGCGCGATAGAAGTCATGGGCAAAAGCTAGTTTATGATATTAATAAAAAAATATTCAAATACACAAAGCAACTCCGAATAACTGATAGGTCAGTGACACCAAAGGACCATTCATCTTACAATACTTAAGTTGTAAAAAAATCATGTCGTAATAGTTCAAGTGACACCCCGTCAAGTTAAAAGTAGAAAACTTATAAAAAAAGTCCTTTTTCCTCATATGTAAAGAGTCCTGACTGGTCATGGGTATTAAAATGTACCTTAGTTGACCATAAGAAAGAAAAGCATAAATATTTATTTTATTTATTATACTAGCTGGTGCCTGAGACTTCGTCAGCGTTGAAACAGGAAAAAGTAGCCTATCCTGTGTCCTGTACGTCTAAATGTTTATCTACCAAGTTTCATGAATATCACTTAATTCGTTTAAGAGTTATGGAGGAACATACATACATACCTACATATGTCGTCGGCACATCGTAGAATTGGGCATATCATTATGTTCCTGGGCAGATCATATTTCTGGAGAGGTTCGCCTCACTCCGCTCCGCTTCGCTCGGCTCCCCAAATTTATTTCCATGTAAACCTAATACGCTCCTCCTCGCTTTGCTTCGCTCCGCTCCTCGTCGCACCTATTTTTGACTTTTGGTGAAAGATACGTAATACACAAAATAAATCTAAAAATCGTCAATTTAGTTTCAATGTCATGTAGGTATAGAAGAGCCTATAAACATGATATCTAAATAAAACTAAATATTCTAAATGGCGGCTATATTTTTTATACTACATCGATTTTAATAATTTCATTTATGGATAGTAACATTTTTAACTAGACAGTAACCAGTTTAATTAAACTAATAACCATGCAAGTAGTGGCCCGAATGGCAGCAGTAACCATTTACAAAACCCTCCAAAAATATATACCGATGTGGCGACCTCCTTATTGCTGACCTATTTGGAATTTCCGTGTCATTCTTCATTGAAAAGAAGAGGCACGGAAATCAGACAGTCGGCCTTCAGCACAGCTTCAGAAAGCACGCGCTTTCTCGCCACTCATCAACATTATTTTGTTAATATGTAAATATGTGTAATTGTATAAATATAAATATGTGGAGTTATTCCTCTTCGCCCCACACCAATATAAAAAATACTATATCCTTAATAGAGAATTTATATCCTAATAAGAACAACTAAGCTCGTTAAAAAATATTTATTTCAATATAGCGCCATTTTAGACAGTTTTCCTTATTTTTATTTTTTTTGTTATTTAGAAGCATACTTCCATATTATTATCGTCTAATAGAAGTCAATTTCGTATTTACTTATATAAGCCTTCGATCCAAATAAGGAATCCGTTTGACAGCTGTCATCTGTCAAAAAATTATCAACTTTGTCGTTGGTCGTTAGTAATAATTTATGACCACTGACGAATTAAAAATATTTATTCGCCTAAATATGTTGCCTTCTTTAATGTTGCCCAAGATTTAATGTCCACAGAGTACTGATTATTCTTAGAGGTCTTTCTGAGGTCCTATTTTATTGCCCTGTATGTAGAAATAATAATCTTTTTATAAAATAAAGAAATAAAAGAATAATTCAGATTTTAAGCAATTATTAATATATTGTCATATTAGTAAAGGTACTTTATAATTCTATACTTGTAATGCAGGTGATATTAACAAAAAATATAGTGACTTAAATTGCTGCAAGTAAACTCGACAAAAAAAGTGCTTTATCACCCTAAGATTGAACATTCTTTGTATGTTGTAGAATGATAAGGTCTGTTTTCCTTTGAAAATTCAAAGTGACAATTTCTATTGCTATCTTTATTAGCGATGACAAATTATGTCAATCAGTAATCAATACCTATTTCAAATCTAAGCCTTAGCGAATTTTCAAATGAATGGAATTTGTAATCGAAACTGATAAAGCACTTTTTACGTAAGTTACTGAATACTTACAACATACTTAATCTTCAAAATGTCTTGCTTTTATCGGTTTTCTTATCAGGCTTAGTTATTAAGATTATTAAACGTTTGACCATTAAATATTATACATTTTTATATATAAATAGTATATAACAATTATAAGTTCATTAAAAACAAAATGTTACCAACCCCTAGAAGTTAGTTTACGTTTTGTGCATGAGTTTATGTAGAGTGGTTTACAGGTAAGGTGGCCCAACTCTATATTACGTGAGAAAGTGTCCGTCGAATACGCTTATTAGGCGGCGCTGTGGTAGCATTGGTGTGTGACGCAATAATTCATGAACTACGCAACCAACCAATCATATCAAACAATAATGCTGCACTAGCGCCATTGTGGTCAATTTATGAACCACTATTTAATGCTTGCCAATTTTTCAGTTTAACACCAATATAAGTTGGTCTTCCTTTACCTCTATACCCTTCATAATTATGTCTCATCTCGTTGGCCTCACTAAAGTTATGTTTCAGGGCTGTCAAACTGGCGGTCGCCATGGCAACCCGTCAGGCGCTCGGTGCAATAATTTAACTAATTTTAATTTCGAATTAAATCCAAATTCGATTCGACTCATGTACGAATTGGTTAAGATATTGCATCGTCCGCTTGTATCGGGATTATCAGCGATGGAGCACGGATTTCTGGCATTTTCATCTTGATTTGTGTCCTGTGTGTTTTTGCTTGTGTCTGCAATTGCATTGTGGAGGGTAGAGATAAGAAGTACCGACTCATATGACTATCAAACTGAAAAAAATGATCTTCTACAATCCAACAATAAAATAAATAGGCTACAATGGCGCACTGTAGCACATCTTCCATCTATCTATCTTTGTCTATTTTTATTATTTCTATCTATCTATCTTTGTCTAATTTACTCGACAATGCTGCATTAGCGCCATCTTAATTTACTGGTATTCCAGGACTACTTTTAAATACATAGAGTCAGTCCTCTTTTCTCTACCCTCCATAGATTGCATGCTCATTGTTTTTTTATTCGATAATTTATGAAAACTTATTGTTTGCGTAAGCTTTTAACTGAGATTTTTTGCTTTTGTGAGTCTCTTTCGCATTTATAATAATCAATATTCATGGGAGATGAATATACGTTTGTACAAAGTACATACCTAATATACATCGTACATACCCACATTTTTGCTACAAAACTGACATAATTATATTGTTTTTATTTAGGTCCTAGAACCAGAAGACCGAAAAAACCACCCGGCGAAGGACCATCAGTTGATGAGAAAAGACCAAGAACAGCGTTCTCTGGACCACAGCTTGCTAGATTAAAGGTTTGTTGCTAAATTCTTGATAATTTTAGGTTTTTGTGTAATAACATACAGGTAGCCCAGTCAGTAATGTCCACTTTGCATTTGAGTCAGACTTTATCGATAACGTGAGAATTATAAAGAATTGGTTCTAGTATTCTTGTATTACTTACCAAAACTACAACTGGTACAGGGTACAGGCAGCAGGAGTACCTCTACCATGAGTTATAATGACTGCACTCGCTAGCGAGAACGTTAAATATTTATACGGACAAATATTGAAGTTAAGGATAAATTTCATAGAAATATGTATAGACCAGCAGCAGAAAGCCGCCTGCTGTTTTCTGCTATTGCTTGCTGTCTGCAATCGGCTACGCAATCATAACTTTAAGCACTGCAGCCAAACGGGATTCTAATGCCTGGGCCATGAAACCATTGCTCGAAGTGAATTCGCTTACCCCTGGGCCACGAAACCAACGCTCGAAGTGAATTTGCTTACCTTTGGGCCACGAAAACAGGCTCGAAGCGAATTCGCTTGCGCTGCAAGCATCAGTGTCGAGATAAAAAAAATTCATGCTATTTGCAGCGCCGTGTTGCGTTCTCTTACATGAACTACAATAATTTGTTTTTGACGCTAGACGCTGGCGCTTGCAGCGCAAAGCGAATTCGCTTCGAGCGTTGTTTTCGTGGCCCAGGAACCTTAGCCAAGAGCAAACCAATGCAAACGCTCCCTTTGCGTACTTACGAAACGAAAGAAATAAAGCCCGGTGATTGGTTGTTGTAACGCCCACATAAAATTTTGACCAATCACAAAGCTTTCTCCAAAGCGTAGCGAAGCCTGAGCGTAGCGTTTATGACTGTACGTTTGCTTGTGGCTAGGGCCTCAGGGGTTAGTACATCAATGCGGACTCAATGTGCCCTGCCACACTGTCAAAAACACAGTCAAAACACAGTCATTTTTTAACATTAATTTTTCTATCACAGCACGAGTTCGCCGAGAACCGCTACTTGACTGAGCGCCGGAGACAGAGCCTGGCTGCGGAACTGGGTCTGGCCGAAGCCCAGATCAAAATCTGGTTCCAGAACAAAAGGGCGAAGATCAAGAAGGCTTCTGGACAGCGAAACCCACTTGCACTACAACTGATGGCGCAAGGCTTATATAACCACAGCACTGTACCTTTGACAAGAGAGGAAGAAGAATTAGAAATGAAGGCTAAAGAGAGAGAGAGGGATGTACAAAATCGACTTTAATTCTTTTTTAAAAAATGTTACTTGCATCTGCGTGTCTAGATGGGCATAGACAACGTACCATTGACTTGACAATAGTTAATATTCTAGCGATTCTTGATTGTCTTTTCTTTGTTTGTGGTTTAAAATAGTGTTAAACCCTAAAAGGATTTACAATAAATTATCGACTTTTGAAGTTATACTTCTTCAGGTTCGTTATGCTAGCATAACACGATTAAGCCTATCGTCCAATCGGCATGATTATGGTTGTCTCGATCAAGCGAATTGCATGATAACAATGGCTATCATACAAAATAATAGCAATACAACTGACTTACATTGGCTGGATCAAGCAATTAGGATGAAGTATGTATGACAAGTGGATGTCATGTCATTTTACATGACAAGAATGGCTATCATACAAAATGACACACACACCGTCTCACATTGGCTTGATCAAGCAAATAGGATAGTGTATGAGTGTCATTTTGCATGACAAGAATGGCTATCATACAAAATGACACCCATATTAATCTGTGTCCATACACCGTCTCACGTTGGCTTGATCAAGTAAATACGATATATAGTGTATGAGTGTTTGTTTATCTTATTCGTCAAGTAAAATGACACCTATACACCATCCTATATGCTTGATCAAACCAATTGGTTGGGGTATGGGTGTGATTTTGCATGATAGTCTTACTCGTCATGCAAAATCAATTGGCTTGATCAAGCCTATCATATCATGTCGATTAGACTAAGGGCTTTGACCGTGTATGACTGGCATTATTGTAAAGAGGTCAGATTGTATTTAATTTTTTAATAAGTTCGGAAATTTAGCACGCCGATAAGCTTTAAGTAAGTAGCCCCCCCCTTATGTACTGATGCTAAATAAATTCAGAAAATGAAACGTTAAAAATTACTTTAAGTAAGGTACATTTAGACTTTAAATAATTTGTTTTTGTGTACTAATCTTTTGTAAATAACTGTATAATTATTATAATTAGATAATTAATTTTATTATCATACAATTGAAATTAGATTTAGTTACATGTAAATAAAGTTTATTGTTTATCACATTGTATAGGTATTTAAAAAGAGAACTTTTTGTAAATATTAATTCGAATAAATGTAAATAATTATCGTGTAAGTAAATTTCAAAACATCCACGTGACGTCACTGGCAACTAAAAAGTCGCCGGCCAGTGTTTTCGTACCTCCAAGTAACGCGCCGTAATGTTTTTCTTTACCTTTACCATGAGTTTACAATGACCGCATTCGCTAGCGAGAGCGTAAAACATTTATAAATGAAAAACTGTCAACTGTCAATGTCAAATTGACAATTTTCCATATAAATATTTTAAGCTTACTCGCTAGCGAGTGTGGCCATTAGAACTCATGGTTAAGGTACCAAGTTTACCAAGTGACCATTTATACCGAAGAAAAGGGTTGCCAACTTGGGATAACTAAATAAAAATGACGTACTCGAGGGATTCCCGTAAAAAAGAGCATCGTAACGCTTTACAAGACCAAAATTGCGTTACGCATGTAATACTTGAACGTCCCCTAATAGTAAGTACTGAGTGTGTCACGAGATTACGTCACCAAAATGGCGGCCAAGCGCATTAGCAACTTGTGGGTCTTATAACTTCCGTACAGTTCAAACCAAAACATAATATTCTGACATTAAATTTTATGCGCAATTAAAGGCATTTTGCTACAATGTCTATGGTATAGTTGGATAGATAGCATTAAAAAGTTATCGAAGAGAGTTCACGAGTAGTATGCGGTTAAAGTAACTAAATATTTGGAATAGTTTATAAGATTCACTCTTATGGCTGGCGTACATCGGAGGACGGCGTGGCAAAGAAAACTGTATTTAAAAAAAAATTCAATATTTTGTAATCTAGTATTTTGTGCTATGTCAGAATGACGCAGCACCCCCGTTTGTTTTCGTAACACAATTAATGAAATTTTAATTATATTATAAGCCATAGATGAATGATTGGTCTCGCTGCGCTCGACTAGATACCGCCGTCGTGCTTGTAAAATACGGCAACAAATACTACCCGAGCCAGGCGCACTGCAAACTATCTGTTATGTGTACTGTGTAAAAATATAATAAAACTGTGTAAAAAGTGATAAAAAGTGACGATGTTTTACACACACTACAATGAAATTTGTTGCCGCATTCACGGACCTATCGCTTTTGTATAGCGCTCTATCTAGTCGAGCGCTGCGAGACCAATCAATTATCTTTGTTATAAGCATTTAAGATAGAAAATACCATGAAAATATTTATATACATGCCATGCCGTCTTCCTATTTGCGCCGGCGTTTAACTTTGTATCAGAATTAATAGGCTAGGAACGCCTCTTAAGAGTCTTTAGTCGAAAGCCCCACGCGATTTGTAAAAACTTTCAAATAGCTAGTTAATGTAAATATAGTTAATAGTAGGTAAGCTAAATTAAGTTTATTTATTGTGCAATGTAGCAGTATTAGTAGAAAAGCAAGTGTTGACTGCAATATGTCTTCTTTTATTTGTGGGTAGTCGGAGAATTTCACTGTAGGGTAGGTATTTGAAATTTTTATAACGCCGGAAAAAAAAATGAGAAGCTTTAATTCATACCCGAACATACTGCTACGGTTATAAGTTTAAAAAAACTTATGAAAGGTGACAGTCCAACTTTTGACAGTTGTTCGGATGACAGCTGTCATAAAGGACATATTGTCTATCAAAACTTTAATTGTGTTGCAAATAAAAAATGTATATTTGTAATTATTAATATGCACGTTGCGATAATTAACACTTTTTAAATATATTCAAGAATATTATGGTTTTTGACAAGTTGTAAAATTATATAACCTTTAAATAGTGCCAAACAGATCTATTAGAACATTCCTTTTTTTTGTCTTCTGTCTGCTTGTCTTTCAGATCATCCCTAAAAGTGATCTAAAAATATAATATCTATTATCTTATCTATCACCCACTTCCAAAATTATAACACATCACTCCATAGCTAAAGGTTCAAAGAATCTTTTGGGATATTCAATCTCCTTTGATAAAATACTTATTGCTCGTAACGTACACGTTAAGTACGTAAAACACACGGCTTTTTTGCATATATGCAGTCAACTCTTTGCTTTATAAATAATGAAAAAATGTAGCAATTTATAGGAGAAATCTGATTACAATGAATATGAAAAAAAATGTTGTTTTATTTGTTATCCTCTAATAACAATTCAAAATATGGCCAGTATCAGTTTGGTTCATATTCATCTGTTTGTCAATGAAGTATTATTAAAAATTCTCTGATTTGTTTATCCAATATTATAAAGAAATTCATAATTAATAATTTCAACTAGAATTTATTATTTTAAGTAGTGTTTCTCTCAGGTCGAAACTAAATTAAAATTCTACCAAAACCAAATTAAAATTCTACCAAAACAAAATTAAAATTCAGAAAGCAGAAATAAATGTTTTTTTTTGTAACGGCAACACTAAAGCTCGTTAATAGATATTAAAGTAAATTTATTTTTCATGTCAACTCTACCAAAAACATTCAGATTGTAGGAAAATACTGTTTTTGTTGGTTGGCAACACTAAGGCGCGATTTCACCATACTCTGTTAGTATTTTCATTTGGCGCTGTCACTCGCTTACTGTGAACTTTTGTTAAATGACTTAACAGCGAAATACTAATAGAGTATGGTGAAATAGTTCCTAAAGCTTATCAGTACCTACATATCTACCAATTAAAGTAAATTTGATTGAATATTATGTCAATTCTTTTAGTCAGAATTTATTACTTTAATTAGTGTTCAAAATTCTACCCAACTCATTCAGAAGGTAGGAAAAAACTGTTTTTTTTTGGTAACACTAAATCTCGTCAATAGATACTAAACAAAAATAAAATAAAATGAACTTGAACTTTGTCTTTACCTAGTAATAAATGAATAAATAAATGAATAAATAGCAAAAACCGAATATTTTTAACTAAGTAAAGAGAAATGTTTTGGTCTTTACATAATTTTATTTGTGAATAATTTTATATCTAGCATCTAGATATCTAAGGCGTTTATTAGTTGTTCTAAGTACCAAGTATATCTACGAAAACAACTCACTCTAGCCCTCCCCTTAAAAATGTTTTACAATAAAATTAAGGGCCGCGAATCGAACTCGCACAAGGATCTCGCATACCTGATTCGCGACGGTGCCACAAAAATTTCAATAAAATCTTACCCTGTCAGTACACTGCTACTAAGTTGAATTAAAGGGTAGGTAAGTAAAGGATGTTGGGGGCTGTTTTATAGAATGATTGCTATTTTTATTCATTTTATTTTATTTTATTTTCAACATAAACCCTACAGCAGAATAAGATAATAAATAACAATAGACACAGTATTACTACCTACATTACAGGGTTTCATTGTGTAGGACTTAGATAGACTTCAAATAAATTACCTAAATTAATAACGTAGCTTTCTATAGGTGAAAGAATTTTTCAAATTGGTCCAGTAGTTTCGGAGCCTACTCAATTCAAACAAACAAACAAATCTTTCCTCTTTATAATATTAGCACATATTAGTATAGAAGCATTATTATCATTATTATGAAACTTAAGTACGTAAACTCGACAAATAACGTCCTTTATCACTCTAAGATTGAACATTGCTTGTATGTTGCAGAATGATAAGGTCTGTTTTCCTTTGAAAATTCAAAGTGACAATTTCTATTGCTATCTTTATTAGCGATGACAAATTATGTCAATCAGTAATCAATACCTATTTCAAATGTAAGCCTTAGCGAATTTAGAAATGAATGAAATTTGTAATCGAAACTGATAAAGCACTTTTCTTGTCTGCTATACATACTTACATTAAGTTTTCATAAATGTATTAAAATTAATATCCAACTAACAGAAATAATAAATGCTTAACTAATAGAAACATTGAAACTACCGGTTACATATAGTTAGTTTTAAACTAAGTAATTTAAAGTATAACCAATCGATTTCGTTACAATAAAATCGGTGAGAGGTTAGAAGGGGAATAGTTAATTTAATACGACGTCAGACGCGCGCCTAACATTCCTATGGATAAGCGTCGGGCTACACAATGTCCCACTAATAAATACTTAATTCTGGGTCGTCTATGAAGTCACACTTCAAATGACAGATGTTTGGTTTGTTTTTAAATGACAGATTCTGATGACAGAGTTCATGTTCTACGCATATGTCACTTTTAAAATTAAATCTAATGTATAAAATTCTCGTGTAGCGGTGCTTCCAAACTCCTCCGAAACGGCTGGCTGGAAAAAATCTATTTGTAGTATGAATTCAATAAAAATAATTAGTGTTTTCAATAATCTGAAGCCTATTAACAATTATAATAACAAAAATTATACTTAATACTTTAAATAAAAAATTAAACGAAAAATTAATGTTAAAAAATTTTCGCTGCATGTAAACCGAATCTTATACATCCAAGGGATGCCCCCAAAATTCTTCAGTGAGCACCGATCGTAGGTGTTATTTTTACACCCTTAAGAGGGTTGTTTTCGACGACCCTTTATTTTTTTATTTCTTTAGATTTAAATAACTGTAACAGTCAAACGAACACAAATATTATTATTTCGCATAAACACTCGTAATTTTACTAAATAATCCGAGGAAAAACTTTACGAGCAAAGTCACCACTGTTCTGATAGACTCTGGCGTCCTCCGCGTCCGCTACAGGGAATTTGTTGAGGTCGGACGAACACTCTTCCGAAAGCTCTTCAGCAACTCCGCCGCGAGGGTCCGCAACAGGACACTGCTCATTGGGATAGCGCACCCGAACTGCACTCTGGCAGCCGAATCTCTCAGGATGAAGCGGGCGGTAGAGTCCCCATCTACTGCCCTAGTCCTGTCAAGGATTCAGGTGGCGAGCGTATGCCAGCCTATTGTCGCCTATACCCTGGAATTTATTACTCACTGACCAAAAAACAGTAGGTACTTTTATTTCAATAAATGCGAAAGTTTGTATATATGTATGGATGTATGTTTGTAACTCTTTCACGCAAAAACTACTGAACCGATCACCATGAAATCTGCTCAGCTAGCTAGAGCAAGAAAGCGGTATTTTTGCTAATGCTGACGTAGTAATTAATAGACTAGTCGACGTACTACAGAATACCTGAAACCACTAGGCACTAAATCCCATTTAAGCTAAATATTTTAGCTATATTTTCATATAAGCAATGTTTTAACACAAACAAAGCCGCTGTTAAAAACTAATTGCCTAACAGCCAGATTTTGTAAATCCTATTTCAAATAAATGATTTTTGAATTTGAATTTGAAAATGTTGTCCTTTTTTCTTTGGCATAATTAATTGAGTAAAATAAATTAAGAAAATTGTGCAAAAAAAAAAAACAAGAGTTAGATATTCATATGAACAATTCGCACGCAACAATCGAGTTATCTGCACGCGCGAATAACTAAATATATCTTCATTAGGCTTTACATTCAATAAAAACATGTAATTATTTGCGATGATCGTTGATAACGAATAAAAAAAAATTCGCCGATTATCCTATTAAATTAACGATTAAAGAACATCTGTAAAAACAAGGAAAAAACAAATACAGGTGTGACGACACGGCTTCGGGTGAATGACCTTTTGACGGTTGTATAAAAATGTTGGCCACCCACGAAGCGGCCTTACTATGAGCGACCATTTTAAGTTGACCCCTCGCGATGAACAGACCCCGATACTGCAGTGTGTCTACTAAATTTGATTGAAAAACCACTTTACATAGACCCTAAGTTTCATAGTGGTTACTTCGTGGTTAGAGATCAAATAATTTGGTTATTTAAAACTTCCAATTTAAATAGGTTTCTTATAGTTAAGTAAGTTTTAAGAGTTTGAGCGATTATAGAATTCGCTTTCTATAGGATTTCTCATTTATTAAGGTTCAAAATAAAGATATTTTTGTTTTATGTTAAGGTTGTCAGACAGGCTGACAATGCACATGAAGGTAGGTGACTACCGTCGTTATAACACAAGCAACGTCAAAGATGCTGCAAATGCTAATTAGTAAAATTAAAACTAGTACAAAAAGTCAATTAAAATATTTCAATCCGCCTATATTTAAGAGCAAATATTTTTAACGGATGACACAGACAGACTGACAGCCCATTTGATCGCAAGTAGGTAGGTACATACGCGGTCACAGTGGCCCAAAAACACAAAAATAATAAAGTAATGGACGAGTTGTGATAAGGTAATGGGTTTTTAGACCACTTACTAAAAGTAATAAGACACCATAGCAAAAAAAAGTGTGTGTGTCAGCTCCGACGCACGACTGGAGTTTACTCCTTACGAACGCGGACAAAGTTGCTAGCAAAAGCTAGTAGTTTCATACCTAGTAATACTAACATAGACACGATTAATTACTAATGTCTATATTGGTATTATTACAAATGCGAAAGTTACATTGTTATGTTTTTAACGTTGCATTTGTATTGGACAGATTAGTTTTTGGACAGATTTTTAATTTGCCAGAATCTATTTTTTGAAAAAAAAAAAAACACTGATTATTATGTTGTAAACATATTTGTTACAGCCACAGGTGCTTGAAGTGCGATAAATAATGGATTAAGAATAAAGGATAGGAATAAAGGAATTTGTTACTAACTCATCGAAACACAAAAGCCCACATTCTGTTATTGGTTATAAACGTTTTAGTATGTATTTTGGACATGAATAACCGATAAGGATAGTAAAAGAGGGTACTAATATATTTATAGTAGGTATGTAGTTATTTACAGAGTTAAACATTTTTTCTGCAATTCTCTAGATAAGTAAATAAAATATACTACTATAATATGTGTATGTAATTTGGTTTAACTTAAAAGATAGGATTGTTTTTATTTTGAACCCGGGCGAAGCCTAGCGCGTAGCTAGTGAAGTAGGTATATTAACTAACCTTCCTAGTTTGTTTGCGTTGGCCAGCTTATGCAGATCTCTGCATAAAATATGCAAATGAATTAGTTTACAAATTAAGATCTCTTTTTTCTCCTATAATTTCGCTAGGTGATAGTGTTTGCGTGGCGACGGTAGCCATCTAGCATCAATTGAATTTCACATGAAAAAGTAATTTTTAAAGGAGTAAAGCGAGCTAGTGACAGCTGACTGGCGCGAGATAGCCTTGAACCGGGATCGCTGGAGACTTGTGGTGTCGGAGGCCAAGATCTACTACGGGTCGCTGAGCCAGAAGAGTAATTAAGTATGTAAGTAAGTATTGCTAACACTAGAGAGTACTGACGGAACATTTTGACGAGCCCATAGGATGAGTGATTTTAACGCTCTGTTCCAGGGTCCCTGGGTTCGAATTTAAAACTTTCAACTTCGGTAATGAACCGTGAAATAATAGCATGTGTGCTTTTGTGTTTCGGTGAGTGAGTAAGGGATGCCAGAGCCCGTTTCTCTACCCTTTTCTAATTCCAACATTTTTGTGTGTCACCTCCGACGTACGACAAAACATGTATTCAAAAATATTTTTTTTTTTCTGCAATTATATTTATAAACTAAACGGTTATTGAACCAACCAGCTTAAGAAGGTCTGTGCATAAAATTGCAAATTAACTTACAAATTATGTTCTCCAATATTTTTTTTGTTCCCTATAATTGCGCTAGGTTGGCAACCCTGACGTCCAGCCAATCAACGGCGCATACGCTTGCGTATCTATCACAACGCTGCCTTCAAATAAAAATAAATAAGCGCGCGTGCTGGGTGGTCGCCAGTTAATATATCAATTTTCAGTTTAATTCATTATAAACTTTAACATTAACTTGGTTAAGTTGACATTTTAACACTATTTCACTTAAGTGTAACTTACCTGCTTACTTAGGTGTTGTCAATGTATGCTTATAAACGAAATGACTTTGTCAGAGTAGTAAGATATAGTCAAAGTTTTTTAATAATCTCCATATTAAAAATATTGGTAGAAAAATCAGAAGGCCATTAGGGTCATAGGCAACTCGGCCATATCATTTAGCGGCCCATACCAAAAGAAAATCACACTTGCAATGACAATTTGAATGTCATGTTTTCAAATCAAACCTCTTATAGGTAACTAGCTGGTGCTCGCGACTTCGTCCGCGTGGAATAGTTATTTTGGGAATCATTTGGGTATCTCGAACGGTTGTCGCAGCGCACGCAACGGAAGCCCTCAAAGATGAATAATTTTCCCCGTTTTTTTCCACATTTTCGACTGTTTCTTCGCTCCTATTAGTCGCAACTTGATGTTATATAGCCTAAAGCCTTCCTCGATAAATGATCTATCAAACACAAAAAGGATTTTTCAATTCGAACCACTAGTTCCTGAGATTAGCGCGATCAAACAAACAAACAAACTCATCAGCTTTATAATATTAGTACAGATATGATCGTCATTATAAATTTAAATTTACCAGAGTTTCGGAAAAAAAGCCAAGTAGGTAATTTTAACTACTTCGTCATATTTCATAATTCATTCATCACATAACATTTCTTAAAATAATTCGGATTATTGTAAAATATAATATTATTATATAAATATTATTATATGTAAATAATTATATTACTGCGACGACGCAACGCAACGCAACGCAACGCAACGTAACGCACTCCCTAAGCATAGTACGACCACAGCATACTTATTTCCTACAGTAGGCCGACGCCTTTGATGTTGGGCGATACCGCCGCCTGTGTAGGTATTTAAAAATTACGGAAGGGTTCACACAAATTAAGTAATAAAAAATGCGCTTAAGTACCTTTCTTCATCGTGCGGAAATTGATGAAAGCTTACTTCTTTATTTATGCGAGATAAAGATTTGCACGCACTTACAGTTACAGCACATGCCGTATGCACCATTTTGATTTATATAATAAATTAAAATCTGAAAGACGCGATAGCCCTAGAATATTTATCCCAAGCTACTAAGAACGACGAAGTATGCAGCTTGGGCACGTCCCACTCGCGCCTCACCCCTCACGCCCCGCACGATTGCCCTGTCTAGACGTCTCCGTCGACCTACTGTATGAAATAAGTATGCTGTGGTACGACTATACGATACGTTTATTAGAATGAACAAACTGAATCAGTGTCGATAATGATCTTAGATCAATTAGGTTGATATCTTACTGTTTTGACCGCTCGATCAGACAGATTGACAGCTGTGACAGGTGTCATGACTGCACATAGTCCGAGCAATTACGACGAAGTCAATTGTAAGAATGAATATTGAGGTCAAAATGGGAATTTCTATTTTAATGCTATACTATTAGAAATTCAAAAAGAATTTTTTTTTAATATATGTGAGCTATTGCACTGGACTTCGTCCGCGTAACTTTATAAAATACTAGCTGGTGCCCGCGACTTCGTCCGCGTTCTGGATGAAAGGTACCCTATGTCCTTTCCGGTGTCCCAGACAACGTGTATGCAAAATTTCATGGTGATATCGGTTCAGTAGTTTTTGCGTGAAAGAGAGTTACAAACATCCATATATCCATACATACATCCATACATCTATACAAACTTTCGCATTTATAATATTAGTACGGATAGACTAGTATAGAAGTATGTACTTAGATGAAAGCTTTATTGGACTTATTTCATACTATAGTATGCTATAGCTGTGCCCGCGAATTCGTGCGCGCTTTTTTCGTACGTCGTTTTTTAAAATTCCACAGTAATCTAAATTTTTTCTACGGAAAAAATTCATACTTACTTACTTACTAATAATTCAGTATTCAGTAATTCAGTAATTCATTCAGTACTTACCTGAAAATTTTTGAAATATTCAGCAAGTTCATTCATTAAAATAATCTATACTAATGTTATAAAGCTGAAGAGTTTGTTTGAACGCGCTAATCTCAGGAAGTACTGGTTCGAATTGAAAAATTCTTTTTGTGTTGGATAGATCATTTATCGAGGAAGGCTTTAGGCTATGTAACATCACGTTGAGACTAATAGGAGCGAAGAAACAGTCGAAAATGTGGAAAAAACGGGGAAAATTATTCATCTTTGAGGGCTTCCATTGCGTGCGCTGCGAAAACCGTTCGAGATACCCAAATGATTCCCAAAATAACTATTCCACGCGGACGAAGTCGCGAGCATCAGCTAGTAACTCATAAAACTAGAGCTACTATTCTTACCACTAAGAAAAAGAAATATTTAAAAATTGAATCAACAGCACAAGTGCTATTTTTGTATACAGTCAAAAGACTACAGTACAATTAGCACACATAACAGTTCAGATGCAAATTCAGATTTGAGTTGTCCACGGTACCTACATGCATCTGCATCACATCAAGACTTGTACAATAAAACCAAAGAAAAACTAGTACCTACCTACCTAAGTACCTACGTAAATTAATTTATAACTTTTAATTATAGGATTACCTATAAGGTCAACATGAGCGCAAATGTGCGAAAGAGTTGTGCTATTTTAAAACGCGAGAGAAAGGGACAAAAGAAAGGCTCAAATGCTAAAAGGTGAAATGCAAAGATTATTGTGTTTACAGAACTGACAAATTTAATAAGCGAATACAAAACGGACTTGAACGTTCCAATTACAAAACTTTCATGATCGTCACAGCTGTCGGACATCACCGTCATTGCTGGCAAGCAAAAATAGATGAATGATTGGTCTCGCTGCGCTCGATTAGATACCGCCGTTGTACTTGTAAAATGCGGCAAAAAATACTACGCCGAATTCGGCGTACCCGAGCCAGTGACACCGCAAACTGTCTGTGATGTGTACGTGCCGAATGTTTTATTAAATTTTGAGCATAATAAAATGCCATTTTGCCTGGTGAAAATATAAGAAAACTATATAAAAAGTGATAAAAAGTGACGATGTTTTACACACACTATGATAAAAAGTTGTCGCATTTACGGAGTTATTGCTTTTGTATGGCGCTCTATATAGTCGAGCGCACCGAGACCAATCAATTATCTTTGCTGGCAACACACATTGGTCGAAACCCTTTGTCTTAGAGCACTGAGCCTCTCGTACACTGACAAACCGTTGTTGTAAATAAAAAATAATTAATACTTTTTAGCATTTTAATATATTTCATGACACATGTGAAGACAATTCGACCGTTAATTAGCTTGGATATCTCGGCAACCTTTACTTAAACAGGCGACTTTAATAAAAAGCATTCTGTGGAAAAATCTTTCAAATTAAAACAGTAGGACCTACTGCGTATTACTCAATCTTTGGCAACGAAACCACATCGCGGAGAAAGGGACAGCTAATTATGCGGAGCACTAGGTGTGAAAGAGAGAGGTAGATGTAATACTTTCGGACCACCCAAGTCGTTGCGCGGTATTCCACACAACACGATTCAATGACACCTGAAAAATCTTGATACTTTTAAATTAACGATAATGATTTAAAATTACAAAATTATTGAATGATTTCTTGAAGCCGAATTTTTTTAAGACTTGTGGAAGTTGACAGGCAGACTATCAGTTGTGTTGGTGAGTGGCTACCGTAGCCAATACAACGAGCTAGTAACATATAGTAGTGAAGTGGAATAGAGATTATTGGAAAATGGAACCTGACATCCTTTTTTATGTAAAGGCTGACAAAGTCTGAAGGTAGTATGTGTTGGTGTGATGGTAGATGGCTTGGCTACCGTTACCTATTATAGTCTATTATCGTAGTCTAACCTCAAAACGATTACAATATTTAAGCGCATGCTAACAAAATGGACTCAACGAGCGATTTGCAGCGCGAAAAGTATATACCTACAATCTACAATAGCTTCGCGGAGATAATTATAATCGAACAGATTAAAATTTGTTTTTTTATTTAATAATATTGTATAAAACATGAAAAAAATAGCCAATTACAACTTTAAATATGTATGTATTTTAATCTGACTTATAATTTTGCTCTAAGAAGTCTAAGAAGTCAAACTAGGCGACTTAAAAGTAACACTTCTCTGCTAAGTTCTCGGCTTAAACTTAGTAAGATAAAAGTTAAGAGATTACAAATTAATCTGATAAAAAAGTTAATTTTATTACCTACTTAAGTAATTTTAATTTTAAAATCATTAATTTTATTTTTATAAATTAAATTTAAATTAAAAATTAAACAACTGAAAAAAAAATATGAAAAATTATAATAAAAAAAATACCTTAACAAGAACCTACGAGAAATTGTATTAATGGCATGTATCAAAACCATTCAGTCGTGTTCCACAAACATGTAATAGTCCAAGAGCTTTGCGCCAATACATTTTTTGATTCCGACCAATGATTGTACTGTGCTCTAAACCCGGGTGATATAAGTTGGAAACACACGAACACATATTCTGTGCATAAGCGCTGCGTTTTTATATTTCTTTATTTCTTTATACATTCATTTTTTTTTTAATATGTAAATTATAACAATATTTAAGTGTTATGTTCACTCCCACTTTATGTTTAGTCCCAATACTTTTATTGTACAATATCACCGATATATCAGAACTAAAATGCCCACTATAGATAATATGTGCGGCTATATAACAACGACCTCCCTTCGCGGATGCGTTCGTTCAACTGTTTGATACCGTTTTAATACGTAAATAATGCCACCGAATGAATCTGAATGAATGAGCACCTCTTTTTGTAACGTCACAGAGCACTTTTCGCTATACTTTCCGCCTTAATCAATCAACTTCAGCCGACATAAATAGCAGACGCAAACACGTTGAAGGTCAAACGTCAATATCATTCGCCTCAGTGAATCCCTAACTTTACAAAAAAACAGTGGCACTCCGAGAGTGCCGACAGAAGTGAAAACTTGAACATTTTTGAATCTTCAGGAAAGTACATACTTATATACAGAGGTGTCGGTTACGGTAAAAGGTGGCCAGTTCAATGGTTTTTTTCCATCTCAAAAATTGTTCTTTTTGTATTATTTCAATTCAATTAGTTTTCGCAAGGATGTAAGTATTATTACGTAACATATTCTAGTTTCAGTGATATTGTGTACATTGCGCAATATCTGAAAATATACAGAGGTGTCGGTTACACGGCTACAGTAACAGGTCGCGAGTT
This sequence comes from Synanthedon tipuliformis, assembly GCA_947623395.1. Lineage (NCBI taxonomy): Eukaryota > Metazoa > Arthropoda > Insecta > Lepidoptera > Sesiidae > Synanthedon > Synanthedon tipuliformis. The sequence continues at coordinate 4,116,201 of OX392434.1, read as the reverse complement.
CAATGGTTTCTTTTCATCTCAAAAATGTCCAAAACGAGCGTCGTGTGCTCGTGAAAGATGCAGCCCCGTATGTAAACAATCATCGATGTTTGTTTAGCGCCTCTCCTTAATAGAATAGTGGCTTTAATCGCTTTAATATGCGTATTTGATAATTTGATTGATGCGGGGTAGTGTTTGGTAAAAATGTTTGTTTAAACAATGCCACGAGGCGAATTAACAGTTTATGTTATAGACTTCCGTTAGTTTTGGTGTTTTGTAAATACAGTTAAATAATACTTATTTTAGTTTTAGTTCGGCTTCTAGAAGTTTCTAGTTAGTCTTTATTATACACTAGCTGGTGCTCGCGACTTCGTCCGCGTGGTATAGTTATTTTGGGAATCATTTGGGTATCTCGAACGGTTTTCGCAGCGCACGCAACGGAAGCCCTCAAAGATGAATAATTTTCCCCGTTTTTTTCGACTGTTTTTTCGACATTTTCGACTGTTTCTTCGCTCCTATTAGTCGCAACGTGATGTTATATAGCCTAAAGCCTTCTTCTATAAATGATCTATCCAACACAAAAAGATTTTTTCAATTAGAACCACTAGTTCCTGAACAAACAAACAAACAAACTCTTCAGCTTTATACTATTAGTATAGATAGATATACATTTGTGTAAATATGATACCTACAAATTTTAACGCCCGACAAAAAAAACTGGGTTTTATAAGTTTGACGTGTGTGGCTGTGTATCTGCGTATGCGTGTATCTGTGTATATGTCTATGGAAACGTAGCTTTCAAACGGATGGACCTATTTTGATCAGCTGACGTGATCGAGATGACGTGATTCTTTTTCAGGTATGAAGATCTGTTCAGACCTTTGAGTATCATCAGCCCCAATGATTATTGCATTGGTCTCTCTACACTCGACAAGATGGAGTACTATACAAAAACGAAGCTCCGAAAATGTGGCAACTTTTTATTGTAGTGTGTGTGTGTGAAACACCGTCACTTTTTATCACTTTTTACCCAGTTTTATTATATTTTTACACAGTTTCACTACGCAAACTGGTATTGTATTATGCCTAAAATTTAATAAAATATTGTGCACGTACATGTTCTATCTATGCTGATTCATCTATGATCAGCCCACTTCCTCATCATTTATCTATGCTCTAGACTCTAATCTAGAACAATTAAAAAAAATCACCCATACAAAGTAACACATTAGCGATTATCAGCGAGTAACATATCCATACTTTACTAATATTATAAAGCTGAAGAGTTTGTTTGTTTGAACGCGCTAATCTCAGGAACTACTGGTTCGAATTGAAAAATTCTTTTTGTGTTGGATAGATCATTTATCGAGGAAGGCTTTAGGCTATGTAACATCACGTTGCGACTAATAGGAGCGAAGAAACAGTCGATAATGTGGAAAAAACGGGGAAAATTTTTCATCTTTAAGGGCTTCCGTTGCGTGCGCTGCGAAAACCGTTCGAGATACCCAAATGATTCCCAAAATAACTATTCCACGCGGACGAAGTCGCGAGCACCAGCTAGTTATTTTATAAAGGTACGCAGACGAAGTCGCGTGCAACAGCTAGTTCTAATTAATTGTATTGAAACAGTCAATTATCTCCCGTTTAAAATGTCGGGAAATCGTTGACGTGTCTCCATAAATATCCCTCGGGAGTCGGGACGGGAACACTCGCCATGACATGTGGACTCTATTGACAGATTTACTTAGGAAATGTCGACAGTACAGCATTTAATATTTTAACAAATATTCACACATCACGTTGCCCGTTAGGTATATCTCCTCTATATCTATATCTATATCTATAGGTACTAGCTGACCTGGCAAATGATATTATGTCAAAAAAAAATTGAGGGTGGGAAAGTAAAAAAGTGAAAAAAATAGCTTACGTCCAATAGGACGAATACTCAGACCTACCGAATAGGACACAAATTTTTTTCATAAATTTTATATAAGTACATAGATCTAATAGATCTATAGCAATTAGTAATTAGTCTAGTAACTAAAAATGAAAATGTAGCTTGTAGCTTGGTCAAATAAAGGCTTTTTTATTTATTTATTTTTTATTTTTTATTTTTTATTTTTTTTAGCGCTGCCTTGACTTATATAAAAAAAAAAAAAAAAAAAATTATATAGATCTATATCTACATAAAAAAATGTTTTTTGGTACAATCTATATTGTAAAGTATAAGTATTTTATAATTTACTAGCTGTTTCACGCGACTTCGTCCACCAGTATGTTACTTGCTGATATTATAGCTCCCCAACAGAAAGAATTTTTCAAATCGGTCCACTAGTTTCGGAGCCTATTCAAGACAAACAAACAAACAAACCTTTCCTCTTTAGGTGGTGTTAGATATCCTAATTTTTGTGTAAAAAAAAATTACCGCATCCCATTTCGAAAATCGCCGGCCTAACTCGTTAATCTGCTAAGTCACATTTTGCATAGTTTTCAGGAGGAAGAAAAAATAACATGACAAAAATGACAGTTTGAGACCGTTTGGTCTAGAACGCAATTTGACTAGTTGTAGTTTTGCCTACATCGCAATACGTAATACGTCTAAAACTAAAAGCGACTAAAACGCATAACACCCTAAACACAAAATGGCAAAGACGCATTTTGCCTACTTTTGTGTTTTGTTTTTGCATGTACAATCGCAAACAGAATATATTCGACTCATCACACAATCTTTGTGAAGATTTGCTATTAGTCAAAAAGCAATTTTTCATTTATGAAATTTCTCACCTTTTTAGTTTGGAATAATCATCGTTATTCCTTCACCAAACGATAGATAATCGTCTAAACTTGTCGAAAAATATAAAAAGTGAAATTGTCCAAAAATCGACTTAGCAAGTTATTGGATTAGGCCGACGAAATGCCATTATCAACTTACAAAGAGCTATTCTGAAATCCATGTACGTTAACACGATCCGATGATCGTTCCTATCTGAAAGCACTTTATAATTTATTAATACTTAGACTTAGTTAATTATTTTTGGGTTAATTGAAGGTGTTAAAGTGGATGTTATGAAAATAATAAATCACAAGTTATAACGGTCTCCGACAGGACCTGTCGGTGTGTGGGCTGAAAAGAATCTATTTATAAGTTTAAATGTTTACTAAATAATTCTGTGTGTTTGTACGTTTGTTTTCACAATCTGACTTGGGAAACATAAATGATTAATAATTAGGTACCTACCTCTTAGACGCGATTTCACCATACTCTGTTAGTCAAAGATAATTGATTGGTCTCGCTGCGCTCGACTAGATAGAGCGCTATACAAAAGCAATAGCTCCGTAAATGCGGCAACTTTTTATGTAGTGTGTGTGTTTTACACATCGTCACTTTTTATCACTTTTTACCCAGTTTTATTATATTTTTACACAGTTTCACACTCATACTGGTATTTTATTGTGCCTAAAATTTAATAAAACATTCGGCACGTACACATCACAGACAGTTTGCAGTGTGACTGGCTCGGGTACGCCGAATTCGGCGTACTATTTTATGCCGCATTTTACAAGTACGACGGCGGTATCTAGTCGAGCGCAGCGAGTCCAATCATTTATCTATGTCTGTTAGTATTTGACATTGCTGTTACGTAAGTAATTTAATAGACATTTACAGTATGAGAGCGACGGCGTAAGTAAATGACTTAACAGCGATATGAATACTAGCAGAGTGTGGTGAAATCGCGCCTTAGTCTAAATTTTGTTTTATGTTTTGTTGTGTTAAGGTCGTCCTCGTCGGAGTCAGCACAGGTGCAGCAAGTACAAGAATCCTACTATGGTCGGCAGCAGCCATAGTAGGATCATGTAGGATTCTTGATTCTGGATTCTTGAACAAATGCTTTGATCCTAAAGAAAGCTCCTAATCCGTTAATATTAATCCGAATTTCCGGATTGTAAAATTTACTAGATATACACAAGATGTCATCAGACAGGCTGACTTATTGTTCACACAATGACTTATTGTATACTAGCTGGTGCCCGCGACTCCGTCCGCGTTCTGGATGAAAGTTACCCTATGTCTTTCTGGTGTTCCAGACAACATGTAGGTATACAAAATTTCATGGTGATCTCTTTCACGCAAAAACTACTGAACCGATCAGCATGAAATTTTGCATACACGTTGTCTGGGACACCAGAAAGGACATAGGGTATCTTTCATCCAGAACGCGGACGAAGTCGCGGGCACCAGCTAGTAGGTACTAGGTATATATGTTACAAGTTATTTACAGAATTATAAGCTACAGAAGTGAACCATAATACTTTAATTTTAAGGTCCATTATGCACAATTCCTGTAATGAATTCTCTTTAGAGCTAAATTGTTTAAAATTACATCGTGATCGGTTCATAATAAACGGGTAAAGAATAAGAACTATACACTTACTCTAACCATTGCTCTAATGAGTTTAATTTTACCCACATACAACGGGTAATTATTTCTTGGTTCTTGGACCAATATTTGTAGTTCGAATCTAGCTCTTTTACTGACACGGTCAGATCACGCCATGGCTGGTCTTTTTTAAATTAAAAATTACAAAATTTATTCATTTTCATTAATTTATTTATTTTCATTATTAATTTATTTAAATTCATTTATTTTCAGGCAACTTAGGCCCACATAATGTTACATTATTTTACAATACTAATAATAAAATGTATGTACATATGTAGGTATGTAAAGCAGAAAAGAAAAGTGCTTTATCAGTTTCGATCACAAATTCCATTCATTACAAAATTCGCTAAGGTTTAGATTACTGATTGACATAATTTGTCATCGCTAATAAGGATAGCAATAGAAATTGTCACTTTGAATTTTCAAAGGAAAACAGACCTTATCATTCTATCATTCTACAACATACAAAGAATGACAGACAGTAGGGATATGTGGAGGTCGCCCAGCACCTGATATTAGCGGCACTGGAAATACCCACTAAAACTCCCCAATGCCTCCTTGCCCTGTGAGCGGTGTGGACCGGGTTCTGCCGAGGAAACTTACTCCGATCCACCCCCAGGGCAGCCAAGCCATTACTGGCTAGCCTATCGCCAAAGAAAGGGATTGCCCGGAGACACCCAGGCAATACCCACGCGAAGGGGGGGACCTTGTGCAGGCACACACAGCTAGCCAACCATGTGCGCAAGGTAGATGTAGGACATCTAGAGAAGACGGGCCTGATCTGCCCTTAACTGCTCCCTGGCGTACCCAGGGGGGAAACTATCAAGTACCTACCTACCTAATCATGGAATTATAGCTCTTAAATTGTAATTTTTTCTATGGGTAAAAATGCTCAGCGCAACGAAGACTCAACATATTTGCGGATTAAATTAGATAATGTTAGTTTGTGTTGAGAATTTGTGAGTTTTTTTTTTGGTGATTTCCTACAAATATTTGGTTGTAAGATTCAAGTCGATCATGTTCGATAAACATCGGAAGTAATCGGTAAACATCGGTGAGTTGAGAACAAACAGAATTGATGGGCGATAATTTTAAAAAGTGTAACGCGTTACGCGTTCCTATTGTTTTATGTCCTGTAGAAATTTCTGGACTCAAATGCGTGCTGGGTAGCTCTACTTGTTCTTTTTTTTTAATTTTTGTCTATACTACTCTAATACTAGCTGGTGGGGGCTGAAAAATAAAAAAAAATACATAAGCAACATCTTCATTGCTATTACACTTTGGCCAGGCGTTAGTTTTCTTAATTTTAGATCATCCCTCGGGAAAAGTCCTTTTTTTATGACAACGTGTACCTATGCAAAATTTCACGATGATCAGTTGAAGAGTTAAGGCGTGAAAAGGTAGCAGAGAGACAGACGGACAGACAGACAGAGTTACTTTCGCATTTATAATTTCTAGTATGGACTAGGCTTTCGTCTGGGGAAAATCGGCTCTGGCATCACTTACTAACTAATATTATCCCTAGCCATCATTTATATATTTTTGTAATTCGCTTTACTAATGAATTAATAAATAAATGAAATAAAATAAAAACAATAAACAAGGCAGAGAGGTAATCGGAAAAATATTTTCCAACAAGATTTTCAGTATCCAATAAGAATTTACAATGACCGCTAGTATGGTAAGTAGAGCACGCTTCGACGCGGTGCGGACCACACACGTAGACTGCTACGTTCTTCGGTCGGCGCTTGCGCCGCGTCTATCTAAATATGGACATGGCTTTAATTTTTAATTTTTTTAAAATTTGCATTGACATTAATTGACGACACGTTTGGTCTAGTAGCTAGTAACTAGTAACCCTAGCTGTTAACCAAACGGTCGCGGGCTCAAATCCCGCTAGGGGCAAATGTTTATGAGTTATCTAACATTTTACCTTTGTACCTGAGTCATGGATGTATGTATTTATATGTATGTATTTACAAAAAAAATCAGATTTTCTTCGAGCGGATCTAGCGAACTAGTGATCTAGTTAATCCCACTAATATAAGACTTAACTTATGTGAAAGTTTGTAAAGATGAATCGATAGACGTTTGTTACTCTTTCACGCAAAATCTGTCAAATTCTTCTTGTGTAGGTAGGTCGGTATTATTTATTTTTAAGTATCTATTACGTACTTTAACAAAATTTCTAAACAGTAAAATTTATTTTTCATATGTTTAAGTAAGTATATTTATATATTTAAAGCAGTTGCGTTGTCTGTTTCTTGTTATTAATTATGTAACAATTAATTTAACATTGTCTGTATTCTGTGGTTTTGTGATTGTGTGGAGCTAATAAATGCATTATTATTATTATTTTATTACACCATGCATATTTTTAGTATTTAGCCTGGGAGGGTAGGTATCATAATTTATTTTCCACCTCTGTGATTCCTACCCCTCTATGCTCAGGATGATTTTCCGCTATGCTACTTAAGTAGCTTGAGTAACATTATTATTGAGGCTTATCCATACGTAAGAAGAAAGCTATCAGAAGCTATATTAATAACTATAACGTGCCTCGTCCAGAGTTCGGGAGATTGAATGTGGTGTTACGTCATCCCAATAACGAGGTACAATCAAGCCGCGTCATTCAATAGGTACTATAAGTACGGTAATATACGGTAATTTGCTTGTACGTACACTCAGACAAATTAATTGCATTATTAAATAAATATGCTAATAAGAGTTCGCATTTTCGCGTCTTTACGTTGTCGGCTTTGAAGTTTCCCTGCACAGAGTAGGTACCTACTAATGACTCTTCTTATAGTTAGGTATATATATAAAAAATATTATGTTGGTTTGTATATGCTCCAAAAACTCGAAAACTAGCCGACGGATTGATTTGAAATTTTATATTTATATTTTGCGTAATAATAATAATCTCGATCGTGAGAAAATTGCTTTTTATACGAAGAGAAGAACTTTCTTCCATCGGACATACAGACGTACGGCTGGCTACCATCCTCATCTTGTCGAAATCCCTCCTTTTCGGACCAAGCGCTTTGAAACATCCTTTATAATGCGCACTGCAAGGGTTTGGAACTCCCTGCCGGCGTCTGTGTTTCCGAGCACATATAACCCTAATCTTTTCAAGGTTCGAGTGAATAGGCATCTTCTGGGTGAGCTCGCTCCATCTTAGGCCTCATCCTTGCCACATGGCTGGTTGTTGGCCAAAAGCAAACCCATCTCTATTAAAAAAATAAATAAATAAAAAACTGGCCAACAAGAGCCAGTGTCACATTTAAAGTGGATGTTAGCCGTTTTTATGGCAGCCGCTGACTGTTGAACGTCAAAGAAAACCACAGCGAAGCGTGGTCGGGCTCAGCTAAACTTTACAATATTACTAGCTGGCGCCTGCGACTTCGTCCGCGTTGAAAATGAAAAAAGTAGCCTATCCTGTGTCTCGTACGTCTAAATGTTTATCTACCAAGTTTTATGAAAATCAGTTAATTCGTTTAAGAGTTAAGGATGAACATACATAACATACAATACAGTATGGATGTTTGTAACTCTCACGCAAAAACTACTGAACCGATCACCATGAAATTTTGCATACACGTTGTCTGGGACACCAGAAAGGACACAGGGTACCTTTCATCCAGAACGCGGACTAAGTCGCGGGCACCAGCTAGTCAAGTGCCATCTAGCCATCAGCTAGCGGCACATACCATCAAGTGGACATGCAGTCAGTCCTCCTGCCGACTTTTACATCAAATAATACTTACAAAGTTCAAGGAATTGTTGGTAGGTACATTTATTTGCTAAGTAAACTCGACAAATAAAGGTGCTTTATCACCTGTGTTTATCACCCTAAGACTGAACATTCTTTGTATGTTGTAGAATGATAGAATGATAAGGTCTGTTTTCCGTTGAAAATTCAAAGTGACGATTTCTATTGCTATCTTAATTAGCTATGACAAATTATGTCAATCAGTAATCAATACCTATTTCAAATGTAAGCCTTAGCGAATTTAGAAATGAATGAAATTTGTAATCGAAACTGATAAAGCACTTTTCTTGTCTGCTTTACATACCTACTAAAAGAGAAAAGAGGACACATTTCTAGGAACCAAAACGCCTTGTGCCACGTCAAAACTGTAATTAACATATTGATTTATAGCACAAACCATATATAGGTTATATAGGTTGATCAAAAATAATTGCTACATTTTTAAATAAGTAGGTATGAGTAAGGTAAGTATAAATAAGGTATTGTGTCATCATGTATGAAAATATACAACATACAATACTTTTCAGTATTGTTAAAGCTAGTAAGTAAATATGTTTGTTGCTAAGGGCCTCTTTTACCAACTACAAGTAAAGTGTTGAATTAAAAATAATTTTATATTTTATTAAATTATGCACTCGGTTTGGTGCATCATTTAATAAAAGGCGAATTTTTTGTTATTATTTTCTTTTTAATGTTTGGGACTTTTACCTTACAAACAAAGGTATATATCAGCTAAATTATTCCCGGTGACAGATGGTGAAAGAGGCCCTAAGCATTATTCTCACAAAGTCTTAAACAGTTTTATTGTTTTAAGTAAATTATTATATTGTTTTATTAATAAAACATCATACTGTACATTAATGTCTACGTAATATGTCACATCATGTGACACATATAATTGGTGTCTAATTAGTGAAACTGAGCGATATATTTCAAGCACTTAACCCTCAACCGCTTAACGTCAAATGTGTTGCAACAGTATCGGGACATAAATATCCCAAAAGCAAATGCTCGCGTCATTAAATAAACACGCCTTTTGTGATAATTAATATCTAATATCTTCACACATTCCAAACAGCACAGTTGTTATATATTATTTATCTATGTATTTAATTATTCAAGCTATCAATATATTAAATTTAAATTAAATTAAATACCTAATAAGTAGCATTGATAAATGATTGGTCTCGCTGCTCTCGACTAGATACCGCCGTCGTACTTGTAAAATGCGGCATAAAATAGTACGTCGCTTTCGGCTTACCCGAGCCAGTCACACTGCAAACTGTCTGTGATGTGTACGTGCCGAGTGTTTTATTAAATTTTAGGCATAATAAAATACCAGTTTGCGTAATGAAACTGTGTAAAAATATAATAAAACTGGGTAAAAAGTAATAAAAAGTGACGATTTTTTACACACACTACAATAAAAAGTTGCCACATTTTCGGAGCTATTGCTTTTGTACGGCGCTCTATCTAGTCGAGCGCAGCGAGACCAATCAATTTCCTTTGATAAGTAGGTATATCTGTATGGCGTTCGCGTGTCACACGATGCTGGCTGAAAATCAGCGCTGTAGGTGACTGCTTAGCACCTCGACACAATGCTGAGCCAGAATCCGATTCACTGCCGCGAGGACAAACACATCTTCCCTGTCTGATTTTATTAACCAATATGGATCTCTGTCATCTGAAAATAAATTTATTTAATTTAATTTAATTAATTTACTTGTGTCATTTTGTTTTTGTTTTGTTTATAATTGTTACAATTTATAATATTATTATTAGTACGGTTTAGTAGCACGGAAATATTAGTACGCGGATTGGACGCCTCTGTCGCGTGGACGCGCCACCGTCATCACAGCGATAACGATATCAAGCGTTTTACATATTTTCTTTTGCATCGCGGACGAAGTCGCGTGCACCAACTAGTCATAAATTAAAAAAAGATGGTCTCGTTGGGAGCACTTAATCTTAAAACGTTTAGATTTTAATATTACAAAATAAATCATTCGGTTAATTGACGCTAAATCATGTGAGTATAAACAGTTAGCGAGTTAAAATGATTTAGAATCAGCTACGTAGAAGCGAATCTTGGTCGGTGCAAATTGTTCTCAAGAAATATTAACTGAACCCAACCCTTAGAAGTCTTTTTAGAATGCCTTTGATCTATTATTAAGCCCGTTTCAAGCGCTTGCGGTTAAGGAAAAGATTTTCTCTGATTTTATTTCTACAAATACCTAGCAGTGCATGCTTGGATTCCGCAGTCATAAACTGGCAGCCCGTCTGGCGGCTGTAACCATCCACTTACAGAGGACAATTGGGAAATAACAGCACATGTCGCTGCTTATAAACTAAAGGGCCATAAACCAAAAAAATCCAAAAATAAATTCACAATCCTTCATATTATATGTTGAAAAAAGATTTATACTTAGTTGTTTTATTCGATATTTAGTATATTTTGATAATTTTTTTATATATTCAAAAGTAACTTATATGCTTATAACTCTGTTAGTATTCAGTTCATTACAAAAGTACTTAAAACATTAAATTATACTTAAAAAGACGCTTCTAACGATGTATAATATGCATATATTTGATACTAACTGGTGCTCGCGACTTCGTCCGCGTTCTGGATGAAAGATACCCTATGTCCTTTCTGGTGTCCCAGACAACGTGTATGCGGGCGAAGCCGGGAGCGTGTGGCTAGTTAATTACAAATAAGTAAAAGAGATTGTGACATTTCTTTAACATTTAGGTAACACTGTTTTCCATACACTTGCCATCAAGGTGGACCTTCAGTCTGTCTGTCGACCTTAACATTAATAAAAAAAACCTATAAGGTTGATGATAATTAAAAAGTGTTTAAAAAAAATGAAACAAGCAAATTAAATTTCTATATAATTTATTTTGTTTTTCTATTTACATTTTTATTACAATAAAATTAAATATACAATTATTAATAATACTTACATTAATAGAATAATAATTGATAATATAATTATTACTAATAGTAATAATATTAACTAATTAAATATTTACAATTATAACAGGTGGATATCGATTGGAAGAAATTATTAATACAATTTTAATAGAACGTAACCAATAAAAAAAAACTGTACTTTAAACAATTAGTGCTATTGAACAAGGTGATATTTATTAAACAATCAAATATATTTTTAAACAAAATAAAACTTAATAAAAAATTTCAGGAGTGTAAAGTAAAATCAAAATGACATATCATCCAGTATCTTTGACAGGTTTATGTTTGATTGTACTTTGACGTTATGGAACTCTGACATTTTGAAAGTCTGACGCTTTGAAACTCTCTGACATTTTGAAACTAGACATTTTGAAACTCTGACATTTTGAAACTGACATTTTGAAACTCTTGACATTTTAAAACTCTGACGTTTTGAAACTCTGACGCTTTGAAGCTCTGACATTTTAAAACTCTTGAGCTTGACGCTTTGAAACTCTAAAAGTTTTGAAACTGACGTTTTGATACTCTGACATTATAAGATCATATAGTCTGACATTTTGAAACTCTGACGTTTGGAAACTGATATTTTGGAACTCTGGCATTATAAGACCATATACGAATTAGTTACGAATAAGATGGCACAAAATTTGATTACACTATTTCTACATAATTTTTATATAAAAAAATCCTTTTTTTTTTCAAGTTACACAATGTGTAAAAAAGATTGCATATGAATATATGCCAATGAATATATCTTAAATGGACTTCAATATGCAGAAAGTACTCCAAGTATTTATTTAAATAAAAATTGCATCAGCGCGAAGCCATGCGATTCGCTACTAGATAGATTAAATATATATGTTAAAAATATACATGTGTATATTTAAGTATTTTAAGTAGCGTGTTAGTAAATCGAATAAATAATTATTATTTATGTTATGTATTAAAAAATATTTACATCAAGAGGAACTTTTTGAACTTTTTAGAAATATATTGTAATAATTTAAATTTTCACTTATATATCTTATTATTGTAATTATGTACAAATTTAATTAACAACAAAAAAGCCTCAGTAAATCACAAAATTAGTGGAAATAAATACTTTTTTTTTTAATTAAAAAAGTGGATTCTTTTTATTTTTATACCTACTTAATTAATTAAAAAAATTGTGAACTGCATTAGCGAATATTATAATAATATTTACACAATGATATCAAAAGGGACAAACATACAAGCTTACATTATCCCCTGACTTACATCATAAGTATACGAGGGCTGTTCCAAAAAATGTTAGCCACAGAGTAGCTAAATATTACTTCTTTGCATATTACTCTGTGCAATGCAGTCTGTGGTGCAATGCAAACCTCCTTTCAATACAAACCTTCAATTGGTGAAATATTTTAAATATTTTTAGAACAGACCTCGTATAAGTATTGTCCGCGCGGACAATATAAAAAAGACATAGTTAAGCAGACATGCTTATAGACATAAGCAGACATACCTATAGACATGAACAGTAAAAAAATTCCGAGATTTCTATAATTCCACCATTTTTGTAGACTCACTATATATATATAATATATCACAATATTTTTATAATCAACTTAAAGAGAATTTAATACACTAAATTAGTTGGAGAATAGTTTATAGATCTAATTTTTAACAATACGAGCCACACATATTCTTTCAATCATTTACACTTTTGCGAAACTTTTACCAGGCAGTACTTACACCAGGCTTATTAGAATTCAATTTGACATTTCTATCATCAAAGACAAAGATAATCAATTGATCTCGCTGCGCTCGACTAGATAGAGCGCTATACAAAAGCAGTAGCTCCGAAAATGTGGCAACTTTTTATTGTAGTGTGTCTAAAATATCGTCACTTTTTATCACTTTTTACCCAGTTTTATTATATTTTTACACAGTTTCACTACGCAAACTGGTATTTTATTGTGCCTAAAATTTAATAAAACATTCGGCACGTACACATCACAGACAGTTTGCAGTGTGACTGGCTCGGGTACGCCGTATTCGACGTACTATTTTATGCCTCATTTTACAAGTACGACGACGGTATCTAGTCGAACGCAGCGAGACCAATCATTTATTCAATTGTTTCTTAAGAGAAAAATATTTACATTACAATATGGATGTTGCCATATCTACATACATATACCACAAAATCTGAAATCTATAAGACCGATCATAGTATGTTTCTCACATCTAAGTTTGTTTTTATCAATTTGTAGACATACTCAACTAGGTAGTCTCTAGAGTCTAGACTGTTTCTAGGCATTATTGCTACTACACTACTTATAGTAAAAATATTTATGTTACGTTAATTTCTTCCTCTTCATCGCTTTCATTGGCAGTAGTGTGATTGTACAATCCCTGAGCCATGAGTTGTAGAGCAAGTGGGTTTCGCTGTCCAGAAGCCTTCTTGATTTTCGCTCTTTTGTTCTGGAACCAGATTTTGATCTGGGCTTCAGCCAGACCCAGTTCCCCAGCCAGACTCTGTCTCCGGCGCTCAGTCAAGTAGCGATTCTCGGCGAACTCGTGCTGCGATAGAGAAAAGTTGGTTATAATTTCGGAAATATTTAAATAATCGGGATTCTAAGTGCCCAGAGGCTTCTCTAGTCCATGCAGCGCCTGTGTGCAATCATTACACTAACTTTTTGGGAAAAATTAACAATTTTTTAAGTATTTGTATCTCGGGATCTGTTTGATATACTGAGGTTGCACTCAAATTGTAACTATTTTTGTTTTCTTTAAGAATGTGTAAGATGACTTTTCCATAGAATGCACTTTTTAGAAGTTATAGGTAAGCCAAACGCTGAAAAATGTCTGAAAATTTCGAGCTTTTTTGAGCAACGTGCAGTTACGACGAAGTTCAGTCTTTCGAAACTGAAAACTTAATTTTAGATTATTAGTATCTATCCTAAACACATTTCAAAAAATCAAAACAGTGCAATTTTTTGCGACCTAGACTAGTCTTTAGTGACTGGTCTAGTCTATATTGAAAGTGCCTAGCACCGCTGCGCCCGTGTGCACCGCACACCCTGCACACTAGGTTAAGACGCCTCTGTAGGTAAGTGCCATTCCGAATTAAACCAGAATGGAGATTGATTACTCCAATATATCGCTGTTTATAAACTAAAGGGCCATAAACCAAAAAAAATCCAAAAATGTTTTTATTGCAAAATACAATGACAATCCTTCATATTATATGTTGCAAAAAGACTTATAGTTGTTTTATTCCATATTTAGTATATTTTGATCATTTTTTATATATTAAAAAGTAATTTTTATATGCTTATATCTCTTCTAGTACCTATTCAATTTATTATAAAAGTACTTAAAATATTAAATGATACTTAAAAATACGCTTCTAACTATGTATAATATGCATATATTTGATATATATATATACCTATATTTATTAAAAAAAATACACAAAAATAATTTACTTTTTTTCGATTAGCTCTCCTATAAAAAGTGTAATTTTGATTTGTGGCCCTTTAGTTTATAAGCAGCTGTATGTAGTTTTGGTCACGAATTGACAAAGACTAAAGACAGAAAACACCATATAGGTAGGTCACAGCGGTCTCTTGTATGAGGACGGATACAGAGGTTTCCCCGCGTTGGATAACCGCGGACAGGGCACCGATGTCGTGTAATAAAGACCCGCGACCTCGTCGATCTACTGTCGCGCTAGGAAGTCGCTGGGTTTAAACCGATAGGAGTTCGGCGTGGGTTTTTCCAAACAGTTCTACCACAGCATACTTATTTCCTACAGAAGGCCGACGCCTTTGATGTTGGGCGATACCGCCGCCTGTGTAGGTATTTAAAAATTACGGAAGGGTTGACACAAATTAAGTTATTACACATTTTATATTTAAAATGTGCTTAAGTACCTTTCTTCATCGTGCGGAAATTGATGAAAGCTTAGTTCTTTATTTATGCGAGATAAAGATTTGCACGCACTTACAGCACATGCCGTATGCACAATTTTGATTTATATAATAAATTAAAATCTGAGAGACGCGATAGCCCTAGTATATTTATCCCAAGCTACTAAGAACGACGAAGTATGCAGCTTGGGCACGTCCCACTCGCGCCTCACCCCTCACCCCCCGCACGATTGCCCTGTCTAGACGTCTCCGTCGGCCTACTGTACGAAATAAGTATGCTGTGGTTCTACTATTAGTTCTACGATAGAACTGTTTGGAAAAAAAAATTCCAACTAGTTTACTGCACAGTAACAGATTGGACTCGAATTAACTTATGGCTGTCGCTGCCGGGTACCAATGACGATTTTGCAACGTTAACAAAAAGGATAATACAGCCGCTCGGATAAAAGATAGGTAAGTTTACCTTTAATCGAGCCAGCTGTGCAGTACTAAACGCCGTACGTGGTCTCTTCTCGTCAACTTGGTTACTCTTCTTGGCTCTTCTGCTTCTGGGACCTGTTGGCAAGGAAATTTGCAATTAGTTCCTAAGTTTAAGTCGTCAAATGATAAAGAAAATAAGGCTATAAACAGTCACTGCAAGTCTTAATAGTCTGGCAAGGGCAGGAAAGAATTATGCTTATTTGAAATTACTGTGTTCTTTTATAATTGTCAACAGAGGTAACGGTAACAGTGTCGCGAGTTCATTAGTTGTTTCCCATCTCAAAAATGCCAAACGCGCCTAAAGAAGTTATCACTTCAAAAAATGTAACATTCAATTTAAAAGTGTTATTCAAAACGCTGCAAATTTTTTGCAAATTTTACAAAGCTATGCAAATATTGCCAGCCAGTAAACCCCACAACCACAAACACAGCGATGACTTTCTGTATGAAAATTTCACATCGAATGCGGTAAGTCACATGAAACTCGCACCAACCTGGTCGTAGGGGAAAACGCTAGCAAAAAGAGCGACCAACAAGCCATAACAAGAAATATATGGATGAAAATAAAGCCAACTTGGTCTATAAAAATGAAAGTCTGATACAAATTGTATATGATTAACGTGAGCTGTCCATATAGATGCACTTAAATAGGCCAACAGATCTTGGATTGGACAAATGAAATGAAATGATATTATACTAGCTAGTGCCCGCGACTTCGTCCGCGTTCTGGATGAAAGGTACCCTATGTCCTTTCTGGTGTCCCAGACAACGTGTATGCAAAATTTCATGGTGATCTGTTCGATAGTTTTTGCGTGAAAGAGTTACAAACATCCATACATACATACATCCATACATCCATACAAACTTTCGCATTTATAATATTAGTACGGATAAACACCTAAATAAACCTTCAAGACTGAAGAACTTCAAAACTGACTCATTTTGAGATAAATAAATAAATACCCCTTCAAAACTGAAGAAGCACTGAGAGAGATAAATAGATTTATGTATAGATCTACTTTTTATACCTTGAGTCGTGGTTGCGAATAATGAGGAAGCGGACTGGAATCGTCTCAGTCGAGCAAATAAATGTTCCAGATGTCTTTTGACAGTAACGAGTCCAGGGTATTGACGGCCAACTTTTTAGGACTGAAGAGGCTATAGAGAACTGACAGACAGATAGAAAGATTTACTCTCTAACCCATGTCGATATAGATAGAAAACCGGCCTTTAAATATGAGAGACAGCTCAAACATAATGGCCACAAAGCATTGGGGCTTCACAGCTGCGGGCCGCGCCCCAGAATCTACCCTACTTAAAAAGCATGAACCGGGCCCCTATAATGAAGTAATTTTATTGGGCGTAACGACTCAACGGCCATGTTTATTGGACAATGTGGAACGGAATACATTGAATTAACAACAAACCCAGTTACTTTGGTTATTGTGAATTATTTCACTACAAATCTAAATTACTAAATGTGGGAGGGAAATTTGTACAACACCTCGTAAAGGCCTACTCAAACCGCAGAGTTATCCGCTACCGCCGTGGGTAGCGGTAATACCCAAGCGATATCGCGCGCGGTATTTAGTATGGGATTATCGTAGCTGCTGCAAAAGCGGAACCGAATACCTTGAGCGGTACGCGGTACGGTACTGCGTGTTCGGCGTAACCAGACAAGACGGCGACTGAGCGTCATCGGTCGACCTACTGCGGTATCCGCTACCGCCTCCTGTAGCGGATACCGCTCCGGTTTGAATAGCGCGGTATCCGTATCATACCCCTCGGGATTTCGCTACCGCCGGCGGTAGCTGATAACTCTGCGGTTTGGAAAGGCCTTAAGTACCTCTTATACCTGCATAGGACAGTATATTGGGGCGAGGGATATGATCCGAAATCTGGATTTCTCTGTAGATCAGTCGAAGAATCAAAGTTTTCGAAATAGCCAAAATAATCTGTCGTTGTAGTAGAATTTTTAGTCTACCTAGAGATTACAGGATCCGGATCCACGTACCTAGAATAAAGTGGATTTTCAGCCTGTCTGATGCAATTTAACTTTAATAAAAAAAAAAAAAAAGTGCCATGGCTTCTCGATGGCACAGTAGACATGAATATGTCTCATATCATAAATGAAAAGAAAGATTTAAATGGTCCCTATCCCTATCCCTATCCCTATCCCTATCCCTATCCCTATCCTTATCCTTATCCTTATTCTTTCCCCTTATCCTTAATCCTTCTATGGTCAACAGGGATAATATATATATAAACAAACGAACAAACTATCCCTATCCCTATCCCTATCCCTATCCCCATCCCCATCCCCATCCCTATCCCCATCCTTATCCTTATCCTTATTCTTTCCCCTTATCCTTAATCCTTCTATGGTCAACAGGGATAAAATATATATATAAACAAACGAACAAATTATAATTAATTCATTTACGTCATGGTAACGATTTTCGTGACACACATTCTTTCGAATTAATTCATTTACGTCATGGTAACGATTTTCGTGACACACATTCTTTCGAATAGACCCCAGAGAAAAGACATATTCATGTCAAAAATTCAACTCGCATTTTTAAGCACCACACAAAAAAGTATTATTAATTTAACACTTACCTACAGAGAATTCAATTTCCTAAAACAATACATCATTTAGCTTTAGCTATATCATATTTCAAATGTCAAGTTGTACATACAACTTATTGAATGTGTTATGGTCACGGAATTGACTCGTAGTACTTAGTTTATTTTAATTATTACAGAGCAATTAAGGTTTCTATTATAAAAGTTAATGAATTAAGGTTAGTCAGATATTAGTCAAGGTCTTTAGTTAGATATTAGGCGGGTTCGATTCCCGCCAATATCAATTACTTGTGGAAAATAAATCCATAATCTATACTAATCCGTACTAATATTTAAGCATCTGTCAGTTTTACTGCTTAGTTCTTTAGTTTCTGAAGGTACTAAGAGTCTATGACTTGATGAAGGAATAAATTTGAAAATTGACGAAGGTTTTCGTACCCCGACTGTACGTAGGTAAACGTACTGTTTACCGATTGAGTGTTGCCGTTTGCCCTATTTTAGACGCATTATGCCACTACATACTTACTAGGTACTTATATAATAGAGAATCATGTCAAATATAATGTATGTAGATAATTTTACGCCATATGTAAAATTTAAGGAAGCCTAAACGCTGCTGGCAAGTGGCAACCATATTTTTCCTACCCTAACCAAAATGTAACTAACTGGTCGTTACGTTAAAAAATTCTTTGGCAAACGTTTCGTCGGGACTTTTGTTTAATTAAAAACACGAATAAAAAAAGTTACTGCCTATTTTATCTGGTGATAAACTGCTGTGCGGGACCACTAAATTTGCCAAGCGACATTCAACCCTATTCCGTATTGTATACGGTTCAAATTTGCATACGCGAATCGAGGTGACGGGTTCTAAATTTTTTAAACTACCCAATACATTGCTCACACAATTTCCTGTTCTATTCTTAAAGCCGTAAAACACAAAATTCATTGCTTCCAACGCCGCTCTTCTTCGTGAAACGCAAGCAATTTTTTACTTTAATTCCAATGTAGAAAATTGAAAATAATTAAATAATGTTCAGTTCTAAACGAGCGCGGTTTAAAAGGGCATAAATCACCGGGCAAGCCGTAATGGAGATTGTGATTTATTGGTTAGCTGTTAAGGTTGAAATTTGTTTGGACAATGGTGAAAATAAATTCAACCGCGTTCAGGAAGCCACAGAAGTGTTTATAGTCACCATTTTCCTTTGCTGATAGCATTGCTGTACAGAAATTTATGGCTATGCAGGGTCGCACGCTAAAATGTCTAGATCGCTATAAACTGATTGCTCGTGATTTAAAATGGAGACTGCTAAAACAATTAGATGCAACTAAAGTCTGGTTAAGTATGGGATGGTTATGCGAAACCTACAATTATGCAATTTCTTTTAAATTATAGCACTTCATACCTTTTTAACACGTTAACTGCCAAGCCGAAATGCTGAACTTACATAGATGGCCGAAATAATAAAATCATTGAATCATAGATAAATGATTGGTCTCGCTGCGCTCGACTAGATACCGCCGTCGTACTTGTAAAATGCGGCATAAAATAGTACGCCGACTTCGGCGTACCCGAGTCAGTCACACTGCAAATTGTCCGTGCCGAATGTTTTATTAAATTTAATGCATAATAAAATACCAGTTTGCGTAGTGAAACTGTATAAAAATATAATAAAACTGAGTAAAAAGTGATAAAAAGTTACGATTTTTTACACACACTACACTAAAAAGTTGCCACATTTTCGGAGCTATTGCTTTTGTATAGCGCTCTATCTAGTCGAGCGCAGCGAGACCAATCAATTATCTTTGCATTGAATGTTTTTCCCTAGTGGTCAAAACAAATACCAGAAGCCAATAAGCTGCGGCTACTATTTTATGGTTTGTACATTATTGTAAGGCATCACTACGCGACGTCGCGTTACCGGCCACACCATAGTCTGCTTAACGCGACGTCGCGTTATATGGCAATTAACGTGTTAACGGCTTTTTTAACATTTTCATAAATTAATAAATTAATGTATGAAAATAACGAATTATCGAACTTGACGAATTGGCTCAGAGCAATTCTATAACTTTTTGCTCCTCTTAACTATTGCTCCAAATGGCTAGTTCTAACAATTTCTTTTTAATAATGTCAACTTTATCATCATTTTTTGGGTTATTCGCATTCACATCTAATCCGACAAGCAATGCAAGATAATATAAATAAAAATAACAAAAAAAATCTGAGAAAATTACAAGTTTTAAGCTATTTACAGATTAAATAGATTCTATTTGATTGGATTCCTGTCTGAAATTTTTTTTATTCATAAGTAGGTAACATTTTTAAATAGACTATATGAGTTAGAAAAGTCCTTCTATGGACTTCTTCCCAGTGAAGTCGGGCAAAACTCAAAAAGTGATGCAAAACTCAGAAAGATCACCTCTTAAAACGATGCAAAAACGAGTGAGTAAACTTGATGGCGCAATACATGATGTAAGGCGACATCTCCCTCACTCAATCGTCTTTGCATCGCTTTAAGAGGTGATAGTACGAACCCAAACAAGAAAAAAAATAGAAGAACTTCTACTTTCTCAAATCACACTCGAACGTAGGTACCCGACGGCACAAGTTAGTTAAGTTGATAAATAAAATTAACGAGAGAGAGATGCGACAGAACACCCCTCAACTTAAAGTTATTTGCATTCTTGAATCGACCCCAATGGACATAGTTACAACAAACGGGGGCATTAATTTATTCATTCTAACGAAGGATGGATTCATTACAATTGTAATTAGCAACCATAAACTTAATGGGCCACGTCTCTTGGGAGAACTGTGTAAGTAAGAAATTGTGTGTTTTTGCGTTTTATTTTTTATTTTATTTTTATTTTATTGAAATACCTACCAACACCACATCAAAATTATATAAAACACATTTATAAGTTATATACAAACACGTTTATGTAAACGTGTTTGTATAACTTTGTTTGTTATGTTTGTTAGTTATTTATTTGTACACAAATGTTTGTGTACCAATTACTGGTATCTACACCTACATGTTATAATAATGTCTCTGTTGAAAATTTAGAAAAAAAATCATTAAAAATTATTTTAAACAACTTATAATACATACACTCTCTCATTACTAGTCACACAGCACAACTAAAGTATACTAAGAGCCTCGTTCACCAACTACAAGTAAAGTGTTGATTAGTTACTTTTAGAAATAATTTTATGTTTTTATTATGCACTCGGTTTTGTGCATGCTTCAATAGGCAAATATTTTTTATTATTTTCTTTTAATGTTTGGAACTTTTACCGTACAAACATAGGTATATCTAGGGTATATCAGTTAATTACGGTGACAGATGACTTTAAATGACGGTTAGCCTACTTGACAGATGGTGAAAGATCTAATAGTAATAACCAATAAATCTATACTTCTATACTAATATTATAAAGACATATTTGTATTTTTAATTTAATGAATAAATTTAAAAACTAAACTAAGTTGTTTTTGAGTTATGTAAAGCAGACAAGAAAAATGCTTTATCAGTTTCGATTACAAATTCCATTCATTTCAAAATTAGCTAAGGCTTAGATTTGAAATAGGTATTGATTACTGATTGACATAATTGGTCATCGCTAATTAAGTTAGCAATAGAAATTGTCACTTTGAATTTTCAAAGGAAAACAGACCTTATCATTCTACAACATACAAAGAATGTTCAATCTTAGGGTAAAGCACTTTATTTGTCGAGTTTACCTAAATTAATAATAAACAATAATTATAATTATATGTACAAAACAATCTGACAATAGCATAAAGTTATATTAGTTATTTTATTATTAACTCTAGCTGGTATATTTTCGACCTTCTATCCCAACGATGAGAGCATTACTCCTGGATACAAGACCAACAACAAATCCAACAAAGATCTCTATAGAATATCAGGAAAGACCAAAATAATGCTCAGTTAAATTTGTACCTTTTGCATGAAGATTTAAGGTGGAGAATCCTAAAAAAAATCAATCCTACATATTAATTACAGTGGTTGACAGAACAAGAACGTTTAAACTGAATTGAAATGAATACAAATTGACTTACGCGGTTTTGCGGTTTGGCCTCGAATGTTGTGCAAACATTTTTAATGGGCATTCGTTACTTATAATAAAATTCCAAAGGAATACGTTTATTGCATATAACAATAAGAGTACGCATTATTTGAAATACAATTTTAATTATATGCATTTAATGTTTTACAGTTTATACGCTGTATTGATTTATGTATAGTAAGTAAATACTGTGTTTCCCCTTTTAACTGGAGCAAGTTAACTTTAGGCGTCTTTTAACTGAAGCAAGTTAAAAGACGCCTGACAAAAAAATATAGGAGCACAAACTTAAGCAAAGGGACACAAGTCACGCAAAGGCAAGTACAGTCAGGGTAAGAAAAGGTTCGTCACCTTTAAGTCGACATTTGCTTGCACCAGGGCAGTTGTCCAGTCATGCCAAAATTACATGGTAAACGTCTGTCAGTTGTCTGCTTAGTGATTTAGTTTCAAAAGGTACTAAGAGTCTACGATTTTGATATAGGAATGAATTTGAAAACTGACGAAGGTTTTCGTACCCCGACTTTACAATGTATAGCCTATCTATTTATATACCTATGTTTGGCAATGTAATTTTCACAGCTTTGCAAAACCTCCCATAATCTTCAAAGTGAAACACCAAGATTTTACTAGAACTTCAAGTCACAATTTCCCAGCAAAAATCAATTCTTACTACTTCATTTTAAAGTAAATTAAACTGTTTCGCTCTGGTGATAAAGTTCAAATTCGCAGTTACATTAGTAACCTCTTTTCCCTTAAAAGAGATTAAAGAAAACCAAGCTATATATGTATGGTAATAAGGTTGGTATTCGGCGCCGATAATATTGTAAACCAATAGCGAACCGTGACGCGTATATGCGGATTGAATACGTAATGTCACAATGTACTAAGAACTAATTTTGATACGGCATTATTCTTACCCTCGACGCCCGAAGCAAAGGAGGGTATGTAGGTATCTGTGTGTCTGTCTGTGGCATCATAACTCCCAAAATAATGGACCGATTTTGATACGGTTTCTTTTATTTGAAAGCTGATGTAATCGAGACGGTTCATAGCTATAATTTATGAAGATCACGAATAAATCTTACTAAGTTCCAAAAGTTTCATTAAGTTGAAATTTGGTGTATACTATTACTTCGATAATTACCGTGACATGGTAACCCTGAACCAATTTTGAAAAGTCCGAAATAGGCCTGTCGGAAATCGATCCCGGAAGCTAGGCTAGCACCTTAACTAATGAGTTCGTCATGACTTAAGTTAAGTTATTTCCATTGTGATACAGGTGGATATAGGTCTGGAGAGAGTGGTGATACTCTGGACCTAGGTCTGGACAATATTCCGCTACTGTTGTCTTTAAGACACGCATCACCATAGAGTGTGCTGCTGTTTTTCATGACGTGATAAAGAATAAAAATACAATAAAAATAAAATTTGGGGCCATATTTTTTCTTTATATTAGGTTTGCTCTTAGCCAACAACCAACTGTGTAGCAAGGATGAGCAAGGATTTGCCATTTCTATTAAAAAAAAATTATAATCTAAAGCCTTATCCATTTTTTTCTTATTACATCAACGCGCAAAGCAATCACTTTACAGGTAGTCCAACATGTGTTAAGTCTTCACAGGTTTCTAAGCTACACTTAAAATAAATTCGCGAGGACGGTTCTCGTGCAAAACAGTTTGACGTTCTACTTTGGAACTGGGTTGCCATACTAAAATAATATAGTAATAAGTTAGCACCATTTATTTAAAGTAGGTATAGAGTAAACTAGACCGCAAAGATAATAGGTCGGTTAGAAAATCTCCAATTTCTTCAAAAGTACCTCACCTAGCTTTTATAAAATAAGGACTAAATAAATTTTGTTTTTATTTAAGCACATTAAAATATTCTTTAATTTAGTCTTTATTTCATAAAGCTAGGTCAGGTACATTTGAAGATATTGAAGATTTTCTAATCGTGCATCTCGTAGGCTAGTAATAATAGTAGTAATAATAGTAATCAGTACTTAGTAAGTAATTAAAAAAGTTCAACCTGCAAAAATGTCACAAATTCTGCACTATTTTAAGAATTAATTATACTTACTAGATATGAAATCAATTTCAATTTTTTGTTTCTATCCAAACCTTCTTACGTCTCAGAAATGTATAAATATCTTCATACATTCCATCACACAGCACCATCTAGGTAGTTCCAAAGCAACTAATGCTTGTAATGTGGACATTTGATTTTTTTTTGTAAATACATAGGTAAACTCGATAAATAAAGTGCTTTATCACCCTAAGATTGAACATTGCTTGTATGTTGTAGAATGATAAGGTCTGTTTTCCTTTGAAAATTCAAAGTGACAATTTCTATTGCTATCTTTATTAGCGATGACAAATTAAGTCAATCAGTGATCAATACCTATTTCAAATCTAAGCCTTAGCGAATTTTGAAATGAATGGAATTTGTAATTGAAACTGATAAAGCACTTTTCTTGTCTGCTTTACATATTATAAATACAAAAATCCATGACTCAAGTCCAAAGGTCCGACTCAAGTCCTAATAAATAGTCAACACATTTAATAAAAATTAATTTGCCCTAGCGGGATTCGAACCCACTCGAGTTGTAAAGTGCCCTCTTAAGGCTATGGCGGGATGGATTGACAATAAAAGGTACCTACTTAATGTAGATGAAATATTTATATATAAGTAATTATTTTTGACTCGTCTTACCGTGAACCTGCATGTCCGGTTCGCGTTTACAAAATATATTTCAGTGTCAAGATTACATTTTTCGCAATAACCATTTCAAGAAGGAATCCGGTTGGGTTGCTATAATAATATATTTTTTGTTAAATATATTTATTGTACGCGGGCCTCATGCAATTCAGATAACTTGTGGAGGTGTCGTGGCGCTGCTCGTTGCACAGAAACAGTCAGGGGTTCGTTGAGCAAAAACTTAAATCGAAATGTCTTCACCACAACCGCAATTTGATGGAAGTATACGAAAAATGTTGGTACACTCGAGGAAAATGGTGTCTTAAAAATTTATTTGAGAAAATGATAAGCATAGATAAATGATTGGTCTCGCTGCGCTCGACTAGATAGATCGCTATACAAAAACAATAGCTCCGTGAATGCGGCAACTTTTTATGGTATTGTGTGTAAAAAATCGTCACTTTTTATCACTTTTTACACAGTTTCATTATATTTTTACACAGTTTCACTACATTTTACACAAACTGACATTTTATTATGCCCAAAATTTAATAAAACATTCGGCACGTACACATCACAGACAGTTTGCAGTGTGACTGGCCCGGGTACGCCGAATTCGGCGTAGTATTTGTTACCGCATTTTACAAGTACGACGGCGGTATCTCACTAGATACCGGCGTTGAATTATAGATTATAATTGGTCTCGCTACGCTCAGTGGAGACTCACTCAGACCAATTATTAATCTAAGATGATAAGGTATAAAGAGTAAGGTACGACCATTATGACATAAAATATATATATAATATTTTATATTAAATATTAATATAAATGGTCCATTACTTTATAGTCTTTCCTCGATTGTACCTCTATAGGTAGGTAAGCTTTGTGGGCATAAGTCTTTGTTTTAATTGGTATATCCTACCACTTCTCGATATTGTGACAATTGGCGATACATGGAAAGTTAATGATGGGCTAGCGATACTCGATAACTCGAAGTAACAACCCCTTCACAAAATACTACCGTGAAATAATAGCATAAGTGCTGTTGGGTTTCAGTAAGTAAAGATTACCAGAGCAAACCCTTTTCCCTCCTAATTCCTTATGCTTTATGCTATGTCGCCAACTCACTTGCAGCATAAGTGGCGTAGCTTATATATGTATATTATGCTTATGTGGCGTAGCCATCTACCATCAAGAGGACCTTATTTAAAGAATATTACTTACCTGATATCTATACTAATATTATGCTGTGTTAATATTATAGAGAAAAATTTGTATTTTTTATATTTTTGTTTATAATGAATTGGACCGATTTAAAAAAAATCGCTCATAGAAAACTATAATATTAGTTACGAAGACGAAGTCGCGTGCTAGTAAGAATATATCCTGACGACATGACCTGAGTTCAAAAATATCTCATTAAAAGAGGCGTTTGGTCTAAGTGGCAAGTAACCCTAGCTGTTAACCAAGCGGTCGCGGGTTCGAATCCCGCTAGGTGCAAATGTTTAAAATGTGTTAACATTTACCTTTGTACCTGAGTCATGGATGTTATGTATTTATAATATGTATGTATTTACAAAAAAAAGTAATGTATGTAGTAGGTATATCAACTGTCTGGTATCCATAATACAAGCATTAGTGGCTTACTGTCGAACTAGATTAGATGGTGCTGTGTAGAATGTGTGAAGATATATTTATTTATTTATTTATTTATTTATTGTATATGATAATTAATTGTATTAAGTATACCTATATCTTTCTTAAATATGTGACTATAATATAATAAATATAAATATTCACACATTCCACACAGCACCATCTAGTTCCAAAGTAAACAACTTAATGCTTGTATTATGGATACCAGACAGTTATACTATCATCTCTGTTATCTGTTATATCAGTTATCTGGAGACTATCATCTCGAATAGGTATTTTATTTATTTGGTAATGTTTTCAAACCATGCCGAAATAATTTATCGATAAATTTTATCGATAGGTAAGTAACATCACTACAAACTGTCTGGACACTCTACCGAGAAAAGCCCACCGAGATTCGTGGTTTTTTTGCGAGTTGAGAATTCGCTAATAACTTGATTTCATCTGTTTAGGTGGGCTCAGACTTTTTTTACTGCAATTTATTTTCAACAAATACCTACTTACTTTGTATGAGTTATTTTAATTGTTGAAAATCTACTTTTTGAGTTGTGTCCCTCTTTATTTCATAAAAAAATAATACAAAACGAAATTGTTCGTTTTTTAAATAATATTGTGTAGATGGCGCAATATCTATGAAACTTCATATATTCTAAAATATTCAAAAAAAAATTGACAAAAAAATCTCAAAAAAAAATCTCGCTACGCTCGACTAGATTACCGCGCCATCTAAAAACAATAGCTCCATGAATGCGGCAACTTTTTTATTGTAGTGTGTGTAAAACATCGTCACTTTTTACACAGTTTCGTTATATTTTTACACAGTTTCACTACATATGCAAACTGGCATTTTATTATGGCCAAAATTTAATAAAACATTCGGCACGTACACATCACAGACAGCTTGTTGTGTGACTGGCTCGGGTACGCCGAATTCGGCGTAATATTTGTTGCCGCATTTTGCTATTACGACGGCGGTATCTACTCGAGCGTAGCCAAACCAATTATTAATCTAAGAATAGTATAGTTAGGTACTTACCTATTAAATTTTAGTCACTACCTAATAAGGTATAGTTCCTTATTATGTGATACAATTACTAAGACTCAGAATGCTGTTTCTAACTAAGAACATTAACAAGAAACCAGGAGCTCTCTTCATCAATTAATTTGTTATCCAATCACAACAATACAAAAGAACAGTAAGGAATCTCAATGCATCAAATACTTTACTTTAAGCAATATTACCTATTAAGTTTCTATTTCACTACTGATTATAATTTATTTAATGATCACTTTTTGGAGTTTCCTAATAAGCCATTTCAACAATTTCCTAAGCATTTTCAACATTTTTCTTAGGAATTTGCTTAGGAAATGTTGAAATTGAAAAATGGTATATATACCTTAGTTAGGGTATCCAATCGTCCGATCAATCGGCCCAACAAGAAAAAAGACCGCGTCGTCCGATCGATCGGACGATCGGATACCCCTCGAGGTCTTCTACCTCCTAGATTTTTTATATCACTACTTCTTGGGACACTTTGTATAAAAGGCAGTGTGTGTGTGTGTGTGTGTGTGTGTGTGTGTGTGTGTGTGTATGCATGTTCCCTACTTATGGACTGTAAAACCGCTGAATCTATTTTGATGCAATTTTCAGACAATCTTCAGATTAGTACAGCGGGTAATCCTGTGAAGTTTGTTAGCGAACGAACGCGGGCGAAGTCGTGGGCAAAACCTAGTATCCGTATACTTAATATTATAAATGCGAAAGTTTGTATGGATGAATGTAACTCTTTCACGCAAAAACTATTAAACCGATCACCATGAAATTTTGCATACATATTGTCTGGGACACCAGAAAGGACATAGGGTACCTACCTTTCATTTAGATCGCGGACGAACTCGCGGGCACCAGCTAGTATTATATAATATGAGCTGTACCTAAATGTTTAATTTATTATATTCAAAATTAAACTTTTTAGGGATTGTTTTTTTTTTTATTTTCAACATCTAAATACTTCCTAAGACTTTTTTTTAATTTGAACCATTATAGTTTTTTTATTAACGTCGATTAGTTAGGACTCTTAACAGATCACCTATACTTAGATATCATAAACATCGCCTTGTTAAATGTTTACCGGTTTTTGTAGTGCAGTTTTTTATTGCGCTACTGTCGTGTTTGTTTAGTTAATAATCATGTTCCGAGAACTATTGTTTATAAAAAAAATAATACAATAGATAACAAGCTGGTTTAATGACAGTACCGGGAGTTCATAAAGTTGGCAGTAGCTAACGGTTGAGGCTTGGTTGGAGAGAATTTCGCGCGCTAATAGGTATAGTCTGTGACGATTGCCTGAGTTAAATTGTTAATAAATAAAACAATAATTGTTGGTTAGATCTAAATATACAAGCTTATGCCAATGACTTCGTTCGCGCACCTTTTTCTTAGATGTTAAATATATTTAAGCTTAATAATAATAATTAATAAAAAAAATAAAAAAAATCTAAAATCGGAAACAATAAAATTTGCACTATTTTTTGCCGTCAAAGAAAATCGCATCCGTCAGATTAATTAGTACGATAAAATTAGCAATCCATTTAAAATGATTGCAACAGCATCACCCAATTAGCACAATTTGAATTAAGGCCTGTTCAAACCGCAGAGTTATCCGCTACCGCCGGCGGTAGCGAAATCCCGAGCGGTATGCGGATACCGCGCTGTTCAAACCGGAGCGGTATCCGCTGCCGGAGGCGGTGGCGGATACCGCAGTAGGTCGACCGATGACGCTCAGTCGCCGTCTTGTCTGGTTTCGCCGAACACGCGGTATCTACCGCGTACCGCTCTGGTATTCGGTTCCGCTTTCGCGGCAGCTGCGGAAATCCCATACTAAAATACCGCGCGGGATATCGTTTGGGTATTACCGCTGCCTACGACGGTGGCGGATAACACTGCGGTTTGAACAGGCCTTTAATGCATATTTAAACGTGGTGGTGCCCTCTCTATTAATTTGCACAAGGAACCTTTAAAACGACTTCGCCGATCACACACTTTACTCAACAAACTAGTTGTTAAAGAAAAAATATTGGCGCGGAACGTGTAATTTTCAAAATAATAAATAAAGCCGCACACCGTTGAGAAATTACGGCGATTATCTTACAAGATAAATTTTATATGACACCTTTAAGTAAAATGTGCAATTAACCAAGTCATTATAGGCACCAAAAAGGGCAGAAATTACCCACCCATGCCCTGCGTTCGTGTCTGTCGTGTTTAGAATGGTCACAGCTGTTTGCGTCTCTTTCACGCGTTCCATTACTAATAAATCTATCTCACTCACACCTGTCAGACATGACTGTATATGACACATTCATGAAAGAAATAATTATAATTTAAATTGCTATAAGTATTGTATAAGGAACTATAGTTACCTATTTATAGAAGCAATCACATTATTAGTTGCAAATTTAAAAGGAATCCTAGCCATGGATCCAAACACTTTTTTTTAGAAATTTATGGCCTGGTAACTAGGCCTTTAAGCCAAATCAAAACCTTGAAATAATATGAGTAACTCTGCTGAATCAAAAGCACTTTAGACTCCATAAGTGTTGCCGTTTACAACAGATAGGTAAGGTAATTGTCACCTTAATTTTGATCAGATTACGATAATAATCAACAATGATAAAGATTAAGTCAAAAACTTATCATTGCTATCAGTTGAATCAAAATATACAATCGCACGTTTTCAACACACCCTTTTTTCCGCTTGCAACACTGGGCGTGCCGCCATTACGATGCACAAAATGGCCGCCGCGCAAAAAACCGATAATCGCTCAGAATAATTGCTACTAAATTGTTTCATTACTTCACCTGTTTCGAAGCGAGGTTTAGCATGGACAATTTCATTTAATTCGCTCGCGAAAATGTGAAACCATTTAATTTGAGTCTTATCTACATATCATTAAGAGCTACGTTTTAATTAATAGCCGCTAAAAGTAATAGTCGATACTGTGTTGATGGAAATATAGATATATGCGTGTCAATGTGAGAATGGGTTTATAATGAAAACAGTTCGCTGTTGACTCGTGTTTACTCATATGAGTTACTCTTGAAGAAGAGTATTATTTTTGCCTCTTCATTTGACCCTAAGCAGGTTTTGCTTCAGCTGGACTAATATCTAAAAACATAGCTCAAGAGTGCTATGCGTTAACTCATGTTTACTCATGAGTTACTCTTAATAAAGAGCATAATTATTTCTTCTTTTCACTTGACTCTTCTTGAAGTTTTACTCTAGCTCGAATAATGTCTAAGAACATAGATGAAGAGTTATGGGTCAACTCATGTTTACTCATATAAGTTACTCTTAATGAAGAGTATTATTTTTGCCTCTTTGAACTTGACCGTTACGGTCTTACTACAAAAACATTAAACACACTTTAATCAGGCTTAAACCACGTGTTAAAAAAAAACTTTACTACAAAAGAGTGTCTAGGCATTGTTTAGGGTTTAACAATGCTTGAGCATTATTTAAATTTAACCACCGCCATATGCTAGTTTAACGAGTTTCTATCTAGTTAATGGCCTCTCTTCCTCTGACGTATTGTGTCAAATTTCGTTTTGCATATACTTAATAGTTAATATTAAAGATTTCTTTTGATTTTATAAATGAGTATGGATATTTTAAATTTAATTGACATGAAGGATATGGATTACATGGATAATTTTTGAGATAGAATACATCGTGAGAGAATTAATCCATTCGAATATATAACTTTGGTAACAAGATTATTTATTTAATAAAGGATGATCTACCATGTGTTGCTAGGGTGGATACTCAAATAAAAATTTTATTTAACAATTTTAACAAATCAAACTTTACATTTGACCACATTTGACAATTACGTCAGTATTAGTTACGTTCCATTATGCTCAATATTTTTTGGTATTACGAAATTTTATAAATAATCTAACGTATTTGTTGTAATTTATTACTTATTCCAATCTTATAATTTGCTGATATCATTAATATAGTCCGTAATAATAGCTTGTGAAAACCAAAATTCATCATTATACGCCTATCAGATCTGCGTAAAATGAAAATGACATGAATGCAGGGCGAGTGACGAATGAATGTTTGCCAAGGTTGCCATAATTCAATAACATTCACGTACTTTAACACTGTCTACCGAAACAAGCGCTAAATAAGGTTTTGTAGTAGGGACATTTTAAACGCTCGCTGACCAATGCTTAAATGCTTAATGCTTGTCTAACTAAGCATGTGTTTGAACAGTGCTTACTGAATCTTTTGTAGTAAGACCGTTAGAGTTTTACTCGAGCTTGACTAGGTAATGTCTAAGAAGTACAAGAGTGTTACTTAACTATTTAATATTTATAATTACTAAACTCGTGTTTACTCATATGAAAATATGAATAATAGGTAACTTCGCACAGGAAAAGACCTATAGAAAATCCCATGAAAAATTATCGAGATCAGTTGAGTGGTTTAGGAGGAGTTAGCGGCTGTACAAAAAGACGCGGTAAGCGACTTCAAATTATAATGTGTAGATATAGACCCAAAACAAAACCTTGCAGACATGAAGATTATAATAAAATAACCATGAAAAAACACATTCATGCAACTTGTCACATTGACAGCAGCTGTCACCGAAACGTCATTTCGTTCGGTTGACAGTTGAAATCAGCGTGTTCGTCGCGAAATAATAATATTATGTAAGTGTTTTGTTGGTACAACTTTATTTCCCATGACTTTCCTCGTAGAATGATTATTTTAGACTATATTTTGTGTAGAAAGACGGCTAACTGCAAATTTCTATATTAGCTTTTTGAAAGAAAAATATATATATTTTTTGAAGTATTGTATCTCGGGATCTGTTTGATATACACAGAACTGCGGTTGCACTCAAATTATAGCTAATTTTATCTTCTTTATGATTGCTAAGCCAAACGCTAAAATAAGTCTGAAAATTTCGAGCTTTTTCGAGCACTGCGCAATTGCGCTATGCTAATTAACATAGGTCTTTCGAAACTGCAAACTTGATTTTAGACTATTGATATCCTAACAACATTCAAAAAATCAATACACTGCAATTTTTTACGACATAGACCTAGTCTTCAGTGACTGGTCTAGTCTATATTGAAAGTGCAGGCCGCGGCCGGCCGGTTGCACGACACACTATCTAGGTTTAGACACCTCTGTGTATGATCGTTCACATCCAGTGCGCCAGATTTCTATCAAACGTCCGAACGCTCAAGAACCGTCTAAAGTCACGTCCGCGACAAGTCGGATCGATAGATTGCACAGCTTAGGGCCTATTTCACCATCGGTCAAGTAGGCTAACCGTCATTTAAAGTCACCTGGAATAATTTAGCTGATATACGTTTGTTTGTACGGTAAAAGTCCCAAACATAAAAAAGAAAATAATAAAAAAAATTCTCCTATCGAAGGATGCACTAAACCGAGTGCATAATTTAATAAAACATAAAATTATTTCTAAATGTAGGTAACTAATCAACACTTTACTTGTAGTTTGTGAAAGAGGCCCTTACTTAGTGTATTTTGTACCATCCAGACATTATGTCACTGTCAGTCGCGACCGTCAGCTGCGGCTGTCAGACGCGTCCGATATTTTGTTTCCATCTTTACCTATAGCCACCTATATAGACAGAGATTCTGGCGGTCCATTTGATTGTAGGTGGATACCGTCGCCAAATGGCTGCCTAAATAACTGCGAAACACAGTGTGCCTTGCCACTACTTAGCACATATTTTTTGTAATAAGTAATAGGTACCTTTTTAACATAATTTACACATTTTTATTACCATAAACAAAACAAGGTAGGTTCAGAATGAATCAACTGTCAACACATGAGAACACGTCATGATCAACACAGATCTATCAAGTCGTTATCAGATCATCACAGACTAAACAAAACAAAAAAAAAATGAAGCCAGAATACAATTTACACATTTTGAGATAACGCATTTAAATTTCAAAACGCCAAGATTTGGAATTAAATTTACATTTGAATAAATATTATGATCATTTGAAAACACGATACAATGTTTGTTTACTTAGGCTGGGTTGCACCATCTAACTTTAACTATAACCAACGCCGCAACTTGAGTTAAAATAACGGTTAGGCCGAAAATGAGTTGCACCAGTTAACAAATAATCATAGCTGGTTAACTGGTGCAACTCATTTTCGGCCTAAAACTCATTTTCGGCCGAAAATGAGTGCGAGCGTGCGCTGCGAAAACCGTTCGAGATACCCAAATGATTCCCAAAATAACTATTCCAAACGGACGAAGTCGCGAGCACCAGCTAGTTATAAATAAATTACAAATTACAAATAAAAAAGGCAAAGAAATTGATAAGCTACAACGTTCCGTCGGCGTCATTATTATTTGACCACGAGTTATTATTCGGGACATATTAATTTACATCCTTTTATTATTTAATATTCTACATGGAATATGCTTTTAATTTCTTTTTAAATTGATTAACATGTAGGCATTTAATCAATGATGACCATGATTGACATTAGTTATATTGATTGATGACATGATTGACATTAGTTATATTGATTGATGACATGATTGACATTATAGTTATACCTATTAATAGAAAGTATTATTTGTAATCTCACATTTATTTGATTTTGTGTTTATAACTTCTATTCTATTATAAATAACTACCTACTTAGGTAACTTTGCATTCCAGATTATGGTTAAAAGCGCGAACTGTATCATTTAATTTAAACCATTAATAAAATTGTACCGCTTTTTGGCAAAATAAATTAGTTTGAGTTTATAAAAAGGGTACATTAATAGGTATATTTTTTTTTTAATTAAATTAAAAACAAATGATCAAACCAAATACCTACCTATAGTTAGAGTGAGTAGAACTCTGTGTCCAAAAAAAACTACCATTCTTCAAAGATTACCAAATGCCTGAAATTTTGCAACATGACAGCACAGATATCTATATACCTACCTAAGCACAGAATAAAAAAGGTGACTTACCAGAACTGGGACGATCGCTGTATCTGGTACAATAAACCCAAGCAGGCCACAGATTCGCATTGCCTTGAGACGCTTGGCTGTTTGTGTCTGTGCTGCCGCAAGTTGAAGGCGCCCCACTGGATGTCGAAGAGACTATGGAACTGGCCGAATCTGGCCTCTTCTGTGCTTCGATTGCCTTTGGTAACTCCTTCTCTTTTTGAACTGCCTCCCCGATCTGCGAGACCGTCTGCCTGAGACCTCCAAGGGGAGGTAATCTATTGAAATCACTGGACTCTTTCAACTTTAAATAATCAAAACTGTACTTCTGAAATTCATTTTGTTTGGACAGGTCGTAAGGTTTGTAAAGAATGCTATGATTTGGTCCCACTGGTTTGGGACCTTCGATTTTGTTTGTTTTTCTTAATGCGTTCAATCCGAACTCTGGATGGAGTATGTTTGATATGGAGAAGTTTATCTGGGCGGGTGGTTGTGGCCGGTGATTTCTCATTTTATCCGGGTCGAATCTTTGCTCTTCTAGATTTACTACGGGCTTCATGTCTGGAGTTTCTGGTCTGTAATAGTTCTGATAGTTCTCCATGTCCTGGCTCTGTTCTGGACTGGGTGGCGGAGAATTCGGTTGAACTTTCACTAAGGTCATGTGTCTATCGAATCTTGGTTCTATCGTGGTACAAGTGTACTGGTTCTGTGGATGATAGCTCGGATTGCTAGCTGCGTGCGGCGGTGGAACCCGACCGGAGACCGGCCCGGGACTGTTCGCTTGATTTGGACTGCAGCGGTCTTCAAACGCCATGATTTTCTCTTTCAAAAATTCTATCACAACACAATGTCCCGCGATTAGTCTTTAAAATTCATTAAAACAGCATCGACGCTCAAAATATTTAAATATCGAACACAAGATACACGAATGCTTAAACATGAGTTCTTAATCGCGTCGGAACTGACAGCGACGCGTGACGTCTGTCAATTGAGAATGACAGATCGCGCACTCGAGAGAACTGCGCTCGCGTCGACGGCGGACGATCGACTGAGCTCAGTTTCGATCAAGAGAGGACACGCCCCCGAACAAACAAGCTTTTCACCCTCCACCATCCGTTTTGTAGGCGTTAACCGCTCAAACTATTCATTGTTGAACACGGCTATCGAAAATCTCCTCGCTCGCTCGCACATACGCAGTCCTTTCAAGTTAGAAAGAGACAGGTGTTACACAATTGATTTAACCTGATTGTGTATTTAGTGGGCCTGGTAGAGATTTGTAATTCAGTTGTAAATTGGTGGTACGGCTCTTTTGCTCCGTCGTAATGTATCAAT
This sequence comes from Synanthedon tipuliformis, assembly GCA_947623395.1. Taxonomy (NCBI): domain Eukaryota; kingdom Metazoa; phylum Arthropoda; class Insecta; order Lepidoptera; family Sesiidae; genus Synanthedon; species Synanthedon tipuliformis. The sequence goes on along the minus strand of OX392434.1, from coordinate 4,080,258 downwards.
AATACTGGAGGCAGCTTTTGAACGCTCGCGGTACGGAATTTCAATTAAATTTTGACAGAATTATTATATTGATAGACAGACCCGCCATCTTGATGAATTATTGAACGGCTCATTCGGAAACTGGGCATATTTTTTTACAAATTACGACATAATTGTCTAATTAAGTCATTTAATGGATTGTTGATAGGCTAATTCTGTTATTGTTAATGCAACTTCGCGTGAAATTGTTGCTTTTGCAATTAAAAAACTTTGTCTTTAGTCTTAATACCTATAAATACAATACCTATTACTTATATAAATTACTTATACCTAATAGGTATTAGGTAGGTACCTACCTGTTATACTTAGGTAAACCTACAAATACCTAGTAGGTAGGTACCTAATTCAAGAAATCTTAAAAACTTTTATAGCTACTTAAGTAGAAACACGAAATTTTGTCAGTTGATATTTTTTGTAACATGTGGGGAGATTTTTGGAAATTTACATTTTAGGTATTAGAGAAAACTGGGGCTCAAAGATAATTGATTGGTCTCGCTGCGCTCGACTAGATAGAGCGCTATACAAAAGCGATAGCTCCGTGAATGCGGCAACTTTTTATTGTAGGTAACTCTTTTCCTCCTAAGTAGGTAAGTAGGTACCTACCTACTTACCTACTTAGGAGGAAAAGAGATAGGTTCTGTGTCACCGGCAATCTATTACCTATAATCTAGGTAGGTATATATACTCAAGTGATTAAGGTATTTACCTACCTACCTACATTAGGTAAATATAGTTGTAGATAACAGGTAGATATCTAGTTAACTTTGTACCTAGGTACCTACCTAATTTAATATAAAGGCTTTAGTTATTTTAAAAATAAACAAAGCAACTAATTGGAAAAACATATGTAGGTAATCTTTGAGAGAGAAAATTGATTTTCATAATTTTTTGCCGACAAAAGAAACAATTACCTACCTACCTATTAACATTTTTGTAGACTTTAAAATGTAAAAACTAATAACTAAGTGACCCTCGGTGTCAAATTCAATGTAGATAATGAAAGTCAAATGAGCCGTAGTCGGCGACATCACAGAAGAAATGCAAAATGGGAGTTATAACACTTTGACACTGTTGGCGTCGTGTTGATTTTGAATTGTTCTTTACTCTGTGACACTTGTACGATTGTTTCATGTGATCTCTTGTCACAGAGTACACTATTGTTAGTGTACTTTCATTGGATGCTTTAAAAGAACTTCTATAGATCATCATCATCAAAGTCGCACACTCTTGTCAGAGTGGTCGTGGTTGTGTGGATGATGTACACGGAGGATTGTCGTGTTCGCCCTCCTTGGCGCGGATTACCGCCCCTGCGATGCTTCTCCACTTTCTTCTATTTGTGGCGTCACGAGCACACTGTACCACAGTAGATTGGTACACAGTACTTCTATAGATACTTACCTATTATATCTTATCTCACTATCACACTATCACTTCATCATCATCACTACATACAAAGATAATTGATTGGTCTCGCTGCGCTCGACTAGATAGAGCACTATACAAAAGCAATAGCTTCGAAAATGTGGCAACTTTTTATTGTAGTGTGTGTAAAAAATCGTCACTTTTTATCAATTTTTACCCAGTTTTATTATATTTTTACACAGTTTCACTACGCAAACTTATTATGCCTAATGCCTTACTGTTTTATTATGCCTAAAATTTAATAAAACATTCGACACGTACACATCACAGACAGTTTGCAGTGTGACTGGCTCGCATACCCCGAATTCGGCGTACTATTTTATGCCCGCATTTTACAAGTACGACGGCAGTATCTAGTCGAGCGCAGCGAGACCAATCATTTATCTGTGTAATAGTTATTATTTAAAAATAGAATAGAAAATATACATTAATACCTACTTATATTACAACAAACATAATATGATATTTCAAAAAGAACTGTTGATATTTCGCTGCGTCATTCTCACCTACCTACTTACTAGATATTATTTATAATAATATCTAAAATGTATTAGCGTCTAATGCGGTAACATTATTTGAAAATGTTTTGTTGCGACGCCATGGCCTAGACAATGTTAAAAAAGAAAACAATAGAAAAAAAGAAAAAGAAAAAACATGGCGTCGCTAACGAGCCGACGGGCGCTGTCACTCTGCTTTCCCGCCTAAATAGCTGTCAAATGTCAATCTCACGCCATTGTGCCGCCATGATGTTTAATTTTGTTGATACAATGAGTTACCTATTTGTTTATTGGCATTGGTTGGCATGTCATTTACATTAATCAACTTAGTTAAGTACAGTCTCTAACTATGGGCCTCGTAAGGAAGCTCAATGTTGCTCAACGAGCTATGGAAAAGATCTTGCTCGGGGTTACACTAAAATCAAATCAAAAATTAAAATATTTATTTATCTATTGGGTTTCTACAAGAAACTCTTATGATCGTCATTATAAATTTAAATTTACCAGGGTTTCGGAAAAAAGCCAAGATGACGATCCTGAGAAGAAACCCCGAAAGAAACTCAGGATACCTACTAATCTTTTTGTCATCTTTAAAATATAAAATGACAACTATGTATCATCATCATCATCATCATCTCAGCCGTAGGACGTCCACTGCTGGACATAGGCCTCCCCCATAATTTTCCAATAGGACCGGTCAGAAGCTGCCTGGATCCACAACTATGTATACTAAAATCAATTTAAAAAATAATAATAATATTATTAAAGCAGGTCATATAATACAACACAATACCTATGAGCTCCGAATCGCTTAAATCCAGGCTTCATCGCGCGATCTGCACTGCGACACTGCGGATCTAATCAGAAATGAGGAGATCCGTAGACGTACGAAAGTTACCGACATAAGCCGGCGGATCAGTAAGTTGAAGTGGCAGTGGACAGGGCATATAGTACGGAGAGCCGACGGCCGCTAGGGCCGGACGGTTCTCGAGTGGAGGCCACGGACCAGCAAGCGCAGCGTAGGACGTCCACCCACAAGATGGACAGACGACCCAATAAAGGCCGCGGGTCAGCAGTGGATCCAGGCTGCTTCTGACCGGTCCTATTGAAAAATTATGGGGGAAGCTTATGTCCAGCAGATCCAGCAGTGGACGTCCTGCGACTGAGATGATGATGATGATGAAGTACCTAGGTACATGCTGTTTAAGTTGTTTGACATAGGTATTATAAGCATATGCTTAAAAAGTCCTTTCCTCTAAACTTTAATCTGGAGTAAGTAAGTAAGTAGGTAATATTGTCTAAACTTTAATCTGGAGTAAGTAAGTAATATTGTAGTGGCAACTCTGAAACTTAAGATATATTCTAAAATATTCAAAAAAATTTAACGTAACTATATATAACGCATTCGTGTGACAAGAGTAGTGTCCCCAACTACTTGCCAAATCGAAACCAGAGTTCGAATTTTGAAAGTTTAAATTAATTTCGTTAATTAAATTACTTATTTCAATTTTTAAACATAAACAAAGAAAAGGTTAATAATCTAATAATAAAATTATTAAAATATCAAACGAGCATAAAATAAAATTTATTAGTATTTTTCATAATAGTTCAAATAAACAATTAGGATTTTTTTTAAAGTAAACACGGCCAGTTGTTTTAACAAAGTTACGCATAGTTAGTTGTGTTGTTACGGAGCTGTGTTAGTTTGTAGATATATCATAGTTCGGGCCACACACGTTGTTACGGAAATAGTTACACACCTTCCTTTTAGTCCGGTAGGGACTTACTTACCTATAAGTATGTACATGTAAAAGCATTTAAACTAGGTATAGAATATGCGAATAATTTTTTTATCTAGGAAAATAAATGTAATAGCCATAGATAAATGATTGGTCTCGCTGCTCTCGACTAGATACCGCCGTCGCACTTGTAAAATGCGGCATAAAATAGTATGTCGATTTCGGCGTACCCGAGCCAGTCACACTGAAAACTGTCTGTGATGTGTACGTGCCGAATGTTTTATTAGATTTTAGGCATAATAAAATACCAGTTTGCGTAGTGAAACTGTGTAAAAATATAATAAAACTGGGTAAAAAGTGATAAAAGTGAGGATTTTTTACACACACTACAATAAAAAGTTGCCGCATTCGCGGAGCTATCGCTTTTGTATAAGTAGCGCTCTATATAGTCGAGCGCAGCGAGACCAATCAAATATCTTTGCTACATACATTCCTTTTTTTTTGTAAATACATACATATTATAAATACAAAACATCCGTGACTCAGGTACAAATGTAAATGTTAAAACATAAACATATGCCCCTAGCGGGATTCGAACCCGCAACCGCTTGGTTAACAGCTAGGGTTACTAGCCACTAGACCAAACGTGTCGTCACTTTTTAGAAAAATAATTATTATTATTATCTGCTTTGTGGCTATTCCTGTCTTCCAGAGTACCAGTCTGGATTGTCCATTGCTGAAATATTGTGATCGCCACGTAAACTAAAGCTCTCTACCAATAGCTACCACGTCAAGAAACTGTAGTACTTTTTTGATAGAGGCATTCCTCACATCTTCACAAGCAATTGTGTGGCTTCCTAAGATGTGACTACGCTTGTGCATCAAAGGGCCACACTCGCACAGGATATGCATTGGTGTTTCTTCTGCTTCATGGCAGAAGCGACACTCTCCCGTACTAGCGAGACCCATTATTTTAAGGTGCCTGTTGAGACGACAGTGCCCCGTTAGCGCCCTTGTTAACATGCACAAATTGCTCCTACTAAGCGACATAGCCTGATTTGTCACGTTTCGACTATAGGCTCTTATGAGCGCTTTGGAATGGTTCAGACCTGGCAAGTTAGTCCAGCGTTTGTAAGATTTAGTAAAGCACTGGTTCCATATGGTCCAGCGAGCTAGGCTATTTGGTAGTCCGCACACAGGTTCAGGACCTATTAGCCTACCTTTGGCGCCTGCCCACGCCAGTTCGTCGGCATATTCATTGCCTTCGATCCCCATATGGCCAGGTACCCATCTTAAAAATAATTATACTTATCATTATAAAAATTATTCTTGCAATACCTACAACAGTAGGTTGGTACATATTTTTATTTTTATAAAAACTAAACCTTGGTCACCCTATAAAATTACATTTCGCCGCAACATTCATTATGTAAACAAATTACACATCCACCGAAGCCTAAGTAAGTGCTTATTTAGTGCTTATATAAACACTAGAATTTATTACTCACAGTTTCAACCATTTGAGCTGAATGTCTATATTTAGGTACTTATTATTTACTCCTAAACTGATTTTACTAAGTTGACTAAGTAATATTTTTTTTTATTTTCTACCTGGCTATTTATGTTACAATGTAAGTAAATTATTATTAGGTAGTAGTGAAGTAAGGCACATTATAATTCCGCAGTGACGAAGTGGACGAATCCCGTAGTCAAAATAACAATCACCCTTACGGAAGATTACAATGAAATTACAGCATAAATGCTGTTATTTTTTCCCAATGATTATTACATTGGTCTCGCTACGCTCGACTAGATAGAGTACTATACAAAAACGATAGCTCCGTAAATGCGGCAGTTTTTTATTGAACTAGTGTGTGTAAAACATCGTCACTTTTTATCACTTTTTACAAAGTTTTATCATATTTTTACACAGTTTCACTACGCAAACTGGCATTTTATTATGCTCAAAATTTAATAAAACATTCAGCACGTACACATCACAGACAGTTTGCAGTGTGACTGGCTCTGGTACGTCGAATTCGGCGTACTATTTTATGCCGCATTTTACAAGTACGACGGCGGTATCTAGTCGATCGCAGCGAGACCAATCAATTATCTATGTTTCCTTGTCTATTCTCTTTAATCACAGTCTACAGTGCTGCTCATGTTGATCGGCGACAGTGTCCACATAAAAGTAAATACTTATTTAAGTGAACCCATATTATGGCATTAAAACGAGGCCTCGTAAAAAAAAAACTCAACGTAGCTCAACGAGCTATGGAGCCTATGCTCGGGGTTATACTGCGTGATCGAATCATAAATATGAGACCCGTAGACGTACGAAAATTACCTACATAAGCCGGCAGATCAGTAAGTTGAAGTGGCAGTGGGCAGGTTCGGAAACAGTGAAAGCACAGAATTAGTCAAAGAATCAGTCACCCAGCGAGCTATGAGCCAGCAATGAGAGGCATTCAAAGTGGTCAACATAGCCCAAAGAATCAGTCACCCAGCGAGCTATGAGCCAGCAATGAGAGGCATTCAAAGTGGTCAACATAGCCCAAAGAATCAGTCACCCAACGAGCTATGAGCCAGCAATGAGGCATATAAAGTGGTGAACATAGCCCAATCAACTGAAGTTTGAATGTGTGGGCCATTCTGTCGTGAGTGGATGAGTGTTGGGGTAGGAGTTTTAGAATGGACCTGATGCTGTTCTAATAACCTCAAAAGAGCGACTGACAGTGGCATACGGACTATAGAGGGTAGGGTGGGGGCAACCAATTAAAAAATCTATATGCTACAGTGGACTATTAATAATGACGAGATTAATTCGTTTACATCCACGACAATAAAATCAAATAAAATTCTTCATACATTTATGTATTACAAATTGATGTCGATACGATATGTAGGTAGGTATACCCACGTCACAATAGGAAGAGCATTAGGCAAAAGCCATTAACTCTTTACAATAGACTAACAAGCCCCGAAATATATTGAGGTAAATCTCAACTGGATGCCACGCAAATTTGTCTATTCATCGCCCCTAGAAAGGAACCACATGAAACACTAAAGTGCACAACGAAAACAAACCTTATTTGGCAATCGATAGAGAACAATTTGGCTTAAAGTAGCAAGGGTGTTGTGACGTTTCTAAAACTTAAAAAAACCTAAAAACGAGTAATGTACTACACACCCGAAACTGAATTACGACTTTTCGGTTGTAATGGACGCGAGCCGTGATCCATTTTCTTTATGTTTACCGAAAAACCACTGAGCGTGGGGAAATTGAAAACGCGCCACGCCCGCGCGGGAATTCTGACAGCTGTCATACCTTGTATTGAATTTTTTAGGCGTGAGAGGCGAACGGCTCGCCTCGCGAGTTAATAATGTAGTGACTCATTGCATCATTTGAGTGAGTTGTTTATGTAATGGTGAGCAGATAGGCCATGAGTTGGAAGACGCAATGTGTAACGTCTAGCGTCCAGGTGGACAGACGTACCTGAAAGGCTTCGTATGTAGAGGCTGCATGTGACAGAAGACAGTGGTGCTCAGCCCTCGAAGAGGCACATCCAGCAGTAGAGATACACAGGCTGATGATGATATTAGTATTAGTACCTACTAGTAAAGTTAGTACTTAGTACTAAGTACTACTAGCTTTTTCTTCCTCCTTTTTCTTTGCTTTATTTTTAAGTATTCTGGGTTTTTATCTGAACGGGAACGGGTTTTTATTCTGAGGCAATACGTTATTCACCATGTCTATTATTTATATATAAAAACTTTCTTCGTTTAACGCTCTTTCCACTAGTTAAAACCGCATGAATAACAGTTCAGTAATTTTTGAGATCATCGCGAACATACATGCCTATTGACAGATTATTATAATATTTAAGGATTCTATGTAAGGAGGTTATGGGTCATTCTTATATTTCACCGAAATCCGTGCAGTACCTAAGTAGTATTTACGTGTGATATTAATTTAAGGATTAGCTCCTATGCATCATGACTCCCTCACCTCACATTTTAGAGTTCCCTCGCGAGGTGCATGATTTTTCTTTGCATCATTTAATGAATACAAGCTGTAGTACAAGCTAGTATGTTAATGTTGTTTGTGCTAGTCATTAAAATGCTTGTTTATCATAGGTATCTATAATATGATAGATAATAATACATGTCAATCACTTATGGACTCAAAGGGGTCATTTTGTGACAGGCATTAATGTGTCATTAAGGTGTGAATTAATTATAATATTGTCGTATGCTATTTTGGTTTTTAAAATAACTTTATATTTGACTTAAAAGGATATCTTATGGAGGACTAGCTGGTGGTCATGTCGTGACTTCGTCAGCGAAGTATACCTAGATACTTAGATACCTAACTGACAAAATAATGACATACCTACCTATTCAATGGTGATATACCTACTTCTGCTAGGCGTAGGTATATCCCTTTGGGAATAGTACATACTTTTTCTGGATGAAAGGTAACCTGTGTCCTTTCTTGTATCCCTGACAGCATAGGTAGGTAGGTACATTTCAGGGGGTAACATAAGGGCAAGGGCTACCTATATTAGGTATAAAATTACGCGGACGAAGTCGCGCCCAACAGCTAGTATTAGTTTAACTAAATATCAATTAAACCAACGCTGCGAAGCAATTCACATTAAATTTCTTTCTGAAGTCTATAGAAGTTATCACATCTATAGAAGGTCGATCTATATGGAAAACTTACCTATAAGTAGGTATATTTACGAAAGGTAGAACTACCTTGTAATACATTATGTATTGTATTATTAAGAGTATGTCTACAAATTTACCATCAACGCGTGAACACCAACCCACCAAAATAGATTACAAAGAATGAACAGATTATAAAATATGATCGCCTCGTTTCGGGGCACCAGAGTAGGGTGACCACAAGAACTTAGATTTACTTAATCATATTATAACCAAAATGTTTTCAAAGTTCGAGTGAATATGGGCACCTTCTGGGTGAGCTCGCTTCATCATATTCCTCATCCATGCTACACAGTTGGTTTTTGGCCAAGAGCAAACCTATCTCTAGTAAAAATAAAAATAAATCATCTTAACTATGTAACATTATAAACTAGCTGGTGCCCGCTACTTCGTACGCGTTCTGGATGAAAGGTACCCTATGTCCTTTCTGGTGTCCCAGACAACGTGTATGCAAAATTTCATGGTAATCGGCGTTGCGATTACCATGAAATTTTGCGTTGGTAATAGTTTTTGCGTGAAAGAGTTACAAACATGCATACATTCATACAAACTTCGGATGAGTAAGTGAGATTGTTTGTTTGTTATTCTTTCAAGCTTTTAACTACTCAACCGATCATCATGAAATTTCGCATACACGTTATCAGAGATACAGAAAAGGACATAGGGAATCTATCATACAGAACAAAGTACCAACTGTTCCCGAAGGATCATTTAAAAATTTAAATTAAGGTGGCGCTGTACGAGCGTGGGAACTCAGTAATGGGTAGATAAGATTAGATTTAGAAGAATTTCTAGTCTCAATTTACTATTAATGCGAATAATCGAAGACAGAATACGACGCAAGATATTCGCGGCATTTATTCAATACGCGAAACATACGGCAGCAATTTTAATATTTACAAAAATATTAAAATATAGATATAAAATTAGCTTCAGTTTTTTATATGGACGTATATGGAATAAAGTTTTTTTTTTTAAATTCCCCTAAGAACCACAAAATATGGTCACACTAGTTGTGAAACGCCAGGTGGTTAGACAATAGTCGATACCGTCCGCCCCCGAATCAACAACCCCCAGAGACTCAGCTTTATAATGCGGGGCCTATTTACTTAACTAGATTGATAATGTTTACAGACCAAGGACTTGGTTGAACCACAAATTTTCCCAAATAAAAAACTCGTGGTTACCCCTGTCCACACCAGTTGACATGTCTCGCGATTTTGGTCTCTAAGACGTGTCTCAAGTTGTCCATAATAATATATAAAATTCTCGTGTCGCGGTGTTTGTTGCCAAACTCCTCCGAAACGGCTGAACCGATTTTGATGAAATTTTGTGTGCTTATCGGGTAGATCTGAGAATCGGCCAACATCTATTTTTCATACCCCTAAATGTTAACGGTGGTCCACCCCAAAACTTTTTTTTATTTTTTGGCAAAACAATGTTTGTCGGGTTAACTATTAGGTACTATAGATATGTCTATATACTATACTATAGGCCAATCCTCGTCTATGTAGGCGTGTTGTGAGACCAAAAATCGCAGATCTAAATGTTCTCCCGATTTGAATGGGAGACGGCATGCAACATTTAGACATGTTGCGCAAAATTTTGAAGTATAGACGATGCTTATAAGTGGTAGGTATGGCTGTTTTAGTCTTTTTGTTTTGTTTACAATTCTTTTGAATCTCTGGTGAAATTTTGAAAATCCATGGTGACTTTCAGTCTTAATTTACCTACTTAGTAAATTAATATACCTAATAATAAATTTAACACACAAAACAATGTTTTTCATGGTGAACTGCAAAGATAAGACTGAGAAAATCAATTTATAGGTCGCGCAATATGGTCTACACTACAAGACTAAATGTATGTACTAGGCTTTAGACTCTCACACATAAATAAACTTTTTAAGATCACCTTTCGAGAAGAGTTTAATTTTTATTACACTTTAAATTTATTTTATATGAAGATCTCTGATTATCGTTAGAAGTTTAATATAAAATCGTAAGTATTGGCCCATAAAAGAATTATTATACTTATCTTATATAGCTTATAGTTATGCTTTTTTAGTGAGCCATAGATAATGGTTAAGATACTGGCAGTCAAACTCTCTGGATTTCTGGACAGTCACTTTTAAACGAGAAGTCCAAGCATTCATTTTCCTACATAATAAATTAGATCATGTCCTAAAGTACCTATATTAAAAATAGATATGTATATCAAGGTGATCAAAGTGAAGAATTAAAATTTGATTCATTAAAAAAATTGTATACATTTACATAATTAAAAAGATGCACAGGCTGTATACCACTCTGTTACCTTTGCCACAAGCGTTGATTAAAAAAAATAAAAAAGCAACATGGCCGCTTAGAACGTCCTTCGAAAAAAATTTAAATCGTTCCAAATAAAAAATGAAGGACTAATTTCATGCGTTCGCGGTACCTTTTCGAAACGATCCAAGAGAGGGACGGAAACACGAGTTGGAAAGAGATGGAGATGTTATAAATGTATTAATCGGGTCGTAATTTTGTGGAATATGTTGTTGATGTGGTGCCAGCTTATTATATTCTTTATGTGGCCTTTGGCGGCGTTTTTTTTTTTTTTTTTTTTTTTTTTTTAATTTTAGAAGGTAGGCAAACGTCAACTACATTTTTAAGGTTTAAGGAATCCAGCTCTAAGTTAGTTGACTGTGTGAGAGCTGTACTAGAACAAGCTTTCTGCCTAAAAAAGTCGCGGTTCCAACAAGACTTGGTCTGTAAGTGGTCTGTAAACATTGTCAATCCTTAGTTAAATGAATAAACCTCGTATTACCAAAGACTATATAAGTATATTTGTTACAAAATAAATATCAAAGTAACTCTGTATGTCTGTTACCTTTTCACGCCTTAATTACTCAACCGATCATTATAAAATTTTGCTTACACATTGGCAGTGATACGGAAAACGACAAAAAAGGAGATTACCTATTTTGATCATATTTTGATAGGGTTTTCAGGAGAGAGGAATAGACGAGAAATGTTTGTGTTATAATAATTATATAATACAAACCTTTCGAAGGTACCTTCGAAGACAAATGGACGATATTTGCAAAAAAAAATTGCATCTCTGCGAAGCCGGCACGAGTCGCTAAGTAGTATAAGACTATAAAAATAATATTTTAAGTATAACGAGAACTTACAGATTACAATAATAAGTAATATAATAAATAATAAGTATACAATAAAATACAAATTTCAATAATTAAATATTGTTATATATCTAATTAAATTTTAAGCCAGCTTCTACTTAGGTCTTCGAGAACGCCCTGTATACCTATATTGATTAAAGATATTATTAAAAGAGAGAGAGAGAGAGAGAGAGTAACTATGAAATTTAAATATAGTATAAGGTACGTTCACAGAACTACCTACTAAACTTGGCGTAGAGATAGCGACCTTTTATACCTCTACCTACTAATCTACTACCAACTTTTTTGATATAGCCTATTTATTATAAAGGCCTCACATTATACTTCTTAATTATAAAGGCCGTACATTTTAATACTTAGGTAGGTATCCTAGGTTAATATCCTATTTTACCTAATATTTTTTATTAATTTAAATATTTTTTTAATATAATCCTATTTAAATATAGGTACCTACATTGTAATATAAGTATGTACATCCTAAGTATCCTAAATTTTAATATAGAATATTAAATTAGGTGAGTAGGTACCTAATTAATATACCTACTTAGTATTTACATAATTATGACGATAAATATGTAAACAACATGTGTCAGTAGGAAAATTCAGTAATACTTTTCTTAAGCTTTGAAAGCCTTTAATTGAATCTTCATTGCTCAGTTATCTTTCTGTCAATACCTATATATATAAAAGATGTATGTATGTAGGTATGTTGTATGTTTGTATGGGCTCCGAAACCGCTGAACCGATTTTGATGAGACTTTCAGACAATCATCAGATTAATAGTCCAGCGGGTAATCTTGTGAAGTTTGGTAGTGGTAGCGATCGGACACGGGCGAAGTCGCGGGTACCAACTAGGTTATGTAAAAAATTAAATACCTACTTAAATAAATAAAAATATTGAATTAATTTTAATTAATTAAAATAATTAAGCTTCTGAAGATGGGATAATGATCTGCCCAAAAGATGGAGACAGGTGGCACTTGACCTCAGCCTACATTGTCTGGAGGAGGCCTATGTCTTCGGACAACCTGATAAGGTTGCGGATGTCTAACCCAATCATGAAAATATACAAAATTTGATATATAAACATATAAGTAAATATAATAAAATATATAAGTAAATAAAACAACCAAATTTAGTGTCAAATTTTTTTCTGGATTTTTGAATTTGTTCTGTTTTTTATTTTATATTCTATTTTAATTAAAATAATTAATGTACTTATAAAGTATGGAGAGAGATGCCATTGCAAGCAATATTTCTAACGAGCCTACAACCTGTGCTAGCAATGTGAACATGCCCTTAAGACCTTTATGTATCCGACGGGAAAAAAGGTCTTGATTATCTACTCGGTTCGAAAATGACTCTCCAAGTTCACACACTAACGATGAACAAAATTAAGTTTTTAAACGCGGACGGGTCTTTGAAGAAGTAATCACGTTTTTGAACGAAAACAAGATGGCCGCCGAATTATTTTTTTGTACGCGCTATATAATTATAGGGTGAGACGGGCGCGTTGTGTTATTATTTTTACATTTTCTATTCGTTGTTGACGCTAATGTAATAATGCACCTACATGATATAAATAATAGGTAAGATATAGAAATAAAACCTAAGAGAATTTTCTCGAAAAAATGTATTAGGTATTACCTACCTACAAAATTGTAATACATAGGTATCTATATCTACCCAACCCATATTATGGTAATGTAGGTATCATAGTCCTGCCATCCACATCCTAATCTATCTATAGGTACATACTTATAATGCCTTCTATTCTTTAATGAATCTATTTCTACTTTCTATTCTTAATCAATCTATTTGAGTAAATAACTCTTTAATTTCAATATTGATAAATACCTACTTGATAAATATTTGTTTGATAAATTGAGTAGGTAGATAATTTTTTTGGAAATCTAAAGCTAGAAATATTCAATTTCCAAGTAGGTAGATATAAAAATTTCAGAAGAACCCCAAGAACATTTTTTTACTAAAAATAATGCAACTTTGAAAATATAAAGGTTGTCCTGATTTAGCCCCACCTAGATCCCAGCTAGATCTGTAGTTCTGTGTAAGGGCACAGATTAGGCAATAAGTTACTACGTAAGGGTTATATGGAAGACTTATTAAAAAAGCTTAAAATAGCTAAAAAAAGCTTGCCAGGGGACTGTTTCAGCTAACGCCCGAGACGCGTGGTTAAAATTATTTACCTAGCCTGCCTCAAATAGTTACCTACCTACCTATCCGGAAATGTCTACCATTTTCGCAATAATAAATGTAACATCGCTCAAAATTACCTAGGTCTAAGCACCTATACCTACCTAAAGATTTTTTGGAGACAGAACTCTGAAAATTAAACTTTTTCAGAACTAACACCCATCCATAGGCAGGTAAGTATCTATCTATCTAGCCTTCATAGATTACAAAAAAGCATTTGACTCGCTTAAGCATGAGAAAATATGGGAAGCCCTTGCCTCACAAGGGGTCCACAATAAATACAGCCGTATAATTAAGAACATATATGTAAATATGTAATACATAGGTATCTATATAGGTACCTACTATAGGTACCTATGTACATATGGCGCTTGCGCGGTGTACGTAAACAGTGCTTGTCTTCAGTTTTAATTCGAAATCTAAGTTAAATTTTTATATATTAGTGTATAAGTCACATAAATAAATACAAGAGTGAATCACTGAATAAGTGCAGTATAAATCAAGTGTCAATATACAGTACTTTGGAAATTATATCAAGTTTATTTTGCATACTGGACAAATAAGGTGATAAATAACTCAAACTGTCATTTAAAAAAAAGTGAAAACTCGGGGGTACCTATAAAATAAGGGCCAGACAATGCAACGTCTACCATTATAACAGTTTTTATTAAACAAGTAAACCGTTGCGTTCAATATTTTCGCCGCTATACTTACAGCTGTATTTGCTCAGTGGTATAGACCTCGGCTTTGATTCTGTTATATGCCGGATCGAAACCACACGGACACAGATCGATTTTTCTTTTTCTACTTTTTAATACAAAGCATAACACTATAGACGGTCAAAATGTCTTGCTGTTCTGCCTGTTATAAAAGCATAGATTCAGATAAGTATTTGGAATGCTCAATCTGTCATACCAAACATCACACAGAATGCTTAAATATGAAAAGTAAACAGTTCTATAAACTGACTGCGGAGTATATATCGAGATGGATTTGCCCGTCATGTAATAACATTACAACTAGGCGACCGAGGTCTAACGTAAACACTCCTATAAGAAGCCACCAAGTACCTTTGCTCGATGACCCTGTGAATATGTCACTCGATAACTTGGAATTCCCTAAACCACAGTCACCTAATATGTTAAACGCGCCAAAACCTAGCGTTGAAAGCGATGTAGTGACTATGGATAAAATTAGTGCTTTACTGGACCATAAGCTAACGAGTACTGATCGTTGGTGTATTGAAAACAGAATGCTTCTGAATGTAAAAAAATGCTTCACTATTTCTTTTTCTAGGAAAACCCAGATAATCCTATATAATTATAAACTTAAGGGACAGAATTTAGAAAAAAGGTCATCTGTAAAGGACCTAGGAGTTCTTTTCGATGATAAGTTGACTTTCCGTGACCACTATGATAGTATCATCAGTAGAAGTACTAGAACATTGGGTTTTTTGACTAGAGCTACCAAAGATTTTAGGAACCCTAAAACATTTTTGTATCTATATAATACGTTAGTCCGCAGTGTTCTTGAATATAATTCCTGTGTTTGGTCCCCTTACTACGCGATTCATTGTGGCCGTATCGAAAATGTGCAGAAAAAGTGCTTGAGCATTCTTAGTCACAGATATGGCTTTTACCGGAGTATTCCCTTATATCGTGATAGGCTAACAAAATTTAATATGACTACACTCGAGGACCGCCGTAATTGTCATAACCTCTTGTGTCTTTTCAAAATTATTCATTCCCGCATAGCCTCACCTTATCTTTTGTCGCTTATTAATTTCAATATAAAACTTAGAAAGCGAAATCCTTTTGTCAATACCTTTTCTTTACAGGTACACACTAATAATACCTCTTTTTACAACCCCCTCGTTAGGATGTGTCGACAATACAATGACCTCCTGCTTAACCATGGTGATAAAGTTGACATATTCCAAAATAGTATAACTAAATTTAAGAAGCATATCGCGGCCATTGTGGCTGCGAGTGTACTTAAATAACTTAAATAAATATATGTATATGTTTGTGTGTGTATGTGTATGTATATGTGTGTATATACGTATATGTGCACACATGTATCTTGTTTTTTTTCTTATGTTTCGTCTTGGAATCTTGTATGATACACTGTTTTGATCATGCTGTGTACACATAGTTTAGGCCGCTGTCTAGCTCACTTCTTTGTAATTGTATATATTTAATGTATTTATTGTCAGTGTCCTGTTTTGTGTATCTTATTAAATAAAAAAAAAATAAAAAAAAAAAAAATATGAAAGCTAAAATACGCACAGAAAAGATGGGAGAATATTTCCCAATTAGACGAGGAGTCAGACAGGGAGACCCATTGTCACCCAAACTCTTCACTTCAACCCTAGAACATGTATTTAGACAGCTTGAATGGAAGGAGTATGGTATAAATGTTAATGGAGTATTACTGAACCATTTAAGATTTGCCGACGACCTTATTCTAATATGCGGAGACCCAAACACCTTACAGGTTATGATTGAACATCTCGTACAAGAAAGCGAAAAGGTAGGACTATCAATGAACATTAGTAAAACAAAGCTGATGACAAACCACTTAAAAATTCCTATTAAACTCAACAACACTACTGACCTGGATTATGTAAACGAGTATACATACCTCGGACAGATAATATCTCCGACAGACCTGACAACAAAGGAAATAAAAAATAGAATAACCATAGGATGGAGGAGATATTGGGCTTTAAAAGATATAATGAAAAACGTGGATATACCAATTGAAGGAAAAAAGAAAATATTTAACACTTGCATTCTGCCAAGCTTAACCTACGGATGTCAGACATGGAGTTGTACAGAGAAGAATATTAAATCACTAGAAGCTTGTCAACACAGAATGGAAAGGAGTATACTTAATATCAGATTGAGAGACAAAGTGAAGTTAGAAACAATTAGAGAACAAACCAAGGTTATAGATATAAAATACAGAATCAAACAACTGAAATGGAAGTGGTCTGGACATCTAATAAGAAGTAAGACTGAAAAATGGGCCAAGGAAGTGACGGAATGGTGCCCCAGATATAATAAGAGAAAGAAAGGAGGACAGTATCGTAGATGGGAAGACGATATTAAAAAGGTGGCAGGGACGATGTGGATGAGAAAAGCTAAGGACAGATGGTTATGGAGAACACTTCGGGAGGCCTATGCTGGAAAGCAAAACAATCAAGAAACCGGTGTCTAATATGAAGTGTGTATTTATTATGTATAACTTACAAGGATTGTAAATAAAAGGCTATTATTATTATTATTATTATTATTATATAAGTAAATGCAACTTGATTTTATCATCTAACCCTGCTAAGTACTCTAATATTACCTACTCAGAGACACATAGGACCTATCTTAATGATAAAGTAGGTACCTACCTATTACCTACTTAATAGGAGTTCCCCTACAACTTGTACCTACCTAGGTTTAAGGTAACGAAATAAACTATTATCTATTTGTACCATAATTTAAGATATCCTTATTATATCTACCAATTTAATAATTTTATTAACAGCAACATTAATGTGAAAACTTCCAATTCTTTTTTTAAACAAAAGACACGAATTATTATTAGGTAGTAGCTTCAGTGTTTGGAAAAGTCAACCTGTATATTTAATGTAGCCGGTCGATCTAGGGCTGTGGTTCAAAAAAAACCAACCAAATTTGACCTCCCCCGCCCTTGCGACGACAAATAAAAAAACAAGAATCAGGGAAAACAACAGGAAACTACAGAGCTTGTTTAATACTGGCCGCTAACGAGTGCAAAAGAGACAGACATATGTTGCTTTGTTCATCGCGATTAGAAAACGACGCGTGTCATTGGCTGCGCAGAGCCGATAGAGGGCGTCCATTCCGTGTTCCCGCCATAAATTGAGTTGTTGACACTTTAATAAGGTAAGGTTATGTTATAATATTGTTTTTTTTTTTTATTTCGTGCGCGCGAAATAATAACCGGTGAATATAATTATTGTTATGATTCCAGTTTTAATGAACTACGTGTGTGGTCTTGCGCTTGCTTGTATTGTAGATATTATTAAATGGTTTTCTTTTGAGACGCCATTTTGCTTGGCCATATTTTCGTTCGGTTTAAAGCCGCTTAGATTGCGTTTGCGGTGTTATATTTGTTAGGCATGTTGTCCAGTGTGAGCTTTTTTTTTAAATTAAGGTCGGCAGACAGGCTGACATTCCATTTGATGGTAGGTGGCTACCGTCACCACGATAACACAATCAACGCCCTAGGAGCTGTAGAGTTGCCGACTGCAAGACTGCATTAAGGGGAATTGGTAATTAATTTAACAACAATATTAAATTACCTACTTGGGTAATTTTTTGAATACCTAGGTATACCTACTTACCTACCTATTTTAGAATATCTGAAGTTTCAGAGATATAATTGTGCCATCTACCTACCTACAAAATATTACCTATTTAAATAAAGAACAATGTTGTTCTTTCGGCGTGTTCGAATTGTGAATACGTAAGGAGTAAACTTCAGTCGTGTGTCGGAGCGAAGCTGACGCACACAAATTGTAACGTAGTGATTATAATTATACTCTTTGCACAAAGTTTTCATAAGCGACCCGCTCACACGATTGGGCTGCATCAAGCGAGCGGGCCTGTCGTCGCGTCGCGTTAGTGCGAGACCGCTTGAATGTATTTTCTTGCGAGTAGCTTTATTATAATTTATATATACTAATATTATAAAGCTGAAGAGTTTGTTTGTTTGTTTGTTTGAACGCGTTAATCTCAGGAACTACTGGTTCGAATTGAAAAATTCTTTTTGTTTTAGATAGTCCATTTATCGAGGAAGGCTTTAGGCTAGATATATATAACATCACGTCGTGACTAATAGGAGCGAAGAAACAGTCGAAAATGTGGAAAAAAACGGGGAAAATTATTCATCTTTGAGGGCTTCCGTTGCGTGCGCTGCGAAAACCGTTCGAGATACCCAAATTATTCCCAAAATAACTATTCCACGCGGACAAAGTCGCGAGCACCAGCTAGTTATAGATAATTCCAAAGATACTTATTTCGATTGTATTGTGTAAAGGTTTATGAAATGCTTAAAAATTGCAAGGTGTTTTCACGAACATACCTACATAGGATACTAGGATACATGCAGACTCGGAGATGCAGATCCTTTTATAAGGATATAGCTATTTATTGTATGTAGGTATTTAATACTAGCCGCGACTTCGCCCGAGTAACTATCTCGCTGATAATATAGCTTTCCATATGTGAAAGAATTTTCAAAATCGGTCCAGTAGTTTTTGAGTTTATTACAAAAATACAAATAGTCTCTAGGTATATCTTCTCTCTATTTTCTTTCTCTAAACTTACCTAAATATACAAAAATACAAAAGTTCTCTTTGTATTTTGTACCTACTTTTTTTAACGTTGGGAAATCCTCTTGGAGGTACCTACCCACCTAATAATTTTAAAATATTTTATTAGTTAATAAAAGCCGTATAGCAACCTACCTACTCAGTGTAGTAAAGCCTTATCTTACCTTAGTTAATTTTACTGTTACGGCCATTGAACTTTATAATATAGAACGGACAGTGCGAACAAAATCTGTGCAACAAACGCGGCAGTAGGGGGCGCGTAAGAGGCGGCTAATGTATCATAGAATCGATGTCACCGTCATAGAGGCGACACTGTTTATATTCTGCCTATTTCATTGGATGTGGTATCTATCCAATGAAATAAGTGATTTTATAATAATTTTATTTTATGATTTAATTTATAATTTTATAATATATATAAATTTTAGAATATTATATAATTATATATCAATATATAATTATAATTTAATAATATAATCATATTATATATTATAATATTTTATATACTTATATATTACTATATATTACATTATTATAATTATATATTAACATATATTTTAATTTATTGATTTGTTATTAATACCTATATAATATATACAATACACCTAATGTCACTTCTTAAATTTTTTTGTCTATGACAAATGACGCATAATGGCGTCCGCCAAATATTTTGCTTGAATTGAGTTTTAAAATGATTATTTAGTTACTTACCGATGGAAAGTTATTCCTTTGCACTTTGATGTATTGCTTGGATTATTAGTGCAATATCGTATCACACACGAGGACATATTTGATGAGTTTTAACGTTATTTCGCTAAAAAACAAACAAGGGTTACAAGCAACAAGCAACTCAAGAGCTAGAAAGTGACTAAGTAAAGTGTTGCCTGCCAACTACAGCTAAACGGATCACTAGTGATGGGGGCGATAACCCCTCTTGTTATGTCACCTCACTGGTTACGGCCTACCTTCATTTCTAAATAAATTTTTAATCGGTTCGCTATGGCAAAAGGCTTAACCGTACCTAACCTAAGGAGGTAGGTAGGTAGGTATATATTAATATACCTACCTAGATTTCTCGTTAAAGTTTTCTAATTGATTTTACATTTAAGAATTTCATAAGTAAGTAGGTACCTAAGTAGGTAATGCAAGCTCAAACTGGAGCTCAAAAATTTGAGCGCACCTAGCTATAAGAAATAATAATATTTAGTATTTTTATAAGACTTTATGATTGTAGGACTAATTTAGAAATAGGTACCAAATTACCTACGAGTTTTTGATTTTCTTATATATTAGTTATAAGAAAATCAAAAACTTTGTTGATTTAAAAAAAAAAACATTATTACCTATACACAGATAATAAAAGAAAATGAAAAGATGAATGAACAAAATGAAAAGAAAAGAAAAGAAAACCACTCAGTTAGCCGAATAAGCAATTTTATTGTTACAGGCGACAGTAGCCATTTTAAGTTACCATCAAGTGGACCGTCAGCCTCTGTGCTGGGTGTGTTACTGGCTGATTTTAAAAAGATAATAAATTTGAACTAGATTTTAAATTATGAAAAAAATGAATGAAAGAATTTTCTGTCAGTAGAAAATTTTTCACTTAGATTAATTTCGGTGCGCTCGACTAGATACAAATGCGGCAACAAATACTACGCCGAATTCGGCGTACCCCAGCCAGTCACACTGCAAGCTGTCTGTGATGTGTAGAACGTACCGAATGTTTTATTAAATTTTGGGCATAACAAAATGCCAGTTTACTAAGTGAAACTGTGTAAAAATATAATGAAACGTGTAAAAAGTGACTATGTTTTACACACACTACAGTAAAAAGTTGCCGCATTCACGGAGCTATTATTCTTAGATAGCGGTTATGTCATTTCAGTTTATGTACATAGAAATTTTAGAGAAAAAACATGAGTATCTACCTACCTAATATGTTTGGATGTTTGAAGAGTAATATTTATAAGTTGTTTTACGTTTTGATATGATTATTATAATATGAACAGATATGTATAAATAAAAGAGTATAAAGTAATGTGCGCACAATAAGAAAAGTTTTATTGATATCCCATGAAGTGAATGAGCAGAAAATGAGATCACACCTACAAGAAGGGTGGACGTCCTTTATTATTAAGGTACTGAGGAATTTTAGACGAGATACGTTACACACCTACAAATGGCAAATAATCCAAATAGAACCTCCAAGCTTCACCGCAGCCGGCGGCGGAACTTAAAAAAAAATCAATTCTCTTTTAAATAGAAGACAAATGTTATTAACAATTGAAAGAAAACAAGCGAGATAAGGGAATCACACGTCAACAGATTCGCAACGGTGTAAACAATAAATTCGTGTCTATGCCCAGGTGACCGGAGACAAATTTATTTTATTTTTCTCGAAACTGTCAAACGTAACGTCAATATTTTGGCGCGATTCGCGCCGCTCCGGGAGCGAGTTGACAGGTTTGCGGTTGTACTAAAAGAAAATAGACTCTATTCTTTGACTAATAAGATTTTTTAATACGTTTCCGACTTGGTTACGATAAATTTGTCGCGTTTTAGAAGCCGAATAAGACACGCTTGAAACTAATGAATCGAATCGCATTCTTAGAAAATGTCACACGACATGGCTTCATGGAGAGAACGCGACAAGTGCAAAACCTTATTGTTTACCCGATAAAGTTTAAAATTACTCAATATTTTTGAAAAAAGAAAAATGCCTTCGCTGTAAAATTTTGTGGTAAATTGATTATTTTGACAGTTGGTGACGTATTATTTTGCAAACAAAGAGACATTGTGTGCTGATTGTATATGGTTTTACAAAATAGGTTTTGTGTGAGAATTTAAAATATTTAAAGGGTTTTGTGTGAAAGCAAGTAAGTGATCGTGTGCTGATGTGGTTCGGAGTTAACAGACGCCAGAGTTAATTTTCTTACATTTTCCTAATCTTAATCTCCTACTTATAGGATAAGTAGGATACTTATAGGATTAAGTAGGTTAATCCTACTTTGTAGCATTTGCAATGCTACATTGAAACCTACCTAATATGTGGCATTGATTGTATGGCGACGGTAGCCGCCCACCGTCAGGTGGACCGTTAGCCTGTATAACAACCTTTACAAAAGATCATTGCTAATGCTCACATAAGTAGAAAATTGTTCTTTTTTAAAATAATATGAATCAAATAATATTCAAATATTATTTTAATATTATTATCTACCTACGTCATTGCCAAATATAATAATATTTGGCACCAACTATTATTTTGCAAATTGTCAAAAAACATATAGGTAAATGTTTAGGTATTACTTACCTAATTAGTTTATTTTATAATATTGCAATAGAAGTAAACTAAATATTTTTAGTTACACTAGGTAAGTACTATAATAGGTAGGTAATAGGTATAGGTAATTCCAACATTTCCTAAAGAAAAAACACTAATTCCAGTATTTCCTAAACAAAAAACCGAAGCTGTTATCTCTGGCTGGAAATAATTCTTCCAAAAAACAATTGACATCTGACAATAAAAACCCCAACACGCAATATTGTAATCGAGAACAAAGCGACGCGCAAAGAAAACGACAAGTGCCACTCAACTTTGACAATCGAGAACAAACGAATTCGAATTTCAAAGTTTCCCACTGCGCGCCAAATCAATTTTCCTCTAGTGTCAACAAAAACGTTCTAGTTTCAATATTTACCTAAATTATGCGAACTATTCTAAACGCTTTCGGAGTTATTGAATACTAGCTTTTGCCCGCGACTTCGTCCGCGTGAAAAAAGTAGCCTATCCAGCCTATCCTATATATAAGCCCGTGGTATGAAAATTTATGGGAGTAAAATCAAAATTGTCACATGTATTCCAGCACGAATGCGTTATCGTTACGTTCTATTTCTTTTGAACATTTAAGAATATCTGAGGGTTTCATAGATATTGCGCCACCTTCCGGCGTGTTCGAATTGTAAAAATTTAAATTTTATAATCGTTCGTAAGAAGTACCAACTTAAACCGAGTAAACCTGAGTAACTCCAGTCGTGTGTCAGAGCTGACACACACATTTTTTTTTACATTTTATGACATCTTGTTTATCTGTTTCTTGACAACGTTTTGACTGTTGCCGACAGTGGCAGGCCGGGCTAACTGCTTTTCGTTAGCCCGGCCTGCCACTATCTCGGATTTCATCAATTTGCTTGGAGAACTATTTGATTTCTTTGTTATCACTTCCTATCTATCTACAGTGTCTTAATGAGGATCTAATTCATAGATGCATAGGTTATACGAGTTTAATTCAAACTGTTAGTTAGTTAGTTTAGTTTAGTTTAGTTCGAAATAGGTACTTAGGTAGGTCCTATGCTTACACAGTTAAGTAATTACTATTCCACAAGAAGTGATAATCATGGTGCATGTGCTATAAAAAGGGTGTAAGCTGAGACAAGTTCAACTTATTCCACCTTGAGTCTCGAGTTAAGTAAGAATTAAGTTGGCACTCCATAACAGCACGTGTACCTAACTATTAAAATAATTTATAGCGCGGCTGTATACGCTAATCAGTCTTTGCCTATGAATGGTGATTATAGAGACACCTGTCAGCTGTCAGTGAGCGCATTTATTAGTTGCCAGTTCGAATTGAACCATATATGGTAACTGTTTTAAAAAGGTTTTATTTAGGTAAGTAGTATATATACAGGGTTACTTGCAAGTAGACGTACATACATTGAGAGGTGTTAGTATTGATCACTAACAATTCATCATGGCAGTATATTCGAATGAAGAGTATGCTGACATTATCATGAGTTTCGGATTCTGCGAAGGAATATCTCGCGAAGCACGAGCAGAATATCGGCGACGTTATCCTGGTCGTCGAATACCACACGTTACTGTGTTCGATAGTGGATACCGGCCGTCTGAGGTGGATAATGAATAAAAAAAAACAAAGAAATTCAAAAACAGATCAAAGTCCAATTTACAAAGCCGGGTCACGTATAGGAAGTAAATAACAGTCCAGAATACAAGCCAAGTCGCGATTTTACGGATTTTATTCTGACAGAAACGCATGTACTACGCACGAATTATGAAAGCACACTAAACTTGCCTCTATTCTGTTCATAGAAATAACAATTCGGTTATTAACCATCACTGAAGTGGTAATTCTGTTCGAGCAATAATAGCTATCCTTATTTAAAAACCACTACCTGTATCCTTTTGTGACGCTTTTTTCTAAAACCCTTAAATATTTTATCTGATTATTTTACCATTTTAAATAGCTAGATAAATAAAGAAGTTTTTGGCATCATATGCAGATACAGTTTCATACATTTTTTTTAAAGAGAGATAGTTCTAAAGTTATGTGTTAGGAAAAACTATGGAAAAGTAAATCTTTTCTGAAAAAACTTAAACTGTTAAATATCTGGAAAACGATCAATTTTTGGACAAAATATTACATAATGAAAATTGTTAGTTTTGATCAATACTAACACCTCTCAATGTCTGTACGTCTACTTGCAAGTAATACATGTATGCAAATAAATGAAAAAAAAAAAAAAAAAAAAAAAAAAAAATACCCTGTATATATATATATATACCTACTCAACATCGGCCTCTAATATTATACCGAAGAGCTGGCAGCTACCTCGGACAAAGAATTAGCCTAGCAATTCGAAGGGGGAATGCTGCCAGCATCTTCGGAACCTTGCCTAAAGGGACTACTTTTGGAAATATATTTTAGTTAAGTATTATATTATATTATTATTAATTTTTAAGGTTTTTAGTTTTAGGTAGGTTATATGTAAATATATAAATATGTAATATTATACTTAAATGCGAGTTTGTGTCACTTATCACGCAAAAACGACTTGAAGGATTTGCATGAAATTTGGCACAAATATAGGTAAACTGAAAATTTAATAGCACTATAAACATCAATGAAATATTTTTTATTAAAGATGAGTTTTTTTAAAAAAAATTCCCGGGGGTTACCCCAACAACACGGGCCGTACCTATATTTAGATTTCACAACTTTTAAATTTTACAACTAGGTAAGTTGCATTCAAAGATTTTCTAAAAATTACTTGCATCGTCTGGGAATCCAACCGACTTAAATGTGAAAAAAAAATTACCCGTATTTTTTTATGATGCCAATCGAAAGAATGGACCAAAAATAATAATTCTTCTTAAGTAACATAGAAGAAAGGAATAACGTAAAATTAATCATTTTAATCAAATTAAAAACATACTTGAAACTGCAGAAGTCAATTGAGTATTAACTTTTAGAAAATCTTTGAATGCAGTATTATGCTAACTTTTAAAAATAACCAAATCAGTTTTCAGCAAAATATCCTATCTACTATACCTATTTAAGGTAGGTACTTTCCCTTCATAGTCTTGGGACGCCCTGTATTTTATCCTTTACAAAATATAATAAGTATGGATGTATATTAGGTATACATCCACAAACAAAAACATCTATTCCGTATACCGCCCGCCCCATGCGGCCTGAGCTAATTACGATGCTTACAAAATACAGTGAAAGGCTGGAAAGATGGTTTTTGAAATGATTTGATATTACGCCGTGCTTTCAGTGACAAGCGGAGCGATTAGCTGAGCGGGAAGCGAGTGTAGCTTCACGATTTTAAAAGTTGTTTTAAAACACTGTGTTCTTCAGTCTAAAAATGGTTATCTTGTCAGGTGACAGTCACCATTTCTTTAAATTGAGACCAATTGAGACCATGTAGGTATTATATACCATTATACTTTAGCTGGATAAGTAACAGATACTTTTTTATTGGGTTTGTTACTTGACCTTAACCAATAAATAATAATAAAAGTACCTTCAAATAGGTATATATAAAAAAGTTAATCATCCTGTCTGCTACACTTTAACTCTATATAAGTTCCAAATTTATTTCTCTTTTAAAATCTCAAAAAAAAAATGTGTGCGTCAGCTCCGATGGACGACTGGAGTTTACTCCTTACGAACGATTATAAAATACATACCTAGATTACGATAGTAAATGAGTGTAAATGAATACATTTTCTTAGCTTTATTAGTTTGTTAATTTTCTAAATTTTCTCTATTCTTAAGGAGAACACTCCAAAAATATTTAGACGGGATATTTTAATGGAAATATAGGTCCCAACCCAACTGTGTATACTTACTTATGAGAAAAGCAATATCAGTAGCGATTATTTTTGATTTTCTAAGACACGTTAAAACGAAATAAAAATTCACTACAAGATTACAATTCGCTACGAAAATGAGGTCGCCATCAAGTTACCAATACCAATGAGCACACACCTTTAGAACGGTGATAAGACCTCAGCACGGCATGTGGCATCCATTATAGAATCGGCCATTGTGTTTACCTGTCAAAATATTTCTTTTTTTTTTCAAACGCGGCAAAGGCAGACCTTGGCCCATACAGCCTGTACGAAAATTGAATTTTACAAAAAAATCCCTTAATTTGTTTCTTTCGATTTGAATGTTTAGATAAAAATATATTAATAATGTTTTGTCATCTGTTGTGTGCTTAATTTGAATGGTTTTTTTAATACATCTCATATTACCTACATGTTTCTTATTTTAAAAATATGTAGGTACTTCCGACTAAACCTGTCAGACGGGGCTGCCCAAAAATGACTGGGAAACGCAGTATGTCCTGCTTTCTACTACAAAAATTATCGCCCGTTCCATCTATCCCTATACTAAATATCCCTTGGCAGGGATAAGTAGAATTTTTCTTCCACTTAGGTATCTATACAAGTAGAGATAAAGTTTCCACATATTTATCAACAAGATATGTGAATTTTGTGAACCCTATAAGATACCCTACCCTAATAGGATTGATCAAGGTTCAATCTTTTAATATTTACCTATATATATATTGTTATAGGTACAGTAACTTTAGGATCAGTCCTGTTAATTATTAATTATGTAAATTACTAAAAACACTATACAAATCATTACAATCTTAATGAACCCCCAACGAGTCTATGCTAGAAGAGATTTTTTAATTTAAAAGTAATTTAAATAAAATATTAATTAACTCATTAGGAATTATTCTAATCACTTACAAATTACAAAACGGTAAAATACACACCTTTACAATTTTAATTTTAATAGACCCAAAGTCCGTTGGATAAGTAGGTATATAGTTAGATAGGGTGTTTGACTTAACGCCCTTATCTCAAGGGTACAAGGGTTCGATTCCTGACTATTTTCGAACTATGGTCTAAATCTAAACCTGAACAGTCATTTGGGCAGCCCATAGAATTAGAAATTGCTATATATACTACTGGAAAATTCGTGGAAAATTTCCTTTCTGGTATACCAGAAAACGTGTATGCAAAATTCATTCGGTTCAGTAGTTTTTGCGTGAGAGAGTTACAAACATCCATACATACATCCATACAAACTTTCGCATTTTTAATATTAGTACGGACTAGTGTACGGATTTTTTGTTTTCCCAAATAAAATAAAATAAAAATAACACCACCACCGACCAAAATAACAGCATGTGTGCTTTTGTGTTTCCCTAAGGATGTCACAACCCATTTTCTCTATTCCTTCCTAATACCATATCTTGAAATTTTACTGTAGACGACATCGCACCTGTGACGTTCCTTGGGTCATAGGCGGCGGTAACCACATACCATCAAGGTGGTCATCTTATCTGTAGACCTTCACATCAAATAAAGTAGTCTGTGCGAGAAAAGTGCTGGCTCATAATAATACGGCTTATAGGTACGATAAATGCACATTGACATTTATCGTAGCACAGAATAATAATTCATTATTTTAAAAAAAGAAGGCTAAAGAAAGCTAGTCGTATCGGGCTATAAAAGTTTATATTGCGCTTATTAAAGCGCGCTCGCACGTCAGGCTTAATAGGATAATTACGGTGTTGCCCTGTGAGATACGTTCAAAAACCGGTAATTACCGTGCGTTAGTACCTAATTGACTTAAAGATGGCGGCCCTAATTATCTGTCACAATATTAACACTAAACATTGAACTTTATAATATAGAACGGACAGTGCGAACAAAATCTGTGCAACAAACGCGGCAGTAGGGGGCGCGTAAGAGGCGGCTAATGTATCATAGAATCGATGTCACCGTCATAGAGGCGACACTGTTTATATTCTGCCTATTTCATTGGATGTGGTATCTATCCAATGAAATAAGTGATTTTATAATAATTTTATTTTATGATTTAATTTATAATTTTATAATATATATAAATTTTAGAATATTATATAATTATATATCAATATATAATTATAATTTAATAATATAATCATATTATATATTATAATATTTTATATACTTATATATTACTATATATTACATTATTATAATTATATATTAACATATATTTTAATTTATTGATTTGTTATTAATATATAATATATACAATACACCTAATGTCACTTCTTAAATTTTTTTGTCTATGACAAATGACGCATAATGGCGTCCGCCAAATATTTTGCTTGAATTGAGTTTTAAAATGATTATTTAGTTACTTACCGATGGAAAGTTATTCCTTTGCACTTTGATGTATTGCTTGGATTATTAGTGCAATATCGTATCACACACGAGGACATATTTGATGAGTTTTAACGTTATTTCGCTAAAAAACAAACAAGGGTTACAAGCAACAAGCAACTCAAGAGCTAGAAAGTGACTAAGTAAAGTGTTGCCTGCCAACCACAGCTAAACGGATCACTAGTGATGGGGGCGATAACCCCTCTTGTTATGTCACCTCACTGACACTAAATAATAATTTTTAATAATACTCATTAGTTAGTATTATTGTTGAGTTGCACTTACGACTTAAAATATAAGAAACCAGCTGTTACATGCGACTTCGTCCGCGTATCTTTATAAATATAGCCTACCTAGGTATATCACTCGCTTATAATGTAGCTTTCTATGCGTGAAAGAAATTTCAAAATCGGTCCAGTAGTTTTTGAGTTTATTCATTACAAACAAATATACAATTTCTATAATATTAGTTAGGTACCAACTTAATTAGATATTTTGGAGTAACTTTCATTTAATAACTTAAATGTAACTTAAATGATAATGCCAACGTCTTGTTGACCCTTGTCTTAGCTCTACTGTAAGTAGGTACTACTCTACTGATTTATTTAAAATAAATAATTCAGTCTTTATTATTCATATATCTCAACTTATATCAGGCATCTTTCAGGCATATTAGATAAAATCTAAATTAGAAGAAATCTAATTTTATATTTATTTGTATGGAAGTTATGGCACAGTCACACTAAACTTCACAACAGGATCAACCCGCAGGGCTAATCTAAAGATTACCTGAAAATTTCATCAAAATCGATTTTTATGCATATTTAATTTTGATAAATTATTTAATTCTACTTGTTTATTAGTAGAAAAATATATCTGAAAAACCTGTAAGGCGGAATATATTGAATATATCATGCAACTTTCACATAATTAAGAAAGTAGATAAACACGCTGTTATAAGGCTGTCATTATGTATTTAAAAAATAAAATAAACGGAACGTTTCAACAATAATTAAAAAGTTACCAATCGACATCAGGACTTGGTTACTTGTGTATTGAGTCGTACGTTTAACGAAAACATTAATTAAAAAATCAATACACAATTACACACTTACTATGTTTCCGTTTGTTTGTAATTGTAGAGGCAGGGCCAATATATACTAAAAATGTTTAAAATATTATTTGTGTTTCTACTGTAATTGTAAAAAAATCTAAGTAGGTAATTATTAAATATAGAGCATCTATTTAACGTTATGCTAATTATGGGATTTGTATTTCGAATTGACGATGAATGTGTTCTTTATTTTTAAATCTCATCTTTAATCAGTCTTTATAATTAGTTCTAGGACAAAAATAATTGGGTTGAAAATCTGTTTTGCTAATTCTTTCAAAATAAGATTAACACACAAATCAGTATTTCAAAAATATTCAGTAACGTAGAGATAAATTAATGCTGGATTTTTAATGTATCACGCGAATTTAGAGTCTACGGCGTCAAGCCGTAGAGCCTAATTCTATTTAACGCGAGCCCTCGAGCGGACCACACACGTCGAAGCGGCGAGTTTAAAAAACGAACGCGCGAACCGCACCTTCGTTCGTTACTTCATCATGGTTTTTCTTTTTTTTTAACCGTAGGCTAGCTTTTATATATTAGAGGAAGCCACACACGCCTCTCTTATATGGGGTTGCCAACGTAAAAAAATATAAAGCCGAATAATGTTGTTGTGGTGGTGTTACTGGAGATTCAGGCGAGTTCGAGGGGCCAGAGCATAAATTAGTCAGGTTTATTGGGACGGCGACTTCTTACGGATTTAGGTAGGTAAGGTTTTTATAGTTTTTTAAATATTCCTTTAAGTGAGGGCGTTCGTTTGAAGATTAGTTTGTTATCAGTAATAAAGTAGGCAACGGCACGGCTTATTTTAATGCCTTTTGAATGTTCTTTTTTTTGATTCGCCAAGGAGGTAAGTTTGGAATCGGATACTTTTCGGTGGGAATTTTCTTGATGATCACCGATAAAGTCGCCGTGTAGAATTAAGAAAAATGGCTTTTTAATTGTTATTGAAGGTAATATGATAGTTTTGTTGGTTAAATAAAAATTTAAAGGGTGTTACGCGTTTTACCATAGAGCCACCATAGAGTACCATAGAGTACCTACCTACTCATTTTGTTGGCTCTAGATAGTACCTACATAAATATGTAAGTACCTACTTAGTCTAGAATTATGTATTGCTTTTGCAAAACTACTTTACCAACGAACTACCAATACGTGCTTATTGGTAGTCCCTGCTAGCAGGTCCATTCTTACCTACTACGTGGTTAGAGCAACATAAGTCACCGAAGTAAAAAGCAGTCCAACATAACATAGATCCAAGCCAAGCTTCCATATGAAGAGACATGAAGAGACAAGAGGCCCCTCCATAGCTCGTGGACCGACATTGAGCTTTCTCATGAGGCCCATAGTTACCTATACCACAGATGAAATAATAGTTACTATCGTGTTATACCTACTTAGATAACACGTTTTGGCGCCACATTTCTTCACTGGACTTTATAAGACATATAATATATATTTTAGTCCCAAATTTGCCCCAAAGTTTGCTGGTAAATCCGCCACTGACCGGCACCCCAAGACGTTAAGCAATAACTTAAAAAGATCAGATCACTTAGAAAGCCTTTATTGCTCTAAGTAACTCTAATGGCCTAGCGTGTAAATAGACAATAAAATCATAGACTTTAAAGCGTGTAATCACAAGATATTAGTATTAATCAAAACATTCTCCCTCGATTAGGAAACGAAAATGGCGGTTGCGACGTTCTGTTTCTGAATCTTCCACGCCAGCGACAGAGAGATAACTTTGTAACGCCAGAAGGAATAAGTCTTAACCGCCATTCGTATTGGAATTTAATGTTTGGACTAATACATTTTTATGGAGTACAAAGCGTTTTGAACTTTATCGCTTGTGTGTTAGAGGTTATTAATCTATTAAAGTAAAGGTTAGATTTATTGTTTCGGTCGCTAACTGTCGTTGTGCACGCGATTTGGTTAATATTTTGATATTCAATACATATGCTTTTATGTATGGAAGTAGCTAATACGATATGTTGTACCTTTTTTTTTGTCGAGGAGTAATCCGCTTACAGATTCCCTACCGCTCTCTAGACGGTAGGGATATGTGGGGGTCGCCCAGCACCTGATCATAGCGGCACTGGGAATACCCACTAAAACTCCCCGGTGCCTCCTTGCCCTGAAAGCGGGATGGACCGGGCTCTGCCGAGGCACCAAACTCCGATCCACCCCAGGGCAGCCTAACCGATGCTGGCTAGGCTAACGCCAACGGAGGATTGCCCGGAGACACCCAGGCAACGATATGTTGTACCTACCTACCTCTATATTCATATTTTGTGCAAGGGATTTTGTGTAAACAAATTTATAACCTCAAAACGTGGATTTTCAAACATTTAGATAAAGTAGGTTTAGGTAATACAAAAACGTAATTTGAAGTGCGTAGGTATCTTTGTAGTTAACATAAAATCTCTAGTTCAAATGAATATACATAAATCGATAAATATTTCACGATGGTCTGAAATATTTATCGATCCAGTCTGCACAGCCCTTACAGAAGTAAGGGAACCGATAGAGTAGAATTGAAAGCCGCAGCGTGCTGCAGCATAGAACGCCCTACGACTTGGTGCACAGACGTACCTGGTCTACCTAAAAGGCTTCGCAGGAAGCGGCTGAATGCTAAAGACAGAGGACCGCGTGCGTGGTGGCGAGCCTTGGGAAAGCCTTAAACCAACTTTGAAGAGACACGGGCTGGTGGTGATATAATATATAATCTTTAAATATTTAAAAGTATTAGTGGTCTAACACATGTAAGTATATTATGTTTACTAAAGGAATGCCCTGTTAAACAATCAAATACATTTTGAACTTCATTTGGGGTTGCCAGTGGGCGCATTCGCGCCGCGGTTGCCAGGATATTAACATATAAATTGGTATTTGTCGAGCGAGCGGCGAACAGCCACGAGATAAGGCACGGCCCGACCCGTAGGTAGGTGACGTCGTTTGTCATATTATTTCCTGAGGTGAAACGAATTAGCAGGTACCTATGTATTTTCGGATGAACCCCCATAATGGAATAGGTACGGCATCGTTTTAGGTAAGTATAAATATAAATAAGTATTGTTAGAATTTTTAAAGAGATTACCTATCTATGTAGACCAATTTTATTGTCGGCCTTTGCATTCCCTGGTCGGATAAAATATACTTTGTACTGTAGGTATAAATTAAATTCCTGTAGACATATTTTTTGAAAATATTTTTGAATAAATATTTTATTTATTTATTAGGTTCTAGATGCTGTACCTACGCGACCTCACGCGACTTCGTCCGCGTAACTTTATAAAATTTAGCCTATATCTACTCGCTGATATGCTTCTATTGTGTTTGTCCGAATAAATAGCTATTTATATAATTTAGTCTATGTTACTCGCTAATAGCTTTCTATAAGTAGGTGAAAGAATTTTTAAAATCGGTTAAGTAGTTTTTGAGTTTATTCATTAGAAACAAAAATACAATATTACTCTTAATAATATTAGTATAGATGTTTACCTAATTAATTCGATATTTTGGAGTAACTTTCAATTATTCAACTAACTTTAATCCGTTAGTAAACATCCTACCATCCTAATTTATATATTTTTTATTCTTACATAGATCTCTTACTAAAACCCAAAAGACCTAGGTCTCCTACTAAAACCTTCAAACCATCTTCATTCGTAACGCAACTTTTTTTATTTAATAAATAAATTCAAATCAACATATTAGTTTAACATCATCATCGAAGGGACACAAATCATCGGAAGGGCAAAAAGCATTTACCATTATTGCGGTTCCCCCAAAACATCATTTTCCAACTCCCTGCCACAAAATGTATTTATAAAAACACCCAATAACACGCGTTAATACTGGCCGAAAACGAGCAGCTGTTGCGACTATGAAAAAAAAGAACGCGCTGTCATTGGTCGGAGCGAAATGGCGCGAACATTAGTAGCATCTGTCACTTCTCATATCGCATTGTCTATGGCTTGTATTGGGCGTCGCGTCCTCTGTTTTATGGTTGCAATATCCAAATGTGTTGCAAGGTTATGTTTTGTGTAAAAATAAATAAATATTTATAGGCAATACTAGCTTTTGCCTCACAATTTATAATACTAGCAGTTGCACGCGACTTCGTCCGCGTATTTTTATAAAATAAAGCCCCTGTTACTCGTTGATAATATAGCTTCCCAACAGTGAAAGAATTTTTTAAATCGGTCCAGTTCGAAGTTCGGAGCCTATTCAATTTAAACAAACAAACAATCAATAAAATCTTTCCTCTTTATAAAATTAGTATATGTATGTAATACCTAATAGATAATTTGAAAATTAATTATTAATTTTTTTTATTAAAATTCCGCAGACAGACAGGCTTTCCACTTGACCGTAAATAGCTCTTTACCTAGCGTACTAAAGGAAAATGCATGTAACACAAAGAATGTATGCAAGTGGATGTTTGTTACTCAATCACGCAGAAACGGCTGAACGGATTTGGATAAAATTTAGTACACAGATAGCTTATTATGTAGATTAACATATAGGATACTTTTTATCCTGGAAATGTTTTAAGTTCCTGAGGGATCGTCACAGCGGTAAAAATGAGCCTTTATATTTTCTTAGGTATTATTTATTTTTCTTTTTTCAACGCGGGCGAAGTCGTGGGTACCAGCTAATTTTATTGTATAATATGTGTAGATATA
Source organism: Synanthedon tipuliformis (assembly GCA_947623395.1). Classification (NCBI taxonomy): domain Eukaryota; kingdom Metazoa; phylum Arthropoda; class Insecta; order Lepidoptera; family Sesiidae; genus Synanthedon; species Synanthedon tipuliformis. The sequence continues at coordinate 4,045,715 of OX392434.1, read as the reverse complement.
AAATAGAAGACAGACATTAAAACAAATGATGTTTAGATAAATAAAGAATTTTATTTTACTGCAAATCATAAATATGTCGCCGGCTTGGTTTCCTGTTGATTAGTCCAAGCGACAACCAAGAGATGAGCTTTTTTTAATAAGATTACTATCGAAGTCAATAAAACCGATTTCCATTCGGGCCCGAAACCAAAAGGTCGTAAAGTACATTGTTTTATTATGCCGTTTCAAGTTTTAATGTTTCCCGATTGGTTATTTAGTTAAGTGCTTATTAAGTTTTGCAATGCGCCTCCTTTATATGTTGAAAGGTAGGTACATAAACGTCAAGCGGATTTGTATGAAGGAGGTTGTCTTCGACGAATTCCTTCATATTGCTTTTTTATATTGGACACAATATCGAAAAAATAATAATAGTAGTATTATTTTCACATATACGTATAGGTATATCTTAATAATAATAATAATAATAATATAATAATAATAATAATTTATTTGTTGATCATATGTATGTACATAGTAAGTAGGTATTTTCATTAATTATTCGATCTATATGACCTACCATTGCTGGCATACAAAAACTTTACTTAAATCTAATTTTAAATGTACAAGTATTACCTATTGAGTTTAAGTATTAAGTATATTTAATGTCAATTTCAAATGTTATGTATATAATTTCTAGTACTAAATTTTGTCATTAAAGTAGTCATGAATGCTGTAGTAAACTCCCTCGACCAATATTGTCTTCAGTTTGTTTTTAAAGTCTCCAATTTCTGCGTTTCTTAACTGTATTGATAAGTTATTATATATTTTGGACGCCATACCCAGTATCCCCTTTCTTAGGAGAGCCGTCTGTCCACACACAGCATCTATATGATTCAACCTTGTGCTTCTACTCTCAGTTTTTGCTTTGAAAAGAGGTAGGTTTGAGTGTACAAATGTTGCAACTTCAAATATGTACAGACTAGGAAGTGTCAACATCTTGTATTCTTTGAAATAGGGTTTACAGCTGTCCGTAGGTCGCAAGTCAAATATGGCCCTGATGCACTTCTTTTGAGTTTTAAATAAAGTGTGTTTGTCGGTACAATTTCCCCAGAAGACTATACCATATCTTAATATCGAAACAACAAATGCGTTGTAGGCTATTATTGCGGTATTATAATCGGATATTTTAGAAAGCCTTTTTAGGGCAAATACGTAGCTGTTTATACGTTTATTTATAGTCTGAGCATGCGATTTCCACTTAGTGTGTGTGTCTATTTCTAGTCCTAAAAATTTTGTGACAGCAACTTCACTGATTTGTGTTCCCTGGTAATGTATATTTAAAGTTAGCGGTTTGGTTTTGCTTTGGTGAAACTGCATGTATGTTGTTTTTGCTAAATTGATTTTTAGTTTATTTACTGTAAGCCAATTAATCATGTCAGCTAATGTTTTATTTATGTCATTTTCATAATTATATTCATTTTTGTTTTTGTTGTTGATTATTATAGTGCTGTCATCGGCAAATAATATCATTGGATGTTCAATATTTCTTGGCAAATCATTTATATATATCAAAAATAGAAGCGGACCAAGGATGCTTCCTTGTGGGACACCCCTAGATATCGTTCTGCACTTAGAAAGATATGTCCGCTCCATCCTCGATTTGGTACATATATGCGTTATCTGGACACACTGCTTCCTATTAGACAGATACGACCTCATCAGTTCAAATGCGGCCCCCCTGATACCTGATAGTTCTAATTTATCTAGTAATCGGTCATGACTTACGAGATCAAAAGCCTTCGTCATGTCTGTGAACAGTGCACATACTGGAATGTGTTTGTCTATATTTATTGTGATATTTTTTACTAAGTCATATATGGCCAAGGAGATCGACTTTTTTTTACGGAACCCATTTTGTTCTTTTACGAGGATGTTATGTTGTTCAAAGAAAGTATAAAGTCTGCTATAAATTATTTTCTCGACTATTTTTGAAAATACTGGTAATAGAGCTATTGGCCTATAGTTTTCTATAGTGTGCTTATCCCCCTTTTTATGCAATGGTTTTACTGTAGATTTCTTTAAGTTATCTGGGAAAATACTATTTTCAACAATAAGATTGACAATAAACGTCAAGGGGTGTACTAATTCCTCTGCACAGAATTTTATCTCCCTTGAGCCTATTTCATCATAACCAACACTATTCGTATTTTTTAATTTTTTAATAGTTTTAAAAATTTCATGAGGTGTAGTGGGTGTAATAAATATCGAGCCTTAACTAATATTTTTAAGAGAAAAGTTATAAGAGAGGTTGTTATAAATTTGATGTGGGTGTGTCTGTAATTCGGCTAACGTGATCGAGATGGCTCTTAGCTACATTGTGCTTTTACCATGAGTTTATAGTGACCACACTCGCTAGCTAGCTAATGATCGCCGCTAGAGACCTAGAGCGTAAAACATTTAATATGGAAAACTGTCAATTTGACATTGACAGTTGACACTTTTCCATATAAAATTAAATATTTTACGCTCTCGCTAGTGCGGTCATTGTAAACTTATAGAAAGGGTACCTACATATTATACAGTTTATGAAGTTTAAAATTTGTTACATAAGGCGTTTTAAGATTATATTTTCTAGTCGACGAAGGGTATTCACTAACTTCCACATGTTCGATTGATGAGAAATTTGGTATAGGTAGGTACTGTTACTTCGGTGACATTTCTATGACATGATAACCGCGTCCTGATTCTGCAGCATCAAGTAGATTGGTCTCGCTGCGCTCGACTAGATAGAGCGCTATACAAAAGCAGTAGCTCCGAAAATGTGGCAACTTTTTATTGTAGTGTGTGTAAAAAATCGTCACTTTTTATCACTTTTTACCCAGTTTTATTATATTTTTACACAGTTTCACTACGCAAGCAAATTGGTATTTTATTATGTCTAAAATTTAATAAAACATTCGGCACGTACACATCAGAGACAGTTTGCAGTGTGTCTGATTCGGGTACCTACGCCGAATTCGGCGTACTATTTTATGCCGCATTTTACAAGTACGACGGCGGTATCTAGTCGAGCGCAGCGAGACCAATCATTTATGTATGTCCTCAGCAACTTACAGCAGATACTTATAGCGTGTTTGGGCTCAACAGAAAGTCGAGGATTAGTTTATATTTTAACTAGCTGTTGCCCGCGACTTCGCCCGCGATCAAAATGTTATACCTACCTATAGCCTAAAGCCTTACTCGATGAATGGACTATCCAACACAAAAATAATTTTTCAATTCGAACCAATATTCTTGAGATTAACGCGTTATTCAACCAAACAAACAAACACACTCGTATAGATTATAGCTTATTAAGTTAATGTTATAAATAACTCATTGTCCAGAAGCGTTGGAATGTTATACTTAATTATTGTAAGCTATAAGTGTTTTGTTAAGTAATTCATATCTGCCAAGTAAGGGGTTAAGTAACCCTTATTTAGCAGTTAAACTCGGAGCGAGCATTGAGATATTTTTCCAAATAAGTTAATGCAAATAATTTTTTATTCATACAAAGCCAGTTTGTAGATAGTGTGCTGTGAACACTTTCTTAAGGCGACTTTACAGCGAATGCTCTATATTATTATTTCTTATACTTTATTCTTATAAATAAAAATGGATATATTTTTCTCATTTTAAAATGATAAAAAAATATATATTGCGTCTTGTTAGGCTTGCTAATTCCTATACATATCTAATTATTAAATTATGGTCCGGCCGGCACATTTTATTCGGCAGTTTTTGTCTGTCTGTCCGGCAGAGAAAATATCTGACATCTCAATAATTACTGAACAGATTTTCATGCGGTTTTCACTTCTAATGGAAAGAGTGGTATTTAAATAATATACTAGCTTCCCGGCCCCGTTTCACTGTGGCTCAGTTAGCCTTTTGAAGCATACACAAACCAACATAAAAAAATTATATATAAGTATAAGATACTAGTACTAGCGACCCGCTCCCGGCTTCGCCCAATTTCGATCGCTACTTACTAAACTTCACAGGATTAGGTACCCGCTGGATTAATCTGAAGATTGTCTGAAAGTTTCATCAAAATCGGTTCAGCAGTTTTGGAGTCCATAGCGAACATACACAGACACTTCGCTTTTTATAATACCTAGATATTAAGATATAGATAATTTTTAGAAAAAAGTGCACCCGTGAGAATCCGAAGCGGGTCGCTAGTCCTAATTCCTATCCTTCCTACTAATATTATAAATGCGAAAGTTTGTATGGATGTATGTATGGATGTTTGTAACTCTCACGCAAAAACTACTGAACCGATCACCATGAAATTTTGCATACACGTTGTCTGGGACACCAGAAAGGACATAGGGTACCTTTCGGATTGTGGAGGCCCTCTGCCCCATCTAGGGGACACAGGAATATAAAGAATACAAACTTTCGCATTTATAATATTAGTACTTACCTACGTATTAATTACATTTTACCGAAATATTACTTAACGCTAACTTATAACACGTCTCTTAAGTGAATTATATTTAAAAATAATATTCGCATACGTTTCTTTTATAGAAAAGCAGGTGAACAGAAATGCAATCAGAGTTTTTTTCCATTACATTTCTCTCTATTTAGTTGGTAAATCGTATTATAAAACACGACAGTATGGTCATCTGTTTAATATTTATATTCAAAATTAAAGCGTACAAAGAGTAATTATGTCCAGAATTGGTGTTGCCCAATAAAAAAACCTTGTATCATTAACATAGGGACTATTTTAAAATTACAATTTGAAATGCTAATTTGATGGTAACGTATTCTTTCAATTACGTCTATGGGTAGCGAAGCGAAATGATCAATAAAACATATTTTATATAAAAAATAATTACAAGAAAGGGAATAAAATTAAATTTGTAGATTCTAGTATTTTTAGTGTTTTTCGTCTTGTAAGTTCTTAGCGCTGTCAGTAGTTCTCTCTTCCAGCCGATCAGTCAGGAGAGGCTTGCATGGGCGCTGACGGCTGTCCTAAGTATGTAGAAACACCTTGACCAGGACCAGGGGCCCTAGCCAAGAGCAGACGTACAGTATTAAGTTAATTTATATGTAATTCTATAATGACGCTAGTCTTTGATACGTGTGACGTCACACGCTAGTAAACAAACAGAACTGAATGACGACACAGATAACTAATATTGCGCTATGTCTGATATGTGTTTCTAGCGTATGACGTCATCAGATATGCAACCAGTCACAGGGCGTTTCGGCGTCAAAATAAAATTTCAAAAATTATGATTTTTTTTTCATATAATTTGCAAAAATATACATAATTTAGCTAAAATAAAGTGATATGTTTTTTACGCTATTTTCTGATAGGATAACCACAATTTCTAGCATATTTTAAATGTTGTCAAAGAGCCAATAAAATTGATTTTTAATGAAAATGACATTTTCAAACACCCACAGATATTGGTTTCTGAGACGACCCATTAATACATTTAGGAACTTAGTCAGCTATAGCGGTTGGATCCAATAACGCTTATTTTCTTGGGAATAGACAAATCAAAAAAACTTTGCCGTCTAAGGAAAAATCTCGCTGAAACACTTCGGGACACGTGACGCAACCAATATGGCGGAATGGCACGTTAGGACACTTCTTTATTGCCTCTGTACCCCTAGTAGGTACCTATAGGTATATGTACCATAAAACGTGTTATATTTCATGGTTACAATTGGAGATGGCGTCCTTACTCTTTCACACCTACTTAAATATAATCTTATACATTTAGGTACATAATTATAATCTTACTAAAATGTATTATAAAATTAGCGAAGAGAAGTTAATGGAGAAACAGACAGAAGGGGACAGCTACTTTATTTTGTATAGCTGTTGGCCGAGACTTCGTTCGCGTTCAAAATGTTATATAGCCTACTTTCTCGATAAATGGACTATCCAAAACAAAAAAAAAATCCATTCGTACTGTAGTTCCTCAGATTAACGTGTTCAACCAAACAAACAAACAAACAAACTCTTCAGCTTTATAATATTAGTATAGATAGATATTATTTACTTATGTTATAAGTATTATAAATAGAATTATATTTATATATTATCTATCTATATCTATTACTCCAAATTTAATGTTACTGTAAATTTCTAAACCTGGGCAATGCAAAAAAGAAGTGCAACACAAAATCGATTTAGAAACTTCTTTATTCGCTTAATCCAAATTAAAATTTAATTCAAGCCGTCTGCCAAAAAAAATATCTATTGGCACAATCTAAATAAACCAATTTGACTTTTTACACTTTCGAGTGCTTGCATTGACAAATTTCTGTCAAATTTAATCACAAAGCCTCAATCACGAGGTGCGGTGACAAAAATTGGATTAGCTACAACGCGATTCAACAATAAACCGTTCAGACCTACCGCATTGGCTTTATAGCTTAAAGCCGTTGCCGAAAAAAAGTAAAAATTGTCTATGGTCACAAAAACGTCAATGTAACGCCATCCATTTTGGCGGGCACTTTGACACAAGGGGCTGACCGCGTAAACATCTTGTTAGTACGCACCAAATACGTACTTTTATAAATATCAATAAGCTGGAAAGAGCGGTGAGGATAATATACTCTGCAACACAATGGGCATAACAAATGTTTCGCGTCGTTCCTTGTCACTTTTTCTATGTAAATTGCTCGTGTAATTTGTGAACGCGGGTCTGTGTGCGTCGCGTACGGACCTTTTTTGTTGCGGTGACGTCTCAAAGGAGGTTGGATTACATTGAGAAAAAATCAATTCTATGGCAGCGCGAATCTCTTGCAATTTGAACATGACATATACGTAATAAAATTGTTGGCTGGATTAGCTATAATTATTTAATCTGTGCTGTGACTTAGTTAATAAGTTATCTTCGTAGATTAATAAATGGTCTCGCAGTGCTCGACTATGAAATCTATGGTTATCTTCTTCTATTTATTAGTCTGTGCCTATTTCTAGCACAACGAATATATTTGTAAAAATCAAAAGTCTGAGATGTAGCCTCTTGGTTGAATGGTTCGGGTTAGGTGCTTGCTTTTACACTCTCTCTCATGGATCTCGGGTTCGATTCCCGGAACAGAGCGTTAAGGCGAGCACCCTAACCACTCATCACTCATTATTAAATATACAATTACATACATCTTTAACGCCCTTATCTGTACCTAAATTCTGCGGGCTAACAATTAGTAGCTCATAAATCCCTCCCTCCCATGAAACAATGAGGTGCTTCCGTGGTGTGTGATATTAAATAAATGGATAGCTTCGTATCACCCCAAAAACATTTCATAATCTGTTTATTGTTTTCACCCTCTCGCGAAGGGTGGATGTGAAACCGCAAAACAACTGCCCTAAATAATCCTGCGGCTCGTTATAAATCTCAAACAATAATTTTAATCGTCGCTACGTGTTGAATAAAATATTTTGAATATTATTAGAGGTTTGGATTAAAAAGGTTGTTCATGTAGCTTTAAAATTAAAGTTTTATATTCTAAATAAATAATAAAATTAAGTTAAAGCAATATTTTTTTTAAATGTACTACTATATTTACTTAGTTAGATAGTAACTAAATCCATTTTAGTAATAATAGGATTTTTTTATACATACAAACATACAAACTTTACTTTTTTTATATCTAATATTAAGTAGTAAGTATAGATTATAGTTAGATATACATATCCAATTAAATAAGTCCTTCAAAGACACGTTGATAACGTTTTGTAACGAGAGCAAAAAAATGTAAAATTTACAATGTAACAAAATGTAACATCACCTCGCTTCAACGCTCAAGTCGCTTTATCCCGTTGCGTTTGCCGTGTTTAAAAAAAAATAACACGACGTCAATACGTCAATGTGGTCGGTCACAAAAGAGGCCATTAATGTCAAAATATTTTCAAAATACGAATGCGCCCCGGAGGCTTCGCTTTGCGAACGCCGCCCCTTCGAAATTTAAAAATGGAAACTCATAGAGTAACCTACCGATGATGGTTGCGCTTTTTTTTTCGCAAGTCTACGGACACAGCTGGGTCCTTTTTGGCGTTACACTTTTGAAATGCCGAATTCGATAGGTGTCCTTTGTAATAAATAGACAGAGAGTGCGATTTCTAATTTTGAAAAGTTTCTTCTTGTTCATTTAAACATTGGTATCTATTACATACCTAATCTACGAGTAGTTTTAAAACTAAACAAACAGCTATAGCTCTTTATAATATATATACTATATTCTTACGCTCTTATTCATAAAAATCCCTTATTAGAGGCTTAAAACGTGCAATAGTTAAAACGCTCATAAGACCTTAATAAGCTTATTATAAAATTGCTATTCATAAACGTTCCATAAGCCTGTCATAACTAATATGTCGCTATTAGTTAGTTTATCATTGTTATGTTGCCGTTCTGATTAATTCATAGACAAAAAAGCTAAAATCTCTGTATTCACGCCCCAAATGACAGTAAAGTGATTTTTTTATGTGATATTTTGACATTTCTTATGAAAATTGAAAATATAACCCAATTTACTTGTGTGATAAATAAGTGATTTTGTTAATTTTGTCAAATTTTTGATTCGCAATTAACTATGGAATCCAAAAATGGGTAAAACACGGCAAAGAAGCCTAAATTGGTCAGAGGAAGATAAAGTGAGTGTTTTTTTAAAAAATATTTATTTGCCATTACTTGTGTTTATGTAGTATTTTCTGTTTATTAATTTCTTACGTTTACTTCCGTAGCATCTATTGTTGGAATTGGTGAGGGAGAGAGTTGAAGCGATCGAAAATAAAAATACGGACACTAATTGCAATTACAAAATACAAGCAGCGTGGGCGGATTTACAAGTCAGGTATGTATAGCTTAGTTTGGCAATTGCTAAGACATGAACTAACACATATTTAATGCGTACGTTATTGTTATATTAGATGTTTGTTAAAGTTGTTCATTATTTCCAGCTTCAATAGTAGGTATGTGCAATGGTACCACACGTACCATTTTAAAGATGACCCAAAAACGACAAAAAGTAGAAGAAAGAAAACAAACTGTTGTGAAGCCAGACAACGCTGAAGATATAAGTTCGTGGCTCCCAAACGAATTCATTATAGATACAAACGAGTTTGATTCAGACCAAATAAATCAGGTAATTTCATGTTTAGCTTTCAAATATTCCCTAACCTAAACAAATTATTTTATTAAATATTTTTTATTTGTTATAAATATATTTATTTTATTATTTTTAAAACACCTTCAACAAATCTGCTCATATTCTTTGGACTGATCGCATGATGCAAATATAAAACAAAAAATTATTATTATTATTTTATTAGAAATTGTAAGCATTGCTGTCATGAGGGAACCACTTTTATTTTTCTCAAAGTTTTCTAACTGTGAATTTTGAAAATCGGTGAGTTTTTTGAGTTTATCACAAATAGACAGACAGATGGGGTGGAGGACTTTGTATTATAATATGTAGTGGAGAAATAATAAATAATTATGTGTGGACAATATCACATAACACCATGACAATGCAAAGTTGATAGTGTGTTATTGCACCACAGCCTTCGGGCTCACATAGCTCTAATATGCTCATATCTATAAAATATTGTATGCCAAATAAACATCCCACATAATATTTCATCACCACACATAACACCACACATAATATGTGCTATTTTTATTTCAGCCAGAAAACTATGCTGCAAATATTGCGAATCATGAAATGGAGTGTCGGAAGGAGCTTCATGAAGCCCAAATTAAAAATGAAGAGAAGAAAGGGAGAATATTGGACCTAAAAGAAATTTTAGTGCAAAAGAAAATTGCTTATTATGAGAAAAAAATAAATTATGTACTTGAAAAATATATTGTATTTTTACTACATATATCACTTATTATGTTATATCTTACATAAGTATCTAATTTAAACTATTATTTGCTAATTCCTTTACAAACAAACATCAATCAAAATTCAAACTCCACATCAAATCAGTCAGTCGGTCAGCTGTTTTAAGTCGGCCATCTTGAATTGTTCCCTTATTAGAGGCTTATAGTAGGGTCCATGCTTCAATAACTTTATGAAACACTTATTAAGCGGTTTGCTGCTATTGAACGTTTATGAATAACACTTTTTGGTAAATTTCTTATAACAAGCTAATAAGCCTTCTATAACTTTTTATGAATAAGGCCGTTACTATATTAGGTATAAAGAGCGTCGTCCACGACGTCTAGGTATAACAGATTTTTTGTAAACAATTATAAAAAGAGATAATTATTTTTTTATCTTACTATGGATGCCCTATGCGTTTGTCTGGTATGGTAGAAACCTTCACCGTTTATCACTCTTTGTGGTCACCATTGTAAAAACCATATCAAAATCAGATTGTTAGTTTAGGAGTTAGCGGAGATATAGACAGAGGCGGACAGCGACTTTATGTTATAATAATTTATGTAAAGATATATGTACCGGCTTTATGTTGCTTTTACTTAGACTATATTGTTGTTTATATTTAATTGTTAGACGGACAAAAGATAATTACTGTATAAACAAACATAATTTTACTTCTTTATAATTTTATGTTAGCATAAGTAGATCAGGTCCAGAGAAATCGGCGTTTTGCGGTCGCTTAAAATTGGTCCGAAACACGAATTGTTCAAATAAGACTCGTACAATGGCTACCATAAACATTGAGCACGCGATCAAACTGACAGGAAGTCGCTGACCACTAGCTATATGCCAGAGACAATTTAAAAAGAAAGATTGTGACAGCTGTCATATTTGGGTGCAGTTTAAATATTGTTTTCTTAGACGAATGCAAAGAAATATCAGCTGTCAACCGCAAAAATGACCAGTTCTGCGAAAAACGGGAAATCGGAATTATACTTAAGTTATTTTGAATAATAGGTACCTAGGTACAGTCAAGGGCAATAATATCTGTACGTTTCCAAAGCGGCAAAAATATCTGTACAGTTGAGAGGCCAGAAATATCTGTTCGATAATTCGGTCAGAAATATGTGAGCATTTAAAGGGTCAAAAAGATCTAGACGTTCACGTGGCCATAAATATATGTACAATGTCTGTCAAATATGTGTAGGTTGTAGGCAAATAGGAGGGCATAAATATCCATACATGAAACTATCATATACATGAGAACAAAACGCGTGCCAAAAATATCTATACACGCAACTATTACATACAAGAAAACAAACGTGTCAAGACTGTCAAGTCTAATTATCAAATATTTTGATGTTTTGCATATTCTCTACTTTTTTTTAAGTATATTTTATGTGTAGTTCATAGATTTAGTATTGCTACATGGTGTAGTTTATGTATTTTTTATGAACAGAGCCAATTGCGCATGTGTACTACCATAAAATTTACTTTCGGCACTTTAATTCTTTCTCTTACAACTCACTAAAACCTATTTTGTATGTATACTATACTGTTTATGATGTTGACGCACAAAACTAATTCAAAAAACCTAAATTGATATTTAATAAAAATTCATATCGATAAATCTAGACGTGATAGAAAAAATCGGCCAACGGGAATAGATTCAAAGCATTAAAATCTTCATATTTTTGACATATTTTTTGAAGGAGGATTTCGTTGCAGACAAGTGATTAATTATTAAATGCTCTAAGTTAGTAAAAACCTAAGTGTTCTTTTTAACGGCAAAGAGACATTTATACATACACTAGCTGTGCTCGCGACTTCGTCCGCGTGGAATAGTTATTTTGGGAATCATTTGGGTATCTCGAACGGTTTTCGCAGCGCACGCAACGGAAGCCCTCAAAGATGAATAATTTTCCCCGTTTTTTACACATTTTCGACTGTTTCTTCGCTCCTATTAGTCGCAACGTGATGTTATATTGCCTAAAGCCTTCCTCGATAAATGATCTATCCAACACAAAAAGAATTTTTCAATTCGAACTAACAGTTCCTGAGATTAGCGCGTTCAAACAAACAAACAAACAAACAAACAAACTTCAGCTTTATAATATTAGTATAGATTAGCGTAATCGAAAGATTTTCGTACTAATATTGTATAATTACTTAAATTACGAATAAATATATTTCGTTTCATCGCTACGTCTAGTATAAATATGTTACTGACATAAATTTAGCATTGAAAAAACGCTAATATAATATTCACGAGAAAAGCCATGTGAAAATCGTATATGATATCTGTGAACGCTGTGAAGCAGAATCTAAAATAATCGAATGAAAGGTGAAAGAAATATTACGTTAATGACGCCCCAATCAAAATGAAAGGGGCAAACAGATCATATGACAGAATGGTACTCTTTTCGATGATTGTCATAATTCAAAATACGGAAACTTGTTTGTTTGTACAGATATTTATGCACTCCTATTTGCCTAGATATATTTGACTGACATTGTACATTTATTTATGGCTACGTGAACGTCTAGATCTTTTTGACCCTTTAAATGCTCACATATTTCTGACCGAATTATAGAACAGATATTTCTGGCCTCTCAATTGTACAGATATGTTTGCCGCTTGGAAACGTACATATATTTTTGCCCTTGACTGTACACTTAATTTTGGAGTGACCTAATTGGGGCTTATAAAATTTGAGCTTACAACGTGGACAAAGAAGATGATAATAATAACTGGGGCCCTTAAATATAAATAACTAGCTGGTGGTCGCCACTTCGTTCCCATTGAAAATAAAATAAACAAAGCATGATATACATTGACGACATTATATTTTTGCCTTTCGTTGATCTTTATTTTTAGGTAGCTGGTGCCCTCTATTGAAATATTCTGAAATTCTATTTTAATTAACTGTAAAGATTTTTTTGAAATCGCATGAGTACCTACTTAGTTTCAAAGATTACCCTATATACAAACATTCAGACTATAATATTCCGGCCATTCCGGCCGCGGAGGTGGCGGAGAGAGAGCGGGAGGACGGCGTCCTGTCGCCGACGAACTGGACGCAGGCGGCTGGCGTACGCTCGCCACCTAGGGCGTTAGATGGGGACTCTACCGCCCGCTTCATCCTCAGGGGCGCGGCGCACTTTGGCAGTTCAGGTTCGCCGTCCCAATGAGCAGTGTCCGTTATGGACCCCGCCGCGGCGGAGTTGCGGAAGAGTGTTCGTCCGTCCTCGCAACTTCGTCTTATAGCGGACGCGGAGGACGCCAAGTCCTCCGCGTCCACGCCAAGAGTCGGTAGGTCTTTCCCAATACCATCTCGGGGCAGGGAGTCCGACATAACCCACCGGTCTGTCCCCAGGCCGGTCGTTATGCATGATGGATTCCTCTTGTACAAAAAAGATACTACTTGGTATCGCTAGAAATTTAGATCCGCGGATACGGATACGGATCTTAACTTTCTTTCTCAATCGGTGTCGGTGCGCGTGACCTTGAAACGATAGTTGACCTTGACGCCCCCCACTTAACGCTTGTTATAAAGGTGCCAAATGCAAATGTTTGATTTTAAGAAATAAAAAATAGTCTAAATTGAATTTTAAAGTTTTTCATTGCTACCTAATCACCTATATATAGAATTTCATTTATGAATTAAAAATTAACAAGGTAAAATATCCGTAAAAAGATGCGCCAAAAAGTAACGGATACGGATACGGATATCCGGCACATCACTAAACTGAAATCACGCTGAAGTCTTCCTAGAATATCCATTTTTAAACTAACAAGGTACCCCCAAACATTTACCTACAATTAAGCGAGAAAAAAAAAGGTACACAGAATGGAATAATATCCAGAAAAGCTTGATCCGCCTAAACATGTTCAATGTAAGAGAGAATAGTTCTTCTTACAATGGATTTTGCAAGAAATGGCGCGTGCTGAGTGAAGTGAATGGTTGTTCATACATTTTTTTGGACGATTGTTTGCTAACCAATGTTTGTAAAGAAAGAAAAGTACTTTTGAATTATTGTTCTTAAAAGGTTTCGGCTACCGGTCTTACTCTTTACCTGAACAAAAAGGTGTCATTTTTGAACAACAAATCTGTAGTATTTAAAAAAATTAAATGGATTTTTAAGACTAATATTCGAATATTAGTCCTTCCTAATTAAGAGGACCTAACGCAATACCTAATGGTGACCTAAAAATCGATTTTGAAAAAATAAAATTAAAACTTAATTGGTTATTTTTTCAGTCTTATAAAATCTTATAATTATGTATATAAGACCTAACTGGGTCTTATAAAACTCCCAATTATACTTATATAGTCTTTGGCCGCGGGTCGACAGTGGATCCAGGCTGCTTCTTACTGGCCCTAATAGTAGGAGTTTTAATCTGTGCCCTAGGTAGGTATTAGACAAATATAGGGGAGACCTATGTCCAGCAGTATACCTACGTCTACTGCTGATGATAATATGATATGATGGATAAGCAAAATCAAAATCAAAATATTTATTTATCAATTGGGTTTCTACAAGGAACTCTTTACAAGAAAAAGCTCATGATGATATGATGATGATGACAAAGATATATACCTACTTGTACGAATCAATTAAATTATCACACATTTTATTTATAAAATATATATATATACCTATACGTAATTAAATGATTAAATGAATTTACAATATTTACAAACTAATAACTAAATAAATTATACCTAAAAACACAACTTTTTTTATAAAAATATATTGCTAATTCATATTCAAAAGAAAAATAAAACAAATATATATATATATATATATATATATATATATACATAAATCATTTATAAAGTATTCACTACCAAAACTATTACATTTTCATTAAAAAAAAATTACATCAATTTTATATTCATTTAAATAACAATAACATAATCGCTTATTTAAACACACAATACCCCCTAAATGTACAAAATGTTGTACCTACCGTTACGTTATCAAAAACATTTTGTAAATTCTTACGTAATGGATTGTATTATACAACACATCCCCATAGAAAACAAAATGTTAAATGCCATTATAAAAATACCTAACCGGATGTTATAAAGTAGTATTATAGGACGATTAAATAGAAAAAAGTTCGATACCCACACTTCCGCTACCAAAAACCGCTTGTGTGTCACGAATAGAAATGATCGTATTATAGTTTTTGATGTAATTTCAAATGCGTATTCAATGGCAACCCTAAACTCGGGTAAGCCGACGCCATTAATGGAAAGAGTAAAAGATTTAAAACCCTTTATCTATGGTAGCAGGAAAGCGCGAATGCATTATGCCAATGTCACCGTGACATTTCAACAAAATGGCGCATAGTTAATTAATTTGTCGTATTTCTTTGTTTTGTAAAAAAGGACGTAACTGTAATTTATTTTATTTTGTTATTAAACACACAAATATAAGTTTTAAAAGTTTGTTTATGGTATAGTATTTTATGTATACTACCTATGTTTTGTTTATAAAATTTCAAATTAAAAGTAGGGTGCAATCACATTTTTTACACATAAAGTGAAAAACACTAGATAATATTTTCAATAAAAATGAAAAAATTGAGGGAAGGCTTGGAACATATAATATCTAATAATAACAGAAACGGTCTACGCACACTATCTCCATGATTATAAAAAAAATCTTAAACTTAGTAAGCTTTAGTAAACTTAAAAAAGTAGTAGGTAAAACTTAAATAGGGAATAGATCACTAGTAGATATGTTTATTCTACTAGTATAACACCGGCTTCACTAGGTATGCTGTCCGTAAAATTCTGTCTTTAGTTTTTATTTGGTTTGAGGCTCTGATTGTTAAATTCATTACTTCTTGAAAGCTCATAATAAATGTTAATAAAATAGTTATCATAATAAAATTGAGTAGCGTCCATTTGAGGCGCTGCCACTACGTGCTCGATCTCAGATCGCGCATATTTGCGCTGCGACGTGTGCGGGCCTCGTTTCGCGCCCAACGCGCATTCCCAATTCAAAAATGTTTTTTTCTACATCCATAGACACTCCGATTTAGATACTTATGTATAAATTTTTATGCTGTTTTTTTTTAAATGATCGATAATAAAACCAAATAGTCTGTCTGTTACGTAATTTCTGAATGTCTGTATTTATGTTCGCGATGGAGGATTTTCACGCGGTTTTCCCTAACGGAAAGATTGTTAAACAAGGAATGTTTTATAAATCTACATAAAATTAGTTTATAGCAATTAATAAAACATTATCAATATTTGTTGCTTGGTTTAGGAATGAATAAATAATATTGTTCCATTTTCCGAAGACGATGGCAAAAATTGTTTAATAATTTTATTAGAATCTTATACCTAACTGAATAGTACCTACTTACCTACCTACTTTATAGTAAATAAGTATTTTTAGACAATTGGTAAAAAAAAATCTACCAAAATCATTTCGAATATGACTGGTTTCAAATATACTATAGATCCAATTATCCAATTTTTTTAAATGATTACTGTTGATAAAGAAAAGTAAACGTCGATAGACTCAACTAAAAAAAAAGAAAAGCATGATTCAGAACATATAAAAAGGATTACTGAGCTGTTTTGTCTTTACCTTACCTAACTAAAAGGTAGCTACCAATTTAGGTAAATATAATAAGTAAGTAAGTAGGTACTAATTTTGAAATTGAAACGTGCAACCCCATTAATTTGAAATCGTTCGAAATTCAATCAATAATTGGACCGGGATTCATGTTTGAAATCGTTAGCCGCAAAAATCGACACCACGGAACGTAGAGCGGCACTTTTGAAAAAAAAACGAGTGTGCTTATGACCACACGACTGAAGTGAAACTTCTTTCGCTCCATCTGTATGTATATATATATATATATATATATATGTGTGTACAATATATACATGTATACACATATACATATATTAATTTATGTATATGTATATATAATAATTAATTATTATTAAAGAAAGAGAGAAAGAAAATGTGCGCGCGCACTGCTGTCTCTTGCTTATATCCCCCCACATAACTTCCGTTCGCCTTGCCCGATCACACTTTTCGTAACGCTTACGTCACGCGTTCGCCAGCTTACTCCCCAAGTCAAGCGTGCGTAAAGAAGTTTCACTTCAAAAAGAACTAAAGTTTCAAAATGGATATTGACAAAATGAGGCAAATGAGTATTTTTCAATTATGAGACTTCAGATTAAAGTTTAGTAAAATCGGGGTACGAAAACCATAGTCAGTTTTCAAATTCATTCCTTTATAAAAATCGTAGACTCTTAGTAAAGTCGAGGTAAGAAAAGGTTCGTCACCTTAAAGTCGAAATTTGCTTGCACGAGGGTAAATTGTCAGTCAAGCCAAAATTATATTTCAAACGTCTATCAGTTGTCTACTTGGTGCTTTAGTTCAAAGAGTCTACGACTTGATAAAGAAATGAACTTGAAAATTGACGAAGGTTTTCGTTCCTCGACTATACATTTTAAAAACCAAAAAAAGGGCCATAAACCAAAAAAATCCAAAAATGTTTTTATTGCAAGAATACAAACACAACCCTTCATATTGTATGATGCAAAAAGACTTATGGTTGTTTTATTCCATATTTAGTATATTTTGATCATTTTTATATATTAAAGTAGCAATATTCATTTGGTCATAAAATATGGTATTTGTAAAATACTCGTTAGTGTCAAATGAAAAATACATACCTAAGTACCAACAATTTTTTCGTCTGTGTAACTTCGCTTTGACCTTCATCAATAGACGGAAATGCGATCACATCCAAAATGAGGTGACTCCCTCGTCGCATCCCTCAAAAAAGAGTCACATTATACACTCAAAGGATCTACAATTGGATCGTCTAGATTCTTATCTACTGCCCCCCTAATGGGCCATTGTCTTCCAACGGACATTCCGAACGTCGCATTTCGTATTAATTTTTTTTTTTTCTCATAAACTTTAATTGCAGCAATTTTTACGGATGTCACCGTATCGGAGTGGTTCTTAAATAAAACATGTCTCTTGATTTCGACTCGGGCCTTAGTGAGCTTTTATCTGTGATTGGGGAATACGAGTAGAGAAAAAATATAGTTCTAACAAATAATTAATTTATGTAGTGTATGTATTATCATTTTGTAATAGGAAATGCAGAGGTTCATTTATGGGCAAATTGTAACTAATTTTATAAACTTTGTTTGTATTATTTTTCTGTGGTTTAGAAGGAGCCCTCGTATTTACAATAGCAACAATGAACCGAATCGGGTTAAGAATAAAAAAAATGTGTGTGTGTCAGCTCCGACGCACGACTTTACTACTTACGAACCACAGATGTCAGTGCTACGAACGATAAATTTATTAATAACTAGCTGGAGCTCGCGACTTCGCCCGCGTGGAATAGTTATTTTGGGAATCATTTGGGTATCTCGAACGGTTTTCGCAGCGCACGCAACGGAAGCCCTCAAAGATGAATAATTTTCCCCGTTTTTTCCACATTTTCGACTGTTTCTTCGCTCCTATTAGTCGCAACGTGATGTTATATAGCCTAAAGCCTTCCTCGATAAATGATCTATCCAACACAAAAAGAATTTTTCAATTCGAACCAGTAGTTCCTGAGATTAGCGCGTTCAAACAAACAAACAAACAAACTCTTCAGCTTTATAATCTTTACATAGTATAAAACAAAGTCGCTTTTTCTGTCCCTATGTCCCTTTGTATGCTTAGATCTTTAAAACTACGCAACGGATTTTAATGCGGTTTTCACTAATGGGTAGAGTGGTTCTCGAGGAAGGTTTATAAGTACCTAAGTTACGCGGGCGAAGTCGCGGGCAGCAGCTAGTATTAGTATAGATTACGAACGAACGAAAAAAATTAATATTTAATAAATATAATTAAATCATATTTATATATCTGTCGGAGGAAGCTATGAGTCTAGTTGATTTTTATTTGTAGGCGTAACGCAAAATATTAATTGTTTACATTGTAATTTACTTTTAAAAATCCTAATTTGATTTTATTTCATTTGTTACATCTTTCTTATGTTTAAAAACCTAACTAATCTAAAAAAAAGTAATGAATATTGTTTACGTATTGCGACCAATCAGAGCAAAGCACATGCTTGGAGCGGGGTCGTGGCGCTATACTTGATGTCGTGCGGTAGTTGATTTTTTGAGATTAATAAGGGAACACGATTGATCGAGTTGGATCATTGTAGTTTTGAGTTTAGCGTTTTTTTAGAGTTTGTTTCAAGTAAGATAGGCGCCTTGAACTCGCTGCTCGGTCTAAATATTGTAAAGAGACAAATTATTGTTCATTTGCTAATTAAAATCGTATAAATCAGTGTTTATTGTGTTTTGTGCTTGCATTTAACCCTGATGACGCCCACTAAGCCTGTAACCACTAATGACGATATCGAGGAAAACAATGATTCTCCGATATCAGAAGTGGGATTCGTGCGGGCACAAAACGTGAGCGATCGGACATCGGCAAATGACGGATGGCGCGCGTTATTCGAAGCGCAACAGAACAGCATGAAGCTACTCGTGGAGGCGCTAGCCAAGCCACCTAATATCGAGGATAAGAACATCACGCTGCCTAAATTCCAACCGGAAGATGAAGACACTGACGCCCGGGCCTGGCTGGCAACGACGGATATTTGCTTATCGGATCTTGATATACAGGGAAGTAAATTAATTCTTATACTTAGTAAGGCTATGAGAGGCTCAGCTGCAACATGGTTTTCTCAGATAGCTTTTCCAATATGAAGTGGGTAGAATTTAAAGAAATTTTTCTCTCTCGTTTTGATACATTAGAGACATGTTCAGCGACGGTATTAAAAATGTTTTCTGGTAAACCGCAAGAAGATGAATGTCTCGCTGCATACGCAAGCCGTTTATTTACTTTACTCATGTCACGATGGGGTAATTTAGGCAAGGAAGCAATGGTCGTGTCCGTGATACTTGCACACATGGGGCAAATCGAGCCACGATTACAACGCAACATTTTTTCCGAAGAAATAACTACCCGCTGTAAAATGCAACGTGAACTAATGGCGTTTTCATATCGCAAGCGGAGTTGTCCAGAGATAACAAAGAGTGTTGCAAGCACTATACAAGATAGTAAACGTCCTAGGTTATCGTCTCCTGGTACAAAATGTTATGCCTGCGGAAATTTTGGTCATCAATCTTCTGAATGTTTCAGCCGATCGCATGACAAGCAGCAAACAACTCCGATTTCTGAGCGCCCCAACACGGCCGTTTCTACGCGGGCCCCTGTGACTTGCTACAAATGTGGTGTTGAGGGTCACGTGGCATCGCGCTGCTCAAAGACATGGCCAGTTGCAAGCGGCAGCGCACAGCCCGCCATCACACCCAGCATTGTGAAGCGAGTGGACGTGTGTGGTGTGAAACCTGTCACTGGGATAATTACGCAATTTGGTGAGCGGTTTTCATTTTGTTTCGATTCCGGTGCTGATTGATCCTTGATTAAAGAGAGCGTCTCTCGTAAGCTTGTTGGTACAATGCAACGTACAATTGTTACTCTGACTGGTGTAGGAAAATCTAGCGTATTTTGTGACTCACAAATTTTATTTAGGGTTATCCTTAGTGGTCATGACGTACAAATTTTATTTTACATTATGCCTGATGATTACCTAAATAACGATACTTTGATTGGACGTGATTTGTTAGGCTTAGGGTTGTCAGTACACATATCGAGTGATAAACTTACTATGGTTGAGAAGCCCTTTTTAGTTAATATTTGCAACATAGATAATAATGCAGTAGCAGACTTTCATAATGTGGATACCTACCGACATATCAGATGACTTTAAGCCTCAATCGATAGAGCTTCTTAGCTGCTTTAAGGACTCATTTGTTGTAGGCACACCTACTAAACAGGTTAATTAGAAATAAATTTAGTAGGTCGTAACAAAATTGTGCAACAGCGGCCTTATCCATTGAGCTCTGAAGAGCGATTGATAGTACGCAATAATTGTAGTGAACTATTATCTGCTGGAGTTATTAGACCAAGTAAATCTACTCTTAGTAAAGAAGCGCGATGGCACCGCTGTACCGTCTGTTAGCTAACAATAATTCAAAAATAATTTGGACCACAGATTGCGAAACAATTAGACAAGACATAATATCGGTATTAACTTCTCCCCCGGTTTTGATGCTTTTTGACCCAGAATTACCTATACAGTTATATTCGGACGCGAGTAGTGAAGGTTACGGCGCGATCCTCTTCCAAAGAGCTGATAGGAAACTGCATCCGGAAGAGTACTACAGTAAACGTACTACGCCTACGGAGTCTCGATACCACTCTTAAGAGTTGGAAACACTAGCAGTTGTTAACTCGGTTAAACATTTTCGCCATTATTTGTATGGGAGGACATTTCACAGTTGTCACTGACTGCAATTCACTGCAAGCTTCTAAAACTGAAATTGACTTAACACCTAGAGTACACCGATGGTGGGCCTTTCTTCAAGCTTTCGATTTTGACATACAGTACGGGAAAGGCAAAAGAATGGCCCACGTTGATTTTTTTTTTCTAGAGAAATCACTTACCTGAGATGAACAGTACGGCCGCTAGTTTAGGTAGAACAAATTATGTAGAGGAAAGACGTATCAATATAGCTGTTATCTTCGAATTGGTTACAAGCAGAACAACGACGAGACCTCGAATACGATGAAATTATTAGTAAACTCAAAAGCGATGACCTTGACTTGGAGAGTTGTAGTATCTATGAATTGCGATCTAATGTGCTCTATAGAAAAATTCAAAGAAACAATCGCAATATTTGATAACCAATTGTAACCTAGGGATTTTCGTTGGTCGGTTATAAATCACATTCACGCGTCAATCCTCCATTTGGGATGGGATAAAACTTTGTTTGGTTAATGATAAAATAATGATAAAACATTATTGGTTTCCCAATATGTCGAAATATGTCATAAAGTTTGTTGAAAACTGCATAACATGCAAAGTTGCTAATAGGTAGGGTAGCTAGACCCTTAAATTTATTAACTGTGGACGATCAAGAGGTTGAGTTAGATTTAGAAGAGATTAGAGAACAAGCTGATAGGTTAATTAAATTAAGCGGATGTCTTGATAAAGCACGGGTCGATAAAAGTAAGGCAAAAGTCACTTCATTTTCGGTAGATTACGTTTTAATCGAAAATCACGAACGAAATCAAACAAAATTAGATCCTAAATATAAAGGACCTTACAAAGTTATTGAAATATTAGACGGTGACAGGTATCATCTCAAGAGTCTGAATTGTAATCGCACTTATAGGTATGCAAGAGACCGCTTACGTACACTTCCCCAATCCTATGTCCCGACCGAACTAGATCTATGTCTGTCGGATGACAATGGTGGTAAGATCTTCGTACTAAATTCACTGTGTTTAAAATAATTTGCTATCGGTGTGTATGTATGTGAGTGTGGTGAATACTCAGTCTCTTTATAAAATACTCTAACGACGTGAGGTTTGTTGAGGCTTAGTTAAGCTTTGTGAGAGGCGAGGTGGCCATTAACAAGGCAAGGTGGCCATTAAGAGGCGAGGTGGCCATTAATAAGGCGAGGCGGCCATTAAAAGGGCGAGGTGGCCATTGAAAAGGCGAGGTGGCCATTAAAAAGGCGAGGTGGCATCTTAGGCCTCATCCTTGCCACATGGCTGCTTGTTGGTCAAGAGCTAACCCATCTCTTATAAAAAAAAAAGGGCGAGGTGGCCATTGAGAGGCGAGGTGGCCAAGTGAATTATTTTGAGTAAAAGGCGATGCGGCCACTTGGATATTGTTATTAGGCTAAAATCTGTAGTGAATACTAAAACGATAAACTGCAAAATGGCTGTTTTGTTACTAGGACTTAATTTAGTAAAGTTTATTATTATTGTAAAGAACTTAATATTTTGAGAATTTAAGAAAACATCGCGAATGAAGTTGTTGCTCAGAAGATAAAAATGTAGGTAAACGATTTCCTTCGTCAGGAG
Source organism: Synanthedon tipuliformis (assembly GCA_947623395.1). Taxonomy (NCBI): domain Eukaryota; kingdom Metazoa; phylum Arthropoda; class Insecta; order Lepidoptera; family Sesiidae; genus Synanthedon; species Synanthedon tipuliformis. The sequence goes on along the minus strand of OX392434.1, from coordinate 4,022,834 downwards.
TGACTAAACTATTTAAAAAAAAAATGCGTTTTTTTTTGCAGATAACTATGATGCGCGACCTGCAACATCACACGAGGGCGTGTAATATGTCAGGATGGCCGTGTCGGAGGAAGCTATGAGTCTAGTTGATTTTTATTTGTAGGCGTAACGCAAAATATTAATTGTTTACATTGTAATTTACTTTTAAAAATCCTAATTTGATTTTATTTCATTTGTTACATCTTTCTTATGTTTAAAAACCTAACTAATCTAAAAAAAAGTAATGAATATTGTTTACGTATTGCGACCAATCAGAGCAAAGCACATGCTTGGAGCGGGGTCGTGGCGCTATACTTGATGTCGTGCGGTAGTTGATTTTTTGAGATTAATAAGGGAACACGATTGATCGAGTTGGATCATTGTAGTTTTGAGTTTAGCGTTTTTTTAGAGTTTGTTTCAAGTAAGATAGGCGCCTTGAACTCGCTGCTCGGTCTAAATATTGTAAAGAGACAAATTATTGTTCATTTGCTAATTAAAATCGTATAAATCAGTGTTTATTGTGTTTTGTGCTTGCATTTAACCCTGATGACGCCCACTAAGCCTGTAACCACTAATGACGATATCGAGGAAAACAATGATTCTCCGATATATCTAATATGTATTATATTATAACAGTAAATTTGATTTTCATTTTAATTAATTGTAACCATTTGGAATTAATTACTGATTTGTAAAGGGTCTATATTTTAACTTATTGCTCTTATTACAGAGCCTGTAAGTACCTATATGAAATCCATCCTTAAGGAGTAATTAAACTCCAATATACCTATGTACATTTCAGATGCTATCTAACCGTAATATACTAAGTACTAAGTTACTAATTTAGTATTGAAAAGAGAAAAATATATTTTTGACATAAAATAGCGCCGCCTGTTAATCTACATAAAGAAACTGTTACCTGCCTCGGATCTTTTTGCTTGAGGCGACAAAAAAAATTTAAAAAAAAAGTACTTTTTAAAAGGGGGCCAATGAAAAATCGCGGTCGATACACCTTAATGCCCTACCGAATTTTGAAATCGGAAACCATTACGAACAAAAAGTGGCGTGGAGACTCTCTTATTTTAATTTAATTATTATCTATTTTTATTTTTACTTTGAAAAGGTTTAGAAATAATGTAATTAGTAATCATTATTAACTTAGGAAATCTATTTTAGAGTCTATTTAAGTCCTACATAATTTGAAACCCTGTAATTGGCAATTACAGGGTTTCAAAAAAGGTAAGTAGTAATACTGTATCTATTGTATGTTATTTTTTTGCTGTAGTAGGTATTTATGTTGAAAATAAAATAAACTAAATAAATAAATAAAAAGTCTCTCGAAATTTCAAAATGTCTGTCGGAGACAAATCACCTTCGATAGACCGTATCGAGAAGCATCGCATGCAAGCAGGTCGTTTTTTCGTAGGTAGGGTCAAAACTTGTGGGTCCAAAGGGTCCGAAGCCAATTTGGGCTGGAAAGAAACTGCTGAAACTGTCTCAGGTTTGCTAGAATCCTCTTAATTACATTACTAGCTGTATCCCGCGGTTTCATCTACTAGGTAATTCTCGGTGGCCTATAATCATTCTTAAGAACTAACGGAAAATCCTCGAAATGACACAATTGGTTTTTGATCAATGAGAGACGTGTTTGGTTTTACGACAATATTTGATTGAAATGTTTGAGTTGTCATCTAGGAACTTTGGATTGGAAAAGGAAGAATAGGGATTTTACGTTACTGCTGACACTTTTTCCAATTTTACTCTTCATATAAAGAGAATGAAGATTCATAAATCTTCCTTCAACTTCAATTAAGAAAAAAAAAATTAAGAATTCGTCCAGGCGTCCTTGAGTTCTAGAGTTCGACCACATTTAGCGATTTATTTTCATTTATATATGTAATGCTAGATATTGTTTACAAAATAATAACAAAATACCTAGTCCCTAGAACCAGTCCTACTCCAGTCAGTCTAGGAAAAGTTCATATCTTCAATGAGAAATATGTATCTACTAAAACCTCTTATTCCTGTTGACGTAAAATTAAAGGGGAAATATAATTGTAAAAAAAAAAACTAAATTCGACTCCACACCTCCCACTATCTATATCATATCTTCGCATTTGCCGCCGAAAGCCATTTAAAAATAAGAACAAAAGCGTTCCAAATTCAAATCTCCGGACAGGGTATATAAATTTGTAGGTAATTTTTTTTTTCAATAATTTAAGGTGACGTCGTGTTCGGCCGCGCGATAAACTGTTTGCTAACTTATTTGAAGCATATTCGATTCTTTTTTTAAATAATTTATTCAAATGAGTTTTTAAATGTCAACCTTCTTGGCTTGACTCATACGGTCTTACTACAAAAACATTAAACACACTTTAATCAGGCTTAAAACACGTGTTAAAAAAAAACTTTACTACAAAAGAGTGTCTAGGCATTGTTTAGGGTTTAACAATGCTTGAGCATTATTTAAATTTAACCACCGCCATATGCTAGTTTAACGAGTGTCTCTCTAGTTAACGGCCTCTCTTCTCTGACGTATTGTGTCAAATTTCGTTTTGCGTATACTTAATAGTTAATATTAAAGATTTCTTTTGATTTTATAAATGAGTATGGATATTTTAAATTTAATTGACATGGTGGATATGGATTACATGGATAATTTTTGAGATAGAATATGTTCGCGCCATTTTGCCGCTTGTGTATTGATTAGTATAGAATTGTCTCTGATTGGTCATCTCATTTGCTCGGGCCAATCAGAGAACCCGCTAGCCGGCCGCCATCTTATATTTGAGTAGTAACGTCGAGTTTCAGCATCGCAAGAGTGCGAACGCATTTTTAATTGCTATGAGATAAAATACCGCTTTTCCGCAAAAATTGTGTTCAATAATTCGTGCCGCTAACATCTACAAGTAATATTAATCCGTTTGCTTAAATCCGCTATTTCCTATACACCCGCTAACGCCTATTTCTCGTGCTGAACTGTGTGATTCGTGTCGAGAGTGAAATCGAAAAGAAGATCCAAGGCCTTGGAAGAAGACCTGCAAGAAGACTCCGCGGATCACTCAGGTAAGTACGTAGAATAGGTTGTTCCCCCGCATATACAGTCCACTTCCGCTTTGTATTGGGCTCAAAACCGATTACTAATTTCGGCAGCCCTTACATTCTTTTTGGTCCTTACGAGCCGGATTAATAACCATTCTTTTTGGTCCTGTCGAACCGGATTAATAACCATTCTTTTTGGTCCTGTCGAACCGGATTAATAACCATTTTTTTTTATCCTTATCTTTTCGCATTAATGAACATTCCTTTGGTACTTTCCGCTATATTATTCCGCATTTCTTTGAATTTTTGAACACGGATTATTGAACACATTATTTTAGTTATTTCGCATTATTAGTTAGTCATTTCGCATTATTTTAGTTGGTTATATCGCATTATTTGGTTAGTTATTTTGCATTATTTTAGTTGAGATTACCCCCGCTTATAGTTCATACAAACGCGCCCGCTCATATATTCGTATCATTTATTACGCTTACCTACGTATTTACGATTCGTTATTTGAAAATATCGTAGGTACATACTCGAATGAAGATTGAAGTTCTTTGTCTAGTTGTAAATTCCCGCTTACCTACTTATATAAAAAAGTAGTATTCGCAGTTATAAAAAGAAACAACCGCTAGGTACTTATGTAATTATTGTGTACCCCAAACGTCTCAGTATAGAAAAATCGCTTAGTTTTTGTATGTTAATTCGCTTTGGTTATTTATTTACAATTTCAATTGTTACATATTAACATTTCTATTCCGCTTTCCGATTGTCTGCAATTATTACGTACATAGTATAATTGAAACCGCTTATAGAAAAATAAAACAATTTATTTAATTAAAAATATAGATTGACCGCACATATTTGGCTATTTTATAATAAGTCATCGCCTTATAAATTAAATTACCGCATATTTAGAATTTCTTTGCGATTGATTTACTTTGAAATATTATACTTATCGTCATACGACATACCTAATGTCGAAAGCAAGTACCTCAGCAAGTACTACGGAAGGTACGGATGAGATGAGTTTAACGTTAAGGAAACTCGTAGGAAAACGCGATGCAATTTTTGCTCAATTGCAGACTATTTATAAAAATTCTAAAGGGGATCTTGATTATGAATTGTCCGCAGATATGTTTTTGTCTAGTACTGTTTTGTTAGATGATTATCGCTCTAAGTTTGAGGCAATTATAGACGAAATTAACGACATTCAGTTACGTATAAAGCCCTCGCAAGAAACAAATTATCAAAGTATGTTAGCCTTTGACGATCTATATTCGCGTTGTAAACATGCCGCAAACAAATTGAAAACATCTCAGAGTCCTGTTGTTCAGACATGCACCGCACAAATTTCTAATAAACAAGTCATTAATTTACCTAGGCTTGATTTAGTTAGCTTTGATGGTGAACCTTTAAAGTGGCCTACCTTTTACGAGACCTTCAAGAGTACCATACATGAGAATTCTGACCTCACAGATAATGAAAGAGTCCAGTACTTGATGGGTAAGCTGACAGGAAGCGCTCTCGCTGTATGCTCTGGTATTACGCCTAATCAAGCTAATTACAATTTAATATGGAACACGCTAGTAGAAAAATACGAAGATAAAAGGCGCCTAGCCTCCGCATATTTAGATCGCATGTTTGAATTTAAACCCTTTCAAAGGGCTACGCTGCAAAATATGGACGCATTTTTAGAACAGTTCTGTCCCGCTGTATCAAGTTTAAAGGCTTTAAATATTGAGAATTTATGTGATTTCATTTTATTGCACACCGCTTTAAAGAAAATAGACGTAGAAACCGCCCGCGCTTTTGAAATGCTTAAGAGAGATACGAATATACCATCTTATAATGATTTAGTAAAATTTATACGCGAACAGTCAAAAATCATTGAACGCTCGACAGAGAATCGAACTCGCAACCATACGCCCGCATCGCCGTACACTACCGCTCGAAACAATAGTAAACGAGTTATGCATTCATTCGTTGCCGCGCCATTGAAACATTGTTTGTTTTGCAAGCAAACAAATCATGTACAATTATATAAATGTTTTGAATTTAGAAATTTACCGCTAGAAAAAAGATTTGCATTTGTTAAGCAGAATAATGGTTGCTTTAATTGTCTAAGTTTTTCGCATTACATTGGTAAATGTAAATCATTGAGTTTGTGTAAACATTGCAACTATAAACACAACTCGCTTTTATGTAAACATAACGCTTTAGGTATTAGGCAGCACGCAGCGCCTCCCCGCACCCCCGTTAGAATGCACCCGCTAAACACGTCCGATCATTCCATGCAACAAAGGACGAATGAAAGAGATATTGATAAGAAAAAGGTATCTCCCGCGCAACCGCATATTGATAGTATTGATTCGCATAATAAAAATATTTCTTTATGTAATACGCACACTAACACACCGCATTTCGAAACCTGTTTGCTAGCAAGTGTGTGCGTCAACGCATACGATTATTCAGGCAATATTAAAAGTGTAAGGGCACTTATTGACCAAGGGTCAACTAATAACTTTATTACTGAATCTTGTTGTGCAAAGTTAGGTTTAAATTATGATAGAAGTTTTAACGCCACCGTTAGAGGAATTGGCTCTTCAACTAAATCTATTAAGGGTGCTACTTCGCTTAATTTATTTTCGCAATACAATGATAATGTTTGTATACCGCTTGACGCGTATGTTCTTGATACTATTACAGATAAATTGCCCGCAATTAAAATTGATATTTCAACGTTTTCGCATTTGAATAATTTACCGCTCGCAGATCCTAATTTTTATTTGCCTGATGAGATAGAAATACTCATAGGAGCCCCGCTTTTCTCAAGAATATTTTGTCAGGGACGTATCTCCGGACCACCGGGAACTCCCACCGCTTTTGAAACAATATTTGGCTATACCGTAATGGGTACGGCTCCCGCTGAAAAAACTACAGATTGTTTTTTGTCTTTATTTTCCGCTTTTGAAAATGATAAACCGCGTATTGAAGAACTTCTTCAAAACTTTTGGAAACTTGAGGAGGTATCAGTAAAACCTTCCTTGAGTATTGCTGATAATGAATGCGAGCAAGGATTTGTGAAGACCGTTAGCCGTAATACAACTGGTCGTTACACGGTCGCCTTGCCATTCTCACGTGACCCCGCTGTACTTGGCGAATCATACCAAGTAGCTAAAAAACGCTATATATCGCTCGAACGTAAATTTATATCCTCGCCTCGCTTGCGTCTAGAGTATAATGCTATTATTAAGGAATATTTAGATAAAAGATATATATCTTTACTTAGCAATGATACCCCGCAGTCGCCCGCTTATTACATTCCGCATCACGCAGTCGTACGCAACGACAAATCAACAACTAAGGTCCGCATAGTTATGGATGCCAGTGCGAAAACCAGCACTAGCATATCTTTGAATGACATATTGCATATAGGTGAAAATTTACAGAATGATTTATTTACAATATTATTAAATTTTCGTTTTTACAAAATCGCATTAATGGCAGATATAAAGCAAATGTATCTACAAATTGTTGTTAGACCAGAAGATAGAAAATTTCAAAAGTTTTTATTTAGATTCGATGAGTCATCCCCGCTTGACGTATATCAGTTTAACCGCGTTTGCTTTGGACTAAGAAGCAGTCCGTTCTTAGCACTCAGAGTAGTGAAGCAGTTGTGTCAGGATGAAGCGTCATCTTACCCGCTTGCAGCCGAGGTTGTAAAAAACAATTGTTATATGGACGATTTGTGCTACTCCGTCGCCACCTACCAGGACTCCTATCAACTCAAAAATGAGTTGTTACGGATGTTTATGGCCGGGGGCTTTGAACTAGTAAAGTGGTCTAGTAACTCCACGGAGTTACTTAGTACTCTTCCTGAATCACATCGCTATTCGTCTACTGTAAAATTTGATGAGCCCAACCAAAGTCTTAAGGTCTTAGGTCTTAAATGGGATCCCGCTAGTGATTGTTTTTTATTTGATATCTCGCTCGAACCCCGCCAATTTACAAAACGCAATATATTGTCAGTGATAGCGCGACAGTTTGATATAATGGGTTTAATTGCACCTACTATTTTATACGCAAAATTAATATTACAACAAATTTGGCTTTTAAAATTAGATTGGGACGATGAGCTCCCTCCGCATATACATAAAACATGGGCCAGTTACTTAAAAGAACTGCCATCTTTACAGGAATTACGCATCCCGCGCCACTTAGGTATTTTGAAAAATTCTGTATTTTCTTTGATTGCTTTCGCCGATGCAAGCGAACGCGCTTATGGTGCCGTCATTTATATTAGGACGGAAACTCGCTCGCAAAGACCGCCTACTATCAAATTAGTTTGTGCAAAATCTAAAGTCGCTCCGCTTAACACAGTTTCTGTGGCCAGACTTGAGCTCTGTGCTATTTTGCTTATGTCGAAACTGATGCGTCGCGTTCTAGATACATATGAACCGCGCCACTCTATTAAAAATATTTATTGTTTTTCGGATTCAATGGTTGCATTACATTGGATTCATTCCGCTCCTAATAAATTTAAAACTTTCGTGGCCACACGTGTTACGAAAGTACTAACCGCTTTACCCGCTCATCACTTCTATCACGTGACAGGAAAGGACAACCCGAGCGATTGTTTGTCTCGTGGCTTGTCTCCTGCTCAGTTAAGGAACCATCAATGTTGGTTCACTGGTCCATCTTGGCTGTATAAAGACATACAAGAATGGCCTATCACCGCAATAAATACCGCATCAATTGATAATAATTTGCCTGAAACAAAAGTCATAACGCTTACCACCGTCGCTTTAGAAGATGAACCTCAGCATTTATTTATTTCTTTGTCACACCGCATTTCGTCTTGGAAGAAACTTCTTCACGCTATTGTTTATGTATACCGTTTCATACGGAAACTACCGCGCTCTAGTATATTCACCGCTCATGAAATGAATTTCGCAGAAACCGCTATTATTAAAGAATTGCAATCATGTAGCTTCGCTGAAGAAATAAATCGCTTGACCGCTAATAAAAATTGTCGAACCACATTAGGTCGACTTGCCCCATTTCTTGACAAAGAAGGATTGTTGAGAGTTGGGGGCCGCCTTCGTAACGCTGATTTGTTGTATGATCAACAGCATCCTTTGCTTTTACCGCGTAAACATCGAATTGTCGAATTAATTATTGATGACTGTCATAGAAAAAACTGCCACACAGGCCCGCTAGCTGTAATGTCAATATTACGTCAAAAATATTGGATATTGTCATGCAGAAATATAGTAAGACAGGTCATACACAAATGTAATTTTTGCTTCCGCGTTAAACCTAAACATGTTTATCCATTTATGGGTGATTTGCCCGCTTGTAGGGTAAACGAAGCTAAAGCCTTCACGCATACCGCAGTGGACTACGCTGGTCCGATAAGAATCATACCATATAGAAAAAGAGGTGTACATGCTATCAAGTCATATTTATGCATTTTTGTGTGTCTGGTGACGCGGGCCATCCACGTCGAACTGACAACAGACTTGAGCACAAACACATTTCTATCCGCATTTAAACGTTTTCTAGCTCGCCGAGGCGCTGTGTCTTGTATGTACTCAGACAATGGTACTGCATTCATAGGCGCAAGAAACGCTTTATCTGAAATTTATAGCCTGGTCAATTCCGAGGAGTTTAGAGACTCGTTTGCACAGGAATTGTCAGATTTACGAATAGATTGGAAATTCAATCCTCCGCGTAGCCCCCATTTCGGCGGTCATTATGAGATATTCGTAAAAAACTTTAAATCGCATTTGTATCGGGTTGTCGGTACGCAACTACTTACCTACGAGGAATTGCTAACAGTTATTACGCAAATAGAGTGCGTAATTAATTCGCGACCGCTTACTTTACTCGGTGAGGATCCATCTGAACCGAGCGCGCTGACTCCTTCGCACTTTTTGATGACCACCCCGCTAAAGAATTTGCCTGCTTGCCGCGTCGACGATGAGCAACCAAATGTGTTGCGTCGTTATGCGTTATTAGATCAAATGGTGCAGTCATTCGCTAAACGCTGGAAAACAGAGTATCTTCATTTATTGCAGACGAGAGGAAAATGGAATACTCCCTCAACCCTATTGAAGTAGGTACTGTAGTTGTCATACTGACTGATAACCTTCCGCCTTTACATTGGCCATTAGGCATTATTATCGCTACCTATCCCGGCAAAGATGGGATCACTAGAGTAGCTTCCGTTAGGACGGCTACAGGCATTTGCAAGAGACCTGTAGTCCGTTTGTGTCCTTTGCCTACACAGTAGGACCCGCATATTTATCCGCTTTATGTTTGTTATATAGTTACGCGCTTGTTTTGTCTATGGTTTTAACCGCTGTATATATAACCGCTTTGTTTTACCGCTTTAAGTTATTTCCCGCTTTCTTTTATTAGTTTTTAAAAACCGATGGTTTTTAGGCCGGGGGCATGTTCGCGCCATTTTGCCGCTTGTGTATTGATTAGTATAGAATTGTCTCTGATTGGTCATCTCATTTGCTCGGGCCAATCAGAGAACCCGCTAGCCGGCCGCCATCTTATATTTGAGTAGTAACGTCGAGTTTCAGCATCGCAAGAGTGCGAACGCATTTTTAATTGCTATGAGATAAAATACCGCTTTTCCGCAAAAATTGTGTTCAATAATTCGTGCCGCTAACATCTACAAGTAATATTAATCCGTTTGCTTAAATCCGCTATTTCCTATACACCCGCTAACGCCTATTTCTCGTGCTGAACTGTGTGATTCGTGTCGAGAGTGAAATCGAAAAGAAGATCCAAGGCCTTGGAAGAAGACCTGCAAGAAGACTCCGCGGATCACTCAGGTAAGTACGTAGAATAGGTTGTTCCCCCGCATATACAGTCCACTTCCGCTTTGTATTGGGCTCAAAACCGATTACTAATTTCGGCAGCCCTTACAGAATACATCGTGAGAGAATTAATCCATTCGAATATATAACTTTGGTAACAAGATTATTTATTTAATAAAGGATTATCTACCATTTGATGCTAGAGGTGGATCCTCAAATAAAAATTTTATTTAACAATTTTAACAAATCAAACTTTACATTTGACCACATTTGACAATTACGTCAGTGTTAGTTACGTTCCATTATGCTCAATATTTTTTGGTATTACGAAATTTTATAAATAATCTAACGTATTTGTTGTAATTTATTACTTATTCCAATCTTATAATTTGCTGATATCATTAATATAGTCCGTAATAATAGCTTGTGAAAACCAAAATTCATCATTATACGCCTATCAGATCTGCGTAAAATGAAAACGACATGAATGCAGGGCGAGTGACTGAATGAATGTTTGCCAAGGTTGCCATAATTCAATAACATTCACGTACTTTAACACTGTCTACCGAAGCAAGCGCTAAATAAGGTTTTGTGGTAGGGGCATTTTAAACGCTCGCTGACCAATGCTTAAATGCTTAATGCTTGTCTAACTAAGCATGTGTTTGAACAGTGCTTACTGAATCTTTTGTAGTAAGACCGCTAATGTTTTGGGGTTCTTTTTACCTTTTACCAATATACTGAAATATTTAGTCAATTAGATTAAGTTTTTTTATTTAATGTTAATGTAGTAAGACAGGCTGACAGTACACTCGATGTTAGGTGGCTACCTGGCTACCGTCGCCAATAACACAAGACACCCCAATGTCTGCCCAGCTAGTGTATTACAAATATTATAAAGAGGAAAGAGTTGATTAATGTTTGACTTGAATAGGCTCCGAAAATACTGGACCGATTTGAAAAATTCTTTTACTTTTGGGATACATTATCAGCGAGTAACATAGCCTATATTTTATAAAGTTACGCGGACGAAGTAGCGTGCAACAGCTAGTAGATATTTAATAAATTTTTTCATACCTAAAAAAGGGGGCGCGGAAGAAGTTGCGGGAAAAATTAGTAATTTTTAAAAAAAGGAACAATATGAAGAAAGGGATAATATTGGCTTTGTCATTCCCCACTCAAACAATAATTTCTGTTATTTTTCTGTGGTTTCCTGTAATTTCTGTGTATTTTGGTTACAGCCGCCAGACGGGCTGACCTGTTTATGACTGCGGAGCGGAACGCAGTGATACCTTGCCACTACTAAATAGTTATTAAGAAAATAAAAACATTACCCCACCTTGGAGAGTGCGTGTGTCCATGTCTGAAAATTACCTTATTTGTTACGCGTAAGCCCCTTTGGGAACATCAACAGTGTGTACCTTTATACAGGCTGGTTAAAAATAAATTAAGTAGGTTAAGTATATTAAGTATAATAAATTAAGTACTTTTTTTGTTGTTTTTTGGTAATTTAAAAACTTTGCCGCCTATGATGAGAACTTCTTAATTTGATGTCGTTATATTTATTGACAAAAAGGACCACGAATAAGCCATTAAAAAAAATAAAAAAAAATAAAAAATAAAAATGTTTATTAACAGTTAGAAAAATCGTTTTACAATAACCATGATTGAAGACTCCTTTTAAGCAGAAGCCTGTGCCAGGAGCCGATAATGCCAAGGAATTTAAATATCATACAATTATTTTTGTGAAGCTACGTCTTCACTTCTGACGTGCAATCATACTGACATGTATTTTTTTTCAACGCGAACGGAGGCGCGTACACCAGTATATAGGTACTAGACCTATATACTATAGGTAAGTATTAAGTTAGAATATTTTACGAGAATCACCAATAAAGTAGATAATAAAGTAAGTAACAATGATAAGTATGTGTATTAAAATAGATACATACACAGACATTATCTTACATTTAGTAGGTTGTTTAAGTACCTGTGTTAACGTAATATTGTTACTTCCTTAGTATTTTTTTTAATCATCCTGTATAACAAAAAAAGTAATAATCACCCAACGAACACCGCCCATTCTACACTTCGAGTAAAAAGTTTGCGTCTATCCCTCTCCCACTTGCAATAATAACTATTCCTGTCCTTTTCTAAGCCCAAAAGGCCGACAAACATTAAGTACATAACCAATTTAAATTGTCCCAAATTCCTTAATAAGAATAGGCAATAAGAGCTCTATTTACATTGGACCTCTATACTCGCATAGAAAAAAAAACATATAATTTAGTGGAACTCGGTAAAATAATAATTAACTTTGGGTTGATTTCGTGTTCGGAGCTGTCAAAATATAGTATAAAAGTAGGATGAGCATGATTTCGAAGAAAATCAGGACCAAGCAGCCATCTGACTGCAGTAACCACACCCTTATAGAAGACCGGCTTTGTATTGATTGGGTATTAATATTCTATACTTACTTAATTACTTTATAATAAGGTACTTAATTACCTTCTATAAATTTAATAAAAACGTAAACGAGCCATATCTGTAGGTTCTTTAAAAGTATTTAAAAAAAATTAAAAAAATTGTAGTTACACATTAAAATTTTATGAATAAAAAAATAGTTTAAATTTTTGTCTGTTTGTGCACGCTAATCTCAGAAATGGCTTAACCGATTTGAATGCGGTTCACTGATGTTTTGATTATTATCTGAACTAAACTATAGGATACATATTTTTATCCTGGAAAAAGGTTAGGTTCCCACAAAATCCCACAGATTTTCAAAAAATCGTACTACAATGCGTACCAAGTTGCGGGCTGCAGCTAATATTTAACGCATTTTGAAAATTTAGTTTCAATAGAGACAAACTCAGCCAAATTGTTTATTACGCAAAATTGACATTAAAAATTATAATAAGTTAAATAATTTGTTTATTTTTTATATTGGGCCTTTGCTTGGAATAAGGTTTTACGTCTAGAACGAACTTATGGTCACCCTAGTGACAGATTAGTCGGCCATTTTGAATAGTTTTTTAATAATAATGGCGACTGGTAATCCAGAGCCCCGCGGGATGACTTCATAATAATCTATGGTTTTGGTAGGATCCTACATTATCTATGCTTTTTTGTGCCCAGGATATTAAACTTCAACGCGATCGTTAAGTTTCCAAAAAATATTTATGGCCCACGATTTGTATCAAGGCAAATAAATATTTAGAAACATCTGTCTTTTGACGTTTCTAATAGATATAACATGTTTATGAAAGTTTCAACATTATAATTATTTTAGTATTTCATGGAATTTCTGACAGGGCTTTTTACAAAATCATTGTCATTAATGTAGGTAGTCCGGCGTACCTCCACTGTCGGGTACGCCGAGGTTCTGAAAGGGAGCGTAGGCCTCTCCGCGCTGGATAGCCGCCGTGGCATGACATCCCCACGACCCCTCCCATCAACGGCCACGCTACAAAGTCTTTGGCAACCCTAGAACAGGGCCCTGATTCTGTATGGCAACTACTCTTGACAAGACAAGGCAAGATACGTTAATGTCATTCCTTGTCTTGTCGTGAAATTCTTATGTCTTATGCCCCAAGACAATTATTATCTATGGCACGATATGATTTCACAGAAACCACAGTATACTATTGTATTTATTTGACAATTCCACTGAAAACACAGATAATATTATGTTATCTCAGCTGGGGGCATAAGACATAAGAATTTCATGACAAGACAAGGAATGACATTAACGTATCTTGCCTTGTCTTGTCAAGAGTAGTTGCCATACAGAATTAGGGCCCAGAGCGTTAAGCCATGCAACCTAACCACTCATCGAACTGGCTCGTCAAATATCATCTTATACTTATTATATATTTCTTTAATATCTGTTAAAATGTATATTTCTTTAATATCGCTTCAGGAGACTTGGGTGCTACCGCCGCGTGTTTCCGTTTCCACGTTCAGTAGGAGGAAGCGTTGGATTCAAATCAACAAGGGTTTGTAATAGCATTTCTCTAATTAGTCAACAAGGGTTTGTAAACTTATTATACGCGTTCGATGATTATATTTCCTAGTTGAATTCGCTCCTCAGTTCCTCGAAATCAACAAAATGAACGTGGAAATGGAAACACGCCTACCGTATCGCATGATATTCCGTATAGATGATAATTTTTCTAAACCTTACCTACTAAATTAAGATTGTAAATACTTGTTTTTGTTGATATTCTTTCATATGGATTGTAAATTATCCGAAATAAATATTTTTTATTATTTTTTATATCTTTTACATTTGGTATGTTAGCAGATTGAGTAATTTATATTTTATTTATTTAAAAACTCAATGACAAATATCAAAATACACGCCTCAATGTGTACGTCACAACAATACAAATTAATTTATCATCTGTGAATCAATTGAACAGGTCAGCGAGCGGCAAGAAAAGACCTGCATTAAAAAATCCAACCATTGTCAAACAATGTCGCACGGTGTTAGGACCACCCATATGTAAAAGCGCCGCGCTAACCTTGCAACACTTGATTTATTGTAGAAACAGGTAAAAAAAAGTAGAAAAAAAACGCCATCACAAAGTCACACCGCAAGCGATAAATTTCCCATAGAGAACGATTCACGGGAGAAATGTCAAAACATTGAACATGGCGGTCGTCGGAACGGGTGACATTGAAAAGGAAAATGGCGAATTTTTAATTTTTTTTATCTATTATAATGAATGATTATATTATAATAATGATGGTCACATTATCATCTACTTGATAATGTAGGTGCCAAAGAAAAATATGTTTTCCAACGATGTATTATTGCGTAACATTTAGTTCTAGTTCTAGTTTCAGAGATGGCGCAGTATTCTGAAACTTCAGAAATAGGTATTCTAAAATAGTATAATGTATAAAAATATTGCAAATCGATTTTAAAGAGTAATCTCCAAAATATAGTGCAATGGGGTCACCCTCACTATATTTTAATAATATAATTTATAATGGGGCCACATGGCTGGTTGTTGGCCAAGAGCTAACCCATTTCTTATAAAAAAAAAACCCTCAAAATCTGAGCTAAATCCTTAACCAGGCCACAGAATAATATAGGTACAAGGCTGTCAACATCTGTCAATGTGAATACTGTTATGTCATGTAACGAAATAAGACCACATCCGCCTTATACACTTCATCGTAATAAAGTACAGTCGAGATACGAAAAAAAAACCGGCGATAATTTTCAAATTAATTCCTATATCAAGTTGTAGACTGTTCTAGTCTAGTACCTTTTGAAACTGGAGCAATCAAGTATCTTAGTATCTTTTGAAACAAAAGGAGTAGGTGTCATATTTTTCATTTTTCAATGCGAACGAAGTCGCGGGCACCAGCTAGTATAGACTAAATACTTATCCACTTTTATAATGTGTACCGCAATGGCTTAAAAACTGTTATTTCTGCAATTTTTTTTATTACAAACCGCAAAACTTGATTCCCGGTTCAAGTGGCTTCGTTTAACAAGAACAGCCCACAAAGTACTTCCGGCTCAACAAAATGCAAACAAACACGAACAATTATTTTAATTTATTGTAATTACGGTGATTATTGTTTGTTTGTTATTGAGAGAAGTTATTTCATTAAGTTGAAAAGAGAAAGGTCAAGCAGATGCGACATGCAAATTAGGATATTTTTGGAGAATCGATGATTATTAATTGGTCTCACTCACTACGCTCGACTAGATACAGCCGTCGTACTTGTCAAATGCGGCAACAAATACTACGCCGAATTAGGCGTACCCGAGCCAGTCACACTGCAAGCTGTCTGTGATGTGTTACGTGCCGAATGTTTTATTAAATTTTGGGCATACCTAATAAAATGCCAGTTTGCGTATGTATGTAATGAAACCGTGTAAAAAGTGACGATATTTTACACACACTACAATACAAAAATTGCCGCATTCACGGAGCTATTGTTAGATAGAAAGCGCGGTAGGTATCTAGTAGAGCGCAGCGAGACCAGCAATCATTAATCCAACAATATATTTATATTTATTTACCGATCGTAAGGAGTAAACTGCAGTCGTGCGTCGGAGCTGACTGACACACACACTTTTTTCGCTATTATTAAATCAGCAAGAAAAACCTAACCAATAATAAATGATTGATCAGATACCTACTGATCAGTCAGTAGGTACACTAGGTTAAAAAAAAGTTGCTGACCAAATGCTGCCTTGCTAAATAATGAAATTTATAACTTAGTATCCTAAATAAGCAGAATCATAAAATTCAACTAATACCTACCTACTGCAATGGGAATAAAGAGAAAATTCTAAAATTTTTAGATTATTTTTATTTTTCGATTATAATTCATTTTTATTGCCGTTAGATCTACTAATTAGCTGTATGTAGGTAGGAAGCATGTAGGAATAGAAAAAGTTATCTAAGGTAAGTACAGTATACTAATAAAATATCTGGCTTATAATCTACGAATAAATAATACTCATATACTTACATAATGGAACAATTTTCGCTTTGTTAAAATCTATTTATTCGTTGTAACCCGATTAATTCGTAGAGATATTGCCTCTATTAAATCAAGCTACATTATTTTTGTTTTATAATTTAACAACAAAAATTCTAAACTTGTACAATATACGGTATATTGATTATATTATCTGTAAATATACATGTTTGGAATATTTAAACAGCGCCATCGCGCGTGCTATGACTGCATTAAAAGATGCAACGCCATCTAACGTCGAGTAGCAAAAATAATATGATTTTTCATAGTTATTAGTATCAATTAGTAACGACATTCTTTCATAGATGGCAGTCATATCTATTAAAAGATTAGAAAATTAAATATGCTAATTCGTTATTCCCTTTATTTCATTTTTAAACCAATCAACATAAATTTATTAACTAAGTAACTCCCGTCTTCCATTGAGTCCGAACAGTACATTGTCTCGCAGACTACTTGATGCTGCAGCATCAGATCGCGGTTACCTTACCATGTCATGGAAACAGCACTGAAGTAGGTAACAGTATACCAAATTTAATATTAATCGAACATGTGGAAATTAGTGAAATTTCTTCATCAACTCAGAAATAGTCTTCAAACGCCTCAACAGATCTTCATAAACTATAGCTAAGAACCATCTCGATTAAGTCAGTTTTCAAACAAAAAAGTCTGATCAAAATCAGTCCATCCGTTTCTAAGCTACGATTCCATAGTAAAAAAAAAACTACTTATTCAATGAAATAACATTATTTATTTTCTTTTCTTATCTAAGTACATACATACAATACATATATAATATAACACATTTATATAATTATTTTACATGAAATAAGCATACAAGATCGTTTCAAATGTAGATAACAAGTCATAAACGAAGCGTGATTTCATAACTTAACTATAAGTTTATTTAATAACTTAACTTTTTTAATAATTGCTTAACAAAGTTAGCAACTTATTTATTTATCATACTAAAATTTAACTTCAAGGACTTTTAATAGTATGTATTTACAACTTACAAGTCAGTAAAACCAACAGCGTCCTGTATAACAGTTCCTTTAGGACTGGCGATGTTTTGCTACATTTCTTTCGAAGCGGAAAGACAAAAATTTTCTACAATTTGAGTGCAACCGCAGCTTCTGTATTATAATTATGTCAAACAGATCTCGAGATACACTACTTCAAAAATTGATCATTTTTTCCCAAAAAAATTAGAAATTTGTAGTTGATTGATGGCTGATACTTTTTGTTATCAGCCATCAACAATACTTTTTGTTATCAGCCATCAACAATACTTTTTGTTATCAGCCATCAACAATAGTTTTTGTTATCAGCCATCAACAATAGTTTTTTTTATCAGCCATCAACAATACTTTTTGTTATCAGCCATCAACAATACTTTTTGTTATCAGCCATCAACAATACTTTTTGTTATCAGCCATCAACAATACTTTTTGTTATCAGCCATCAACAATAGTTTTTGTTATCAGCCATCAACAATACTTTTTGTTATCAGCCATCAACAATACTTTTTGTTATCAGCCATCAACAATACTTTTTGTTATCAGCCATCAACAACACTTTTTGTTATCAGCCACCAACAATAATTTTTGTTATCAGCCATCAACAAAAGACAACAGACAATTGGTGGAGATAACAGACAATGTGAGTGTAAAGTCGGGGTACGAAAACCTTCCTCAGTTTTCAATTTCAAATTCATTCCTTTATCAAAATCGTACAGTCTTAGTACCTTTTGAAACTAAAGCACTAAGCAGACAACTGACAGACGTTTGAAATGAAATTTTTGCATGACTGACAATTTGCACTGGTGCATGCAATATAAGTCGACTTAAAGGAGACGAACCTTTTCTTACCTCGACTGTACACAATACATGTACTTTTTAGTCTGTTCGTAGAACTCTCACTGTTATTATAATGCGTTTTTTAATTCGAATTTAATTCGTTTTTTAAAATAAAGTTACCTTTTTTCCGTAGTGCTGTACTAATATCGGTTTTACTTGAATAGTTATATTTTAAAGTAAAATATTTTTGATTTTAAGGTAAAATATTTTTGTTTTATTGATTTAACAATCGTATTATTTTTGTTTTAAGGTTTAAATTTCGTTTAACTAACATTTAACGTAGGTATATTAAATAACGTATATTTTTCATTCTGAAGATTATTATCAGGAACCAAAATGTCTATTATCTTAATTAATAAATGATTCACAACTTAATGAGATAGAATAGTTTTATAAAAAATAAAAAGTGTAGGGTTGTGGGTAAGTATAAGATATAAGTACTTAGGTATTAAGTACTATATTATTTTATTACAAAGCTAAAAGTAGCTTAGAATGAACGTCCACCCATTACTGTGAACGCCCACTCGAGATTTGCTGTCCTTGTCTTTAGTATGGAATTGAGTGAAAGAGAGAGAGAGAGAGCGCTATATACTCTATCTATTATATAACTCGTTTCTGTGAATACGCTTTATAGTTACATTAAATTTTTAAATTTCACTTGCACTTCTTTTTTTTCTTTTTCTTTCTCACCTCGCTGTACTCGACCGTGGTCCCTGTTAGGTCTTGATAACCGTCGTTGTTCGCTTGCGAATCGTATGTCGAATAATTCCCTCCGTCCGTCTGCTGCTGTTGCTGTTGCTGCTGCTGCTGCTGGTGGTGATGATTCTGCTGGTGATGCTGCTGATGGTGATGAGTCTCCGAGAAACTCTCCGAGAACTTGGCGCTTAGCGTTTCCGAGCCGAAGAACTTGTTGGCGAACGCGTTGTCCGTGGGCCTTTGAAGATTCTGATACTTGTCGTGCGGGTAGATTGTGTTCAGTATGTTTGTTGCTATGGCGACGGGCGTGGTCGGATACGCGCCCTGTTGCAGCGGTCAGAACTTCAGGTCCTGTCGTCACAAATATCATCTATGTATTTATATGTAAATGTTTTGGATAATTTTAATGTACTGTTTTTTTTTTTTTTTTTTTTTTTTTGTTTATGTAGTATTAGGAGGAGGAAACCGTCATAGATACTGATGCCCTGAGTATTGCATCAGTATGCCCGACTCCACTGTAAAAATGTGTAAACTCGACAAATAAATTGCTTTATCACCCTAAGATTGAACATTGTATGTTGTAGAATGTTAAGGTCTGTTTTCCTTTGAAAATTCAAAGTGACAATTTCTATTGCCATCTTTATTGGCGATGACGAATTATGTCAATCAGTAATCAATACCTATTTCAAATGTAAGCCTTAGCGAATTTTGAAATGAATGGAATTTGTAATCGAAACTGATAAAGCACTTTTCTTGTCTGCTATATACCTATATATATATATAAAAAAATAATATAAATAATTATCTTCACACACTCTACACAGATATGTACTCATTGGGATTTTAATTATGTATTCATGATAATCCTCAGTAAGTATCTAATCTCATCTAAAGTATAAATACTTTAGATGTATTCTTGTGTGTCATGTGTAGTATGCAAATTAATGTTTTCTATCTATCTATCCATGTATCTATCTATCCATCTATCTATCCATCCATCTATCTATCTATCCATCTATCTATCCATCCATCTATCTATCCATCTATCTATCTATCCATCTATCTATCTATCCATCTATCTATCTATCCATCTATCTATCTATCCATCTATCTATCCATCTATCCATCTATCCATCTATCCATCTATCCATCTATCTATCTATCTATCCATCTATCTATCCATCTATCTATCTATCCATCTATCTATCTATCCATCTATCTATCCATCTATCTATCTATCCATCTATCTATCTATCCATCCATCTATCTATCTATCCATTTATCTATCTATCTATCCATCCATCTATCTATCTATCCATGTATCTATCTATCCATCTATCTATCCATCCATCTATCTATCTATCCATCCATCTATCTATCTATCCATCTATCTATCTATCCATCTATCTATCCATCCATCTATCTATCCATCTATCTATCTATCCATCTATCTATCTATCCATCTATCTATCCATCCATCTATCTATCTATCCATCCATCTATCTATCTATCCATCTATCTATCTATCCATCTATCCATCCATCTATCTATCCATCTATCTATCTATCCATCTATCTATCTATCCATCTATCTATCCATCCATCTATCTATCCATCTATCTATCTATCCATCCATCTATCTATCTATCCATTTATCTATCTATCCATCCATCTATCTATCTATCCATCTATCTATCTATCCATCTATCTATCTATCCATCCATCTATCTATCTATCCATTTATCTATCTATCCATCCATCTATCTATCCATCTATCTATCTATCTATCTATCTATCCATCCATCTATCTATTTATCCATATATATACCTTTATTGCTTGCGGTAGATCGGGCAGTTTCATGTCTCGAAGCTGCTGGGGCAGGTTCATGCTTTTCACAGCAGACACGGCTCTCGCTGGGGCTGCCGATATTCCCGCCTGGAATTTAAAAAAAAATTAAATTCAAAGACAAATTATTTGCTAAATATTGTTATTTATATATACATGTATAATATTGTGTTGTTGTTAATTTTAATTTTAATAGATAATGCCAAAGCGGCACATGTCAAGTAAGCCAAAAAGAAAGAAGTAAGTATCCTTGAATGCAATTTATAGATATTCTTTTATGATAAGCTCAACAAACAGGGCTGACTGACACCGAGTATAAAGTGGAGTGAAAAAAAAAAAAATTTTTTTTACCTCAGCTTTTTGCATTTTATTCTGCTCTTGCAGTCTCGACAGAATGTCTGCCATGTTAGTTTGCAATACCATCCCACCCATTACTAGTTCGTCCAAAACCTGAAATTTTTCAAACATATATATTATATTTATTGTTTCATACTGAGCAAACCAGTGTTTGAAAACTAGCGTTCCACAATCTTATATTTCCAAAAATACTGACCTGATGTGCAGCGTCAGCATGAAAGATGAGGTCCAATTCGCAAACGTTCTCGAAACATTTGTCCAATGTTTCAACGAAAACCTGAAATGTTTTATTCAACATGTTAAAACCGAGAGCATAATACCGAGACTAGCTTATAATATTAAATTATAAACTAACCCCTGACTTTGCATTTAACCAAAACACGCTATATCTGAATTTGCTTGGAGTTGTGTATCTCGCAGACTACTTGTAAAATGCGGCATAAAATAGTACGCCTAATTCCGGCATACCCGAGCCAGCAGGGGCGTGCGTTCCATACATGCAAATAAGCTCTGCATACCCGGGAGTCCTACACATACATGCCCCTAAATGATAACTATAAATTCGTTAAAAATCATGATAATAACAATAATAATTAATCTAACTCGTTCGCGTTTCACATCGCGCGCCATCTCTTGTTATGATTGAGGAACTTGTTGAGTTATCGCCTATCGACGCAACCGTGGCGCCCCTTGCATTTAGCGGCCATAAGCTGTACTACGTCGTGCTTATTTTTCATACAATACATCACGTGTAGTACACAGTAAATGTGTGTATGTGTGCGTGAAAATGTATGCGTGTGTTTAACTTTTGACGAATTTTAGAGGCACAGCTTATGGATGTAACCCGTCCGAATTGAATAGCAGACAAAGCGTAGCCTAATTGTTGATTGTAGGCGGTCGACTTGTTTTAGTCGGACAATAAAGACAATTTTGTTCCTACTTATTACAAAGCGGTCAAAGCGTTTTGTCGCTATTTTTTTCATATTTCTTTTGATTGATTTTCTTCGTGTTTGACAGTACTTAATTAATTAATTATTTCGTTAATTTACTATAAAACATGGAAAATAACATTGAAGTAATATGTACTAACGTATGAAAATAAGTGGGTTTAAATATAAAAACCGCCTTTACGTAGTAATATGAGCTCATTGTTTTCGATGAAAAAATCAGTTGATCCGTGATGTAGGTACCTAGATACTTTTAAATTTTAATTAATTTGCGCAAAGAAAATAAACTTAACATTAAAGGCCACCTTGGATACTTATCACATAAGTGATTTCAATCACTTATTTAGATATTCATGGTGGCCCAAACAAATATCAGCGAATTAATACCTACTCTAAGCCAATGTCGCCGCCGGTCGCCGTGCGGTGAGTAGGAGGCAGTTAGGTACCACCGCAGGTAACCTACTGGCGGTAGGCCATCTAAACAATGCTGAAGTGGGTAAGTTTTAGCCGTGCATAGCCTGTCTGAAATCTCTGTGCACGCCACTGCGAGCCAGTCACACAGCAAACTGTCTGTGATGTGTACGTGCTGAATATTTTATTAAATTTTAGGCATAATAAAATAACAGTTGGCGTAGTGAAACTGTGTAAAAATATAATAAAACTGGGTAAAAAGTGATAAAAAGTGACGATTTTTTACACACACTACAATAATAAGTTGCCACATTTTCGGAGCTATTGCTTTTGTATAGTGCTCTATCTAGTCGAGCGCAGCGAGACCAATCAATTATCTTTGCATCAATATCTAGAAATAGAACAGTGGTTTCAGCCAAACTACAGCCAGCCAAATCAGTTGAAACTCTATTCTATTCATACCTGTATAAGATCCAATATTCCAAGTTCACTCTCCGACGAGTCTACGCAGAAGACAAAATACAGAGTTGCATAGTGTCTGTATATCAACTTATAATCTGAACCACCAATGAGGCTGAAATTTAAAAGTTATACCATCTAAGAAATTAGGTCATTAAAGGTCACCGCAATCCTTCCCTATCTTATCTTTATGTAAAAAAATTCCTTAGCATAAATATAACCCTCAAAGACTAGCCAATATAAATAGAAATAAAGAAGATGATCTATGTATGTATAGGCAAATTTATTATTACCTTCCCCCTTCAAGAAAATTACAGACATTGTCGTCTCTCTTAGAGACCAACTGGAATGTTTCTTTAATTATCTGCTGCTGCATATCCTCATTCTGAAATACAATACGGTGTAGTGTAAGTGAATGCAAAAACCTCTGATTGTATTTTTTTACTATAAACAATTTTATATTATTAAAACTGTTTTGAGAATATACTATATTTTTATAATTTCAGTAAACATTTCGTTGTATGTGTATTTTATTAAATAATTGAATATTTTCTTTGTTTTTATTTAGTTCAATGTACGTCAGTAGCTACCTACCATCAAGTGGATTGTCAGCCTGTCTATTAACCTTAACATAAAAAAGTATAGTTACCTATGATAAATTTTATGGTACAGTAAAGAAAAAAAATATCTAGAAGCCTGAAGGCTTAACCTCCTGGGGTGTTAGTGCTTTGGAGAAACTAAGATTATTTCCTTCTTTACATTATGAAATTACTCAAGAAATGTAGACCAGGAGACGGAGTTGTAGGACATATGAAGCTGGCGGTAGATCAATATACAATATCAAGCTCACGCTAATTTTAACAACACAATATTTTAAAAAATAACAAGGCACTCCTAATTAACTAGAAGCAGAAAAAGCTTTCACTTACAAAGTATTGGTAGAATTTGGATAACCGCGGTTTCCCGTGGTTATTAAACACTAAAATAGCCTTAATCATTTTTGTATTATTTGTTTGGAATGTACATTTATTTTTAATTAAAACATCCCGATCCCAAAAACGGAAAATCAAGCAGAATTTTTTATTCCTTTCCTTTTTCCTTTCTTTCTTTCTCCCATTTGTAAACTTGACAATGACAATTGACAACTTACAACCGACATGAAATGACTGTGACATTCGTGATTTGACAATAGTTCAACTTTTAGACATAACACAAAAAAAGAGGAGTGAACTGAATGAATGAACAGAATACAATAAGAAATTAATTAAAAATTATCTCTTGTGAATTTTAAATAAAAAAAATTATTTAATCGTCACATTTACAAAAAAATGGTATCAATTAAAATTACGCATTCGTTTGTGAAATTCTTTAATTTGGGGCTTTTTGATTTTTTTATTTCTTCTGTGGCTCAAATGATTTGAATTCAAGTTCAACTATTTTCAACTCATTTAAAAATTTACGAGAACGTGAAGTGAAGTCGCCCCGCGTTGCGCTCCAGCGCGTATGTTTCGCGAGTGTCATATCATAAGAAAATCGTAAAAAAAGTAACTGTATTTAAGTGAATTAAACTCTGTTTGTTGTCGTTTCTACTTTTTGTTAAGTGAAGTATTGAATAGGAACTTATTGTGTCGCTGTCGAAGGTTTACATCTTGCAAACAGGTCAGTTTAATCGCTTTGGACTTGTTCGCTTTTTATTGTCTTTATTAGGAAGCCCGGCTTCTAGTCCGGTGGTATCGTATGGCTACTTTTATTTTATTCTTTAATAAGAGTAAAGCATTCAAATGTGCCAAAAGTACGCTTCTACATTATGTAATTAAACGGAAACAACACATACTCTGTTAAGTTCTAAAGGATGCTGAGTTCCGTTGACAGTCATTTGATAAAACTACTCACTTGTAGCTCGGTCAGTTATTAATGCAGGGGTCTAGACGGAAATAATAATATGTTTACATTTGATTGAAATTTGACAATGTACAGTTTTTTTTTGCACAGCTGATGGTATTAAAGGAACTTTGTAAACATTTTTTATATGTATATTTACATTAACTCAAAAGAATTTGCTTAATTTTAAGAGATTCGTCTGTAAATAGATTACTATTAATCAAGCTACGGTTTTTTATCTGTGTCTGTGATGGTCTAAACAATAAACTAGCTGTTGCACGCGACTTCTTCTGCGTAACTTTATAAAATATAGCCTATTACTCGCTGATAACATAGCTTCCCAACAGTGAAAGAATTTTTCAAATCGGTTCATTAGTTTCGGAGTCTTTTCAATGCAAACAAACAAACAATCAAATCTTTCCTCTTTATAATTTTAGTATAGATGTATACAACATACTGCTGGGTGCATGTCTATCCTCAATGGAGGACTACAGTCCACTACGTTGTGAACGCTCACAATTACATTGATTGATTGTCAATTGATAATATTGGGTTGATACTCGATGAGAACTGATTGACTTTTTTTATGAGAAAAGGTGACAGACATACTAACAGCCCAGATTGTAAAGTGGATATTGTTGGCAAATAAAAAATATAAATAAATAAATATTACTGTAAATTACATTGTGTAGATACATGACATATTATGTAGCTTAAAGGTATATATTTTTGATGTACAATAATTTTATGGACGAAAGTCTGAAATAAAGACATACCTAACCTATAAACTAAAATACTAAAAAAAAAACATTTATTTGCATAAACATGACACACATATAAAGAGATGATAGAAAAACAATATGATAAAAAAGTTATATAAAAACATGTTTATCTTCTTTATTTAAAATACATAATATAATTTGAAGTTGCTTTCCATGACTGTCTGTATGCAATGCATTTTGATGCGGTTTTCACCATCAGTTAGATAATTTGCTCAGTCAGTTCCAAACTATAAGCAAATCTGTTGTGTGTTAAATAGATATTAAAATAATGTTAATTAGATAAAAAAATAATTAAAAATAAAAATCGTATAGTATATTTAGCGGTGTTCTCTGTTAACAATTTTTTATTAATCATGTAGTGCAAGCAAGTCGTCTGCGATTCGAACTCGCGACCTTTCGGTCAGGGGCACAGCTCAATGCTACAATTGTCCATTCAGTACACATCTCTCAGTCGCCTATAGATAATATTGCAACATAAAACGTGTACCTATTTTTACTTGACAGGTAATAATAATGTTACAATAAGCATGAAGGTATTAATTTGATTTGATGTGGAATGTAAGCACTTTTGCTAAATTTTAAAACAGGCTGTGTTCTTAAATTTATTTTTTGGAAATAAATAAATTTATGTAGGCCTATAGAAATGGCCTAGATTAAATTACTTAAATTTTGTATCCCTTTTGCGCTGGCGAAGGAGTGTGAAATTTGGTAAACTAGTTTATATGGGGAGAGGTAGTGGAGAAACCTAAATTTTTTTATATAATACTAGCTGATGCCCGCTACTTCGTCTGTGCTGAAAAATGAAGTATAAAATCTGAGAAAACCATAATATGTTTAAATAACACCCAACATAATTGTGTAGCGCCGCTACATTTTTAAAAGTGTACACTGCCAACGATGAGGGGCCGAGGTGGTCCCTCAGGAACAGTATTTTTCCCCTATATCCTTTCCTGTATGCCTGACAACATGTAGTTATGCAAAATTTCATGATGATTAGTTGAGCAGTTAACGCGTGAAAAGGTAACAGACAGACAGAGTTACTCACACATTTATAATAACTAGACTGGGTGACCGAGCGAAGCTCGGGCCAATGAAACGTTTAAAATTTTTTACATGTAAGAAAGAAAGTCTTTGAGTAATGTCAAGAATACTTGAATTAGTAGTTAATTAATAATTCAAAATATTATAAAACGAGCAAGCGGTACTACTTTTGTAACCGTTCCATTAAAGAAACTACCTAAAACACATTTTCTCGAAGATGATAAGACTGGCAGATCGATTTCTAGACCTAAAAAAACCCTACCCGAACCCTAGATTTTCGTCAAAATTGTTTAGTTAACTATAATATAAGATAAGTAGTATGGATCTTAGTCAAATTTTGATCAATGAGTAACATCTTTTATATTTCCCATGCCGTTACGATTATGTCATGCATTCATTCGACCTAATAGGAGTACTGCCAACCGTCAAATGATGCCAAAGGCGTGGGGTTTCCTCGACGCTTCCTCTACACTCTCATTATTAATAAAAATAATAATACTATTTTTAAATGACGAACGAAGCCAGACTCATGTGCAGACTGGACGTGTCGCCAATTGAAGCGTTCTAAATATATTTGAAGTTCCTACTGTCATGCATTGAGACAGAGTCAGAGCACCACTGTAACACTACACAGGCACAGCATACTTATTTCCTACAGTAGGCCGACGCCTTTGATGTTGGGTGATACCGCCGCCTGTGTAATGTGCTTAAGTACATTTTATATTATTTAATTTGTGTCAACCCTTCCGTAATTTTTAAATACCTACACAGGCGGCGGTATCACCCAACATCACCTTTCCTCATCGTGCAGAAATTGATGAAAGCTTAGTTCTTTATTTATGCGAGAAAAAGATTTGCACGCACTTACAGCACATGCAGTATGCCCTGGAATATTTATCCCAAGCTACTAAGAACGACGAAGTATGCAGCTTGGGCACGTCCCACTCGCGCCTCACCCGTCGGCCTACTGTACGAAATAAGTATGCTGTGACACAGGTCTGGTTGTTAGGAATGCTTCTTCTTCTCTTTTAATGTCTTTGCTCCATCAGATCTTCTCCGATGATTTTGCTAGTGTCATTTTAGTAAAAATACCAATTTGTAATAGCCTTTTTTAAATAAAAAAGGCAAATTTGAAATTAAAATCAAAATTAGCAGATCCTGAGACTATTAAGTCAAGTCTATAATTTTTCTCAAGTCCGTCAAGTCCAAAGCAGTCAGGTCCTAGGAATGCTTAATGATGGTAAGTAAATATTAATTTAGTTAACTCATCAAATGTAATTCGCTTTTAGGATGTCATAATTCCTGTGGAATGTAGGTCAAAAAGATTATGTTATAAACTAAGTTAACCGCGCCTCTTTTTTAACATTGGGAAATCCATGTTAAATCCTGCGGGGTCTACGAATGTATTATTTATTCGTAGTGCGTGGTTATGCCGGATTCATACAGCATGCTTTAAAGTTTAAACCCAACGACTTTCTAGCGCGGCGGGGTCGCGGGGACTTTATGACACGACTTCGGTGCCTGGGGCCTGATTCTGCTTGATCCCTCAGCGCCTCAGCAAAACAGAAAGTTAAAATCGTGTGAAGAATTATTTTTCTTGCTACGAAACTAGTTATGTACAAGGAGGTTTTTTTCTTCCTACGAATTAGATATATATACCTACGTACGACCGCCTACGAAACCAATGCTAACGAAACCAATTTCTGACACATCTTTGCATTGCCTCTCACTATTAAAGCAAATATAAAGACTTATTACACCTTTAAAAAAAATACATCTAAAATTTCTTCCGAGAAAAAACTTCACAACAATACAACTAAATTGTATGCAAATAAAATTTATATTCTCCTTAGATAGTTTTTGTCACGCTCCGTTTAATTTAATTTACTTGTATAAAAAAAATATGGATAGATAAAAAGTTAACAAAAGGGCGAACAATTTGTATCTAACGAAGCGTTTTAGTATTTGAAATTGAAACATAGAGTAAGTATCCTTCCTATTTCCGTATAGCGCGGCTACTTCTTTTTTCCTCTGCTTCGAGCCTAGTATAAATTATTGTTCTATGACTTGGTCGAGTCAGTGTCAGGGTGTCTTCCGATGTTGTAGGTTCGTTCTGTGCGGTGATTTTGTTCTGTGTTCGTTTCGAAAAGGATTTCCGGTGAGTTTGTCGGTTTTTTCTTCTTCTATGTCACCTACCTACTAGAAAAGGGTTCAGTGCGGAAGTAGGTATTTGTGTATGAATAAATTGTTTCTTAAAAATGTAACTTGTCATAATATGAAACTATGTAATAAGTATACCTGAATGAATAATTAATTTTATTTCTATCTTCACTAACATTCTAAATGAGAAAGTGACTGGGAATGTGAGTGGGGACATTTTAATTTATATATTTTATGTCGTGGTCAGATCATATAATTGATCACTTCATGATGTGGCCAGGCCAGCTATTTCAAGAAATGGCCATCGAAAACTGACCATATCATTGAATAACCAGCCTTTAGCAAAGGATATTTGAAAGTTTGAACTACGTGCGAAGCCGGGGCCGAGTCGCTAGTAATAAAATAAAAAAAAAAAACAAAAAAAAACAATGCCAATTAAAAATCAAAATTTCGTTTACCACAAAAATAATATGATTGGATCGTTTGTTTACCAATCTGTTAAGTAGATTTGTGTTGATGTTGGTTTGACCGATAAAAAATAAGGTCAACAAATTTGATAAAAAAATATGTACCGAGTATGTACCTACTTACCCCACCTTAATCGTACATTAAGGGCCTTTTTCACCATCTGTCATGTCAAGTAGGCTAACCATCATTTAAAGTCACCTGTCACCGGGTATAATTTAGCTAATCAGTTTGTATGGTAAGAGTCCCAAACATTAAAAAGAAAATAATTAATAATAAAAAAACTCGCCTATCGAAGGATGCACTAAACCGAGTGCATAATTTAATAAAACATAAAATAATTTCTAAAAGTAACTAATCAACATTTTACTTGTAGTTGGTGAAAGAGACCTTAATTGTGTTAACAGGAAAACTGTGTAGGTACTCGATGGTATGCAGCTATCGTCCGTCGCCTATGCTCGTGTTATAGGCGACGGTAGCCACCTACCATAAAGAGTGGACTCTCACTTTGTCCGTTAACCTGAACATAAGAAAAAATTATCTCTCGAGTACTAAGTACTATATCATCATCATCATCATCTCAGCCGTAGGACGTCCACTGCTGGACATAGGCCTGCCCCATAATTTTCCAATAGGACCGGTCAGAAGCAGCCTGGATCCACTGCTGACCCGCGGCCTTTATTAGGTCGTCTGTCCACCTTGTGGGTGGACGTCCTACGCTGCGCTTGCTGGTCCGTGGCCTCCACTCGAGAACCTTCCGGCTCCAGCGGCCGTCGGCTCTCCGTACTATATGCCCTGCCCACTGCCACTTCAACTTACTAATCCGCCGGCTTATGTCGGTAACTTTTGTACGTCTGCGGATCTCCTCATTTCTGATTCGATCTCGCAGTTTAACCCCGAGCATAGCCCTTTCCATAGCTCGCTGAGCGACATTGAGCTTCCTCACGAGGCCCATAGTTAGAGGCCACGTTTCAGCGCCATACGTCATCATTGGTCGAAAACCTTTGTCTTGAGACACTGAGGAATTTTGGACGAGAAGATGTCTCGGAGCTTCCCGAACGCTGCACATCCGAGCTGGATTCGACGATTGACCTCCCTCTCGAAGTTGGCTCTAACTGGACTGGACTGGAAGTACAAATATAATTCTACTAATATAATCTTAACACGTAATAGTGGCGTAATATTTAAATCGGCATAACAATGCCTCCGTCAATGGCTTCGCCTCGGTAGGTTTTCCTATAATAAAACCAAGTCGTCACATTTCATGACAGTGATTAAGCAGTGTGCAGACTGGTTGTAATGGAATGGTCAAAAATGAGGTTGTTCTTAATTCAAAATCACTGTGTTGTCTTGTCATAAAAAATGATTTCTTTTCCTTATAAATAAAAATTGTGAATAGCTAAATGTGTTGCTAAAGTCAAAAAGTCGAGTAAGGCTAAAACAGGTTCTTAAGAAGAAAAAAATGCAAAAGTCAAAAAAAAGTCCCAAAAATAGAAAAGAATGAAAATTGGAATGCCCGGAAAAAGTGAAAATTGCGACCGTTCGAAGCCGGGGGCAGGCAGCGAACTTGAATACAGGGGCAGGTATACTAATAATTATAAAGAGAAAAGATTTGATTGTTTGTTTGTTTGTTTGAATTGAATAGGCTCCGAAACTACTGGACCGATTTGAAAAATTTATAACTACCTACAACAGTTAGATATTAAGTTTTCTTATTATTCTACCACAGTCAATATTAAATCAATCAATGTTAACAATAAAAAAATGGTAAATTACAATAATTTTTATTTTACACAATTACTGTAAAATGTTGCGATATATTTTTGAGATCTAAATTTTGATATAATTTATCATTTTACTAGCTAAAAATTCAACAATATACTACAATTTTTAGTCACCAATGGTCGCAAGCTACTCGTATGTAGGTGAAAAACAATACGCGTAGCACAATGACTCATCTGGTTAGTATATTCTTTAGCAGGTATAACCAAGTATAACGCCAGACCACCGCGTCTCGTTATAAGCGTAACGGCGTTATAGTGATGTACCTCGTTTCATTTTCGCGATTCGATTACTGAGAATGAGTCAAATGTGAAAAGTTTTTGAAAGATTCCGTTTTTTATAGTCTGACTGAAATAGTAGTGTGTATTACATATAGTGAAAATAAAAAATAAAAACTGTTTGAAACTTTGTTTATTCTAGGTGCATTTTCAATTTAAAAAATGACTATCTGAAATCGCAATTAATCGTAATTAAAGCTTTTGATTGTTTATAACTTCAAAATAAATTTAAAAAAAGGGGGGAAATGGTACAACCAGTCAAGAAAATATAATAATACTCTTAACATGTTAGTATATAAATACCAACCTTCGGCTGGAACATTTATCTAAAATACATAAGTACCTACATAATATATTAGTTAATTATTACAATTTTTACAGAACTTTACATGATTTGTTATCTTTACATAGTATAAAATAAAAAGTAGCTTCCCGCCGTCTGTCCCTATGTACACTTAGATCTTTTAAACTACGTAAAGTAGTTTAGTTTATTATATGATAACCATATTTATTATGCATAATCAACATTTTATCTATGGAACGTAAGAAACGGCACGTTTGATGTGACTCAAAACTGCCTCACTCGAATGAGCCGAATGAAAGCAATCACTAGAAGAGCCTTATCGACGCACGATAGTTTATCGTTAGGTGTTGTATTGTATGTATTACGACGAGCGGAGTTGTGGAGCGTGCGCATCTAGCCGTTCTAAATTTAAAAACGCCGTGTTCGAACAATCGCCACGTGTGAGTTAGTTCTTTTTTTAAATTACTTACATACATCCTTTTTGTTTTTCAAGAGGCAATGAAAATTATTATTTACACAGCCATTTCGTTCTTCCTATCGTTTCGTTGTTTTTTTTTCACACGTCTATCTGAATATTCTGAATATATTTTATGCTTTTAAGTATATTATTTATTTATCAGTTCTATATATATAGAAGGTTGCATACAATTCATCTATTTCTATAGGTATAAAATTACACATCAATACTAATAATAAATCTGTAAGTGTAGGTATGTATGTTCCTCCATAACTCTTAAACGAATTAACTGATTTTCATGAAACTTGGTAGATAAACATGTAGACGTACGAGAGGGACACAGGATAGGTTACTTTTTTCACGCTAGTATTATCATAATAATATATATTTAGTTAGTATACAAGACATGTCTGTATTTTTTTAGAAATAATAATTGTACACGTCCTTTACCGTGTAAATTATGAATGCTATAGGATACTTTTTATACTGCAAAATGTCAGGTTCCCATGGGATTTTCAAAAAAGGAACTATACAACGCTTACGAAGTTTCGGGCACCACCTCAGCTAGTTTAAAATATTATTTTATTTAATTTTTTTATGTAAACTTGTAAATGATATAGATAATAATATTATATGCTTGTGTTTTATTATTGTAATTTAAAAATTAGGTCAGCAATGTACATTTTGCTTATTCCTAACAAAAAGTTAACTCGCGATTGCGATAATAAATTGTACTTATTACTTACTTATTTATAGCTTCGTAACACAGTTTCGTGTCATCGTGCCCTTTAAAAATGTATTTTACGACTATAGGCTTATGTGTTAAATTACTTCAATACGCAGTTAGCTTGTGAAATTGTATTCAGACACCAAGTGAGTCAGCGTATTTTTCCATATGACGTCACATGTCCAGAATTTAATATCAATAAGTAACTGCCTAATATGTGAAATGTCCTTCATATTTACTCGTTGCTTTGAGTGTCCAACGAAAACATTTGTCTCTCTTGTTAAATATGAATAACAATAATTAATTATTATTTTGTAAAAGCATAATATTGTAGGTATACCTTTGCCAAAAACTTGTGTGAAAAATAAAACTGGGTAGTGGGTAGGTCTAGGTGCTTGTGTCCTTCAGAAATGTATCCAGACGAAATTCATCCAATTCGGTCCAGCATTTAATTTTGATCACCTTTTTTTTCACGTTGGGAAATCCTCTTGAACGGGAAGGGGAAAGAAGGGGGAAACGTTCCCCCTTCTCTTTTTTACCCGGCAGTGTAGGGGACACTGCGGGGTTACGCCGGATTTCTACCGGCTAAAACCCAACGGCTTTCTAGCGCGGCCGTTGATGGGCGGGGTCGCGGGGACGTTAAGGTGTAAACACACGCCAATCCTAAAAATTAGCATTTTTAAAAAAATATGTTAGAAGAAACTGTCAATGCAATTGGTTTGAAAAAAATATATGTTATACTTAAACATGTGAAGAACAAATTGTATTGTTTTGAATTTCCATCGAAGTAGTAGAAACCCCACAATAAAAGTTAGAACATAAGAAGAATTTGACTTATATTGAAATTTGTTGCGAAAACGGTTTATTGCGCGCAAATGATTCCTACACCGAATAATAAGTCAATATCATTTAAAAAAAATGTATTGATTTTTTTATTTTTTTTTAATGTAGTTTTAATGAAAAGTACAAAAAACCACATTTATCAGGCCTGTTGAATTGTTTCCGCCGCCTCGGAACTCTAAATATATGGAGCTACAGTGTCTCAGTGACTGCGTTGAGGTGTGGATTACGTTTGTGTTTTTCGTGTGGAATTAGTATGATATATATAAACATTCTAAAGGTCATATCGGTGAAGGTCAAATCGTCAATTTCATTCGCCTTTGTGAATCCCTTAAGTTATAACACGACATCGGTGCCCCGCCGCGGCTATCCAGCGCGGGGAGGCCTACGCTCCCTGTCAGAACCTCGGCGTACCCGAGAGTGGGGGTACGCCGGCCACCTCAGTGGATTTTTGATCCCTAACATTTGGCTAAATCGCGACTAACGCGCTCTCCTCTCGTATGCAAATATCACTGACTCGTCTTCTCTAGTATGAGTAGGTATCACTGACTGAATCACTTTATTTTAATAATACACCGCGTACTAAAATTAGAGCGCGTCATTACATTCCAGCTTTGCAGCACTAACGCGTTTGTCAATTTGTACTCTATTTTTATGGGGGATAAGTCTTAATTTTCCTTGTGATGTTTAAGCTAAAATTTCATTCGGGCGTTCGGGCGGCATAGAAAACCCGGAAGAGCTGTGACGCTATGTCGCTGATTTATGTTTAGTTGATGATATAATAATATATTTTGTCCTGCATTATCCGACCAGGTATATCAAGTTCTTTAATATGTTTGTGTGAAAGTGGTTCTTTGTTGTGTTGATTGTTATGTTTAAGTAAATGTTAATGTTTAAACAATAATCAAACACATGAATTTGTAAAATGCAAACCTATACCTACTCAGTTAAGTTTTGCTAACCGTCATTTAAAGTCACCTCTCACCGGGAATAATTTAGCTGATATAACCTTTGTTTGCATACGGGTAATAGTCCCAAACTTAAAAAAGAAAATAATAAAAAAATTCGCCTATCGATCGAAGGATGCACTAAACAGAGTGCATAATTTAATAAAACATAAAATTATTTCTAAAAGTAACTAATCAACACTTTATCATCACCAACAGTTAGAATAGAATGGTTAAGAGGCCCTTAACCATTCTATTCTAACTGTTGGTGAAAGATTTTTACCTAGGTACCTGACCTAGCTTTATGAAAGAAAGACTAAATTAAAGAATATTTTAATGTGCTTAAATAAAAATAAAATTTATTCAGTCTAGCTTTAATTTAGTCTTTATTTCATAAAAGCTTAGTCAGATACTTTTGATGATATTGAAGATTTTCTAACCGACCCTATTTCTTTGTACTTCCAGTGTACTTTCGAATATATACAATATATCAAACAAATAAAAACATACAAACTTTACCTCTTTATAGTATTAATTAATATAGATTGGTATCATTCGAAAATGACCTCATTTCTCTTGTAAATATGAACCAGCTAATCAGTTGAAAATTGATATCGCTATGTGGCTATATAAATGTAACGCCCTAAGCGCGCACCTTCTTTTGTCTTTTCGAGTGCACGTAACGGCGTATAACGGCGCGCCGTTGCCTCTTGTCTAACGATAAAGTCGTTTATCTTCACACGACAAGATAGTGTCGCTCGTTCGATAAAATTAAGGACGCGTGATTCACTTGTGCAATAATTTCCTTGTGTATATATACCTACGTGATATCGATCGACAAATTTTTGGAGTTTACTTTGCATATATATTTAAGCCCGTGGTATGAAAATTTATGTGGGTAAAATCAAACGAATGCGAAGCAAAAAATCAAACGAAACGAGCACGAATGCGTTATAGTTATTTTTTTTTATATTTTAGAATATCTGAACTTTCATTAGGTTATATTGCGCCATCTACACATAATTTATTATTAAAATAGTATTACAATGTTGTTCTTTCGGCGTGTTCGAATTGTGAAAATTAAAATTTTACAATCGTTCGTATAGGAGTAAACTCCAGTCGTGTGTCGGAGTCGGAGCTGATACACACAAATTTTTGTTAGTAAAATGAGGGTAATTTTCTTCTCTGTGGTAATATTGCGTTGTAGTATGACGGTAGTTTCTAGAACATAATGAGTGGCGAGTAATCGTCGAGTACGTGATTTGTGTGTGCTCTGTGTATCACGTTTCTCGATACGAAATGATATTTATGAGAAGGTTGGTTATAAAATTGATTCACAGATAAAATATGATAAAGTGTAGGTACCTATACCTATATTATATGTAAAAAAATAAAATAACTGTAGTAATACAGTGATTGTTTTTGCAGTAATTTAACATTTAATTGCAATAATTATTTATTTGGAATTCATTTTTTTTTTCAAATATAATGTTGTTAATAGTCTAATCTGTTACAACCTTAAAACTTTGTAGCCAATATACAAACATCCTGTACCTATATTTATTGATTAGATATAGTCATCGTACTTACTAGTAAATAATAAATAAATGCGTAAATAAATAATAGTGTTGTCCCATATACGAAAATAGCAGATTTCACTTTTCGGTTATCAATATTTATTTGTCTGATAAAGTTTATTTAAGTATTTATCTTTTATATTTTTAAATTAAGACGCCGCCGAGTGCTTCGTAGTGATTGTTGATAACCTCTTTAAGAAATATAGGTAGGTACTATGTATCGAAAAAGGTTGTATTATTTTTTTGGCTATACCTAGCGACTTATTTTATAATGTTTACTTGCGACCGGCCCCGACTTCGCACTGTTCGTTTATCGCTCTGTTCATTAGTCAAAAGCGTATTAAAATATTTCCGAGGCGAGGTCACTGGGACATTATGACACGACATCGGTGCCCCGCCACGTCGGCGTACCCGAAAGTGGCGGTACGCCGGCCATCTCGGTGAACCTTACGACGGGCCGGTTTAACCAAGATCACCCCCCGGGTCCCGGTTAGGGGGGAATGCCTTCACCGGCAGATTGACTGAAAGAGGGGATCATCTTTCCTTCAAATTTGTGACGAGATTCTAAAATTAATTACATAATGAGATAAACGAAAATACACGAGCTTACCTTATTGACGTGTTGTTACTGTTTCAATTCCATGGTAACAGCAGAATGGTGGCGATGTCTCTTCAAGTTCAAGGCCGAGTCTTATTTGTGGGTCGAATTACGGTGAATATCGTGTCGGGGGTGTTATGATAGCGACCATTGTTCGCGTGAAGGTTTTGATTGGATACCAAAAAGGTGAGATATCAGATCACACCTGTGATAGCTAGCTCAAGGTTGAGGTCACATAATGAAACCGCCCCAACTTTCAGTAATAGGTAATCATGAAGAATTTTTTACTGAAAATTTTTGTTACTTGAACAATGACGTGTGTATTTTTTGAAAGTACATACTAAATATATACCTAGAGAGTGTCGTTTACGGCAACAGTGTCGCGAGTTCAATGGTTATTTTCCATCTCAAAAATTGTTCTTTTTTTTTTAAATTAATATCAGCGCCGTACATTGATGTATTATTTCTATTCAATTTAGATTTCGCGAGAATGTATTATTACTTAACATATTCTAGTTTCAGTGGTATTGTTTAGATGCGTGTAGTATCAGTAGTACGGTTGTTTGTTCGGTTGACCGAACTAATGAAACTTTTTAGTATCAGTAGTAATGGCGCACAGTATCTGAAAATTTACAGAGGTGTCGGTTACACGGTTACGTAACGGTAACAGGTCGCGAGTTCAATAGTTTTTCAAAAATGTACGTTACGGTAACAGGTCGCCAGTTCAATAGTTTTTTCCCACCTCAAAAATGCCCAACGCGCCTAAAGAAGTTTTCACTTCAAAAAAAAAAAACTAATAATTTAGTTAGAACATTATTGTGTTCTCGCCTTTACACTCTTCGCATTAGTAATGAGAAAATAAAGTCAAGGATGTCTAAATCGAAAGGCTGCGCCACACGGTGACGCGCGTGTAGCTATGTCGGTTGTTAAAAATAAGAACGCCGCTCGTATCGGTGCGGAGGCCGTATGGAGAATCTTGAACGAATACAAGTTCAAGGAATCAATTCGGTGTTTCGTAATAATAGTAAAAAAATATATATGTAGGCCAAACGCATTGCCGACGATGTTACGTATTTTTTTTTTTATATAAAACGAATTTTTGATCATCCCATACGACCTGCCCGAGGCGTCGTACGAATGCGATTTTTTCTGTAAATTGTAATATTTGTAATACCCAAACGTTCCTCATTTATCGATCTTTCAACTAGTGAAAACTGTATCAAAATCGGTTGGATAGTTTAAAAGACGTTAGCGGAGAAACAGACAGAGGCGCATATAGACTTTATTTTGTAACTAGCTGTTTCACACGACAACTTCCGCGTAACTTTATAAAATATAGTCTATGTTACACGCTGATATAATATACCTATTGCTTCCCAACAGTGAATGAAATTTTCAAATCGGTCCAGTAGTTTCGGAGCGGTCGTTATCGTAGTACGGTTGTTAAAAAAAAATTAAAAATTGGGGGCAAAAGATAAAAAAGATGTTACGCGATGTGACTGTTTCCTTTTCAACCCGGACGAAGTCCCCGGCACCAGCTAGTTTGTTAATAATATCTTATCTTCTTCACACATTCCACAAAGCACCATCCAGTTCCACATTAAGCAACTAGATGGGCTTGTATTATGAATACCAGACCGTTGTTATACTACATAGATTACTTTTTTTCTTTTTTTTAATACATACCTACATATTATAAATACAAAACATCCATGACTCAGGTACAAAGGTAAATGTTAACACATAAACATTTGCCTATAGCGGGATTCGAACCCGCGACTGTTTGGCTAACAGCTAGCAAGGGCGGATCCAGGGGGGGGGTCATGGGGGTCATGACCCCCCCCTGGCTGGGTCCAGGACCTAGGTGGACCAATAATTAAAATTGTTAAACATAATGTTTTTATATATTTTTGTCACAATATAGATTTTATTGAAGTACTTTCAATATTTAATTAATTTAATTTTGTTTGACCGCAAACGCATTATTCGGGAACGAACGCATCGAAAATTACCGCGCCTTTCATCACATTTCGTGTGATACTTGCGCGCACTGTTTCGACTGATTTCTAGCTAAACCTAACCTCAATCGGAACGACTAAACTTTAGTAATAATACACTTTAACGCAACAATTAAAAAAGGATATAAAAAAAGTTGCAAATTTTTAGGTGATTTTTAACAGACTGTAACTTCGAAGAAAATGGTCGTACGGTGCTCATTAAAAAAGGAAATTGTAGCTTCAAGTCTCTAGTTTTTGAATCCGAGGTTCAAATATTTTTTTCTTTAGCGGTTTATGAGTAATCGTCAGAAAACCAACGAAAAAAAAAATTTCAAAATTTTTACTCATCTTGAAATCGCTGTAAAAACAGTAACAATATTTTTTGTGTAATGGCACTGTAAAGCTCTTTTAGATAATTTAATTCCCTACAACTTGACCTCCTCATGAGGTCTATACGATGATTTGTCACTAAGTTATCATCGTTCAAAGCGAATAGTCACATTTGACTTTAAAAGTTAATTACTCAGGCAATAATAGTCATACAGAAAATTAAAGTAGAGTTTTGTAAACTGCAAAATATTCCCTACAAGAAGCTTAAATCGGATTTTGATGAAACATTTTTTTTTTCAAACTGAAAATGTTGACCGAAGAAAAGGTAAAAAACTGCAAATTTAAGGATATTTGGACAACTTGCAATAACTTTGCAAATAATGCAGATACGAAAAATATTTTCTATAGCTTTTCAACCTCAATGTGCCCTGAAAAAATCCTGAAAGTTTCAAGGTGCTGCGATTTATTTTTCTTAGTGTCCGGAATGTTTTTAATTATCGTTTTTGCTGAAAATCAAGAAAACGGGCAATTTTTTATTTTGTATTCCATAACAAATTATTGCTAAAAACTCAAAAGTTTAAACTGTTTTATTGGCAATTATCCATATTTTTTTCATTAGAAGCCTTTAATTATTGAAAAATAAAGTCTTTTAAATTTTTTTTTTCTAAGTAGGTATACTACCTAATCTAACAGGAAAGTATCGGAAAAATATTTGAAAAAGAAATTTCAATTTTTTTAAATTTTTTAATTACTAAAGACTTCTAATGAAAAAAAAAATGAATTATTGCTAATAAAACCGTTTAAACTTTTGAGTTTTTTTAGCAATAATTTGTTAAAGAATACAAAATGAAAAATTGCCCGTTATCTTGATTTTAAGCAAAAACGATAATTTCAAATATTCTGGACACTAAGAAAAAAAAATCTCAGCACCTTGAAACCTTCAGGGTTTTTTCAGGACATATTGAGGTTGAAAAGCTATAGAAAAGATTTTTCGAATCTGCATTATTTGCAAAGTTATTGCAAGTTATCCAAATATCTTTAAATTTGCAGTTTTTTACCTTTTCTTCGGTAAACATTTTCAGTTTAAAAAAAAATGTTTCATCAAAATCCGATTTAAGCTCCTTGTAGGGAATGTTTTGCAATTTACAAAACTCTACTTTAATTTTCTGTACGACCATTATTACCTGAGTAATTAACTATCAAAGTCAAATGTGACTTTTCGCTTTGATCGACGATAACTTGAAAAATCACCGTATATGTATATATCACCGTCACAGTTTTCTCTTTAAACGCGGAGCATTCGTCTAACACTTTTGTTCATAATTTCACCTGCGCGGACGACCGCCATTTTGGTTCAATTTACGTGCCGGGATTTATACCTACTTAATTTTTTTTTTGGACGAGGGAGTTTGAGGAGCATAAGCTTACTAACCTAACTAACCTAACCTAAAATCTTAGATAAATTCACACAAAGAAACCAGGTGTATCTTCATGACACAGTGCAAATTTGGTAAAAGCAAACTCTTTTAAATTGATTTTAATGCTCTTTAAAATAAAATACGAGGGCAAACAACAGAATGAATGTATATAAAAATAATCTTCGTTTTCGTTGAAGTTTTAAAAAGCACCCAGCGAAAACTGGAAAACTTCGATGCAAAACTATTGACTTGGCCACGACTATGTGACCCCCCCCTGGCGCCAAAGCTGGATCCGCCCTTGACAGCTAGGCTTACTAACCACTACTTACACCAAACGTGTAGTCAAAATAATGTAGTTTAAATATCTGTATTATGTCGCTTCGTGAGCGATTTTATTAAGTACCTACCTATGCAAATTAATTGCCATAATAATATTATGATTGCTAAAGTGGAGTCCTTGTCGGTTGATATATTATTATGATTGATATTAAGTGGTGAGCACAGCGTTTAGCATAATTTGCGAATAGATCAATTTAGGAATTCATTTAACAGGGGACTCGGGTACAGTAGAATTTGAAAAATAGGTAGGTATTTGAAGAAACCATTGAAATCGCGCTGCGCTCGAACGACAAGTTGTATTGTGCGATACCTACAAAATTTTTGAGTAAATCTATTTTTCGTATTCCCCTGTTCTCTCATGAAAATATTTTACACAAATATTTTCATGAAGAACGAATCTATGTCCCTATCATTTTTTTTTTTTGTATGTTAAAAATCTGAAAAATTTGTTTCAGTCGTCTGATTAGGGTGACTTAATAAAAGGGCAATTTATTGCGATTTTTGAGAAGTCATATTTTCTAACTGTTAATAAACATTTTTAATATATATATTTTTTTATTATTATTTTTATCTATGACGCCCATAATTAGAGTTTAATTCGTTTATCGCCATTAAAAGTAAAAGTTAACGAAAATCGATAGGCTATGATCGAATTATAAAAATGTAATCGAAACAATAGAGGTCGATTCGATACGTATCGTCATAAATCGATTTGTTGCGCGCGTTAATATTGACACGGCTCTCTACAAATGGAAAAGGAGATGTAATCT
Source organism: Synanthedon tipuliformis (assembly GCA_947623395.1). Lineage (NCBI taxonomy): Eukaryota > Metazoa > Arthropoda > Insecta > Lepidoptera > Sesiidae > Synanthedon > Synanthedon tipuliformis. Next base: position 3,981,164 of record OX392434.1, on the reverse strand, counting down.
TTAATTTAAGGCACGACAATTGCTATAGATAGTGATATTGGTAATTAAGGTGACAGGTAATAAAGTGTCTTGAAGAACAAAATACATAAATAAATAAAATACCTTTATAGGTATATAATACTAGCTGACCCGGCAAACGTTGTTTTGCGAAAAAATAAATAATAAAAATTTTTTGGGTTGGACCACCCTTAACATTTAGGGGTATAAAAAATAGATCAGACCTACCCGATAAGCACACAAAATTTCATCAAAATCGGTCCAGCCGTTTCGGCTGGGGGTAGAGAAAAAAAAGTTTAGTTTAATAAATTAGCATTGTCAACTGAGCCTTAATGAGTTTTATGATCAACAAAAGTTTCTAAAGAAATTGGTCAATTTTATTTTGTCCCCAAAACTAATTCGTGAGAAAGTGAAATACAAAATGAAGAAGTTAACAAAAAAAAAATCAATTTCAAGTAAGAAGTTGATTGTTCATTAATTAACAGGTACAAGGCCGAGGCGTTTATCGAAAAAAAAGCACGTCACAGAATATTGGAACCGATTTGAAATTTTCTCATGCGGCTAGTTTTAAGTTTGTGTCTTCTAAGGGAGTGGTTACACTACACGCCACCAGCTGCTCGGTTCACCTGTATAACGCATCATTGTACTGTCGCTCATATATGAATGATTGGTCTCGCTGCGCTCGACTAGATACCGCTGTTGTAAATTGTAAAATCCCTACTTGTAAAATGCGGCAAAAAAATAGTACGCCGAATTCGGCGTATCCGAGCCAGTCACACAGCAAACTGTCTGTGATGTGTACGTGCCGAATGTTTTATTAAATTTTGAGCATAATAAAATATCAATTTTGCGTAGAGAAACTGTGTAAAAATATAAACAAACTGTGTAAAAAGTGATAAAAAGTGACGATGTTTTTTTACACACACTACAATAAAAAGCTATCGCTTTTGTATAGCGTTCTATCTAGTCGATTGCAGCGAGACAAAATAGAAAAATAAAGAAGAATTATATTATAGATATAAGAATAAGGGCCTCTTTCACCATCTGTCAAGTAGGCTGACCGTCATTTAAAGTCATCTGTCAACGGGAATAATTTAGCTGTACAAAGGTTACCTTTGTTTGTACGGTAAAAGTTCTAAACTTTGAAAAGAAAATAATTAAAAAAATCGCATATCTAACGATGCACTAAACCGTGTGCATAATTTAATAAAACATAAAATTATTTCTAAAATTAACTAATCAACACTTTACTTGTAGTTGGTGAAAGAGTAGGCCCTAATAAAAGTAATTATTGTGAATTATCTGAATAATTTTCTCCTTGTTCACAGATAATCCAATCACGTAAACGGAATCAATTGTACGCACTCTAATCAACTCCGATGGATTTGAACCTCCACCAATATATTTAAGTCAATCGTCTTTAGTCGTAAGCCTTAAAATGTCACACCACTTGGTCACGGCGTGCATGCTGTGCTTGCTGTGTGCAGCGCACACATGCGCGTCCCACGTCGATCTAAACAACGGTTTGACATCGTACGAGCCGAAGTTACGAAACATAGAGAACGCCGTTGATCTAGAATACAACGTGAGACACAAGAGAAGAGTCGAATCGAGGGCGAGATATAATCAGAAACTGCAAAAGATCAGACAGATGGACAGGTCGAAGAGGGAAGTGGCTGTGGCGGAGCCAGCAGTGGCGCCAAGCAGTTACATAGAGCAAATATTTAGGTTGTACGGTGACGCGAGAAGCATGACAATGAACTTGACCGGGTTCAAGAATATGCTGCAGAAGTTGGATTTGCCGACGCTCAAAGAGGGTGGCACACAGGAGACCGTCAATAACGAATTTATTGGACAGAGGGGTGGTGAAGTTGATATTGTAAAGGTAAGTGATATTGTTTTTGGTATTTCATGTAAAGATTTTTTCATTTTTTTTTTATTAGAGATGCTAGTGGCCAGCATCAAGCATTCGTGTATCGAAGATGAGGCCTATGATGGAGCGATCTCACCCAGAAGATGCACATTATGGAGCGTCGATTTTTTATTATTAATTAATATAAATAACTTCTTTTCTTGGAATCTGATTATAGTAACTTTAACACAAATTTATTGTTAGGCTAGTTTAGGCATATTATAGTACTCAACTCATGATGACTAAAATTTCTCATTCCAGTGCATGAGCAGCGATGATCTCATTAAATCCGTGAACAGCAGATTAAAACCGCACGATCACGATCACAAAGATCACCACGACCACGATTCGGAGACCATAATCACCAAAAAAACACTCGAAGCAGTATGTCCGATACTTCTTTATCAAAAATTGGCTAACACGTCGCTAGAACAATACGGCTGTATCAAACCACTACCAAGAACGGACAGCAATGCGTACAGTAAAAACAGTTATGCAGTCTGGCTGTATTCTTCTTTAAGTATTACAGCAATCAGCGCGTGCGGTCTACTCGGTGTTGCTGTGATACCGATCATGCACAAGACCTACTATAATCACATAATACAGTTCCTAGTGGCACTCGCTGTGGGCACTTTGTGTGGGGATGCGTTGTTGCATTTGATGCCACACGCCATGAGCCCGATCGAGCACGATCATGACGATTCGTCGGCAGTAGCGGAGAGAAGTTCGCACGATGACGGCATGTGGAAGGGATTAGCGGCGATGCTCGGCGTGGTCTTCTTTTATTTCACAGAAAAGGGTCTCACAGTGGTCGTAGAGTGGAGGAAGAGGCGTCAAAAGTTGGAGGAAGACAAGTTGCCGTCAAGGGTTCGCGTTTTGAAAGACGAGACTGTCGGCGGTTGTTCGCAGGGCACAAAAGCACCGATAACCAATTCGACGTCGAATTCGCTAATGAAAATCTTCAAAAGAGACGAAAAGGGCGATCCCACGACGAAAACATGCAAGCACAAATATTCGGAGTATCCGTACTGCTACGACGAAATAGATACGGACACGCACGACGATCATCACATGAGAGACGGACAAATACCGCCGAGTCCAAAGCAGAAACACAATTCGGTAAGCGTGGTGTCCTCAAACGCTCTAAATCCCGAAGGAAAAGACGAGCCGAGTGCTAAAGATTGGCTGCTGAAGAGTGAGACTCCGGCTGTGGTGGAAATGAACAATATAAAGCATAAAGACGACGCCGTTAAAGATTTGAAAGATGGAGACAGTTACACGGTCATCTTAAGGTTGGTGCCTTTTGTTATTTTTAACGCCCGACACAAATGAGAAGTGTTATAAGTCAAGTATAAGTCAACTAGGTTTAATTAGTTTGAGATATCATTGGAAAGTTTGAAAGCAAACTAAAAACTAAATTTAATATCATATTAATATTCCATACAGCACCATCTAGTTCCACACTAAGCAACTAATGCTTCTATCATGGATACCGGACAGTTGATATACTACATAGATTACTATTTTTTTGGAAGTGCATACTTATCATAAAAACAAAACATCCATGACTCAGGTACAAAGGTAAAATGTTAACACATAAACATTTGCCCCTAGCGGGATTCGAACCCGCGATCGTTTGGTTAACAGCTAGTGTCACTGGCCACTGGAGCAAACGTGTCGCCAGATAAATTTAATGACAAAGATAATTGATTGGTCTCGCTGCGCTCGACTAGATAGAGCGCTATACAAAATCAATAGCTCCGAAAATGTGGCAACTTTTTATTGTAGTGTGTGTAAAAAATCGTCACTTTTTATCACTTTTTACACAGTTTTATTATATTTTTACACAGTTTCACTATGCAAACTGGTATTTTATTATGCCTAAAATTTAATAAAACATTCGGCACGTACACATCACAGACAGTTTGCAGGGTGACTGGTTCGGGTACGCCGGATTCGACGTACTATTTTATGCCGCATTTTACATGTACGACGGCGGTATCTAGTCGAGCGCAGTGAGACCAATCATTTATCTATGTTTAATGATATGATTCCAACCGTCTTCAATAAATGCACCTACCAACTCTTATAGTTGATTCGTAACTTCCAGGGAGCATTCCCGTGCCCACCATGGACATTCTCACTCGCACGGGCACGTCCATGCGCCACCGTCGTCCATGTCGTCTGTCGCTTGGATGGTCATAATGGGCGATGGCCTGCACAACTTCACAGACGGAATGGCTATAGGTAAGAGATATTATTATCCAAAAACACACAAACACACACACGCACACACAAACATGGAAGAGCGAAGGCTCCTGGCCACAGGCTTCCGCTTAAAAGGAGTCTTCAATCATGGTTATTGTAAAAACGATTTTTCTAACTTCTAAAAAACATTTTATTTTATTTATTGATTTTATTATTATTGATAGAATGAATGTTACTTACTTGAATTAATAATTCAAAATATTATAAAACGAGCAAGCGGTATTAATTTTGTAACCGTTAAAAAAACTACCCAAAACAAATTTTCTCGTAGATAAGACCCCGACAGATCGATTTCTAGACCTAAAAAACCCCTAGTATTTAGTATTACATATAAGATATTATATGAATCTTTAATATTTTGTTTATATATAAAGGTGGTCAGACCTAGGTCAGACTGACGGTCAACTTGATGTTAGGTGGCTACCGTAGCCTTTTTAACACAAAAAAGCCACATGTCCAAGCAAGTGATTGTGTTTTCTATGGAAAAAAAAGCTAAATTCTAAAAAAGCTAAAGCTAAAAAAATGTATTCTAAACAGGTGCCGCTTTCGCCTCCAACATCGCCGGAGGATTTTCAACAGCTATAGCGGTCTTGTGTCACGAGTTACCGCACGAGTTGGGTGTGTATATTTAATTTTACTAAATCTATTTTTCTCTACAGGTTTTAAATGTGTTTATTGACTAGTATTTTTTAAATTAATTAATTAATATATTTAATTTTAATGGAGTGGTTCAGATTTGTTTTAAATGGTGAATGAAAAATAAAAGGCTTAAACGGTCCATTCGCTGATAGATGGCTACCGTCGCCTATAACATAAACAAAGCCAAAGGTTTAATCATAAGGAAGTAGGAAGAGTTTGGGAAAGGTATTAGGATGGATTTGAAGAAGGGATTAGGAAAAGATTGGGAGGAGTATGAGGAAGAGTTTAAGGAAGGGATTTTATTTTTAAGACACTGACTATTTTATGATTATTTTTGAGCATTGTGGTAGTTGTATGTTATAAACTTATATGTGTATGTATGAATATATGTATTTATGTATAATATGCCACGGTATGTGACTAAATACTATAGTTTGTTTTTTCTTCTTATTTTTCCAATTAAATATACAAATGTAAAATCTTTGATTTTGAGTAAATGTATAAACTTCGAAGAAATGATTAGTTTGTTTGGGGAAAGGGATTAGGAAGAGTTTGAAGAAGGGAGCGATTAGGAAGAGTTTGAGAAAGGCATTAGGAAGAGTTTTCAGAAGGGAGGGATTAGTAAGAGTTTGGGGAAGGATTGGGAAGAGTGAGGAGGGCATTAGGAAGAGTTTTCAGTAGGGAGCGATTAGGAAGAGTTTGAGAAAGGCATTAGGAAGTGTTTTCAGAAGGGAGGGATTAGTAAGAGTTTGGGGAAGGATTGGGAAGAGTGAGGAAGGCATTAGGAAGATTTTTTTATTTATTTTTATTTACAATATAACATGGTACATCATTACAGGATAATTCCTAATTCGATGTATCTGTACATTTTTATACCTACATATAAAATAATTATCTACATAAATTATAAAAATTACAAAAAAATTTAAAATATGCCCAAGAATACTTAATAATAAACTTAAATTACCTACTATAACATATTACAAATAGTCCTACTCTACTAAATTCGTTCATCGTGCAATGGAACAGGTCAATCAATTGTGCAATTTTATTAAGAGTTTGGGAAAGGGACTGGGAAGAGTTTGAGGGAGGGATTGGGAAGAGTTTTCAGAGGGGAGGGGTTAGTAAGAGTTTGGGGAGCAATATCACACTCCAATGATAACCCGGTGTCGTGTGCTCCTTAAGGCGACTTCGCAGTGCTCCTTAAGGCGGGCATGTCGGTGAAGCGGGCCGTGTGCTACAACGTGCTGTCGTCGGCGCTGTGCTTGGCGGGGATGGTGTGCGGGGTGCTGGCGGGACATCTGCCCTCGGCGACGCGTTGGCTGTTCGCGGCGGCCGCCGGCATGTTTCTCTACATCGCACTCGTCGATATGGTGAATATTAAATATAAATATAAATAAATATATTCACACATTGCACACAGCACCATCTAGTTCCAAAGTAAGCAACTTAATGCTTGTATTATGGATACCAAACAGTTGATATTATATTACATACAATACTTTTTTTTTGTTAATACATACATATTATAAATACAAAACATCAATGACTCAGGTACAAAGGTAAAATGTTAACACATAAACATTTGCCCCTAGCGGGATTCGAACCCGCGACCGCTTGGTTAACAGCTAAGGTTACTAGCCACTAGACCAAACGTGTCGTCAACAATATAATATAATATACTAGCTGGTGCCCGCGACTTCGTCCGCGTTCTGTATGAAGGGTACCCTATGTCCTTTTTGGAGTCCCAGACAACGTGTATGCAAAATTTAGAACGCCATCTAGGGAATTCTGTTTGAAGCAATGTAGTACTCTAATTCATCTAATCTCACTTCGAATAATGGAAAAAGTCTGTTAACAGATGGCACTACATGTTAGTTATAGTTTATAAAATTACGTGTTAATAAAATTAAAGCTGCTGCCCGCGACTTCGCCCGCGTAACTTAGTAAATTATGTACTCAAACCTTCCTCGAGAACCACTCTACCCATTAGTGAAAACCGCATTAAAATCCGTTGCGTAGTTTTAAAGATCTAAGCATACAAAGGGACATAGGGACAGAAAAAGCGACTTTGTTTTATACTATGTAGTGATGTTATAGTGTGTCTAACAAGTACTGTAGTTTAACAAACATGGCATAGTAACAAGTAAGTTAGCTTTTTATAAGTGAAGGAATTTTTAAAATCGCTCCAATAACATTTTTGAGTTTACTCATTACAAACATACAAATTTTCTCTCTTTATAATATTAGTATAGATAATAATTTATTAAATTTCCTCCACAGATGCCCGAGTTGAGCACATCGCACAGCAAAGAGGGGACGTTGTGCCAGTGCATATTACAGCTGATGGGATTGGCAACGGGCATTGGGATAATGCTAGTTATCGCATTGTACGAACAAGACTTGAAGAATTTGTTTGGATAAAATTATTAAACACGAAAAAAAAAACTTAATTTTAGGTGAAAAAAAGTGTCGGACAATGTGACTTAATAATATATACTTAATAATATTATAGTATAGTGTTAAGTGTTCTGAAGAATTCCAGTTGTGGTGCCTAAAGTGACAAAGTGAATCAATTAATTAAATGTTTGCAGTGATAAAAAATTTGGATTGATCAGAATTGATCGAGTTTGATCAAAAAAAAAATTGTGGGCTATGATGATGTTGAGGATTGTGAGAGAAATCCCAAAAAAAAAGAAAAAGTTAGGAAATATTCGATTGTACCGCGGTTAGTCTGCGACAAACAATTTTCAACTTTACCGCCTTGGTGATAGTGTTGAGAATAAAATTGAATTATCAAAGTCACAAATGTTGTAAAATAAATAAGATTTCAATGTATTATCAACGCTATCGCAAAGCGTGTAAGGTTTATAATGGTTTGTCGAATGACAGTTCTGTCAAATTTGTATCGGGCCTCTAAAGAAGTAACTTCACTGTCAAATTGTTTACCTACTGATTCATTAACCGCATTTTTCTCTGAAAATAATATTAATTAATGGAAGCCATTGGTCAATATACTTAGACAGACAATCGTGTTGTTTTGTATTATATAAAATAATAATAATAATAATACAGTTATACAGGAGTTTTCCCAGTCAAAAGTTTAAAATGTCTATGGTTAGGTATATTGGTCTAAGATTCAATAGGGCCGAACAGTGAGCAAATTAAAATCGAATTTAAGTAAAGTTAGTCAAAATGCGAGAAATATGACGTCACCGTCTCGTGTTAGATAATTTTTCTAAATGGTTATCTGTATTTTTATCCTAAACATACATCCTAAGTTAAACAAATCAAGTTAACAGTTTTTTAGTAAAATTTCTTCATCATATATTATGTAAAAGTACCTTCAAAAGGTTTGAGGGTAATCAGAAAAATAAAAAAAATATTCAGTGAAAGTCAGTAACTCAGTTGATACACGAACTTGTGTATGCATTTATTTAAAAATATCGAGTTGTGTCTCCTTTTAATACTAATAGTAAATGTTTTTTTTTAATGACGTCAAATTTTTAGCTTTTGGACTGTACTTTGTACTAGTTTGCGCCGCCAAGTGTACACAGAGAGAAAAAATTTCAAAAACAAAAGAATTACTCGAATCAATTGAAATTAATTTTGTGCGGTAACGAAAAGTTTATTTTTGATTTTTATTATTATAATTGAGCTGGCAACATTATTTTGTTTTTTAGTAAATATCCTTAATATTACGTTAAGCGTGTTAGTTCTTTTATGTATATCATATAGTTTGTGTCCTAACGGAAGTTTAGTGTGTTAAGTTTCGTCAATATCGATCTATTCTAGTTAAGTGACAGATGACATTTGTCAATTTCACAAATGACAGATGACATTTGTCGCTGTCATCAGTGAAAGGTGACATTTGTCAATTTCACCAATGACGTGACATATGTCGCTGTCACCAGTGACAGATGACATTTGTCAATTTCACCAATGACCGATAACATTTGTCGCTGTCATCAGTGACAGATCACATTTGTCAATTTCACAAATGACAGATGACATTTGTCGCTGTCACCAGTGACAAGTAACATTTGTCAATTCACCAACAACAGGTGACATTTGTCGCTGTCACCAGTGACAGGTGACATTTGCCAATGTCACCAATGACATGTCACGTCTTTTTTTTTTAATTACAATTGTGAAGGGACCAAACGTGAAAGAATATTATCTGACAGCGCTTGCAAATTTAAAAATTTAAGTGACAGTTCTATAACTGTATAATAAGAGTGACGTCACGAAGCGTCATAGTATGGATGTAAGAGGTAAGGAGGGACAGACTCGTATGTATTAAAAAGTGGTCCCAGAATACCAGTAAATTAAGATGGCGCTAGTGTGGCATTGCCGAGTGAATCAGACAAAGATAGACAGATATGAGATATGCTACACTAGCGCCACTGTGACCCACTTTTAGTACGCTTATTTTATTGTTAGAGAGGACCATCTTTTCAGTTTGATTGTCATACGAGTTGGTCTCCTCCTTACCTCTACCAATACCTTCAATACATTATAGGCTCATCGCACATTGGAGGATTTACTTTGCCGTGACGTATTCGCGTCAAAACAGTAAAATAAATGTTTTGGCGCGAATACGTCTTTAAATTTGCTTCCATAGTGGAATGCAATTTAGAAAAGGGATAAAAACAAAATCGGGGGATACAGTTTGATGCTGTAGCGACATATCGTATCATCTACATTCAAAATTTAATTTCACAACTCGATAGCTAGAGGACCAAAGAAATATACTAATTGGTTGGATATATAGAAATAATACGATTTTTGAAGTACACATATAGCAAGCACAAACTGAGTCCACAGCACAGGCACACCTATTTATTTCATAGTATTTTATTGAGCTTAAGCTCTTTTATTGTAATTTTAATTTCATTGTTTTATTGTATGCTACGGCAGCGATTGGCGTTCTGCAACATTCTGCCGTAGCGTAACATATTATGTATATTAAAAGCGCTTAAGTTACATAATACTATGAAAAAATAATAATTAAATACTTTGCAGTGACATTCTCCAATGTGCATAGGCCTTTAGTGACGTTCAAAGCTCATTCAAGATTAGATGTTCGAAAAATGTAATTCTTTTATTTAGTAGCGAATAGATGTCGCTGTGTGCGCATTTAAAGTTTCAAATAGAGAAGCAAAATACCCTTTTCATTGCCACTTGTGAAAAATGATTATTTAAATGGACCAAAGGGAAATTTTTTTTGGTCACTAGTTTGGAGCAAGGATTAAATTTTTAATACAGATATAGATATGCTTGAAATTTATCATTTTGATTAATTTTTTTATTAAAATCTTTAGAAGAAAATTTAAACTATATAACGTGTCCCGGGGAGAAGTGATCGGCGAGCGATGTTTGAATATTTACATAAAATCATTGATAAATAGCTTAATCTAAGGGTTTTTAGCCCTTTTTTAGCAAAACAATAAAAAAACACCCTTTTTTTTTCTTCAAATTTCAAGTTCATTACTCTTTTAATTAACATTTGATTTGATTTTGCATAATTTTTATTTTTACTTATATCAATAAACAATTACAGCAGCAAGTCAGATATCTCTAGTAAATTGAAAGAAATAACAATACAAAAAAAAAACCAAAGCTGATTTAAACCCTAGACAGCTATTTATTAATGATTTTATGTAAATATTGAAATATCGCTTGCCGATCACTTCTCCCCGGGACAATTTATATAATTCATCCCTCAAGTTCCATATCTGCAACTACCCTGGTATTGTGTTTTGAAATAAAAGTATTCTGTGTCTATTTTTATCGTTATCAAGAATCTTTATAAATAGTATAAAAAAATTCTTGATTGTTATGTTATATAAGTATATGGAGGCCTAATGTATTATAATGTTACATTTTAAAAAAAAAGTAATATATATGGCTTGGTTTTGTGGAGTTTAGTTTCATATAATACTGTTATCGATGTTGCCAGCTATAATAATTTTTAAGTTTAGAAAGCTCAAATCGAATTTGTCTAAGCGCTTTAGTTTGTCTAATAATAATAATTTAAATTAGTTCACTCGAATAAAGTTAAGTACTTATTTTTGGTTCCTATGTACTTATTATCAATAATATATCTATATACACAATATTTAATATGTTTCTTTTATTTTGATTGTTAAGCCTGAGTATAATCTATACTAATATTATAAAGCTGAAGAGTTTGTTTGTTTGAACGCGCTAATCTCAGGAACTACTGGTTCGAATAGAAAAATTCTTTTTGTGTTGGATAGATCTTTTATCGAGGAAGGCTTTAGGCTATATAACATCACGTTGCGACTAGGTAATAGGAGCGAAGAAACAGTCGAAAATGTGGAAAATTATGCATCTTTGAGGGCTTCCGTTGCGTGCGCTGCGAAAACCGTTCGAGATACCCAAATTATTCCCAAAATAACTATTCCACGCGGACGAAGTCGCGAGCATCAGCTAGTTGTTAAATATTTGGCTCGACTTAAACAAACTTTCTTCCGAAGCCTTCCATAAACAAATTACTTCAGGGTAACATATTGAGTTGGTTTGTGTAGTGGGCATACTAGTGGGCAGAATACCACTGAAATATTAGCATGTGTGCTTTTATGTTTCAATAAGTGAGTAAGGGATGCCAGAGCTCATTTCCCTATCCCTTATCCTTCTATGGTTGGGCGTAGCACCTGTGGCTTTGCTTGTGTTATTGGTTACTGGTTACAGTAGCCACTTACTAACAAGTGGAACTAACAAGTCAGCCCTGTTTTCTGATCTTAACATAAACAATAGAAAAAGTTGATAGGTATATTTTTAAAAATGAGCCAAAAAGAATCAACCCTTTTAATTTCTAACTTCCCTAACTCTGTTAATTTTAATTTTAGCAAAAAAGATATATAATCCTGGACTACAAGAAAGATTATGTTAAATGAAAGTCATATTTTGTATTAATTATACATTTTATTCTTTTATACGATACAAAATATTATTGTTAGTATAAATATATATTTATTTCGTTTTTTTTTATTATGGCGTCACGCGTTTCGGGTCCCTCGGGAACATTGAAGTCTTGCGAATATTGTCCAGACCTAGGTACAGCATCACAACTCTCTCCAGGCCTATGCCACCACCTGTCACAATTATAATAAATAATATCTTCACACATTACATACAGCACCATCTAGTTCCACAATAAGCAACTAATGCTTGTATTATGGATATCGGATAGTTGATATACTACATACATTACTTTTTCTTTGTAAATCACTACATACTACAAAACAAAGTCAACAAGTCGCTTCTCGCTGTCTTGTCTGTCTGTCTGTCCCTATGTATGCTTAGATCTTTAAAACTACGCAACAGATTTTAATGCTGTTTTCACTAATGGATAGAGTGGTTCTCGAGGAAGGTTTTAGTATATAGGTAAATTACAAAGTTACGCGGGCAGGTGCTTTAATTTTATTAACTAATCATTTAGCGCCATCTGTCAAAACACTGTGCAACTATTGCAACCTTTCTCCACTATTCGAAGTAGAGTGCTACATTGGTTCAAACAGAATTCCCTAGATGGCGTTGCGTGCTACATCAGTACTAATATAAAATTTTGCATACACGTCGTCTGGGACATCAGAAAGGACATAGGGTACCATAGGGATTCGAACCCGCGACCGCTAGGTTAACAGGTGGGGTTACTAGCCACTGGACCAAACGTGTCGTCAAAATAACTTAATGCGAGAACTTAGCAGAAAAGCGTTATTTCCTAACAAATATAACTCTTTTATGTAACCAAAGAAATGTATTTATGTATACATAAAAGAATGACCAAGGTTTTGTCTTAACCAAAGTTATGACGAGCTTATTGCTGTAAATAACAGTAAGTGTGCTTTTCTGTTTCTATGAATGAGAGGTGCCTGCCAGCCTGCTTGCAACATTTTATCATTAAAAAAAACATCTGATAATATTACCTGCATGAGGTGAACATCCCAAACGGAACGATTCAATGTATGCCGCTATCTTGCTCACGTCTGTAAAAAAAATATTTTAATTTTAAAAATATTTGTTAAAATTAACAATGTAACGCTGACAATCAGACAGTTGAAAAGCATAATCTTTATGCTTCAAAAAAGTTATGTTTTTCAAGTTACTCTAGAGTAGACAGACGTGCTCATTATTAGCACGAGAGCATCCTCATTTTGAGCATTACTACTTAATAGCGTATGTGTCACAACCTTGCTAGGAATGAGCACGCTCATTTTGAGCATTTGATATTTAGTAGCATGTGTCAACATTGCTAGGAATGAGCATGCTCATTTTGAGCACTTGATACTTAGCAGCATACATGTGTGTCACAGCATCGCTAGTAATGAGCATGCTCATTTTGAGCACTTGATACTTAGTAGCATATGCGTGTCACAGCATCGCTAGTAATGAGCATGCTCATTTTGAGCACTTGATACTTAGCAGCATACATGTGTGTCACAGCATCGCTAGTAATGAGCATGCTCATTTTGAGCACTTGATACTTAGTAGCATATGCGTGTCACAGCATCGCTAGTAATGAGCATGCTCATTTTGAGCAATTGATACTTAGCAGCATACATGTGCGTCACAGCATCGCTAGTAATGAGCATGCTCATTTTGAGCATTTGATACTTACTTAGTAGCATGTGTGTCACAACATTGCTAGTAATGAGTATGCTTGCCAATTTTGCGTGAGACGAGTTTTTTTATGTATGTAACTGTAGCTTATGCCTGTTTCTAGTATTTACTATATGAAAGTATTTCTATACGACTACTCCACTAGTTTTTGAATTTATTCATTACAAACAAAAAATCTTCTCTCTTTATAATATAACCAGCTGTTGCACGCGACTTCGTCTGCGTTAGTTTATAAAATATAGCCTATATTACTCGCTGTTGATGTAGCTTTCTATTGATGAAGGAATTTTCAAAAACGGTCCACTAGTTTTTGGAGTTTTAATTGTATTTTTGTATGTTATTCATTACAAACATACAAAAATACAAATTTTTACTCTTTTTTATAATGTTAGTAAGTATATATTAATTAAACATAAACTCATATCATAATATTAATATGAGTATTTTGTTAAAACTCACCCACGCCGTGATGCTTCGCCCTCTCAGTGAGGAATTCCGGATCGTGTATCCTCTGTGCGCCGCTCATTATCTCCTCGCCGCGCATGAATATGTCGTAAGAGTTCGACCATTTCTGGAACAGCCAACGCTCACATTACTGTACCGATTCATAGATTTAATTATGTATTTGTATGTAAAGCAGACAAGAAAAGTGCTTTATCAGTTTCGATTACAAATTCCATTCATTTCAAAATTCGCTAAGGCTCAGATTTGAAATAGGCATTGATTACTGATTGACATAATTTGTCATCGCTAATAAGGATAGCAATAGAAATTGTCACTTTGAATTTTCAAAGGAAAACAGACCTTATCATTCTACAACATACAAAGAATTTTCAATCTTAGGGCGATAAAGCACTTTATTTGTCGAGTTTACTTAATGTAATTTGTGAAGGTATGTGACTTAATTGTATAGTTTCTCTTTAAATTTTTTTTTTCATCTTATTATTCCCATTGTAGGTCCTGTGTGTACAAATGTTATTGGCTCCACACAATCACAAAACTACACAATCCCCCTTATCCAGTATCATTCACTTTATGGATTACGCAACCGTTATAGACATAATTAAATATTTAAATATACATTTAATATAATAATACTATTATTAATATACTATTATAATACTATTATTAAATATTTAATATTTTAATATACAAAGCGATATGTCTTTTTGAATTTGTTAAAAATGTCTATAACGGTTGCGTTCATGTTATATCCATAAAGCGAATGATACGGAATAAGTAGGAATATAAACAAACCTAATTGTTACATACATGCTATGGTTGTAACTTTGTGTGAGAGAGGGCCTTAATTGTGCCGGTGGTAACTTAAAAAAAATTTTTAGTAAAACTTACCGGATTCTCTGGACTGGGCATAGTGTAGAAAGGCCTGACTGCCAAAGGATACTTGTCCAGAATATAGAAGTCTGTGTCGTATTTGGCCCTCACAAGTCTACCGAGCAGTTTCTCGTCGGGTGTCGACAAATCGTCTTCTTCGCCCACCGTCACCCCTGAAAACAATATATGTAATATGAACACACTGCGCTCGACTAGATACCGCCGTCGTACTTGTAAAGTGCGGCATAAAATAGTACGCCGAATTCGGCGTACCCGAGCCAGTCACACTGCAAGCTGTCTGTGATGTGTACGTGCCGAATGTTTTATTAAATTTTAGGCATAATAAAATACCAGTTAGTGTATGTAGTGAAACTGTGTAAAAATATAATAAAACTGGGTAAAAAGTGACGGTTTTTTTACACACCCTACAATAAAAATTTGCCACATTTTCGGAGCTATTGCTTTTGTATAGAGCTCTATCTAGTCGGGCGCAGCGAGACCAATCAATTATCTTTGATATTCATATATTTTCTTTTAATACCTGCCATCAAGTGCACCGTCAACCTGTCTGCTAAACTTAACATTTAAAAAGATAAAATAATTAAAATTTGTACTTACTTATTAGAAAATTGTCTTGTGTGCATTTTGTGTACATGTGTGTTTGAATAAATTTGTCTTTCTTTCTTTTAAAGTTGAGTTTTTTTTTATTATTATTTTTTCTCTAATTAAAAATAAATACTTACCAGCTTCTTTGAGCATCTTAATTCCCTGGTGGAACTCCAGCCTAAGTGGGGGGTCGAGGAATTTGAACGGCTCCACTCGGTATTGCTGTCCTACAGTAGATATTTCATTGGAGAATCTGTAAAAACAAAAGTGTGTGTGTGAGTGTGTGTCAGCTCCTGACGAATGATTATTATAAAATGCGTAATAAAAATTATGAAAACATTTATCATACATAACAAATTAATATCAGCGCCATCTCTGTTCGCAAGGATATATTATAATACGTAACATATTCTATGTCCTTAAATGTAATATCTATCTGTGGCCACACTTGTGGAATGTTTTTTTTATTATATTATATTAAGGTTAGCAGGCAATCGGCGCATTTGTGTACTATTGCGAACAAAATTGCTAAGGTAAATGCAATTTTTTTTCTTATTTCGTATTTTTTGCACCTCACTAACTTAGACATTACAGGCAATGTTGATATTCCTTCCATTAAACCATCGTACGATGTCGAAGAAGTGGGTATTTTTATGCACATTTTTTTATCCTCCGTCCCCCTAGCTCCTCCGTCCCGCTTGCTCCTCCGCCTCCTCGCTCCTCCGTCTCCCTTGCTCCTCCGTCCCCCTAGCTCCTCCGCCTCCTCGCTCCTCCGTATCCCTCGCTCCTCCGTCCCCCTCGCTCCTCTGAGCGCATACTCTCTCTACTTTTGCCGAAAGGTCTTACCTCCGAACCAACCAAACAGCAGAGTTGGTTTTGCTTTTGCGTTGACAGCTGACGTTAGCTACCATTCACCACCAAGTGGACCGTCTGCCTGTCTGGCGACACTTGCAATTGAAATAAAAAAATATATTAAACTCACTGCTCCTGAAGACCGCGAAACATCTGAGTGAACGTGTCCGATATTACGTCGAGGACTTCGTGGTAATGATTTTTGAAAGCCATCTCCAAGTCCAAGCCAACAAACTCGGTGAGGTGTCTGTGAGTGTTCGAGTCCTCAGCTCTGAAGACCGCGCCCACTGTGAACACCTGATGATGGAGAGCATATATAAATAAATAAATAAACTAAATAGTATTTATATTTTTTTTTTGTTTTAACAAAGTCGGATGCAGTGAGCGACTTTGTTTCATACTATACCTACAGTTGGAAAATTTATCGGAAATCTTATTGTCTATTTGGAGACAAAACCTTTAAAGGCATTAGTGCTTATTCACCACTTACCTTATCGAAATCGGCCGCGATTGCCATCTGCTTGTACAGTTGAGGGCTTTGTGCCAAGTAAGCGGAACTCTTGAAATAGGACACGGTGAAAACGTTCGCACCGCCTTCGGACGCGGCCGATATTATCTTCGGAGTGTGAATTTCGACAAAACCTGTTCATTTATTTTATTTATTTATTTATACAAGGACATTAAAAAAGAGACAAAAGCTGAAAAATATGGTAACCACACGGTGTTAACATTTCTTTCTGAGATATAAATGGTAGAAAGCTTGTGAATACATTGTTTTGACAAATCCAATTAATGCAATGGTGACAAATTAAAAAATTAAACACCGCACATATACAATAAAATTCCTAAAAATATAAGAAATGCTCACTGAGGTTGTTTGTCTTTATATATACTACAGGTGGTCACTGAAGGGAGGGGGTCTTGGTATGTACTAGGGGTGATCACCGAGGGGGGAGGGAGTTTCTTGGTATATACTAGGGAGTTTCTTGGTATAAACTACGAGTGGTCACCGAGGGGGAGGAGGTTTCTTGGTATATACTAAGAGTGATCACTGAGGTGGAGGGAGTTTCTTGGTATACATTACGGGTGGTCACAGAGGGGGGGAGGTTTCGTGGTATATACTACGGGTGGTCATGGTCAACGAAGGAGAAGAAGTTTCTTGATATATACTACGGGTGGACATCGAGGGGAGGAGGTTTCTTGGTATATACTATGGGTGGTCACCAAGAGAGGAAATTTCTTGATATATACTACGTGTGGTCACTGAGGGGGAGGAGGTTTCTTGGTATATACTACGTGTGGTCACCGAGAGGGAGGAGCTTTCTTGGTATATTACGGGTGGTCACCGAGGGGTAGAGGAGGTACTGGTACCGAAGGGGATAACAAATTGTAAAAAATGTGTCACCTAGTGTGTGTCACTTTCCCTTAGTTATAGCCGTAGGTTTTAAGCTTAGAAGATTTAGTGGATTAGTCTCAGTTAGCCGGTCTAGACTAGACAAATTATAATATTACCTTTATTGGTAAGTATGTCCCGGAACAGCCTGCAGACACCGGCCTCGATCCTGAAGATGGCCTGGTTCGCTGGAGTCCGAAGGTCCAGGATTCTGTTGTCGAGCCTCGTGTCTTGGTTCACTCGGATCTTCAGAGCTTCGGGGTCCTGTTAATGTTCGCATACATATAAACTAGCTTTTGCACGCGACTTCGTTCGCGTAACTTTTTTCAAAATACAGCCTATATTGCTCGCTGAAAATGTAGCTTTCTATTGATGAAAGAATTTTTAAATTTGGTCCACTAGTTTTGGAGTTTATTCATTACAAACAAAAATACAAATCTTCTATATATTTTTGAAAGACTTTTGAAATATTAAAAATAACTGCTTTTTATTAAATGTAAATCAAGGTATAAGACGGTACTTAAAACAAAAAAAAAATTGTCTATATATATTATGTCCGTCTGTTCCGTATTATCTCCGTAACGGCTGTATCGATTTTGATGGGACTTTGACCGGCTGATGGCTTGATTTTTTAGAAAAAAAAAAAAAACCACTAACATTTTGGAAGTAGGCGCCATAATAACATTTGGTCACATCAAAAATAGCTATTTAAAAATTGTAATATATTTGCCTTTTCTTTAAATTTATTTTTATAATATTTATTACCAACGGTATGTACCAAAATTGGAATCCTTCTTCAAGAGTTACATCCTAACTAGCCAATGCCCGCGACTTCGTTCGCTTTCTGAATGAAAGGTACCCTATGTCGTTTCTGATGTCCCAGAGAATGTGTATGTAAAATTTCATGGTGATCGGTTCAATAGTATTACAAACATCCATACATCGACACATCCATACAAACTTTCGCATTTATAATATTACTAAGGATATATATCCTTATCTTATGTGATTCTTTAAGAGTTAGTTTAACATGATTTATATGGGAATTACATCATTAATCTCCGGCCTGGAGGCGTCCTCCACTTGCAAAGGCAACTGCGCTTTGGCTGCGGAGACCGTCCAGATTTCTGTGGCGACCAACTCCACCTCCTTCACGGAGCACGACTCCACTGGCGACGCAGTCTTCGCTACTGTCGCGTACACGTCCACTATCGACTCTTTGGACACGCTGAAAGGGACCGAGTTGACTTTATTAGCGCAGCATACTTATTTCCTACAGTAGGCCGACGCCTTTGATGTTGGGCGATGCCGCCGCCTGTGTAGGTATTTAAAAATTACGGAAGGGTTGACACAAATTAAGTAATATAAAATGTGCTTAAGTCCTACCTTTCTTCATCGTGCGGAAATTGATGAAAGCTTAGTTCTTTATTTATGCGAGATAAAGATTTGCACGCACTTACAGCACATGCCGTATGCACCGTTTTGATTTATATAATAAATTATAATCTGAAAGATGCAATAGCCCTGGAATATTTATCCCAAGTTACTAAGAACGACGAAGTATGCAGCTTGGGCACGTCCCACTCGCGCCTCACCCCTCACGCCCCGCACGATTCCCCTGTCTAGACGTCTCCGTCGGCCTACTGTACGAAATAAGTATGCTGTGTTCAGATTCTGGTCGATAGAATTTGTTGGAGTTTTCCCAAAAACCCAAACCATCTATTTATTTACATGTTAAGGTCGGCAAACATGGTGACGGTCCACTTGATGGTAGGTGGCTACCGTTGCCATATTTTTAAAATATAAGGTTGTATTCATAGATAAATGATCGGTCTCGCTGCGCTCGACTAGATACCGCCGTCGTATTTGTAAAATGCGTCATAAAATAGTACGCCGAATTTGGCGTACCCGAGCAAGTCACACTGCAAACTGTCTGTGATGTGTACGTGCCGAATGTTTTATAAAATTTTAGGCATAATAAAATACCAGTTTGCGTAGTGAAACTGTGTAAAAATATTATAAAACTGGGTAAAAAGTGATAAAAAGTGACGATATTTTACACACACTACAATAAAAAGTTCCACATTTTCGGAGCTATTGCTTTTGTATAGCGCTCTATCTAGTCGAGCGCAGCGAGATCAATTATCTTTGCTTGTATTGTCTCAAATAAAAAAAGAAGTTTCAATTTGTCCTGTGTTGTCTGAAAGTAAATAAGTGTGTAAAAGTTTATTAGGGCTGAGATGATGATGATGGTATACTTGTTAATGATGGTATTATACTTACTTGATGATGATGGTGCACTTACTTGCCAGTAAACTTGACCATCTGTTTGCTGATCTTTTTCTCTTCGTTGACGCTCACCAACATCTGTACGGTGCTTGAGTTTTGTCTTAGCACTGCGAAACATTGCTTCCCTTTAGCTCTGGAAGTTTGGAGACGAGCTGGAAAATTAAACATTTTTTTTTAATAGCGGCAGCTTATTTGGGCAGCCCACCTGGCGGCAGTGACCACCACCCCTTACTGAAGACCATCGTGAAGTAACAGCACGTTTACTGGTGTCTTTCAATGAGTGAGTAAGGGATGCCAAAGCCCATTTCCCAATCCCTTCACAATCCCTTTACCCTTAATCATTCTACAGAAGGGGTGGAACTATCATTGTACCTTTTACCCTTCTGTATTTTTGTTATCTTATTCAATAATAATAATAATGTATTATGATAAAAGTGTATTTTTATCTTATATTGCTGATTGGACTGTTGTTGATAGGATTGAGCTTATATTATTGATGTTACTTGACTTATATAGTTGATTGAATTTTAAGTGTAGATACTTTATATGTGCTTAATTTCTAGTAGGTGTATGTATTGTTAGTTATTGAAAATTTTCTAAATTTTAACAGACACAGTATATGAGGCTGTAGTGACCAGTAATTGGTGCACAAATGTAAATGAGTCAATTATAATGAATGTGACTGTGCTTTTGGTGTTTCAATTGAATAAAATATAATAAAATAAAATACAGTCGGCAGCGGACTTGAAGCACCTGTGGCGTTGCTTGTGTTATTGGCGACGGTAGCCACCTACCTTCAAGTGGACCGTCAGCCTGTTTGTCGACCTCAACATATACATAAACTAGCTGGTGCCTGCGACTTCGTCCGCGTTCTGGATGAAAGGTACCCTATGTCCTTTCTGGTGTCCCAGACAACGTGTATGCAAAATTTCATGGTGATCGGTTCAGTAGTTTTTGCGTGAAAGAGTTACAAACATCCATACATCCATCCATCCATACAAACTTTCGCATTTATAATATTAGTAGGATATAGTACGAATAGATGGTGATTTCGGGGAATTACCGAAACATGTTTCGATAAGCTTTAATAAATTTTACCACTGAGATTCTGTTTATTTCACCGCCTTACAGAAGCCAACAGTGGAAGAACGGCAAATGGTTGCTTTTTCTATTAAAAATTGTTTGTCTTTACAATTAAACATAATATTATTCTATTTTACTGTAACCATCAAGTTGACTGTCCGTCTATATGACGAACCTTACATAAAAAAATATTTAAAAAGTGGACCTACAGTCAAAAGTGCATTTATTTTGTTTTCTTTGAACAATGCACACCATTTTTTCTTTGAACATTTTCTAAACCCCGACTTCTGCTTTTATCAATATACCTATATATTAGCTTTTGTCCGCGACTTCTTGCTTTTCTGACAACCTGTATGCAAATAATATTTATATAATAATATTTATGGTAAAGCTATGCACATGGAAAAGTCTGCGGCAAACACTCACCTCTGACCCATACATCCTTCCCATCAATCTTGGCATTCAAATCCTTGACGTCAGTATAGACTCTGTCACGATTTTCACCGGTGGACTGTATCAACTTTAAAACACCATATCTGCCTTCCGATACATCTGGCTCACTCGTTTCTGTCTGCGCTCCACCAGACCCTGCCTATTGGGAAATCATTCCTATATTTTCAATTATTATTTTTAATTTATTAAAAGTTTTATCATTCGGGCAGCCCGTCTGGCGGCAGTAACCACCCCTTTACAGAATACCACTGAAATAATAGCGTGAATAATGTGTGCTTTTATGTTTCAGTGACTTTCCCTATCCATTCTTATCCCTTATCTTTGATCCTTCTACGGTTGGCAGCACACTTATAGCACCTGTGGCGTTGCTTGTGTTATAGGTTACGGTAGACGTTACCATTAAAAAAAAAATTCACTAAATATTATTATTCTTTAGTCTAAAATTCTAAAAATTGCCCATAAAATGTAGAAATTTCATATTTTTTTCCTTTGAGAGAATTGCATCTGTCATTTGAGAAACATGTTAATGTGATCGATCTGTCAATCTACCTTATGATCGGCTTTTTTCTGCTGTTTCTCAGCGGCCTTCGCTGCCTTTTTGGCAGCTTTCTTGCTGGTGGCTGCATCCCCTTCCACCGTTGGATTGGCAGTAGGCTCTTCAGAAACCACCATTTTTTTTATATTATCTGTAATCAAAGAAAAATCAATTCAAACTGAAATGGCACTTATAGTAGACACTTTAATATAAAATATTTTCTCTTCAAAGAGAACGGGAAAGATACCATATTCTTCAACTAGTGATGCAAGGAAAAATGCAGGGCAAATGTAACACAGCCAATAAAGATAAAAATTTTCGAGGAATCCTATTACAAAAACATGGTACAGTATGTACATTACTTATAACAAGAATTTTCTCTCTATTATTATTTCTCGCCTGTCAAACGACATAGGCCTCCTCTAAGTCCTTCCACCGTTCCCTGTTCTGGGCCTTTCTCATCCATGTTGCTCCCGCTACCTTCCTTTTATCATCTTCTCATCTACGATTCTGTACAAGACTTTACAATAAGATAGCTATTGGAAATGTTTAATTAGAAAATTAATGCTCACATAAAATATTATAAATTCAAAATCACAAACACTAAAATATTTCCAAACTAATAAAGCAAAGTCGACTGAAGGTCGTAGATTATTTTCCAAAAACCTTTAATTAATCTGACACAACTTATTCATTGCTTTTCCTCAACGAGACTGTTGCAATATGCAACACTAAAATTTTATGCGAGTTTATAAAATATAACTAGCGGTAAAGTCCCTGCGAATATGGTTGAGTTAAAATTAGATTAAAACAATGCAGGATTACACATCCCGTGTGTATATTGAGTCAGTCAGTATGACGAAAAATTAAATTAAATTGCGGCGTTTTTGCTTGCACTATTTTTAAAATAAATTGCACTACTTTTAGGTTGAAATAAAATGTAGATATATATTTACCGGTTAGGTTATTAAGTATCCTCGGCAGTGTATCACTCACTCGAGATAATGGGCACTCAAAAATAAGATAAGATGTTTATAAACTACGTCGGTATTTTAGGTTTATAATTATAACTGAGCGAGAGATTATAACCTAAATAAAATAAAGTTCAATTCAGCCAGCAGGCAGTTATCGTATTGTCACAGAGTAGAAATGTCACACAGACTTTCTTTAGCTGTCATAATAATATTTGAGGAGTGTCATTTCAAAAGGACTTATTTCCACCTTATCCGATTTTTCAATAAATCGAATTATGTATTGGAATTAAGTCGGTTTGTAAAAAAATCTTTTGTGCCTTAGATGGTGTGAGCAAATTACGTGGAAATAAGCGTATTTGTTCTGGACACATGAAATGAAAGTCAAATGTAGAGGAAATAAACATTATTGTTTGGCAGATAATGGCCATTTTAAAATGAGCCGCATTGCCATTTTAAACCTAAGAAGAAGAAGAACATTATTGTTACAAATAATTTGGTATAGAGGTGCAAACGAATATGTACGAAAAATGGATTCCAATCATTACTTCATTTTTATTCATAAGTGGAAATAAGTCCTTTTAAAATGACACTCCTCATTTATGATTATTGATATCTCATTGATATCAACCAATGATTTTGTATTGGTCTCGCTCGCTACGCTAGACTAGATAGAGGACTATAGAACAACGACAGCTCCGTAAATGCGGCCGTTTTTTATTCTAGTGTGTTTAAGCAACATTTGTCAGTTGACATTGTGAACTAGTGTGCGTGAAGAATTGTGTTACCAGCTGCTAACTGTTACCCGAGTTAATGGGAAAAATATTTTATGCTGTGGTCTATTAGTTAATTAAGTTATAAATATAGCTCAGAAAATACTTAAAAATGAACAATAAATTAAAACGGAATGTATAAATATATTTATATATATAGAAAAATGGAAAATATGTATTATATCAATGATTAGGCCTTATTTTTAATAGTTTTTTTTATTTACATGTAATATTTACAAGTTATTATTAAAAATAAGGGTTAATAAGGGTTGGCTTTAGAATCGTGTGGGAAGACTTTAGGGTATTTGACGGTTAAATTAGTTAGAAATGGATGTTAATTTCATAAAAATAAAGTTTTTATGGAAAGGAAATCAGTCTACAATTAATTTATAGTACAGTGAATATAGTCGTTTTTTTTGGTCAACTTTGCATTATCCTACCGATCCAATTTTTTTTTCTATAAGGTTTAGGATCACTTACTGAGTGTACAATCACAAAATGCTGACAGATTCCGGTGACAGCATAGGCGCCATCTTGAAAAAACGTTTCTGGCCGATATCTCGGAAACTATGCACTTTAGGGCAAAAGTGATAGAGACCATTATTGTAGAGAATACTATTTCGCATCTTTTATTTGTTACGCATTTTTTTGTAAAACTCACCGCTTACGTTTTATGGCTCATTTAATTAACACATTTTTCTATCTCGGTCGATAACTCTTATAATATTGGATTAATCAATAAAATGCATCAATCCATTTTTAAAGATCAATCTATTCCCCACAACTTTTATTTGAAACTTTTTTTTTTAATGTCCATAGTTTTCAAGCTATCGGACGTTAAATGTTGGACTACCAGGTGCAAGGTTTGAATTTTCAAGATATGCATAGAGGAATTAATTTTATATAGATTTTAAAACATGACCTCAAATTGTTTGTATAGTACATCAATATTTACATACATGTTGTAGGTACAAGACATTTGTACTGGATGAAAACAAATAGGTTAGGTTCCATAATGTTTATGACTCTGTGGCTCATTGGCTCTGTGGTTGAAGATTAAACTTGAAGTAAACACGTATGTAAAAAGTAGATACAACAAAATTAAATAAATGAAAACAGTTTTAAACAGTGAAAATTTATGTGTTGTACTGAATATGTGTGTTGTAATAATGTTTTTAAGTGATGCTGATGCTGATAGTTGCAACAAACCTGGTATGTACCTACATATTTATTTGTATTGTAAACAATTTTAGGTTATGTTCTAAAATATTATTAAATTAATTGTAGACTCATTTCCTTTCCATAAAAACTATATTTTTATAAAATTAACATCCATATCTAACTAATTTAACCTTTAAATACCCTAAAATCTTCCCACACGATTCTAAATAATTCCCAATAACTAGGTTAGATAAATTAAATATGTTATATAATAAAATAAAATAAAAACAATAAATTCACATTATAAAAATCTCAACCATGGGGAAATTGATTCTTGTATACGCGGCAACACTGAATGGCGTTTTGGGTTCATATTATTTTATGTTGAAATTTCGAAATTATACGATAGTTACTGATGGTATGTGATCCCAGTGTTCTTCTTATTTTTTGTGGTATTATTTTTACACAGTTTCACTACGCACCCCGGCATTTTAGTTTGAATTATGCCCAAAATTTAATAAAACATTCGGCATGTACACATGACAGACAGCTTGCAGTGTGACTGGGTGGTGGCTAGCTCTGGTCCGCCAAATTTGGCGTATCATTTTTTTCGCGTTTGACAATTACGACTGCTTTGTCTTGTCGAGTGAAGCGAGACCAATTTTTAGTCTATGATATCAACTTTATTTGGCTGTTATATACCTAGGTAATAAAATGTAGATACCTACTTTGATGTCTTAACTCCCTGTTTTATTTAACTGATAGGTAGGTATCATAGATAAATGACTGGTCTCGCTGCGCTCGACTAGATACCGCCGTCGTACGTGTAAAATGCGGCATAAAATAGTACGCCGAATTCGGCGTACCCGAACCAGTCACACTGCAAACCGTCTGTGATGTGTTAAATTTTAGGCATAATAAAATACCACTTTTCGTAGTGAAACTGTGTAAAAATATAATAAAACTGGGTAAAAAGTGATAAAAAGTGACGATTTTTTACACACACTACAATAAAAAGTTGCCACATTTTCGGAGCTATTGCTTTTGTATAGCGCTCTATCTAGTCGAGCGCAGCGAGACCAATCCATTATCTTTGGGTAATTCAGCCTTTTTTAAAGGTTTTTTTTAACAAAATGTCAGTTCCTACGTGTGTCTTTGTAGCATCTGTCATTTTAATATTTTAAAGTAGAATAGAAACTTAGTTTAAAAGTTTATGTAATGCTTAAATTCTCCGTTCAAGATGTTAAAAGTTCCCACTGGCCCTGATTTGAACAGATCTAGGGCATTGTATAGTTTTAAATTTAATAATTTACTGTCAAAATGCCCGTTTTCACAGCGAATGTGCCTGGCTCACTTAAGATTGGTGACAGAATCGAAATCGGTGGAAAAATCAAGGAGAACGCTCGAAAGTAAGCATTTTTTCTGGAACTATGTATCTTACTTACTTAATATTGGACTTCGCACTAGTTGCCGACAACTAGTACTTTTCTAGTCCGGGAATCCCCTTTCTTAAAGTGTTGCCAGTTGCCGCAATATAGGTAATATAGCTGCGTTTGTGACGGGCGGGCTTTACAGGTTCTTGAGTTTCTTTGCAGAATGTCAGTAAATCTTTGCGCACAAGAAGGCGAAGAGCCGAAAGATGTGGTTCTCCACTTTGACGTACGTTTCCATAGAGACAATATCATATCACTATCCAGGAAAAACGGCATTTGGATCGGAAGTGGAAATTACGACACAAACTACAACATGTTTGTGCCCGGTAAAGTTATTATTAAGTCATTGGTCGAATAATTCGACAGAAAATTTATTCAATTCTGATCTTGGTTATCATTATTAGTAACTATAGAGTTAAAGAGCTACTAATATTATAAAAAGAGTACCTACTTATATTTGAATGTTTGTAATCAATAAACTCAAAAAACTACTGAGCCGCTTTTGAGAATTCTTTCACATAGGTAGGAACTTATAGAAAACTAAATTATCAGCGACATAGGTTGTAGGTATACAAAATAAAATTCACTGAGTAGTTGGTGCCCAAATACGATTGTGTTTACCTACTACTTCTTTACATAGTATAAAACAAAGTCGCTTTTTCTGTCCCTATGTCCCTTTGTATGCTTAGATCTTTAAAACTACGCAACGGATTTTAATGCGGTTTTCACTAATGGGTAGAGTGGTTCTCGAGGAAGGTTTATAAGTACATAATTTACTAAGTTACGCGGGCGAAGTCGCGGGCAGCAGCTAGTTATCTATAAACTAGCCGCTGCTTGCGTAACTTTGTAAGTTATAAATACTAAAACCTTTCTCGACAACCACTCTATCCATTGGTGAAAACAGCATGAAAATCGGTGCAGTAGTGTTTTAGTTTATCGCGAACAGACAGACGCGGCGAAGGACTTTATTTTATAATATGTAAGGATATACATATAAATAAATAATTAAATTCAAATTCAAATTCAAAATATTCTATTCGAAATAGGATTAATTAACAAAATCTCTTTTCGACGTCAGAGAGTGGTATCTTCACACATTCCACTCAGCAGTTGATAAGTCTTGTATACTTAGATACTAGTATTATGTTTCAAGGTAGTTATTCCTATTATTATTTCTAAACGGGTTGTTTTCTTTTCAGGTACAATGTTTCGTATAATTTTCGAAATTAAAGACACGGATGTGATTACAATTTACTGCCAGAGCAAATTCCATTCGAATTTTCTGCCGAAAATACCACTTAGCATGGCGCGGTTCATTGTGGCGTGGGCTGACGTGGAACGGATAACGCACTGTTATTTTTATATGGGTGCCAAGGTATGCTTATTCTATAGATAGTGTTTATATGTTTGTAATTTGTAAAAAAAAAATTAAAAATTAAATTATTGGGGTGGACCACCCTTAACATTTAGGGGTATAAAAAACAGCTGTTGGCCGATTCTCAGACCTACCCGATAAGCACACAAAATTTCATCAAAATCGGTCCAGCCGTTTCGGAGGAGTTTGGCAACAAACACTGGGACACGCACGAGAATTTTATATATTAGATTGTATCTAGTTTTAGTGGAAAATAAAATAGTAAGTAATGTAGGTAGTGTAATAATATGATTTAATCTAATTTGAAATGATTGCATTCCAGTGATTAAAAAATTTAGGTAAGCAATATTTGTATTTGTAATGGGCAACACTAACTTTTGGGGAAGTCCCAATGAGGTGGGAGTGTTTGAATTTTTATCTAATGTAAATATTGATCATTTCATTTGTATTGCTAGTAACCTATTTTTAGCTAATCCACGGCTTCTCAAACTTATTTCGTTTTAGCGTCTTTTAGCTTTTGAAGATCCGTTTGACCCATATTACGGGTCAACCATAGATAATATTGAAATCTATCGAATTAATTTGTAATAGAACGAAAATCAAGGTCTTTTTCTGGTCAATTCCAGTCCTTGAGCGGTGATGAACCTGCTGTATTTCCAGCTGTTCCCGACTGTCCGAGAACAGCTGTCTCACCAGTGCTTACTGGGGATCCCAAGCGATGGTAAGTCTTTATTTACTTGCCGACCACTCGTAAAAAAAACTTGTGAATTTAATCTTTTTTTATTTTAGTTTCAGGATGCGCAAGAAATCTCCACACAACCGCGAAGGGCAATCCTCCAACGAGAGTTCTGATGGTGAAACGACGAATGGGAGAGCGAGAGCCGATGGCCGGGCTGACAGGTAGGTATGACCTATCTATAGAAACCTATAATAATCATATGCACCGCCGATACAACCTATAAAGTATATCCAGACATTTCTTTGGATGACAGCGTACACGTCACTCATTGTTGTTAGCTTACATAATATGTACTTACTAGCTGGTGCCCGCGACTTCGTCCGCGTTGAAAAAGCAATATATCGCCTGACATCATTATTGCTGTTATACTTAGCCAGGAGTTAGTTTCCTTAATTTTAGATAATCCCTCGGGAGCAGTACTTCTTTTCTGGGTGAAAGGTACCCTATGTCCTTTCTGGTGTCCCAGACAACGTGTATGCAAAATTTCAATGTGATCGGTTCAGTAGTTTTTGCGTGAAAGAGTTACAAACATCCATACAAACTTTCGCATTTATAATATTAGTACGGATTTTTCTAGTGACCTGCTCCCGGCTTCGCCCAGAATACTTACATTTTTTTTGCAATTTAGTAAGCTTATACCTACAGGTATAAGTTAAGAGTCAGCGCACACTATCGGCATCGGCAAGGAAAAGGATCCTTCGGCATCTCTACATGCAAGCGCACACTCGGAAACTAATGCCTTGGCATGCTGCAACGTCCTTAGGGATGCCGAAGCGTCTTAGGGATCTTGGAGTTCTCGTCACGGCAAGCTATCCCCAAGTGTTGCCTCGGCGTGCCGAAGCATCCTCAAGGCTACCAGCGATATTTTACTTACTATCACCATCTCTCGCTAGAGAATAGGATATATTATGTTCCTTGATCACCATTTGATCATCATCATCATCTCAGCCGCAGGACGTCCATTGCTGGACATAGGCCTCCCCATAATTTTCCAATAGGACCGGTCAGAAGCAGCCTGGAATCCTGGATCCACCATCACCATATATATTGGAAATTTCTACTTTATTGCCATGACTATTTGCCACCTAAAATTCTCCGTTTATCCACCCTGGGGGATACTTTCAGCCGTGCCGATAATGGGTGCTGAGTTCAACTTTTCGCAACTATGCAGATTTAGGCGAGTAGAAAGATTCTATTCAACCTTGTCTTGTCAACAGTGCTCTTATGACAGGTACTTCTACGATACACTCACGTGTCAACCCGTGGAACAACGCAAGTGCGGCTCCCCGCAGCCGTTTAAGTGCAGGCGGGACGCGAGCAAAGGCGGGTGCAGAGCAGAGTTTAGCAGGAAGTACAAAAAATCGACGGACATAGACAGGATTGACAGCGAGGAGACTGACGTCCTGTCGAAAAGTATGGACACGTCAACCATAGAGTCGAGGTTGGTGTTGCCAGATGTGAAAAAAAGACTGCGTCGTGGCAAATTCGGCCCGTTCTCTCAGGTCGTGAGTTTTATGGGGAAATCGGCGAAACGAAATTGATGTTTACCCACTCTTATTTTTTTTTACTAATTTTAATAAAAAAAATATTTAAATTTTTTAACAAATAGAATTCAATATTGTTTAGAAAATAGAGCGGGTATAAAAAAAAACTACATATTTTTGCGGGTAGTACGTGCCTAAAGTCCTGTCAAGTGTTTTTTGACTTATAAATGTATATTATTTTGTAACTTATAAATAAAAATGCGTTTACATGTTTCATAATTGTTTTTTATTTGTTCATTTACATAGGTACAACATACAAATTGAATTTACATTATTTATTTACTTATAAATAAATACTTAATTATTTATTAGCCCTTCGTATAAAAATAATTCTTTATAAACTTTGATTAAATAGTAACTAAGCAAAAAAATAGGCCCAAAAACAGTTTTCACGTTAAAGATTTATATCTTATATCTTATATTTATCTATTGTTCATAATTCCTACGTCCGCCACTTTTAAGTATTCTTCTTTAAACAGTTTTTAGAATTTATTTTAAAAAATAAATTGTAACACACTTAAATTATGTCTGACAATAGTCAAATAGTATTTGAAAAGTGGCAAATTAAAAAAAATCTATAATCTTCGTATAAAGCAATAGATAATATTAGACAAAGTAGGTATAATAATAGACAAACCATTCTACAAATAACTTTTTTTTTAAATGTCAACACTAAAATACTAAGGTGTCTCTCAAAAATAAACTTCTTTACAAACAAAATAGCTTACATAAAAATTTGTTTTAATAACATAATTATAATTACATATTTACAAAAGACCACAGCACGTGTGCTTTTGTGTTTCGATGAATGAAATGAGGAAGGAATATTCATTTCTTATCCTGCTGACTGTCGACGGTAGCCACATACCATCAAGTGAACCGTTAGCCTGTCTGACTTATACTTAGACTTACATTAATACTTAAAAATAATAACATTTCCATTAAATCTAATAATTATTTACTTATGTACCTACATGAGCAATTACTTATTATAGCTAATGTTTTTATACAAATAAAAACAGGTGATTTTAAATCACCATAAGAAAAGAAGAAACAAAACATATTAAAGACGCTTGTTCACTAGTGAGAAAATTTGACCGCCAAAAGTGTCCCGCGACATTGCACGCAACGTCGCTTGCGACATCTCTATGTGGCGGTCGCGGGACATGTCGCTAATCGATACTAGACAGGCGCGACTTACGTGTCCCTCGACAGTCGCCCGATAAGATTTGAATAGTGAGGACGCGTGTCGCTTTGTGTTCCGCGAATGTTCCTCCTCGGGCTGATCACTGATACTGATCACGATCACGGGTAATGTGAACGAGATATTTGTCCCGCAAAGTCGCAGAGACATATCTGACCGGCAATATGTCACTTCCACGTGACAGATATAAAGTGACATGGGGGCATATCGCAGAGACATATCACGTGTCCAGCGATATGGCACTACCACATGAAAGACAGATAGGGACATGGGGGCATATCGCAGAGACATATCACGTGTCCGGTGAAGTGTCACTGCGACATGACAGACATAGAGTGGCATGGGGGCATATCGCAGATGACACGTGTCCAGCGATATGACACTGCCACATGACAGACAGAGAGCGACATGGGGGCATGTCGCAGAGACACAATGAAAACGTGGCCTGATTATCTATTCACAATCTGAAGAATTGACAGATAGGAAATCAATGGATGTTCCTATCTAAAAAAGAAGAAAAAATATAAACTACAAACGATTGACTCTTTATTAGGTACTCTTGACAGTACTCTTGCCAAGTGTAAACAAAAGGGAAAAAAATATCTCACTGTCACACATAATTATTGTGTCATACCGCGACATGTAGATGTCGCTAACGACGTCGAGCGACATCGCGGGAAAAATGTTCCCTAATGAATACTCTTAAGTACCTAATTAAGATGCTTACCTAATAAATTAAGAAATAAAACACAAAATCAACTTAATTAATATCGTTTCGGCCGTCATCGCAACCATGTTTCGCAACCAGTTGCAAGGGAAGAATAATTTTCCTTCTTTGTTGGCACTAGTTGTAAAAGAAGAATTACACAACCAGTTGCCAACGAAGATTTATATGGTAATAATATTATAATAATCTTTTAGATTGCACATTTGTCCAGTATCCTCCCTCAATAAGTCTAGAAACTTTTAGGCCATTCGAAAACTGGCAATCATAATTAGTTATAATTAATTAGTTAGTTAGTATTAGTTTAGCTTATTCATAATTCTAAATTTGGTAGTATCACTCACTCACTTAAGATAATA
Organism: Synanthedon tipuliformis; assembly: GCA_947623395.1. Taxonomy (NCBI): domain Eukaryota; kingdom Metazoa; phylum Arthropoda; class Insecta; order Lepidoptera; family Sesiidae; genus Synanthedon; species Synanthedon tipuliformis. The sequence goes on along the minus strand of OX392434.1, from coordinate 3,948,870 downwards.
ATTAAAGTACTAGGGGCGTTCAATAAAAAGTGAGAATGAAATAGATATTCATTGGTAAGAAATCAAAAAAATTGATACTCGCAGGCAAAGCCTAGAGTCTAGACATTTGTTATAATATATATATTTTTTGTATTTATAAATTGTAGTCATTTGTTTTCTACGTTTCGGTTCTCGTGTTCTCGAACGCAGTACACTGTTTTTTATAGGCTCAGGATAAAGACTTTCTACTGAAGGAATTTTAACCTTCAAAGGTCACTTGAAAAATAAAATAATTTGTAAGTACTAAAAGATAACTGTGTTTTTTTTAATCTCACTTTTTATTGAACTCGTGTATCTTTAGATTTTAATATATAAAAAGTGTATTAACTTTAAAGGTGACTTTTGAAAAATAAAATAATTTGTAAGTATTAAAAGATGTGTTTTTTTTTAATCTCACTTTTTATTGAACTCGTGTATCTTTAGATTTTTCAATAAAGCTAGATATTATGTCGGCCTGACTCTCTTCCACTTCGATCCTGAGGAGATCCTCCTTCGAAGCGAGCAGCAACGCTTGCCCGTCCATTTCTTGCGCCCTGAACGCGTACATCGTACTCTGCCAGTTGTATTTTGACAGGTATTGTGACAGTTCATCCAACTGTTACGGGGAAAACCTCTATAAATTAATTTTTATGTGAAAATAAATTGTATTAAAAAAAATGCTGTTGTAGCTACTATAATACCAACGTATATAGCATCATCAACGCGCTCTACGAGTTGTTGCCTCTACGGCGATCTGGGCAAAGACCGGCCGTCGGTTACGCGTCCTATATTTATAGCACTTTATGCACGTAAACTTTTTTTTTTTTTTTTTTTTTTACGAGCGAAGAAACTTTCAAAAAGTACCTTATGACAGATGCCGCATGCAATGCAACTGGCATAAAGGTTATGTGGGATTCTTACCGCACTAAAATTCCAACTCGAGATGGGTATGGTTCAGTCCGTAAGGGACTTTGGAACCGTCACCGGGCGTCGGGGGGGCGAGATGCGCCCGGCCCTTACAAGTAGTGAAGCGCCCGGCACGTAAACTGTGCAAATTATTGTGCTATATATTTATTAGCACAGAGCTTTCAGTGAAAATATTTTTTTTAATAGATCACAAAAATGAAAATGAAAAATCCAACGAGTCATCGTTCATGTTTTAGGAGCTTTATTACTAGATATGTATTTAATTCACACGAAATTAAACTTGTGACTATTCGCTATGCAATTAAACTTTGATTTGATTGCTTGTGACTTCGGCATTATTAAGTCGTTATAATCATGATCATCATCGTCATCATCATCATCATAATCATCATCATCATCATCATCATCATCATCATCACAGCCGCAGGAAGTCCACTGCTGGACATGGGCCTCAATAAAAAAAAATTGAAAATTCTTTTACCCATAGAAATTATTCGTAGCATAGAAAGCTATATTTTATAAAAAAAAGTTATGCTGGAGATGTCGCGTGCAAAAGCTAATAAGTGTTTCAAAAATAATAATAAAAAAAATGCAGCACTCAATAATTACAGCAATATGCTAAGGGCCTCTTTCACCAACTACGAAGAAAGTGTTTATAAGTTACTTTAGGCTCGAAAAGGTAGCAGACAGATAGAGAGACAGAGTTACTTTCGCATTTATAATATTAAGTATGTACGGATTAAGAGCTATAGATACTTAATTGAAATTATAAATTATTCAATATATTACTTACAGTCCATTTGTTGACTTCAGACCGGCTAAGATTCGCAAATGGTTTATCTGAAATTTTAAATACAAAAGGTTATTTTAAAATTTATAAAAAATACTAGCCGTTGCATGAAAAATATAAGGTTTTGAGCATACCAATGCAAACGTTTCGTTGCGTTCAGACGAATAGAAACGAAATAAAGCTCGGTGATTGGTCAAAAATTTATGTGGGCGTTACAACAACCAATCACCGTTCTTTATTTCGTTTCTATTCGTCAGAACGCTACGAAACGTTTGCATTGGTATGCTCTTGGCTAGGGCCCCAGCGCTACAAAAAAACGCCGGTAACATTATTTTAAAATTTAACATTAGGACCTGTCAAATTACTCCTTCGAATTAAAAAAACACAGTATACTTAATATTTTCTTAGAACTTGCTTCCCCAAGTAAGACATTTTGCACTTACCCTCTGTTTCGGTGATATTTCTTACGATAATATTATCCTCTTTTCTTTGTTCTGACTTCTCGTTCATTTGGTCTCTCGGCACTCTTTCACTTATGTTTTTCTCTTTTAAAGGTTTCCTTATGGCAAACGCGACGTTTGATTCTTGAATGACATAACCGTCTACTATATGTGTCAATATAACAGGCACTGGTTCTATTTTTCCTTCTAATGGTTTCATTTCTTTATGTACATCACGTTCGACCTCAGGTGATCTATCTTTCTCGATAAATTTTTTAGGCTTTTTAAACTCAGTTTTAATTTTAGGTGATTTCTTATCTAATTCAACTCTATTTCCAGTCTTTTTTGATTTTTTTATTTCATCCATACTTCTCAGACTCATTAGGGACTTGTTGTCGACTTTATTTACGTCTCTAGTGTATTTGCTAACTGTTTTTTCAATAGATTTGGAACGATTCTCTGCATCTTCTACATGCTCTCTAACAATATTTTTTATTCTGTCACTTATTGACTTCTTTTCGGCCTTGTCAGATATCGTACTCTTTTTCTCTACAGTCCCATTGTTACATGTTCCTTTGGAGTCAGATGTGATCGCATTTGAATTTGCTGTGGTACAATTAACTTTATTATCCGATTTTTCTATTTTTGTTTCGTTATTTTCTTTTATAGTTGATTCTATTTTTGTCTTTATTACCACAACCGTTTGGTCGTCTTTAACCGTCCGTTGGTCTATTTTTAACATTTCTTTTTTTATGTCGCTATTTCCTGTTATAGTTGATTCGATTTTTGCTTTTTTTCCTATAAACGTTTCATTGTCTTTATTATTATCTCTTTGATAATTATTTTCTGTATTCATAACATCGCTTTTACTGTCTGATAAATGTGTGGATTCGGTCATGTTATTACCAATGTGTGAATCTGAAGCGTTTTTGTTAAATTGCATTTTTGACAGTGAAACAACTGGTCGACCCAGAAACTGGTTGTCATTTGGTGTCCTTTGCATAATAGTTGCGGCTGATGGTTTCGGTTCAATAACATTGGCTCTTGGCGCCCCGGTTTTATTATTCTGTTGAGTTACTGGCAACATTGGCACACTGTTAAAATCATTGCACGCTTTTTTTTCTATATGTTGAATTCCTTTCCATACAACATCTGTTTGCGTTGAAATAGAAGGTTTTGTTGGACTGCGTACATTTAATGCTAACGGAGTAATAGACATTCCAGCATTTGGTGGTGTGCTATCAATAGTTTTTACTTCGTCCTTAATTCCTGTGTTTGGAATCGCCGTAACGGTTATATTGCATTTTGTATACTCATCAATTTTACAATTAATTGGTCTAATTGTAGCACTATTATTTATTAAACTATCTTTAATGTGGGGCATATTTATATTAGAAGTGTTATCCTTTGCTACATTTTTTTCTAACAATTGTCGTCCTCTACTATCTGGAACATTCGCAGTGTTTCCTTTTGGTATATTTTGTCCAAGACCCGGTCTTGTCATTGGCATTGCTTTATCATTCGTTCCATCAACCTTTATCCTTCTCCTTGGTAAAATTTGACCAACATTCGAATTACTAAATGGCATTACTTGGTGATTTGTTTGCCTAACGTTGCCTTGTATGTTTGTTGATTGGTTATTTCCAGGTAGGACATTCATAAATGTTGGGTTTGGTGACTGGTAGTCTTGCATATTTTGTTGGATGTACATTGGACCTTGGACGTCCATGGGGGTTAGTAAGTGCGACGATGGCGTTTGATCTAAATTAGCATAAGGTATAGACTTCTTTTTTAACCACGGCGGCACATTTTTTGGTGTAAAAATAAATCGACTGATTCGTCTTTCTGGGTGCTCGTTTGGGTTACCTGAAATTTTTTAGTTTTTATCAAGCATTTTTATAGTTCAAAGCATAGTCTTTATTAAGCGAGAATTCATAAGAATTATGAATTCCCGAAAAACTAATAGGTAGCCCATTATTAATTCATTTTACTGTTCTTGTTGCGATTTTGTATACAGTTTGTAACACGGTTAGATATAAAAAGTAGTCTAGAAATAAATAAAAAATATCTACCTGTTTGTACCCATATTGGCACGTCGCAAACGAATCCCAATGGAAACATGGGTCTTGGTAGCCTTTCTTGTTTGGACGTATACCTGCAAAATACCTGAAAAATTAACTTTCAATAATTAACTCCCGGCTCGTACAGATCACATATCGGGTCGTCAAATTGTAGGGAATTAAATTCTCTAAACGAGCTTTATAGTGCCGTTACAAAAAAAATATTACGGCTTGTACGCTAATTTCAAGACGAGCAAAAATTTTGAAATATTTTTTCTTTGGTTTTCTGACGATTGCTCATAAACTACTAACCAGAAAAATATTTGAAGCTTGGATTCAAAAACTAGAGACTTCAAGCTACAGTTTCTTTTTTAATGAGCTCTTTACGACCATTTTCTACGAAGTTACAGTTCGAAGAATACCTGTATGGTTCCTTTTATACTCATTATACATATAAATATATTCTATATATATATATATATATATATATATATATATATATATTCTATATATATATATATATATATATATATATATATATATATATATATATATATATATATATATATATATATAAATATATTCTATATATATATATATATATATATATATATATATATATATATATATATATTTCGCAACAGAAATGTTTACAGGTTTTTCGTCATAAAGTTTGTGCAGTTCCTTTCATTTTATAATACTCGTATGGGACACTTATTTTATTTCATGATCTAAAGGCACATTTTTTGAATCTCATTTTATGTACTGACACCATCAGCATTTGGGAAGGGTCATTTTATCGGCTTCTTCCAATTTTGCACCCACAGCCAGTAATTCGATAATTAAATACTCGATTTCGATAATTAAATTCGGTAACTAATAGTCACTTCTCGATGATCTCGACGAAATGGACGAATAGCGAATGTGCTAAAAAGCTAAGTGGACGAATGGCGTCAAACTCGGACTGTTGGAAATGCTTTAATGGCTTATCACTCTCTAGCTTCAAATTTAATTGCTCTAGTCACTGATTATCAGGTTCCACAGGAGGTTCTTTACTAATTTATTTAATACTTCAAGTTCATTTAATATATTCTCAGATTCCACACTTAATTTGATTCCGTCAAACGGTTCAATATTTCGATTTAATTTCGAATTGTCCATTTTATTTAAACCACTAATTGAGTATACATAATTTTATTATTCTCCATTTTATAATTTACTTATTTTATTTTAAATTTATTTCACCGAGATGTTTTCATTTTACTGGAAAGCTTTCATTTGCTGGGAAGCTGTCATTTGCTGGGCCCATAACCTGTAGGTTATGTGGAAGCAATGAAAGATGGAATTTGTATTTAATGATGTTATTTAATTAGTCACTTAATTTTAGTTTAGCAGAAAGGTGTGTTCGTATTTACTAGTAAGGGCACAGATTAAATAATATATAGTTGCTATCGTGTAAGGGGCGCAGTTAGAACTGACTCTGAAGCTCAAAGTCAAACGTATAAGACTCTTGCATGAAACAAGATATATTGTAAATAACTTATTATGTTTATATGTGTGAAGAAGAAAGACTGATTTATTTTGATATATTCCAAAAAAAACCGTATTCAAATCGGTTAAGCCATTTTTTAGATTAGCCGTGCACAAATGCACACAAAAATTCTAAATAAAATTTTTTGAATAACTTTTTAAGTACTATCCTGTGTTTGATGCTTTTTAGTGAAATATTCGAAATTTGTCCTTCATAGTGATTGTGGTCCCATCGGTCTAATTTTCATTGTTTTAGGTCGACTTTAGGCGGTTTAGGCGCCATTAGGCGGTTCAGGGAGACTGGTTCCTACACAAGAAGACCAGGTCATGGTCCACATCGGTGTACTTCTGCTCGAGACGACCGTCTTACTTATTGTCAATAACGTGTAGAGGGATCGCTTCTGTACAGCGACTGAATCCCGTAACCGTCTCTATGAAGTGATAAATGTTAGTGTTAGTGAAGGAACGGTAAGAAGAAGGTTAGGTTAGCTGAGAAAGATCTTGGAGCATTTCGCCCTGCACGGGTCCTCAAATTTGAAAAAGCGCACAAAAGAAACACTTCAGTTTGCGCGTCACAACGCTGATTGGACTGTGGCTATGACTAGCAGTGGAAGCGAAGAATGTATTGTTCTCAGATGAAAGCAGAATTTCTTTAAGAGGTCCAGATGGACGTCAACGTGTCTAAAGACGCCGAAACGAGAGGCTTGCTCAGTGCACAGTGGTGCAAACAGTGGCATGTCATGCAGTTAATGTCTTTCGTGCAGGGAATAAATGCCTTTCTTTCTTTCTTTCTTTATACCAGGGTGGCTCATTGATGGGTGTGGGGCGGCATCTCTTACGAGGCTCGCACTGATCTTGTTGCGTTTAGTAGAGGTAATATGGATGCTCAGAAGTACGTGGAAGAGGTTCTTCATGACCATGTTGTTCCATTTGCATCATTCATTGGAGACAATTTCCTTTTAGTTAATGCACGATAATGCGCGTGTTCATACCGCTCGCCTGACTACAGATACTGAATACCTAAACGGTATTCAAAGATTACCTTGGCCAGCATATAGCCCCGACCTCAACCCTATCGAGGACATCTGGGACAACCTCAAAAGACGGGTTCGAACACCAGCTCCCATCACCCCATCACCCTCTTAGAGCTCAAACCTGCCCTGATTGACGAATGGAACAACATCCCGCAGTCAGATATCCAAAACATCATGCATGGCCTTCCCAATAGGCTTCACGAGGTCATCTGAGCGTAACGGGGCCTAACCCCCGTTATTAAATTTAAGTGTAAGGGTAAAGTTGCATTGAAATTTTAAGATTACAACTGAAATCAGATTTCCATTAAAAACCGATTTAGTGTTTTTCGTATTGTTTTTCGCCAATAACAGCAACTCACAAAAAATGCTAAAATATACCTAAACACAACCTATAAATAATATTTTTAAATTATTCCATATTACCAATTTTTAATAAACAAGAAGACCAGAGTGGCTGGTTAATTGTGCCACCGAGAGCTAGGTACCTACACCATTTACAACTTTTTTTTTAAAATATACAGACAGACACGGCTCGTTTACGATTTTATTATAATTATGTATAGATAAGTTGTATGGTTTCGTCTCTTTCTCGCGTTTAAATAAATCAATTGTTCTGGATTGCTAATAAAAAAAAACCGGTTCTATAATGACAGCAAAACCCTTTTTATTACACTTTGCACAAACAAAATTTCACCTTAAGGTGTAGTCGCATAAGGAGCAATACCGTTTATTACTGTGTATCTATATTTCAAACGGCAGGATCTCGGTTCTTGGAATAAAGAAAAAAAAGTCATTCCCAAAATGATCCTTAATTCCAGGTATTAAGAGTGATTATTTAAGATAGAATAAAGAATCCCCTTCGAGAGAAACCGTCGCATTGTTAATTGACTAGTGATGTGGTATTCTACAGATGAGATTTATTTCATGTCGATATATTTTACAATACAATATATATATATAACCACATTTAAAAACACAAACATAACCACATTTAACCACATACACATACGAGTAAATTAAATAAATGTACCGTTTCAGTGACTCAAAATTAATGGTTTTGCCCAGCGGTAAAAGCCCAATAATGAACAATGCCCTTCCAATCACAACATACACACAGCATCATCTTATTGCAAGTTAATTCGGGTTTCGCTATGTGCTCCGTGGAGCTTTACTGCCTTTGAACGTCATGATCTTTTTCGCACGTTTTTGTAGTCTTTTCATCTTTAGTGAAATTCTTTTCAAAAACGGTTCGGTTTCATTACGTTTCAATAGATAAATTGCAAATGAGTACACGAATCATCAGGCTTCTTTCAGTGAGCTTGTGTGGCATCGAGTTTTTTTGTATATCCATATTGTTCAAAATAGTCAAAATTGTTTTGTGGTTATCGCCTAGCTCTTCGCCTATGTCGTAACTACTAATATGCCAATCTTGCTCCACTTTATCGATAATGGCATCAACTTTATCCGTATACCTAACAGCATGCGCGAAGTCGAGTTTCGCTGTGTGAGTAAAGGTTTCAGATCCCATTCCTCTATGCTTTCCTATTCCCAGCACCTGTGATGTTGCTTGTGTTTAGCCACCCATGGTGGGTGAAAGTGGACCCAAATGGTCAGTCAACCTCTCTGTCAACCTTAAATAAAAAAAACGTCTACCATGTTCGAATGTGTTCCAACTTCGTCATTAGAAAAAAATATAAAAACACTAGATACCGAGCTATCTAAAAACAATAGCTCCGTGACGTGAATGCGGCAACTTTATATTATAGTGTGTGTAAGACATCGTCACTTTTTACACAGTTTCACTACGCAAACTGGCATTTTGTTATGCCCAAAATTTAATAAAACATTCGGCACGTACACATCACACACAGCTTGCAGTGTGACTGGCTCCGGTACGCCGAATTCGGCGTAATATTTGTTGCCGAATTTGACAAGTACGACGGCGGTATCTAGTCGAGCGCAGCGAGACCAATTATTAATCTAAGGTTCCAAAATTTCCTAACCAACCTAAAAAAATGGGTTTTCGACTTGTTCAAACAATAAACCGATTGAAACAATGCGTTTTAGCGACATTAATTAAGTAGAACAAACATTATTTATAATACCTATGGGCTATGGGTCTAATATTCGCCAATTAGCCTTAAACCAAATACGTACTGCCAATAAAAAAATACCATCGACAAAATTATTTAAACGTTCCCATCCCTATTACGCAAATGAGATTTAGGATCACCCTCTAAGGTAATAATAATTTTTTAAAGAGATGGCGATATGTAATAATGCATGTATTAGACAGAGACGATACGAGGCTATATTTAGGGTTATTTTAAAAGCGAGTCACGTTTATGTGCAATATAGTAACACAACATGAAGTATCTATCTATATCTACATTTTAAATTGACAACGAAAATTGGGGATGTACATATTAAATGAAAAGAGGATTATTGAACAAATTGTCGTTAAGGAAATTAATATTAAAACAAAAACATATTAGAAACGAACAAATATGTAGGTACATAATATTGGAAACGCAGAATTAAAAAAAAGAAATAATACCATACATACCATAGACACTATTATACCTTAATAATATCTGTCATATGACACATTTATAACAATATAAAATATGTATTGTTTGCATTGCATCTTACTCTACCATAAGAATATTGACATATAGCTGTCTCACTTACTCTCTAAGGATATTAAATGCATGAAGGCCAGGATGATTCATTAATGTTTTGTTTTCTATTGTCATTACCCAGACCCACTCTATTACAGAAGATACGTTATTTAAAAAAAAAATGAAAATATAAATTATATGTTTTTATATCGTAATATAAAATATACTATATTTGTAATGCATTTTACAATTATTATGAAGTTTTATCGTACCAGTACCAAAACTACGTATAAACATCTCGTATTACATGTAAAAGGTTATAAGACACAGTTCTGTCACTTGTTTTATCAAGTTAACCTGAAATATGCATAGCAACACACGTAAAACATATTCAAATCAATAAATACACTCACCTGACTCGCTTTTCTGTACTGTACTCAACGAAATCCCATTAAAATATTTACCAAATGCACCCAACAACAACACAACACATCACACCAAATCGAACTAAACATAAGACATAAAATGGCCGAACGAAGCACGGAGAGAACAAATTTAACCAACCCCCTACCAGAAATCACAAACGACTCACTAAAAACGATACTATCGCTACTAACTCATACGAAGATCACCGTTTCTATATTGATTATATCAGACATAAGCGTCTCATGGTACCGGCACGGTCGACCAATGATAGGCTGCGTCACACAAAGGCACCGCATTGGACAGAATTTCATTCGGAATTTAAAATTATCTGTTCGTACTCCATGACCCCTACAAACAACGTTAACTGGTTGCGTTCCAGTCGAAAAGCTGTTGGTCTCTTTTGCTCTTATTAAAATATATTTATGTTATGTAACTTTTTTTCTGCTGAATCATTGAACGCAAAGGAAGGAAGGATGTAGTACGCTTGCACGCTTGTAGTAGGTACGCAGTTAACACAAGTCAAGCATGTATTAAAAGTACTCATACAAAGTCTTCAGCTTTGTGGCTTTATCATTTAAAAGTAATTAATTTATATCATTGGTATTTAGTTAATTTTTTTTATAGTAGGTACAAACACTAGATTTGTTTAATATTAAACAAATCTAGTGTACTATTGAATGTGTGTTAGTACCTATATAGGTACTTACTTAAGTTACTTAATCTCTCTCACATAAAACACATGTCTTTCTTTGAAATAGGTACCCTACTTACCTACAGCTTACCTAGGTATATTTCAAAGAAAAGAAAAGAACGCTTTTAGATGTTTAGATGACGCATTTTATACGCTTATAATTATTTATTATAGTTAATAGGGTAATAGAGTTACTGGGTAACAGCTACGAAACAGAAATTTCCAAGAAATTTCAACTGTCATGGCGTCGAGTGTGACGTCATGCATTACGTAACAAAGCGTTGCACAAGCATAATAGGTATCTACTTACGCCACAGAATAGGTGGAATTACGAATAGCTAGAATGGCTTAGGTAAACTCGACAAATAAAGTGCTTTATCGCCCTAAGATTGATGTTGTATGTTGTATGTACCCTAAGTTGTATGTTGTAGGTTGTAGAATGATAAGGTCTGTTTTCATTTGAAAATTCAAAGTGACAATTTCTATTGCTATCTTTATTAGCGATGACAAATTAAGTCAATCAGTAATCTATACCTATTTCAAATCTAGCCTTGGCGAATTTTGAAATGAATGGAATTTGTAATCGAAACTGATAAAGCACTTTTTTTGTCTGCTTTACCTAAATATAGATATTGATATATATCTACAAATACAGACAAATATTAAGTACAACTTGTTACGCAACATACTTACTCACTTAGCTATAAGTACTCACGATTCGTCCAGTTGGCATTTTGCATTGTTAGTGCTGTGTTTGAAACGGTCAGCAAGTTGCAAGTTGCATTTAAGTATAATAACAATGTGTAACCCGCATTCCATCGCCGCAGTGCCGTGCGCAAGAGCTGATATATCGCTGAGACAAACACATTAAACCTCAGCACTACTTACTTTTAAATATTTTTATTTTTATGTTAAGGCTGGCTGACGGTCCAATATTTTTTTTATGATAAAATAATAATCACACAATGAATATTATTTTATTATTAACATACTTACCTAACACTAGCTGTTGCACGCTATTTCGTCCGCTTATAACTTCATAAGTTCAAAAGTGAAATAATTTTCAAAATTCAAAATAGGTCTATTAGTTTTTGAGTTTATTCATTACAAAAATACAAATCTTCACTCTTTATAAGTAGGTGATATTAGTATAGGGTCTCTTTCACCATCTGTCAAGTAGGCTAACCGTCATTTAAAGTCACCTATCACCGGGAATAATCTAGCTGATTTATTTAATACCTTTGAACGGTAAATTCCCAAACATTAAAAAGAAAATAATAAAAAATATTTGCCTATCGAAGGATGCAGTAAACAGAGTACATAATTTAATAAAATATAAAATTATTTCTAAAAGTAACTAATCAACACTTTACTTGTAGTTGGTAAAAGAGGCCCTTAGACAAGCAGCGCCGTAGATGGTGCAAGTATGCTGCTGACTACAGGTAGGATTAAGGTGTAAACACACGCCAATCCTAAAAATTTGCATTTTTAAAAAAATATGTTAGAAGAAACTATCAATGCAATTGGTTTGAAAAAAATATATGTTATACTTAAACATGTGAAGAACAAATTATATTGTTTAGAATTTCCATCGAAATAGTAGAAACCCCACAATAAAAGTTAGAACATAAGAAGAATTTGACTTATATTGAAATTTGTTGCGAAAACGGTTTATTGCGCGCAAATGATTCCTACACCGAATAATAAGTCAATATCATTTAAAAAAAATTATTGATTTTTTTATTTTTTTTTAATGTAGTTTTAATGAAAAGTACAAAAAACCACATTTATCAGGCCTGTTGAATTGTTTCCGCCGCCTCGGAACTCTAAATATATGGAGCTACAGTGTCTCAGTGACTGCGTTGAGGTGTGGATTACGTTTGTGTTTTTCTTGTGGAAAGGTCATATCGATGAAGGTCAAATCGTCAATGTCATTCGCCTTTGTGAATCCCTTAAGGATAAGAAATAAGGAGGAAATGGGCTCTAGCATTCCTACCAACAGCACATAAGCTACTATTTCACGGTGGTCTTCTGTAAGAGGCTGGTTACTGCCTCTAAACGAGCTTAACAAATGACTGCGAAGCGGAGTGTGCCCTGACATTATTTTCCATCAAAGTTGACCCTGCCGGGAATCGAACCCGGGAACCCCGGAACAGAGCGTTAAGGCTGACACTCTAACCACTCATCGAACGTGCGCATTCGCTCGTTCTAATATTTTATTTTTGTGTAATGATTGTGTACTTAGTTAAAAGGATTTTGTTAAAAGGGACATAGAGTACCTTTCATCCAGAACGCGGAGGAAGTCGCGGGCACCAGCTAGTATTAGGTATCTAAAATAAACTTAATTAAGTAATAATTATAGGAGATATAATTTATTTTTAAATATAATTTATTATAGGACTATAGGAGAAATAATACCATTTGCTATTGCCCCGATTGCAGAGTATACCTACTTACTAGCTTATACAATAGATTATTATAAGTAAAATACTTTTGGTTGGTAGGTATGACGCATGCGCAATTCTTCACTAAATTTATTGACGAATTGAAAACATAAGCATCTGTGTGAGACGTCAATGAATTTTTAGGTATAATAATGTACTTAGCTCATATCTACTTATCAGTTTTGATTACAAATTCCATTCATTTCAAAATTGTGAATGATAACGCACTTTATTTGTCGAGTTTACTTAGGTATGCTAAAACTAAAGTTACCTATCATTCTGAAATAAATTTCTTTATTCTTCTTCTTATTTATTAGGTATATTAGGTATGCTTACACTCTATTTTTGGAGTTTACCTACTCCTTAAGAATCGATTTGCATATATATTAATAAACTTTTTATTAATATATTAGGTAATATATGAGCCCGTGGTATGAAAATTTATATGGAAGTTGTACAAAGCACTTCGCCTTGAAGTACTATGACAAACTTCCTCGCCAACCTAATCCTTTAGTGGCCAGCTCCCTTATATACACCCCCGATGATAATGATGCTCTCTCTCGTTTTAGAAGAAGACCCCTACTTAAGTCAGAGCCATCCTGTCAGAGCCGGATGACCCCATCACTGCAGCAAACGCGGCGCTTGCTGGTGATGACCCCGACGCACAACTGCCCCGACATCGCCAAAGAAGAGGACGACCGCCTCCGCACCACCGAGGCGCGACCAAGACCCAGCGCCTGCGAGGGACCTCCCGGCCCGGGGGCCGCTTGTTACTGCAGTGGCTCAGGCCGCTGTAGTCGCAAGTGGCCCTACAGGGCCAGCCGGTCCCTCATAATTAAGTTAGTTTTAAGTACTTTTTACTTGTAAGGGCCGGGCGCTTCTCGCGCTATACAAAAGCTATTGCTTTTGTATAGCACTCTATCTAGTCGAGCGCAGCGAGACCAATCAATTATCTTTGCCTTTTTCTTTGTTAGTAAAAAGTTTGTAGTAATAAAAATACTTAGCACACTCGATATGTGGAAAACTATCCCTAACTGGTAATCCTAAGTAAATATCCCTGGAAAGAGGGTCTATAAGTACTAACTGACCTGTCCAGTCACTACTCAAGCTCAGAGCCAGACCAGAGCTAATTTTGAGAGGTTCAAAATGAAGTAGGTAGGTACATACCTACTTCGCCCGCCTTTTTTTATAAAATATAGCCTATGTAACTACGTTGATAACGTAGCTTTCTTAGTATTTTTTGAGTTTATTCATTACAAACATATAAATATTTTTTCTTTATAATATTAGGTAGGTAGTATAAGTATAGACAAACAAAAATATAATTCCTCTTTGTAATTAAAAGTACAATTTATTTATTTTTTAACCTTGGGTTATATTATTGGAATTTTCGTGATTTAATTCGATTAACAATAAAATATACTTACTTACTTAACCAATCTTACTCATTGATAATGTAGCTTTCTATAGGTAGATATAATTACTACGTGAAGGAATTTTCAAAATCGGTGCTACTGGACCGATTTTGAATTTATAAGTTTATTTATGATCTACAAACAAAAATAAAAATCTCTTTATAATTGTACCTACCTAGATATTTATTTTTGTCTAGACATTTGTAATTAGTATCTGAAAATACTTATAAATGAATGTTGTAACTTGTAAACATAGGCTATGTTTAATTTCCATAGGACAGGCAGCAGGCCAAAATCCGAAGCTGGCGGGTCGAGGAAGAAGTGGAGACCCTATCGGACCACCTCTACGTCCGATACGAGGTCTCCACGCTGGCCCCCAGCGCGTCACAGCGTCGGGATCCTACGGCGGGTGTCGCCTTTCCCAGGTGGGCACTCGCCAAGCTCCGCCCGGATGTGGCGGAGGAGGCTGCGATGGTGAGGGAGTGGTCCCCTCTCCCCCCTCATCTCGCAAGGAATCCCGACGGCATGGCCGACCACTTTGCAGACGACCTACGAGCCGTCTGCAATGCTGCCATGCCGCTGTGGCGCCCTCCTCCAAAATGGAAGAAGGTGTATTGGTGGGCGCAGGAGGTAGCCCTCCTGCGCAACACGTGCCTAGCCGCGAGACGCGCTCTCCTCCGTTGCCGGAGAAGGCGCTCCAGGAGAACGCCTGACGAAGAGGTCCTCCTTCGTCAGGCGTACAGGGAGGCTCACAAGGCCCTGCAGAAAGGGATCTGCAGGGCCAAAGAAGAAGCCCACGAGCGCTTCCTGGCTCTCCTGGACGCTGACCCCTGGGGTCGTCCGTATAGGGTTGTGAGGGGAAAGTTTGCTTCAAACTCCCCCTCCACAGCCCTCCTCGAACCGACGCTGCTCGAAAAGGTCGTGGGGTCTCTTTTCCCGACCCCTGGCCCTTTTGAGCCCCCCCTTATGGAGCCTCCGGAACCATTGCCGGAGGCTGCGCTGCAGGGTCCTCCCGTCTCCGACGTAGAGTTCGAGGCGGTGAGGGAGCGAATCGGGAGGAAGAAGACGGCCCCGGGACCAGATGGGGTTCCGGCTAAGGCCCTAGCGATAGCGCTAGGGCCTCTGGAGGAGAGGTTCCGGGCGATACTCGACACGTGTATCGCCCGGGGCAAGTTTCCGGCGAGGTGGAAGGTGGGGCGGCTCTGCCTTTTACGCAAGGAGGGTCGCCCTGCCGATTCGCCATCGGGATACCGACCGGTGGTCCTACTCGACGATTCTGGCAAAGCCATGGAGAGGATCATGGCTCGTCGGATCGTTGAGCATCTGGATACGGAGGGGCCGAACCTGGATGAACACCAGTTCGGCTTCCGCACCGGTCGGTCCACAATCGATGCAGTGAGCCTCCTCAAGAGGTGGACAGAGGAGGCCACTGGCATAGGGGAGGCGGTTGTTGCGGTGTCGCTCGACATCCGCAACGCCTTCAACAGCCTCCCCCACGAATGCATCAGGGCGGCACTCAGGTTCCACCGAGTGCCGTCCTACCTCTGCGCCCTCGTCGACGACTACCTTTCCGCACGGGTAGTGCTGTACGAGGGTGCAGACGGGAGGGTAATGCGCCGGCCAATGGCGGCAGGAGTACCTCAGGGGGCCGTCCTCGGCCCCCTACTCTGGAACTTGGGGTATAATTGGGTCCTGCGAGGCAATCTCCTACCCAAAATGGAGATTGTCTGCTTTGGGCCATGGAGGATTGGGGTGAGGCACTCCTCAACCCCACCGCTGGACACCGGACGATCCTCGCGGTTCGTCCGGTGTTGGAAGATTGGGTGAGGCGCCGAAAAGGTGGCCTCACCTTCCATATGGTGCAGATGATGACCGGACACGGGTGCTTTGGTCGTTATCTGCACCGTATAAAAAGGGAGGAGTCGCCGCGGTGCCACCACTGCGGCGACCCCGATGACACTGCCGAGCACACACTCCAAGTGTGCTCGGCCTGGAGTCCCCAGCGCCGGGAGTTGGTGGCGGCGCTGGGTGGTGGAGATGTCACACTGCCAAACATGGTCGTAGCCATGCTTGGCAGTGTGACAATCTGGAAAGCAGTTGCTTCCTTCTGCGGTTCTGTAATGTCGCAGAAGGAGGCAGCTGAGAGGGAGCGAGAGGAAGAGGCCGGTCTCGCTTCCCTCAGACGCAGACGGTTGGGCAGAAGAAGGCGGGCATACCTAGCCCGTCTTTAACTGTCCATTGGGACCGGCGCACATAGTTGGCTAACTATGTGTGCCTGCACAAGGTCCCTCCGTCTGGGGATTGCCTCGGTGTCTCCGGGCAATCCTCCATTGGCGTTAGCATAGCCAGCAACGGCTAGGCAGCCCTGGGGTGGATCGGAGTTGGTGCCTAGGCAGAACCCGGTCCATCCCGCACAAAGGGCGAGGAGGCACCGGGGAGTTTTAGTGGGTATTGCCGGGCCCGCTAGCGCGGTGCGCCGGCTGACCCCCACACACCCCTACCGCCTAGCCAGCGGTAGGAAGTCAATAAATGGATTTCTCCTCGTAAAAAAAAAAAAAAAAAAAAAAAAAAAAAAAAAAAAAAAAAAAAAAAGGACAGGCAGCAGAGTCTAGTGTGGGGAACAGAAAATGCTAACAATTAGATTAGACTAAATTTCTTTACCTATTCCTATTATTCTTATTACAAAAATATGTTTCATAAAGAGTCTAATAAAGAGCCTAAATACCTACATTAGGGATAATTTGTAGCAATCAGCAAGACCTTGGTGAACGAACCAATTGCAGCGCGGATAGATGGCGCTGATTTCTTAAATTGATGTTTTTATTTTTTTTTTTTAAATGCGAACTAGTTACTTGTTTGCTGTACATGTGATCGTAGCTAAAGCGTACGACACATAGATATAAAGTATGAACGGTAGCAATACTAAATCTATGGTACGACACATCAGTGTTCACTCACATTGACAAAAATTACCTTAAAATTACGGTCTCATTTAAGCTATTTATCTATTGTTTTCTTTTGGAAAGTATAATTGGGCGTAAGCAGGGTTTAAATTAAATGCCCTAGGATCTCATTTCAGTGTAAAATTTTGCTCTGTTTATTCATATTTTCTTCTCTACTTTATTAGTATGAAAATCGAACCCACTTAATGAGCGTTAACCTCACGGCGGTAAATTCCCAAAGAAAATTTAAATTGAAATAAAGTGGTTTTCTTACCTTTAATCACTTTAATTGCTAATTAAAAATTAGGTAGGTAAAGTCGAGGTACGAAAACCTTCGTCAGTTTTCAAAATTCCTTAATCAAAATCGTAGACTCTTAGTACCTTTTGAACAGACAGACGTTTGAAATGAAATTTTGGATTTACTTAAAGTTGACGAACTTATTCTTACCCCGACTGTACCTGTACTCGGTTACATGAAAATTCCATTAATAATAATACTTATCTAGTTGCTATCACTGTATAAACTTGATCACAAATCGTACTTATTTCTATAATTATTTATCATTTATCAAACTTTATATAGGTTATAATAACTTTAGATACCAACATACGTCAAAAAGTCATTGAAAAATTTATGCTTTTTCACTCTGCCTTTGCACGTTTCGGTTTCATTTTTGGAGCTTTTATTATCGAGCCCAGACTTTTTCTTTTTAATATGGAAGATATTTTTCCTGACGTTTTAGAGGACTTCATTCCTTCTATAATCGTCTTTTGTTTGTTTACTTTTTTCGGTAAAAGTTCATCCATTGGTTTCACATTTATTGTCTTCTTGACTACTGTTGCAGGTTCGTTTTTTGTTGGAAATAACTGCTTAGCTTTCATAGTAGGTTTTCTCTCCGTTTCTTTCGCCGCTGTTTTGCTGGATTTTTCATCTTTCTTTTTCTTAGTTTTCATCTCTGTCTTTCCCTTATTCTCCTCTGATTTCTTAGTTATATTCTTCAATGACTTTTCCTTGCTCTCTTCAATTTTCTTTACTGATATTGGTCCAGGCTTTTTCTCGGGTTTATCACTTTTGGTTTTAACCTTCGGCGCCAGTTTGAAAGATCCGGTCACTCCGTTACCAGTCGTCTTCACAATTGAGCCGGATTCGAGTTCGTTTTTTAATACTTTCTTCAGAATGTGTTCTTTGGTTTTCATCTCGACTTCATACTTCTCTTTGATATGTTTCTTAACGGCGTACAATGAGACGCCTTTCCTACTATGCAGATCGGTCAATGCCTCCATCAACATTTGTTTGGTTGTCAGCTTTTTGGGTTCATTGTGTTTTTTTGGTGATTTCGTTTTGAGATTTTGCGTTTTTTTCTTTGTATTCGCGACTGGTGGACTATCAGATTCCGAATCGGACTGGGAGTAGCTTGATTCTGATTCTGACATGCTTATTGGTTTTGTTTCACGAACAAGCTTTTTATGTTGTTATTATTTCTTACACAAGGCGTTGTTTACTGTTCGGCGAATTGTTAATTTTAACAAACAGTGGGTACTTACCTAATTGAAAAGATTTAGAAATAAATTTGAAAATATTTCACATCTACCCACAAATAATTAGGTACCTATTTAATAAATTATTTTGAGAAACGTTGAACGCGGCTTGTTCACAATTTAATTTATAATATATTTAATTAATTGTGGAGACCTAGTTTCGATGCAGAATATAATAAAAAATTTACAATAAATATTAAGGGTTGCCAGTTGTAAAATATCACAAAACTATCTCGAAATAGAAGCAAATAATTTATCTATAAGTAACTTTGAATTTATAAAAATAAAAAATGTTTAAAATGATCAAAAACTTATAAAGTCAGAAGCAGCCTAGATCCACTGTCGAACCTTGACCCTTATCAGGTCGTCTGTCAACCTTGTGGATAGATGTCGCTGTCATCCTGTGGCTCTAGTATGAATTCATAATGTCCGCACTCGCTAGCGAGAACGTAAAATATTTGTACCTATGTCCTTTCCTATATCCCTGCCAACGTGTATTTCATGATGATCGGGTTAGTTGTTAAGGCGTGATTGAAAAGGTAACAGACAGAGTTACTTTCGCCTTTAATCTTTTTTCTTGTAAAAAAAATTATGGATATTATTACTAGATTTTATGGAAGAGCGAAGGCTCCAGGCACAGGCTTCCGCTTAAAAGGAGTCTTCAATCATGGTTTTCTAACTGTTAATAAACATTTTTATTTATTTATTTGATAAAAAATATTACAGTAGTAAACACATGATAAGGCGCGTCGTGAATCTTCTTTCACGCAGAAAAGAAAGTACAGCTTCTACTATTAACGAATAAAGCTTAAAACTTACATAAACCTTAGACAACAAGCACTGCTGCATAAGTACCTATACGACGTCAAGAAAAAAGATAAAACAAAAATCGAATGGAACAAAGAATCGTCAAATGCTTTTGAGGTGTGTAAAGCGAGCATTCAAAACGCAGCTTTACTCGCTCATCCTATTCACCAAGCACCTATCGCTTTATTTTGTGATGCATCTGACACCGCAATATTTACAATGCAGCTGTTGGTTTTGTCTCCACTCGCACGAGCGTAAGATGCTGCTAAGGTAGCGCCAGCTGGCGACCAATAGCGGTACTGGAAAAAGCCGCCAAGTGTTTGGATTGGTCGATAGTATTTAAAGCTTTTAAAGTTCGTCTTCTGTGCATCCAGTAACTTTAGACGAAAAATGGACATGACTTCGGAATTACTCCAACCAAGCTGGAAATTTGTATACACGTACCGGTTAGTTCCCCAAATAACCTCTGAAAAGTCCCGTGAGTCGAGGGGTGAGCATAACTTGGTTGGAGTTTTTCCGAAGTGAAATGCTAAAGTTACTGTATTACAGGTACATCCCTAAGCCATATATATACTGTACCCTTAGCTTTTGACACTCTCGCCATCACATATTGAACTCAGCTCCAAATAACCTCGTTCGTGGTGACGGTAGCCATAGTCTCGGTAGGGTATAAAATAAATCATCAATACTAATAATAAATCTGTAAGTGTAGGTATTGTATGTATGTATGTATGTATGTATGTATGTAAGTATGTAAGTATGTATGCATGCATTATGCATGTTGTATGTATGTATGTATGTATGTATCCTATGTATGTATGTATGTATGTATGTATGTATGTATATATAGTTTAAAAATAAAAATTAAAACACATTATATTGCGTATAAAAAACTAATATATTTTCATTCAATAATTACACTTTACTTATACTTATTGATGAACTTATATATCTATAATAAAAGCTATATTATATTCCAGGCTATTTACAACTAAAGTTCCCTGCTTTGGACTCGTTCCTTAATAAAATAAATATACATACAAATGCATGGACATTAAATTTATACATAAAAAAAATGATTAGAGAGACTGCTTGATACTGATTTATACAAAAAATCTATCAACTTAGATTTACAGTAGATTTTCACATCTGACTTTCATGATCATAATATCCCAATTTTCAGCACAATGTCTGAGTTTTTCTGAAAACCAAAGTGGCCATGCTAACTTCTAGGATATCGATAATTTCCCTCATAATACATATATATATGTCGTGGGCAGATCGTAAAATTGGGCAGATCGTAAAGTATGAAATAAAAAAAAAATCACCAAAAGTCAAATATAGGTGCGACGAGGAGCGGAGCGAAGCAAAGCGAGGAGGAGCGTGTCAAGTTTACATGGAAATAAATTTGGGGAGCCGAGCCAAACGGAGCGGAGTGAGGCGACCCTCTCAGTTTTAACAGAAATATGATCTGCCCAGGAATTTAATTAAATTAATTAATTAATTAATACACTGACAAGGTGACTGACAAGGTTGTTCTCCGGGAAGGAGTGGTGGGGGAATTTTCTAACCTAGGTGGTCGCGTAGGGGGTTCCCCGGTGACCCCCAGAAAATTCTGATATCCTCGGTATACCGTTCTGGTAAAAAGTCGGTGACGGGATCTCGGAAACTAAGAGGGATAGCGGCACGGGGTTCGCGGAAAGTCATAGAGGGTCATCGGCCATTGCCACCGGACCGCTCATCCCCACCCCTCTCTTACATTTTTTTGGAATTTTCAAAGTGGGATAACTGCTAAACGATCGGGGATAGAGGGAGGTCTCTTCGGGGGTGGCAGTTTCTGCCGGATATACGTCCCCCGGGACCGTCGCCCTCCCCCCACCTCCCCCCCTCCATACAAAATCACACTTCAGTGGCGGTTTTGCTCCCTTAGAGGGGAGGGCGGCAACGGTCACCGGAGGGCCGCGAAAGTCCTTCCCCCTCCCCTCTCACCCCCCACCCCCCAACCACACCTAAAAGGGATTTTTCCAACCGCACAAGAGACGGCGGTTGACCTGTCGCGGAGCGACGGCAAGGGTCCACCGGGGCACCAAAAATTTTGACACGTGTAAATAAGCGCCACACCCTAATGCTACTACAGCGCCTCCTATTTAATGGTGGCCGACGGACACTTTCTCATGTATAGAGTTCCTTCCTTAAGCGTCTATTACACTATTCAATTTAGAGACCGTGGTATAGAGCTCGACGTTTCAATTTGATTTCTAAATCGTAGTGTTTAGAAATCCAATTGAAGGATCTTCAATTTCTCCAAATCGAATCCGATCTGTTTCTAACTGCGATCACACTATTCGATTTCCTAGATTGGACTGTAAGAAATCGGATAATGTAATCGAACCATTACCTCTATCTATTCTCTATGGATCATGCTTAGAACGCGTTCACATTTTTAAAGGCAAAGAAAGTGAATGACCAGGCAGCCTAACACTATTTTGTATTGTATTTTGATAAAAATTGCATTTTCCTATATTTCTCTTAATAATGTAATTAACAAAATAGTTTTAAAATAAATATTTAATTTAATATTTAAATATTTTTATGCCTAAAGGATATTATTTTTTAATGCTGGCCGCTAAAAACACCTGTCATCACCCTGTCATGATTAAAAAAAAACAGTAAGACCCACCATTTTGTTTCGTAAATCGTTGCTTTGCGCACATATCTTTAAAAATAAGTATCTCTTTTGTTATCACAATTACATTTTGCTACTGTCTGTTGCAAAAATGTTCATGAACTTTTAAATATGATATTAGATCGTCTCATTGAGGATTTGCAAAGCTTACTAAGTGTGGCTTTGAAGTTGAGAGGTAAGTAAGCTAATTTGACATTCGATATTCGTGAACGTAAACTATTTTTAGTAAAATGTGGCCTTTTTAAGTTTTTAAAGACAATTATTTTATTAAATTCAGTTCTTAAGCCCTCATTGAAAAATAAAACATTGTCTAGTGCAACCAGAAAACTTGTATTTAATGTGATACTTGCGTTTGCGTTACGTGAAAAGCGTAGCGCACACTACGCTACGTATGAAGGGATGAACGGAAAAGATTTTGCAATAAAATTGCATCTTTGATTTTAGATGAAGCAGCCAATCTGGAATTGAATATAGCTGCTTTAAAGAAATTGGCTTCGGATTACGAGCGCCATCTCAATGAAATAAAACAAATACTCAAAATGGATACCAACGACAAAAAACGTGAATGACTAACAATACATTTCCAGAATAAATGGTAAAATAAAAATAAACTCTTTATTTATTTCATGTTTTTAATATTCAATGGGTAGGTTAGGTACCTATTTTAAATTCGACGTCAACTTCAAGTTTGACCTCTCTACATATCCATACATATCCTACTAATCCTTACTAATGTTATAAATGTGAATGTGAGTTTGTTTGTTACGCATTCACGCAAAAACTACTAAACCGTTCACCATGAAATTTTGCATACACGTTGTCTGGGACACCAGAAAGAACCTTTCATGCAGAACGCGGACGATGTCGCGGGCACCAGCTAGTTAATTTTAACAACAATAAAGCCGAAATACCGGTGACCGATCAACGACTCATATAACCATCCGGGAAGAGGGGTGGGGGGGGGGGGTCGAATTTTTTTACCCGGTCGTATAGCGGGTCGAAAATGAGGAATGGGAAAAATACGGAGAAGTCGATCCACCGAGGTGATAAAAAAATGGCGAGGGGATCTCGGGAACTAAGAGGGATTTGGGTTTTTCGGGATTTCCATCCCTTCGTCCCGCCTCCATACAAAATCGGGGGTTTTCGGAACAGCTCCCGTTTCACCTGAAAGATGGCAACGGGGGGCGGTCTATCCTATCCGTCGGATAGAGAGTGCCGCCCCGAGCCCCAGGCACCTTTGGTACCTTCGGTCCACCGACCCGGCACAAAGATGGCGAGAGGTCCTCGGAAGCTAAGAGGGATAGAGGGATGGCGTTTGCGGAATGTCATAGAGGGTCATCAGTAGTTACCACCGGACTACTCATCTCCACCCTTTTCATACATTTTTTTAGTCCATACAACTTTTTTGAAATTACCGATCCCCGTAACTCCTCAACGATTGGCAGCTGCCCGAGTGGTCTCTTCGGGGGGTGGCAATTTCTAGCAGAGGTCCACCTTCCGGTACAGCTATCCTCCCCCAACTCCCCCCAATCGGCCCCCCCTCCATACAAAATCACAACTGGATGGCGATTTTGCACCCATAGAAGAGGGCCGCAGTGGCGGCAACGGTCTACCGGGGCACCGAAAAAGCGAAAATTTAGGACCCCCCCCTGTAACCCCTCCCATCCTCCGGCCGTAACTCAGAAACGGCGCGTCGCAGCCGGGTCGTGTTTGAACTCATTGGAAACGTCTTTCCGAGATAAAAAATTTGAACTACCTTCCAACCCCCCCGGCTGTAATTCGAAAACGACTTGACACAGCCGGGTCGTGTTTGGGCTCATCGGAGACGGCACTCCCGAGATAAAAAAATTGAACCCCCCTTCAACCCCCTCGGCCATAATTCGGAAATGACTTGACGCAGCCGGGTCGTGTTTGGGCTCATTTAAGACGTCTCGGAAAGACAATTTTTTAAGTAGACCAAATTTACAAATTTGACAATTCCGGTCTACTCAGTGGATCATGGTCAACCGTTACAGGTAGACCCACCGTGTTGGGTATCATTTGAAAGGTCTCATTGAGGGTGACCTATTTAGACCAACGCCCCCCCTCCCCCTCCCCTCCTTATTTACTCCCAATTATAATTACACAATTTATAATTAATGAATCATCACGATTTACAAAACAAAGACCCAAAACCAAACCAAAACAATTAGACATGGCAAAAGACAACACACTCAACTCACAACCGCGCCCCCGCGGGCTGCTTGCGGACCGCGGCAGCACGCAAAAACTAGTATCATTATAATGCCCAATTCTACGATGTGCCGACGACATTATATACCTATAAGTTGCTAAAGCGACAATCACCCTTATTTTGTATCATTCACTTTATAGATAAATACCGCAACCGTTATAGACATAATGAACCTTTAAAATCAAATATCGCATTGATTTTAAAGGTTAATAAATAATTATGTCTATAACGGTTGCTTTATTCATAATCGACAATCACTCTTATTTTGTATCATTCACTTTATAGATAATAACGCAACCGTTATAGACATATTTAACCTTTAAAATCAAATATCGCATTGATTTTAAAGGTTAATAAATAATTATGTCTATAACGGTTGCTTTATTCATAATCGACAATCACTCTTATTTTGTATCATTCACTTTATAGATAATAACACAACCGTTATAGACATATTTAACCTTTAAAATCAAATATCGCATTGATTTTAAAGGTTAAATATGTCTATAACGGTTGCTTTATTTATTCATAAAGTGAATGATACGAAATAGGGCTGAATAACATCATAACTGAAACCGTCATCAATCTCACGGCAACTAAATTTATTAATCCCTATATATTTATAACGCTTTGGTCATAATTATGTATAGCAGACAAGAAAAGTGCTGTATCGGTTTCGATTACAAATTCCATTCATTTCAAAATTCGCTAAGGCTTACATCTATACTAATATTATAAAGCTGAAGAGTTTGTTTGTTTGAACGCGCTAATCTCAGGAACTACTGGTTCGAAATGAAAAATTCTTTTTGTGTTGGATAGATCATTTATCGAGGAAGGCTTTAGGCTATATAACATCACGTTGCGACTAATAGGTGCGAAGAAACAGTCGAAAATGTGGAAAAAACGGGGAAAATTATGCGCTGCGAAAACCGTTCGAGATACCCAAATTATTCCCAAAATAACCATTCCACGCGGACGAAGTCGCGAGCACCAGCTAGTTTGAAATAGGTATTGATTACTGATTGACATACTTAATTTGTCATCGCTATTAAAGATAGCAATAGAAATTGTCACTTTGAATTTTCAAAGGAAAACAGACATTATCATTCTACAACATAC
Source organism: Synanthedon tipuliformis (assembly GCA_947623395.1). NCBI lineage: Eukaryota > Metazoa > Arthropoda > Insecta > Lepidoptera > Sesiidae > Synanthedon > Synanthedon tipuliformis. Next base: position 3,923,148 of record OX392434.1, on the reverse strand, counting down.
AAACAATGTTCAATCTTAGGGTGACAATAAAGCACTTTATTTGTCTAGTTTACATACATATCTATGCTAATACTTAATTTTTAACTTTAAAAAAATGCAATTTTCATACATGCTCATTGCTCACTATAAGATTAGTTACTTAGATTAATGATTGGTCTCGTTGCGCTCGTTTAGATACCGCGCTATCTAAAAACATTAGCTGCGTGAATGCAACAACTTTTTATTGTAGTGTGTGTAAGTAAAACATCGTCACTTTTTATCACTTTTTACCCAGTTTTATTATATTTTTACACAGTTTCACTACATACGCAAACTGGTATTTTATTATGCCCAAAATTTAATAAAACATTCGGCACGTACACATCACACACGGTTTGCAGTGTGACTGGCTCGGGTACGCCAAATTCGGCGTAGCATTTTTTGCCGCATTTGACAATTACGACGGCGGTATCTAGAGAGTATCTAGAAAATTTTAAATTTTTTTTAAAATTTTTTTAAAAAAAATCATAAATTTTAAAAAAAAAAAAAAATTGCAATCTGTTCAGTAACTTTTTTATCCTACAGACAGGCTGACTGTTCACTTGATGTATGTATGTATGTAGGGTAGGTGGTTACCGTCGCCAATAAGACAAGCAACGCCACAGGTGGGCCCGTTCGCGTAAAAAAAGGTAGTAACTACCAACTTCTAAGTACTATTCACATTTTAAACTCAAATCTGTTGACGTGAAGTCACATTTTCTCGGGTATTTTTTTTTCTCGTGTAGCGGGTTCGATTCCCGGTTCAACCATGTAATTATTTAAAAATGTATGAATGCATTTTAAATTGTTTTTTAAATTAAAATAATGTCTTCTTTCAGTAAAATGTTCCATCTACAATATTCAAGGTACTTTCCCTCCATGTGGCATAGTCTTGGGACACCCTGTATATAATTATATATGTCCAAATATATACACATAGGCTTTTGGAGACGGATACCAAAATCGGCATCGACCTTTCTATTGCACCGATAAAATTATTAACAAAAAAAAAAAAAACAAAAAAATTAAAAATTAAATGGCTGTGATTATAAAAATGCTTATTCCTTAATAAATCTATCAAAATACAAAACAAAATTCAGGCTGTGATTTTAAGGATAGAAATTTAAAAAAATCTAAGTTTAAATTTTAATTTATTTAATTTTATTTAAATTTTAAATTAAAAAAAAATATGTTTGAAATTTTTTTTTCTAAATTTTTGAAAATTTTAGTTAGTTTTTTTTTCGTTTATTGCTAATTCTTAGGACATAGATTTATAAAGATTCTAACTTAAATATAAATAAAACTTAATTTATATAATTTTCAAATATTATATAAAACTTATTTAATATGTTTTCGATACTTATTTATATATATAAAAAAGATGTTTATCTATTTATAAACAACTCATTTTTTTAGAACCAAAATAAAATAAGAAGAGCCTTAAAATGAACATTGTCCATAATATACTAATTACATTAAATTTATAAAAGAATGGATTACAATTAAATTACATACATATTTTATTTATGGATATTAATTTGAAAATTATTAATTAAAATTTGATTCAATTGTAATTTTATAAAAAAAAAAATACAGCTCTAAAAAAATAAATGTCGGATAAATCCGACACTGGCGGCTGGAGGGTTGGACAAAACCTGGTTTGAACCGGAACCTGGTTCAACTTTAACTAGAACATCCCCTTTGCCTTAGCACCAGCGATATATTTCCTAACATATACTATATAGTCCAACATAACCGTTGCGAAGGCTGTGTCCAGTACGAATTGAGGTATCGAACCTGGAAATTAAAGATTTTTTTTAAATGACTGCGTAACGCGATGTGCCCTACCACCCCTAGTTCATTTTCAAATTTGACCCCGCTGGGAATCGAACCCGGAGCCCCTGAGACGTTGGGCAAGCACCCTCACCACTCATCCAACGGGCTCGTCTAAATCATTTTAAATTCAAATTTCATTGTATTATAATATGTCTCAATTTCATTTCATTCATTCAATTTCATTTATTCAATTTTATTGTATTCAAATTTCATTTATACAATTTTATTTATTCAATTTAATTTTTTAAACATTTTTTTTTCATACACACAGCGCCATCTAGTTCCAAAGTAAGCAACTTAATGCTTGTATTATGGATACCAGACAGTTGATATACTACATACAATACTTTTTTTTGTAAATACATACATATTATAAATATGTATAAAACATTCATGACTCAGGTATAAAGGTAAATGTTCATACATAAACATTTGCCCCTAGCGGGATTCGAACCCGCGACCGCTTGGTTAACAGTTAGGGTTACTAGCCACTAGACCAAACACATCGTCAAAGTCAATTTCATTGTATTTAAATTTCATCAATTCAATTTCATTTATTCAATTTTCATTTATTAAATTTCATTTATACATTTTCATTTATTCAATTTCATTTATTCAATTTTCATTTATACAATTTCATTTATTCAATTTCATTTGTTCAATTTCATTTATTCAAATTTATATGACACTGTATTCAAATTTCGTTTAGCACTAGAGAGATTGTATTTGTAATGTGTACTGAACTTTTAATGCGAGAAAATCCGCGAAGAAAAGCTAGTCACTGAAGAAAATTAATATACCTTTAAGGTCGCAGCACATGAGCCACTGGAATTTAGTTCGCTCCTCAATTCTGCCTTCGGAACTTTGATACTTTTGAGGCTTAAGGTACCAGCATCCGAGCTTATTGTGACCTCTGTAAAAAAGAAAACAGTTTCCTTTGAAAAATCCACAATAACTATTTGTTGAAGAATTTTTCAATTGTAAGAGTTGATGTTATTATTGTTACATAGTATGCATATAGTATGGTATTGGTAAGCTGGTCGAGTTTGAAAGGGAGCTCTTAAAATGTGCGCGTCCAGTGTCAGTGACGCTGACTTCTGACATTACGCTCACCTGACGCTGAAAAGCTAACACTCACATAAAATAGTATGGTATTGATAAGCTGGTCGAGTTTGAAAGGGAGCTTTTAAAATGTGCGCGTCTCAGTGTAAACTGACGCTGACTTTTGACAAGACGCTGAAAAGCTAACACTCACATACAATAGTATGGTATTGGTAAGCTGGTCGAGTTCGAAAGGGAGCTCTTAAAATGTGCGCGTCCAGTGTCAGCGTCAGCGTCTTCTTACATTACGCTCACCTGACGCTGAAAAGCTAACACTCACATAAAATAGTATGGTATTGGTAAGCTGGTCGAGTTTGAAAGGGAGCTTTTAAAATGTGCGCGTCTCAGTGTAAACTGACGCTGACTTTTGACAAGACGCTGAAAAGCTAACACTCACATACAATAGTATGGTATTGGTAAGCTGGTCGAGTTTGAAAGGGAGTTCTTAAAATGTGCGCGTCTCAGTGTGAACTCACGCAGACTTCTGACATTACGCTCACGTGACGCTGAAAAGCTAACGCTCACCTGACTAGATTCTTCTGCGGCGGATAGCCAGGCACACAAACGCTGACTCCGCTGCTGATGTAGCAATGAGGGTCTTCCTCCACGACCAGCCCATCCCTCGAGAGAGAGGCCGCTCGTCGCAGTATGACAAAATCGCGCGGTTTTATCATACCCTTACCACCGCCGGCGGTCACTTGGTACGACAGGTCTATGCCGGGGCCTATTTGCTGGAATAGTATTTGTTTATTAAAAAAAAAACAAGCTGTAATTTAAAAGAGACTTCTATTCTGCTGAGACCAAACACGCTATATATCTGCTGTAATTTGCTGAGGAGTTGGGCGTCCCGCAGACTACTTGATGCTACAGAATTTGCAACATCAAGTACAATCAAGTGATACTTGATTTGCAAAATCGGTCATGTAGTTTTTGAGTTTATTAATCAAAAACTACATAACCGATTTTGCAAATGCGAGTAACATAGACTATATTTTATAAAGTTACGCGAATAAAGTCTCGTGCAAGAGCTAGTAATACATAGAAATTCGAATAAAAAGATTACGCCTTGATGATAGGTATTACCTTAATGACCTCACTCTTCAAAATGGTTGGATTCCATTCGGGCAGTCTTGTAATATTGTCACGGAATTCCTCGAACAGGAACTTTGACGGGCAGTCCACTATTCCCTGAAAAATTACATATTTTTTTTAAAAAAGACAGTTTGTACCTGAATCCCATATCAAAATATGAAATGGTTTTGTTACAATAAATCATTAAAAAATTCTTGCGTTTTTAGCAAATCGTACCTACGGGCTAAGTGTTTTTACGCTTAAGTATCTACTTCTTACAATATATTATTTTGTTACGCGATTATTCCAACAATTATGAATAATTAACTGAATATAAATTGTAAATAGGTATTAAGTACGAGGTCTATAAATAATTTCGTTGATTGTCATTTAATGCTCTTTGCGTCGAAGTAATCAACATATTATTTTCGACATTTTGGAGTTTACTTTCTTAAGAATTGATTTGCGTTAATATATAATATGTCGTCGGCACATCGTAGAATTGGGCATATCATGATATTCCTGGGCAGATCATATTTCTGTTAAAACATGAGAGTAAAATCAAAATTGTTATACGAAATGCGAGCACGAAATGCGTTACGTTCTACTTTCGAATATCTATGAAGTTTCGTAATTATGTATTTATAATACATTTATTAATGAAGTATTTATTAATGAAGTAAATAATTATGTTCTATTTAATTCTCATTGTGTGTCAGTCAGTGTCATATATTTATCTTGTACTTTTTTGTTTTGTTTTTTGTACATGTACTTAGTAGGTGCATGTACGTATGCTGCAAAAGATGATGAATCTGATTGTTTCTATGACCACCTACAAGAAGCTTTAGAAAAAAGCTACAAAAACGTCATCGTGATGGGCGACTTCAATGCTTGTATTGGACAAAGACTTCCTGAAGAAAAAAGAGCGCTAGGGTCGTTCTGTTACGGCAAACGGAACAGAAGAGGCGAAAAACTAGTACAATTTGCACTCCAGAATAATCTTACAGTAATTAACAGCATTTTCAAAAAGAAAACTAAAAATATGTGGACATGGATGTCGCCAAAAGGGGAAAAATATCAAATCGACTATATTATGTCTAATACAAGGGTAAGGTTTACGAACATTGAGATTTTAAATCAGCTCAATTTTCCAAGCGATCACCGACTTATGAGAAGTACATTTCAATTAACAACAGCAAAAAAAAGTAGAGTAAAATATAGCCTACCAAATTTTACTTTAAAAACATTAGAAGATGAAAATCTGTTCCTGCAAAATCTAAAAAAAGGTCTGGAAAAGATAGATTTATTGACATGCACAAATATCGAACTATATTATTCGGATTTAAAAAAATGTATTACTGACTCTATAAATGCTACGAAGAAAACAAACAACAAATCAAGACATATTATATCTGAAAACACAAGATTACTATTAAATAGAAGGATGGAACTACAAAATAAAAAATCCCGGACAAAAGATGAACAACATGAACTTAGTCACCTATATAAAAATATACACAAAAGAATTAGAGAAGAGTACAGAAACCACAGAGTTAAGATAATAGAAAAACATCTATCCGACACTGGAAGCCTGAAAAAAGGATACAAAGAGCTAAATTGGACAAAAACTTGGATACCAACTGTGAAAGAAAAATCAACCGACAAACAAATATCTTCGAGATCAAAAATAATAGATACTGCCACTAACTTCTACAAAGACTTATATTCTAGAAAAACCAACTACCCAAATATACATCTAAACGAAATGACAATAAACGGAACATCTTCAGATCCACCACCACTTCAAAGATTTACAAATATAGAAATTCTAAAGAGAATAGAAACTTTAAAAAAAGGAAAAAGTAGTGGACCTGACAACATACCCAACGAAATAATCATAGCGGGAAGATTTATATTAACACCATATTTAACAACACTCTTTAATGAAGTAATGAACACTAGGCAAATTCCAAATGAATGGGCAAAATCTGACATCATTTTACTATATAAAAAGGGAGATCCTACAAACATTGCCAATTATCGACCTATAAGCTTACAACCATGCCTCTACAAATTGTTTGCCTCATGTTTAAAAGGACGCATATCTGAAATCATTGAAAAATTCCAACCAGTAGAACAGGCGGGATTCAGGAAATCCTTCTCAACAATGGATCATATTCACGTTCTTGAACAAATAATAGAAAAATACGAAGAACAAAGACGCACCCTATACTTAGCATTCATCGATTACGCCAAAGCTTTTGATACAATCTCCCATGCTAGTATATGGAAAGCTTTACAAGAATGTGGAATACCGTTGGAAACAATTGAACTAATACAAGACATTTATGAGAAAAGCGTTAGCAGAGTAAAACTAGACAAGACCGGGCCTGAGATAAGCATTTGCAGAGGTATAAGACAAGGCGACCCCTTATCCCCTGCATTATTTATAACTGTTTTACAAGACGTCATGAAACAACTTAACTGGTCAAAGAAAGGCATAAATATTAAAGGATGCTATCTTGGAAATCTCCGTTTTGCTGATGATATTGTGTTATTCTCGGAAACCGCATCACAACTGGAAGAAATGATTAACGAGCTTAACTGCGTCAGTCGCGGTATCGGTCTGGAATTAAACACAGAGAAAACTAAAGTCATGTCCAACAAAGCTAAAAGGCCAATACTTGTGGGTAATCGACAGCTGGAGTATGTCCAAGAATACATATATTTAGGTAAGCTAATATCCTTCTCAAAATCCAGGCACAGTGACGAATTAAAGAGACGTGTCAACATGACATGGAACAAGTTTTGGAGCTACAAAGAGGTTCTAAAATCAGATTTACCTATAAAACTAAAAAAGAAGGTCCTAGATTCATGTCTCTTACCTTGTCTATCGTATGCAAGCCAAACCTGGATCTATAATACCTACACGAACAGGAAAATTGAAACATGCCAGAAAGCCATGGAGAGAAGTATTCTCAATTTAAAATTAAAAGACAAGAAGCGACATAGCGAAATAAGAGAAAGGACAAAAGTTATTGATGCGTTAACTCACTGCAAGAAACTTAAGTGGAAATGGGCCGGTCACATTGCACGTCAGGACAATGAGAAATGGACCAGAAAAATCACTGCATGGGCTGGCCCATCCGGAAAAAGAAAAAGAGGTCGCCCCATGGAAAGGTGGGAAGACGAGCTTAAAAAAATCGTAAATAACGATTGGATTAAGATAGCCCAAGACAGGAAAATATGGAGAGAGATGGAGGAGGCTTTTACTCGTCGAGAGGTCCTTAATACCTAGATAAAAAAAAAAAAAAAAAAAAAATGTTATTGCATGATTATTGTAATGTTTAAGGAAATTAAAGGCTTTTTTATTTTATTTATTTTATTTTACTTAGTAGGTAACAGCATGTACTTTAGTCGGTTTTCGTTATAAAAATAATTTTATAAGAACCGCTGTTGCTGTTATCAACACAAGTAGACGGGTGATACGATAAATTATTTCAACGAGTCTCTCATAGCCTCCGTGGCGCAATGGCTAGCGCGTTCGGCTGTTAACCGAAAGGTTGGTGGTTCGAGCCCACCCGGGGGCGATGTAATTTCTATTACGCGTGTTTTTTTAATGCAAGTCCGTTCTTGCATGGAGTATTAGTCCACACCTTTGGGATGGCTCAGCCAAATACCAACTTGCCGCACTCGATTCGGTTCGGTAGAACGCAGTAGTCCGGGAGCCAGCGACACAATTTTTTGACATATTTGCGCAACATTTATTATAATTATTATGGTTTTTGTGTCATTTTAGCGCTTGTTAAACATAAGGAGGAGGACTTTGTTTTATAATATGTGGTGATATCCTCCTTATGAATTTTAAATTGTATCAAAACCTTTAATTTGTGTTTAAGAGTGTAAAAAATCAATAATAAGTGCTATACAAATAATACAATCTACTCAGCCGTGGAACCAATTTTAGGAATCGCCGTTTATCAAGTCACGGAGGAATACGATAAGTAATTTCAAAGAGACTCTTCATAGCCTCCGTGGCGCAATGGCTAGCGCGTTCGGCTGTTAACCGAAAGGTTGGTGGTTCGAGCCCACCCGGGGGCGGTTATTTTGTAAATTCGGCATTTTTTTTTTACACGTAAATAATTATATTGGTGCGCCTCGACAGTAAATCCGACTCGTATGCTGTGAAGTGCATTTTAATCGCTTGAATAATATAAAAAAAGGCAGTTTGATTTGTTATTTTATTGTAGTGTTCTTCTTTATACAAATAGTATATATTATTTGAAGTCGCTTAACGTATATGTTTGTGTGTTTGTTAGGCACTCCTAATACACGCAACCGATTTTAATGTGGTTTTCACTAACAGATAGATACTTTAGCGATCATCGTGAAAGACAGGGTACCTTTCATCCGGAAAATTCAGCAGTTCTTTTTTTCCTCAGTCAAAAAAAAAATTTTTTTTTCTGCAATTTAATGCTACTTCGGTTTCAGCAATTGGTTTTAATGATACTCTTAATGCTAAGCAAAAAAAAAACTTGAAACTTACAGTGAACCGGTAGACTTTTCCAAAATTTTCGGTATTTTTTGATTCTACCACATCTCCTTTCATGATGCCTCTCTTCTCCACTTTCCAGCCTTGTAGATTTATCACCTCTAAAGAGTTGTACATGCATTCGTCCGCTTGTCGCCTGTATTCTTCTATCTGTAAAAAGGTATTCCTATTGAAAATAACGTTTGCAACTTAGATTAATGATTACCGCGCTATCTAGATACAATAGCTCCGTGAATGCGGCAACTTTTTATTGTATTGTATAGTGTATGTAAAACATCGTCACCTTTTATCACTTTTTACACAGTTTAATTATATTTTTACACAATTTCACTACATACGCAAACTGGTATTTTATTATGCCTAAAATTTAATAAAACATTCGGCACGTACACATCACAGATAGCTTGTGTGACTGGCTCGGGTACGCCGAATTCGGCGTAGTATTTGTTGCCGCATTTCAAGTACGACGGCGGTATAATTGATTTCTTAGATTTATAGATATCTAAGATTTGCAATATATATAAATAGAAATGCACCAATTTAATAAAATGAAAATTTAAAAAAATGTCTCTTTTAATCTCTTTAAATTAAATTACTTGTTATGTTGGTACCGAAGTATGACCTAAATATATAGCATATTTATTTGTTTATTTATTTTATTTATTTATTGGAATAATAACTACTTAGTCGTCGTTGTCATGAATCAGTACTAATGTTAGGTATCAATGCGAAAGTTTGTATGGATGTATGGATGTATGGATGTTTGCAACGCTTTCACGCAAAAACTACTGAATGGATTTCAATGAAAATTTGCATACCCGTTGTCTGGAACACCAGAAAGGACATAGGGTATATTTTATAAAGTTACGCGGGCGAAGTCGCGTGCAGCAGTGAGCAGCTAGTTTGTTATAATATGAGAAAGAGGGCACAGTATGTTCGAGCGAGTACTGAATATTTTAACTAGCTTCTTTTTAAAGGTACTGGCGAGTGGACGATACCAAGTAGTATCAATGTAGTATCAATATAGTATAGTATCACTATATTAAAGTACATACTAACTTTTAACCGCTTAGTTTTGTAGTCGTGCCTCTAGTGCTTGACTCGTAATTTATTTTAAAACTCAATTATTTAAAAATAAACATTACACAAGTACAGGAATTTGTCGTATATATCCGGCTATCCGAATTGTATGAAAGACGTAAAACTTATAACAACTCGTTTTTGCGTCTGGCGTTAATAAAGTAGTTTAAAAAAGTTTAAATTTGTTCGAATTGTATGAAAGACGTAAAACTTATAACAACTAGTTTTTGCGTCGGGGTTTAATAAAGTAGTTTAAAAAAACTTTAAATTTGTTCGAATTTTATGAAAGACCCTTACAGTTAACCATTCGGCCTTAAACTCTTTTCCGCTGTTGTCCTTGTTAAACATTATCTTCATCCAGTTAGCCAGAAAATATCCGACTCTCGACATACTGTTCAACTTTTTCTCCAACTCTTCTTCGGTCCTAACACTCTCCAGTTCCACGATGTGTTTCTCGATTTCCTCGTCATCCATTTTTATGTCTTCGTGCGAATCCGACGATGACGTCTTGTACTGCACTTCGGATACGTCAACTGACGTCGAGGCGGCCATTTTGAAATTTACGCGCACTTTTCAAATGATACCTATATACTACTGGCTGGTTTGAGAGAAATTTTTGAATTTCGAATCCGAGTAGTTTAACTGTACCAAAGCGCGCGAATAAGCTTATAGTGCTGCGACCTAATTAGTGGTGTCTAGTAAAAGTAATGTCGATAAATTAGATAAAATTAAATAACTATCGCGGTCTGTAAACTTTTTTATTATTGATAATAATTGATTGGTTCGCTCTTGGCGAGCATTCTAGCCGTCGCTCTTGGCAAGAGGTCAATGACGGAGCGAGCTCACCAAGAAAATGCCCATTCAGTCGAAATTAAAAAATATTTGGGTTACTTATATGAGATCGAAAACACAGACAAAGATTTTTAACGGACGAAGTCGCGCGCAACGGCTAGTAAATTTATAATTAGACACGCGGACGAAGTCTCAAGAAAATAGGCTGTCACAGTCAAACATAATTCTATCTAACTAAATGTAAATCCTATTAATCCTATTATCCTATCCTATTAATATCCTATTATTAATATTATAAATGCGAAAGTTTGTATGGATGTATATGAATGTATGTATGGATGTTTGTAACTCTTTCACGCAAAAACTACTGAACCGATCAGCATGAAATTTTGCATAGACGTTGTCTAGGACACCAGAAAGGACATAGGGTACCTTTCATCCAGAACGCGGACGAAGTCGCGAGCACCAGCTAGTCTAATCTAAATTCTACACTTTTTACGACAAACTATTCTGAAAAACTCTTAAAATCACAGTTTGATTTAACAAATTTTATTTATGACTGTGTATTAAATAATATAATAATTATCTTGCTTTGTGAAATACAAGATAATAAAACCGTGCCACTATCACAATAATTGTGACTGACTAACACAAATTACTAAGTGTATGAAATCAATTCCACGCACGAACACCGATGTTATCCGAGTAGCGTTCGGACTTACACTATCAATTTGTATTGGCGTTCATATATTTATAAACAAGTTGGGAGCTACCACTTTTATAGGCAGCAATAGTACGAGTACATATAGTGCATACAGATATAGTCAAGACAATTAGCAAGTTCTGCACCTGGGCCAGCCTGGGCCAGATTCTTTTATATTTTTAGATGAACAGTACTTTTGGAGTTTACTCCTTGAGAATTTGATTTTCATGTGTAGCCCCGGAGTATTGAACGTTCATGGTAGTAAAATCATAATTGTTACACGACACGATGAAAAACATTTTCAAAATGGTTCCATTAGTTTTTGAGTTTATTCATTACAAACAGACAAATCGTTTCTCTTTATAATTTTTCACGTAATTTCGTCAGGCGCTACATCCCTTACTTTCTTCCCTAGTAGGTATTGTAATATTTTGTTATGGGCGACCTCTGGTAAAGATCATAATGTATACTTTGATCGCTCTAGTTATAGATTGCATAAAATAGAAGTCCGATTAAAAATGATTAATTTTTATTAGATATTAATTATTATCATAATGATAAAATTTAAAGTTAATTTGATTGATGCGAGTATTTTATGCGAGTACAGTGGCTAAGTAAATTTAGTCGAATTTTTAAATTATATTTCGCCTAATCATTACCTAAGTAAGACATCATCTTCTATCTATATTGCATACTAGCTGGTGCTCGCGACTTCGCCCGCGTGGAATAGTTATTTTGGCAATCATTTGGATATCTCGAACGGTTTTCGCAGCGCAAGCAACGGAAGCCCTCAAAGATGAATAATTTTCCCCGTTTTTTCCACATTTTCGACTGTTTCTTCGCTCCTATTGGTCGCAACGTGATGTTATATAGCCTAAAGCCTTCCTCGATAAATAATCTATCCAACACAAAAATAATTTTTCAATTCGAACCAGTAGTTCCTGAGATTAGCGCGTTCAAACAAACAAACAAACAAACTCTTCAGCTTTATATATTAGTATAGATTAGCATATAGATATATAAAGAATACTATAAATAATTTGGCGCAACTGTCGCGAGGCAGCGACTTTACTCATATATTTTCTTTTTCAACAATTCTAGTAAAAAATTTCTAGTATTTTCTAGTAATAAAAAAGCACTAAATTACATTAGCATAGTACGCAGACTAGCAATCAACTTCAAAATCCTTAATCCGCCATCAGAGTGAACTAGGGCAATTTATACAAAGATTCGAACCCGCGACCCCTCATTAGGGTCAATTGAACACCGGTTGTCAATTTAAAATGGTACATAATTCAATGGGATTAACAAGTGTAGGCATATACATATATACATGAGAAATCATTAGAACGGACGTTTAAGTATGTATATATGATTATATGAATTCATTATTTAGCTAGCAGCCTGCCCCCGGCTTCGATCACATTACACTGGATTGACGAAAGCATCAGTATCGTTGCTTATGTTAAACTGACTGTCTAACGACTTTAACATAAAAAAATGACGAAAAGCAAGCTCAAAATCCCAGAAGTGAAAACTTAGCTTTACAAAAAACATTTAAATGGTTTTTTTTCGACGACAGATGTCGCTACGCCGGTAGGTTATAATAACGCGCTATGGCTTCGTTACTCATCGCTCAGTTACACTTTTCACTGAGTGTCATTGATCATCACCGTTGACCATAACTGAGCGTCAAATCTCCAATCCCCGTCACAGAACGCCACTGAGCGTCACCGAGTTGAGCATAACTGAGCGTCAAATCCCCAATCTCCATCACTGAACGCCACTGAGCGTGACCGAGTTGAGCATAACTGAGCGTCAAATCCCCAATCCCCGTCACTGAACGCCAATGAGTTGAGCATAGCTGAGCGTCAAATCCCCAATCCCCGTCACTGAACGCCACTGAGTTGAGCATAACTGAGCGTCAAATCCCCAATCTCCATCACTGAACGCCACTGAGCGTCACCGAGTTGAGCATAACTGAGCGTCAAATCCCCAATCCCCGTCACTGAACGCCACTGAGTTGAGCATAGCTGAGCGTCAAATCCCCAATCCCCGTCACTGAACGCCACTGAGTTGAGCATAACTGAGCGTTAAATCCCCAATCCCCGTCACTGAACGCCACTGAGTTGAGCATAGCTGAGCGTCAAATCCCCAATCCCCGTCACTGAACGACACTGATTTGAGCATAGCTGAGCGTCAAATCCCCAATCCCCCCGTCACTGAGCGTCACCGAGTTGAGCATAGCTGAGCGTCAAATCCCCAATCTCCGTCACTGAACGCCACTGAGTTGAGCATAGCTGAGCGTCAAATCCCCAATCCCCGTCACTGAACGCCACTGAGTTGAGCATAACTGAGCGTCAAATTCCTTATGCAAGCAATCCCGCCTAAAGAAATTTTCATTTCAAAAATCACATCTTGAACACCTTGAAGCTCGAATTGCTTGAAGAAATGCCTAATGGAGTCCCTAGACGGTCAATAGTCAGAATTGGTTAACAAGCACGTAAAATTTGCGTGCTCGTCAACGAAACGGTTGAACGGAGCTTGATGTGCTTGACAAGCATGTCAACTCAGTGATGATCAGTGACGCTCAATGACGAGATTGGGGTTTTAACGCTCAGTTATGCTCAACTCGGTGACGTTCAGTGACGGGATTGGGGATGACAAGCACATCAAGCTCCGTTCAAAATGGTTCAAAGCTCTACTGATTACTGAATACTGATCAACTATACGTGATTGATTATTATGCTTGATGAATTTTTTTATATTTTTTGCAATGCTTATCAAGCATGCTTCATCGTTTAGATGCATGCTTGTCAAGCAATTTTAACAGGACTCCACAAGACACGACCTATTTACAGACATTATATTCATTTAGTGTAGCAAGTAAGAAAGAAAGAAAGAAAGAAAGATTTATTCACTGCACGAAGTACATTAACATGACATTACATAAAAGAAACATAAACAACAAAAACCAAATGGCACAATGACAAATTAATAAAAACAGACAGGTAAGATGTGTGTGTGTGTGTGTGTGTGTGTGTGTGTGTGTGTGTGTGTGTGTGTCGGCAGTCAATCGAATACTGGCTCAGCGTTGTGGCGAGGTGCTAAGCAGGCACCTAGAGCGCTGATGTTCAGCCAGCAAAGAATTATGTGTTAGATAATAAATGTTATGTAATTGAATTTTTAGTGACTCACCTGATCCTGAGTCAGTATGACGTGGTCTCCGGGCCACCTGGGCCTTGGACTCGACTCGGGCGTTTTCACGGGCGAAAAGAAGTGGACAGTCGACTCACCTGATCCTGAGTCAGTATGACGTGATCGCCGGGCCTCCTGGGCCTTGGACTCGACTCGGGCGTCTCCACGGGCGAGAAGAAGTGGACAGTCGACTCGCCGTACGTCGACTGGACGTCGGGCGCCAGACGAGATTGCAACAACGGGGTTCTCTCCGATGGCCCTTGGTGAACTTTATACGAAAGCAGACTTTTAATACTCACATAAAAACTTCATTACTTAGGTTTTTTTTTATCTTTACATAGTATGTAAGTACTAGCTGTTGCACGCGACTTGGTCCGCGTAACTTTATAAAATATAGCCTATGTTACCTAATCGCTGATAAATATAGCTTCCCAACAGTGAAAGATTTTTTTTAATTGATCCAGTAGTTATTGAGTTATTTACTTAGAACCGTAAAACAACGTTTATATGTATAGTTTAATGTTATTTTGTGTTAAATTGTTGAAAGAATCAAGCCTTCTGTTGGAGTTTTCATATAGACAGCGTTGGCTAATCCGTTCGAGATACAACATACAATGTATACAAACAATGTATACGAGATACAATGTATGGTGGAATTATTTCTTTTACTTGGGAATACAAAAAATCGACTTAATCGAAAAATTTAATTTAATTAAAAAATTTAATTTTATTCGCGTCAAATTGCGTAAAGCGACTTCAAATTATAAATTTATTATGTAAAGATGTTTAACGAAAATGGGTTCATAATCACTGAATATCAAAAAACTTACCGATAGCATCTATGATCTGTTTCGCTTGCAATTCTTGGGGAAATACTCTAAAGTCCAAGAACCAGGCCTCACTCCACGCCAGGGTGAAGGAAGTGAGGATCAGAAACACCTGGTACACGGGCTGGGAAGCGTTGGGCCACTGGACAAAAAAAACATTGCTTTTTATCTGCTCACTAGCCTTTTTAATGTTAAACCACAATTAAGCATTGTGGTTAATAATATTTATATTAACAAGAAGATGGTTTTATATTAAAACTTCCTGTAATTCTGTGAGAGTAAATCTAATATATAAAATTCTCGTGTCGCAGTGTTTGTTGCTAAACTCCTCCGAAACGGCTGGACCGATTTTGATGAAATTTTGTGTGCTTATCGGGTAGGTATGAGAATCGGCCAACATCTATTTTTCATACCCCCAATTGGTAAGGGTGGGTCACCCCAAAAAAAAATAGCAAATCAACGTTTGCCAGGTCAGCTAGTACCTATGTTTATAGATTTGTTGATAAATTAATATAAATATAATTTTAAGCTGACCCGGCAAATGTTGTTATATATTTTTGGATATAAATAAATTTTTGGGATGGGCCACCGTTATAATATACCAATTTCATAAAAATTGGTCAATCCATTTCGGAGAAGTTTGTTTAAAAATACCGTGACACGAGAATTTTATATATAGAAGATATTATTATTTATTTTGGTCTCGATTTTATTAAGGGCCTCTTTCACCATCTCTGAGTAAAGTGTCAAGTAGGCTAACCGCCATTTAAAGTCACCGGTAAGAAAGCATACGAGTTTCACCATCTTCGAGTAGCATGACTCAAAGGTAATTTACTCGTAGACTCGTGACATTACTCGCCAATAAGCTTTATTTAAAAAAGTAACTAATCAACACTTTACTTGTAAGTAGTTGGTGAAAGAGCCTCTTCTCTTAAGTGTTAATTTTAGTGATTTCATGACATTATTTTTTTCATGTTTTGTAAATTGGGATAACATTCGAAAATAAAAAAAATAAAAGAATTTCATTTCATATGTTCAGGTCGTCGTATAACACAAGCAATAAATAAACCAAGTGCCCCGCAAGTGCACTGCCGAGCATACTACGATTAAGGATAACGACTTATCCTTGGGCTACGAAATAAGTATTATATTTTATTCGTATCACCCTTCCTGTTCAGGCGATCCTTAACTCGATGATACTATTAAGTTATTTCAACAAATCTCACATAGCCTCCGTGGCGCAATGGCTAGCGCGTTCGGCTGTTAACCGAAAGGTTGGTGGTTCGAGCCCACCCGGGGGCGATTATTTTGTAAATTTGGTATTATTTTTTTTACATATAAATAATTGGTGCACGACAGTAAAACCGACTCGTATGCCGTGCTTCACAGCGGTATTTTAACCGCTTATAAGGCTTTTATGCTCAGTTTGATTTGTTACTTTTCATTAAAGTTTTCATTTTCTTTATGCATAGTATAATTTGAAGTCGCTTAACGTTATGTTTGTCTGTCTGTTAGCACTAGTGATGTTTCGGATATCCGTATTTTTGGCGGATTCTTACCCGTTACTTTTTGGCGGATCTTTTACTGTTCTTTTATCTTATTAATTTTCAATTCATAGATTCAATTTTATCTTATGTATGTAAGTGATTTAGCAATGAAAAACTATTAAATTCGATTCAGATTATTTTTTATTTCTTAAAATCAAATATTTGGCAAATTTAAATTGCAAAAATTTATAGTATTGAGTCGCCATACCAATAGTAACTCGAAAGGTATGTACTAAATCAACTATCTTTATAATGAAATTAATCACATTAAATCTTTGTAATAAGCCTATTAAAATAATGATATATTTAAATAATATCTGTTAAGTATAGAACATAGATAAATGATTGGTCTCGCTGCGCTCGACTAGATACCGCCGTCGTACTTGTAAAATGCGGCATAAAATAGTACGCCGAATTTGGCGTACCCGAGCCAGTCACACTGCAAATTGTCTATGATGTGTATGTGCCGAATGTTTTATTAAATTTTAGGCATAATAAAATACCAGTTTGCGTATGTAGTGAAACTGTGTAAAAATATAATAAAAATGGGTAAAAAGTGATAAAAAGTGACGATTTTTTACACACACTACAATAAAAAGTTGCCACGTTTTCGGAGCTATTGCTTTTGTATGCTGCTCTATCTAGTCGAACGCAGCGAGACCAATCAATTATCTTTGGTATAGAATTTTTTTATAAAATATCTTTATAATGAGATCAATTAAGTTCAAATCTTTGTGGTAAGCTTCATAAAATTATTTTAAATTCTAAGTAAATCCAGAAAAATCTTCTAAGAAAAGTTAGTTTTTTTTTTTCTTTCTAAGAAAGATCCGCGCAATGTAAGTCAAAAACGGAACGGTAGCAATACTAAATCTATGGTCAAAACATAACATTACGTCAAAACAATTGTCATGTCCTGCCTGTCACTATCACGCAAATCGTCAAGTGGCGGGCGTCATTATCATTAGCACTCCTAATATAATTCATCCATACAACCGATTTTGATGCAATTTTCACTAACCCTTACTCAATGATATGATAAGTTATTTCAAAGAGACTCTTCATAGCCTCCGTGGCGCAATGGCTAGCGCGTTCGGCTGTTAACCGAAAGGTTGGTGGTTCGAGCCCACCCGGGGGCGGAATTTGTATCTTTACTGCATTTGTGTTTTTTTATGTTGCAATTCTTTTTTTGCATGTGTAAAACATCTATTGTAAAACAACCAATTGATAAATAAACCAATCTTTTCAACCAAACCAAAACCAAACAACCAATCTTTTCGAAATTCGAGTGAATCAACGATTTTAGAATTTAATTTTTCACAATTCGAACACGCCGAAAGAACATACTTAGATGGCGCAATATCTTTGAAACTTCAGAAAAAATAGAACGTAGTATGCTATAACGCATTCGTATAACAATTTTGATTTTACTCCCATAAAAAAAGTATGACGTCACACGCCCCTAGTATTATTGACAAGTTGCAGCTTGTATGTTATGTATACATACACACTTTGTTTTTAACGCCCGACGCAAAAACGGGGTACCTAACCCATTAAGTATATATTTGACATGTGTTTCTGTGTAGGTATGTGTGTATCTGTCTGACGTGTGATCGGGGATCATTTTTAGTTTTATAATTTACTAGCTACTGCTCGCGACTTCGCCCGCGTACCTAACTTTGTAAATTATATACTAAACTAAAACCTTCCTCGAGAACCACTCTATCTATACATTAGTGAAAACCGCATTAAAATCCGTTGAGTAGTTTTAAAGATTTAAGCATACATAGGGACAGACAGACAGACAGACAGACAGCGGGAAGCGACTTTGTTTTATACTATGTAGTGATGAAGATTTGCTCAGGCGTTTGAAGACTAACTGACTACAGGTTCGATTCTTTGGATATTTTTTTAATTTTACTTTAAGGTCGTCTGACAGGCTGGCGCTCCACTTGATGGTAAGTGGCTACCGTCGCTTAAAACACATGCAACACCACAGATGCTGCTGCAGGTGGTCTGCAGACCATAGTAGGATTAAGGATAAGGAACAACAATAGCACACGTGCTGCTATTTATTTATTTATTTATTTATTATTATTATTTTCGGGCTGCCCAAATGACTGCAAAATTTTTGAAAAAATCTTTTTGCAAAGTTGCCAATTGCCAATGCCGGGATTCGAACCCGGTACCCCCGAGACACTCATACGATGGGCTCGTCAACTAACTACATACTTACTTAGTAGTGTCAATGAGAACTGAGTTCCGGAGTCACAAATAGAGTAGTCCTTCTGTCTCATACCAAAAAAAAACGAATGATAAAAATAAAATAATACTTACGTCAAATACAAAGACCTTTGCTATTAAAAATGCACACGTTCCTGCTGTAGACAGCTGTAACAAAAAAAATCAGATTACACACAAGCACGCTTACACAAAAAACTTATATTATTATATAAACACACACACACACACACACACACACACACACACAGAGACAGAGAGATAGAGAGAGAGAGAGAGAGAGAGAAATGGTGGTTCATTGCCTCTGAATGCTTGAAATTTAGTTGAACTAACCCTTACAAGCTTTCTACTGAGCCCAAACACGCTATATACCTACTTGCTACACAAGTCGGGAGAGATAGAAGGGGATAGATGGATAGAGCGAGAGAGGAGGGGAGAGGGAGAGAAAGAGAGAGAGGAAGAGAGAGAGAGAGACAGAGAGAGAGAGAGAGAGAGAGAGAGAGAGAAATGGTGGTTCATTGCCCCTGAAGGCTTGAAATTTAGTCGAAGTAACCCTTATAAGCTTTCTATTGAGCCCAAACACGCTATATCCTTGCTACTAGCTTGCTACACAGCTGGCACACGAAAATTAATTTGAGAAGCAGAGAGAGAGAAAGAGAGAAAGAGAGAGAGAAATAGTGGTTCATTGCCCCTGAAGACTTGAAATTTAGTCGAACTAACCCCTAACAAGCTTAAACACGCTATATCCTTGCTACACAGCTGGCACACGACAATTAGAGGAAGCGAGAGAGAGAGAGAGAGAGAGAGAGATATCAGAATTCTAAGAGTTTCTTGTGGTAACCCAATTGATAAATAAATCATTTGATTTTAGATTTTGATTTAATGGTGTACTTTAATATACTCACAGCAATAACACTCCAGTTGTTGATGTACAGCAACGCGTAGAAGAGCAACAGCATTGTGAACCTACTAATGGCTACCAATACAATGTCAAACAGGGAACTCTTGATGTTATAATGAAAGATTTCTCTGTCAAATATCTGCTGTAAGGTTTCGCCTTTCATCTGTAACAATATTAAAAACTGTTATATTTCATACCTCATATTTTAGTGGCAGTAGGGAACAATGCGTTTCGCAGTCACACAAATAGGCAGCTCGTCTGGCGACTGTAACCACTACCTTACAGAAGAGTTTATATCTATATATAATCTATACTAAAATCTAATATTATTATAAAGAGAGAAGATTTGTATTGTAATGAATAAACTCAAAAACTACTGGACCTATTTTGAAAATTCGTTCACCTATAGAAAGCTACATTATCAGCGAGTATCATGAACTATATTTTATTAAGTGACGCGGGCGAAGTCGCGTGCAACAGGTAGTAGTAGATTATATATCTTGTACTAGTTAGATTAGAGACTAGAATAATGTATGAACTAGAGAGGTTACATTACATCATATCAATAGCCAACTTACCACAACACAAATCAACCACATTAAACTTGTGAACAATATGTCGAACGTGACGAACAGACAGAAGAACCTTCTCACTGTTGACATCTTCCCGTTGGGCCTGTGACCGGCGACCAGGTCTTCGGTTACCAGATTCACCGAATGCGATTGAGCTGAAAATTAAAACAGTTAAATCTGTTACAATCTATATATTATAAAATTATAAATCTATATTTTAAAAAAGAATTTGAGTTGGGGGGGGGGGGGGGCTTAACTCAAAAACTAGTCGACCGACTAAAAATTATTTCACCTATAGAAAGCTACATTATTAGCGAGTAACATAGACTATATTCAGAGATAAATGATGGTCTCGCTGTGCTCGACTAGATACCGCCGTCGTACTTGTAAAATGCGGCATAAATTAGTACGCCGAAATCGGCGTACCCGAGCCAGTCACACCGCAAACTGTCTGTGATGTGTACGTGCCGAATGTTTTATTAAATTTTAGGCATAATAAAACACCAGTTAGCGTAGTGAAACTGTGTAAAAATATAATAAAACTGGGTAAAAAGTGATAAAAAGTGACGATTTTTTACAATACACTACAATAAAAAGTTGCCACATTTTCGGAGCTATTGCTTTTGTATAGCGCTCTATCTAGTCGAGCGCAGCAAGACCAATCAATTATCTTTGGCTATATTTTATAAAATTACGCGGGCGAAGTCGCGTGCAACATCTAGGTAAGCAATAAAGGTTTTAAATAAAACCTTAGTTAGAAAAAGGGGTGTGTGGATGCACACCTACAAATTAACGTCTTGAAATCTTTCGGGGAATCCCCGTTTCATAGAAGTCCTTGCATTTAACGATTAAATAAATACAGCTCATGTGTGGCCTGATTACAGTTACACGTGATGAGTGGAGTGGCGAAACAGAAAAAAGGTAAGTAGGATTTAACTAGGCCGGAAGAGTTGTTTGTCGTGAGACATGTATCAGAAATTAATACTCTAATCTGTTATTTGACGACGACAAAGATTTATTAATTATACCTATACTATAAACATAATACCTATACTAACTGGTGTCCGCGACTTATTGGTTCGCGCGTTGAAAAAGAAAATATGAGTAAGTAACGCATAGATAAATGATTGGTCTCGCTGCGCTCGACTAGGTACCGCCGTCGTAAAATATAATAAAACTGGGTAAAAAGTGATAAAAAGTGACGATTTTTTACACACTTTACAATAAAAAGTTGCCACATTTTCGTACCTACTGCTTTTGTATAGCGCTCTATCTAGTCGAGCGCAGCGAGACCAATCCATTATCTTTGTGAGTAACATAATTATGCGCTGAAGTTTGTTTTTGAAAATCACACAAGAATTTAACATTTATTGAGGATAAAAATTATGCTATATGTTAATCCAGATAATAAACTATCTGTGTGCCAAATTTCATCCAATACCGTTGCAATGGATTTTTTAAACGATTAAGGTTTTTTAATACCTAATTTGCAGAAAAAAATTACAACCTTGCGAAGCCGCTATAGTTAGGTATACAAGTATTGTCATCGTCAAATAACAGATAAGGGTATAATATAAAATAAATTATCTAAATACCGGATCTTAAGACCATTCGAGTGGAGGGCCGTGCAGGTGTTTTTACAAGTATTTTTATCTTTGCGGCGAGTCATAATTTTATCAGTTGGGATACACTAGTCAAAATGAGTCATACATAAAGAACTTACTAAGCAGTTAATATCAGTCCTAATAATCTATAATTAAAATTATAAACTAACACGCTATATCTGCTGTATAAGTTGCTAAGGAGTTGGGTATACGGCGGACTACAGCATCAGGTCAAGGTCATCATGTAGTTGGCAGAACGTAGAATTGGGCAGATCGTAAAGTATGAAATCAAAAATCTTTCACCTAAAGTAAAAAATAGGTGCAACGAGGAGCGGAGCGAAGCAAAGCGAGAAGGAGTGTGTTAGGTTTACATGGAAATAAATTTGGGAAGCCGAGCGAAGCGGAGCGGAGTGAGGCGACCCTCTCAGTTTTTTTAACAGAAATACCTATGATCTGCCCAGGAATATCATAATATGCCGACGACATAAATACCGCCGAAGTAACAGTACACCAAACAAAAGTAACCAGTGTGGTGGTTACTAGCGCCAGACAACTGGCTGCCCAAACGCTGCATGGCCCTGCTATTACTTGCCAAATCCAGACCAGAGCCAACTATGTACTTATAAAAAGTTCATT
Source organism: Synanthedon tipuliformis (assembly GCA_947623395.1). NCBI lineage: Eukaryota > Metazoa > Arthropoda > Insecta > Lepidoptera > Sesiidae > Synanthedon > Synanthedon tipuliformis. The sequence goes on along the minus strand of OX392434.1, from coordinate 3,900,472 downwards.
TCCAAATTCGGCCCTGCCAGGAATCGAACCCGGGAACATTGAGACAGAGAATTAAACACTCAAAGTAAACACATCAATAACTCGACTAAAGGGCTCGTCAATTTAATATAGTATTAAATTTAATGAATTTAATACTATATATATATATATATATATATATATATATATATATATATATATATATATATATATTAAATTAAATTCAGCTAAAAATTACTATAGTAAGAAGTAGATATAATTAATATACTCACTCAGATTTCTGTAGGGATTGTTTAGACTGCCCACCAGGGACTCGGCTGCTTCCCGTATGTGCGCGTCAGTCATATTGAGCCCTGTAAACAACATTATTGACTGTTTACTAAACAATCCTTATCAACAAATCTAATGTAAGAACAAAGTTACAAAAAAAATGGTACTCCGAGAGTGCCGATAGAACCAAATATCAGGGATGCTATTCTCATAATATATATAAGCATACCATAATAATTTTATTATGAACGATTATGACGTACTCTTTGGTATTATGGATACCAGATAATTTGCCATTTGTATATAAAGTTAGCATCATTCCCGGGAGTTTATCAATCGACTGTCTGGCCCTTGACAGCTTTTTGTTGACTTTGTACGGTAGATACAAAGCGATTGCAAGCACATATTATTAAGAGACACGTGAGAGACACATATCATTAGACAAGTATCCGCAGACGTGCAATATGTATCACTAACATTTTTAATTTCTCATCCCCTCGTAAAAGAAAAAGAAAAAGGTACATAAAGTTTATCTATGTACAGTCTAAATAAATGAATAAAGGTAAAAAATACCTTAATAATAATACTAAATAAGTAATGAATGACTCATGCAGGAATCTATTTAAAAATGTAGCTACATAACTATATTTTATGTCAGCAATTTGGCTATCGAATTACTTAATTAATTAATTAACTATCAAATTATTAATTACATTTATTCCACCAATACTAAATTCTAATAATAATTATGTACCTAGTTACTTTTACCAAGAATATATCTAAAATTAGTTTGAGTATGTCAACTATACTCAAACTAATTTGAGTATGTCAACAATCTTCTATTTCTCATTAACTAAATTAATCATTAGAAATAATATTACAACAAAATAAATAATTTTCAAAAACAAATATTCATTAATCCCTAATTACTTGCACCGAAACATCTAATGCAAACACTCATATGGGGTCCATGTGGATGGACCCCAATTGCAAAGCTAAAATTTAAAAAAAAATGAGTAGAAAATCAGATATTTTTATTAAATGTGTTTCACAAAACTAAAGAGGTCGGATATGTGTGACTAATAATTTATTTGACATCTTACTATCCTAAATATTATAATCATTTTGTTGATGTTATACTTTTTTTAAATGAATTTTTGCATGCCTTTGATAAAAAGGCAATCATTTAACAAGTGATAAGATAAGATGAGATGTTTTAGGCAAATAAAATAAATAAGAACTAGTCTAAACCAATAAGATAATTGAGCCGGGCCTGGAGGGGCACTGACTCAACACCAAAAGCATGCACACGGCACATCTGCTCATAGTCAATCAATTGATCCCGTGATGAGAATACAAAAAAAAAGGTTCTTCTCCCACCCCCTTTCAGAAGAGCACCTTGAAATAACAGCATGCATACTGTTTTGTTTCATTGAGTGAATAAGGGATGCCAGAGCTCATTACTCAATCCCTTATCCCTAGAACTATTATAGACGGCAGCTTACTTGTAGCACCTGTGGAGTTGCTTGTGTTATAGGTAACGGTAACCACAAGTGGCATGTTAGCCTGCCTGTCGAATTTAACATTTAAAAACAAATATTCTAACCATTCACAATTTTTAACTTTTTAATTTCATAAGACTTTTATGTACTTATATTTTTTTTTTAGTAAGTACGTGACGTGACCTCACTATCGGCTCTAATGAAAGTTCAGTGCAGGTGGTTTTTTACATTATGCTGTGTTTATCTTTCTATATGTTATCTATGTATGTCTTTATATTTCCTTACAATAAAATTTATTCTCATTCTAAGACATGTCTAGATTGTAAACTAAATAAGAGCTGTTCCAATAAAAAAGGAGTAGGTAATATAGAACATACCTATAGCTGAATGATCTACTAACTGTTTATAAAAAGGTGGTTTAAATAACATGTTATCCTTACAAAGAAGATACGGTTTATGAAAAACTCATACTTTTATTCATTTCAAGTGGTACACTTAAAAGTATCTTAAAGTCATCTTTGTTCTTACATCCTTTTCCCATACAACTTCTATAGACAACTTAAAAATTCGATCTATAAATTAATTAAAGATAATCTATGATTTTCTTAACAAAATCTACAAAAAACATTCGTGCATTTCTCATTGCTTTTAAAAGAAAATTTGTTTTAAAATAATAACATATTAATAAATAGGGAATAGTTAAATAAAAACTCATATTCTTGGTCTAAATAATTTTATATTTGGAACACAATAAGACTAACTTTAAAATTTTATTTAAATTTAGATTAGGTAGATACTTTCAAATTTAGATAGAACACGATAAAAATTTATTAGGCGCTTACCTTTTCCTTTCGTTTTGTAATTATTTTTCACATAAACAAAACAAAACACTGAGCTGTTAACACACTGCAACCCTAACTAATAAATGCTTCTAAAGTTACACACCATAATGAGACCAACTATTGTTATTTATTCTTAACATAACATTCCGATTATTATTACAGTAACAACAAACTCAACAAAGGCCAGTCTTTGTGTTATGTTATGAAAAAATAAATCACTGACTGACTGATCTGATCCATAGAGTAACTTATAATATATACGGAAATAGAGACTTATCTTGGCTGTCTAAACGGGTAACAGCTTTGTGACGCCATCTGTATATTGTGTCCAGAACTAACACGTATGCGTCACAGAATAGGGTGGTAGTTATTTCATTATTTATTAATTGTCCTATAACAAATATGGGAATAATGCAATGAAACAAGTAGTAAAATTTAAAATTTATTTATTTCTTACTTTTAGGAATAATAATGCGATTCTTTGTTATGGTGTTTATTCTTTGAACTTCTTCACATCTATATCATCAGGATACCAATACATTAACAGAACAAAAAGCACATAGACATCCTATATTCAGTTAATATCCATAGTACAAGATACGGCCGTAAGAATATGTACCAATCGAGGATTAAATAAACACTTTTTTGTCGGAGCGGAGCCCGATATGTCCACAAAAATAATAAGAGTTCTATCTCAATTTGTGCACTACACCATCACTACACTACACTATCGAACCAAACCGGAGGAGCAGAACTCAACTCAACGGACGAAAAACCAACACAAAACACGGAAAAATATGCAAATTGCAGTAAAATTGGGACAAGAAAAACGACGCGTACGCTGTTCTTTAAACAGACATTTTGTTAGTCATGTTAGTGTTGCTAGTACAAGAACTATAATATATACCCAGCATGTACGGAAAAAAAAATCACTATATTAGATTAAAACACAAGTATTCTAAATCAAATACGACAAAACCGTGAAGCTATCTTTATCTATAGCTTCATGCATAAAACAATACCGAAACGGTACCATAAATATAAAATAGGTAATCGAAAGTATAAAATTTAATATTACAATAGGTTATTATTGTTAACAACACGATGTTTTTTATTTTAAATAAATAAAAAACGACTCCAGCACAGAATTGGACCGGCGCATTATGAAAAAGAAAGTAATGACTATTCTACCAAAATTTACCAATTTTATTGGTAAGTTTTATCATACGTTATATAGCAATTATAAATTATTCATAAAAAGCGACATCTACCTGATCATGCTCGAACTTAAATTATCTTAATTTAATAAAGCTGAAAGTGCTGCAATCTATTAATTGAATCTTGAACGATTTTTTGTTACACTACATCGTGTTCTAAGATAGTAGGCTCTTGGGGCCTAGACAAAGTGACATTGTAAAAACGATAACGAAGTTCGTTAACAAAAAAATGTATTGGATTGACATATGCCGTCGGTAAATCACGTGACACATCCCATACATTTTATTCTTTCGAATCGAATCGCTCCGGAGCGAATGCAACTTGTCTAGGCCCCCTGATCTGATCTGATTAGAAATAAAATTTAACCAAGTTTATGTGTTTGACAGTTCATTTATGAGTGAAACTGTCAAATACATTCCATTATACGCAAAAGCTATAAGCAAATGTCGATATTTGTAACAATAATTACATATCATAAAATTTTTATTTACTATCTACTAAAAAAAAATATTATTTCCGATAAAGATATAACTATCCTTATTTTTTTAAATAATTAAAACTACGATCAGTGTCAAATAATATCTGGGATATTGTTGTTTTTAAAGTTTATTTGCGATTAACGGAATGGAACAGAAAATGTAATTATTCTTCTTAAATTATCTTAAGAGACCTGGGGGCCTAGACAAAGTGACATTGTAAAAACGATAACGAAGTTCGTTAACAAAAAAATGTATTGGATTGACATATGCCGTCGGTAAATCACGTGACACATCCCATACATTTTATTCTTTCGAATCGAATCGCTCCGGAGCGAATGCAACTTGTCTAGGCCCCCTGGTTACAAGCGAATTCGCTACTCTCGGTTTTTTTTGGCTGCGTAACTTTATAAAATATAGCCAATTTTACTCGCTGATAACATAGCTTTTTAAGTTGAAAGAATTTTAAAATCGGTCCAGTAGTTTTTGAGTTTATTCATACAAATCTTCTCTCTTTATAATAATGATTTATAGATATAGATATGGTAAGTAATTATTCTTTTTGGTGATGATTTTAGTAACATTGCAAAAATTGCAAAAATGGAAAATAGAAAAGGTAACAATTAAACAAATAGTTTAGAAATGATAAACTTTATTAATACCAACAAAACTTTAAATTATCAATACAACTTGACGACATTTTTTTTCACTATAGGTAATTCCAAGAAACGTCACTCTTATCTTAATTCAAATTCAAACATAGCTACTGGTATTTTCTTTATTTAGATCTTAGAAGATTATGTCAGACCTTTGATCAATTGTAAATACTAAATAGTAGGTAGGTACTTACTAGTTTTGGTCAATTTAAATTAGCGCAAGTATTTTTTTATTCAATGAGCAATAAAAGACGAAAGGACTTTTACAAAGTACCTACATAGATACCTATAATATATTTGGTAATAGTTATTGTAAAACAAAACTTATAACTTATTTCATAAGGTTTAATTTCCTTTAAATATTCACATTTCTAACATAGCAAGACGAAATTAACAATTGAAATTGAAAATTATAAGAATTTTTTTTTTATTATAAATTACAATAAATACTTACAGATGAACTATATAAAATATTTTTTTGTAACAACAGTTTTGTTTCATTACATACAAAATTATTATTCTACAAATATTATCAAACTAGCTGTGTGTGCCCGCAACTTCGTAAGTTTTTCGTACGCTTGGTATTTCCGTATTAGGTCAATATTAGGTGTAACTTTTTATTTGTAAATCGATTGGAATGAGAAAAAGACAATGTTACGAGAAGACTGCTACAATACATCAGTGAAAGCCGCATTAAAATCGGTTAAGCCGTTTCTGATATTAGCGTGCACAGACAAACAGACAAAAATTCTAAAAACTATTTTTTTGACCTCGGTAACCTTTTCAGTATACAGACAACGAGTATGCAAAATTTCATATGATGATCGCTTGAGTAGTTAAGACGTGAAAAGGTAGCAGACAGACAGACAGAGTTAGGTTAGGTATTTTTACATTTACCTACAATTTAGTATGGATTATTTTATTTTAAGAGGCCCATTTTTCGATTACGTTCTGTAAGAACGTACTGTATCTTTCTTTTTTCTTCCATGTACGATTAATACCATGTCACAGAACCTACTCTGTTATCTGGCGGATCTCTAGCGCAGCAATAAGACGCAAACGTTCCTATAGAGGCTAGACTCAAACATAATATACTTATTCCGCACACGGCGCCCGAAGTTATATCATTGAAAGGAGTTCCTGGCAACGGCTGAACACAGAGTAGTAGAAGTAGACCAAACGCGCTGAGTAGAGAGAAAGATGACAGCACTATGTAACCTGGAAGGAAGTTTTTTAATCTTAGACCTTAAGGCGAGGATTTAGAAGAATAGCCAAAGATAATTGATTGGTCTCGCTACGCTCGACTAGATAGATCGCTATACAAAAGCAATAGCTCCGAAAATGTGGCAACTTTTTATTGTAGTGTGTGTAAAAAATCGTCACTTTTTATAACTTTTTACCCAGTTTTATTATATTTCTACACAGTTTCACTACGCAAACTGGTATTTTATTATGCCTAAAATTTAATAAAACATTCGGCACGTACACATTACAGACAGTTTGCAGTGTGACTGGCTCGGGTACGCCAAATTCAGCGTACTATTTTATGCCGCATTTTACAAGTACGACGGCAGTATCTAGTCGAGCGCAGCGAGACTAATCATACATCTATGAGAATAGCGTTATTTTCTTCTAATTTGACTACTTAGAGTAAAATTAAAACTTAGATGAAATTAGATACATACAGTGCTTTGACCTATTTTTTGTTCTGTTGTCTGCGAGAAGCTACAAAAATTTGTTGTGCAATAATGTGCCTTAATTCGTAGAATTATTAGGTTGCATTTTGGTAAAAATTGTGTTCGGTCTGACGGTAGTCCTTGTCTTAAGTTATAAAAAAAAATACTTTAGTAGTAGTGACAGGGCACTGCGTTTCGCAGTCGTATAGGTAGCCCGTCTGGAGGCAATAAGGCTGCGTTTCCACCAGTGATGTGCGAGGACGCGTAGCGAAGGATGTGCTTTTCAAGAACCAATAGAATCGCTTCATTTACCTCGCCTCGCTCAGCACAGCTGTGGTGGAAACGGCTTAGCGGAGCGAGGTTTTTGTACGTACAAAACAAGTGAGAGCTGTGTGCAAGTGTTGCGAGAAATGTGTTGCGAGGTTTGCGACAACCAACACCAGCCAGCCCGCCGACACATTTGACAGCTTCGCAACGCATCCTCGCACGGCTCGCACCGCACATTGCACATTTTCACAGCTCCGCTACACATCCTCGCACGACACATTTCCCTCGCACATCTCTGGTGGAAACGCAGCCTAACTATCCCCTTACAGAAGTCGTGACAGCACACATAACCTCAAAAGCCTGCCAGAGCCCATTGTCCTATCCCTTTATCACTAATCCTATAATGACACGACGACGACATGTTTGGTCTAGTAACCCTAGCTGTTAACTAAACGGTCGCGGGTTCGAATCTCGCTAGGGGCAAATGTTACCTTTGTACCTGAGTCATTGATGTTTTGCATTTATAATATGTATGTATTTACAAAAAAAAGTAATCTATGTAGTATATCAACTGTCTGGTATCAATAATACAAGCATTAGTTGCTTAGTGTGAAACTAGATGGTGCTGTGTGGAATGTGTGAAGATATTATATTAATGATAGTGTTACTTGTGTTATACGCGAATAACAAAAATATAATAAATGTTATTAGGTATACCTGAAATATAATTCCTATTTGGCAATAACTGGTGTCGTCGCGACCTGAAGCCCAGAAGACCAAGCATGAAGCAAATGAAGCCAGCCAGAACCGCGAAATCCAGATAGTATCGTCTTCCGATCTGAAAATTAAGACAAATTGAAGTAAATATTTATTATAAGTATTATAACTTAATTGTTTTGGTTGTAAACCGATTGGAATGAAACAAACACTAAAAGTTACGGGAAACAGTTGCGGGAACCGGAAAGTTACGGGATTAGCGTACATAAACGAACGTACAAACAGACAAAAATTCTAAAAACTATTTTTTTTACTTCGGTAGCACACCTATAAGCCAGCACCGACCGTCAAGTGGACCGTCAGCCTGTCTGTCGACATTAACATAAAAAAGTTATTTAACATTAAACTTACAGCATACATCATGTGAAAGGCAATCCCGCAAGTAAGTCCTCCGCAAAGCGTCAGCATGAGTGCAGCCATGGTTAGGGTGGCTGTAGCTGGCTTAATCGGACTAAATGTTTTGTATGTGTCGTCGGAGTACGCCGAAGGTGGTGAAGCTACCCTGAAATTTTATATAATTTTATTTAGAATGTGAAGAAAAGTTATACTTACCTATGTATTAGGTAAAATAAATAGGACATACATAGCAGGGATAGGGTCTAATGTACTAATGCGATAGTGTAGTATATATATATATGGGATAGTGTGTACTAATGCGAGTCCAGGGGCCCTAGCCAAGACAAGAGCATACCAATGCAAACGTTTCGTTACGTTCTGACGAATAGAAACGAAATAAAGCCCGGTGATTGGTTGTTGTAACGCCCACATAGATTTTTGACCAATCACCGGGCTTTATTTCGTTTCGATGTCAGAACGCAACAAAACATTTGCATTAGTATGCTCTTGGCTACGGCCCGATCCTCCTTGACTGCAGAGGGAGACGGTGCACTGCATAACGCATTTCCCAGCGTAAAAAAAAATGTTCGCTAATATCTCAAAAACTAGTAAACGTACTTTCATGCGGTTTTCACTAATAGAAGGAGCATTAAACAAGGGAAAAATATTATATACTAGCTGGCGTCCGCGACTTCGCCAGCGTGAAAATAGTATCCTATCCTTTGTCCCGTACGTCTAAATGTTTATCTACCAAGTTTCATGAAAATCAGTTAATTCGTTTGAGAGTTATGGAGGAACATACATTCATACATACAGAAAAAAAATCTAAATATCGTCAATTTATAGTTTCATTGAATGACGATATAAAAAGGGCCGCGGGTCGACGGCGTATCCAGGCTGCTTATGGCCGGTCCTATTTGAAATTATTGGAGAGGCCTATGTCCATCAGTGGACGTCCTATGTCCTATAAGATAATGATGATGAGCCTAGTTACCTTGGCACAATAATAGCTGTACTCCTCTTCTGGCTGTTCCTTAACCTCCTGTCGTCTCTTCCACTTTCTCTGGTCACATCTCTTCTGTCCATATCGAAACTTCTCTCCTTACTTTTCTCACGAAAACTAGTTACGAATACATCCGGAGTTTCAAAGTCTTCTAATCCATAGTTTAATTTCTGCTGTGCTTTAGGTGATATAGGTGACGTCGTAATGCTTGTTCTTCCAGCTATATTAGCACAAGACTTGGAAGCGGTCACTCCCTTTGTTGGTGTGCTGGAAACTATACGTCGTGGGGTGTCCAAGAACCTGTTCGGTGATATCGATTTGTTGGGTGTGATCCTAACGGAAGGTTGACTGGCGTAGCTCTTCAACTTCCTAGGCGTAGATAATAATTCGTGCAACTTTTGAGTTGCAATTAAATTCTTCTGTGACATAACCGGTGGAGAGAAAGTGGTTCTTTTGCGTTCCTCTTCATCGTCAGATGGTATGATTGCATACCTGTGTGTTTTGCCGTTGACAGTTTTAACAATTTCCGTCGGGATCTCTTTCATTTCATTCTCGTCAGGACCGTCAACATTGTATTCTTCTATTTCGTTCGCGTCTGCTTCAATTATTCTCTTCTTTATTGGTGAATAATGATCGTCATCATCGTCGTCAATGACTTCGTATCTGTGCTTGTGACGACTATCTTCTAATCCGTCATCACTTTCGGCATTTCTGTCGTATTTCTTTTTCTGCTGTTTGAACTGTGCCATCTCTAAGTCTTCACTCCTTCTCCTCACGTGTACAGAGGACCTTGTAGTTTTGCATATGAGCGACGTCTGTCTCTGAAAAGATCTGGACAGAAATTTGGGTGGCTTTGGAGGAAGTTCTGGCGGATCATCTCTACTATACCTCATAGCTCCGGCAGGAGACATTCTTAGGGGATTATCTGAGATGTCTGTGCGATAGATTCTGTTGGTTTCCAACTTTCTAGGTGAATTGGCGCCGAGAGGTGGCATTCTTCTGTCTGAAGATTTGTTTCTACATGATTTCTGTGCAAATATTGACTCGCTTTGAGTGCAAAACGCCGGATTCGAGTAATATTTGTATACAATTTTAGGTGATTCCATTGTTGAAGCGTATGATTTCCCCGCGTTTTTTCTGTCTTATTCTAAGTGCGCTAGTGCATGTCTCCTTAAGGGGTGCTTTTAAAGCGTGACCGTTAAGCTTTGGTGAACTTTAACTTAGACGAGTGGAAACTTTTCTTTTAAACTCTATACCTATCCTATACTTAATATAAATTAAATACTATTTATTTAAAATTCCCTCTTATTAGTACCTAATTGGTTTAAAACTATTTTTATTTGAAAATTATAACACTTTTTTGGCAAAATTTCACACACACACAATTTTTGAAAACACAATAATTAATGAGTAATTATAAATAATAATATATTTACTGTAATATTAATAATAAACACACACGTCTTATCTTTATAACGGTCAACCGTCAACTAAATTTCATTTTTACAAAAAAACTTAGGGTCGTCGATGGCGCGCGCGCACCCCTTGAATTCATAGTGATGGGACTATTTTAAGTTTGAATTAATTTTGAGGTTTAAATATGGCATTCTTCCATACTAATATCATAAATGTGGAAGTATGTCTGTCTGTTACTTTTTCACACATTAACTGCTCAACCGATCACCATGAAACTTTGCATAAGTACATATTTTCATTGATAAGTAGGTACTAACAGAAAATTTAGGGTAACTTACATTCAGAAAAAAAATTCAACTGTTCACGAGGGATCATAAGAATTAAAATACAAAGGCTAAACTATAACAGCGAAAAATCTGCAATAAGTAAATATTGCTAATATATTTCGTCAGGCGTCAGTATCTTATAAAACATGTTATTTTTTTATTTAAGTGGATATAGTAGTGTAGGTATTAATATTCTTATACTTCGTTAAATATTAATTTGTAAACTTTGTGATCAGCTAAACAAAATAATGGTAATCTCTGTAATTAATTACGTTTGGTCTAGTGGCTAGTAGCTCTAGTTGTTAACCATTCGGTCGCGGGTTCGAATCCCGCTAGGGGAAAATGTTTATGTGTTAACATTTACCATTATAACTGGGCATGGATGTTTTGTATTTATAATATGTATTTACAAAAAAAAGTAATCTTATGTAGTAAGTATATCAACCGTCTGGTATCCATAATACAAAGCATTAAGTTGCTTACTTTGGAACTAGATGGTGCTGTGTGGATATAGGTATTCATTTATTTATATTTATTTATTATTAATTAATTTATAGTATTATTTGACTTCAAAACAATCGCATAAGTATGGAGTATTCCTCAATAATATGCCTCATGAGTCAATTGGAATTGTGGGGCGAACCTATGACTACAAGTATTAAAGAAATCTGTATCCTAATATCATATAGATAGATCTCAATTTTCTTTGTCAAAAATATATTGAAATACAGCTTGCTCAATATGTTTTCTATGTAATATGGCATATGTTTATCAATTTTATACGCTCTATACATATAATTAAGGTTGGAAATACATCAATAATAAGGTCCTTTTTAATACGTTTTTATAATAAAGAAACTATACTTGTGCAATTATTTAACGAAGAGCGGAGGGAGAATTATTATTATTAATGTCAGGTGCTTAGTTTGAGTAAAAATATGTGCATAAATGTCTTGTTTATGTGACAAAATATATTAAATTCGTAAATTTATAGGGAGCCAGGGTCTAATGCATATCTAGTCTAGGTACACAGTCCAGAATCGCTGTGATCGCCGACGTAGACGCAAAGACTACTATAATTGGGAGTACGTAGACGTGACCAGTAACCAGCTTTATTTTACAACAAAAAAAAAACAAGAGATTCTTCATAAAACCGTTCAATTTCATTCTTATTTTCTTGTAGGTATCATTATTCATTACCTGTTATCTAACTTACTATCAATAAATACTTAGGATTTGTGCGATTTTTTTTTAAATCGTTTTTAGCTATTTTTAATAATAATAGTGTATTACGTATTACTATATATCCCGCATGACCTCTAACCTTTAAAATTTTGAATGCCAACTTGTAGAATCGGTTATTTGAAAAGAGGGTTCGAAGCATTGGCACGTGCTTACTGCTTACCCGGCGTAACGGTCGCAAACAGCTGCGAGTCGCGAGCGCAGCTGCTTGCAGGGTTTAATAACCTTTTCATGTTTTTTTTACCTGTAGGTACCTAAACTCTCGTGTAGGTAAATCTTCTTCTTAAGTATATATAATATTCTCATGTAACAGTTTTTGTAACAAAACTATTGAAACGGCTTAACCGATTTTTATGAATTTTTTTTTGTGTATATTCGGTACGTCTGAGACTGTATATATTCGGTTGTAAACAATTTTCTATACACGAAATTTTTTGGGTCAGCTACTAGCTAGTATTTTAATATTAATCTATATCTATGCATAATTAATATTATAGAATAAAATCGCTGTAAGCCTCTTCCGTTTTTTTGATAACTTTTTCTAAACTACTCAACGTATTTTTTTATTATTTTAAAGCCTGAAGACAGGCTGGCGGTTTACTTAATGGTATGTCGCTACCGTCGCCTATAACACAAGCAAAGGCACTTGTGCTACAAGTTGCGCAGCTTCATTGTTCAAGTTTGAACACGAATTTCTTAAATAGAAGGAGGAAGGAAGGTATATAAATTATAGAAGAAAATGCCATTAAATAAGTAATTATGGGGTGGGTCGCTAATAAATGATAATCTACGAAAGGGAACGTGTACATACAACCACTGTGTATTGTTAGTTTCAGAAAAGGTACTAAGACCGTATTGTATAAATTGTAAATTGTAAGCTGGATAAAGTAAAATCGATGTGAGGAGTTAACATTTTTACTTTTCAAAAAATGTTTACTACCGCTTACCCCGCATGCGCCGGCGACGATATAATTTTATTATTCAAACTCAACATTGGAATTGAGTTACAATAATCAATAATTTATTGATTATCAAGCGTAGGATTTAATTAACGAATTTCTAATAATTATTAACGGGTGATAATAATAATTATTATAAATTCGTATTATTATTTTTCATCATATAATTATTTTCAATTAATATACAAAGTTGCTTGGTATTTCACGGTGGTCTTGTAAGGGAGTCGGACTGGCTGCCCAAATAACTGCGAAACGCAGTGTGCCCTGCTACTTACTGAAACACAAAGAAACATACAAAATTCGCCATTTCTTTATTATTTAGTATATTGATATACCTACCTACCTATAGTACCTACACACGACTGTACATATTAGTAAAAATGGTGGGGGTGCTGTCTATAAAAGCCATTGTCTCGCTAAAAATTGACCTCAATTGAAATTTCAGCGAATTTTGAAATTTGAAGCAAACATGGCACGCACCAAGCAGACCGCTAGAAAATCAACTGGCGGTAAAGCGCCAAGGAAGCAATTAGCAACAAAAGCCGCTAGAAAAAGCGCTCCGGCGACCGGCGGCGTTAAGAAACCTCACAGATATCGTCCGGGCACTGTCGCGTTAAGGGAAATTCGACGTTACCAGAAGAGCACAGAGTTGCTTATCAGAAAACTGCCCTTTCAACGTTTGGTCAGGGAGATTGCGCAGGATTTCAAAGAGGATTTGAGGTTTCAGAGTTCAGCGGTGATGGCGCTTCAGGAGGCTTGCGAGTCCTATTTGGTGGGACTTTTCGAAGATACAAATCTTTGTGCCATTCATGCCAGAAGAGTTACAATCATGCCAAAAGATGTGCAGTTAGCTAGAAGGATAAGAGGAGAACGAGCCTAAAGTATTAATATTTGAAATTAATACGAATATAATTTAAAAAAATCATTGAATTAACATAATAAGAAAAATAACATTTTGACACAGCTCTTTTCAGAGCTAAATTTTTTTCCCAATTTTCTAGATCCCAATTTCAGCTTTTTGAAATCTGCACTGCAAGTATTTTGCACTACAGCATATATTAGCAATATTCAGCAAATAAATGATTATTATTATTATTTGTTAATAATAAAATAAATATACCCTACCTCCTGTTTCTATAATAATTTATAATATTTAGTAATTGTGCTAATTATTTATTTATAAGGTAGTAAGGTAGTCGTAATTTTACATTATTTTTATCTATCATTGTCTAAGTCTGAGAACGTCTACAATTGTTGTAAAGTTATTTGGAATAAATTGATAGATTCTTACCTAAATTTTTAATAGGTATGTACTAGGTAAAGCTCCCAGACGGCTTGCTTTGATACTAGACGCATTTTCCCATACTTATTGATTCAACTTATTGATTGATTCAACAAACTAATTCAAAACAATATTAAGCTTTACGTATAAAACTTCCCGTTGCGTAACTTATAAGATACTACTGTTGCACGCGACTTCGTTCGCGTAACTTTATAAAATATAGTTTATCCTACATTAGTAGGATAGCTTATTACATTAGCATACATCCATATAAACAATTATAATATGTTATATATATAATTATATATAATAATAATTATATAATTATATAGTATGTATGGATGTTTGTAACTCTTTCACGCAAAAACCACTGAACCGATCACCATGAAATTTTGCATACACATTGTCTGGGACACCAGAAAGGACATAGGGTACCTTTCATCCAGAACGCGGACGAAGTCGCGGGCACCAGCTAATCTATACTAATATTATAAAGCTGAAGAGTTTGTTTGAACGCGTTATTCTCAGGAACTACTGGTTCGAATTGAAAAATTCTTTTGTGTTGGATAGATCATTTATCGAGGAAGGCTTTAGGCTATATAACAACACGTTGCGACTAATAGGAGCGAAGAAACAGTCGAAAATGTGAAAAAAACGGGGAAAATTACATATTTATCTTTGAGGGCTTCCGTTGCGTGCGGTGCGAAAACCGTTCGAGATTACCAAATGATTCCCAAAACAACTATTCCACTCGGACGAAGTCGCGAGCACCAGCTAGTTTATAATATTAGTACCTACTGATATTTAACCGACAAGCGGTTTGCAAAGCTAAAAAAGATTTCAGATGTTTTACTTGTGCCCAAAAATAAATAAATAAATAAATAAAAATATAGAAGAAAATTATGGCATTTCATTGGAAACTGATAAAAATGCAGCCCTTAAAAGGACTTTGTCACGAAATGTCAAGTCATCAGCAGACTTTCATCTAAGCGTCATCATCCTTTTTACTTTTCGCCGTCTTTGCCGGAAGCAACGATTGGTGTATTCTAGGAACCACACCTCCATTAACAATCGTGACGCCACTCAGCATTTTGTTCAGCTCTTCGTCATGCTTTATGGCCAACATAATGTGGCGCGGTGTGATCCTCATTTTCTTAAGTTCGGTTGCCATTTCGGCGGACAATTCCAACAGCTCAGCTGTCAAATATTCAATGCAAGCTGTCAGATAGATGGCAGCACTGGACGAGACGCGTGGCGCGAAGTTTCCGTCCTTCAAATACTTGTGGATCCTTCCCACGGGGAAAGTCAGACCGCTTCTGGCCGACTTAGATATTTTCAACTTCGATTTCATTGTTAGAAGCCTGTTCTGAAAACAATTAAGATTGGAACCTGGGAAACCTTAATTTAAAATGTTAATCATAAATATGTATTTTTGTAGTGACACAACAAGCGAGTTTAGTAACGAGTAACTTTTTATAAATTAATAAAAAAATGTGGGTATTTTTTTAATAATGTGATAGTGGCAGTACCTAGATATTATTATATTTCACTGAATACTGAAAACTAAATCTACCTTCGATTTCGTAGGTACGTACTAATACTATTATACTTTTTTATAATGAATGTGAGTTCCATAGATAAATGATTGGTCTCGCTGCGCTCGACTAGATACCGCCGTCGTACTTGTAAAATGCGGCATAAAATAGTACCCCTAATTCGGCGTACCCGAGTCAGTCACACTGCAGACTGTCTGTGATGTGTACGTGCCGAATGTTTTATTAAATTGTAGGCATAATAAAATACCAGTTTGCGTAGTGAAACTATGTAAAAATATTATAAAACTGAGAAAAAGTGATAAAAGTGGCGATTTTTTACACACGCTACAATAAAAAGTTGCCACATTTTCGAAACTATTGCTTTTGTATAGCTTTAGCTAGCACTCTATCTAGTCGAGCGCAGCGAGACCAATCAATTATCTTTGGTGAGTTCTTATAAGTTATTTAAATTGAAAAATTTATTTTTCATCTTAAGATCGTCAGATCAAGTGACGATCCACTTGATAGTACATAGTTGGCTATCGTTGCCTATTACATAAGACACGCCACTGGTGTAAATAAAAGTACTTATAATATTTAGGCAAAAAATATACAATTTTGAGACTAGTTCGAAAAAAGTTTCTCATGTTTATAGTAATTTAGGTTTAAATAAGTATAACGCATTGATGTCTGTAATGAGAAAAAATTTGTGGTCCTTATAAGGACCGAATTACTTTTATTAAAATAATTCACCTAAACATACCTTTATTAAATCACTAAAAAATTATATATTTATTAAAAACTCAACCTCCAAAGCCGTATAGCGTTCTGCCTTGTCGTTTTAATGCATAGACTACATCCATAGCTGTTACAGTTTTCCTTTTAGCGTGCTCTGTGTACGTGACAGCGTCTCGGATGACATTTTGTAGAAAAATCTTCAGAACGCCACGTGTCTCTTCGTAAATCAATCCAGAAATCCTCTTGACACCACCGCGTCTCGCCAATCTTCTTATTGCTGGCTTGGTGATACCTTGAATGTTGTCTCTTAGAATTTTCCTATGACGTTTCGCGCCGCCTTTACCTAAACCTTTTCCGCCTTTTCCACGGCCCGTCATTTTTGATCAGCTTTCTTATCAAAAACCCACAACAGAATGTTCCAACATCTATTTATAACCAACATCTATTTTCCAACGTTTTCAACATCTATTTATAACCTTATTTAACCTAATAAAATGTGGGTAGGTATACCTACACACGTGAAATTTCCAATTAAATTTATGAAACTACCCACTCGTTTTTAATATTTTTTAAACAAACACTCTGTAGATGAGCCGCTAGTTGCAGAACTCTCAAGTTTATTTAAAAGCTCCAATTTTCTTAATGACAACGAACTTTAAAAAAAAAATGGCGCCAAAGAAAGCCATAAAACTCACACCTGACAAGCCGAAACCGCAAAAATTAGAGAAGCCAATATCAAAACCGAAAAAAAAGAAGAATTACCAGAGTTTTTCAATCTATGCTTACAAGCTATTGCGGAGTGTTAATCCCGAAGTAGGGATATCCAGCAAGGCTATGTTGATTATAACCAACTTCATAGATGATACATTGGCGAAATTGGTGACTCAGGCGGCGACTTTCGTGAAAAAAGAGAAAAAGAGGACAATGTCAAGCGTCGACGTAAGTGCTGCAGCGAATTTGATATTGCCAGGAGAGTTAGCGAAACACGCGTGCCTTGAAGGTATGAAAGCCGTGAAAACGTTTCGCGATAATCAAAATGACAAAAAGACGTAACTACGTTTTTAAAATATTTAAATTAAATTGAACAAATTATAATAGAAAAATTTAATTACGTTAACGTAGGCTGATTGATTTAAATCTTTGAACGAAGGCCTTTTTAAAGGCCACAAAATGATTTCTTTTCGCAAAATTTATTTGTTTTTATTTTATTATACCTACACAAACATGTTACGATCCTAATTATAACATGCTATAATTATAAACTAAATACTTGGATGATTGATTGTTCTCGCTGCGCGAGATCTAGCCATGACATGGTGACCTGGACCTGATGCTGCAGCAACAAGTAGTCTACGAGATACCCAACTCCTCAGCAACTTACAGTAGATACTTATAGCGTGTTTTGGCTCAATAGAAAGTTAGTTATAATTTATATTAGAGATTTTACCATTTAATGTGTTTACCTACCTATTTCTCTGCTGGGTGGTATATGGATTTTGAATTGTTTTGAAAGGTTGGTGCAAACAAATTGTATCCGTGCAAAGCCAAGCGTGGGCCAAGTTTATGTTCTTCTATTATAAGTATAGATAATAATAGATAGTATCTATAGACTTAATATTATAACAACCCGTTTTGCTGTCGCATGCAATACTTATATACGTCTTCGCATACAAATCTATGTGCCAGTATAAATAATGTATATTTTTATAGGGTAATTTTAGAATTAAATGCATTCCTCCACAATGTACCTACTTACATACTACCTACCGAGCATCATGTTACACGTAGATTTTTAGCGACTTTAGGTTACATATCTAGTCGCTAAAAATAATTTACAACAGTGTAATCAATATACTTAGATGTTACGGCTAAAATTGGGTGTAATATCTTTTAAACTTGAAACAAGAACCTTAACTTTTCTTTTCCAAGTATTTTGTTACGCCTATGACTTTATTATAATTATGTATGTGACGACACGTTTGGTCTAGTGGCTAGTAACCCTAGCTGTTAACCAAGCGGTCGCGGGTTCGAATCCCGACCTTTGGAACTAGATGGTGTTGTGTGGAATGTGTGAATATTTATTTATTTATTTATGCCGTGTATCTGTTCTCTCTCGATCGCGAGAAAAATAAAATCACTTTTTTACGGCGCCATCTGCCGAAAGTGAGGAGAACTGACTCTCCAACGATAACCGCTGTCATATTTAAAGTGGCAGTTAGCCAAGAAAACTACAGCGAAGCCTGGTCGGGCTCACCTAGTTAATTACTAAATTGACTTATAATAAAATTAGTGGTAGGTTATAGGTTCTATTAAAAAAATACACATTTCGAATATTATTGAAAGGATATTAACGTGTTATTATTCAAGACTTACCAGTGACAAGCTTGTCCACACACATACTGATTCTTTAAAAAAAACCTTTGGGATTGGTTAAAAAATAAAACATACTGTATATACAAACCACACATATTTATTGTAGTTGTTTTTATGTCTACATCTCAACTATGTGAGATCGCTGTTAAACAAACCAATATGTAACGATGGAAGCGTACCAATATAAATTATACAGGCTGTTGTTTTATTTGAGCTAAGTTACGTTCTGAAATTCCGGCCAGCTTTTTGTCTCACAACTCGCTATTGACCAATTTCATAATATCACAAGTTTTTGACAAAGGGGCGATTATAAAAACGAAAATTCCCTGTCACAAAGAATATAATATAATCTTGGGCATATTTTCAAAATTTTTGTAATTTTTATAATTTAAGTATGTAGGTAATTATTTTGTTGTTTATTTTAACTTATGTATATATGATTATTCAAAATGAACAGATACATCCAATTAGGAATAATCCTGTAATGATGTACCATGTGTGTTATATTGTAAATAAATAAATAATTATATTGGTTATCCTTATCCCATCCCTGATTCTCAATGACAAAATAGGACAGGTACATCCATATTAATTAAATAAATATACTGTTAGTTGATTAAATAAATAAATACAAAGATAAGTGATTTACTATCCGACAAAATATGACTTCTTGGGTTTCATCTTCTCCGATTGAAATTGAAATAACCTATTTATTTCAAATATTAAAAAATATATTTCATTCCTAAAACGATAAAAAAAACAACAACCTGTATATACAAGTTAATGTTTTAATACATTTTTTTTACTCTTATAAATACACAATACAACACATGACATCGCTCTATTTTGATGAAAACAAGGGTGTTACACGACTTTGTAACCCTTTAGCCGCCAGAGTCGGATTTATCCGACAATTATATTCGTGTCCATTTCGCCAGAGCCTGATATATACGAATTTTTTTAAAGAGAAAGAATGAAAGTACGAGAGGCAAGCGAGCGAGAACTAGTATGGAAGAGATATTGCAAACATAGGCTTCAGCGCATGATGCTGGAGGGGTTTTTGATTCTAAAAAAAAAAGAGAAAGTAACGTAATGATTTAAAAATAAGCATTGTACAAGTAGAGGAAATTGTTTGTATACACGGCTCTGGCGAAATGGACACGAGAATAACTGTCGGATAAATCCGACTCTGGCGTTTGAGGGTTAAGTGATGAAAAAAGACTCAGAGTAACAAAATGAAAACTAGACGCCTTCTCACTCTCGCTTCGTACGAACAAGCACAGCGGGAAGGAGATAGACTATTACAACATCTATATAATAAAAAAAAACGCTATACACTAAAACCTAGTATGCATATAAACTAATTAAATGTTAATGTCAAAAATGTTTTTTTTTTATATGCGTAAAAACAATTTATATATATGTATAATATTTTCAATCAATACAGTGTAAAATATATTTTAATATTGTAAAATTTCGATGATATTTATAACAAAGAAAGAAAAGAAGAAAAAAATGTTTAGTTTCGGCTCAACGCAGACTTTATTCGTTCAGTGGTAAGGTTCAATCTGGACCTTCACCTGGATTTTAAACAAATTTTTCCAATGACCACAAAGTATATTAATTAGTATACTTAGTGACAGGGCTCGTCATTTTGGGCAGCCCGTCTGGCGACAGTAACCACACCAACCTTGCCTTACAGTGTAAGGTATCTTCTGTAAGACTGAAAGGCTCTGGCAATCCTTACTCGCTCATACTGTAAGCCTTACAGTATGAGCGAGTAAGTAGGGATAGGGAAGGATAAAGTATAAGGGATATACCTAAGGATGGGATAAGGAAATGTTTTGTCCGAAACACAACAAAACATTTAAAATTATGCTGTTTTTTTTTTTGCAATCGTTTTGATCATTTCCAATAAATAGTCATGGCCTTTATTGATGTCATGTGAAAAAAATTGTAGTCCTATAAAATTTAAAAACGCCTATTTCAATGTAGGTACAGTCGGGATATGAAAACCGTTGACTTTATTAAGCCGTACTCTCTTATTACCTTTTAAAACTAAAGCACTGAGCACACAACTGACATAATTATTATATTTGAAATGTTATTTTGGCCTGATTGATTGATAATAAAATTAATTGAGCTGGTGCATGCAAAATGTCGACTCGATTAAGAGGTGACGAACCTTTTCTTACCCCGACTGTACCTACCCCACGTTTCGAGTTGAATTTGTCAAATACATAAGTCTTTCGTCTGCGTGTAGCCAACGAACGTCTACTTACATTTATAAATAACAATAATGAAAAAAAAAAAAAAAAAACAATGCAATTAATTGCAGAGCGATCTCACAACTACAACCCTCCGTATACATTCTTTGCACGCCCTCGCAAATCCCTTCTAGCACCATACCTTGATATTGCAAATTCACATGAGTAAATTATATTGTATAAATATTTCTTTATACACGACTCGAAAATTGCGGTCGCAGTTTTAATAGAAAAGAAAAAAAAAGAAAAAATTACCATAGATAAATGATTGGTCTCGCTACGCTCGACTAGATACCGCCATTGTACTTGTAAAATGCGGCAAAAAAATACTACGCCTAATTCGGCGTACCCGAGCCAGTCACACTGCAAACTGTCTGTGATGTGTACGTGCCGAATGTTTTATTAAATTTTAGGCATAATAAAATACCAGTTTGCGTATGTAGTGAAACTGTGTAAAAATATAATGAAACTGTGTAAAAAGTGATAAAAAGTGACGATGTTTTACAAACAATACAATAAAAAGTTGCCGCATTCATGGAGCTATCGCTCTTGTATAGCGCTCTATCTAGTCGAGCGCAGCGAGACCAATCAATTATCTTTGTTTGTATTGTTTGCACCCTCTACGAGTACTTGGGGTACATTAATTAAACCACTTTCGGTCTTACTACAAAAACATTAAACACACTTTAATCAGGCATAAAACACGTGTTAAAAAAAAACTTTACTACAAAAGAGTGTTTATGCATTGTTTAGGGTTTAACAATGCTTGAGCATTATTTAAATTTAACCACCGCCATATGCTAGTTTAACGAGTGTATATCTAGTTAACGGCCTCTCTTCCTCTGACGTATTGTGTCAAATTTCGTTTTGCATATACTTAATAGTTAATATTAAAGATTTCTTTTGATTTTATAAATGAGTATGGATATTTTAAATTTAATTGACATGGAGGATATGGATTACATGGATAATTTTTGAGATAGAATACATCGTGAGAGAATTCATCCATTCGAATATATAACTTTGGTAACAAGATTATTTATTTAATAAAGGATGATCTACCATGTGATGCTAGAGGTGGATCCTCAAATAAAAATTTTATTTAACAATTTTAACAAATCAAACTTTACATTTGACCACATTTGACAATTACGTCAGTGTTAGTTACGTTCCATTATGCTCAATATTTTTTGGTATTACGAAATTTTATAAATAATCTAACGTATTTGTTGTAATTTATTACTTATTCCAATCTTATAATTTGCTGATATCATTAATATAGTCCGTAATAATAGCTTGTGAAAACCAAAATTCATCATTATACGCCTATCAGATCTGCGTAAAATGAAAACGACATGAATGCAGGGCGAGTGACTGAACGAATGTTTGCCAAGGTTGCCATAATTCAATAACATTCACGTACTTTAACACTGTCTACCGAAACAAGCGCTAAATAAGGTTTTGTGGCAGGGACATTTTAAACGCTCGCTGACCAATGCTTAAATGCCTAATGCTTGTCTAACTAAGCATGTGTTTGAACAGTGCTTACTGAATCTTTTGTAGTAAGACCGTTTATGTTTAGTGCAAAAGCAAATACTTTGATCGTCCCGACCGATATTATCAGAACTACAATTGCAATTTTTCAAGAGTCCCTTTTATCATGTATAAATAAATAAATTATACAATATTATTACTTTAAACATATATTTTTATGTACATATTTTTTCATTTTGCATGATTTTGACAACTAAAATTTGCTATTTTTTGAGTTAAGTATATACAGTTTTCCCTAATAACATTGATATTCTTGCAATTAATCTGAAAAAAAAATCTGCTACAACATTTGCTTGATTTGCTTTGATAAAAATTCAAGACTTTTTCCAAAAATATGTACACAAAAATATATTCCCACATTTCCATCATAACATTCAAATTCCAACAACATTTTATATATTTTTTCGTTTCCATAAAACTTTTCCAAAATATCTCATTTCGTCTTTAGAATATTCATTATAATTTTGTAGTGCCAAAATAATAATTGCTTTCATACTGAGATGAAAAAAAAATTATAATTTTTGGGGGATGTATGTATGTATATGTTTTCATAATTCACAACTGACGTGTAATTTTTTTTCCTTTTAAAGAAAAAAAAAAACCCTTAGCTTAACAATTTGAGTATATAATATATTGATTACAATAAAAAAAAATAACACTGATCGGAACTTAAAAGCTAAAAAACAAAAAAAAACCCCAAAAACATTTAAATATAATAAGTCCTTTTTTTATATATTGTAAAAATTAAAATTCAATGTACCCGCGAGAAAATTAAATTTTTTGCAAAAAAAAATTCTTTTTTACACATTTTCGAGGGTACATTTTAAAGAGAAAATGATTTATAAAAAAATGTAACATTTTAAAAAATTCTGTAAAAAAAAACACTAGATTCAGATTTATTAAACACTAACGATTGTTCTCTATTGTGATGGTGGAAAAATATACAATGACTAATTTCTTACTATATCGTGTGTTGATTAGAAAACTGCTTAGGTTCATTTTGATTTCAACTTTAATTACAACGTAGATAAGTCCATTTTTACTTAAGTTTCTATGCAACAAATATTTCCTATACTCAATATAATACGATAAGACTCAAGTAAACAGATATTTTTGACCAATGACTTATGAGACAGGAAAGCGATGCTTGGCTTTAAAAAAAAATCAAAAATTTTGGTTACTTATTAGCTTAATAGGACACACATAGTAAGAACAATTTAGTTTAAAAATAGGGTTACGCTTACAATAATGAAAATACAAGCTCTAAAATGCAAAAAAAAAAACAAAACAAAGAATATTTGCAAAATTTGACTGAATAAAATTTTTGCAGATGCAAATTTTTGCAATTTTTTTTCATTTATATAAAGATGTTTTCAAACATTCGTACCAATCTTCAGCCATAATATTATGGACCAAATTATCCTATCTTTTAGTTACGAAGTTTTATCAAAATTGGTTCAGTAGTATATAAGTCCATTGGCCTCAAACGTGACACGTAATTTTTATATATATACAGATAAAATACTATTGTTAGATTGTGCAGACTATTGTTTTAGCATTTACTAATCAACATTCGATATTTATTATTAGTGAGAAAAAACAATACTATGTGCAAACTACTTTCACATATAAATATTGAAATTATTCAAATCTGTGCAAAGGTTTTTTTGTGTATTTACTTAGTAGTTTGTTTAGCTTTTCTAATATATTATATTTTCTGTAAGACTTACAGCCAGTTGCAGAAACGTTCTTTAAATTATAAAGTCGCCTTTAAAACCTAAGGAATCATTAAAGTGTTGCACAAAGCTACATTAACGTCAACTTTAATGCTCCATTAAAATTTAACTAAATAAGTGTCAACCAAGACCTTATCTTTATCTTTAAGAGAAAAAGCGATGCACAAAGCGACATTAGCGCCCTTAAAGAAACCTTTAAAGGGGCCGTCAATCGTTTTGTGAAACGTCTTTAAAGTTAATGTACCCATTAGGGATAAGGACTCGTTAGTTAATGCAAATTTTAAAGAAGATTTGTGCAACTGACTGTTAATTAATACGAGACATTTGAAAAAAAAAAACAAATTACACAAATTAATAAAAAAAAAATTAAAGTATAAAACTTTATACTTTGCATAGATTTGTCATAACTTTAACTAACAAGTTACATATTATTATAACATTATGGTATACTTAAGATTTATTATTGTACATAAAAAAATATTTGTGAATGTGTGAATTTGTTACTATTGCATGTCTGTCTGTATATATTTTTTTTTTATATATAAAATATTGATGTTTCTGTAGAAATAGTGTTTGCTTATTGTGTTGACTCTGAAAACAAGCGAAAAAAAAAAATACATTCCACACACTTTAATTAAAATAATTTAACATTAAGCATTTCATTAAATTAAAATGGCAATAATAATAAAATTTTCGGGAGAAACTTAAAACTTCGTTTATATTTTTTAACCCCCGACGCAAAAACGGAGTGTGTCTGTTGAATCGTAACTTCCAAACGGATAGAGCTATTTTGATATAGTTTTCTCTGTTTGAAAGCTTACGTTATCGGGATTGTTATTAGTTGTAATTTATCAAGATCTGTTTTTGCGTCGGGGGTTTAAAAACTGAGCAAGTAGCGAGTGAAATTTAACCCCAATATAGTTTTACTTGTTTTTCTCGTAACTCAAAAAATGAGCAATATTCTCCATTGTTTTAAGGATGAATCGTGACTCACTCATCATCAGCTCAGGACATAGAAGAGCAGGGCAGTCGTGGCGATCCCATTTGTGTGAGAACGCGGTCGAGCCATTGCAGCGGCCCGTTCAGGTGTAGCTCGATCCAGCATGGCGTCGATGTCACTGTT
Organism: Synanthedon tipuliformis; assembly: GCA_947623395.1. NCBI lineage: Eukaryota > Metazoa > Arthropoda > Insecta > Lepidoptera > Sesiidae > Synanthedon > Synanthedon tipuliformis. Next base: position 3,874,919 of record OX392434.1, on the reverse strand, counting down.
TGACGTCTGCAAAAAACGTCACAAATTGTATGAAAAGTTTGGCCAAATTGTATAAAAAGTTCGGCCAAATTGTATAAAAAGTTTGACTAAATTATATAAAAAGTTTGGCCAAATTGAATGAAAAGTTTGGCCAAATTGTATAAAAAGTTTGACCAAATTGTATAAAAAGTTTAGCCAAATGTTGGCGTCGCCACGCCTACAGGCGGCCTCATCAGCCGCCAAAAGATGTTTCATATCAAAATTTTTATTTATTTTTTAACATTGTTACCTCCGTGGCTTGATTTTAATGTGGATAAATAGTTTACCTGTATTCCGCCCCCCATCCTTTGACAAAGCTCATTCTAATTGTGCACATGCGGGTCAGCTGGAACACGGCCTCGAAGCCCTGCGACACGGACTGCGATAGGAGTGCTGCAAACTCCTGGTTGTTAAAGATTTTCAGGTTGCAACCTGCAATACGCGAGTGCATCCTCAGAAAATAATGTCAAAACAATTTATGATTAAAATTATAAATTAACCTTTCACTTTCTATTCTGCTATACGCTATATCTGTTCAAACAAGCTATATCTGTTCAAATACACTATATCTGCTAAAAACACGCTACATCCGTTCAAACACGCTATATCAGTTCAAACACGCTATATCAGTTCAAACACGCTATATCAGTTCAAACACACTATATCTGCTAAAACACGCTATATCTGTTCAAACGCGTTATATCTGTTCAAACACGCTATATCTGTTCAAAAACGCCATATCTGTTCAAACACACTATATCTGCTAAAACACGCTATATCTGTTCAAACGCGTTATATCTGTTCAAACACGCTATATCTGTTCAAAAACGCCATATCTGTTCAAACACACTATATCTGCTAAAACACGCTATATCTGTTCAAACGCGTTATATCTGTTCAAACACGCTATATCTGTTCAAACACGCTATATCTGTTCAAACACGCTATATCTGTTCAAACACGCTATATCCGTTCAAACACGCTATATCTGTTCAAACGCGCTACATCAGCTTAAACACGCTATATCTGTTCAAACACGCTGTATCCGCTCAAATACGCTATATCTGCTTTAACTTAGTGGTTACTAATGAATGGGAAATTCAGATAAATAGAATCAAGTTAAGTTACCTGGCGGTATCTTGCAGACGGTTGCCGGATGCCATCCATAGCGTTGGTTACAATTTGGACTTTGAACAAATATCGAAGAGTCACTCAGACATTCAGCAAAAACTTCCCCTGTAAAAAAATAAATAGAAAATAACATTTTCGATTCTACTTTTAAAACGGAACTTTTGAAGTAAAAACGTTAAAAGTTAAAAAGTTGTTTATGTGGAGAATTTCATTAGGAGGTATAAAAAGAGTAAATTCGGACCGACGCGCGACATCGTCTCGCTCAAATAGAAATCATGTATCTTGTATGAAGTTACACTTCATTTGAGGAACGAAAAGATATCGCGTCATGACCTACCGTCGCAGAGACATGAAAAGATAAGCTATGCGAAAATAAAAATCTTTTATAATTTTATACTCGCCTCCAATATAATACAATCTCACTCCTTTCCCAATATGTCTGCGAGTTTGTTCAACAACTTCGTTCCGGTTCACGTTCGACAGTAGACCTAGACAGAACCTGAAACATGATATCATTAAAAGTTTTTATGTTAAGGCCGCCAAATTTTTTAATATTTTTGGATTATATATATCAAAATAAAAAAAAATTATTCACACATTTCATACAGCACCATCTAGTTCCAAAGTAAGCCACTTAATGCTTGTATTGTGGATACCAAACAGCTGATATACCACAGATTTTTTTTTTTGTAAATACACACATAATATTATAAATACAAAACATCCATGACTCAGGTGCAATGGTAAAATGTTAACACATAAACATTAACCCCGAGCGGGATTCGAACCCGCGACCGTTTGGTTAACAGTTAGGGTTTTTTTTTTTTTTTTTTTTTTAATAAGAGATGGGTTAGCTCTTGACCAACAACCAGCCATGTGGCAAGGATGAGGCCTAAGATGGAGCGAGCTCACCCAGAAGATGCCTATTCACTCGAACCTTGAAAAGCCTAGTTACTAGAAAAGTTACTAGCCACTAGACCAAACGCGTCGTCAACCATGAGTCGATACTCCTTACGTCTACCACAGCATACTTATTTCGTACAGTAGGCCGACGGAGACGTCTAGACAGGGCAATCGTGCGGGGCGTGAGGGGTGAGGCGCGAGTGGGACGTGCCCAAGCTGCATACTTCGTCGTTCTTAGTAGCTTGGGATAAATATTCTAGGGCTATCGCGTCTTTCAGATTTTAATTTATTATATAAATCAAAATGGTGCATACGGCATGTGCTGTGAGTGCGTGCAAATCTTTATCTCGCATAAATGAAGAACTAAGCTTTCATCAATTTTCGCACGATGAAGAAAGGTACTTAAGCACATTTTATATTACTTAATTTGTGTCAAGCCTTCTGTAATTTTGAAATACCTACACAGGCGGCGGTATCGCCCAACATCAAAGGCGTCGGCCTACTGTAGGAAATAAGTATGCTGTGCGTCTACCGTCCATAGTTTCGTCCGTAAAAGAGAAACTTTGACAAGATACAAGTACCTTTCACTGTTACTGGGATCCGTGAAACCGTCCACTGTGATCGAGGGCTGAGACGCGTGGAAGGTCTCGCCGACCCTGTTGTTGAGCTCGTAGTAGCTGATGCTGCACCAGAACGCCGGCTCGTGGTAGAGTACGGGGGACGCCTCGGCCGTCAGGGGGCCCCCGACGCCCCCTAACCCGCCCGGCGACGGGGTCAGCCGCGTCAGGTCTGGGGAACCGCGAGTGTTTGTATAAAGGACACACCAGGTTCAAAACTTTCTTTTTAACTAACACATCGGAGGACATTTTAGTAATAAAAATATTTCACAATTTACCGCACAATTTTTTTTACAAAATATATAAATAGGAAACGATATTATAAAAATAAAATAATACAGCTGGTAAGGTAAGCGGGGGCAAGGTAAGACCCAAACCAAGGTAACAGACAGACAGAGTTACTTTCACATTTATAATATTACTAGCTGGTGCCCGCGACTTCGTCCGTGTTCTGAATGAAAGGTACTCTATGTCCTTTCTGGTGTCCCAGACAACGTGTATAAAAAATTTCATGGTGATCGGTTCAGTTGTTTTTGCGTGAATACAAACTTTTGCATTTATAATATTAGTAGGAAGTAGGAAGTATGGATACGGATAAAATATAATAAAGCAAAAATAAATAAAAACTAAAAAAGAAATACTCATATTACATAATGAAACTGGTCAACAAACTCACTCATGTTGTCGTTGTGATCCATGGGATCTCCATCTTCGCTCATATATCCCGGAGGTGGTGTCTCGACTGTAGACGAACTTCTGAATAATAGAATTAAATATGCGTTTAATTAAAATATTTCATTTTTTACAAGCTATAATTAAAAATTATAAACTACTTTAAATCTTTGTACGTAACTGGTTTCGTAGAAAGAAAAACAATTCTTGTCACGTAACTGGTTACGTAGCGTTGGTTTCGTAGGCGGCCGAAGCGAATCGAACATGTGGAAGTTAATGAGATCCCTTCGTCAACTAGGAAATGGGATCAACGCCTGAACAGATTTTTATAAAATAATTATAGCTAAGAACCATCTCGACCACGTCATTCAGACCACAAACACGTCAAAATTATAACACCCCGTTTTTGCGTGGGGCGCAAACAAAATATATTTACCCTAAATAAAACAAGCTAGTTTGCCGAGCCCGTTGGACGAGTTGTAAAGATCTAAGTTGTCTAACTTTTCAGGGGCCCCGGGTTCAATTCCCGGCTGGGTCAACTTTGAAAATTTCATTTCCAAAGTTGGCTCTGGTCTGGATTTAGAAAGTTAGTGGAATTGCGCTTCGCAGTCATTTGATTTGGGCGGCCCGTCTGGCGGCAGTAACCACCACATTAATTTTACACGTAAAAAAAATGATGGCAACACTTACACGTGCACGACAGTGTTGCCAGGCACTTGCTGAGCAAGAGTCGCTTCTAGGTACATAGCGCTGTGTGCGCCCGCCCCCACCACGCTCACTATACCACCAGATTGCATTACTCTGTGGACAATAAAAAAAAACGCTTGACACGTTTGGTCTAGTGGCTAGTAACCCTAGCTGTTAACCAAACGGTCGCCGGTTCGAATCCCGCTAGGGGCAAGCAAATGTTTATGTGCTAACATTTTACCTTTGTAAAGCAGACAAGAAAAGTGCTTTATCAGTTTCGATTACAAATTCCATTCATTTCAAAATTCGCTAAGGCTTACATTTGAAATAGAAATTAATTACTGATTGACATACTTAATTTGTCATCGCTATTAAAGATAGCAATAGAAATTGTCACTTTGAATTTTCAAAGGAAAACAGACATTATCATTCTACAACATACAAACAATGTTCAATCTTAGGGTGATAATAAAGCACTTTATTTGTCGAGATTACCTGAGTCGTGGATATATTGTATGTTATTTACAAAAGAAAAAAATGTAGTTTATCAACTGTCTAGTATCCTTAGTACAAGAGGATTAGTTGTTTACTGTGGAACTAGATGGTGCTGTGTGGAATGTGTGAAGATATTATATTAATGATCAAGAAACCGATTTTTTATTATTTACATTAGTTATCTAAAAAAAACCTTTCATTAAATAATACATTCAGAAACAAGTTGAAATGTAACTTATAAGGATTGTAAATAAAGGCTATTATTATTATTTAAATTTATCTTGAATACGATTTTGGCCCTTCATGTTGATTTTGATTCAACCCCTAGTTTAAATTTAAAAAAAAAATAATAACCGTCAAACTTTTATCAAAAGCAAGTCAATAGAATTAATTTCAAAAATAACTTACTGATACACAACAAACTTCATTAAAAAAAAAATTGTTTTATGAAGAAAATTAAACTTACGAATCCACGTGTGGATCGTGATGCGGCTGATGGTAGTCTGTGTAAGGTGGTGGTGCTCTGACTTCGTTCTCCCCACACCGGGGTACCAAAATGGGTGGTAAAGCTAGAAAAAAAAAAACAAATTCATTAAATAAATAGGTCATAGATAAATGATTGGTCTCGCTGCGCTCGACTAGATACCGCCGTCGTACTTGTAAAATGCGGCATAAAATAGTACTCCGATTACGGCGTACCCGAGCCAGTCACACTGCAAACTGTCTGTGATGTCTGTGTGCCGAATGTTTTATTAAATTTTAGGCATAATAAAATACCAGTTTGCGTAGTGAAACTGTGTAAAAATATAATAAAACTGTGTAAAAAGTGATAAAAAGTGACGATTTTTTACACACACTACTATAAGAAGTTGCCACATTTTCGAAGCTATTGCTTTTGTATAGCGCTCTATCTAGTCGAGCGCAGCGAGACCAATCAAATATCTTTGAAATAAGTATTAATACATTGCTATTGAAACAGAAGGCCTCCTATGTTCCGGACGTCCTACGTCCAGTAAGTAAATTTATTTTGGAACCATGTTACAATAATAATAATGTTTTTGACGCTCCGTCTCAGGGGTACCGGGTTCGATTCCCTGCAGAATCGAAGGCGGCAGTAACCACCCCCTTACAGAATGACAGCTAATGTGTTTTGGTGAGTGAGTAAGGAATGCCAGAGCCCATTACCTCATCCCTTCTAATTTATCCCTTACTAGCTGGTGCGACGCTGTTGTCAAGTTTAACATAAAAAATGTCTGACCTAAGTCAGAGGATTCCCTAATGCTACTGTCTGCATGCACAATATTAAAATCCTTATGAGCTTAAAAAAGAATTACCAGGTGAATCTATTTTATTGTAATGATAAGGGTTGATGCACACTTCGTCCTTTTTTAACTGGTATGTGTACTCGCAGTGGTCGACTGGCTTTAATTCGTGCTGACTCTGAAATTTAATTCATAAAAAAAATTGTGGTCATTAATCGTAATAAAAACTATAAAAATAGGAATTAATATGTACTAGTTTACAGTTGTAATAAAAGCTTTATTATTATACTATTATTATAATAGAAATAAAAACTAATCCTATCTCGGATCAAATGACATTAAGATTGGTTAAGTATTTTCAGATAAACATCATATTTTTTTATAAAAAATATACTAGCAGACCACCCTGACTTTACATGGATTTCTCCTGCAAATTATATTAATATATATTTATAAGAACCTTCCTCCTTTAACACTTTTTTCATTAGTGAAAATAGCATTTAAATCTGTTGCGTAGTTTAAAAGATCTAAGCGTAAAAGGGACAAGATCAAAGGAACAGATGGCGGGAAGCAACTTTGTTTTATGCAAAGATGTATATCTAGGGAATAATGTACATTCAACATAAAAAATACACCTCTCTACCATTAAACTATCAAAAGTTACAAGTATCAAGGTAAAGCAGACAAGAAAAGTGCTTTATCAGTTTCGATTACAAATTCCATTCATTTCAAAATTCACTAAGGCTTAGATTTAAAATAGGTATTGATTACTGATTGACATAATTTGTCATCGCTAATAAAGATAGCAATAGAAACAGACCTTATCATTGTACAACATACAAAGAATGTTCAATCTTAGGGTGATAAAGCATTTTATTTGTCGAGTTTACTTCGTAACAATAAAAGTGTAATTTAAACTGCATCACACAATCCAGAGTTACAGAGTATTAGTTCTAATATTTTACTACAGAGTATTAGTTCTAATAATGGCAATAATAAGTATTAAATACAAACCTGTAGCTGCGGCCAACGCCACAGCCTGCAGTAAACAACATGTGGTAACCCTTTGCGGTATTGGCCATTTATAATGTTATCATTTGGTTTTACTCTGGAAATAAATAAAATACTTTATAACTATCATTCTAGTAATTAATTAATAAAGTGTGGTAAATTCTCCAGCTTTTGTCTTCCATGGTCTTCCATGCCCTGGAACCCAACCCAAGTTATAAGCGCGTAAATCTCTTGATTATTAATAATTAATTCAACCGGTAAAAAAAAAACTAAAGAAAAAACATTTTTCTAAATAACTATATTATTATTTCAATTGATCTGTGTACTTATTACTGCGACACATATGTAGGCAAAATAATATTTTTTTAACTCTGTATATTCCAATATACATTGGGATGTTATTGACTTTAGATTGTTTGCTTCCACGCAAACAACCAAAGTCACATTTAGCAAATTATTCAGTACACAATAAATGTCACGATAAAGCATTTGTAACGACTTAGACTTGTAACATATAATCAAAAGCGAAACATTTTGTTTACTTTGATAAGACTTAACTTAAAAGTAGTATACCAGTAAATAGAGCTTAAAATACTTATTCCAATGTGATCAAAAAGTGATTTAAAAAATGTACTTAGTATAGTATAGGTACCTAGTGTATTAATACAGAACTATTAATGCATGCCATAAATAATATGCACTTTTGCAAAGAGAAACTTGCATATTATTTTGTCACATTAAACTGATTCTGACTAGATTCTGTCTAGATTCCAATACAAATATTAAATTAGAACTTCAGGAGCTCTGGCAACAGATTTGTTAACTGTAGATATGTGTGAAAGGAAAATGTATCATAGTGTGATCATTAGGTATTAATCATCATTATAGTTTGTAACATTTAAAAAGTAAAAAAAATATACAGTTATCTATACTAATATTATAAAGCTGAAGAGATTGTTTGTTTAGTTGAACGCGTCAATCTCAGAAACTACTGGTTCGAATTGAAAAATTCTCTTTGTGTTGGAAAGTCCATTTATCGAGAAAGGATTTAGGCTATATGTATAACATTTTGAATGCGGTCAAAGTCGCGGGCAACAGCTAGTAGGCTATATAACTATTTTTGTGTGTGTCGTCACTCAAAAAATACCAAAAACATGCAATAGCAATGTAATGCAAATTAATACACCTATATTATAGCTACATCTCTTATCTGTACCTGGGCTTAAAACGTAAAAAAACCACAATATTTAATTTACTAATAATTTTAAATACATGTCAAAAAGAAAATAAATCACTTGTTTCCTGAAACTACTCAGTCTGACTTATAAATGGCTTTTCAAACGTGTTGACTTTTCAAGATAAAAACGTGACAACTAAATAAGTTAAAAATAAATTTAATTATTACCAATAGACACTAAATTTCTTAAATTTATGTTTATATTATGATATAACGTACATGAGTTTTTTCGTAATTTCTGATCGACTATTGGTAATTTCTAATCACTTAAATGTGAAGGAATAGCTAGCTTATTCACAAAAGTGCGCAATCACTACAAAAGAATCACTAATTTTATCTTTTAACTTACATATTTGCGAATTAAAAAAATTACAAGGTCCTAACTAAGGACAACCGCCTGCCGCCATATTGCCGATATTTCGATTTGTTTTGACGGCGGTTTGACCTTTCGCAATTTTGCGTCCTGTCTGCGGTTATGCGACCAAATGAAAAATCACTGATATGAGCATACTGAATACAGAACTATGTACTCTGCAATTTAGTCGCTTAACCAAATTCGTCAGCCAGGGTTGAACTAGCTGCAAAGGACATTCCATCTCTTCCTTTGATTAAAAAATATATACGTACTTTAGTTCGTTGCACAATAACTTTTTAACGATTCATAATATAGATTCAATTGCTGAATAAATTATTTAATCTTATCAGATTAACCGAAATAAGGAATTATTTTTGGTAATTTCCGCAATATTACATACTGTTGGTTTCTTTTTGTTGTGTATATTCCAAACGTTGTCAATTTGTCACAAATCAATATTTTGAAAGCACTAACCTCGGAATTGTAACACACTTAGTATGACTGTTCTGACTTGAAATCGCTCTTTCCAGTTCCTCAAGTGCACCACTTTTCTTTAACTTTTTAACTAAACTCTTCACGGCCTTCTCAGACCATTTATCTTCGGCTACAGAAGACCCTTCAGGGCCCTTTTTCCATCCTAACAGACGTTTCACTACCGGCGGTGTTAATTGAAACATACCGCATCACTTCACTACACTAACAAGACATTAAAATAAAATAATTAACCAAATTAATTTAGACAATAACACTTGTTCCGTATTTGGATAAACTGACGGCCATATTGAAAGAGATGATTGACAGTGACAGTTGCTCTTACTGTCATTAGGTATAATTTTATATTCATTGTTTTTATCTCAACAAATATAATTTTTGCAGATAAAACAAATAAATTTATTTTTAATAATTGGGTACTTTAACCCAAGACACAATGTAATACAAACAAACTCAAACTAAAGTACATAGACATTAGACATAATACCAATCTTATCTTGTCACTAAATATATATATTGTTCTATGTTATCGATGGATTCCTGAGATCATAGACATAGTATACTTCGTAATAGACGAACAAAGAGTGCAAGCGAGAACGCAGTCTCTTATGACAAGAATACGAGTGCGAAAGAGATAGAAAAACAATACCCGATAGGACTAGTTTTGAAACCTTATCAGAACTTAGCAGAACACTGCGAATAGCGTCCTTCAGTTTTTGTGTAATTTCTCAAGCAATCCTTTTAAATTGTATAAAATTATTGTTAAAATCAACAATGGGGTGTTGTTCAGTGCCTGATTGTGAAGTGAATCACAGGAATAATCCAAATAATGAGACATTTTACAGGTAAATACGATCCACACACTATCAATTTTAAACGCCTTATTTTCAAGGAAAACTAGGTTTAAGGAATATGGCAAATTGTGTAATAAATGTAAGATATCACGTAGTTTTGTGTTTTATATATATTTCTCACTTTCATAAATACAAAAACAAGATTTTGTGTCTGTGAATATTTCCATAATTTAGGTAGTGATTGAATATTGGAGTCATCGACGTCGATATCGCATTCTTATTCTTTCTTATAATAAAAATGTTAATATGCCGAGTGTTTTAAAATGTAAGTAGGCAGTGGTTATATGCATAGTGAAGTATTTGATAATCTCTGTTAATTTTATTATTAATTTTATAAAGAGAGAAGATTTGTATCTATATTTGTACTTATTGAATAAACTCAAAAACTACTGGAATGATTTTAAAATTCTTTCACCAATAGAAAGCTACATTGTCACCGAGTAACATAACATAAGCTATATTTATAAACGCGGGCAAAGTCGCAATAACTAGTTAAAGATAAATGTACTTGTTTTAGATTTCCATCAGATACTGTGATCCGGGAAAAATAGATTAGAGTCCTAAATAAGCCAAACTGGACACCTAATAAATATTCCACAGTATGCAGCAAACATTTTAATCCAAGATGTTTTCTACAGCGTAAATATCGCCGTCGCTTAAAAAAGGACTGTGTCCCCACAATGTTTGTACCGGTGTGTATATTTTTATTTATTTGTAGAATATGATTCATTGTTGTCAAGTCACATTAGCATAATATTATCACGCTAGACACATTTCTACGCATATTTTTCATATTAGGGCACAGTTTTGCAAGCATTATTTTAATGTCTCTGAAGGTTTGAGAGCAGTCAGTTCATGCATAAATAAACAATTATCCTTTTCAGGTCACATTGAAGCCCACAAGACCTGTATCAACCTATGTCTTTAGAGACATTTCACTTCAGCCATCTATATCTCAGGCACCACAATTAACGCCTAGGAAGAAAAGGAAGAAAAATGTGCAAAGTTGAAGAACAAGTTGTCTGAAAAACAACGAAACATAATATGCAATTAAAAAGCAAAAAATAAAAGAATGAAAAAGAAAGTAGTTACCTTGCAGTCTTTATTATATGAATTTAAAAAGAAGGCCAGGTTTAAAAGACCATTACAATGAAATTACTTTGGCGTGTAGCAATGAAACGCTACAAAATCAATAAAAAATTGATTAGGTATTACTCAAAATAAAATTAACTAGTACCTCTGTAGGTACGAATAAATGTTCCTAATAATTGTTTCTTAGAAAAATTACAACAAGCCAAATATTTTTCTAATTTCATTTTTGTTAATAATAATAATACAATAGTAAATGTTATTGATTTTTAATATAGCAATTTATACTAACAACTTCTTTTATTTCAAATCAATATCTAGTTTTCATTTTAATATTTTATTAAGTTTTTATGTTCAACTGTACAGAATCACCTATTGTGAGTGGGTTGTCTAGTGAAATAATAGGTATAAATAAAACATGATAACTCGCCCATAAACTCTTGTCGATAATGAAGGGACATCTCTAAAATTCACTCACACACTTATATATCATGCACACTAAGACATTTCTGTTTTGGTGACGCGAAAAACCGGGGTCTGTTCGTCTATTACGAAGTATACTATGTTTATGCCTGAGATGGATTCGTATTGGATTCATAACAGTTGGTTAAACTGAATCAGTGATACCAACCAAAATGCAATATAATATGAATGTTTACATGATTCAAAAAATACGCGGTTTTACAATTATTCATTTGTTAATTTTCATTTCATGTGCCAGTTGTAATGAAGGAGTTGAGTAATTTTGTGTTTTATTGATATTATAAGGTATTTATTTACTTGTATTACCTATTTTATTTGCTTCCGATCAAAGTGATTTGTTAAACGTTTATACATAGTAATTAATATACTAAATTATAACTGGCCACCTCTGGCCACTAATTAGAATACCTATAATTTTCTTGAAAACATGCCAATATAATGAATGACATGTTATTTAGTTTATTGAAAAAAATCTTGGCTGGTTATAATATAAATATAAAGTAGATATATTAAAACTGTACGACATTAAGTATGTAGTTAAATTAAATTCTATATTACACATTTATAATTGTGCATTTTTACATTAAAGTATAAATCAAATGCAAATTAATCTGCCATCTTGGATTATGTTGTTTTAATATCAAATAATTTTTGTCTCCTGCATAATTTGTTTCTAAAATCATTGTAAACTTTTAATAACGTAAAAAATGCACATTTTATTATACTTGTTAATATAGTTTATATAATTATAACATTATTGGATTTATGAGTTGTGGTCATATTCTAGAATAAGACATTTTCTTTTACTTTATTATGTGGTGCTACAATACATACCTACCTACATACCTACTTCAGGTACTTTTACTTTACTTTAGGTACCTTTATCAACCTGTTTTCAACGTGTCGCTGGCACCAGCTATAGTATTTTCATATTAAATCGATATAACATACTAAGATTACCTAATGATAAGAGCTCTTACTAAGATTTTATAAAATTCGATTTCAAATTCAAAAAGCTTAAAAATACGTAAATATAAGTAATAAATAATTATGTTAATAATCATCGATGTTTAATTTAATATAATAAAAATATTAAAAGAATTTTTTAAGAGAGTTTTTTTTACAAGACTTCCTTTACTTAACCATAACACAGTTTAAGCGTATTTATGATGTGCACACATTTTTTTTTCTTATAAGAATAGTTTAAAAATAAATAAGTAAAAATAATTAGATCTTTGTTACACGTTTGTTACAAAAAAGTGTTACACCTACCATCATGTGGGCTGTCAGCCTGTCTGTCGATCTTAACATAAAAAAGCTGTAAAGTTGTAAAATATGAAATACTAGAGCTACACCAGTGGCGGATTTACCAGAAGGCTGAGTAGGCTGAAGCCTAGGGCGGCAGATTTTAAGGGGCGGCAAATTTGGCCAAAAAGTTATTTTTGTCTTACAGAATATTATTACTTATACAAGTGACCCAAAAATTGCTCGCATTCCTCTTAGGAGCCGATACTGTGGCTAAATTAGAGTCCTACCTTATTACATACATCAGTTTTTTTTTAAATATTATTATGATTGTGAACTAGGGTATCGAGTTGCAGGGGTCAGTAGACTAAATTTGAATAGCCTATTGGCGGCAAAATTTGAATAGCTTTTTAAGTTGGACCAAATTACACATAGTTACGAAGTTTTATCAAAATCGGTTCAGTAGTTTAGGAGTTCATTGGCCTCAAACAAACGTTACACGTAATTTTTTTATATATAGAGATATATCGGCGATTTTAATTTTATTATTATATAGAATAGAAATTTATTATATAGAATCGTATACCTACATACCTATATCGTAATCGTATACCTATAAAAGAATTGTACTTAGTCTTAGGGTCAAGAAAATTATTTTGGTGAGCATTTAAATTGTACTCTAAAAAGAATTACCTACCTACTTATCTTGTATCTAGACGGACCGCTATACGATTAGCTTGAATTATGTCAGTCTTAGCTTGCAGGATGAAAAATAAAATAAGAACTATCAATCAACTTCCAGCACGTACTTGCGTGTCATGCATGCATGACAGCACGTAACGCATGTCATTTAGGGATGCGTTACGTGCTGTCATGATCGTCTAGGGATACCTTAAGATTATGGAATATATTTCGTAATCTTAGCTGGTAACATTTGGCATTTAATGTTTTACCTTTTCAGCTTGATCTGCTATGGACAATATTCAGCCACCATTATACCTGTACCTGAAGAACACGGCTGGAGAAGATGTTGCACTAGAAATAAGACCAGAAGACGATTTCCAGACATTCCTAGATAAAGCCAAGTGAGATTTTGTTATGTTATTTAATTTGATTTGTTTTGTTTTCATGAAGTTTCTAACTAATATCAGTTAGATCGTTCGAAGTATATCGTTAGACGATTTAACAATCCATTGTAGGCATATGTATTGAGATAGATATTAACTATTGTGAGATTGTGATTAGTTTTTGATTAAATTAAATTTGATCACTTTGTAACGTCATTAAAAATCGCCAAATCACGAACTGCCAAGAGCAAACCCGTTTTTAAAAAAAGGAAAAAAATATCTGCACTGATGTCTTGGATTCCATAAAAAAACTTAATATTCAATAAAAACACTGTATCCGTTTCAGATCCTTATTAGGTTTCGACATAGACATAAACTCAATAACTAGAAATCAACCGGTTTCATTACAAGACAATGTTTATGAATTCCTTGAAAATGAACAAAATTCAGCTGTTGACTTACAACCAATGATCAATCCATTGTTGGAACCTACCAACGATGACAGGGGCTTAGTGTACGTTTTAGATGACGGAACACAAATAAATGCGTCACAGATACACTTCGATAATGATGAACCTCCAATGGATTTAACACTCGAGAAATTGCCCTTTGTAAAATATACAGACTCTATCGACGAATACTCCGAACCGGAATACACAGATGTCCGCAAAATAAATATATTAGAAAGTCCAGTTTCGCATTGGCCTAATGATAGTTCAAGTTCCAAGTGTGATTTCGGTAACACGTTACCATTTAAAATTGTATGCAATAACACAAGCGGGTTTGAAGCGCAATTCGCTAAATATTTGGAAGAAAGTACAAAACCATCAGCAGTTGTAACACCTACTGTAACAGAAGATATAACTCAATACGACGACGAGAAGAAGGAAAGAGATTTCAGTGCATTTACTAGAGAGGAAGTTATTAATATGTTTAAGGACTCGCCAGTGAATTCACTACCTTATGACAAGAGTAATTTCAATGAAAGAAAACACATCAGGAAAACTGACCCACTAAGGCCTATTCCTAAGAGTTGGACTCCGAAACCTATAACGTACTTAGATGTAGACGGCACACTGATAGGTCAAAATGAATGTCAAGATTGTTATATTTGTGGCAGATTTATAGAGAACAGCTTGGAGAAGTTGTATTTGTTTGATAACGAAGATCAGAGACTGCACCGTTCGTCGTCACAAAAGAAGTTGTATACGCAACTGAAGATTCTTTGCCAGAAATGTTTGGATGAGAATTTCAAACCGTGTTTCTCCAAGAATCCGAACCAACCGCTAAACTCCGACGAGTTTTTGATAATCAAGAACAATCAGCAGTATATTTATCAAGTGATCGGCGATATTAAAGGTCTCGGTCTAGCAAAATCCGAGCAAACGATTGACGAAGAAATATTCAAGGCGATGGATTTTTCAACACTCAAAATCGGTCCTAAGTGTGAAATCATTACCGGCTCCATGGACAATGATGAAGATCAAAATTCGGATGATGTAGTCATTGTCAAAGACGAGGGTTCGAGCGATGTAGAGATTATTGAAGAGCCGGAAATTGATGATATAGAGAATTTAGAAGAAGTTGATGAAGATGTCAAGGAGTTTCTAGGAAAATGCGAGCTTGATGATAACGAAGAATCAAAGGAAATGAAATGCAGGTATCTTTTTAAATGTGTTACAGTATCTAATAATGATAGGGAATTATCATTTAGAAATTATTTTATTTTAATGGTATAAAAATGTAAAATCATGGTTTTACAAAGTTCATTTAACAAAAGTTTCATCTCACAAAATAAAGGTTAACCTAACTAATTACTTGAAATATAATAATACGTGATTATACGTTCTATTTTAGAACCGAATGGGCGTTTTATATAATGGCGTTCAAATTGATTTAACTCTTTGTGCATAGATAAATGATTGGTCTCACTGCGTTCAACTAGATACCGCCGTCGTACTTGTAAAATGCGGCATAAAATAGTACGCCGAATTCGGCTTACCCGAGCCAGTCACACTGCAAACTGTCTGTGATGTGTACGCGCCGAATGTTTTATTAAATTTTAGGCATAATAAAATACCACTTTGCGTATGTAGTGAAACTGTGTAAAAATATAATAAAACTGAGTAAAAAGTGATAAAAAGTGACAATTTTTTACACACACTACAATAAAAAGTTGCCACATTTTCGGAGCTATTGCTTTTGTATAGTGCTCTATCTAGACCAATTCAATTATCTTTGTCTTTGTGTTACTTATTTGGGACAAAAATTCTAAAAACTATTTTTTCAATCGCTCCCACTGCAAGCTTGTTTTTTTTAAAAAAAAAATTAAAAACCTTTTTATTTGGAGGTTTTGCGAGCGTGCGTTTATAAGTCTAGAAGAAGTAATCGAACACGGTAACGAGCACAAGCACGAAACGGACGACGGAGAGGTTTATGCGTGTCCGCTTTGCAATTATGGTAAGTATAAGTACCTACTATATAATATTTAAAAATTGTTTAGATAGATATAATTTGCGTATTTTGTTGCACAGACCGTTACAGCCTCCACTTTCACGCGACAATAATTTTCAGATAAAGTTTAGCAGGCGAGATTACTATCTGCTTTATGGTAGGTGGCCTACATAGACTATGTAGTACTATGTAGGCTACATAGTACTACATAGTCTATGTAGGCACATAGTTAAGTTTATGAATAAATGTGTGTGTAATATTCGTTTATGTGTACTTACCAATACTAAAATACAATAGGTTTTGTAAGATGTATACTAACACTTTGGCAGTGGCTATTATTTAATCTATGCTTTGAGTCTAAGTAACCCGATTAAAGAACTTTATTATTATTATTATTATTATTATTCATTTATTTTATTTCTTAACTAGCTGCTGCCCGCGACTTCGCCCGCGTAACTTTGTAATTTATATTACTAAAACCTTACTCAAGAACCATTCTATCAATTAGTTGCGTAGTCTTAAAGATGCAAGCCCTTAAAGGGCAAAGCCCAAGGTGTTTTGAGGTCCTGAACAATTTTGATGTATTTTTTCTGATTTATAAATCACTAGCTGTTGCACGCGATTTCGTCCGCGTAGGTAACATAATAAAATATAGCCCATGTTACTCGCTAATAATGTAGCATTCTATGGATGAAAGAATTTTCAAACTAGGTTAAGTACTTTTTGAGTTTATTCATTACAATCATAAGAAAAGTACAAATCTTCTCTCTCTCTCTTTCTATAATATTAATATGGAAGTAAGTGAAAGAGCAACCAAACATCCATACATACTTAATAACCTCACAAAATTTGGTATTTTTTATAATATGTAGTAAGAACTTAGCTGCTAGAAACTAAGTTCTGCTCTTTCCTTCTAGTCTAGCCTATGGAATTCTAAAAATATGGTTTTACATCAGGTTATGCGAACTTCAAATGGTTGAGGGGACATTTGAGAGCAGCTCACGATGCTACGAAAGAAATAAAGCAAGAAGAAAACACCAAAAATGAGGAAGAAACGAAAGAAAATAATATAAAAAGTATAGTATAAATAACTAGCTGGTGACCGCGACTTGGTCCGCTTTGAAAAAGAAAATATATGAAAATATATAAGTAATAACGCTTGACATCATTATCGCTTTGACAACGGTGGCGCCGCCATGCGAAAATGGTGCCGCTACGTGAAAGTGGTGCCGCCATGCGACAGTGGCGCCCAATTCTTTATATTTTTAGACGATCACTCGTGAAAAAATAACTTTTTTCTAGATGAAAGGTACCCTATGTCCTTTCTTGTATCCCTGACGACGTGTATGCAAAATTTCATGATGATCGGTTGAGTAGTTAAGGCGTGAAAAGGTAGCATACAGACAGACAGACAGAGTTACTTTCGCATTTATATAATGCTATCTAGTATGAAGTACCTAATCATTATTTTGGAAAATATTTTAAGAGACGCATTTTTAAATCTTATCTTTGTGTATTTTTATGGACATCAACCATTACATAGCCTCACTAGCCCTTATTCATTCATCGAAATATAGCACAAATGCTGTTTTTTCTAAGTGGTCTTCTTTAAAAAGTTGGTCCTGTTGCGAATCGAACCCGGGACCCCTGAGACAGAGCTTCGTAACCAAACCACTCGATCATGAGGCTCGTCAAATCGTCAAATGATATTGCCTATCAAATATTGTTATTTAGTTGAAAAGAGATTCAATGAGATTTCTCACTCTATACTTATGAGGTCTTGGAGCATAATAATTTTGATTGAAATTTTGTTGTATGCGAAATAAATAAAATTTTCAAGTGTATTTGTAGACAAGGAAACAAAGTCGCCAGTCTCAAGGGAGTGTTGTTCGCCAATCGCCAAAAGAACAAGAAGTGCTAATAAGAATAAAAATATTGTTGTCCAGAAAGAAGGTAAGCACTTACTTACATTTCAATTTATGGTCATTTTGTAAAAATTAGAATTTTTCATTTTTTATGTCTAAGAAAAGTCGGCAGCTTTTTGGGTGTCGGGAAAAAACAATATAAGCAACAAGGGATATTATTTGCAAATCAGGTTTTATGATAATTTGGTTATTTGCGAATCTGGTAATTTGCGAATTTGATTTTATGAGAATCTGGTTATTTGCGAATCTGGTTTTATGCTAATCTAGTGATTTGCGAATTTGGTTATATGGCAATCTGGTTTTATAGTAATATGGTGATTTGCGAATCTGGTTAATTGCCAATCTGTTTTTATGCGAATCTGGTTATTTACCAATCTGTTTTAATGCGAATCTGGTGATTTGGGAATCTGGTTATTTGCCAATCTGGTTTTATGCGAATCTGATGATTTGCGAATCTGATTATTTGCCAATCTGGTTTTATGCGTATCTGGTTTTATACGATTGAGCCGACCTGACTGCAGGCCTGTGAGAAAGTACGCATATAGAGATTTTATTTTTCAGGACAATTTAGACTCGGTCTTCTTTTTGCTTCCATCATATAACGAAGCATATTTTAAGTTAAAATATGATGAAAATGCTTATAAAATAATTATAGTTCCAGAGAAAAATGATCCGCCCGAAGGAGAGTCGACACAAGAGCTAGACAACACTAAAGAAGCGGTAAGTTTTAGTTTTAAGTAACAGTATGTACTTTTTTTAGATTTTTTCCATACACATATACACATTGTCAGGGTTTCTCTGACAATGTGTATTTATTATACACATTGTATTTATATATTTTTTATGTATTATGTGTACTTAATACTTATGCATGTTGATCAGTTTGGTGATCAGAACTCACTGTCTCATTAATATTGCTCCAATTTAAGTATAGTCCAATTTATTTGTTATTTTTTTTGTAAAATAATGAAGGTTCGAAGTAAATTATTACTTATTATTATTAATAATAAATTATTGCTTATGTTAGGTGGAACCTTGCGCGATGAAGGTAGAAGTGAAGCAAGAAGCTTTGGATTCTAGTGACGAAGAATCCATTTGGATCGTCCATACGGCGGACGAGGGTGGGGCCGCGCAGCTTGAGAAATTTTTCTGTAAAAAGGTAAAGATAAGTATTTTTTTTTGTAAAAAGTAGGGAATAAAATGTATCGGATGTTATCACGTGTGAATCATTATGAAAATCGACTTTAATTACGTATGAAGAAAATAAAGTACGCTTTCGAGATTCATTATTTAATTACAAATCCCTACACCGAAAACAGTATCGTGTAAGGAAAAAAAACCTATTTCTTAGTAACTTAGTATCGTAAAAAGTAGATTTTTCTTCTTTCGAAACTGCAGTTTCGTAACCAATTGCGATTACGAAACTGCGGTTTCGTAACCAATTGCGATTACGAAACTGCGGTTTCGTACGCAGGTTCACTAAAGTTAAAATGTAGAAATATCAAAAAAGTGCACATATCAAACTTTGGTTTCTCAACGACGACAATAAAATAAAATAATTATGTCGCTTGAAAATATAAATTTTCAACAGGAACCAAAAAAAACTCAGAACAACGGATTCAAGAGGATGATTCGATGTCCAACATGCAAGTGAGATTACATATTTTATTTACTATATATTTTTTCTAAGAAAATCTGTACTAAGTAATATTATAAAGAGGAAAGATTTGATTGTTTGTTTGAATTGAATAGGCTCCGAAACTATTTATATTTGAAAAATTCTTTTAAGTACTGTTGGAAAGCTATATTATCAGAGAGTAACATATAGGCTGTATTTTAAAAGTTACGCGGACGAAGCGGACGCGTGCAACAGCTAGTAAAATATAACACAGTCGAAATGATGAACGGATGTTGACTATTTTTGGAAGAGTGTTTAAAATCATATATAAGTAAGTACGTCATCAAGAGATTCAACGGGGAAGAAATTTAGTACAAAAAAAGATCCGTATCCGTATCCGTATCAGTTACTTTTTGGCGGGTCTTTTCTCTTATTAATTTTTATTCGTATCTGAAATTCTACATATACTTACCTAGGTGATTATGCAGCATTGAAAAACTATTTAGTATTCAGTGATATTGTGTAGATGGCGCAATATGTCCGAAACTTTAGGATATTTTAAAATATTCGAAAATAGAACGTAATGCATTCCGTGTGACAATTTTGATAAAGTAGCAAAAGGAAAGGAGAAAGTAGCATCGGCTCCTTCAAAAGCCTGGCTCATTCATATCAACAAGCTATCACGTTGTGTATTTGTTTGTTATGGGATTTCAGTGAAATCTACTGCGAGACAGACCCGCCTCACACGTGCAGTCGTCGCGGGAGGAAACGCAAAGTGGCCAGCGAATGTTCTGAAATATTTGTGCCCACCGAGGAGGATTTCATCAAGGTGAGCTTGATAAGTAAATAAATAATCCTTACTTACTACTAATCCGTACTTCCGTACTAATATTATAAATGCGAAAGTTTGTATGTATGTATGGATGTTTGTAACTCTTTCACGCAAAAACTACTGAACCGATCACCATGAAATTTTGCATACACGTTGTCCGTTAAGTACACCAGAAAGGACATAAGCACTTAGGGTACCTTTCATCCAGAACACGGACGAAGGCACATTTGCCCCTACCTAGATTCGAACCCGCGACCGTTTGGTTAACAGCTAGGGGCAAATGTTTATGTGTTAACATTTTACCTTTGCACCTGAGTCATGGATGTTTTGTATTTGTAATATTTACAAATATTTGTATTTGTATTATTTACAAAAAAAAAGTAATGTAGGTATGTAAAATATCAACTGTCTGGTATCCATAACATAATACAAGGCATTAGTTGCTTACTGTGGAACTAGATGGTGCTGGGTGTAATATGTAAGATATTTATTTCGTTACTAGCTGGTGTCCGCGACTTCGTCAGCTTTCTGGATGAAAAGTACCCTATGTCTGTCCTTTCTGGTGTCCCAGACAACGTGTATGCGAAATTTCATGGTAATCGGTTCAGTAGTTTTTGCGTGAAAGAGTTACAAACATCCATACAAACTTTTGCATTTATAATATTAGTAAGGATTATTTATTTATTTATCAAGCTTTAGTTGCTTACTGTGGAACTAGATGGTGCTGCTGTATAGAATGTATGGATATTTATTTATTTATTATTTATTTAAATTTTTCTTTTTTCAGAGAGCTCAAGGTCGTCCAAGGCGCGTGGACGAATGTAACAGTATCTCGGTCCCGGTAAGTAATTCGTGTTTTGCGAGCCCCATTGGTCGAAAGGTTAAAGTGTTTGCCATACAGCGCTCTATTTCAGCGGTCCCGGGTTCGATTCCCCCCGGCACGACCAACTTTGGAAATTTAACTTTTCTTATACTTAGTTGGCTCCTTGAGTTGTATTGAGGTGAGTGAGTAAAAGATATGTGGACATATTAAAATTTAACTGTTGCACGCGACTTTGTCCACGTAGCTTTTTATAAAAAATATGTGCCTATGTTGTTCGCTATTAATGTAGCTTTCCATAGGTGAAAAAATTTTCAAAATTGGTCCAGTAGTTTTGAGTTTATTCATTACAAACCAAAATACAAATATTTTCTCTTTGTAATATTAGTATTGATTCAGCTAATAAATTTTATTTTTAATTTTAATTTAAGTACTTATATTTTCTGTTGGCGTCTATTAACAAAATATCTAAACAAGTAAATTAATAAATAAATAAATAATTAAATGCGAAAGTTTGCATGGATGTATGGATGTTTGTAACTCTTTCACGCGAAAACTACTGAACCGATCACCATGAAATTTTGCATAGACTACCTTTCATCCAGAAAAAAAGTACTACTCCCGAGGGATTATCTAAAATTAAGGAAACTAACTCCTGGCTAAGTGTAATAGCAATAACGATGTCAGGCGATATATTGCTTTTTCAACGCGGACGATGTCGCGGGCACCAGCTAGTCCTTACTAATATTTTAAATGCGAAAGTTTGTATGTACCAGGTGTGTAAGTATGAAACCGGAATTTTTGTACAGAAAAAACACGTTTATTGTAATGATATGATACAAAGTAACTTATTCAAAGTATTGTCCATCGCTATCTATACATTTTTCCCATCTTTCTGGCAATTTGTGGATTCCGCGCCAAAAGAACTGTTGCTCTTTTGAGGCAAACCAGTCATCGAGCCATTTTCGTACATCTTCGTAAGAAGTAAAGCGCTGCTCAGCAAGTGCGTGTCCCATCGATGCAAACAAGTAGTAATCGGATGGGGCAAGGTCCGGTGAGTAAGCCGCGTGCTGAAGAATCTCCCAACGGAACGACTCTATCGTTTCCTGGACCTGTTTTGCTTTGTGTGCTGGTGCATTGTCATGCAGCAAAATCACCTTGTGTTGTCTTTGTTGGTATTCTGGTCGTTTTTCACGCAAAACTCGATCCAAATCGGTCATTTGTTGTCGGTAGCGTTGAGTATTGACAGTTTCCCCAGGTTTCAGCAGCTCGTAGTAGATTACGCCCTTCTGATCCCACCAAACACACAGCATTGTCTTTCGTCCGTAGCGGTTTGGTCTTGGCGTCGATGTTGATGGTTCACCCGGAGTAACCCATGACTTTTTGCGCTTAGGATTCTCGAAATATATCCACTTTTCATCGCCAGTCACAATTCGATGGAGAAATGACTTTCTTTTGAACCTGGCGAGCAGCATTTCGCATGATGTTTTGCGGTTTTCCTGCTGTCTTTCGTTGAGTTGATGTGGAACCCATTTCCCCACCTTTTGTATCTTCCCCATGGCTTTCAACCGAAGGGAGATGGCTTCTCGGGTCACCTTTAACTGATCCGCCAGTTGTTGTTGTGTTTGAGCGTCGTCTTCGTCCAACAAGGCTTGCAGGTCAGCGTCTTCAAACTTTTTCGGTGGTCTTCCACGTTCTTCGTTCCTCACGTCAAAATCACCACTTTTGAACCGTTTAAACCACTCGAAACACTGTGTTTTGCCGAGAGCATGCTCACCAAACGCCTCCAGAAGCATTCGATGCGATTCGGCTGCGGTTTTCTTCAGATGAAAACAGAAAAGTAGGGCTGTCCGCAAATCGTAATTTGTTGGCACAAAACTCGACATGTTTATCTCTAATAAACTAATGCTACTGAATGAAACTCGTGTTATTGTGAGTTGGAAATCTTTGTCGGATATCAATACAATAACAAGACACCGCTGACGTGATGTGTCGGTAACTGCATCGACATCTAGCGCCACCTATGGGCAAATTCCGGTTTCATACTTACACACCTATGTATGTATGTATGTATGGATGTTTGAAACTGTCAGCCAGTTGCAGAAACGTTCTTTAAATTATAAAGTCGCCTTTAAAACCTAAGGAATCATTAAAGTGTTGCACAACGCTACATTAACGTCAACTTTAATGCTCCATTAAAATTTAACTAAAGCCGTCAATCGTTTTGTGAAACGTCTTTAAAGTTGTCAATTTTAAAGAAGCTTTGTGCAACTGACTGTCTTTCACGCAAAAACTACTGAACCGATCACCATGAAATTTTGCATACACGTTGTCTGGGACACCAGAAAGGACATAGGGTACCTTTCGTCCAGAACGCGGACGAAGTCGCGGGCACCAGCTAGTAAATAGGTAAATAAATATAAAACGTTGCAGAGAGTTCAGAAAAGGAAGAATAAGGAGCCAACATCGGATCCGCAAGTCGTCACCTGTCACAACTGCGACATGTCGTTCACATCTAAAATCCGTCTCAAGTTTCACATGTAAGTACTAAGTTACTAAGTAGTGTACTAGCTGATGTGATAAGGGGGGTGGCCACCCTTATCACTTGGGGGTATAAAAATAGTTTAAGACCTATTTTCTCAGACATACCGAATAGAAACAAAAAAAAAACATAAAAATCGGTCAAGCCGTTTTGGAGGAGTTTGATTAGAAACACTGGGACACGAGAATTTTAATATATTATATATAGATTATATATTATAACTATACTACTTACATATAATATATAATAAAATTAATTACATAATTATAAAATACTAGCTGGTGCCCGCGACTTCGTCCGCGTTCTTGATGAAAGATACCTTATGTCGTTTCTGGTGTTCCAGACGTCGTGTATGCAAATTTAATGGTGATCGGTTCAGTAGTTTTTGCGTGAAAGAGTTACAAACATCCATACATACATACAACATCCAACAAAGTTATAATTGAAAAGGAATTCCCGACAGGCAGTTCCACGATCCGACGGCCATGTTGACGGAAGAGGGCGCTTACGCGTGCACCGAATGCAAAGACGCCACCTACGCCACGGAGACGGAACTGTTCGACCACATACACTTTCAGCACAGCAAGCAGCGCCGGTGGCAATGTCCGGTCGAGGATTGCAAGAAGATGTTCTATTTGAGGTGAGTCCTTGCCCTTACCCTTACCATTAGAATTTAGAAAGCGTAAGGGGCGTCCTCTCGTAACGGCGATCGTAAGACGAGATTAAACACACAAGTCTTTTGAGAGTGTCCTAATTGAAGCTCGCATCGCAAGTCATCGTACGACCACTGAAAATGCTTAAAATGATCGTACGATGGAAAGTGGTCTTGCGATAAAGTCAAATGTCAATGTCAAATTAAAAGGTGGTCCCAAAATACGAGTAAATTAAAATGGCGCTAGTAGTACATAGAAGATGTGCTACACCAGCGCCATTTTGGTCACTTTCAGAACCCTTATTTTATTGTTTGACATTGCGATGCGATGATCGTAGGCTCGTACGATCGTGGTCAATTAGGACAGCGTATTGGACTATCGTACCTAGAGCGCCTTCATATTAAGTCGCAAATACCGTAGCAGCAGCGCGGCTTCCAATTAGGCGCTGTCCTAATTGGCGGCGAACGCACGAGAGCAAACGATGCGTTTTCGTCGTGCGTGGAAATGATCGTACGATGGTCCAACAGCAGCGCGGTAGCTGCGCGGCTTTCATATCGAACGATCGCACACAGCTGCCGCGCTGCTCTTTTTAGTATGGAGACCGCGCTGCTGCCGCGGTGCTTGCGATCTCATGTGAAGGCGCTTATACTGACGAATCTGACGATTTGTTCTGCCCCCAGAGCGACTCTGACGAAACACAGTCGCACGCACACGGACACGCGGCGCTACGTGTGCGTCACTTGCGGCAAACGGTTCTTGGACAAGCAGACCCTGGACGAGCACGGGGTCACTCACTTACAGGTGATATTTATTTATTTCAAAAGGCTTACCAACTAAAGACATACTCAATCACAATATACAACACTCAGAAAGGACCATTACAAGTATGAAATTTAATTACAGGAATCAGAGAATAATCAAATTATATTACATTAGGTATATTATATTAGAAATGAATCAAATTACACATATATATTCATATGTATTTTTAAATAAATAATTTTGGGGATTAAAATTGTGAAAATGAAACTCCGTAATATGTTTCAATCTCTTATTCTTATCCTACTATTATCGGCAGTCGGCACTATATCTTACTATACTATATATTATTATCCTAAAATACTATAGCTCTTCAATAAGATACAGTTCCACAAATAGCTAAGTTATATAAAATGAGAATTGAAAACCTGTGCCTACTTACTCTATTTACTCGTATTTGAGCAAAAGATTTTATGTAAACTGTTGTATATTCCAATAATTTTATTCTTGTTATTTACATGTCAATCAGAATTAAAAAGTATATAAAAGAAATATAAATATTTCGATTAGCCAGTTATAATACAACATGCTCTCCCGTAATCGAAATAATAATTATAAACATAAACCCATTCCTTTTATATACAATTCTGATGCTTAATGCGCGCCAATGGCTTAGTAAGCACATCAGCCCACATATCTATAGTAGGTGTGTATATAACATTAATAATATTATTAGTTAATAAATCCCTTATATAGTGAAATTTTGTATCTATATGCTTGGTTCTGTTGTGATGAACCGGATTCAAAGCCAATTTATGGGCTGATTGTGAATCATTACAAATTACAACAGAATTAGACTCACCGGTAAGTTCACCCATTAACCTTTTTAGAAATTGAGCTTCTCTACCTGCACTCGATAAGCTCATATACTCCGCTTCACTAGATGATAGGGCAACTGTAGTTTGCTTTTTACTCTCCCAGGAAATGGCTCTATCTTCCAATCATTTTATTATTTTTATTATTTACATGTCAATCATAATTAAAAAGTATATAAAAGAAATATAAATATTTCGATTAGCCAGTTATAATACAACATAAACGAACGTTATAGATGCCCAAAAGTATATTTTTCTAACAAATAAATTGTTTTTTATAAGTTTTATATTTTAACACTCTGATGTAGTAAGAAATGTTTGAAAATCAAAGTTTTGAGGTTATAAATTTGTTTATATAAACTTTTAATGCAAGTTTTCTTCTCTCTTGTGAATTTAGATAAAGCCGTTCCAATGTCACGTATGCATGAAACAACTGACGAGACGCTCTCGTCTGAGGATGCACCTTCGGGCTCATGAGGAGGAACTGTCTCCGACCCTCGTGCTGGTCTGCGCAGTGTGCAGTAGAGCCTTCAGGGACCACCAAGACGCTCAGGTATATGAGAAAGGTTCACCTCCCCCTTTCTACCATCGGCTGGTTACCATCCTCGTCTTGTTAAAAATCCACCTTTTCTGACAAAACGTTTTAAAAACTTTCAAATACGCACAACCAAATTTCAAATACCCTCCCGGTTCCGGTTCCGGAACAAAGACGGTCATATAACTGGAATATTTTTAAAGTTTGAGTGAACAGGCATCTCCTGAGGTCGACAGAAACAAGCAACGCCACAGCACAGGTGCTGCAAATACTCCGCCGACTAAAGTAGGATTAAGGATAACGGAATAGGAAGGGATAGGACGGGCTCTGGCATTCCCATAATACAAGCATTACCTAGTTGCTTACTGTGGAACTAGATGGTGCTGTGTGAAATGTGTGAAGATATTTAGATTCGAGATTTAGAATGATTTCGGTTTTAAATTTAGGAACACTCAACTAAATCGAGCGAGTGTATAGAAGTGTTTGCGAACGAACTGAAGGAGGAGGATGAAAGGCAGACGTCAGTCCAATTGTCGCCCACGAGCGGATTGGTCACGAGGAACGCCAAAGTTAAGGGTAGGTTAAAATTAAAGTTTAGGTTAATTAAGTTTAGGTTTAGTTTAGTTTAAATTAAGTTTTAGGTTAGGTCCGTTAAATTTATTTTATATCATATACTTACATAACAAGCACACTACATTGATATTACCGGGAGATCTACTGTATTTTTAATAAAAATCAATGTTATAGTTTAAATTTCCAAAATCGCGCCAAAAACCGCGCTATTTCTTTAATGGCGCTGGTGTTTGATACGTGTGACGTCACACGCTAGTAAACAAACAGAATCGAATGATGACACAGATAACTAATATTAAGCGAATAACATTATTTATCACTCTAACAGTCAGTTGCACAAAGGTTCTTTAAAATTGACATTAACTAACGAGTCCTTATCCCTAATGGGTACATTAACTTTAAAGACGTTTCACAAAACCATTGACGGCCCCTTTAAAGGTTCCTTTAAAGGCGCTAACGTCGCTTTGTGCAACGCTTTTTCTCTTAAAGATAAAGATAAGGTCTTGTTTGACAATTCTTTAGTTAAATTTTAATGGAGCATTAAAGTTGACGTTAATGTAGCTTTGTGCAACACTTTAATGATTCCTTAGGTTTTAAAGGTGACTTTATAATTTAAAGAACGTTTCTGCAACTGGCTGTATGTCTGATATGTTTACTAACGTATGACGTCATCAGAGTTGCAACCAGTCACAGAGCGTTTCGGCGCCAAGATAAAATTTCAAAAATTGATTTTATTTTTCAAATAATTTGCAAAAAATATACATAATTTAGCTTAAAATAAAGTGACATACTTAATTGTTTTTTTTACGCTATTTTCTGATAGGATGACCACAATATGCAGTATATTTTTAATATTGTCAAATACTCAATTGCCCTAAATTTGCATTCCCACTATTGTTTTCAGAGCCATCCATCTTCGCCAATCCGATTCCTCGTCAGGTGGCGGATCATATAGGTGAGAAGTTGATGTCCGAATTGGCCGATGAAGCGAAGAATATAATGAGAGTAGTGGAAATAGAGAAAGCCTTTCGATGCGAGTACTGCGAAGAGTAAGTACCTGTATATTATTATATTACAACTAGCTGGTACCCGCGACTTTGTCCGCATTGAAAAAGAAAATAATTATATGAGTAAGTTATTAAAGTTGGTTATGTACGGGGAACAAGCGTAATAATATAACACATGTGTTATTTTTTTTTGTTTTGTTTCAGTGTATTCTATTCGGAGGGTGGCTTGAACAAGCATAGGATTATACACAAGGGAGTGAAAAATCCATTTGTATGTCACGTCTGCAAAGTTAGCTTCGCAACATACTCCAGGTAAAAGATCATTTTGATCCATCAAGGTAGTTGAGACCCTGTTTGAGACCCAGAATCTAGATGTGTCCTTTATTAAAGATTCTAATCCTCAGGTGCACTACGCACAAAACAACGCACGGCTTCTACAAGCGTTCAATGGCTGATGTAAAGTCAAAAGAAGCAAATCAGTCTGCCTCGTCTACTGGTATAGTCGGTTATGGGGGGTTTCCTGTGGTCAAGCACTTCCTTTGCGAGGTATATATACGATAATCATGACCATCATCATCACAATCATCCAAGAATACCATTTTAGTGACGTCCCAATAGTGGGTAGTTTGAAGTAAATTTTGACTTGCTTTTTGCAAAGTATTCTAAACTATATAAGCCGTTCCCGGCTCGGCCCGTGGTGCATATTTTAATATATGTAATACAAATCTTTAACCCCCATTTATCCAACTTTTCATAAGTGAAAATCGAATTAAAATCGTTCCAGCCATCGTAAAACTCGTTAATAATACAAAGAGACAAGATTTGTAGGTATATTTGTAATGAATAAACTCAAAAAGTACTGGGCTGATTTTAAAAATCTTTTCACCTATAGAAAGTTACATTATTAGCATTCTATAAAGTTACGCGGACGAAGTCGCGTATAACAGCTAATTTTGTTACATAGTCTGTGGACTCTTACAGACAGTTGCACAAAGCTTCTTTAAAATTGGCTTTAACTAACGAGTCCTTATCGTTTCACAAAACGATTTACGGCCCCTTTAAAGGTTCCTTTAAAGGCGCTAATGTCGCTTTGTGCAACACTTTTTCTCTTAAAGATAAAGATAAGGTCTTGTTTGACACTTCTTTAGTTAAATTTTAATGGAGCATTAAAGTTGACGTTAATGTAGCTTTGTGCAACACTTTAATGATTCCTTAAGTTTTAAAGGCGACTTTATAATTTAAAGAACGTTTCTGCAACTTAGCGTTAGCCTTCTTTATAAAATGGTAGGTAATGGAGGTTTGTTTGTGTAGGATTGTGGTCGTTCGTATTTACATTGGACCTATTTACAAGTTCACAGAAGAATGAAACACGCTAACGAGAATATTTTGTATAAATGTAACGAGTGCGATGTAACGTTTCCGAACAGGTAAATGTTGACGGATAAAGCCTCGCAAAACATCCTTATTGAGGGTAGTTAGTTGCTTAGGTACATCGATCTACTACAAGTGTGGAATTTGCCTCACAAATGCAAAAGCGGCACATAAAAAGTACGCCTAAAACGGAATTATGGCGGAGTCAATGGTAAAAGGTAGTAACAGTAACGACCAACTTCTACTATTCATTTCAAACTCCAATATGTTGACGTAAACTCACATTTTCCAAAAATGACAGGTGTTTGGTTGATTTTAAATGATACATGACAGAGTTGATGCTCTAAGCATACTTATGTCACCTTTAAATGTTCCATAAAGTTCCTAGTGAGACTTGACCTGACTTGACGGACCTGTTTTGGAAAACTAAGAAAATTATAGACTAGACATGACTTGACTCTGACTAGTCTCGGGATTTGCTACTTTTGATTTTAATTTAAATTTTGCCTTTTTTTTATTTTAAAAAAGGCTATTTACAAATTGCTATTTTTACTAATGACACTGGCAAAATCATCGGAGAATATCTGATGGAGCCAAGACATTAAAAGAGAAGAAGAAGAAGAAGAAAAAGAAGAAAGTTCCTAATGTTTTGTATGGCGTGCGAAATCCATAGTTGTAGTAGATTGATGGTTGCTTATTATAAGTGTTCTTATTAGAGTATGTAGTAATTTAGTGCAGAAAAAAATTCTCTATTGGCCGTAGTAATAGTTTATTACCTGGATTAGACTAAGTACAAAGTATTTTTTTTATCCTAGTAAAGTTCCTGTGGGGTTTAAAGGGTCCTATTGCATTTGTCATAATAGTTTCATTAATATATTTTTTCAGTTGGAGTATAGCGTATCATAAAAAGAAAGTTCACAGTAACGTTACAGATGGCGTCGTCGGCACTACAAAAACACCAACAAATTTTTACAGGTATGTCAATTTGAATGTAAAAAAAATAAAAATAAAAATAAATAAATTACAAATGTGAAAGTTTGTGAGGAGGCGTTATATATTATCTTTTTCAACGCGGACGAAGTCACGGGCACCGGCTAGTCTGTTATAATAGGTAGTATTTGGAACTAAACCAGTAACAGTCAGTTGCACAAAGCTTCTTTAAAATTGACATTAACTAACGAGTCCTTATCCCTAATACATTAACTTTAAAGACGTTTCATAAAACGAATGACGGCCCCTTTAAAGGTGCTAATGTCGCTTTGTGCAACGCCTTTTCTCTTTCTCTTAAAGATAAAGAGGTCTTGTTTGACACTAAATTTTAATGGAGCATAAAGTTGACGTTTATGTAGCTTTGTGCAACACTTTAATGATTCCATAGGTTTTAAAGGCGACTTTATAATTTAAAGAACGTTTCTGCAACTGGCTGTAAGTCTTGTATATGTGTACATCAAGTCGGGCTGTTTGACCTGCCAGTTCGAAAGATTTCTCAGGATTTAAACTATCTTCACATTAAGTAATAAGTTTGTAGGTACTTAGATCTATTTAGCTCTAAAGGCCCGTTATATAGCAATCGGTAACGTTGAAGTTTGCTTCTTAAAGGATACAATGTCGTGATTGCGACGAAGTGTTGCCGAATAAAATTGCACTCTACCAACATAGAAAGAAGGAGCATACTGACTTGTCACTCGCATTTGATTGTGCGCAGGGTAAGATAAACAAAATATGACGTGTAGTGTAGCTCAGGAAGAGTGACAGTAATTAGGTAGATTTCCAATTGAGTCCAAACGAGTAGTTTTAGTCCCTAGTTATAGTTAAGTAATGTAACTTAGCTAGACTGCGTCTGGAACATTAGAAATTAAGGTTTTGTGACCGTGCCTCAAACTTGAAAGTTTTGTGTGTAATTAATTGACCTTTGACATACTTATTAAGTAAATAGCGTCAGTAATAAAGGAGGAAATCCTTAAGTAAATCCAAAATTATGGTCACAGTTAGTAGAATCAGAAATCTGAATTTGTAGTTACTGATCGGTCTTTTTGGAAAATTACGATTATACGGAATATACAAAAAATTACGAAGAATTTTTTGGGAGAAGTTCACAAAATGTGAGCATCGTCTACACTTGCCGGCCTATAACCGTGAATGGGGATGACGATGATGATGATGATGATGACGATAACGACGATGACGACGACGACGATAATGGTGGTAACGATGATGATGATGATGTTTTTCTATGTGTTTTACAGACGATACGTGGTCAGACAATGCACAACAAGCGTGTACATCCATATCTTATTCCCCTTCAACGAAGACAATATGTGGTAAATGCGGCAAGAATTTTGAAAATGTCAACACATTGAAGATTCATTACATGTAAGAAATTATCAATCTGTTTTTCTTTTGATAATTTTAGATAGATTTACACATAAAAATCGGTATCGCACGGTGGAAGCATTCACATGACAGCATAATAAATGTACATACGCGCGGCAGTCCGTCTGAAACTGCGCGGATCAACTGAACAGAGGCCCTACTATCACCTCTTAAAGCGATGCAAAGACGATTGAGTGAGGGAGATGTCGCCATACATCATGTATTGCGCCATCTCGTTTACTCGCTCGTTTTTGCATCGCTTTAAGAGGTGATAGTAGGGCCTCAGGTCGATACAAATAAATGTTTGTAGAACTTATACCGCGCGTGATCGCGCGCAGACAGGCGGTGCAAGATATTGCGCGCGGTTCAAAGCGGCACGCGGCGCCGAGCGGTACCGCGCGGTTAGGAGTTCGCGCGGTCATGTGAACTTAGCCTTCATGTTAACCCACACAGGGAAGTTCACGGCAACGAATTGCAAACGTGCACAATATGCTGCAAGTGGTTCCCGAGCCGCGTGGAGCTGCAGTGTCACGTGCGAACGCACGCGTTGCGTCCGTACACGTGCTCGCAGTGCGGCCACTCGTTCCGCACGGCGTCCATGCGCAGCGAGCACCTGCGGACGCACACGGGCGAGCGTCCGTTTCCGTGCGACGTGTGCGGCGTCGCCTTTAGACGGTTCGTACTATTATTTAAGTGTCTAGATCTTCTCTCTCAAATCTACTTCTCAAAGACCTTTTTACTTGTTTCCCCTTCTGTAGAAGTGTGTCCCTTGTGAAGTAATGACAGGGGACACTGAAAACACGAGTTATATGATTTGATTATGATTGGTATGATTGATTCCCGGCGGGAACTTTTTAAAATTCCTAAGCGATAACGAAGTTTCTTACAGTTCAACGGCGATGCGTAATCATCGATTGATCCACACTGGTGTCCGACCTTGGGCGTGCCCTCGATGCCCCAAGAAGTTCCGCATAAGGTCTGATTTGCGAACCCACCTCAGGCTGAAGCATCCTGCCTATTTGGCCGTCATTGAGGTGAGTTACCTAGAATCTGCCTCTCTTTCACTGTCTAACATCCGAAGAGAGGTAGTCCTTCACTCATCTTTTTACCAAAATAAATAGTTACAAGGGGACAAAGTAGTATTTTGTTCCTCGCGAGGGCGTTATTTTGAATTTAGACAAATTCAGAGCGAAGCGAAAGATTCTATGATACTTTAGAATATTACTTTGTCCCCTTGTAACAAATATAGCTATTGCGTTACAAGGGGACAAAGTAATGTTTTGTTCCTCGCGAGGACGTTATTTTGAATTCAGACAAATTAAGAGCGAAGCGAAAGATTCTATATTACTTTAGAATATTATTTTGTCCCCTTGTAACAAATATAAAATCGTATTATAGTACAGTTTTATCGAAATCAATAAATATTTTCGTATGTTTTCTTATAACAACTTTGCAGGGGAACTTATCTTTTCAGATGCCAAATGTAAATCCAAACGAGGAAGAGATAATCCAACAGCTCCATTCGAATAATATTGCGTTGCAGAAAGTCATTTCAATCAGCAAAATATCGTTTCAACAAGTGAGTTTTCGATATTACAGTACCTGTTAGTCAAAAAAAATTTTTTTTAGTACGTTAAAGTCGACAGACAGGCTGAAGGACCACTTGGTAAGTGGCTACCGTCGCCTGTAGAAGGATTAAGGATAAAAAAGGAAGGTCTTATGTAGGTAAGTGTGGTTACTGCCGCCAGACGGGCTGCCCAATAAGTCCACTTACAAAGTTGACCCAGCCGGGAATCGAACCCGCGAGCCCTGAGACGTTAGGCAAGCACCCATATAGCACTCATCCAACGGGTCGTCAAAATTTAAAAAAAAATAAGGGATGCAAAAGCCCGATCCCTAATCCTTAATGCTACTGTAGTTGCTCGTGTCACAGGCGACGGTAACCACCCACCATCAAGTGCACCGTCAGCCTGTCTGTCGTGCATAACATTAAAAAAAAACTAAGTCGTTATATTGTTAAGTTAAGTTGTTCTAGGTATTTTTGATCTCATTGATATTTGTTGATTCATTTATAACACAATATAATGTAATATAATTTAATTAATCTCTAATAATGTTTTGCTTTCCTATAATTTAAATTCATACTTGTAATGGTCCCTTCTGTAAGTTTTGTATATTGTGATTGAGTATGTCTTTTGAAATAAATAAATAAATCTCTGACAGGATTCCGATAGTATAGTACCGAACTCGGCCCGGGCTTTGTCTTTGGTAGGCGTCTCTCGCACACCAATAATACTCAGAAGCAGGCCCCTAGAGAAAATTGGTAAGAAGATTACTATTAAAACTAATATTTATGTCGTGGGCAGATCGTAGAATTGGGCAGATCGTAAAGTAATATAAGAAATCAAAAATATTTCACCAAAAGTAAAAAACAGGTGTGACGAGGAGCGGAGCGAAGCAAAGCGAGGAGGAGGAGCGTGTTAGGTTAACATGGAAATAAATTTGCAAGCGAAGTGAAGCGAAATTTCCAAGCGGAGCGGAGCGGAGAGAGGCGACCCTCTCAGTTTTAGCAGAAAAAAGATCTGCGCAGGAATATCATGATATGCTCAATTCTACGATGTGCCAACGACATATAAGTACATCAATCTACACTACAACATGGATTTCGCACGCCATACAAAACACTAGGAACTTTCTTCTTCTTCTTCTTCTCTTTTAATGTCTTGGCTCCATCAGATCTTCTCCGATGATTTTGCCAGTGTCATTAGTGAAAATAGCAATTAGTAAATAGCCCTTTTTCAATCTCACCGAATGAATCTGACTGAATGAATGAGCGCCTCTTTTTGCAACGTCATAAATGACATAAATAACAATTGAAACTATAAAATAGACTATAACAATTATAGACATTGTCTATTGTTATAGACGCTATAACAATTGAAACTGTTAAATGACTTGTGTGTTTAGAAGAGTTTCAAGCGGTACGTCGAGGCCGAGGCATAGCTAAGAACCCGCGGAGGCCTAAAATGTTGCAACAATCGGTCACAGAATCGCAACAAGACAATGTCTACGCAATTGATGATGTCGCCAAGGAGGTAAGTTTGAATCAATAAAACCTCTTGCTTAAATCCATAACGAAGTTATTGGTGATGAGACTAAGATAACTTAAAATAACTTAAGATAACTTAAGATTACTTAAGATAACTTCTTAAGAAGTAACTTATTAAGATACTTAAGATAACTTAAGATTATATAAAATAACTGCAATGATCGATAGTTGTTAATATCTATCAATCAGTGAAGTAACTTATTAAGATACTTAAGATAACGTAAGATTACTTAAGATAACTTCTTAAGAAGTAACCTTATTAAGATACTTAAGACTACTTAAGATAACTTGTTAAGAAGTAAACTTATTAAGTTACTTAAGATAACTTGATATTCCTTAAGATAACTTCAGTGATCGATAGATCGATCGAGCGTGGGAACTCAGTAAAAAAAATTGTATATATTTTTTCAGGAAACCGACAACAGTTTGGATGTATTTTTGAAATGGCCCAATTTCAATCAGACAAACAAAGATTTGCAATCTTAATTTTTTTTCTAAGACTTCAAGATTTTTAAGACAAGTCTTATTAACTTACCTACTTATATTATTACCGTTGTTGATTGTTAGAGTTTTAAGCGTAGTTTGATTTTACATGAAATATATGTTAATTAATGTATGAGATGTTTTAATGCTTAAGTATCTTAACATCTAAATGTCCCAAATTTCAAATAACTTCTAAACGAAAGACCAATTCGAACAAAAAAGGTCAAGTAGTTTCAGAGCCTATTCAATGCAAACAAACAAACAAACAATCAAATCTTCCCTCTTTATAATATTAGTATAGACAATACAAACATACAAAAAAATCAAAACTTCTTTCTTTATAATATTGTAGTGTAAATGAGGACAAATACTTTTTGAAGACGAATTTTTGACAGTGACAAATTAGAATACATACTATCACAATAAGATAATCACAAAATTATGAAAATGTCATTTCAAAATTTAATGTACCACTTAATTAAGTATTTGTAAAAAAAATTAAACGCTTAAATGACAATTGAAATTGAACAAGTTATGTTCAGACACATTAACTTAATTATCACAAGTTTAACTGTTTTCCTCGTGACAAAATTACTGTGGCAAATACACCACAGATTGGCAAAAATTTCAATGAACCAACACAGAAAATTGGAAATTATACCAGAATACACAGAGAGCGATGACTTGGCAACCGAATGGGTGCCGAAAAACAAACATGACGTCTTAAAAGTGAAATACAAATGCTTGAAGAAACTATTTCAGATTTATGACACGAGTCTTATAGGGGCTATGTCTGAAAAAAACGCGTACAGACAGTGTGATCATGATCACAAAGAAAGCAATAAACGTAGAAAGAAAAAACGGTCTCACAGAACCAAAACTGACGCGTGTGCTGGCACTACAGAAATTTTTGGTGGAGATACAATAGATATTAATGGAAATCATTCAAAATTTGATACAATTGATACTTCTGTTAGAGATGTGGAAACAAATTCAACAGCTGAAAATAGCAAATCAGTTGCAAAACTAAGCAAAAGTGTGGCCACACAGTTTTTTGATGCAAAAGAAAACGAGGCCGTGCAAACGTGCGAGTCTCTAAAATTGCCATATTTAATGGTGTTTGAGAAAAGAAAATTGACTAGGTTCCAATGTTTCGTGTACAGACTTCTCGGTTTGAGTAGGGAGAGAACTTGTAAGAAGTGTGTGATGCCTGATGGTCACATTTTGGCTTCAAGCGATAATAATATTGTTGATCGTAACGTTGAAAGAAGGCGACGACGAACTGGTCTTCGGTTCAGAAGTTTAAGGTATTTGGGAGGAAAAAATTCAAAACCTGTCACATATAGTATACAATCCGTGCAGATAAATTGTTTGCTAGATACTACACCGCGATATTGTCCGATAGCAGGTTGTGGAATGATGTTTTATGGTAAGTAAACCGACCTTTCTATTTCATTGATTGATTAATAACTAGCTGTTTCACGCGACTACGTTCGAGTCCCTGTTTCTAAGGGGATGAAATTTTTATTCAATCTTTATTTTGGACCTTTGGGAACCGAGAGGGCCAAAGGTGCTTTGGCCGAAGGTTTCGCTTAAGATTCCTTGCAAGCGTCAAAATTTCGAACTAGTCAAGAAAAACAAAGACTGATTGATCGATCTGATTGTGATTGATAAATTACTTTATTAAATAAATTAATAAATGTTACAATTAACATTATTTCGAAAGATGATCTCTAAATCAACTTCTAGAGATGATTTTAAATACTTTTCTGTATTATACAGTCAATATAAACCTTCAATATTAATGTTTTAAAATCATTTATATTCATTTTATATTATTAAATGTAGCTTGTAACCAACCTTGAACAAAATTTCTTAGAGCTTTTATTAAGCCTTCGGCTTCGGCTTCGGCGAGAAATTGACCATCGGTCCGACATTACTTAGTATCTAACCAATTCTGTTCTGTTGCTGCAGGTATAATCAACTACAATGACCATCTAAATCTAATGCATTTTATTGATAGAAAATTTTTCTGTTTGTATTGCCACGAAGGTTTCGATAAAGAGCACGACAAATGTGTCGTGCACGAGAACTCTCATTTGCTAATATCGAGATCGGAACCGACGCAACCGTGCCAATCGTACAAAAAAACAAGCATAACCCAAACGGATCCGTTGAAAGTTGACGTTCAAGATGAGAATTTGAAGAATATTGTGACCTTTTTCGACAAAATGGCCAATACCAGTGAAGTACAGTTTCGGGCGCGCAAAAATCCATATTCTGACTCGAATTTGCGAAGCGCCCAGACCGATACAACAAACATGAGCGCCATAGAAACTGGGAAGAGTTCGAAGACGATCAGTTGTATGAATGTATGCAGAAATAATGCAGACACGGAATCTGGTGAATCTGACGTCAATTCGAATTATCTCCCGTTACCAGATAAATGTCGTTTCTGTGGAGAAACTTTTGATTACAGGTACAGTCCGCGTCAAACAACTGTTGACCTCTAAAATTGGTTGCGACGTTAGTTTGCGCAAGTACAGTCAAACGCGCGTTGCTCTTAATTGGCTGACAGTCAGTTGCACAAAGCTTCTTTAAAATTGGCATTAACTAACGAGTCCTTACCCCTAAAGGGTACATTAACTTTAAAGACGTTTCACAAAACGATTGACGGCCCCTTTAGAGGTTCCTTTAAGGGCGCTAATGTCGCTTTGTGCAACGCTTTTTCTCTTAAAGATTAAAGATAAGGTCTTGTTTGACACTTCTTTAGTTAAATTTTAATGGAGTATTAAAGTTGACGTTAATGTAGCTTTGTGCAACACTTTAATGATTCCTTAGGTTTTAAAGGCGACTTTATAATTTAAAGAACGTTTCTGCAACTGGCTGTTAAGCCTGTTTTTAGGTATTGCGACGCAAGTTGTGACAACTTCAAAGGTCTATAGTTGTTTGGTGTGGACTCTTTCAGATCTGAAATGTGTCATATCTGTACATTTCTTGGACTTCGTCTGTTTCTTGTCGTTAGGTCTGTTTCTTTGGAACTACCCGGCGGATTTCTATAAGGTTTTCACTTACGAAAAGAGCTATACTTGGAAGAGGAATGATTGTGTGTATAATTGGTATAAAAAATGAAAACAATAAGAAACCAGTGACTGGATCGCTAGTCATAACATAACTAATTTGAAATTGTTTCCAGACGTCAAAATTCGCTCCATGTGAATTTGGAGCACAGAATCCAAGGTAAACTCTCCAAATATCAAAATAGCTGCATGAATATTTTTAATATGAAAGCACCCACGTTTAGGAACCAAGGTACAGAGGAAATCAAAACCATTAAAACAGAAGAAGGTATTATCGGAGTAGGTTATTCGACCACCACAATGCTACAGACTTCGAC
Organism: Synanthedon tipuliformis; assembly: GCA_947623395.1. Classification (NCBI taxonomy): domain Eukaryota; kingdom Metazoa; phylum Arthropoda; class Insecta; order Lepidoptera; family Sesiidae; genus Synanthedon; species Synanthedon tipuliformis. The sequence continues at coordinate 3,835,975 of OX392434.1, read as the reverse complement.
AACTTTAACTGACAACTTAAAGCCTCTTAGAGGCTTGAAGTCAGAGGACACGTTGAGTTTTGATCCCTCAACGAATATAATATACTACAGTTCAACTGAGCTCGTGAAGAGTTCAAAAATTGATGATATCTTCGAAAAAGTGCGCGCTATCAAAAGGTACAAGTGGGAGCCCGAAACCAAAATTATTCGTGTCTAGTGATTGATTTTAGCGAATGTGAATGTCTAGTGTTGTCTTGTGTTTGAAAGTAATTATAAAAGTGAGAAATTAAAAACAATAAAGTACTTATTTCTTTATGGAATTTTGTATTTTTAGTAGTCTAGCGTTTCGCAGTCATTTGGGCAGCCCGCCTGGCAGTTAAATCCGTACTAATCAGTACTAATATTATAAATGCGAAAGTTTGTTTGGATGTATGGATGTATGTATGGATGTTTGTAACTCTCACGCAAAAACTACTGAACCGATCACCATTGAATTTTTGCATACACGTTGTCTGGGATACCAGAAAGGACATCATAGGGTACCTTACATCCAGATAAAAGTACTGCTCTCGAGGGATCATCTAAAATTAAGAAAACTAACTCCTGGCTAAGTGTAATAGCAATAACGATGTCAGGCGATATATTGCTTTTTCAACGCGGACGAAGTCGCGGGCACCAGCTAGTATTATAACTTGTTTGTAACTTTGTGTTGTAACTTTCAAGCAAAAACTACTGAACCGATTACCATGAAATTTTGCATACACGTTGTCTGGGACACCAGAAAGGACATAGGGTACCTTTCATCCAGAACGCGAACGAAGTCGCGGGCACCAGCTAGTAACAGCATATGAAATAAACGGGTAGTACCCGTGGTCCACCTACTTTGTACACCTGCGTGGACCACGGAACTGCTATAACTTGTACTACCAGTAGTACTAGTGATACAACGTTGTGGCATTTGTACTACCAGTAGTACTTCTTGGTAGTACTACTGTAACAGAGCGATAATATGATAGGGCTATACCCGGCTGCAGCATGTCTAGATCATAGACCAACAGATGACGATAGTACTTAGGTTATAATGCGTATTTGTAAAATTGTTTATTTTACAAATACTTACACTTATAAATTATAATATTGTAAATAACCAAAAAAAAAAAACAAATGTAATGCAGACAAGTGTGGAACAAGATTTTTTTTTTAGGTTTGAGTGCCTTAGTTATTGCATGCAAAGATGACACACAGACATACTTTTACATTTATGATATTAGTAGATATGTAGGTATGAAGAAAACAATAAACATTTTCACTTTTCTTGAAAACGCTTTTATTTCAATAAATCAATATGGATAACAATAAACTTATAAAAATAACATCACATACAATCATATTCGTTTATAATAATTTATCCAAAATAATCTTCCGGCATTAGCAAACCTGTAAACCACAAATAATATTTGATTAGTTCAAAAAAAATAATCTTGACACAATAGAAAAATTAACGATACTTCTAGGGTTTTCTTAACGGAACGGTAGTTTCATAGATCTATATTTTTCTTTGTTTGTTTTAAAGAAACTACCCTCATTTCAAAATGCATTAGATTGAAGACAAGCAGTTATAAATTAAATTTCGGCAGGGATGCTGACGGTCAATAATATACTTACGTGGCTACTAAAGATAATTGATTGGTTTCGCTGCGCTCGACTAGATAGAGCACTATACAAAAGCAATAGCTCCGAAAATGTGGCAACTTTTTACTGTAGTGTGTGTAAAACATCGTCACTTTTTATCACTTTTTACCCAGTTTTATAACATTTTTACACAGTTTCACTACGCAAACTGGTTTTTTATTATGCCTAAAATTTAATAAAACATTCGGCACGTACACATCACAGACAGTTTGCAGTGTGACCGGCTCGGATACGCCGAAATCGACGTACTATTTTATGCCGCATTTTACAAGTACGACGGCGGTATCTAGTCGAGCGCAGCGAGACCAATCATTTATCTATGCCTAATATGGTTAAAGTATGAAGTTCACCTGCTATGCATGCCGTCATGAAACATATGGCACAACCGGCGAAGAATGCGCGCACTGCTATCTATAAAAGAAAATATATTCCAGAGATATAAATGTGTGCAAAGCAAGTGCAAAGCACCTAAAACTCACTTTACTATTAGTATCTAAGTTTAATAACTTAACTTGAAATGAAAGAAAGAAGAAACAGGATGGTTTTAGTATACTTATAATTTACAAAGTTACGCGGGCGATTATAAATTATAAATAACTTACACTCGAAAGAGTCTCTCTTTGGTTTGGCGCCATGGCTGCTATCGCTCCGATCATTATTCCGGCTGACGAGGGATTTGTGAATCCGCATAGAGCGTATGTTGCTATCAATTCGGCTCGTGGCTGAAAATCATGCACACAGTAGAGAGACACGGGCCGATGATAAATAAATAAATACAAATACAAAATAATTTATTGACAAAACTTAAGCCTAGGTACAAGATGCATATCCTGTGCGAGTGGGCCCTTTGATGCACAAGCGTAGTCACATCTTAGGAAGCCACACAATGGCTTGTGAAGATGTGAGGAATGCCTCTATCAAAAAAGTACTGCAGTGTCCGTGGTAAGTAGGTATAGGTAGAGAGATTTAGTTTACGTGGCGATCACAATATTTCAGCAATGGACGAAATGATACTGGTACTCTAGCAGACAGAAATAGCAACTAAGCAGATAATAATAGCACGGCATACTTATTTCCTACAGTAGGCCGACGCCTTTGATGTTGGGCGATACCGCCGCCTGTGTAGGTATTTAAAAATTACGGAAGGGTTGACACAAATTAAGTAATATAAAATGTGCTTAAGTACCTTTCTTCATCGTGCGGAAATTGATGAAAGCTTAGTTCTTATGCGAGATAAAGATTTGCACGCACTTACAGCACATGCCGTATGCACCATTTTGATTTATATAGTAAATTAAAATCTGAAAGACGCGATAGCCCTGGAATATTTATTCCAAGCTACTAAGAACCACGAAGTATGCAGCTTGGGCACGTCCCACTCGCGCCTCACCCCTCACGCCCCGCACGATCGTCGGCCTACTGTACGAAATAAGTATGCTGTGATAATAGGTACAAAAAGGGTGTAGGGGACCTCCTATTAAGTATAAGAATAGGTACTTGTATCAGGAAATCCCCGCAAATACCTTCACACATTCCACACAGCACCATCTAGTTCCACAGTAAGCAACTACTGCTTGTATTATGGTTACCAGACCATAATACAATTTATTTACTGCATAGATTTTTTTTTTTTGTAAATTTTACTTCCTACTAATATTATAAATGCGAAAGTTTGTATGGATGTATGGATAGATGTATGGATAGAACATAGAAAATTTTCTTCACGTCGACACTCACTACATTAAAAATTATCAGAATACTGAACATAACGAATGCACCTAACCAGACAAACAGACACACTGCTGCATAATATAAAACTTATATTTTTTATATGTACCTATATTTTTATGTGCAAACAACATTTTTTACTTGTAACTGAATAGAAACACAAATTGTTTATTATTTAATGTGTCGACTGTCAGTCTGTCAGTCAGATGTTTGTAACTCTTTCACGCAAAAACTACTGAACCGATCACCATGAAATTTTGCATACACGTTGTCTGGGACATCGGAAAGGACATAGGGTACCTTTCAATCCTTTCATCCAGAACGCGGACGAAGTCGCGGGCACCAGCTAGTACATACATATTATAGATTCAAACATCCATGACTCAGGTACAAAGGTAAATGTTAACACATTTGCCCCTAACAGGATTTTTTTTTTCTTTTTTTTTTTTACTGTTATCTCCCTCCAGCATTATGCGCTGAAGCCTATTTTTACTACTCATCCATACTAGTTCTCGCTTGTATTCCTCTGCCCCTAACAGGATTCGAACCCGCGACCGTTTGGTTAACAGCTAGGGTTACTAGCCACTAGACCAAAAGTATCGTCAGATTATGATAAAATCTGGGCGAGCTTTGGGAGAGGCCTACATCCAGCAGTGGAGAGACACATAGCTAGTTTTGAATTTGAAATTATTTTTGGAATGTCGAGGATAAAATGTGAACTAAGCTTCCAATATGGAACAGAATAAAAAAATATAAAAAGATTACATACAGACAGAAGTCCCTCCGCTTTCATTTCGCCCATCCTTTGGTAGGCCACGAACTCATTGACCACTGTCTTGAGACCGACCAGAGAACCAACCCTTTCGCATTCATACCACGGTACACCTTGAAACAAATTAAAATATTTTCAATAAAGCCCTGCGCCATACTAAACCGAAGCAGCCCGGATGCAATTATTGAGAGAGAGCATTTAATACGTAAAGCAGACAAGAAAAGTGCTTTATCAGTTTCGATTAGAAATTCCATTCATTTCAAAATTCGCTAAGGCTTACATTTGAAATAGGAATTGATTACTGATTGACATATCACTCACTTTATTTGTCGAGTTTACATAAGTATATAGCCTACGTCAATCTGGAATAATGTATCTTACTTTTATCTACGGAATATGTCGTACGTGTAAAATGCGGCATAAAATAGTACGCCGATTTCGGCGTACCCGAGCCAGTCACACTGCAAACTTAGGCATAATAAAATACCAGTTTGCGTAGTGAAACTGTGTAAAAATATAATGAAACTGTGTAAAAATTGATAAAAAGTGACGATCTTTTACACACAATACATTAAAAAGTTGCCGCATTCACGGAGCTATCGCTCTTGTATAGCGCTCTATCTAGTCGAGCGCAGCGAGACCAATCAATTATCTTTGTCCGAGAAGCTACAAAATGAATTGTGTAATATTGTACTCTGTGTATTTTTCTACAGTGGTCATTTTGATAAAGTGGACCTAACGCCACTGAACCATATTTCGCTCATTTTGGTAAAAGTTGTGTTCGGTCTGAGGTTAGTCATTATCTTAATGGATTAACAAAAGCTTACCCATCAACCAGCAAAGTGGGATAAACACCTTCCCCATTATCCACTCAAGATTTGCGCCCGGATAGCCCAGCATCCCGCCACAATATCCCAAGAAACCATTGATGAACGCGATGAAAGAAACGAAGGCCACCAAATTTGCTATGATATTGAGTACCAGCGCTATTCCATTCGTGGCTCCGCGAGTCGCCGCTGACAGCGCAGACTCATCTTGGCTGAAAGTCAAATAATAGATTGGGTCAAGATTAAAAAATTCTGTCCCCCATAAGAAAAAATAAATAAATATATTCACACATTCCACACAGCACCATCTAGTTCCAAAGTAAGCAACTTAATGTTTGTATTATGGATACCAGACAATTGATATACTACATACAATACTTTTTTTTGTATATACATACTTACATATCATAAATACAAAATGTCCATGACTCAGGTACAAAGGTACCTAAATGTTAACACATAAACATTTGCCCCTAGCGGGATTCGAACCTGCGGCAGCTTGGTTAACAGCTATGGTTACTAGCCACTAGACCAAACGCGTCGTCAGAATATTTGTTTATTGGAGTTTACAGAATCGATTTGCATTGTTATATAGATATATATATATATATATATATATATATATATATATATATATATATATATTATATATATATATATATATATATATATATATAAGCCCGTGGTATGAAAATTTATGGGAGTAAAATCAGAATTGTCACAAGAAAACATAATACAAAAGCAATACAATACAGAAATTAATAAAAAAAATCGAATACTGGCTCAGCACTATGCTGAGTTGCTTGACAAGCATCCGCAGCCCTGATTTTCAGCCAGCAACTTTTGTGACTAGAGTCTAGAGTAGTCTAGTTTTTTTTTTTTTTCTAAGAGATGGGTTAGCTCTTGGCCAACAACCAGCCATGTGGCAAGGATGAGGCCTAAGATGGAGCGAGCTCACCCAGAAGATGCCTATTCACTCGAACCTTGAAAAGATTAGGGTTATATGTGCTCGGAAACACAGACGCCGGCAGGGAGTTCCAAACCCTTGCAGTGCGCATTATAAAGGATGTTTCAAAGCGCTTGGTCCGAAAAGGAGGGATTTCGACAAGATAAGGATGGTAGCCAGCCGTACGTCTGTATGTCCGAAGTAAATACCTAGAGAGAGATTGTTAAGCAATATTGAAATTAAGTTACCTCGGAACAGGTTGAATGTTGTCAACGGTGGTAAGAGATCGCTTAGTCTCGGGCATCATTAACTTGGAGACGCAGATGGCAGCTGGAGCGGACATGACACTTGCCGTCACCAGGTGAGCCGGCTCAGCACCGAAGCTTATGTAAGCGGCCAGTATTGTACCTGGACGAGGAAGTATTTAACATTAAAAAAATACTCAAAAATACCCTGAAAAAAAGGTAGGCACCAAAGATAATTGATTGGTCTCGCTGCGCTCGACTAGATAGAGCGCTATACAAAAGCAATAGCTCCGAAAATGTGGCAACTTTTTATTGTAGTGTGTGTAAAAAAATCGTCACTTTTTATCACTTTTTACCCAGTTTTATTATATTTTTACACAGTTTGACTACGCAAACTGGTAATTTGGTGGCCTAAAATTTAATAAAACATTCAGCACGTACACATCACAGACAGTTTGCAGTGCGACTGGCTCGGGTACGCCGAATTCGGCGTACTATTTTATGCCGCATTTTACAAGTACGACGCCGGTATCTAGTCGAGCACAGCGAGACCAATCATTTATCTATGGTAGGTACCTTCAAACAAAAAGAAAGTAATATGTGTAGTATATCAACAGTCTGGTATCCATAACACAAGCATTAGTTGCTTACTTTGGAACTAGATAGTGGAATGTGTGAAGATATTTAGTCACTGCTCAATGAATGAGAGCCTAAATCAGAGTTAAAATTAGTTTTACCAGATACCGTTGCGAATCCTGATGCCATGACGACGTGTATCTCTGAAGGCGTCAGCAGGGACAGGTAAGGCTTGATTAGCAGTATAGACTCGGTCTGAAAGAAACATAAAAATTAATTTATTTTCAGGCAATTGGACTGTCCATACTTTCCAAATGCGAAAGTTACTCTGTCTGTCTGTCTGTCTGCTACCTTTTCACACATTAACTACTCAACCGATCAACATGAAATTTTGCATACACGTTATCAGGGATACAGGAAAGGACATAGGGTACCTTTCATTCAGAAAAAAGTAGGTACTGTTTCCGAGTGATCGTCCAAAAATATAAAGAATTGGGCGCCACTGTCGCGTGGCGGCGACACCACGATGTCAAGCGTCATTACTCATAAAAATGTTTTTATCAACGCGAACGAAGTCGCGGACACAAACTAGTTACCTATATATCAATTATTCTAATTTTTATATATGTTACCGGCAATCTGTATAAGCATTTTTCTATATTCTTATAGTAATAATAAGACACAAGATAAAAGCTAAGAGTAGAAATATTAAGTAAAATACGAAATTTTACAAGGAAAAGTGGGTATCAGCAGGAAATGTAGGTAATAAACTAGAATGTTACCATTCCAAGGAAGATGTTGCCAACTGCAATAACACTTTCGCAGACTGTCGTATCGGTGGCCGCCCTTAACAGCTGACCGAGCTTAAGGCAGAACCATTGGAGAGCTCCCCAGAAGAACAACACCTCGACAATCATACTGAAGTAGAAGATGATTGGGAGGCTCTGAAAAGATGTAAATATTCAGTAAATATTTAGTTTTATCATTTGTTTTACTTTTACTTACGTGTACAATCATGAATTGGATAATACACTGTACGGTATTATATACAGATAATACCGCAAAGAAATAGGGTCGGTTAGAAAATCTTCAATATCTTCAAAAGTTGGTACCTGACCTAGCTTTTATGAAATAAAGACTAAATTCAAGAACGCAACTAAAAGATACTTAGAATAACTTAGATTATTACTAAAAACTTACAGAAAACGCGAATACGTTTTCGGTTCTAACGAGAAGATCCCCAAACACGAAAGCGGCGCCCTCTGTTCCATATGTCAGAAATGTTGCAACCTTGAATCAAAATAATGAAAAATTTATTGAAGCGATTCAAAAAAATATTAAAAAACTGGTTGTTCCGTGGCTCAGCAACTTAGTCAGCAGCAACAGTGAGCAATGTTCCATGGTTGCCATAACAACGGTCAATGTATGAAATTTTTTTTATAAAAAAAACGGTAGGTATCCGTTGGAATTTTGGAAAAAAAAGTATATAAGATTATTCCTCTGTTTAAATGTAATATTTTGTAACAATTTCAAGTCAATCCGTCGCCTAGTTTTCGAGTTTTTGAGTAGGTAATACACAAACCAACACATTTTTTAATTATTTATAGATTTATAAGGAACTTCCCTCGGCCGACCGAAAAGGGTATGCCTTTTATTTTGTCAGGGCTTGTGTTATAGGCGACCGCAGCCACTTACCATCATGTCGAGTCGGATTTTTTTTTGTCTAATTATAAAATATTAATTAATTAAATTATATATTAATTATTTATATTATTAATATTAATAAATAATTAATATTTAATATTAATTATAAATTATTAATAAAAAATTTGTATAAAAGAATTAATAAAATTACCTTGTCTGAAAAGCATTGCAGGGCATAACGGCCCGGCGGCCATCTTATGAATATGATTCCAAATACGAATTGTATTAATAGTCCCGACCAGACACTCCGCCAGTTGACTCGCTCGGGATGACTGGAAAATGCGAACCCTATAACAAATTAGCAAAAAAATCAAAATAAAATATCATTTAATTGTATACAGAAGAAATCCCAATAATCATAGATAAATGATTGGTCTCGCTGCGCTCGACTAGATACCGCCGTCATACTTGTAAAATGCGGCATGAAATAGTACACCGAATTCGGCGTACCCGAACCAGTCACACTGCAAACTGTCTGTGATGTGTACATGCCGAATGTTTTATTAAATTTTAGGCATAGTAAAATACCAATATAATAAAACTGGTTAAAAAGGGATAAAAAGTGACGATTTTTTACACACACTACAATATAAAGTTGCCACATTTTCGGAGCTATTGCTTTTGTATAGCGCTCTGTCTAGTCGAGCGCAGCGTGACCAATCAATTAATCATTGTCCAATGATAATACCTACGTACCCAATAATAATATCACAGCAAGACCTAAAAGGGCTACCATTCGTTCGGATGAGTCTCGGGTGTCCCAAAACAAAAATAACAGTATAACAGCCACGATTATTATACACAGACACCATCGAATCCATCTGAAAGAAATAAATTTTAATTATTTTAATAATAATGTTAAAAATCTTTATATTTAATGACCATGGGTATCGCAAATATCAGCAGTGACATTGAATCCGTACTAATCCTATTAATATTATAAATGCGAAAGTTTGTATGTATGTATGGATGTTTGTAACTCTTTCACGCAAAAACTACTGAACCGATCACCATGAAATTTTGCATACACGTTGTCTGGGACACCAGAAAGGACATAGAGTACCTTTCATCCAGAACGCGGACGAAGTCGCTTGCACCAGATAGTTTGTAATGAAATAGTAATGAAAGCATGACTAGTATGAGATATGTAGTATAAAAGTCTACCTTAATTTTAAATAACTTTTATAATCACGATATTTTGAGTGACTTTTTTGTTAATCATAATTATTAATTGACTATAAATTAATTTAGTTTTATGATTGACTTCTAATATATATTCTTTGGGCACCAAATGTAACTAGGTACCTACATGCTAAGACGCCATTATATTATTTGTAAAGTCTGGTTATATACCCGTGTGCAGGACAGGCAAATAAATTATTTGATTTTATTTTATTTGAAACCGAAAGTGGTCAACTGAGCCCTCGGGCTAAACGAGCTGTGGGCTAGGTTGACCATAAAGTGGATTTGATGACAAAATATAAAATATCTAAATTTTTGTCCAAATAAAATCTAAAAAACTTTATACTTAAGTTTAAAAATTTCTTAGTTTTTTTTTTATAAAATTTTACCCAATACTTACACGATATTCCAAAAATATCCAAACAACTTGGTCACATATCTCCATACATGCTTCTCGAACCAAGGTCCAAAGTATTTCTTTATGACTAAGAAGTACAGTAGAAAAAAGTATATTATGCTCAGAAACGCAATTAGACTGCCAAATCCATGGCAAAGTTCCAGAGGTTCATATACTGAAAATAGAAACATAAATTCAAATTTAATTTTTAAGTTTAATTTTAAATTTTAATTTTTAAGTTTAATTTTAAATTTTAATTTTTAAGTTTAATTTTTAATTTTAATTTTAAATTTTAATTTTATTATAATTTTCATAAGTATATTATTTTAAAATTTCCTTCACTTAATAATAACTAGTTATTATTGCTTCATTAAAAAAAATACATGACAATTTTTTTATCATTCAGTAATACATTAGATTTTAGATACTTATTAGATTTAGGTTTGATAAGCAGGCTAGGGACTTTTTTGGTCATTTTGCAACTTCATGAAACACCGCCATATCACGATCTGCCAGATTATACGATCGCCCGCCGGCAGAGATATGAGGATTTTTGTTGAACAAAACGCCTAGTTACTTCTTAAAGCATTTGTATAAATCCGTACTAAGTAATATTATAAATGCGAAAGTTTGTAAAGATGTATGGATGTATGTATGGATGTTTGTAACTCTTTCACGAAAAACTTACTGAACCGATCACCATGAAATTTTGCATACACGTTGTCTGGGACACCAGAAAGGACATAGGTTCACCTTTCATCCAGAAAAAAAGTACTGCTCCCGAGGGATTATCTAAAATTAAGGAAACTAACTCCTGGCTAAGTATAATAGCAATAACGATGTCAGGCGAGATATTACTTTTTCAACACGGACGAAGTCGCGGGCACCAGCTAGTAAATTTATAAAACTTACCAAACTGTAAATAATAGTAAAGACTGCCCAGGAAATATCCGAGGATGATACCATTTAAAATAAATAAAAAAAATATTTTTATTGAAGTCAGATTATTGCTGACTAAGTTTCCTGTTGAACTTTTGATTTTTGTCAAACTGGTCTCCAACCACCCAGACGGCTCGTGATGTAATAGCTCATGTGTTATCTGTGAAAAAAAAAAACAGAATTTATAAACTAAGTAATTTTATGTTTTATTATTTTTATAGTCGGTTTTTTTATTAGTTTATTAGAGATTTTTTTATTTTTTATTGCTCTTGGCCAACATCCAGCTGTGTAGCGAAGATAAGGCTTATGATGGATGGAGCGTGCTCACCCAGCCAGAAGATGGCTATTTACTTACACCAACTTTGAAAAGATTTTGGGCTAAGTATATATGAGCTCAGAAATACAGACAGAAGGGAGTTCCAAATCTTTGGCAGTGTGCATTATAAAGGATGTGTGGCGACCTCCTTATAATGACCTATTTGGAATTTCCGTGTCATTCTTCATTTAAAAGAAGAGGCACGGAAACCAGACAGTCGGCCTGCAGAACAGCTACATACAGAAAGCACGCGCTTTCTCGTCACTCGTCATCAGCATTTGTTCTTGTAAATATGTGATTATGTGTAATATGTATAATTATAAATGATACATTCTGTGCCTCTTCTTTTAAATGAAGAATGACACGGTAATTCCAAATAGGTCATTAATAGGAGGTTAGGAGGTCGCCACAAGTTTTTAAAAGCTCAGCTAAATTATTCCCGGTGACAGGTGACTTTAAATGACGGTTAGCCTACTTGACAGATGGTGAAAGAGTCCTTAAAAGTATGGAGGATATTAAGTATGGATAAGTAATGTAATAGGAGTGTTCCGAGCGGGCTCCCAAGCGGGAGTCCGTAGCGGAGCGCTCCAATTGTAATAATAATTATTAACTTGACACTGGCAGATAATGGCCATTTTAAAATGAGCCGCATTGCCATTTAAATCTAAGAAGAAGAAGAAGTAATGTAATATGTAAATAATGTATAGTACCTACCTCTCCGTTACGAGTTCCGTTCGGCTTGATTTCTTTTCTATTATTCATTTCGATTTCATTACTGCTCGTTTCCTGTAATAAAAAATATAAAAATTTCTTCATTGTTTAAGACAAAAAAAATTAGTCGCAGTCTTTTTTTTCTATACTTTAAAATTATAAAGAGAAAAGATTTGTATTGTTGTATGTTTGTAATGAATAAACTCAAAAACTATTGAACCAATTTTAAAAATTCTTTCACTTATAGACAGCTACATTATCATCTAATATCTCTGGTGTCGCGGTGTTTGTTGCCAAACTCCTCCGAAACGGCTGGACCGATTTTGATGAAATTTTGTGTGCTTATAAAGTAGGTTTGAGAATCGGACCTAAATTAAACAAATAAATAAATATTAATATATTCACACATTCCACAAAGCACCATCTAGTTCCAAAGTAAAGCAACTTAATGCTTGTATTATGGATACCAGACAGTTGATGTTGATATAGGTACCTACTCTACGAATAAGTATCCAATAACGATATACTACATACATTACTTTTTTTTTGTAAATACATACATATTATAAATACAAAACATCCATGACTGAGTCATGGATTTATAAAGGTAAATGTTAACACATTTTAAACATTTGCCCCTAGCGGGATTCGAACCCGCGACCGCTTGGTTGACAGCTAGGGTTATAGCCACTAGACCAAACGTGTCGTCAACTAATAATAATGAATCAACTTTTAATAACTTGTAGCACGAGTTCGTGCGTTTTTTATACTAACAGCTGATAAAATTTAATTGACAATAATCTTGCTGACGTCTTAAATTCCACTCAAAGATAATACTTTATTACAAATTTAACATTATAAACTACACCATTTTTATTACTTTTATCTTTTATACCTTATTAAGTAGGTATAATAAGATAATTTTATAAAGCACACCTCCTGTGGTTTATAGTAGTCATTCTATGTAAGCAATGTATAATAAGTGTAGATAAGTATATACTTAGTTAAAAAGAACAAATTAATAAAATTTTTAAACTTGTATGGCGTGATAGCTTGCATATTAAAACCCACAACTACCCCATGCCGCTTCACCCCCACAACGTGAAATTTGTCCCCGTCAACGGATTTTTTAAGTATTTTGCGAAAACTAATAAATATATTACAAAAAAAGTGTCAAAAGCAAAAATTATCATCATTAAATTCTTAACAAAATATGTTTTATACATTACTAGCTGCTGCACGCGACTTCGCGCCCGCAACTTTATAAAATGTACCCTATATCCTTTCTGGTGTTCCAGACAACGTGTATAATTTTTTTTTATTAAAATCCATGCAGTAGTTTTTGCGTGAAAGTGTTACAAACATCCATACATACATCCATACATCCAAACAAACTTTCGCATTTATAATATTAGTAGGATTGGAAGTAGGATTTTGATTAGCTTGATGGTTTTGAGCTGAAGGTTCTCGAGTGGAGGGGATGGACCGGCAATCGTAGCGCGGGACGTCCACCGACAAAGCCACTTAAGCCACCTTAAAGTGGCTTAAGTAACCTTAAGTCTGTCCTTAAGGCTTAAAGGTCTAGTTACCAGGCCATAAAATTCAAAAAAAAAGAAAGACCACCTGATAAGGGCCTTGGGTCGACGGTGGATCCAGTCTGCTTCTGACAGTTCATATTGGAAAATTATGGGGAGGCCAATAGATAAATGATTGGTCTCGCTGCGCTCGACTAGATACCGCCTAGGTACTTATAAAATGCGACATAAAATAGTACGCCGAATTCGGCGTACCCGAACCAGTCACACTGCAAACTGTCTGTGATGTGTACGTGCCGAATGTTTTATTAAATTTTAGGCATAATAAAATACCAGTTTGCGTAGTGAAACTGTGTAAAAATATAATAAAACTGGGTAAAAAGTGATAAAAATTGACGATTTTTTACACACACTACAATAAAAAGTTGCCACATTTTCGGAGCTATTACTTTTGTATAGCGCTCTATCTAGTCGAGCGCAGCGAGACCAATCCATTATCTTTGGGGGAGGCCTATGTCCGGCAGTGGACGTCTTGCGACTGAGAAATGATGACATAAATTTTGAAAAAACTTACCGGCTCCTGCTCCTGGGTATTTTGAGTGTTAACTTCAGCCATTTTCCTCACTTAGGAAATCTTTTCACCTGATTACTGGCAAAGTGTATTTGCTTGACAGGAGGCCTGTGTCGTTTCGTAAAGTCATTGTTTATCTGAAAGAGAATTAATGAAATGGAATAATGATAAGATTATCATACATAATTATAAAGTCCTAGTAATATCACAGAATAAGTAAAAATATTATAGTATACCTACTAACATAGATAAATGATTTGTCTCGCTGCGCTCGATTAGATAGAGCGCTATACAAAAGCGATAGCTCCGAAAATGTGGTAACTTTTTATTGTAATGTGTGTAAAAATCGTCACTTTTTATCACTTTTTACCCAATTTTATTATATTTTTACACAGTTTCAGTACGCAAACTGGTATTTTATTATGCCCAAAATTCAATAAAACAATCGCCACGTACACATAGACAGCTTGCAGTGTGACTGGCTCGGGTACGCCAAATTCGGCGTAGTATTTGTTGCCGCATTTGGCGAGTACGAAAGCGGTATCTAGTCGAGCGCAGCGAGACCAATCATTTATCTAGGTATGCCTACTAATATTATAAATGCGAAATTTTGTGAGGATGTATAGATAACTGTAGTCGAAATCAAAATAAATATTTTGGAAATTTACGACCTATGACTCACCGCGGATGTTATGCTATGCTAATGCTAATAGGTATATGGTAAAGGTAAGTAGGTAATGGTAACAGGAAAGTATAAAATATGTTTAAATACCAGTTTTGGCTTAGACACTCATAATACTGCTTAAAATATGTGTTTCTCAGTTCTTAGCAGTTTGCCATGAACTACATTCATTTGACCGAAAAATTAAGATATTTTGTGCAAATTAATAACTTAACAATATTGTATCGATAATTAACAATAAACAATATATCCATACATAAAAAATAAAATTGAATTATCTGGTTGTAATGTCTAAAAAAATCAAACAATTTTAAAAAGAAACTTCTGGAAACTTCTGGCAGTGATATACATCTGTGACCCTGACCTAAGTACCTTTTCTTTAACTTTTTTTTAACGATACGTTTAGGATCAAGGTTACCAAGTGACAATTTCAACAAAAGAAAAGGGTTGCCAACTTGGAAGAACTAATAAAAAATGACGTACAATCCACTCGAGGGATTCCCCTCCCGCCCCTGTAACGCATCGTAACGTTTTACAAGAGTAAACGTTAACGGAGAGGTATAGTATATTTTAACAAACACGAAAATTCCTTTTAATTTCATTATTATCGTATTTATTTAATATCTTTACTACTTACTTATCTACATTACAGATAATTATGTAGGCTCTGCATTCAAATACTTCGATAGATATTATGTGTCATTTCAATGGATATTTTCTTTATTTAAATATTTATAAGTAATTACTTCGATAAAACAGGTAGTTTTTCATTAGTAATTTGTTTGATCGGTGTTAATTTTTTTTCAACATTTTATTTTGAAATTGTTCCTATTTAAAAATACAAATAATGTTATATTTATTAATAGGTAGAAACTAGCGACCAGGCCCTGCCTTCGCACTGATGCACTTTTTGCTGCTAATTATAAATACAAACTTTCCTATCGTCACTTATAGCACCTTATAGTTAAAATTATATCAAATTTTTTTGAGTAATTTAGACCTTGGTGGATAATAAGACAGAAAATAGAAGCAGGCCCTACTATAGAGGAACTATCTCATCTCTGGTTCCCAAAAATAAAAGAAAAATGAAAATTCACGATTTGCCAAAAGTACCTACCAACTATACTATAACAACAATGAATGTGTCCGGCATTATTTTATATTTATATCGCTTAAGTATATATATATATACCTACCAACTACATACTCTATATATTGTCATAATTTATATATTACTTTTACAAATATATTTCTTGCCTTAACGACATTGTTAAAAATACAAGGAAAAATAACCGACTTTAAAAGATAGGTATGTATCTTATACTAGCCGGATACGGACTTCGTCCACAATTTTTATAAATTATAGCCTACTAGCTGGTGCTCGCGACTTCGTCCGCGTTGAAAAAGTAATATATATCGCCTGACATCGTTATTGCCATTATACTTAGCCAGGAGTTAGTTTCCTTAATTTTAGATAATCCCTCGGGAGCAGTACTTTTTTTCTGGGTGAAAGGTACCTTATGTCCTTTCTGGTGTCCCAGACAACGTGTATGCAAAATTTCATGGTGATCGGTTAAGTAATTTTTGCGTGAAAGAGTTACAAACATCCATACAGCCATACAAACGTTCGCATTTATATGAGGAAGGATAGGATGTGTCATTCTAAGTTTCTAACCGATTTTACTGTAAAAGCTCATCAAAATCTGTTAAGTAATTTTTGCATGAGAGTAAAAAAAAATACAAACGAACAATGAAAAATTGAAAATCCATACATCACTCACTAACTTATCAACTTTATAAATACAGTTTATTTTTAAAATCGGTCCAGTAGTTTTTGAGTTTATTCATAACAAACAAAAATACAAAAAATACAAATCTTCTCTCCTCATAATATTAGTAGGTATAATAGAGGTTTTTCCAGGACAAAAAGTATCTCATATTTTTTAACCAGGTCAGCAGTTTTTACGTGTAAGAGTAACAAACATACCTACATCCATACAAACTTTCGCATTTCTAATATTAGTAGGATTTATTTACTAGTTGGTGCCCGCGACTTCGTCCGCGTTCTGGATGAAACGTACCCTATGTCCTTTCTGGTGTCCCAGACAACGTGTATGCAAAATTTCATGGTGATCGGTTCAGTAGTTTTTGCGTGAAAGAGTTACAAACATCCATACATACATCCATACAAACTTTAGTATTTATAATATTATTTATTTATACTTAATAGGATGTAAATAGAAAACGCCGATTTGAAGATTCACGTTTTCTTTATTAAAATTGTAAATTTACTGAACAATCAAAGTATCTCTAATTGTTACAAGATAATCAATTAATATTGACATTGTAAAAATACTTACTCTTAATAACTTTTTCAATTTTACTAATTATCACAACTAATTATAATCACAAAATCAATATCCTTTATAAATTAAAAAAAAAAACACTATATATTTTTAAAAATTATTAATAAAAAAACGAATTAAACAATACGGAAAATTAACGCTAAAAATCAAGCGTTTGTTACGAATGAGCTCGCGTTACTGATTGAAATAATACGGCGCAAGGCGAAGGCATCGCCGTGTATAGCCTTGCTTTACGCGCCATGAATTCTTATTATCTATTCAGACTTGCATAACAGATAATGAATTTATTTACTTTTTAATTTTAAGGCGTAATAAAACTACTTTGTAATTGAATTCGACGAATCGCTTCATTTAAAATAAGGATAACTTAACTCATCTTTCGGAATTACATTCAGGAAACGGAGTGATGGATGTTTAAATATCGAAAATTCGAAATTGTGCCAGGGCATTGTGTTCGACATTGTGTTTCGCAGACCGTCTGGCAGCAGTAACCACACCCTTAAAGAAGACAACTGCGAAATAAACGGCATGTGTGTTTCGCTAAGTGAGTAACGGATGCTTTTAGTCTTGGTCTTGGTCTTGGCGCACTTGTAGTAAGTACTTACCTGTGGCATTGTTGACCTTAAAATAAACAATACTTATCTGTTTTTTATCGATGAAATTGTGTGAACTATTTATTAATATTATTTATTCAGACTGCAGAACAGATAATGAATTTATTTACTTTTTAATTTTTAAGGCTTGACAGAATTCGTAGCATGACTTTATTTAAATCCGTACTTCCGTACTAATATTATAAATGCGAAAGTTTGTAATTCTTTCACGCAAAAACTACAAAACCGATCACCATGAAATTTTGCATACACGTTGTCTGGGACACCAGAAAGGACATAATACCTTTCATCCAGAACGCGGACGAAGTCGCTAGTAAGTTTATAATAATAAATAAATTCACACATTCCACACAGCACCATCTAGTTCCACATTAAGCAACTAAATGCTTGTATTATGGATACCAGACAGTTGATATACTACATACATTATTTTTTTTGTAAATAGATACATACCTATTATAAATACAAACATCCATGACTCAGGTACAAAGGTAAATGTTAACACATAAACATTTGCCTCTAGCGGGATTCGAACCCGCGACCGTTTGGTTAACAGCTAGGGTTACTAGCCACTAGACCAAACGTTTCATCAAACTTTTAGTTATTTAACTAAAGTAGTGGCAGGACACACAGGTAACTATGGAAAGTAACTTTTTAAGTTTGCTTTTCAAATTTGCCTCACAATATTTTATTATACAAGTATTTTAATACACAAGTATTTTAAAGCATCTAATATTTTTTTTGCATCTGGGTAATAATTTTTGGTAGTCAAGTACCGGAAAATTGCATATTCAATTTGATACAATGACAACTATTAGCCACAGACAGACATTCCCACGACCTTAAAACTTTAAACATTATTCCTAAGACCTACTTAGTTATCTGTGGCAGATACCTGTTAGTATATGAAGACACGTTTTACAAAACATTGCTTAAACAGTTATAGATATTTCAATATCATATTTGTACCTACTTACTTAATACTTTATGTACTTAAATTAATTAAAGTAAAGTAAAAATGTTGAGACAGGTTTGTATGGATGCTTAAACTAGTGAACCGATCACCATGAAATTTTGCGTACACATTGTCTGGGACACCCGAAAGGACTTAGGGTACCTTTCATCCAGAAAAAAAGTACTGCTCCCGAGGGATTATCTAAATTTAAGGAAACTAACTCCTGGCTAAGTATAATATCAATAACGATGTCAGGCGATATATTGCTTTTTCAACGCGGATGAAGTCGCGGGCACCAGCTAGTATGTTATAATACTCGCCTTAAGAAAAGAAAATTATACACATAATGACATCATGTAATGCGTAATAAGCAACCATTTTTAATGACTGGACTGGACTTGAATTTCTTGCGTGCATTCAAATTTAAGTGAGTCGACTCGAAACTGGCTCATTATCTTTGTTTTTGCAGTAATAATAACACATCTCCAAACAGGAAAATATTTCTGAGAATCGATTGGCGAATTTTTGACAATGTTTTAAGCTACTTACTTACGTTCTGTGGAAACGATAAAATGAGACATAAATATTTTAAACTAGCTGGTGCCCGCAACTTCGTACGCGCTGTAGTTCGTTTTATGAAAATTCCTCTGGACTTCTGGACTGTACTCGGTCCTGTCCAGTTGCGAATCTGTCCAGTTGCTGCAGAGCCGATTTAGAATTACTATTTTCTCTTGTTTTAATAAATACTTTTGTAGAACATTACAAATCACTCCCTCATTGGTAAGAGACTGAAGCTGATGTTACAAATGTCCTAGATATCAATCGGACTAACGGGAAAAAAGTCCGATGGGAAAAAAGTCCGCATTGTCCTATCAATCGGACCAATGGGAAAAAACTCCCCGTTGTCCTATCAATCGGACAAATGGGAAAAAACTCCGCATTGTCCTACCAATTGGATCCACGGTAAATGAGTCCGCAATGTCCTATTAATCGGACCAACGGGAAAAAGACCCCGTCGTCCGATCAATCGGACAAAGCAGTCGGACCACGCGGTCGTCAGTCGGGCGAACTTTATAAAAGTTATTAGAAAATACTAGACACAATTACAGAGGGTTCTTATTTAGGGCCGTTATTCATAATTCATTCTCAGTCACGAGATAATATTTTTGAATCGATTTTCATATTCATGTATGGAAATTTTTGTGTATTCCCAGTAGTTCGGTTGACCGAACTTATGAGGAGTAAAATTAATACAAGCGTTATGTTCTTCTGCGCAATGTAATCTACTTTAGGCACCTTAATTTTAATACGCAATTTAAATTTCAAATCAAAAATTCAAATTTCTAATTAAAACTTCAAATCAAAAATTTCAAATTTCAAATTAAAACTTCAAATCAAAAATTCAAAATTCAAATTCAAAATTATGTGCAGGAGTCTAAACTCCAATCGGTTAAGTTCTATACATTTATTTTTATCGCTGTCGCCTGCCCCCACCTGCCCCGCTCCGCTTGTTCCGTAATCACAGCCTGTAAGGTAAATGAGTTAATGAGATAAAAAAACTTCATTCTAATACGTAATATTTATTTTATCTGCATTTTACAACAAATTTAAACTTTCAATATATTTTTAACTATTTTTAACACTACACAAAAGGGAATGCATCATGCTCACAGCACACAGTAAATACATAAATATTATACTCAAGTAAGTTAGTAAGTAAAGTAAGTACATAATATGTATAGGCTATTATATCACCATTAATTAAGTTGATAATGCTGTACAAAAGAAAATTATCACCCATTTTTAAAAGGACGAAAAGTCACGGGACATCATTCAGTTTATTATTATTCTTTGCTGTTTAAAAAGGCCTTGGCCCTGGACGATAAACTAATACTAATATTATAAATGCGAAAGTTTGTATGGATGTATGGATGTTTGTAACTCTTTCACGCTAAAACTACTGAACCGATCACCATGAAATTTTGCATACACGTTGTCTGGGACACCAGAAAGGACATAGGGTATCCTATATCCTTTCATCCAGAACGCAAGAAGTCGCGGGCACCGGCTAGTTAAAGTATATGTTTTATTAATTAATTAATATAGGTAATAAAACTTAATTACTGATTACATCATTTTCGTGTGTACTGTCGTTATCGCGGTACAATATGGCAACAATAATGAAATAAAAGTAATATGTATGTTTTAAGCATCGACTTGGTATTACATTGTTATGTGGTCAATAATCTAATATATAAAATTCTCGTGTCGCAGTGTTTGTTGCCAAACTCCTCCGAAATGGCTGGACCGATTTTGACGGACTTTCACTGGCAGATATCTAATGTTATAAGGAGTAATTTAGGCTACTTAATTTTTTAAATAATATAGGTCATAGATAAGCATAGAAGCAGCGTCCAGTAGGTACCCCAGATTCAATTGGTTATTTCCTAGTTCCTCGGAAATATATTGGTAACCTAGCAAAACTATGTCCCGGACTATTCGTCGTCTATTTTTATTAATATTGCATCTTGTCAACTATGAGCAACTATCTTTTTTTTTTAATTTAATAACAATGGATATGCGATATATTGCTTTGAGATATATTATATATAGCTTTTTCTATATATTTTTTTATAGGGAATCTACGAAATCTCATATATAGGTAGAACTCATCTGAGAACATTTTAAATATTTCGTCAACTCCCATAATAACAAATTCAACTTCTAAACATATAAAGCAAGGCCAACGAGACAACGCGAAAAATGTAAACCAGAGGGCCGCTTCGTGTGATGGAAAAGGACAGAGGGCCTCTTCGTGTGAGGGAAAAAGACAGAGGGCCTCTTCGTGTGAGAGAAAAGGACAGAGGGCCACTTCGTGTGATGGAAAAAGACAGAGGGCCTCTTCGTGTGAGGGAAAAGGACAGAGGGCCGCTTCGTGTGATGGAAAAGGACAGAGGGCCTCTTCGTGTGAGGGAAAAAGACAGAGGGCGTCTTCGTGTGAGAGAAAAGGACAGAGGGCCGCTCCCTGTGAGGGAAAAGGACAGCGGGCCGCTTCGTGTGAGGGAAAAGGACAGAGGGCCACTTCGTGTGATGGAAAAAGACAGAGGGCCTCTTCGTGTGAGGGAAAAGGACAGAGGGCCGCTCCGTGTGAGGAAAAGGACAGCGGGCCGCTTCGTGTGATGGAAAAGTACAGAGGGCCGCTTCGTGTGATGGTAAAAGACAGAGGGCCTCTTCATGTGAGGGTAAAGGACAGAGGGCCGCTTCGTGTGAAGGAAAAGTACAAAGTGAGACTTCGTGTGAGGGAAACGGACAGAGGGCCGAATTTATTTGCATTGTTTGGCCTTACTATAGTCAACATACAAGCAGATATAGTATATTTATTATAGAATAACATCAAATGTTCAAATTGAGCACTTAACGCAGGAAGTTTTTTTTTTATATTAAGTATAATTATAACATGGAACATATTATTTTTAATTACCTATACTTATAAATAAAGTAAACAATCAATATTGAAAAAAAAAACATAAAAACACCAAATTCTATTGGCATTTTAATTTTTAAATTTACATGTAGGTAAGTTTATGTTTTATTGTAAATTAAACTTTTTTTTTAAATAAAACATTAACAATGAACTTTGACATATTAATTTTTAACATAACTTGGATGGAATGAAATATACATAGATAGATATACAATTTAACATAGAAAATTTTCTTCACGTCGACACTCACTACATTAAAAATTATCAGAATACTGAACATAACGAATGCACTTAACTAGACAAACAGACACACTGCTGCATAATATACAACTTATATTTTTTATATGTACCTATATTTTTATGTGCAAACAACATTTTTTACTTGTAACTGAATAGAAACACAAATTGTTTATTATTTAATGTGTCGACTGTCAGTCTGTCAGTCAGATGTTTGTAACTCTTTCACGCAAAAACTAGTGAACCGATCACCATCAAATTTTGCATACACGTTGTCTGGGACACCAGAAAGGACATAGGTTCACCTTTCATCCAGAAAAAAAGTACTGCTCCCGAGGGATTATCTAAAATTAAGGAAACTAACTCCTGGCTAAGTATAATAGCAATAACGATGTCAGGCGATATATTGCTTTTTCAACGCGGACGAAGTCGCGGGCACCAGCTAGTACCTACTAATATAATAAAGAGGATTTGTTTGTTTGCATTGAATAGGCTCCGAAACTACTGTACCGATTTGAAAAATTCTTTTACTGTTGATAAACTATGTATACTATAAAGCGAGTAACATATTTGATAAAGTTACGCGGACGAAGTCGCGTGCAACAGCTAGTATACACAATAAAAATCACACAAATTTCATACACAATTTATAATAATATTTTTTAAAAAAAAGCAATCATCTATAATATTTATTAGTACTTCATCCATCTTAATTCAACTTCGGTATCAATCAATCAAACATCATTCAATTTTCAACCTAAATTCAATGACGTAAGAGTTTATTTTAAATTTTTAACTAAAAAAAATCAGTGCTGCAACTAATTTAATTTAGCCTTCCTATTTCTAAATCAAAATACATAGGCTAACACTATTGCAACTTTCTATGTGTTGTAAAACTATATGTATATGTTTCTAAAATTGACTTTCCTATTTTTTTTTATCATAAGTATTGAATCTGATGCGTCAACGAAAATTGAACCATATCTCTATAGCGTAATTAAGTCTATTCTTACTTTTATTAACGATATACAATAATATATTATTAAGTATATTTCTTTTATATTTCTACTTTGTTTGCATATCGTCAGCAACCTTAATAGCAAAGGCGTTTGGTCGATTTTACTTCAACAATATAATATTTCTATAATATAAATAAAGGTATATTGAAAGTTTTTCTTTAAATAAAATAATAATAATTGAACTCAAATCGATGGCACAAAAAATAGTAGGTATGTTTATATGTATATGATTTTCAAAAACAATAATAATGCCATAAAAAAAACATTAAGCACACGATTACTCTAAAAATATAAAAACAAATCCAACAAAAAAAAAGTTCAATATAAAACGCAAAAACACGAGGAACTTTGCTTCATGGAATGTATATTTAAATAAATAAAAAACCGTTCACTCCCGTAGATGAAAGCGAAAAGAAAGATTAGTGACCGACTGTGCGTGTGTGGACCGGACCTCACAAACTGAGTCCAACGAACTCAGTTTCATTCGGTCGCTCAAAGGACACCTTCTTGCACTACTACACTTGATACTTTAAAAATACGAATGCAGTTTTGTTTGTGGAAAATTTTCAATACATTTGTCGACCACTCTCTATTATTACGCGAGTTTTAGTTGATTTAATTTTATGCAGCACATTTATCGATTACGTAATGTAAGAAATGTTAGCTACCGCTATTTATGTCGCCTTATCATGATTGATTCAAGGTGTAAAGTGTAGTAAAAAGTGCTCTGTGACGTTGCAAAAAGAGGCGCTCATTCATTCAGACTCATTCGGTGGCATGATATTAAAAAAGGGATCCAGACAGTTGAACGAACGCGTTCGCGAAGAGAGATAGTCCTCGTATGTTTGCACATCTTATAGTTAGTTGGAATTGTAGTTCTGATATATCGGTCGGACGATAAAAGTATTTGACTCAAAGTAGATAGTGCTTACACGTATCTTTCTTTTTGCTTCCATCTACGTTTACTCCCAACGTCCCCACTAACACTAACACTTGCAAGTATTGGAAGCTAGGATTTTTTTGGGCTGGGAATAATATATTTATTTATACACTGGTGAGGCGTGGACGATAGAGAGGTGGGAATGGGAACGTTGAGAAAAAAATTCCCAACGTCCCCCCACCGGTGGGACCGGTTAGTGGGAATGTTGGGAATAACAAAAAAGAAACATATTACATATATCCACCATTAATTTCAATAATCACGCATATATATACATTTAAATAGTAACTAGTGTAAAATTTATATATTATATTTTTCTAACACGCCTACCTTTTGCAAGTATGGGGTGAAATAAATAGAGCATTTATCTATGATAAATATTATTTTTCTTGGTAAATATAATTATTATAATATAGCTTGAGTGAAATTCGATCTAATCGTAATAAGAATTAAGTACAATTTCGTATGAACAACATCTAAGTTATTCAACAATGTCATTTTTTGTATACAATATTCAAAAGATTTTATTTATTTAATAAAACAAGTGTCTTGCTTTTATATGAGAAAATCTTGGTATATAATTATAACATAGAATCGTTAATATAATTCTTGTCATTATTATAAAGTCTCTTTTATGAACTCTCACTTTTATGAAGTCATTTTACATTTTATGACGTCACTCCTCATTTTTATGACGCCAAGTCTCATGTTATAACGTCACATCTCTTCATAATGTGACGTCACTTCTCATTTTTATGACGTCATTTCTAATTTTATGGTGTCTCCTCTCGTTTTTACGTAGCCTCTTCTCACTTTTATGAAGTCATTTCCCATTTTATGACGTCACTCCTCATTTTTATGATGTCATTTCTTGTTTTAAGACGTCACTTTTCATTTCAAGATGTGTCTTCTCATTTTATGACGTCACTTTTAACGTTTATTGCATGTTAATCTGTCTCTTAGAATCTTAATTAATTGTTACAAACGAGTTAATGGGATTTCTCGCCCAAATGGGCGAATTGTCATGTTTTATTCGTTTTGAAGGGACACCAGAGTTAATTTTATTATCATTTTTGATTTTACTTATTATTTTAATAGACAACTTGCCAACCAGCACAATGTACAGTCCGTTAATAAAATGAACAAATTCAGATTAGAAACTCAAGAAGCTCGTGTTGTTTAGTTAGATAAACGAGAACACGAAAAGATTGTTTACAAAATTGATGGGACCATTAATAATAATAATAATAATAATCATATATTTTCTGAATATACAGCCAGTTGCAGAAACGTTCTTTAAATTATAAAGTCGCCTTTAAAACCTAAGGAATCATTAGAGTGTTGCACAAAGCTACATTAACGTCAACTTTAATGCTCCATTAAAGTTTAACTGAAGAAGTGTCAAACAAGACCTTACCTTTATCTTTAAGAGAAAAAGCGTTGCACAAAGCGACATTAGCGCCTTTAAAGGGGCCGTCAATCGTTTTGTGAAACGTCATTAAAGTTAATGTACCCATTAGGGATAAGAACTCGTTAGTTAATGCCAATTTTAAAGAAGCTTTGTGCAACTGACTGATAGTGTAGAAGATTAGTGTAAAAGAAACGATACGCCTGAAAACAAATTAAATATTTTCTGTCATTTCTTTATCTGTCGGGTGTCAATATTGAAATCGACTTTTTTAGACTTGAATCTATTTAAAAACAATTACATATATTTTTCTGAAGTAAATTTCGATGTTTTTCATGACTAGCATAGCAATGGATTTCAATATTAATTTAACGATAAACTATGTCAAATTTTCTGGTTTTATTTTTGTTAACAACATTTTGTTAACATTTAGTTTTGATAGAATACAATCGCAGGGGATAAGTCGCACGTTCATTCGTACAGTCGGGGTACGAAAACCTTTTTTTTACATTTTCAAATTCATTACTTTATCAATTCGTATGACTCTTAGTACGTTTTGAAACTAAAACATTAAGCAGACTTAACTGACAGACGTTTGAAATGAAATCTCGACTTAGAATGACTGGAACTTTTCTCACCCCGACTGTACATTATAGTGGTTTAAACTATTTTTTATATAATATCATTTAACCCTTCAATTAACCGCTTGGTTTTGTAGAAGTATAACTCGTATTATTATTTTTTTTAAGAGAAAGCAACTCAATGATTTAAAAATAAACATTATACAAGTAGAGAAATTTGTCGTATATATATCCGGCTCTGGCGAAATGAACACGAAAATCCGACTCTGGCGGCTAGAGGGTTAAGTAATTAAAATTAAAATACACTTGCATTTTGTTGTTACTTGCACTTACAATTGGAATTGTTTAAAAATAAGTACTGCACGTATTTAAATTTTTAAGTACTCTCTTGGGCTCGCATTATTTAGGAAACAAGCCAAAGTTTAATTTATTTAAGTTTTAGCAACATTTTACATCATTAAAATATATTTATTTAATTAAGCATGTATATGTATATTTTCATATTTAAGAATTTATCTTCTTTATGACCTATTCGTGAAGGTATAAAACCTTCACGAATTTATGCTTCGTAAATCTAGAAGCGTCGACATCGACAAGTACAGTAGTACTCATTTGATAAGGCGAGCACTTGATTGACGAACAAAGCTTAAAACTTACAATAAACCTTAGACACGATATCTATAAGGTTCACAATACAATGCAGCTGTTAGTTTTGTGTCACTCGCACGAGCGTAAAACGCCGCTAAGGTGGCGCCACCTGGCGACCAATAGCGGTACTGAAAAAAGCCGCCAAGTGTTTGAATTGGTCGATAGCATTTCGCACGCTTTAAAAACTCCTCTACTGCGCATGTAAAGTCGAGGTACGAAAAGCTTCGTCAGTTTTCAAAATTCATTCCACAAGTCGTAAGACTCTTAGTACCTTTTGAAACTAAATTTAACAACTGACTAACGTTTGAAATGAAAATTTGACACGACTGATTAATAAAATTGTCATGACGTAAGCAAATGGCGACTTTAAGGTGACTAAACTTTTCCTACACCGACTGTATAGCAGACAAGATAAGTGCTTTATCAATTTCGAATAGAAATTCCATTCATTTCGAAATTCGCTAAGGCTTACATTTGAAATAGGTATTGATTACTGATTGACATAATTCGTCATCGCTAATAAAGATAGCAATAGAAATTGTCACTTTGAATTTTCAAAGGAAAACAGACCTTATCATTTTACAACATACAAACAATGTTCAATCTTAGGGTGACAATAAAGCACTTTATTTGTCGAGTTTCCATCCCTAAGCCATAATAATAATAATAATAATATATATATATATATATCAGTTGGGTACTACTGTGAGTTTGGAAGTACATACAATAAAATTCTTTTTATATCTTAACAAGTAATCCCTCTAAGCCGAGCACTTCTGGAATCTCTATATCTTCGAGGCGTATAGGCGACGGATTGAACGGGAACTGTACAGAGAATATCATCTTCGTATCCATTAGGAGGTTGTGCTGAAAACGATAAAAAAACCACATATAAAACAAGTTAAACTTAAGCATAGTAATTGGTACAATAATGAAATTTAGTCCAAATTATAATCCATACTAGTACTATAAATGCGAAAGTAACTCTCGAGTCAGTTTTAAAGAAGCACAAAGCTTCTTTAAAATTGGCATTAACTAACGAGTCCTTATCCCTAATGAGTACATTAACTTTAAAGACGTTTCACAAAACGATTGACGGCCCCTTAATAGATTCCTTTAAAGGCGCTAATGTCGCTTTGTGCAACACCTTTTCTCTTAAAGATAAAGATAAGGTCTTGTTTGACACTTCTTTAGTTAAATTTTAATGGAGCATTAAAGTTGACGTTAATGCACCTTTTGTGCAGCACTTTAATGATTCCTTAGGTTTTAAAGGCGACTTTATAATTTAAAGAACGTTTCTGCAACTGGCTGCTAGTCTGTCTGTCTGTCTGCTACTTTTTCACGCCTAAACTACTCAACCGATCATCATGAAATTTTGCATACACAATAAAGGACATAGGGTACCTTTCATCCAGTAAAAGAAAAAAAGGACTTTTTCTCGAGTGATCATTTAAAAAATATAAAGAATTGGCGCCACTGTCACGTGGCGGCGCCACCGTCGCCATAGCGATAACAATGTTAGGCACTCATATATTTTCTATTCAAACGCGGACGAAATCGCGGGCGCCAGCTAGTTAAATTTAAAAAGGAAAAATATTTGTATTTTTTTATTTTTGTTCGCAACGAATAAACTCAAAAACTACTGAACCTATTTTAAAAATTCTTTCACCTATCGGAAGCCACTTTAACAGCGCGTGACATGGTCTACATTTTACAAAGTTGCGCGGACGAAGTCGCGCGTAATAGCGAGTTTAGTGTTAGTGACTCACCCCTTCCTTGTCCGGATGGACTCCGGTCCGCTCGAGCATTTTGCGTTGGATCTCGTGGATGAACTCTCTGGTCACGCGCACCTCGTACTCTTCGGCTGGCGTGTACATGTTCAATATCTGTCGGAAAAATTCCATCATTTGAGACTATACGAGTTATGGACCCATATTAAGACTATTTCTCAAGACAATAAAATCTAAAGTAAAGTTAAGCCAAGTTAGTAAAGTCAAGCAAAGTAAAGCAATGTTAACAAAACCGACCCTCACTGAGTTTCAAATGAACACTTTTAAACCCCCAACGGGTTGTTTGGATAAAAGGCTCCCCCATTTTTTTCTGTCACTGGCAAGGTTTAATCGATCGTTGCCACTTTGACGATGTCATGAGAAGTATATAAAAATCAAATAAATATGTAAATAAATAAATAATGCTATTAGTTACCTTGCAGACTTGCATCGCGTTGAGATTGGCGCACATCTCCACAGTGGAATTGACGTCGGCCATCGACTTGCGCGCTTGTAACAGCTGCACAGCCTGCGTTATGGGCTTCAGAACGCCTAGGACCTCGTCAACCTGTCATTGCGACAACATTCTTTAGCGTGACGCAGCCAAATACATCGCTACGGACGCAGCGCGACGCAGCCAAATACAACGCTACGGACGCAGCGCGACGCAGCCAAATACAACGCTACGCAGCGATACACGTCGCGACGCAGCGATACACGTCGCGACGCAGCCAAATACAACGCGACGCACCTTGCGTAAATACAACCGATACACATTGCGACGCGTCGCGAACTCACCGAACTGTGTAATCTTTTTTTATTAAAAATCCATCAACGTACTACAACCACAACATACTTATTTCCTACAGTAGGCCGACGCCTTTGATGTTGGGCGATACCGCCGCCTGTGTAGGTATTTAAAAATTACGGAAGGGTTGACACAAATTAAGTAATATAAAATTTGCTTAAGTACCTTTCTTCATCGTGCGGAAATTGATGAAAGCTTAGTTCTTTATTTGTGCGAGATAAAGATTGGCACGCACTTACAGTACATGCCGTATGCACCATTTTGATTTATATAATAAATTAAAATCTGAAAGACGCGATAGCCCTGGAATATTTATCCCAAGCTACTAAGAACGACGAAGTATGCAGCTTGGGCACGTCCCACTCGCGCCTCACCCCTCAGCCCCGCACGATTGCCCTGTCTAGACGTCTCCGTCGGCCTACTGTACGAAATAAGTATGCTGTGCTACAACTATGGATTTCGTACGCCATATAAAAACACTAATAGGTACTTTATGGAACATTTAAAAGTGACATATATGCGTAGAGCTTCAACTCTGTCATCTGTCATTTGAAACCAACCAACCGTCTATCTGTTTAAAGAAAAAGTGACTTTACGTCAACACATTAGGGTTCAAAATGAATAGTACACAACTTGGTCCTTAGTACCTTTTACCATTGACTCACAAAGGCAAGACTCCGCCACGATTCTGTTTTAGGCGTAGTTTTTATGTGCCGCTCGTCACAAATTCCACAGTTGTAGTACTTCGATGAGTAAAAACTTTAAAAGTAATCTAATAATACAGTAAGTTTGCTCCAGTCGTTAAGACTGATGCGATACTCACGTTCTTCTGGCCGTACTCGGCCAGATTTTCCTTAATCCAGGTCTCGAGGTGTGAGATGTTGTATCGGATCTGCAGCCCCTTGGCCCAGCAGCACAGGTCTTTGCGTAACAGCAGCTGGTTCAAACTGTACGCGCATATGTAGTAGAAAAGCTGAAAATGAGTGAAACAATCATGTAAATCTATTATCTATAGGTATTCTTCATGGATATCTTGTATGACAGTCAAGAGTTAGACCAAATGTATAATAAAATAGCGAGTGTTTGTTTTTTTTTATTTTTAGTTGGTTCGAGTCCCGGGCGAGTCAAGCGAGTTTTAGAAAATCTTTGAATGCAGTTTTGTTTCTTTTTAAAAATAAAGGAATGTCTCCTTTATGTAAAATGAGCCATCTTAAGGATTTAAGGTAGTTTCCCTCCAGGGCCCGACTTAGGCCCTGTATATAATAAAATATTACAACATCCTTACTAAAATTATAAATGTGAGTGCGAGTTTTTTTGTTTGTTACGCTTTCACGCAAAAACTACTGAACCGATCACCATGAAATTTTGCATACACGTTGTCTGGGACACCAGAAAGGTCATAGGTTGGTACCTTTCGTGCAGAACGCGGACGACGTCGCGGTCACCGGCTAGTAGGTACTTAATACATGAATGAATGTCCCCTACCTGTTTGAATATGACCAGTCTGAGCGGCGGATCAACGGCGAACGTCAACAGGTGTTCATGTGTCGCCGCCAACTCTTGCTTGAGACGAGCGGGGCCCGCGCCCCCGCCGCCGGGCGTCCCCAGGCCCGGCGTGTTGACCCCCTGCGCGGGGGTCGATCCGACGCCGGACAGTCCGCTTATCTCCTCGTACTCGAGTATCGCCGGGACGATCAAGCGCTCAAGTTGGCGTTGCAGGAGGTTTATTAGACCTGCTCATTCGACATATTTGACTACATTAACATAACATACCAGATCGATAGTTGGCTATTTGACAAGGTTTAAAATATACTACAAATCCGCTATTTGACTAATTTTAGAAAATCGTTATAAATTATTCTAATGAGCACACTACATTGATATTTCCGGAAAATCAATGTTAGTTTAAATTTCCAAAACCACACCAAAAACTCTGTTTCTGTAATGACGCTTGTTTTTGATACGTGTGACGTCACACGCTAGTACCGAATGATAACAACCGAATGATGACACAGATAACTAATTAAGAAACACTATTTATCACTCTATGTCTGATATGTTTACTAGCGTATGACGTCATCTGAGTTGCAACCAGTCACAGGGCGTTTCGGCGCCAAGATAAAATTTCAAAAATTACGATTTTTTTTTCATATAATTTGCAAAAAATATACATAATTTTGCTTAAAATAAAGTGACATATGCTTTTTTACGCTATGTTCTGATAGGATGACCACAATTTGTAGTATATTTTTCATATTGTCAAATACCCAATTATGTTTTGAGAAGTCTCTTGACCCAAAACAGTATCATAATTATGAAAATTTGAATAATAAATATTAAAATTAGGTAAGTAGTATGTAATGTATACTAATATTATAATGAGTAAATAATTGTATTTTTGTTTGGTAATATGATTAGACTCAAAAAGTATTGGACTGAATTTTTTTTTCACTATTTTTTTTTATTATCACCGAGTAACATATTAGGTTATATTTTGAAATAACTCACTTTGGTAAATCCAGACGGCAGTGTCGCTTAGGACCTGCCTGTACTCTGACAAGTCGAAAATACGCAAACACTGTTGGTTCTGTCGAGGTGTGTTCGCCGTTTGGTAGATCGCGTCGCCACTGTACTGACGCAGGTTGTTTAGAAGCCTGAAGACGAAAAAAAAATAAACAAATAAAAAAAATTGAGCCGAAATTGTTTCCTCTGTATCGCAGACAATGTGTACATGCAAAATTTCACAATGATAGGTTGAGTAGTTGTAAAGAGTGAAAAGGTAACAGACAGACAGACAGACAGAGTTACTTGCACATTTATAATATTAGTAAAGTATAGAAGTATGGATAATAAGTATTTGAAGATTTTTAAATACTCCCCCCCAAAATAACGCGACGTAACGTAAACGTTACGTAACAACCAAGTGACCATTTTTACCAACAAAAAGGGTTGTCAAAAAAAATTACGTACAGTACACTCGAAGGATTCCCCTCCCGCTCCTGTAACGCATCGTAACTTTTACAAGACATACACCCCCCCCCCCTCCCATCACTCCCCCCGAATTGCGTTACGTAACGTCCGTTAAGTTGACCGTCATCAACATCAATCTACTACAAGCATCGATTTGGCGTCACAAATGCCAAAGCAGCACATAAAAAGTACGCTTAAAACGGAATCACGACAGAGTCAATGGTAAAAGGTAGTAACGACCAAGTTCTACAATTCATTTTAAACTCCAATGTATTGACGTGAAGTCACATTTTCCTTAAATGAACAGACGTTTGGTTTGTTTCAAATGACAGATGACAGAGTTGATGCTGTACTGTACGCATTATATGTCACTTTTTAATGTTCCATAAAGTTGCCAGTGTTTTTTATGACATGCGAAATTTATTGTTGTAGTACATTGATGAAAAAAGGTCATACAAATAAGAGTAAAATAAAATAAGCCTTTCTGACTTCTGCCCTTCTGACTAGTCTCTGACTAGTCTAGGGATCTGCTAATTTTGATTTTAATTTAAATTTTGTCTTTTTTTATTTTAAAAAAGGCTATTTACAAATTGTGCTATTTTTACTAATGACACTGGCAAAATCATTAAAAGAGAAGAAGAAGAAGAAAGTTCCTAGTGTTTTTGTATGGCGTGCGAAATCCACAGTTGTAATAGATTGATGGTAGGTGACATGGATAAATGATTGGTCTCGCTGAGCTCGACTAGATACCGCCGTCGTACTCGTAAAATGCGGCATAAAATAGTACGCCGATTACGGCGTACCCGAGCCAGTCACACTGCAAACTGTCTGTGATGTGTACGTGCCGAATGTTTTATTAAATTTTAGGCATAATAAAATACCAGTTTGCGTAGTGAAACTGTGTAAAAATATAATAAAACTGTGTAAAAAGTGATAAAAAGTGACGATTTTTTACACACACTACAATAAAAAGTTGCCACATTTTCAGAGCCTATTGCTTTTGTATAGCGCTCTATCTAGTTGAGCGCAGCGAGACCAATCAATTATCTTTGGTTCCTAGTGTTTTGTATGGCGTGCGACATCCACACTTGCAACAGATTGATGGTAGGTGATTTACCTGAGCATGTTGGCGAGCCAGAGCACATTGTACTCGACGCTGTCCACTTTCTTCCTGAGAGTTTTCTTGACGGCGTTCCTCACGTCCTTCATGAGGAGATGCATCTTGGGCTCGTCGTCCACGTGGTCCATGTGGCGCAGCATCATGAACAATATGTAGGCGGGCAGTCCGGGCAGAAGCGTGATGGCCACGCGCGGTTTTATATCTGAAATGTATCGACTTTCTCATTATATACATTCTAATATTATAAAGAAAGAGAAGATTTGTATGTTTGTAATGAAATAAACTCAAAAAGTACTACTAGACCTATTTCGAAATTTCCCTCACTTATAGAAAGCTACATTATCAGCGAGTAACATTAGCCTCCTTCCACTTGGATCCACAGTTTGGCTCCACACATGGATCCGCGGATACCTTTATCTCCTCTTAAATCTACCGTTGAGGGTATTCAATAATAAACATAATTTTATATGCCACAAACGAGGGGTTTTATATTTTTCTATGCCACTTGAATCCACAATTCGCTAACTGTGGATCCAAGTGGAAGGAGGCACTATCCACCTGGTGGATAGAAGAGGAAAAAGAAGTATCCATGGATCCACATGTGGATTTAAGAGGAGATAAAGGTATTAGCGGATCCACATGTGGAGCCAAGCTGTGGATCCAAGTGGAAGGATTGTTACACGTAAAAACTCAATATTCAGGTACAAAAATACAAATTTATTGTTATTTGACGACACGTTTGGTCTAGTGGCTAGTAACCCTAGCTGTTAACCAAGCGGTCGCGGGTTCGAATCCCGCTAGGGGCAAATGTTTATGTGCTAACATTTACCTTCGCACCTGAGTCATGGATGTTTTGTATTTACAATGTGTATGTATTTACAACAAAAAAAAAAGTATTGTATTTAGTATATCAACTGTCTGGTATCCATAATACAAGCATTAAGTTGCTTAGTGTGGAATTAGATGGTGCTGTGTGGAATGTGTGAAAAAAATATACGGAAAAATGACTGACCACTAATAAGCTTCTTGATTATCTTGGCCTCGTCCTGTTTCTTGTACTCAAACATTCCCAGATACTCCCTCTCCTTCTTGCGAGACACCGGCGCCATGTCCAGGAGCACCGAGGTCGGCTGCACTGCTATGTCTGGACACATTCCATACATTCACATATCAGCTTAGATTAATGATTGGATTGGTCTCGTTGCGCTCGACTAGATACCGCGCTATCTAAAAACAATAGCTCCGTCAAAGATAATTGATTGCTCTCGCTGCGCTCGACTAGATAGAGCGCTATACAAAAGCAATAGCTCCGAAAACGTGGCAACTTTTTATTGTAGTGTGTGTAAAAAACAGTCACTTTTTATCACTTTTTACCCAGTTTCATTAAATTTTTACACAGTTTCACTACGAAAACTGGCATTTTATTATGCCCAAAATTTAATAAAACATTCGGCACGTACACATCACAGACAGCTTGCAGTGTTTATGTGCTCGGGTACGCCTAATTCGGCCTAGTATTTGTTGCCGCATTTGACAAGAGCGACGGCGGTATCTAGTCGAGCGCGGCGAGATCATTTATTTATTAATCTAAGCATATCAGTATTATTTTGTTTTTCACTCTTATTATCTTTGTTTCCTCATTATTGAGGGATAAAAATTTACTCTAAATTTTATTAGAATCTTGGAAACTGGACGAAGCCCTGGGACACTTTTTAGTATCATTAATGAATTAATAAGTAATGATAATTAATTACTCATTAATGTTATAAGAGTAATACGATAAGTGTCCCAGGGGACTTCGCCTGCCTTAGCGTCCACGGTTGCCATAACTACGGTAATCGTATGATTTTTTTTTTTTTTTTTTTTTTTAAATCAGTTTCCGTTAGAATTTTGTGAAAAAAATTCGAACACGCCGAAAGAACGACTTTCTTTTTTTTTTCTTAAATAATATTGCGTAGATGGAGCAATATTATTTAAATCTCTGAAACTTTAGATATTCTGAAATACTAAAGAAATAAAAATAGAACGTAACTAAAACGCGCAACATAACGTATTCGTGTAACTATTTTTTTTTTATTTTACTCCCATTATTTTCTAAATTTTCCATAAATATATACAAATCTATTCATAATGAGTATAAACTCTAAAAAGTACAATTATAAGATTATTTCTCTGTTAAAATGCAATGTTTTGTAAAAATTTCCAGTCAATTCATCGGGCTATATAGTTTTCAAATTTTTACACACAAACGAACACAATATTTTATATATATGTGTGTGTGTGTGTGCTTAATAGTACATAATAGCTTAGCTGTTAGGTACTCACCGCTATTTTCGAGAATGTCGCTTATGTCGAATACACCGGCTTGATTGAGCTTCTCAACCAGCAGCCTTATCTGGTTTTTGTATCGACGGCAACTTTCAGACAGTTTGTCAACGCGTTCCTGAAAAGAAGCACATTTTTTTTGTTTTGCATCAATCACGCAAGTACTGCAACAAAGATAATTGATCGGTCCCGCTGCGCTCGACTAGATAGAGTGCTGTACAAAGGTAATAGCTCCGAAAATGTGGCTACTTTTTATTGTAGTGTTTGTAAAATATCGTCACTTTTTATCACTTTTTACCCAGTTTTATTATATTTTTACACAGTTTCACTACGCAAACTGGTATTTTATTATGCCTAAAATTTAATAAAACATTCGGCATACGTGCCGAATGACAGACAGTTTGCAGTGTGACTGGCTCGGGTACGCCGAATTCAGCGTACTATTTACAAGTACAAGTACGACGGCTGTATCTAGTCGAGCGCAGCGAGACCAATCATTTATCTATGCGCAGATGGTATAAAAGCTTATTTACGACGCTGGTAGTTCAAAACTCACTTGAAGTGCAAGACTCTCCGCGGCCAAGCGTATTATTTCATTTTGGGCGAACTCTTGAGCCTTATTTTTCGGTTCTTGACTCAATTCTGTACTCAGCAACCTAGAAAAACAAATCTTTTATTATATTATTCGGTAAGGTGATGTGATGAGCGACTAGTGATTCAAGGAAAATACAGGGCAAACGTAGTAGAGTGGAGGCATATGAAAGACGTCCTGGTTGAAGAATTTAAGAGAATGGATCGCTCCCAGTTTCGTGCAGCAGCTTCCAAAATTAAAATAGCCAACATCCGTAGAGAAACTACATTTTAAGACAAATAATTAGATATGACAAATTGATATTTAAAAAAAAAACATTTATAAGATTTTTTTGTCGCCCTCTGACTCATACATCAGTGTAAGGTGGTAAATCATCAGCACACGTTAAAAGTAGGAATTATAAAATACTAGCTGGTGCCCGCGAATTCGTCCGCGTTCTGAACGAAAGGTACCCATGTCCTTTCTGGTGTCTCAGATAACGTGCATGCAAAATTTCATGGTGATCGGTTCAGTAGTTTTTGCATGAAAGAGTTACAAACATCTATACATCCATCCATCCAGAGATACATTAACTTGGCATAAAATATTTTTAAGGAGTTTACTGCTACGCTATGCTATGCTAGTGCACCTACCCTTATCGTATTACTTATACTTAGCCCTGTTAATTAACTTCGATATGTGTTACACAGCTTGTGGTCATCTAGTCGGCTCCGATATGCAGTACAAGAGCTAGTGTTTCAGTTGTCTTCCTATACATGACTTACGGATACATGACTGTGGTCACCCAGTTACCTTCAGTAGACAGTACATAAACTTGTGGTTCAGTTGCCTTCCTATACATGACTTACGGATACCTATTGATTCTCGATGTTTGGTACTTGTGGTCACCCAGTTACCCCCAATACAAATAACATGAGCTTGTGGTTCAGTTGCCTTCCGATACATTACTTATGTATACCTATTTGTTCTCAACGTGTAGTAATTGTGGTTACCCAGTTGCGCCCAATAGTCAGTACATAAACTTTTGGTTCAGTTGCCTTCCTATACATGACTTACGGACACCTATTGATTCTCGTTATTTGGTACTTGTGGTTACACAGTTGCGCCCAATAGACAGTACATACACTTTTGGTTCAGTTGCCTTCTTATACATGACTTACGGACACCTATTGATTCTCGTTATTTGGTACTTGTGGTTACCCCGTTGCGCCCAATAGACAGTACATAAACTTGTGGTACAGTTGCCTTCCTATACATGACTTACGGATACATATTGATTCTCGATATTTGGTACTTGTGGTTACCCAGTTGCCCCCAATAGACAGTATATAAACTTGTGGTACAGTTGCCTTCCTATACATGACTTACGGATACATATTGATTCTCGATATTTGGTATTTGTAGACACCCAGTTACCCCCAATAGAAATTACATGAGCTTGTGGTTCAGTTGCCTTCCGATACATGACTTATTGTTCTCGATATGTAATGTTTGTGGTCAAGTTGTCCCCAATGAGCAGCACATGAGCTTGTGGCACAGTTGCCTTCCGATATAAACTTATGGATACTTATTAATTCTCGATATGTGGTCACCCAGTTAACCCCAATATGCAGTCCATGAGCTATTGGTTCAGTTGTCTTCCGATACATGACTTATGGATACCTATTTGTTCTCTTTAAGTGCTACTTGTGGTCACTAAGTTGCCCCCAGTATGCTGTACATGAGCTTGTGATGTAGTTGCTTACCGATACATGACTTCTGGGTACCTATTTATTCTCGATATGTGGTACTTGTGGTCACCCAGTTACCCCCAATTTAAATTACATGAGCTTGTGGTTTAGTTGCCTTCCGATACATGACTTATGGATACTTATTGTTCTCGATATGTAATATTTGTGGTCACTCAGTTATCCCTAATGAGCAGTACATGAGCTTGTGGTACAGTTGCCTACCGATACATGACTTATTTTTCTCGATCTGTAATATTTGTGGTCACTCAGCTATCCCCAATGAGCAGTACATGAGCTTGTGGTACAGTTGCCTTATTGTTCTCGGTATGTAATATTTGTGGTCAAATTGTCCCGATTGAGCACAGTACATGAACTTGTGGTACAGTTGCCTTCCGATATAAACCTATGAATACCTATTAATTCTCAATATGTGGTACTTGTGGTCACCCAGTTACCCCCAATATGCAGTCCATGAGCTAGTGGTTCATATTTTATGTCTTCCGATACATCACTTATTGATA
This sequence comes from Synanthedon tipuliformis, assembly GCA_947623395.1. Classification (NCBI taxonomy): domain Eukaryota; kingdom Metazoa; phylum Arthropoda; class Insecta; order Lepidoptera; family Sesiidae; genus Synanthedon; species Synanthedon tipuliformis. Next base: position 3,797,086 of record OX392434.1, on the reverse strand, counting down.
CCTATTTGTTCTCTTTAAGTGCTAATTGGTCACTAACTTGTGGTCACTAAGTTGCCCCCAATATGCTGTATTTATATGAGCTTGTGATGTAGTTTCCTACCAATACATGACTTATGTTATGAATACCTATTTGTTCTATTTAAGTGGTACTTGTAGTCACTCAGTTGCCCTCAATATGCAGTCCATGAGCTAGTGATTCGGACAGTTTCACACATTTATTATAAATAATTTCAAAATTAAACTGAAAACTACTGAAATTAAAATGGCATCACCCACAAACCCGCTAAAGAAGTTATCCTTTCAAAAAGACTCCGTATGAACAGTAGATATAGTGACCTCATCCCATATACATATAGTAAGTACATACATAATTATTTCTTTTTTAAATGTATTTGTAAAAATAAAGACAAAACATTCATTGTAACTGAAACAGATTAATTTGAAACTTTCATTAATATACTCACTTCTGATATTTCTCATTGTCCTCGCGGAGTCTATCAATTTCCGCCTTCGCCTTGGATATGTGCTCCGAATAGAACTTCTTCTCAGCTGTGAGCTCTTCTTGCAGTTGTCTGTGAACAATATTCAATCAATTTTAAATCAATTTTAATAATTTAATTAACACAGTTATAAACTGTGAACCTATTAAACACTTTTTTTTCCTTCTTCTTTTTCACCTGACGTCCGACGCAAAAACGGGGTGTTATAAGTTTGACGCACAAGAGAGAGAGAGAGAGAGAGAGAGAGAGAGAGAGAGAGAGTCTGATTGTGGCATAGTAGCTCCTAAAGCATCAATTAGTCTGCCTCACGCCCAACTCCTCAGCAAATTAGAGCAAATTTTTTGGACTCAACAGTTAGATAGTCGAGGGTTAGTTTACAATTTTAACCCATCTGTTGATCTACTCTTGTCAAGATAAATATTATTATATATTTTTTGGATTTATTTGCTCTAGCAACTTGGATACTTGGTTACAGTAGGAGATATTTATAGTTTTATAGTACAAGTTATCTACCTGGGTGTGTAGTGTAATATGTAGCAAAATCGTAGATAAATGATTGGTCTCGCTGCGCTCGACTATATACCGCCGTCGTACTTGTAAAATGCGGAATAAAATAGTATGCCGATTTCGGCGTACCCGAGCCAGTCACACTGCAAACTGTGTACGTGCCGAATGTTTTATTAAATTTTAGGCATAATAAAATACCAGTTTGCATATGTAGTGAAACTGTGTAAAAATATAATAAAACTGGGTAAAAAGTGATAAAAAGTGACAGTTTTTTTACACACACTACAATAAAAAGTTGCCACATTTTCGAAGCTATTCCTTTTGTATAGTGCTCTATCTAGTCGGGCGCAGCGAGACCAATCATAATTATCTTTGAGTAAAATATTAAATTGTCGTACAAATAAAAAGTATAGTAAGTAAGTAAGTACATTATCCGTTTTTTTTTTTCAAATTTTCGCTTAGTTATTAGCTTAGTACTGAACACGCGATTGGAATTAAATCGCAAATATATATATGTACATACCTGTTAATGCCTTTTTGAGCTTCGTACGCCGAAGCCAACTCTCCATCTTCATTGATTATGTCCACATCGGAGCCGTAGTTGGAAGTAGCGAGCGACTTTAGATTTACAGTCTGCAATTATATGAATCATTATTTTTTTTTGTTTTTTTTTTTACGGCTTTTTTTAAAATTTATTAAGACTTATTTTCAAAATTTATATTAATTTCTCATTAGTTCGGTGAACCGAACAAACAACCGAACTACTGATACTACACCAATTTATGTTATCACAGGCTGACGGTCCACTTGATGGCAGGTGGTTTATACTATAACACAAACAACCCCATAGATGCTGCATGTAAAGCAGACTAGAAAAGTGCTCTATCAGTTTCGATTACGAATTCCATTCATTTCAAAATTCGCCAAGGCTTAGATTTGAAATAGGTATTGATTACATACTGATTGACATAATTTGTCATCGCCAATAAAGATAGCAATAGAAATTGTCACTTTGAATTTACAAAGGAAAACAGACCTTATCATTTTACAACATACAAAAAATGTTCAATCTTAGGGTGACAATGCACTTTATTTGTCGAGTTTTATACTTTAATATTTATACTTTAATATTATATATTATTTTTTTAAATTAAGTGTAGGTAATTGTTATTTTATATTTTAAAGATGACATAAAGATCGTCATCTTGGCTTTTTTTTTCAAAAACCCTGATAAATTTAAATTTATATAAGAGTTTCTTGTAGAAACCCAATTGATAAATAAAAATTTTGATTTTGATTTATTTTGATTTTATACTTATTTTAATACGTAATGGCAGCCATACGTCGTCAAATTTAAGTACAGTGGTAGGGGCACGCTGCATTATTCGCAGTGCATTATGGCGACAGTATCCAGCCCCCTTAGAGAAGACCAAAATTTTATAATAAGCGTAGAGTTGTTTGTGTTGTTGGCTACGGTAGCCACATACCATCAAGTGGACAGTCAGCTTAACATTTAAAAAAAAATACTTGATCAAGCCACAATCGTATAATAATTGCCTTTTGGCCGATAGACTTTTGATCGTGTATGGCTGGCGTAAGAACAAATAACTTAGAAAAAAAAACGTTAAAAAACAATAAAATATGTACCATGCAACGACATCAAAGGAATGCGTGTTAAAAAATAAATAAAAAAAAATCAATTAAAATTATCAAGTTAGAAAACTACAAGTGATGTCAGACATTATGTCAAACTGCAGTAGTATAGGTTAAAAATGGTTTTCCAGACAATATTCCATGTACAAGAGAATATATGCACGCGAATTTAATCCTTTAGCCGCCAGAGTCGGATTTATCCGACAATTATTTTCGTGTCAATTTCGCCCGAGTCGTATATATACGACAAATTCCTCTACTTTTATAATGTTTTTTTCTCTTTCTCTTTAAAAAAGATATATCTGTTTACGAGTCAAGCAGGGCCATGATAACTCCAACAAAACCAAGCGGCCAAAGTGTTACACTTACTACATTTTGACATAAGGTTTGACATAAGGTTACATAATTTGACATATTGCTGAAATGTGTAATTTTTGACACTATTTTCATGCATTTTTAGAAAGCATGAACGTGCTTTGATAACGCTTTGGTTTACTCACGACGTCTTTGAGTGCTTGGAACCATGGTTTCTGTTATCCAATGGAAACAAAGAAACAGTCATTTATTATTTGTATTTTTTAAATTATTATAATAGAATGTTTAAATGCAAATATGTGTAAGGATGGTTGTATACTGTGTTGTCTTCGTAATGAATAAATAAAATAAATTCTGTGTAAACGAGTCCGCTGCTTGAGCTTGTTAAGATTCAAGGCTCATGTCATGACTAAAAGCTTAAGGCTAAAAGTTAGGTATTTGAAAATTTTAATTAAACCTACCGAATATAAATGGATAGTTAAGTTTTTTGTATATAATTTTCAGCAAATAATTGCATCCGAAAAACAGAAAAACCTTTCATTTAGAAAAAACTAAGGCTTAATTAAGCCATTACTCTGCAAAGATTTAAATCTTTGTTACTCTGTACCGAAAATAAAAATGGATTGTTGAGTTTTTTGTTTATAATTTGCAGGAAATAATTGCATCCGAAAAACAGAAAAACCTTTCATTTAGAAAAAAACTACAGGCTACTGTTCATAATTATGAAAAAGAAAAACCACAACGCCTGGCAAAAATATAACAGCAACAGTACGAGTAGCAGAATAAATCACTGCTATTTTGTGAGGCGTTATATTTTTTATTCTTCCATGCGGACAAAGTCGCGGGCACCAGCTATAGTTTATAAAATTTATACAATTTTCTATAGTTACTAAATCCAGCCGAAATATTTTAACATAAGTGCCATAACACAACAACTGTGAGTTTCATAAGATTATCACAGATGGCGGTGTAAGGTAATTTATAACTCTCTTATAATAATAATAAACAAATAAAAAAAAATTCTTCAAATTGAGATAAAAACTATCATAATATATTTTAAGTTTGACCAAATTAAACATAGTAAACAAGACCACGCTTTATGCGGATACGGAGACGGATAACGGAGACAGAGAATAACGGAGACACAATGTGACACGTAATATATTTTTTATATACTATCTAATATATAAAATTCTCGTGTCGCGGTGTTTGTTGCCAAACTCCTCCGAAACGGCTGGACCGATTTTGATGAAATTTTGTGTGCTTATCGGATAGGTCTGAGAATTGGCCAACATCTATTTTTCATACCCCTAAATGTTAAGGGTGGTCCACCCCAAAAATTTATTTTTTCGCAAAACAACGTTTGTCTGGTCAGCTAGTAATATATAAAGACTAGCTGGTGCCAGCGACTTCGTCCACGTTATGGATGAAAGGTACCCTATGTCCTTTCTGGTATCCCAGACAACGTGTATGCAAAATTTCATGGTGATCGGTTCAGTAGTTTTTGCGTGAAAGAGTTACAAACATCCATACATACATCCATACAAACTTTCGCATTTATAATATTAGTAGATTACCTTACGTTGAATGTCCAATTTCCTTTTGAACTCTGCTATTGCCAACAACAGCGGTGTTATGGTCATCTTACTCACATGCACTCATACACTCATACACACATACACATACACAAAATATTCCCACCGCTAAAATGTGACATTAAAATACAAAATAATACATTTCAATTTATATATTTTTTTAGATTAATTAAAGACTTAGCCGTATAATACTGATACGACATGGGGCGTGTAAATCTTTACCATTGAAAATTTATTACAAGGTACAGTCAACAAAAAAATGTGTTGTTGTGAATGTTCGATTCGATTTGAATTTGTAAGTTTTTTTTTTTTTTTTTTTCTAAAATTTTCAAAATATATCTACCATCTATTATACAATAGTGTGTATATACTATACACACTATCCATTACTAATATTATAAATGTGAAAGTAACAATGACTGGCCGTCTGCCTGTTACCTTTTCACGCCTTAAGGGATACAAGAAAGGGCACCTTTCATCCAAAAAAATAAAATACTGGTAAGTAAGGAAAACATTTAAAATGGATTAGGATAAAAAAATCTTTTTTGAAAATAGTATACACGAACAAATTTTATATCGAGCCTCTTTTTTTTTCTATCGTTGACTGTACTTCGGATAGCACACATTTTTTTATTGTCATTTATCAAGCATGTGCTCCGATAAGATATGATATAAAAGCAATATTCAATACGATATTTTGATAAAAAATATTGTAATGAAATTGACTGTACGATCGGATTATTTACATTAATTATTTCATATTTATGTTCAATGATCCCGATCATTGTCTAAATTATCTAAATCTAAAAGCTAAATCTAATATAAATAATTTAAAAACACTCGAACACTCAACACTTCTTAAGTAATAATAACCTCTCGAACGCATTTCAATTCAAAATTAACACTACTGGCGACTCCCGGCTTCGCACTGATGCAATTTATTTCTGCAAATTATATATATGTACACAAAACTTCCTATTTTAATACTCTTTTCCTTTAGTGAATTCACATATAGGCTTCCATAGGTATGAATCAGCCAAATCTTGGCGAGCTGCCAAATGTGACAGATATCCGTATCCGCATCCGCGGATATACATTTTTAATCTGGCACATCATTGATAAATATCCGATAGGTACAAGATGAAATGTTTACTGTAAACAAGGTCTCTCGTTATGCGAGAGGTATGTATGTATATTGGTATCCATTAAAAAAAATACCTGATTGGATAAGACGCTCTTCAGTTGAACACATTCGTCCCGTCTCCTGTCCAATTCCTGTTGCATGGCGGCCAATTGTTCTGTGTCCCGAGAAGTTAAAATTTCGTTTAACATAATAATACCTAAAACTCAGTTGCACAAAACTTCTTTAAAATTGGCATTAACTAACGAGTCCCTCTCCCTAATGGGGGTACATTAACTTTAAAGACGTTTCACAAAACGATTGACGGCTCCATTAAAAATTCCTTTAAAGGCGCTAATGTCGTTTTGTGCAACGCTTTTTCTCTTAAAGATAAGGTCGTGTTTGACACTTCTTTAGTTAAATTTTAATTTAGCATTAAAGTTGACGTTAATGTAGCTTTGTGCAACACTTTAATGATTCCTTAGGTTTTAAAGGCGACTTTATAATTTAAAGAACGTTTCTGCAACTGGCTGTAAGCCTCACTTCTGTATGAGAAGCTATGTGCTACAATATGTATACTGCGAATTGACAATAACATTCACATAGTGACAAACTATTACACGTTTGGTCCAGTGGCTAGTAACGCTAGCTGTTAACCAAACCGTCGCGGGTTCGAATCCCGCTGAAGGCAAACGTTTATGTGTTATTAATTTTACAAAAATAAATGTTATCTATGTTGTATATCAACTGTCCGTGGTATCCACAATACAAGCATTAGTTGCTTACTGTGAAACTAGATGGTTCTGTGTGGAATGTGTGTATATATATATTTATTTATTTATTTATTACAGTAATGCTCACCAATGACCTCCTTGGAGACGAGGATACCGTCGCCAGACGACCTCAACCTGTCGACGTGCTCCCTCAGCTTCTTGTTCTCTATCTCCAACTCTTCAACCTTGAACCTCTCCATGTTTGGATTCGATGGCGTCGACGACAGACGAGCTGCAATGCGATTCAATATTGTTAGCGTCTGCTGTTTATTTATATCGACTGAGACGATTGAGTGAGGGAGATGTCGCCTTACGTCATGTATTGCGCCATCTCGTTTACTCACTCGTTTTTGCATCGTTTTAAGAGGTGATAGTAGGCCTTCTGAGGTCGATTGAAAAGTGCTCTGTGACGTTTCAAAAAGAGGTGTTTATTCGTTCAGATTCATTCGGTGGTATTATATTACTAAGGTGTCAAACAGTTGAACAGAGTATATATTTTTATTAAATAGAACATAGTAATTATAATAATATTTATTTCTTTTCTTATATGGGTTGGATTTAGACGATTGCGGAAAGATTTTAGGGTATTTGAAGGTTATATTAGTTAGGAATGAATGTTAATTTTATAAAAATATAGTTTTTATAGAAAGGTAATGAGTCTACAATTAATTAATTAAGATTTTAGAACATTCATTCCTAACTAATGTAACCTTCAAATATGTACCCTAAAATCTTTTCGCAATCGTCTAAAATATTTATATTTAGAGCATTGAAATTTCATATACACTTATTGTTTTTTTTTTGTTTTTTTTTTTCAATGAACAGTTTGAATTTGTAAAAATAACACAAAATGCAACGTTTCATAATCAGAACTATGAAATGGGTTCAATTCAAAACCTATTTCATAGTTCGAATTATAGCAACATTCGGATTAGTTCGGATTATAAATGTATATAAAGTCTAAAAAAAGCTAAACTCACTCATGAGTCTTTCTTCTAAATCCGCTGCTCGCTTCGACGTTCGAGACAATTCACTTTGCAAATGCGATATGCGGTTTTGCATGCGAAGGACCAAACCAGCGTCCGCTATCTGAAAGACACATTTAGGCTTTAGAGTTATTAGACTTAAAAAATCTAAAAAAAAAGGCATCGAAGTGCTACAACTATGGAATTTGCGTCACAAATGCCGAAGCGGCACATGAAAAGTACGCCTAAAACGGAATCATGACGGAGTCAATGGTAAAAGGTAATAACGAGCAACTTCTACTATTCATTTTAAACTCCAATGTGTTAACGTAAAGTCACATTTTCTTTAAATGTCAGACGTTTGGTTCGTTTCAAATGACAGATGACAGAGTTGATGCTCTACGCATAATTATGTCACTTTTAAATGTTCCATAAAGTTGCCAGTGTTTTTTATGACATGCGAAATCTATTGTTGTAGCACATTGATGAAAAAAGGTCATACAAATAAGAGTAAAATAAAATAAGCCTTTATCGCTGTATAACATTTACAATACATGGTTATTAGATTTATTATTAATTTGTCAACAGCTTGTCTTTATTTAAATTGATAGCCGATGTAATAGTGTACCTACATACTGATTATATAAAATTTTAATGAAATTGCATATAATACAGTTTAGGCTTGCACAAATTACATCTTCGATTTGAGTCCTCCTCTCCTCCAAAGTCCTCCCTTCTCCTCCGACAAAGGCCTCCTCCGAAGACTTCGTGGGGTTTTTAAGTATCATTTACTATAATATAGTGATAGAAGAATAAAACATACCGGCACAGGTCCGTTATGAGATGGCGTACCCGCGGACCAGTTGACGGCTTCGAGTGCCGGTCGCGACGTCTCCACTGACCTCACGGACCCGTACCCGTAATCCTAAACAAACAAACACAAATTGAAATCATTTCCATTTGCAATTCATGCCTAGCATACATTCTAGGCACCCGGGTCACCCGGGTCATGCAAAATGACACCCATAAATCATCAAATTGCATTTGCATTTTGAAGTCATTTGAGCAGCCCGTCTGGCGGCAGTAACCACCTGCCAATCGGCATTGTACGTTTGGCTTGATGGAGCCAACTTGACTGTGCATCGGAGTCATCTTTCATTGGCTGTCATGCAAAATGACACCCATAAATCATCAAATTGCATTTGCATTTTGAAGTCATTTGAGCAGCCCGTCTGGCGGCAGTAACCACCTGCCAATCGGCATTGTACGTTTGGCTTGATGGAGCCAACTTGACTGTGCATCGGAGTCATCTTTCATTGGCTGTCATGCAAAATGACACCCATAAATCATCAAATTGCATTTGCATTTTGAAGTCATTTGAGCAGCCCGTCTGGCGGCAGTAACCACCTGCCAATCGGCATTGTACGTTTGGCTTGATGGAGCCAACTTGACTGTGCATCGGAGTCATCTTTCATTGGCTGTCATGCAAAATGACACCCATAAATCATCAAATTGCATTTGCATTTTGAAGTCATTTGAGCAGCCCGTCTGGCGGCAGTAACCACCTGCCAATCGGCATTGTACGTTTGGCTTGATGGAGCCAACTTGACTGTGCATCGGAGTCATCTTTCATTGGCTGTCATGCAAAATGACACCCATAAATCATCAAATTGCATTTGCATTTTGAAGTCATTTGAGCAGCCCGTCTGGCGGCAGTAACCACCTGCCAATCGGCATTGTACGTTTGGCTTGATGGAGCCAACTTGACTGTGCATCGGAGTCATCTTTCATTGGCTGTCATGCAAAATGACACCCATAAATCATCAAATTGCATTTGCATTTTGAAGTCATTTGAGCAGCCCGTCTGGCGGCAGTAACCACCTGCCAATCGGCATTGTACGTTTGGCTTGATGGAGCCAACTTGACTGTGCATCGGAGTCATCTTTCATTGGCTGTCGTGCAAAATGACACCCATAAATCATCAAATTGCATTTGCA